>OX940796.1:38704582-40158768 GCA_954870985.1 Trifolium fragiferum
CTCGGAAAAATATAATGAGATCAAATTCTCATCACAATCGATATATAAAGTCTTCATTTAAATTTTGACGGAAATCGAAAACCGTAAAATTTTCAAACAGCGGGTATATATCTTGCCCGTTTTCTCAAAAACCACTAGAAAAATATTTTCATCATTTCGACGAGACAAAAATGTTTCTAAACTCATTTAAAGCTTATAAAATCATTGTGTCAATTTTTCAAATGTTAAACTACACGCAGGCACAATCTCAACAAAAATTCTGTCAAAACAGACAATCAAGCAGAAAGCCGATAAAACAAATAGCATAAGCTAATTCATATATCAAAAATATATTTTCTGCTACAGTAATTCTACGGGTCTTACATTACTACCCACCAAAAAGAAGTTTCGTCCTCGAAACTAAAGATAAAAGTAACAACTCAACTAGTTATTACTAACACCAACACAAGAAAATCCCTCAGGATTAGGTGTAGCCACACAGATGCTATCACCCACACACTGGCACAACCGTGCACAACTCGCAACCCTCTACAGTCGCAATTGTTCAAAACTCTAGACACAAAGCTAGACATCACACAACGAGTTCACCTTTCAGAATTACCCTTACTACAAAGGTTCACAAACTCTAGTTCTCAAAGATCCTAGGTCAACAAATTTCCAAGGTCACCTTTTTCGCTTCCGCGACATTGCCCTTTCCAATAAGTTTACACGAAGTGATGACTTGCTACCCACCAAAAAGAAACACCAAAAAGTTTCTACACACTACCAAAGCTAGCAAAACGAGTCGATTCCAGTCAACACAATTTCGTCTATTATTAACAAGATATTAAGGGTGATCAGTTCCTTAATTTGTCAATAGATAGCCGACAATCATGATGGTGGCTTAGACCATCTTTACCTAACTTTAATAATGCTCACTTCCACTTGTGCTCCGTGTCCTCCGAGGCACAAGGGTCCAACAATTCTCTCGAGGTTTTCTTAATGTTTTCCACAACTACTTACTACCTCGATCTCATCAACGACACACAACCGCCCGAAACACGTCACTTAAACTCTCATGCTTTCACTCACGAAACTTCCGTTAAGTATCATCCAACAGTAAGTACAATGTCACCATCGCAAGTACCACCCAAACCATTATACTCCGAAAAGTTGTCATCTCTATAGTAGAACTTCACAACTTTACCAATATTCATAAGTCCTTAATTTTTCTCCTTTAATCTCATAACTGCGCCGAACTGTACACCTTCACTTTCAAATCTCGTTCTAATCACAATCTTAATAATATCATCCGAACAGCCGGTTGGTTATTACGACCCCACAAATTCTCTCGGCACTCGCCAACTTATACCATATACTTTTCTTTGACAATCCAATTCTCAAATACCTAAAAAAATAATCTCTTATGTGTTCACATACTTTCCAAATTAATACTTAGCTTACTCTTGCGTGCCTTAAGTCAAAATATTTCTCCTCGTTGAATGCCTTCGTTGGCACACACCATCTTAAATCACATCCCCATTCTATTTTTGAACTCTTAAGTTCATTCTCTCTTATAATTAAATTCTCTTTTCCTCACAAGAGATCGTCACCTTGTCCAATCTTAATTGTTCCAACATCTTATCCTTAGTTTAAATTTCTACATCTAAAAATGCATCTAGAGGCACTTCTCACCTCAACTAACATAAGCCACAACACAATGTGTTTCTCTATTACTTGTTCTTAACACGTTTTCCCAACGACTAACTTTTTCACTTCCATTCTTCCATTAATAACACTTCACACTTAACCTTGTCTCGACTTACAAAGTCTCATGTGAAATTCTCCAACATGCTTTCTACTCAGTAATTTAATCGTCTGGATAACGACCGTAACATTCTTTTCCAATTTAAAACTTTTTTCCACATTTCTATTCTTTTGTACTTTTATCCAAACATGCCAAGCTCCACTTTCGTTGGCATACGCTCCTCATGTGATTCTTAACTCAACCTTAACTCCTTACGAGGTACATCACTGTACTCCGTCTTACGATTCCTTTTAACTTTTCCAAATTAATCAATGAGGTTGTCAGCCTCCCCTTACAACTCGTATTACCTTCTTACTTCCTTGCTAACGTACAACGTTAACCCTTCCTTTGTGACTATCTTGTCGATGTTATAAAATCTACAAAACTCCAATTAGGTCCTCCTCAACACTCTAGTAATTTGCAACTTCCCAGTTCAACAACCGTCTAGAGTTGGTTTCCAAACAACCAAGACCTCCATCTTGTTGATTCCAACAACATCTTTAATTCTTTGCACCCAATCCAAATACTCTTGTTCCATATAATTTTGTATCATGACAAGCATACCCTTCTTCGTTAAACCAAAATACCTAATCATCATAACTATCTAAAGTTATAAAGTATGTTCCTGCTGGGAATCAATCTCTAAATCTCAAGTTCTTGCTAACCCTACTTTTTCATCTATACATTCATCGATTTCTCATTCACTTATAACTTTTACTAATGATCACCTCTTTACAGATAGTTATCTCTAAACTTATCATCTTACGTTTACTGTAATTCACCTACCAATCGACTCATCTTACTCATCCATCAAGCCATTAAACACCTATCTCAAATCTTAATGCTTGACTTCTCAAGACCAGCTACCAAATCACAATCCTTCGCTATGATTTCATCCTTAGTACGTTCGATAACCAAATCAAACTCTTGAATCTAATCCTCGAGAACATAAAATACCTATTATAACATCTAAATTCCTCCATTATATCTTAATAAACAATCAACTCGCATTGTCTTAGTACTCTCATTAAAGAACCCTTATCTACTCATAACATGACATTTCTAGAAAATATCCAAAAATTCCCGTCCATAATTTGAATTATTTAAAACTTATCTACCTCAACTGTTATGATATCATAAATTCAAGATACTACTTGGTCCTTCAAACCTCTTGGTCGATCAGAATCGTTAACTTAAATTCGCATCCACACAGGATCTCTACTCAAATCCTGACTAATCTCTTCAATCTAGTCCATAAGTCTTGACTAATCGCTAAGAATTACTCGATATGTTTACCTCCTCTTAAGGATCACCTACCAATAATTAATAATTCTAGCTTATACTGCTACAATTCTCTAGGTATTTCCATACTATACACCACTAGCACCATCTATCATTGACATACAACTCACTTTCCAAGGTTGAACTCCTCGTTCTTTCCTAAACATCTCTCCAAAACCATAATTATCCAACCAATGATTACCTATAGTTTTGTTTCATATCGACATCTATACTTACTATCTCCTTAACTACGTATAGATTGTCACTTATCCATGTGATATTTGGTCTCTTACCCTTAATCATCACGAGATTCATCCATAATAATCTCATTTTCGAATCTAGTTTATCTCAAACTCTTAACTTAAACCCTTAAGGTACCCACCGTTCGTAAAACCATCGTCTAAACTTACTAGTTTCGGCCATCCTTGACGTGCAACGCCCTTTAATTCCGATACGAGTTGCACCAATGATTATCCAAACATTGTAATTTAATCCAACTGACATCTCTTCCTACTCCACCATTCTACAGTGGCCGCATTCTCTTAAAAACTGAATGACTTCATCAAGTCTCGCCTTAACGCACCGGAACGAATATTCAATATCTTCTTCAAAAGGTCGTCCCAATCCGATCCTTACTTACAATCCTTTATCAATTGACTTTCACTCGTCCATAAACAGCACCTCTGAGTGGCAACATCCAATGCCACTTCCCATCCATTATATTACTTCCAAGAATCACTTGTAGTTCTTGTTCGACTCAAGTCCGTCATCTTTGGACCGTTACATCTCAGTAATTCGAAGACACTCATCAACCAAAGTCAACCAATGCTCGGGGGTTTTAACTATTCTACATACTGAAATACTATAGGGAACAATGCTTCAGTAAGAAACTATCAAGTACCTAAGCAGATACCATGCTAGACTCAAGAAAACAACCACATAACATGTAAGGACTCAAGCACTTACTCCCACTAAACCCGACACTTGATCAGCTTAGGACACCCGACACAGAGCCCTTTTGCGAGAATCTACCGCCGAGCTCTGATACCACAATGTAACACCCCGATTTTCAAAGATCAAAAGTAGGCACTTTTTTTTTTTTTTTTCCAACAAAGACTTTGAAATAAAACATTCACGATCGTCCTTAATTTAAATCAGAGTAAACCATTTTCAAAATAACGATCGGAATGCAATGCCTCTTTTATAATTTGTTTTCACGAATAAAAACCAAACGTTGTGTCTAAACAAATATAGCGACACCATTTATTCCAAATAAATATCATACAACAATTTCACAACATAAATACAGCGGACAATAAATAAGAGTAAACGAGACTCTTAAACTACTACCCCTAAGCTGGTCTTTAAACTCTAACTGAAGATGACTGGGTGACGAAGACCCACAGACAACTTCAAGCCTTGCCGCTTCTCCACGCGGTACAAATAAATCCCTAAAAATGCTCGTAGAGGGTCACGATCTAAAAATAACATATAACCAAAAATACGCAGCACAAGATATACAATACATGGCAGCATATACTCATTTATCATATGAATCACACATCATCGAATTTAATTGCACAAATCGTCTATCAATCACACACAACAATATTCAAATGCACAATTAGCCTATCAATGCAGACTCTACATGATTGTGATCACCCTACCCGGGACTGTTTCACATGCATGAATTCCGGAATTTAACCTCTCCGCAGAGAGTCGTAGGTCCATCCCCTACTATACCCCGCAGGGCGAATCAATAAAATCCCGAAGGATTAAGGTGGATCCACTCACGCAATCACACCTCGTGGTCCACTCACGCAACCACGTATTGGACTCAATAAAATCCCGCAGGATTGAGGTGGGTCCACTCACGCAACCTCACCCCCGTGGTCCACTCACGCAACCACGTACTATGAATGCATGAGCATACGATTCCCCATATATGCTAATGCAACAATTACATACCACTCAAGCATATGTAATTCTCAACCACATGCCAATACATATATTTCGCAAAATCATATGTAAGACAAATAAACATCATGTACAACAAGATATTCAATCAAGTACATGCATCAACATTTCATATTATTCAATCATATGAAATTCACAACAACCACTCAAACATGTGTAGAATATAGCATGTTCTCAAACAAGTTCTCGTCACGAGAATACATCACAAAACAACCATGCTCATAATTCATATTGCATCACATCAAGCAAATACACATATTCAAGCAACAATTACACATGCATAAAAGCACTCGATATTTCGAGGTATATGAAATCGTTAGAAAGTGCCCTTACCTCGGCTAGCTTCCAACACATCAACTTACGCTACGCGAGCAATATCCGTCTCTCTCGACGAAGTCCCCAATTCGGCTAATCCTCTTAACCTTTTAAAACATACAACTTATCTAAGTTAATATCACATTCTAATTGATCACTTAAATAAGTCCTAGCTCGGCTACTAATGGATTCAAGCTCTATGGTTGTTCTCTTACACCTAACTTGGCTCGACTTGTTTTCAAAAAGACTCTTTTAAAAACAATAACACTTTAATAAAATAGTTTCTCATCACGAAACATCATTTAGATAAATCTCGGTTATTTTAAAACACCTCGAAAATCAAATCATTTCTTTAAAACAACTCTTAACACATAAATCCTTGACAAAAGAATTTCCTTTACGATTCACAAATCGATTTCCAAACTTGTTTCTCTTTTCGTAGAAAAATAATCTCTATTATTTTTCTACTACTATAATATAAATTCAAAAACGACGGTAAAACAGTTACAAATTAAAACGGCCATAACGCATTCAATTTTTATCGGATCGAGACGAGTCATACGCCGAAATCTTCGTCTCGAAAAGACGGACCAAATGATTAAGTTTCTAGGTTATGAAAACAATTTTACAATGACATATTTGCCCTTCACATTTCGGCCAGAAATGACATCACACCAAAACATTGTATTTTTTTTCTAAAAACAAGCATAGTTAAAATAATCAAATCATTACTAATTTTCTCAAGAGTGATCAAATTCCCATATCCACTCATTTGAATCAAAGAATACAATTTTTTTCTTCAAAACTTTACAAATTTCCACTTGTTCAATTAAATCACAAGCTACTAGTTTTCTTTCAAAACAAAACCACATTAATCATTCCTTTGAAACCATAATTCATTGCCTTCCAATAGGACTTAAATACTTTGAAATCTCATGGCCATATACATAAACATATGCCACGGCCAACACCAGCAAAACACAAGCTAGCTCCCAAAATTTTCCATTTTAAAAGCATAGTATTAACCAATTAGTTTCCAAAGTCATGTATCCTAACAATCCAAACCATTTCAATTCAAACACAAGATTTCACAAAATAAAATGTTAACTTGCATTACATATTATTAGTTTCCATTTTTAAATAAGAACCACATAAACCATTTTACTTAAAAGCTCAAAAAACAAAATCATTAACACAAACACCAAGCAAAAATTCATGTTCTTGGTCAATTAAGATTTTTTTTTTTTTCTTTCTAAAAACCCTAGCTACTAACTCTCTTGGATCTTGTAGCACTCACACATGAAATCTATCTCTAATTAGCATGGATACTTACTAACTCTCATTGATCTAATGATATTAACCAAGGAAAATTTAAAACTTCCTCCCAACAATCAACAAGGCCTCACGGCCAAAGAGAGAAAATGAGAAAGGAGAATTTTTCTTACCATAAAACTTAGCTCATATGCACCTCCAAATTACAAGGATTAATATTGATTCCAAGCTTTTCTCCTAATTCCTTCTAGATCTCCCACAAAATGGATTTTAAGCTTACTAATCTTAAAAGAAAATTCTTTGTGATGATCAAGAGAAAGAGGGAGTTCACGTGAGATGAAAGAAAAAGAATGGAAAGTCTCATGATCAATCCTATGTATAGATCTCTCCAATTAATCCTAGCCCTTGGATCAAATAGTAAAAAGTTGCAAGACTAAATCCTAGCCATTCATTCAAACTTGGTCACAAAGCAACTCACATAAATATCTAGATATTTTGTGAGCTTGCCAACTCATCTCACTCAGTCCCCACATTCGCTCTTAAACGAGCCGTATCTCGCGCACCGATAAACTTTACGGAAACAGAAAAATTCTACCGTAAATCTTTTAATAAAAACAATTCACAAACTTTCGAATAAATTTTATTCCGAGTAAATTTTCGCCGCTTAGCTCGGAAAAATATAATGAGATCAAATTCTCATCACAATCGATATATAAAGTCTTCATTTAAATTTTGACGGAAATCGAAAACCGTAAAATTTTCAAACAGCGGGTATATATCTTGCCCGTTTTCTCAAAAACCACTAGAAAAATATTTTCATCATTTCGACGAGACAAAAATGTTTCTAAACTCATTTAAAGCTTATAAAATCATTGTGTCAATTTTTCAAATGTTAAACTACACGCAGGCACAATCTCAACAAAAATTCTGTCAAAACAGACAATCAAGCAGAAAGCCGATAAAACAAATAGCATAAGCTAATTCATATATCAAAAATATATTTTCTGCTACAGTAATTCTACGGGTCTTACAGCGAGTATTCATGATTTTGGGTTTTCCAGAAATGCATGAGCTCGCCATGGCGAGTCATAGCGAGCTGGTTGGCGAGTAGGAGCTCGCCATGGTGAGTTGGAGGCGAGTTGGGGGCGAGTGAAATGAGGAGCTTCTGACTTGGGCTCGCCACGAGCTCGCCATTCACCTCGCTAGGCGAGTTAGTGCTGTATGAACAGTATTTTCTGAATTTGAAATGAATCCTATGTTTGATATATGATTAGGATGTGATCTTATAACATGATTTAAGTTAGATTAATGGAATCTAGAGCTTAAAGGAGTATGATATGTGCTTGTGATTCATATGGATTAAGATATGTGATGATGACTTATGAAATGTGATGTAGTTAATTGATACCATGTTGTTTGAATGAATACCTTGTATGATGATATGATGATGATATTGAATGTGAAGTGAGAAGGAATATGTGGAGAGCGTCCTATATTCATGTGTAGTTGAGTAGGGTTATCATCATGGTTGGTATGTGTTCATTCATGCATGCATGTGTCAAACTCGAGCGATGGTCCACCATGACTTAAAACTAGACTTGAGCGTTGGTCCACCATGACTTAAAACTAGACTTGAGCGTTGGTCCACCATGACTTAAAACTAGACTTGAGCGTTGGTCCACCATGACTTAAAACTAGACTTGATGCGGGTACCACATGCATTTAGATGTGTCTAGGTTGAGACATATGAATTGATGGCATTAGTTGCATTAGGAGTAAATGTGCATCTTACTTGATAATTGGTAAATGTCAATGAGATTGGTTATGATTGTGATATGTGATCTTGTTTGATATCCTGTGAGTTATTACAATTATGCTATTGTTTTGTCATGAGTGTAATATGTATGACATGAGACGATTATGCGTCAATTATGATATGATTATTATTATGCATGATATGAGTATATGTTATACTTATTATTATGAACTTGGATTATAACTAACTCTCTATTTCGTGTATTTGAATGGTTTGGGTCCAGATACTTCACTTGAGGAGTGATCCGTTGCTTGGAGGTTTAGCTTTGAGACTAGCATAGCTTGGTAAGGAGGAAGAGTAGAAATTCTAGGAGCCTTAGAGGTCTAGGATTTGCTCTGATACTTGTAACCTTGCTAGAACTAGTATTTAGTTCGTTTGTTGAGAATTGTATGACCTTGCTAACTTAATTTGAATTATGCTATGATTTGAATATTGTGGATGATGTTTTGGATTATAAGGATAGGCCTTGTGGTAAGAGGACCTATTCTAATATGTAATGTGGTTAAAGCTTGATGCTTGGATTTTATTAAGTACTTTAAGTAAGGGTTTGAATTGATTATGATGCTTCCGTTGCTTATTTCATGAATGCATGCATGTTTTTTTTTTAGATTTCAAAAGTGTATAACATGTAATACCATGATTGATATATGATTGCTTGTTATTTATTTAAAGTTGAATATATATCGATTAGGGTGTTACAAACAAAAGTCTGGGCTTTATTAGCACACGAGTACAAAACAGGCTCCAACTCAGCAATAATGCTGTTATTACAACGATCTTGCAAAATAACTTAACAAAAACCCTAAACTCTTAGCCACTACTCTTGTTCTCAATACCCGTACGGTACAGTAGAATTATGGGTCTTACACTTCGTATGCATTTTTAATTTATAGATATTAGTTTCAACAAAAAAAAAAGATCTGTTAAAAATATATTTTGTATCCGACAACGAAAATCATTTGAAAAATATATTTTTACCTTTCTATTTATGGGTACAATAAGTTGATGTTAGTTGTAGATTTCGTTCAAAAGAACTATTTTACAAAACAATTTTATTTAACAATTGATTGGTTGGAAATTTTTGTTGTTATCATTTACATTTTTTTTCTTCACTCTTACTAAACAATTTCATCGAATTAAAACTTGTTAATCATACAAAGTAAAGTTAATATTTCCTCTTATACATGTAAATCGTTGGACCAAATACAAAATCACTTTTAAAACGTCATTAATATTTATACTACTATAATTTATAGTGTAATCGTCTATATTATTATTATTATAAATAAGATAAGATTTGATAAAATTTATATTTTTATTTAGTTTATATAAATATAATTTTTTAAATATCTTTTATCATTACAAACTAAAATCACCAAAATAAAAGATTACTTAGCGCATATGGGTTATTCACTGATAAGTAAAATTTAAGTAGCAGTATTAATTTTATTTTATTTAATGGTTTTAATAAATACAAGTACTGCTCTAATTAGTCTACGATTGAATTTTTTGTGTAATGATACTTTGGCTATTCTTAGTTTCTTTGTTAACTCCTTTCTTAATATTGTTACAAATATACATTAGATCTCAAAAAAAAAAAATTTGACTAAAAGACAACGATATTTATTCAAATAAGTAAAGTACAACGATCGAAATCATTATATATTTAAATTCGCTAAAAACTAAAAGGATGAATCTGCGAACAAGTTCACAGCATCCGAGTTAATAGCGTAAAATGACCTAAGGTCAACAAATATGACAAAGCCTACAATTGATATAACAAATATGACAAAGCCTACAATGGATTCTAAAAACATGCTAGTTGCATGTGTATTTAATTTTTTTTTAAAAGCCTCTAATTCCACTAGAGCATTACTACATTGATTAATTAAAAATATTTTAAAAAATTTAGGTGTCACATATGCAGCACATTGTTTAACCTGTTAGCAACAAATTCTTCATTAAATTCCATTTAAGTTGTTTGAAATATTTGATTTTCAATTTAACTAAAACCAAGGGTAATAAATATATTTGTATGAAAGTTAGAGAAATAAATGAAATTGGAAGGTGAAAACTAGTTACAAATCCCCGACCACATAATCCACTAGTGGTCATTGTCGATAAACACATTTTTACAATGGTCGTGATGTGATTTGGACTCTTGCTATTGAGCCAACTCTACATCTAGAAATTACAAATTATAGGAATATGATGTGTTTATTGTGTCTGGTAGTCTATCTGCCAAATAGATATACATATGTCCCATAGCTCCGGTGATAAATTCATTTTTATATCTAGATTCCACAGTCACGGTTTCACCATCCTTGATCTTGACTGAACCTAGTTTTGGATAGCATACAGACATTCCAACAGCGTAACCTTCTTCATTTCCTGCTTCCTTACCTGTTCCATATCTCGGTGTTGATGCACACAATGTCCTTCCATCCTAATTATTTAATTGAGAATAAAAAAATAAATGAGTAAATATAAGAGAATATTCATGTACCGTCACAAAATTAATTTGACTATATATAGAATCAAGAAAATTTATCACTTAAGAAACAAATTAAGCATACATAATCAAGTTTAACAAAATTTAGTCAAATTAATATTAAACTATACCTGTCCATATAATGTTGCATTAACAACACCAGTATGCATATGAGCAGTGGCATATATAACATAACCACCTTTTTCCATAGGGATGCTTGCTTTTTGAACATGAAAAGGGTCACTACTATTATTTTCTGGAATAGTATACTCTGCCTGTAACAAATTATGAAATCTTTGTTAATCACTTGCTTGCACCGTGCAAAATAATTTAAAAGAATTATCATATGCTTTTAGAACTTAACTTATTTTACATTCACATGGAAATGAAAATGTTATTCGTTAGAGTATATTATGTTATAAACTAGAGTTTCCTTGATTGTCTTCTGATGTGTCTAACTTGTTTCATTTAAGCTACGCCTCAATCTTGACATAATTTAATTGATCATAAAAATGAAAAAACAAATTTAAATAACTTATTTACCAGACAATCATGGATTGTTTCAGAACCATTTGTTCTAACACGGTCAGTGGAATCAAGTACATAAAATCTAATAGGTATTTGATGCTGGTCCCAGTCAACCCATGTTACTTTGTATCTTAGAGCAAGCTTTTTGATTGGTGCTTGGAATCCCTTTTTCAATTTGCACTGAAACTGATTTTCGCAACAAAAAACTCCTCCCTTATATTCAGGTGACAACGGTTTACCATGTATATCAACTGCCACATTATAAAAATTCTCAGGGAGATTAAATTGGTCACACCTACATTCTGTGCAACTTTTCCGATCTTCTGTGCCACGTGTATCAATGAGCATGAGACTAAATAGCCATTTCTCTTCCCATCCTTTTTGAATTTGTTCAGGGTTACCTATTTCAACCGCAAAAGGATCTGGAATATTTGAACTTGTTCCTCGTGATTCACTTCCCAAACCCCAATAATGCGGAAGAATTCCTCCGTTGCATGTTCCATAATTTCTTTTGAAAATGCGACCCCCGAAAGGATCATTGGGGTCGTGTGACATATTCTTATCCATACTAACATGATATCTTAAAGCAAACCAGTGATGAATGTATGTTTCATACAATGGTACAGAATTCCCTTGTTCATCAACTAGATCAACATCGAAGCTCTTAACTCCAATATGACCGATTGGAAATTCAATATCAAAGAGTGCTTTAGCCACAACCTCTCCAGGTCTCGCTTCAAACTGTTTTGACAAGTATGTTGCTGATTTGATAGGATTTTGATATTTATTTTGTTGTGAGTAAGTTGTTCTAGATAGCATCACAATTATAGAAAGAGAAAAAACAAATGCTTTAGCGATCAATCTCATATTTACCTGCACGTGAATTATTATTGTTACTTACTATTCTTTGGTGTAAATTTATTTATAGGAAAATATTAGAATAAGTGCTTCAAAAATAGGAACATTAATGTGAAGGAAATGTTTACCACGCGAGAAATAATGATTAAGTTTTGCTCCTTGTCGAACTTCAGAGAAATTTTGAAATTAAAAATTAGTTGAATATAACTTTGTGAGATGTGGAGGTCTGCCATGTTCATAATTTTATAGTAGAAAACTAAAAAGCTTGCTTAAATTTGAAACAAATTCACAACGCACATTATTTGTCTACAAATCCAACGCATGTGTTGAATTGTTTCTTGTTGTTTTCTTATGCATTTTTTATTTATAGATATTAGTTTCAACAAAAAAAAAAAAAGATCTGTTAAAAATATATTTTGTATCTGACAACGAAAATCATTTGAAAAATATATTTTTACTTTTCTATTTATGGGTACAATAAGTTGATGTTAGTTGTAGATTTTGTTCAAAAGAACTATTTTACAAAACAATTTTATTTAACAATTGATGGGTTGGAAATTTTTGTTGTTATCATTTACATTTTTTTTCTTCACTCTTACTAAACAATTTCATCGAATTAAAACTTGTTAATCATACAAAGTAAAGTTAATATTTCCTCTTATACATGTAAATCGTTGGACCAAATATAGAATCACTTTTAAAACGTCATTAATATTTATATTACTATAATTTATAGTGTAATCGTCTATAATATTATTATAAATAAGATAAGATTTGATAAAATTTATATTTTTATTTAGTTTATATAAATATAATTTTTTAAATATCTTTTATCATTACAAACTAAAATAACCAAAATAAAAGATTACTTAGCGCATATGGGTTATTCACTGATAAGTAAAATTTAAGTAGCAGTATTAATTTTATTTTATTTAATGGTTTTAATAAATACAAGTACTGCTCTAATTAGTCTATGATTGAATTTTTTGTGTAATGATACTTTGGCTATTCTTAGTTTCTTTGTTAACTCCTTTCTTAATATTGTTACAAATATACATTAGATCTCAAAAAAAAAATTTGACTAAAAGATAACGATATTCATTCAAATAACTAAAGTACAACGATCGAAATCATTATATATTTAAATTCGCTAAAAACTAAAAGGATGAATCTGCGAACAAGTTCACAACATCCGAGTTAATAGCGTGAAATGGCCTAAGGTCAACAAATATGACAAACCCTACAATTGATATAACAAATATGACAAAGCCTACAATGGATTCTAAAAACATGCTAATTGCATGTACATATGAACCTTTGTTCGCAAAAAAAACCCTAGAATTGGGATTTATTTACATGTGCTTTGATATTGACACAAGGGAAAATCATATATTACTATTTTATTTTCACTACTTTTATACTTTATATTTTACATCTTTGGGGACGATTATATGTGTTTGAGGGAATTGATCATTAATTACATAGTTATTTCTTTAAACTTATGGCTTTTTGAAAATATGTGTTTTGATTTGTGTGTGTATTAGTCATATCTTAAGCTTAAGTGCAAGTGTATTTAATTTTTTTTTAAAAGCCTCTAATTCCACTAGAGCATTACTACATTGATTAATTAAAAATATTTTAAAAAATTTAGGTGTCACATATGCAGCACATTGTTTAACCTATTAGCAACAAATTCTTCATTAAATTCCATTTAAGTTGTTTGAAATATTTGATTTTCAATTTAACTAAAACCAAGGGTAATAAATATATTTGTATGAAAGTTAGAGAAATAAATGAAATTGGAAGGTGAAAACTAGTTACAAATCCCCGACCAGATAATCCACTAGTGGTCATTGTCGATAAACACATTTTTACAATGGTCGTGATGTGATTTGGACTCTTGCCATTGAGCCAACTCTACATCTAGAAATTACAAATTATAGGAATATGATGTGTTTATTGTGTCTGGTAGTCTATCTGCCAAATAGATATACATATGTCCCATAGCTCCGGTGATAAATTCATTTTTATATTTAGATTCCACAGTCACGGTTTCACCATCCTTGATCTTGACTAAACCTAGTTTTGGATAGCATACAGACATTCCAACAGCGTAACCTTCTTCATTTCCTGCTTCCTTACCTGTTCCATATCTCGGTGTTGATGCACACAATGTCCTTCCATCCTAATTATTTAATTGAGAATAAAAAAATAAATGAGTAAATATAAGAGAGTATTCATGTACCGTCACAAAATTAATTTGACTATATATAGAATCAAGAAAATTTATTATCACTTAAGAAACAAATTAAGCATACATAATCAAGTTTAACAAAATTTAGTCAAATTAATATTAAACTCTACCTATCCATATAATGTTGCATTAACAACACAAGTATGCATATGAGCAGTGACATATATAACATAACCACCTTTTTCCATAGGGATGCTTGCTTTTTGAACATGAAAAGTATAACGCCCCAACTAAATTATCTAGAATATTTAGTAGGAACATTAAAACTGGAATCTGAGTACAATAAATTATACAAGAAATAACCGAATGATATATTATCATTAAGAGAATAAGAGAATATTTAATACAAACAGCGGAAAGAAACTATAATAAGATAACAAGCTAAATAAAAGCAAGAATGAAGACTAAGTCTTCAAAGCTGACAATCCAAGCATGGCTCCAATCGTCAGATCCAACCTGGTTCCTGCTCCTGGAATAACCTGTCTTACCTATATCGAAAAGGGAGTGGGGTGAGACAGTCACTTCGTCCCAGTGAATTCTACTACCCTCCTAGGCTATAAAGTCGGGGCTCCTAATCAGTCCATAATAATAGCTAACATTAAAATATCATGAACATAATTGATTAAAGTGTAACACAAAAAATATGTTGTTGATTTTATTCCGCTAAGACACTTCGAGGTGAGCATGTCTCGAAGGTCCGCCATATCCGCTGACCGATTTGACCACGGCATTAAGCTCACAATCATTTTCTTAATGAGTTGTTCCATTGGAAGCCCATAAGCAGCATACTAAACCGCACATGATTGACTGATTCTAAATTGATTAACATACTACCATATTATCCCAAAACCCGGGGAACATACAAACTTAATTTCTAAGTTATCCCTAATTTCAGAATTGTGCCTGACTTTCCGTACCATATTAAATACATTATACATCTGCAATATATCTTCCTCAGATAATGATATAAAACGAGTGAACAACCATTTTTAAAATAGGAAAAAGTGAGGCAACTCTGGGTTAGCTCGCTACGGCGAGGCAACAAGCTCGCCATGGCGAATTTACAGGTACTGGCCTAAACAACTCGCTAGGCGAGCTAGAGCTCGCCATGGCGAAGTTCTTCAGCCCAGAACCTTGAGCTCGCCATGAGTGCTCGCTATGGCGAGTTAAGTCAAAAAGACCCCTGTTTTACGAATTTTCAATATTTTCAAAGATTCACCTACAACCAAACGCTGAGGAAGTGCAAATACATAATATAAGTAATATATAACAGAATAGAAGAGAATTTGGGAGTTAATTCTCCTCACACAATTAAATCCTAATTTTCCTAAGTTAACATGCAATATTGAATTTCAGGAAATTCTAGCTACACTAGCCTAAGAACCCACCTGATAACAGAAGCTTTATCTTGCTCCTTGGGCTTTACACAGCTACAAATCCCTCAGTTACACTCACTAGCCCCTTTGCCAGAATTGAAGGGTGATGATCTTCTATTTTGTTTGGTTTCAAGGAATTACTTGCAGCACCTCAGAACTCAGCATATCCAACATGCAAGATGATCCGAATTAATTAATAAGGAAAGCACGAATTTAGAATTGAATGAGGGAGTTAAGTTTGTCTTTACCTAATCTCATTTTACATGGATTGGAGTGGAGACAACTCTGAGGTATACCTTTGGCACAAACTCAGCTTGACAGAGCGCGAAAAGGACGATAGAAGCTCACCAAAAGGCCAGAACACGAAGAAATTGAGCTGAGGAACAACCATGGATCCTGTCTAACTCGCCATGGCAAGCACTCGCCATGGCGAGTAGAACAGCTTGCCATGGCGAGTTGCTTCAGCTCAGCAACATCACCAACGCATTTTTGCTGCATTTTTCCAAAGCTTTGCCTTCTTTCAGTACCCAGAACGTTTTCAATGCTGCAGGACTCGTATATTTGAGGATGGTAACACATGCAGCAAGGATTAAGAGTGTGGGTTTAGGAATTCAGGGATTTGATGCAAAAAGGGAATGTTCATGAGTTCATGAAAATTGGATGGTTGTGGTTTTGGCTTGAGTGATGAATTGAGAAGATGATGACAGTTGAGATTTCTGAATGATTCCTTACTCTGTAACTGTAAGTAGAGAAACTTGGAAGGAAGGTAATATGTTTATGTTTAATGAGGAGAAATTGAAAAGCTCAAGTGTTTTTAGAAGGGTTGGAGAGATGGAGTTTGTTGTTTGAGAAAGAGGCTAAAAGAGAGGGTTTGTGCTTCAGAAATTTGCTGAAGTATAGGAGTGGAGAGAAAGAGTGAAGTGAGCTTGTCTTATGGATTTTTTTGCATGTCATTCTAGTGGCTTAATTAAGTGGAAGGATGAGTCATACTTTGGGGTGAGGTGTTGAAACATGGAATGATAAGTTATTGAGTGCAAGAATGACTCATTGTAGGGGAAGAGTTTGAATTTCTCTTGTGATATCATTAATTCACAAGTGTGGGATTAAGGTTTTAGTGTGTAATTTAGATGTTAATTATAATTCCAAATTTACACCTAACTCACTTAATTTCCACAATTGAATTAATTTAGACTCCTCCACATAATTCTAATTTTAGTAGAAATCTCTAATTAAAATTAACTAAGTGGTTTAGAATTCGGGGATGTTACAATCTACCCCCCTTAAAGAAATTTCGTCCTCGAAATTCAGAAATTTACCTTTAGGAAGATAGTAATAACTTTTATCACGACAGGTTTCCGTTCCTGAGTGAGTTAGTCGTCATGAGACTGAGCCCATCTGACTTGAATTATTGGAATTATCTTGTTCCAAAGGATCTTAACTTCACAATCAACTATACGAATTGGATTCGGCTGATAAGTTAAGGCTGACTGAATATCAATCTCTAAAGAGTGATAAAGATCGGGAATGAATTTCCGAAGTTTGAGACACATGAAATACGTCGTGTAACCCTGACCTGAATGAAGATAGAGCTAACTGATAGGTTACTGAACCGACGCACTGAAGATCTGGTACGATCTTAAATACTTCGGAAAGAATTTCTTCGTTGGATAAACCTCATAGTTCCAACTCTGGTGTTAATCTCAAGAACTTCCGTTTACCTTTATTCCTTGGAATAAAATTTTCCTCTCTCAAAGGGTTATTCGTCCGAATTGATCGTCTACCATACTCTCACCTGATCTCGTGCTGCGCACTCTGATCCGATTAATTATAGTCATTCCTTTTTATCTGCGTCAACATGACCTTATTCCAAATTCGTTTAACACTGTGACACACCATCTCTTCTTTTCTAATTAACTTCTACCGTTAATACCTCTTTTATTGGATAACTTCACAAAGTAACACTTTGGCATACCGTACTTATTGTTATCTCACAATACACTTCCACATGTCGGTCTCTGGCCTGGTCGTCGCTATATGAATAGCTGAATGGAATAAATTTAAGTGTTGATGTCAAAAATCCAAAACTTTCTCTTTAGGGTTTTCTCAGTTCTGAACGCTGCAGCTCGTGACACATCACACGTACCACTGTCCCATAGTGTCGTATAAAACTCTAGGATTAATCAAAATATAAAAAGAGCGGAGAACGCTTAAGCACTATAGATTCTTTCGTCAATGAGTCAGACTCATCTGCAACCGGTTCCATAGTGCTATAGAATTTTCCACCTGCTACTTCAATGCATCCTAGCACAACACTGTGGTCGAGTAGTACATTTAACATATCAAGAATTGAGGTTCGAATCTTCCTTCAAAGATACGGTTAGGTTGGCTGGATAATTCTTTGATAGGCTGACATGGAAGAATCTGGCTAAAGTGATTGGATTTTAATGACGGTTAACTAAATACAGAAGGTTTACACATTTAACACAGAGAATGACTTTATATCCCTCATTCACCATAGTCTATGTGTCAACGTATGAATCGAATTTGTAATAAGGAAACTCTTATACTCTACATGAAGAATTGATTAATGACGATCTAAATCTATCGTTGATACTGTACAGAGAAACTGAAACAGTCGGCTGAGAATGAAAAGGTTCAAACTCGATTTCAGAGGATAGTTCGGACGAGATATCCAGATACTATTACTCCTACAACCCCTATCTCTACGTACTGGAAAGATTTGAAACCTAACTGGAAGTTAGCTAATAAGACTCCGAAAGTTTACCCAAGGTACTGGAAATAATGATGGATCGTTCAGGTGCACAAGGACCTATGAGATTAACTGATACTGACACTGAGTAGAATAGTTCGACGAATAATTGACTAATGATACTGGTTAAAATATCGATACGATGAGTGAGAGCTCGAACTGAATTTACACGTGTTGTCTCCAGATAAACTGGATCCCACGAACTATATCTAGTTACTAACAATGTAACTGGAAGGCCGAAAAGATTGAACAAGATTACCGATAAGTGACGTTTCACAGTTGTCATTTTGACGGACCGATGTCAAGGAATTTGGAAAGTTTACCTTCCAACTACTCCGAGTGATAATTACGTCTAACAGATGATAGGGCATGAGAAGGGATTATCTGTCTGAGACAAAATCAGACAAGTTAGGGAGTGAACCCGTTCTATGTTCCCATGGTTACTGGATACCCAATCCAACATAGTTTAGTTCGATGAACTCAGCTTATCAAAGGTACGAAGGAATGGTCATGAAATTGGAATTTTAACCTTTAATGATTCCGGTTCAAATCAGAGTATTGATAGGCACTCTCAATGGAAATCTGACTAACTCTACAGATTTCTAACTCTAAGATCTGGATGATTTGAGAATGCTAAATGGCTGATAAAAATAAATCCAACTTAGTTATTTTCGATATGAGGTAACTAACATTGGTAAAAGACGAGTGATCTAGATGGCTGAAGGTGTCAAGGATAACTTCTGACATTGCTAATCTGATTGAGGTTGGAATGCTAGTAACACGGTACCAATACTGATCTCACGGAGGTAGACTGCTCTATGATAATGAGTTCCTATAGACAATGTACTAGATGATACTATAGCGACTGACGTCTAAAAGAAATTAATACTACTGGTGGTTCAACTTAACTATCTCACAAGGTATCTGTCTAAGCTACATCACTAAGCTGCTAATGTAAGAAACATATGATGGTGTTAGGTAAGCTATCTGATAACTAAGTATGGTCAAGAAATATTCCTACATGTTATTCCGGGTGAGATTATTTCCCAAGTGATTTGTTGTGATCTCTAATGTAACAGGCTAGGCTGAGATTGTCTTACTAGACCTATAGTGGTTTTCTAAGTGGTAACAGGACATTCCGAAAGGTAAGAGGGTGTTGAATTCAAAGGCAGTCTAATTCGATTATTTCCTGACATGCTTGGTTGGTAGTTTATGTGACTAAGTTATTTAGCTCGGAATACTACACCTAACACGTATGTATGGGTAATGAGTTTACAGGATGGAATTCCTAGATGGTACATCTAATACTGCTCAACCTCCAGTGGAAAGGTACAACTATTGGTTGCTACTGACAAAGCTAACTTGGTTCAAATCTGATTTCTACTACTCCAGGTTGATGTCTCTCGAATTAACTTAGGTATCTAAATGATGTTGTGATACGATTCCCAATCATTGCACTAATCAATATTGATCCTAAAGGTTTGCGGAATTAACTGACCTAAACTGATATCGATGAAGAAAATCCTATTTGGTAGGGTAGGAATACGAGTTACGACGTTGAAAAGCTAAATTATTCCTAGAGAGGCATTAAGAGTTGGCTTCCTATAGATTAGTCTATTTGGGAAGTTCTAAGATAAATGTTATTATGGTCAAATATTCCCACTTGGTTTCTCTAATCATGGCATTGAACAGATCTAACAACGCTGGTAAATCTCGCGGCTGAAAGGCAAAACTAGGTATTCAGGAAGAGTCTTTGATTTACTGAGGGTTGAGCTTAACTTGGCTCACATGTTTCTTGTAATCATGTTCACCGGAAGGCATAGTTATTTTCAAGTCCGGGAAATTTACCTAACACACGGTGTCAGCTGGGTACTAAATTGACCTACACACTTAAGTTCTTCTATGAACAATTCTACTTCAAACGATTAGTACTTCCATCAAACTGTTCTTATTCTTTCGGTCCTAACTACTTCAGCTCTAACATCCGGTTAGAGAGAATTTTCGTCAACGATTGCTTCTGAACTGTAACTCCACTACGATCTTCTTACTTAACCACTGTGGTCCACTTCGGTTCTCAACCGTAATACCCTGCCTACCATGCACAATACTGAGTTGATCAGACTCAGCACGCGATGGTTTCAGCGTAAACAGTCCAGACTCCAAAGGGTCCGTACTACTAAGGAGGGGATTGTAATGACTCACGGCAAGGTCCGATACTAGATCGACCTGCTCTGATACCAATTATAATGCCCCAACTAAATTGTCTAGAATATTTAGTAGGAACATTAAAACTGGAATCTGAGTACAATAAATTATACAAGAAATAACCGAATGATATATTATCATTAAGAGAATAAGAGAATATTTAATACAAACAGCGGAAAGAAACTATAATAAGATAACAAGCTAAATAAAAGCAAGAATGAAGACTAAGTCTTCAAAGCTGACAATCCAAGCATGGCTCCAATCGTCAGATCCAACCTGGTTCCTGCTCCTGGAATAACCTGTCTTACCTATATCGAAAAGGGAGTGGGGTGAGACAGTCACTTCGTCCCAGTGAATTCTACTACCCTCCTAGGCTATAAAGCCGGGGCTCCTAATCGGTCCATAATAATAGCTAACATTAAAATATCATGAACATAATTGATTAAAGTGTAACACACAAAATATCTTGTTGATTTTATTCCGCTAAGACACTTCGAGGTGAGCATGTCTCGAAGGTCCGCCATATCCGCTGACCGATTCGACCACGGCATTAAGCTCACAATCATTTTCCTAATGGGTTGTTCCATTGGAAGCCCATAAGCAGCATACTAAACCGCACATGATTGACTGATTCTAAATTGATTAACATACTACCATATTATCCCAAAACCCGGGGAACATACAAACTTAATTTCTAAGTTATCCCTAATTTCAGAATTGTGCCTGACTTTCCGTACCATATTAAATACATTATACATCTGCAATATATCTTCCTCAGATAATGATATAAAACGAGTGAACAACCATTTTTAAAATAGGAAAAAGTGAGGCAACTCTGGGTTAGCTCGCTACGGCGAGGCAACAAGCTCGCCATGGCGAATTTACAGGTACTGGCCTAAACAACTCGCTAGGCGAGCTAGAGCTCGCCATGGCGAAGTTCTTCAGCCCAGAACCTTGAGCTCGCCATGAGTGCTCGCTAACAGCTCGCTATGGCGAGTTAAGTCAAAAAGACCCCTGTTTTACGAATTTTCAATATTTTCAAAGATTCACCTACAACCAAACGCTGAGGAAGTGCAAATACATAATATAAGTAATATATAACAGAATAGAAGAGAATTTGGGAGTTAATTCTCCTCACACAATTAAATCCTAATTTTCCTAAGTTAACATGCAATATTGAATTTCAGGAAATTCTAGCTACACTAGCCTAAGAACCCACCTGATAACAGAAGCTTTATCTTGCTCCTTGGGCTTTACACAGCTACAAATCCCTCAGTTACACTCACTAGCCCCTTTGCCAGAATTGAAGGGTGATGATCTTCTATTTTGTTTGGTTTCAAGGAATTACTTGCAGCACCTCAGAACTCAGCATATCCAACATGCAAGATGATCCGAATTAATTAATAAGGAAAGCACGAATTTAGAATTGAATGAGGGAGTTAAGTTTGTCTTTACCTAATCTCATTTTACATGGATTGGAATGGAGACAACTCTGAGGTATACCTTTGGCACAAACTCAGCTTGACAGAGCGCGAAAAGGACGATAGAAGCTCACCAAAAGGCCAGAACACAAAGAAATTGAGCTGAGGAGCAACCATGGATCCTGTCTAACTCGCCATGGCGAGTAGAACAGCTTGCCATGGCGAGTTGCTTCAGCTCAGCAACATCACCAACGCATTTTTGCTGCATTTTTCCAAAGCTTTGCCTTCTTTTAGTACCCAGAACGTTTTCAATGCTGCAGGACTCGTATATTTGAGGATGGTAACACATGCAGCAAGGATTAAGAGTGTGGGTTTAGGAATTCAGGGATTTGATGCAAAAAGGGAATGTTCATGAGTTCATGAAAATTGGATGGTTGTGGTTTTGGCTTGAGTGATGAATTGAGAAGATGATGACAGTTGAGATTTCTGAATGATTCCTTACTCTGTAACTGTAAGTAGAGAAACTTGGAAGGAAGGTAATATGTTTATGTTTAATGAGGAGAAATTGAAAAGCTCAAGTGTTTTTAGAAGGGTTGGAGAGATGGAGTTTGTTGTTTGAGAAAGAGGCTAAAAGAGAGGGTTTGTGTTTCAGAAATTTGCTGAAGTATAGGAGTGGAGAGAAAGAGTGAAGTGAGCTTGTCTTATGGATTTTTTGCATGTCATTCTAGTGGCTTAATTAAGTGGAAGGATGAGTCATACTTTGGGGTGAGGTGTTGAAACATGGAATGATAAGTTATTGAGTGCAAGAATGACTCATTGTAGGGGAAGAGTTTGAATTTCTCTTGTGATATCATTAATTCACAAGTGTGGGATTAAGGTTTTAGTGTGTAATTTAGATGTTAATTATAATTCCAAATTTACACCTAACTCACTTAATTTCCACAATTGAATTAATTTAGACTCCTCCACATAATTCTAATTTTAGTAGAAATCTCTAATTAAAATTAACTAAGTGGTTTAGAATTCGGGGATGTTACAAAAAGGGTCACTACTATTATTTTCTGGAATAGTATACTCTGCCTGTAACAAATTATGAAATCTTTGTTAATCACTTGCTTGCACCGTGCAAAATAATTTAAAAGAATTATCATATGCTTTTAGAACTTAACTTATTTTACATTCACATGGAAATGAAAATGTTATTCGTTAGAGTATATTATGTTATAAACTAGAGTTTCCTTGATTGTCTTCTGATGTGTCTAACTTGTTTCATTTAAGCTACGCCTCAATCTTGACATAATTTAATTGATCATAAAAATGAAAAAACAAATTTAAATAACTTATTTACCAGACAATCATGGATTGTTTCATAACCATTTGTTCTGACACGGTCAGTGGAGTCAAGTACAAAAAATCTAATAGGTATTTGATGCTGGTCCCAGTCAACCCATGTTACTTTGTATCTTAGAGCGAGCTTTCTGATTGGTGCTTGGAATCCCTTTTTCAATTTGCACTGAAACTGATTTTCGCAACAAAAAACTCCACCCTTATATTCAGGTGACAACGGTTTACCATGTATATCAACTGCCACATTATAAAAATTCTCAGGGAGATTAAATTGGTCACACGTACATTCAGTGCAACTTTTCCTATCTTCTGTGCCACGTGTATCAATGAGCATGAGACTAAATAGCCATTTCTCTTCCCATCCTTTTTGAATTTGTTCAGGGTTACCTATTTCAACCGCAAAAGGATCTGGAATATTTGAACTTGTTCCTCGTGATTCACTTCCCAAACCCCAATAATGCGGAAGAATTCCTCCGTTGCATGTTCCATAATTTCTTTTGAAAATGCGACCCCCGAAAGGATCATTGGGGTCGTGTGACATATTCTTATCCATACTAACATGATATCTTAAAGCAAACCAGTGATGAATGTATGTTTCATACAATGGTACAGAATTCCCTTGTTCATTAACTACATCAACATCGAAGCTCTTAACTCCAATATGACCGATTGGAAATTGAATATCGAAGAGTGCTTTAGCCACAACCTCTCCAGGTCTCGCTTCAAACTGTTTTGACAAGTATGTTGCTGATTTGATAGGATTTTGATATTTATTTTGTTGTGAGTAAGTTGTTCTAGATAGCATCACAATTATAGAAAGAGAAAAAAACAAATGATTTGGCGATCAATCTCATATTTACCTGCACGTGAATTATTATTGTTACTTACTATTCTTTGGTGTAAATTTATTTATAGGAAAATATTAGAATAAGTGCTTCAAAAATAGGGACATTAATGTGAAGGAAATGTTTACCACGCGAGAAATAATGGTTAAGTTTTGCTCCTTGTCGAACTTCAGTGAAATTTTGAAATTAAAAATTAGTTGAATATAACTTTGTGAGATGTGGAGGTCTTGCATGTTCATAATTTTATAGTAGAAAACTAAAAAGCTTGCATAAATTTGAAGCAAATTCACAACGCACATTATTTGTCTACAAATCCAACGCATGTGTTGAATTGTTTCTTGTTGTTTTCTTATGCATTTTTTATTTATAGATATTAGTTTCAACAAAAAAAAAGATCTGTTAAAAATATATTTTGTATCTGACAACGAAAATCATTTGAAAAATATATTTTTACCTTTCTATTTATGGGTACAATAAGTTGATGTTAGTTGTAGATTTCGTTCAAAAGAACTATTTTTCAAAACAATTTTATTTAACAATTGATTGGTTGGAAATTTTTGTTGTTATCATTTACATTTTTTTTCTTCACTCTTACTAAACAATTTCATCGAATTAAAACTTGTTAATCATACAAAGTAAAGTTAATATTTCCTCTTATACATGTAAACCGTTGGACCAAATATATAGAATCACTTTTAAAACGTCATTAATATTTATATTACTATAATTTATAGTGTAATCGTCTATATTATTAATATAAATAAGATAAGATTTGATAAAATTTACATTTTTATTTAGTTTATATAAATATAATTTTTTAAATATCTTTTATCATTACAAACTAAAATCACCAAAATAAAAGATTACTTAGCGCATATCGGTTATTCACTGATAAGTAAAATTTAAGTAGCAGTATTTGTAACACCCCAAAATTTAGAACTACCTATTTATTTGGAATTTGGCTTATTTTAATTATCCGGTTAGTATTTACCTAATTGTTTTGACATGTTTAGTCATTGAAAAGAGAAATTAGTAGGAGAAGGAGGTGCAAATTTGTAAAACCATAGAGAAGGAAAGAATTAATTAAAAATGTATCTTTTTGTGAAAATATATTTTTGGCCACAAAAATTAGAGATATATTTTAATTTCAAATATTTTAAAGATATGCTTTAAGAATATATTTTTGTAACAAATTATGATATTTTTTTGAGAAACATATTTTATGAAAGATATGATCAGAATTTAAAATTAAAACAAATTTCATGATAATCTCTTTTTTCTTTGGGAAAAGGAAACCTGAGTTTTTTTTTCTATAAATAAGAGTAGTTTGAAACAATTAGGATTAACCACAAAAATTGCAAAGAGAAAAGGAGTGCGGAGGAAAAGAATCGGTAAATTCAAGGTAAGGGGGTGAGATTGTTTACACATTGGGCTAGTGTTAACCATAAGAGTAGTCGAGGGGACCTTGCCCTCCTTCCCATTCCCTTTTCTTCTATTTTGATGATAATGATTTTCTATCAATTTCTCTTAATTGTTGCTTGTTATTGTTGCTTGTTGTTTATGTCCCTTTTTTTTTTTCTTTCTATTATTTAAAATTCTATCTAACCTGTTTATAAAAGAATATATTCATATGCGTCTCTTTGATTAAATTTGCTTAATTATAAATTATATAAAATCATATACAAAACAAATTATTGAATCGATGGGTACAAATAATTTTGTTTGTGAAAAAGTCTTAACATGTTACAAATCTAATAAGGTTCCTCTTGACTGTTAGATGTGCATAAATTCATATTTTCTTGTGTTTGTGTGTACTGTGTTGATTAATCTACTTCTACACTTGTTGAGACTAAGAAAACAAATGTAACGCCCCAACTAAATTATCTAGAATATTTAGTCGGAACATTAAAATTTGGAATCTGGGTACATTAAATTATAAAGAGATAACTGAATGATATGTTATTATTAAGATAATAACTGAATATTTGATACAAACAGCGGAAAAAGAACTATAGAGATATAACAAGATAAATAAAAGCAAGAATGAAGACTAAGTCTTCTAATGCTGATGATCCAAGCTCGGCTCCAATCGTCAGATCCATCCTGGTCCCTGCTCCGAAATAATCTGTCTTACCTATATCGAAAAGGGAGTGGGGTGAGACAGTTACTTCGTCCCAGTGAATTCTACTACCCTCCTAGGCTATAAAGCCGGGGCGCCTAATCAGTCCATAATAATAGCTAACATTATAATATCATGAACATAATTGATTAAAGTGTAACACACAAAATATCTTATTGATTTTATTCCGCTAAGACACTTCGAGGTGAGCATGTCTCGAAGGTCCGCCATATCCGCTGACCGATTCGACCACGGCATTAAGCTCACAATCATTTTCCTAATGGGTTATTCCATTGGAAGCCCATAAGCAGCATACTAAACCGCACATGATCGACTGATTCTAAAGTGATTAACATACTACCAATACAATTCCATTACCCGGGGAGCATACAACTTAATTCTAAGTTATCCCTAATTTTCAGAATTGTGTCTGACTTTCCGTACAATATTAAATACATTATACAACTGCAATTATCTTTCTCAGGTTATGATATAAAACGAGTGATCAATCATTTTTAAAACTGAAAAAGTGAAGCAATTCTGGGCTAGCTCGCTACGGCGAGTTAGCAAGCTCGCCATGGCGAACTTACAGGTACTGGCCTAAACAACTCGCTAGGCGAGCTAGAGCTCGCCATGGCGAAGTTCTTCAGCCCAGAACCTTGAGCTCGCCATGAGTGCTCGCTAGCGACTCGCTATGGCGAGTTAGTGCAGAAAAGCCCCTGTTTTGCGAATTTCAACATTTTTCAAAAGAATCACCTACAATCAAGTTCTGAGCAAGTGCAGATGTACAATATAAACAATATTTAACAGAATAGAAGAGAATTTGGGAGCTAATCCTCCTCACACAATTAATTCCTAAATTTCCTAAGTTAACATGCAAATTTCATAATTTAGGGAAATCTAACTAAACTAGCCTAAAGAACCCACCTGATAAAAGAAGCTTTACTCTAGCTTCCTGGCTCTACAACAGCTATTGAATCCTTCAGCTACAACCCACGACCCTTTGGAAGATTTGAGAATTTTTGAAGAATGCAGAAATTCCTATTTTAGCTTCTGTGACTTGAACTTGTTGTTGATTCAGCTGAATGGAGTGGTTCAAATGGTGAGTTTTTCTTGCTGAGTAATAGCACAGGATTTGTTCAAATGTGATTGCATGCAATTGCTCTTGGTTAGGAAATGGGTGTCAATAATATTGTGATTGTTTTGGCCGAGAGAGAGGAGAGAATTTAAGGGAAGGTGTGATGTTTGCAGTTACTTGTTGATACCAGAAATGAAAGTAATGAGACTTCTTGGTGGCTTGTTGTGTATCTCGTGAGAGAAAGAAGAGAAGGGAGTCTAGTGTTGTGTTTTCATGAAGTGGTTGCTATGAAGAATGAATGAATGAATTGTAAGATCACATAGTGGTCTTAAGGCTTGCATGCATTTTCATTGGATATGCAAAGTGTTGAGGTGTTGGCTTGTGATGAAATGAGAGTGAGTCATGTATGTGAGTCATAGTTTGAGTTGTCACTAGGAGAAGAAGTATCTCATTAAGTGGGAAAATGAGTCATGTAGTAGAATGGGTGTGTGTGTGTTATCACAAGAGAAAGGAGAGGGACACGAGAGAGAGAGAGCATTTGAGGGAGGGAAGATTGATACTTAGAGTTTAATTAAATTTGTACTTGGAAATAATTGTACCATTGTGTAATTTAGGTCCTATAAGAACTCCTAATTTAACACTTAATATGTTTAATTTTCAAGACTTAATTAATTTAATCGCCTCCAAGTAACCTTGAATTATTGGACAAACTCTACTTAAAAATTAATTAGTGGATAAAATTGTGGGATGTTACAATCTACCCCCCTTAAAGAAATTTCGTCCTCGAAATTAAGAAATTTATCTTTAGGAAAGATAAGAGCAACTTTTCCCATGACAGGTTTCCGATCCTGAGTGAGTTAGTCGTCATGAGACCGAGCCCATCCGACTTGGATTATTGGAATTCCCTTGTTTCCGATGGATCTTACTTCACAATCATCTGTATGAACTAGATTTGGCTGATAAGCTAAGACTGACTGAAGATCAATCTCCAAAGGATGATAAAGATTGGGAATGAATTTCCGAAGTTGTGACATTTGAAACACGTCGTGTAACCCTGACCTGAGTGAAGATAGAGCTAACTGATAGGTTACTGAACTGACGCGTTGAAGGATCTGATAAGGTCTTATACACTTTGGATAGAATTTCTTCGTTTAGAAACACTTCGTATTTCCAACTTTGGTGTTATCTTCAATAACTCTTGATTACCTTTATTCCTTGGAATAAAACTTTCCTCTCTCAAAGGGTTATTCGTCCAAACTGATCGTCTAATTTAGATTTTCGTCTAATCTCGTGTTGCGCACTCTGATCCGACTACTTATAGTCATCCCTTGTATCTGTGTCATCACTGCCTTACTCCAATTTATCAGGAACAGTGACACATTACCTCTTCTTTCCCAATTTACTTACACCATTACTACGTCTCTCATTGGATAACCTCACATGGTAATACTTGTCTTGTGAAAGCAGGTATGTGACGATGTTCTCAATACTCTACTACAGTCCAATACGTTTGCTACATCTTAACCATATCGTCCTCAATATTTCCTCGCACAACACTTCCACGGTCGGTATCTGGCCTGGTTGTCGCTATATGAATAGCTGATGGGAATAAATTTAAAGATTGACATTAAAAATCCAAAACTTCTCTTCAGGGTTTTCTCAATACCGAACGCTGCAGCTCGTGATACGTCATATGTTCCACTGTTCCATAGTTCCGTATAAAAACTCTAGGATTAGTTAAAATATAAAACGAGTGGAGAATGCTTAAGCACTATAGATCCTTTCGCCAATGAGTCGGACTCATCTGCAACCGATTCCATAGTATTACAGAATTTTCCACCTACTATTTCAATCAATCCTAGCACAGCACTGTGGCTGAGTAATACATTTAACATATCAGGAGTTCGAGTCTTACTTCAATGATACGGTTTGGTTGGCTGGATAATTCTCTGGTAGGCTGACATGAAAGAATCTGGCTAAAGTGATTGGATTCTAATGACGGTTAACTAAATACGGAGGGTTTACACAATTAACGCAGAGAATGGTTTTAAATCCCTCATTCACCATAATCAATGTGTCAACGTATGAATCGAATTTGTAATAAGAAAACTCTTATACTTTACACGAGGAATTTGATTAATGATGATCTGATTCTATCGTTGACAAGGTACAGAGAAACTGAATCGTTTGACAGAGAATGAAATGGTTCAGACTCGTATTCAGAGAACGGCTTTGATGAGATATCTAGATACTAATACTTCTACAAACTCCTAATTCTACGTAACCGGAAAGATATGAACTTACTGGAATTTAGCTGGTAAGACTCCGAAAGATTAATCGACACAATTGAATTAATGATGGGTCGATCAGGTGCACTAAGACTTATATGATTACCTGATACTGATTACCTGATGCAGTATTAATTTTATTTTATTTAATGGTTTTAATAAATACAAGTACTGCTCTAATTAGTCTACGATTGAATTTTTTGTGTAATGATACTTTGGCTATTCTTAGTTTCTTTGTTAACTCCTTTCTTAATATTGTTACAAATATACATTAGATCTCAAAAAAAAAGTTTGACTAAAAGACAACGATATTCATTCAAATAAGTAAAGTACAACGATCAAAATCATTATATATTTAAATTCGCTAAAAACTAAAAGGATGAATCTGCGAACAAGTTCACAGCATCCGAGTTAATAGCGTAAAATGGCCTAAGGTCAACAAATATGACAAAGCTTATAATTGATATAACAAATATGACAAAGCCTACAATGGATTCTAAAAACATGCTATTTGCATGTACATATGAACCTTTGTTCGCAAAAAAAAAACCCCACAATTGGGATTTATTTACATGTGCTTTGATATTGACCCAAGGGAAAATCATATATTATTATTTTATTTTCACTACTTTTATACTTTATATTTTACATCTTTGGGGACGATTATATGTGTTTGAGGGAATTGATCATTAATTACATAGTTATTTCTTTAAACTTATGGCTTTTTGAAAATATGTGTTTTGATTTGTGTGTGTATTAGTCATATCTTAAGCTTAAGTGCAAGTGTATTTAATTTTTTTTTAAAAGCCTCTAATTCCACTAGAGCATTACTACATTGATTAATTAAAAATATTTTAAAAAATTTAGGTGTCACATATGCAGCACATTGTTGAACCTGTTAGCAACAAATTCTACATTAAATTCCATTTAAGTTGTTTGAAATATTTGATTTTCAATTTAACTAAAACCAAGGGTAATAAATATATTTGTATGAAAGTTAGAGAAATAAATGAAATTGGAATGTGAAAACTAGTTACAAATCCCCGACCACATAATCCACTAGTGGTCATTGTCGATAAACACATTTTTACAATGGTCGTGATGTGATTTGGACTCTTGCCATTGAGCCAACTCTACATCTAGAAATTACAAATTATAGGAATATGATGTGTTTATTGTGTCTGGTAGTCTATCTGCCAAATAGATATACATATGTCCCATAGCTCCGGTGATAAATTCATTTTTATATCTAGATTCCACAGTCACGGTTTCACCATCCTTGATCTTGACTGAACCTAGTTTTGGATAGCATACAGACATTCCAACAGCGTAACCTTCTTCATTTCCTGCTTCCTTACCTGTTCCATATCTCGGTGTTGATGCACACAATGTCCTTCCATCCTAATTATTTAATTGAGAATAAAAAAATAAATGAGTAAATATAAGAGAATATTCATGTACCGTCACAAAATTAATTTGACTATATATAGAATCAAGAAAATTTATCACTTAAGAAACAAATTAAGCATACATAATCAAGTTTAACAAAATTTAGTCAAATTAATATTAAACTATACCTGTCCATATAATGTTGCATTAACAACACCAGTATGCATATGAGCAGTGGCATATATAACATAACCACCTTTTTCCATAGGGATGCTTGCTTTTTGAACATGAAAAGGGTCACTACTATTATTTTCTGGAATAGTATACTCTGCCTGTAACAAATTAAGAAATCTTTGTTAATCACTTGCTTGCACCGTGCAAAATAATTTAAAAGAATTATCATATGCTTTTAGAACTTAACTTATTTTACATTCACATGGAAATGAAAATGTTATTCGTTAGAGTATATTATGTTATAAACTAGAGTTTCCTTGATTGTCTTCTGATGTGTCTAACTTGTTTCATTTAAGCTACGCCTCAATCTTGACATAATTTAATTGATCATAAAAATGAAAAAACAAATTTAAATAACTTATTTACCAGACAATCATGGATTGTTTCATAACCATTTGTTCTGACACGGTCAGTGGAATCAAGTACATAAAATCTAATAGGTATTTGATGCTGGTCCCAGTCAACCCATGTTACTTTGTATCTTAGAGCAAGCTTTCTGATTGGTGCTTGGAATCCCTTTTTCAATTTGCACTGAAACTGATTTTCGCAACAAAAAACTCCACCCTTATATTCAGGTGACAACGGTTTACCATGTATATCAACTGCCACATTATAAAAATTCTCAGGGAGATTAAATTGGTCACACCTACATTCAGTGCAACTTTTCCTATCTTCTGTGCCACGTGTATCAATGAGCATGAGACTAAATAGCCATTTCTCTTCCCATCCTTTTTGAATTTGTTCAGGGTTACCTATTTCAACCGCAAAAGGATCTGGAATATTTGAACTTGTTCCTCGTGATTCACTTCCCAAACCCCAATAATGCGGAAGAATTCCTCCGTTGCATGTTCCATAATTTCTTTTGAAAATGCGACCCCCGAAAGGATCATTGGGGTCGTGTGACATATTCTTATCCATACTAACATGATATCTTAAAGCAAACCAGTGATGAATGTATGTTTCATACAATGGTACAGAATTCCCTTGTTCATCAACTAGATCAACATCGAAGCTCTTAACTCCAATATGACCGATTGGAAATTCAATATCAAAGAGTGCTTTAGCCACAACCTCTCCAGGTCTCGCTTCAAACTGTTTTGACAAGTATGTTGCTGATTTGATAGGATTTTGATATTTATTTTGTTGTGAGTAAGTTGTTCTAGATAGCATCACAATTATAGAAAGAGAAAAAACAAATGTTTTAGCGATCAATCTCATATTTACCTGCACGTGAATTATTATTGTTACTTACAATTCTTTGGTGTAAATTTATTTATAGGAAAATATTAGAATAAGTGCTTCAAAAATAGGGACATTAATGTGAAGGAATTGTTTACCACGCGAGAAATAATGGTTAAGTTTTGCTCCTTGTCGAACTTCAGAGAAATTTTGAAATTAAAAATTAGTTGAATATAACTTTGTGAGATGTGGAGGTCTTGCATGTTCATAATTTTATAGTAGAAAACTAAAAAGCTTGCATAAATTTGAAACAAATTCACAACGCACATTATTTGTCTACAAATCCAACGCATGTGTTGAATTGTTTCTTGTTGTTTTCTTATGCTTTTTTTATTTATAGATATTAGTTTCAACAAAAAAAAAGATCTGTTAAAAATATATTTTGTATCTGACAACGAAAATCATTTGAAAAATATATTTTTACCTTTCTATTTATGGGTACAATAAGTTGATGTTAGTTGTAGATTTCGTTCAAAAGAACTATTTTTCAAAACAATTTTATTTAACAATTGATTGGTTGGAAATTTTTGTTGTTATCATTTACATTTTTTTTCTTCACTCGTACTAAACAATTTCATCGAATTAAAACTTGTTAATCATACAAAGTAAAGTTAATATTTCCTCTTATACATGTAAACCGTTGGACCAAATATAGAATCACTTTTAAAACGTCATTAATATTTATATTACTATAATTTATAGTGTAATCGTCTATATTATTATTATAAATAAGATAAGATTTGATAAAATTTATATTTTTATTTAGTTTATATAAATATAATTTTTTAAATATCTTTTATCATTACAAACTAAAATCACCAAAATAAAAGATTACTTAGCGCATATGGGTTATTCACTGATAAGTAAAATTTAAGTAGCAATATTAATTTTATTTTTTTTAATGGTTTTAATAAATACAAGTACTGCTCTAATTAGTCTACGATTGAATTTTTTGTGTAATGATACTTTGGCTGTTCTTAGTTTCTTTGTTAACTCCTTTCTTAATATTGTTACAAATATACATTAGATCTCAAAAAAAAAGTTTGACTAAAAGACAACGATATTCATTCAAATAAGTAAAGTACAACGATCAAAATCATTATATATTTAAATTCGCTAAAAACTAAAAGGATGAATCTGCGAACAAGTTCACAGCATCCGAGTTAATAGCGTAAAATGGCCTAAGGTCAACAAATATGACAAAGCTTATAATTGATATAACAAATATGACAAAGCCTACAATGGATTCTAAAAACATGCTATTTGCATGTACATATGAACCTTTGTTCGCAAAAAAAAAAAACCCCACAATTGGGATTTATTTACATGTGCTTTGATATTGACCCAAGGGAAAATCATATATTATTATTTTATTTTCACTACTTTTATACTTTATATTTTACATCTTTGGGGACGATTATATGTGTTTGAGGGAATTGATCATTAATTACATAGTTATTTCTTTAAACTTATGGCTTTTTGAAAATATGTGTTTTGATTTGTGTGTGTATTAGTCATATCTTAAGCTTAAGTGCAAGTGTATTTAATTTTTTTTTTAAAAGCCTCTAATTCCACTAGAGCATTACTACATTGATTAATTAAAAATATTTTAAAAAATTTAGGTGTCACATATGCAGCACATTGTTGAACCTGTTAGCAACAAATTCTACATTAAATTCCATTTAAGTTGTTTGAAATATTTGATTTTCAATTTAACTAAAACCAAGGGTAATAAATATATTTGTATGAAAGTTAGAGAAATAAATGAAATTGGAATGTGAAAACTAGTTACAAATCCCCGACCACATAATCCACTAGTGGTCATTGTCGATAAACACATTTTTACAATGGTCGTGATGTGATTTGGACTCTTGCCATTGAGCCAACTCTACATCTAGAAATTACAAATTATAGGAATATGATGTGTTTATTGTGTCTGGTAGTCTATCTGCCAAATAGATATACATATGTCCCATAGCTCCGGTGATAAATTCATTTTTATATCTAGATTCCACAGTCACGGTTTCACCATCCTTGATCTTGACTGAACCTAGTTTTGGATAGCATACAGACATTCCAACAGCGTAACCTTCTTCATTTCCTGCTTCCTTACCTGTTCCATATCTCGGTGTTGATGCACACAATGTCCTTCCATCCTAATTATTTAATTGAGAATAAAAAAATAAATGAGTAAATATAAGAGAATATTCATGTACCGTCACAAAATTAATTTGACTATATATAGAATCAAGAAAATTTATTATCACTTAAGAAACAAATTAAGCATACATAATCAAGTTTAACAAAATTTAGTCAAATTAATATTAAACTCTACCTGTCCATATAATGTTGCATTAACAACACCAGTATGCATATGAGCAGTGGCATATATAACATAACCACCTTTTTCCATAGGGATGCTTGCTTTTTGAACATGAAAAGGGTCACTACTATTATTTTCTGGAATAGTATACTCTGCCTGTAACAAATTATGAAATCTTTGTTAATCACTTGCTTGCACCGTGCAAAATAATTTAAAAGAATTATCATATGCTTTTAGAACTTAACTTATTTTACATTCACATGGAAATGAAAATGTTATTCGTTAGAGTATATTATGTTATAAACTAGAGTTTCCTTGATTGTCTTTTGATGTGTCTAACTTGTTTCATTTAAGCTACGCCTCAATCTTGACATAATTTAATTGATCATAAAAATGAAAAAACAAATTTAAATAACTTATTTACCAGACAATCATGGATTGTTTCATAACCATTTGTTCTGACACGGTCAGTGGAATCAAGTACATAAAATCTAATAGGTATTTGATGCTGGTCCCAGTCAACCCATGTTACTTTGTATCTTAGAGCAAGCTTTCTGATTGGTGCTTGGAATCCCTTTTTCAATTTGCACTGAAACTGATTTTCGCAACAAAAAACTCCACCCTTATATTCAGGTGACAACGGTTTACCATGTATATCAACTGCCACATTATAAAAATTCTCAGGGAGATTAAATTGGTCACACCTACATTCAGTGCAACTTTTCCTATCTTCTGTGCCACGTGTATCAATGAGCATGAGACTAAATAGCCATTTCTCTTCCCATCCTTTTTGAATTTGTTCAGGGTTACCTATTTCAACCGCAAAAGGATCTGGAATATTTGAACTTGTTCCTCGTGATTCACTTCCCAAACCCCAATAATGCGGAAGAATTCCTCCGTTGCATGTTCCATAATTTCTTTTGAAAATGCGACCCCCGAAAGGATCATTGGGGTCGTGTGACATATTCTTATCCATACTAACATGATATCTTAAAGCAAACCAGTGATGAATGTATGTTTCATACAATGGTACAGAATTCCCTTGTTCATCAACTAGATCAACATCGAAGCTCTTAACTCCAATATGACCGATTGGAAATTCAATATCAAAGAGTGCTTTAGCCACAACCTCTCCAGGTCTCGCTTCAAACTGTTTTGACAAGTATGTTGCTGATTTGATAGGATTTTGATATTTATTTTGTTGTGAGTAAGTTGTTCTAGATAGCATCACAATTATAGAAAGAGAAAAAACAAATGTTTTAGCGATCAATCTCATATTTACCTGCACGTGAATTATTATTGTTACTTACAATTCTTTGGTGTAAATTTATTTATAGGAAAATATTAGAATAAGTGCTTCAAAAATAGGGACATTAATGTGAAGGAATTGTTTACCACGCGAGAAATAATGGTTAAGTTTTGCTCCTTGTCGAACTTCAGAGAAATTTTGAAATTAAAAATTAGTTGAATATAACTTTGTGAGATGTGGAGGTCTTGCATGTTCATAATTTTATAGTAGAAAACTAAAAAGCTTGCATAAATTTGAAACAAATTCACAACGCACATTATTTGTCTACAAATCCAACGCATGTGTTGAATTGTTTCTTGTTGTTTTCTTATGCTTTTTTTATTTATAGATATTAGTTTCAACAAAAAAAAAGATCTGTTAAAAATATATTTTGTATCTGACAACGAAAATCATTTGAAAAATATATTTTTACCTTTCTATTTATGGGTACAATAAGTTGATGTTAGTTGTAGATTTCGTTCAAAAGAACTATTTTTCAAAACAATTTTATTTAACAATTGATTGGTTGGAAATTTTTGTTGTTATCATTTACATTTTTTTTCTTCACTCGTACTAAACAATTTCATCGAATTAAAACTTGTTAATCATACAAAGTAAAGTTAATATTTCCTCTTATACATGTAAACCGTTGGACCAAATATAGAATCACTTTTAAAACGTCATTAATATTTATATTACTATAATTTATAGTGTAATCGTCTATATTATTATTATAAATAAGATAAGATTTGATAAAATTTATATTTTTATTTAGTTTATATAAATATAATTTTTTAAATATCTTTTATCATTACAAACTAAAATCACCAAAATAAAAGATTACTTAGCGCATATGGGTTATTCACTGATAAGTAAAATTTAAGTAGCAGTATTAATTTTATTTTTTTTAATGGTTTTAATAAATACAAGTACTGCTCTAATTAGTCTACGATTGAATTTTTTGTGTAATGATACTTTGGCTATTCTTAGTTTCTTTGTTAACTCCTTTCTTAATATTGTTACAAATATACATTAGATCTCAAAAAAAAAGTTTGACTAAATGACAACGATATTCATTCAAATAAGTAAAGTACAACGATCAAAATCATTATATATTTAAATTCGCTAAAAACTAAAAGGATGAATCTGCGAACAAGTTCACAGCATCCGAGTTAATAGCGTAAAATGGCCTAAGGTCAACAAATATGACAAAGCTTATAATTGATATAACAAATATGACAAAGCCTACAATGGATTCTAAAAACATGCTATTTGCATGTACATATGAACCTTTGTTCGCAAAAAAAAAAAAAACCCACAATTGGGATTTATTTACATGTGCTTTGATATTGACCCAAGGGAAAATCATATATTATTATTTTATTTTCACTACTTTTATACTTTATATTTTACATCTTTGGGGACGATTATATGTGTTTGAGGGAATTGATCATTAATTACATAGTTATTTCTTTAAACTTATGGCTTTTTGAAAATATGTGTTTTGATTTGTGTGTGTATTAGTCATATCTTAAGCTTAAGTGCAAGTGTATTTAATTTTTTTTTAAAAGCCTCTAATTCCACTAGAGCATTACTACATTGATTAATTAAAAATATTTTAAAAAATTTAGGTGTCACATATGCAGCACATTGTTGAACCTGTTAGCAACAAATTCTACATTAAATTCCATTTAAGTTGTTTGAAATATTTGATTTTCAATTTAACTAAAACCAAGGGTAATAAATATATTTGTATGAAAGTTAGAGAAATAAATGAAATTGGAATGTGAAAACTAGTTACAAATCCCCGACCACATAATCCACTAGTGGTCATTGTCGATAAACACATTTTTACAATGGTCGTGATGTGATTTGGACTCTTGCCATTGAGCCAACTCTACATCTAGAAATTACAAATTATAGGAATATGATGTGTTTATTGTGTCTGGTAGTCTATCTGCCAAATAGATATACATGTCCCATAGCTCCGGTGATAAATTCATTTTTATATCTAGATTCCACAGTCACGGTTTCACCATCCTTGATCTTGACTGAACCTAGTTTTGGATAGCATACAGACATTCCAACAGCGTAACCTTCTTCATTTCCTGCTTCCTTACCTGTTCCATATCTCGGTGTTGATGCACACAATGTCCTTCCATCCTAATTATTTAATTGAGAATAAAAAAATAAATGATTAAATATAAGAGAATATTCATGTACCGTCACAAAATTAATTTGACTATATATAGAATCAAGAAAATTTATTATCACTTAAGAAACAAATTAAGCATACATAATCAAGTTTAACAAAATTTAGTCAAATTAATATTAAACTCTACCTGTCCATACAATGTTGCATTAACAACACCAGTATGCATATGAGCAGTGGCATATATAACATAACCACCTTTTTCCATAGGGATGCTTGCTTTTTGAACATGAAAAGGGTCACTACTATTATTTTCTGGAATAGTATACTCTGCCTGTAACAAATTATGAAATCTTTGTTAATCACTTGCTTGCACCGTGCAAAATAATTTAAAAGAATTATCATATGCTTTTAGAACTTAACTTATTTTACATTCACATGGAAATGAAAATGTTATTCGTTAGAGTATATTATGTTATAAACTAGAGTTTCCTTGATTGTCTTCTGATGTGTCTAACTTGTTTCATTTAAGCTACGCCTCAATCTTGACATAATTTAATTGATCATAAAAATGAAAAAACAAATTTAAATAACTTATTTACCAGACAATCATGGATTGTTTCATAACCATTTGTTCTGACACGGTCAGTGGAATCAAATACATAAAATCTAATAGGTATTTGATGCTGGTCCCAGTCAACCCATGTTACTTTGTATCTTAGAGCAAGCTTTCTGATTGGTGCTTGGAATGCCTTTTTCAATTTGCACTGAAACTGATTTTCGCAACAAAAAACTCCACCCTTATATTCAGGTGACAACGGTTTACCATGTATATCAACTGCCACATTATAAAAATTCTCAGGGAGATTAAATTGGTCACACCTACATTCAGTGCAACTTTTCCTATCTTCTGTGCCACGTGTATCAATGAGCATGAGACTAAATAGCCATTTCTCTTCCCATCCTTTTTGAATTTGTTCAGGGTTACCTATTTCAACCGCAAAAGGATCTGGAATATTTGAACTTGTTCCTCGTGATTCACTTCCCAAACCCCAATAATGCGGAAGAATTCCTCCGTTGCATGTTCCATAATTTCTTTTGAAAATGCGACCCCCGAAAGGATCATTGGGGTCGTGTGACATATTCTTATCCATACTAACATGATATCTTAAAGCAAACCAGTGATGAATGTATGTTTCATACAAGGTACAGAATTCCCTTGTTCATCAACTAGATCAACATCGAAGCTCTTAACTCCAATGTGACCGATTGGAAATTCAATATCAAAGAGTGCTTTAGCCACAACCTCTCCAGGTCTCGCTTCAAACTGTTTTGACAAGTATGTTGCTGATTTGATAGGATTTTGATATTTATTTTGTTGTGAGTAAGTTGTTTTAGATAGCATCACAATTATAGAAAGAGAAAAAACAAATGTTTTAGCGATCAATCTCATATTTACCTGCACGTGAATTATTATTTTTACTTACAATTCTTTGGTGTAAATTTATTTATAGGAAAATATTAGAATAAGTGCTTCAAAAATAGGGACATTAATGTGAAGGAATTGTTTACCACGCGAGAAATAATGGTTAAGTTTTGCTCCTTGTCGAACTTCAGAGAAATTTTGAAATTAAAAATTAGTTGAATATAACTTTGTGAGATGTGGAGGTCTTGCATGTTCATAATTTTATAGTAGAAAACTAAAAAGCTTGCATAAATTTGAAACAAATTCACAACGCACATTATTTGTCTACAAATCCAACGCATGTGTTGAATTGTTTCTTGTTGTTTTCTTATGCTTTTTTTATTTATAGATATTAGTTTCAACAAAAAAAAAGATCTGTTAAAAATATATTTTGTATCTGACAACGAAAATCATTTGAAAAATATATTTTTACCTTTCTATTTATGGGTACAATAAGTTGATGTTAGTTGTAGATTTCGTTCAAAAGAACTATTTTTCAAAACAATTTTATTTAACAATTGATTGGTTGGAAATTTTTGTTGTTATCATTTACATTTTTTTTCTTCACTCGTACTAAACAATTTCATCGAATTAAAACTTGTTAATCATACAAAGTAAAGTTAATATTTCCTCTTATACATGTAAACCGTTGGACCAAATATAGAATCACTTTTAAAACGTCATTAATATTTATATTACTATAATTTATAGTGTAATCGTCTATATTATTATTATAAATAAGATAAGATTTGATAAAATTTATATTTTTATTTAGTTTATATAAATATAATTTTTTAAATATCTTTTATCATTACAAACTAAAATCACCAAAATAAAAGATTACTTAGCGCATATGGGTTATTCACTGATAAGTAAAATTTAAGTAGCAGTATTAATTTTATTTTATTTAATGGTTTTAATAAATACAAGTACTGCTCTAATTAGTCTACGATTGAATTTTTTGTGTAATGATACTTTGGCTATTCTTAGTTTCTTTGTTAACTCCTTTCTTAATATTGTTACAAATATACATTAGATCTCAAAAAAAAAGTTTGACTAAAAGACAACGATATTCATTCAAATAAGTAAAGTACAACGATCGAAATCATTATATATTTAAATTCGCTAAAAACTAAAAGGATGAATCTGCGAACAAGTTCACAGCATCCAAGTTAATAGCGTAAAATGGCCTAAGGTCAACAAATATGACAAAGCTTATAATTGATATAACAAATATGACAAAGCCTACAATGGATTCTAAAAACATGCTAGTTGCATGTACATATGAACCTTTGTTCGCAAAAAAAAAACCCCACAATTGGGATTTATTTACATGTGCTTTGATATTGACCCAAGGGAAAATCATATATTATTATTTTATTTTCACTACTTTTATACTTTATATTTTACATCTTTGGGGACGATTATATGTGTTTGAGGGAATTGATCATTAATTACATAGTTATTTCTTTAAACTTATGGCTTTTTGAAAATATGTGTTTTGATTTGTGTGTGTATTAGTCATATCTTAAGCTTAAGTGCAAGTGTATTTAATTTTTTTTTAAAAGCCTCTAATTCCACTAGAGCATTACTACATTGATTAATTAAAAATATTTTAAAAAATTTAGGTGTCACATATGCAGCACATTGTTGAACCTGTTAGCAACAAATTCTACATTAAATTCCATTTAAGTTGTTTGAAATATTTGATTTTCAATTTAACTAAAACCAAGGGTAATAAATATATTTGTATGAAAGTTAGAGAAATAAATGAAATTGGAATGTGAAAACTAGTTACAAATCCCCGACCACATAATCCACTAGTGGTCATTGTCGATAAACACATTTTTACAATGGTCGTGATGTGATTTGGACTCTTGCCATTGAGCCAACTCTACATCTAGAAATTACAAATTATAGGAATATGATGTGTTTATTGTGTCTGGTAGTCTATCTGCCAAATAGATATACATATGTCCCATAGCTCCGGTGATAAATTCATTTTTATATCTAGATTCCACAGTCACGGTTTCACCATCCTTGATCTTGACTGAACCTAGTTTTGGATAGCATACAGACATTCCAACAGCGTAACCTTCTTCATTTCCTGCTTCCTTACCTGTTCCATATCTCGGTGTTGATGCACACAATGTCCTTCCATCCTAATTATTTAATTGAGAATAAAAAAATAAATGATTAAATATAAGAGAATATTCATGTACCGTCACAAAATTAATTTGACTATATATAGAATCAAGAAAATTTATTATCACTTAAGAAACAAATTAAGCATACATAATCAAGTTTAACAAAATTTAGTCAAATTAATATTAAACTCTACCTGTCCATACAATGTTGCATTAACAACACCAGTATGCATATGAGCAGTGGCATATATAACATAACCACCTTTTTCCATAGGGATGCTTGCTTTTTGAACATGAAAAGGGTCACTACTATTATTTTCTGGAATAGTATACTCTGCCTGTAACAAATTATGAAATCTTTGTTAATCACTTGCTTGCACCGTGCAAAATAATTTAAAAGAATTATCATATGCTTTTAGAACTTAACTTATTTTACATTCACATGGAAATGAAAATGTTATTCGTTAGAGTATATTATGTTATAAACTAGAGTTTCCTTGATTGTCTTCTGATGTGTCTAACTTGTTTCATTTAAGCTACGCCTCAATCTTGACATAATTTAATTGATCATAAAAATGAAAAAACAAATTTAAATAACTTATTTACCAGACAATCATGGATTGTTTCATAACCATTTGTTCTGACACGGTCAGTGGAATCAAATACATAAAATCTAATAGGTATTTGATGCTGGTCCCAGTCAACCCATGTTACTTTGTATCTTAGAGCAAGCTTTCTGATTGGTGCTTGGAATGCCTTTTTCAATTTGCACTGAAACTGATTTTCGCAACAAAAAACTCCACCCTTATATTCAGGTGACAACGGTTTACCATGTATATCAACTGCCACATTATAAAAATTCTCAGGGAGATTAAATTGGTCACACCTACATTCAGTGCAACTTTTCCTATCTTCTGTGCCACGTGTATCAATGAGCATGAGACTAAATAGCCATTTCTCTTCCCATCCTTTTTGAATTTGTTCAGGGTTACCTATTTCAACCGCAAAAGGATCTGGAATATTTGAACTTGTTCCTCGTGATTCACTTCCCAAACCCCAATAATGCGGAAGAATTCCTCCGTTGCATGTTCCATAATTTCTTTTGAAAATGCGACCCCCGAAAGGATCATTGGGGTCGTGTGACATATTCTTATCCATACTAACATGATATCTTAAAGCAAACCAGTGATGAATGTATGTTTCATACAATGGTACAGAATTCCCTTGTTCATCAACTAGATCAACATCGAAGCTCTTAACTCCAATGTGACCGATTGGAAATTCAATATCAAAGAGTGCTTTAGCCACAACCTCTCCAGGTCTCGCTTCAAACTGTTTTGACAAGTATGTTGCTGATTTGATAGGATTTTGATATTTATTTTGTTGTGAGTAAGTTGTTTTAGATAGCATCACAATTATAGAAAGAGAAAAAACAAATGTTTTAGCGATCAATCTCATATTTACCTGCACGTGAATTATTATTTTTACTTACAATTCTTTGGTGTAAATTTATTTATAGGAAAATATTAGAATAAGTGCTTCAAAAATAGGGACATTAATGTGAAGGAATTGTTTACCACGCGAGAAATAATGGTTAAGTTTTGCTCCTTGTCGAACTTCAGAGAAATTTTGAAATTAAAAATTAGTTGAATATAACTTTGTGAGATGTGGAGGTCTTGCATGTTCATAATTTTATAGTAGAAAACTAAAAAGCTTGCATAAATTTGAAACAAATTCACAACGCACATTATTTGTCTACAAATCCAACGCATGTGTTGAATTGTTTCTTGTTGTTTTCTTATGCTTTTTTTATTTATAGATATTAGTTTCAACAAAAAAAAAGATCTGTTAAAAATATATTTTGTATCTGACAACGAAAATCATTTGAAAAATATATTTTTACCTTTCTATTTATGGGTACAATAAGTTGATGTTAGTTGTAGATTTCGTTCAAAAGAACTATTTTTCAAAACAATTTTATTTAACAATTGATTGGTTGGAAATTTTTGTTGTTATCATTTACATTTTTTTTCTTCACTCGTACTAAACAATTTCATCGAATTAAAACTTGTTAATCATACAAAGTAAAGTTAATATTTCCTCTTATACATGTAAACCGTTGGACCAAATATAGAATCACTTTTAAAACGTCATTAATATTTATATTACTATAATTTATAGTGTAATCGTCTATATTATTATTATAAATAAGATAAGATTTGATAAAATTTATATTTTTATTTAGTTTATATAAATATAATTTTTTAAATATCTTTTATCATTACAAACTAAAATCACCAAAATAAAAGATTACTTAGCGCATATGGGTTATTCACTGATAAGTAAAATTTAAGTAGCAGTATTAATTTTATTTTATTTAATGGTTTTAATAAATACAAGTACTGCTCTAATTAGTCTACGATTGAATTTTTTGTGTAATGATACTTTGGCTATTCTTAGTTTCTTTGTTAACTCCTTTCTTAATATTGTTACAAATATACATTAGATCTCAAAAAAAAAGTTTGACTAAAAGACAACGATATTCATTCAAATAAGTAAAGTACAACGATCGAAATCATTATATATTTAAATTCGCTAAAAACTAAAAGGATGAATCTGCGAACAAGTTCACAGCATCCAAGTTAATAGCGTAAAATGGCCTAAGGTCAACAAATATGACAAAGCTTATAATTGATATAACAAATATGACAAAGCCTACAATGGATTCTAAAAACATGCTAGTTGCATGTACATATGAACCTTTGTTCGCAAAAAAAAAACCCCACAATTGGGATTTATTTACATGTGCTTTGATATTGACCCAAGGGAAAATCATATATTATTATTTTATTTTCACTACTTTTATACTTTATATTTTACATCTTTGGGGACGATTATATGTGTTTGAGGGAATTGATCATTAATTACATAGTTATTTCTTTAAACTTATGGCTTTTTGAAAATATGTGTTTTGATTTGTGTGTGTATTAGTCATATCTTAAGCTTAAGTGCAAGTGTATTTAATTTTTTTTTAAAAGCCTCTAATTCCACTAGAGCATTACTACATTGATTAATTAAAAATATTTTAAAAAATTTAGGTGTCACATATGCAGCACATTGTTGAACCTGTTAGCAACAAATTCTACATTAAATTCCATTTAAGTTGTTTGAAATATTTGATTTTCAATTTAACTAAAACCAAGGGTAATAAATATATTTGTATGAAAGTTAGAGAAATAAATGAAATTGGAATGTGAAAACTAGTTACAAATCCCCGACCACATAATCCACTAGTGGTCATTGTCGATAAACACATTTTTACAATGGTCGTGATGTGATTTGGACTCTTGCCATTGAGCCAACTCTACATCTAGAAATTACAAATTATAGGAATATGATGTGTTTATTGTGTCTGGTAGTCTATCTGCCAAATAGATATACATATGTCCCATAGCTCCGGTGATAAATTCATTTTTATATCTAGATTCCACAGTCACGGTTTCACCATCCTTGATCTTGACTGAACCTAGTTTTGGATAGCATACAGACATTCCAACAGCGTAACCTTCTTCATTTCCTGCTTCCTTACCTGTTCCATATCTCGGTGTTGATGCACACAATGTCCTTCCATCCTAATTATTTAATTGAGAATAAAAAAATAAATGATTAAATATAAGAGAATATTCATGTACCGTCACAAAATTAATTTGACTATATATAGAATCAAGAAAATTTATTATCACTTAAGAAACAAATTAAGCATACATAATCAAGTTTAACAAAATTTAGTCAAATTAATATTAAACTCTACCTGTCCATACAATGTTGCATTAACAACACCAGTATGCATATGAGCAGTGGCATATATAACATAACCACCTTTTTCCATAGGGATGCTTGCTTTTTGAACATGAAAAGGGTCACTACTATTATTTTCTGGAATAGTATACTCTGCCTGTAACAAATTATGAAATCTTTGTTAATCACTTGCTTGCACCGTGCAAAATAATTTAAAAGAATTATCATATGCTTTTAGAACTTAACTTATTTTACATTCACATGGAAATGAAAATGTTATTCGTTAGAGTATATTATGTTATAAACTAGAGTTTCCTTGATTGTCTTCTGATGTGTCTAACTTGTTTCATTTAAGCTACGCCTCAATCTTGACATAATTTAATTGATCATAAAAATGAAAAAACAAATTTAAATAACTTATTTACCAGACAATCATGGATTGTTTCATAACCATTTGTTCTGACACGGTCAGTGGAATCAAATACATAAAATCTAATAGGTATTTGATGCTGGTCCCAGTCAACCCATGTTACTTTGTATCTTAGAGCAAGCTTTCTGATTGGTGCTTGGAATGCCTTTTTCAATTTGCACTGAAACTGATTTTCGCAACAAAAAACTCCACCCTTATATTCAGGTGACAACGGTTTACCATGTATATCAACTGCCACATTATAAAAATTCTCAGGGAGATTAAATTGGTCACACCTACATTCAGTGCAACTTTTCCTATCTTCTGTGCCACGTGTATCAATGAGCATGAGACTAAATAGCCATTTCTCTTCCCATCCTTTTTGAATTTGTTCAGGGTTACCTATTTCAACCGCAAAAGGATCTGGAATATTTGAACTTGTTCCTCGTGATTCACTTCCCAAACCCCAATAATGCGGAAGAATTCCTCCGTTGCATGTTCCATAATTTCTTTTGAAAATGCGACCCCCGAAAGGATCATTGGGGTCATGTGACATATTCTTATCCATACTAACATGATATCTTAAAGCAAACCAGTGATGAATGTATGTTTCATACAATGGTACAGAATTCCCTTGTTCATCAACTAGATCAACATCGAAGCTCTTAACTCCAATGTGACCGATTGGAAATTCAATATCAAAGAGTGCTTTAGCCACAACCTCTCCAGGTCTCGCTTCAAACTGTTTTGACAAGTATGTTGCTGATTTGATAGGATTTTGATATTTATTTTGTTGTGAGTAAGTTGTTCTAGATAGCATCACAATTATAGAAAGAGAAAAAACAAATGTTTTAGCGATCAATCTCATATTTACCTGCACGTGAATTATTATTGTTACTTACAATTCTTTGGTGTAAATTTATTTATAGGAAAATATTAGAATAAGTGCTTCAAAAATAGGGACATTAATGTGAAGGAATTGTTTACCACGCGAGAAATAATGGTTAAGTTTTGCTCCTTGTCGAACTTCAGAGAAATTTTGAAATTAAAAATTAGTTGAATATAACTTTGTGAGATGTGGAGGTCTTGCATGTTCATAATTTTATAGTAGAAAACTAAAAAGCTTGCATAAATTTGAAACAAATTCACAACGCACATTATTTGTCTACAAATCCAACGCATGTGTTGAATTGTTTCTTGTTGTTTTCTTATGCTTTTTTTATTTATAGATATTAGTTTCAACAAAAAAAAAGATCTGTTAAAAATATATTTTGTATCTGACAACGAAAATCATTTGAAAAATATATTTTTACCTTTCTATTTATGGGTACAATAAGTTGATGTTAGTTGTAGATTTCGTTCAAAAGAACTATTTTTCAAAACAATTTTATTTAACAATTGATTGGTTGGAAATTTTTGTTGTTATCATTTACATTTTTTTTCTTCACTCGTACTAAACAATTTCATCGAATTAAAACTTGTTAATCATACAAAGTAAAGTTAATATTTCCTCTTATACATGTAAACCGTTGGACCAAATATAGAATCACTTTTAAAACGTCATTAATATTTATATTACTATAATTTATAGTGTAATCGTCTATATTATTATTATAAATAAGATAAGATTTGATAAAATTTATATTTTTATTTAGTTTATATAAATATAATTTTTTAAATATCTTTTATCATTACAAACTAAAATCACCAAAATAAAAGATTACTTAGCGCATATGGGTTATTCACTGATAAGTAAAATTTAAGTAGCAGTATTAATTTTATTTTATTTAATGGTTTTAATAAATACAAGTACTGCTCTAATTAGTCTACGATTGAATTTTTTGTGTAATGATACTTTGGCTATTCTTAGTTTCTTTGTTAACTCCTTTCTTAATATTGTTACAAATATACATTAGATCTCAAAAAAAAAGTTTGACTAAAAGACAACGATATTCATTCAAATAAGTAAAGTACAACGATCGAAATCATTATATATTTAAATTCGCTAAAAACTAAAAGGATGAATCTGCGAACAAGTTCACAGCATCCAAGTTAATAGCGTAAAATGGCCTAAGGTCAACAAATATGACAAAGCTTTTAATTGATATAACAAATATGACAAAGCCTACAATGGATTCTAAAAACATGCTAGTTGCATGTACATATGAACCTTTGTTCGCAAAAAAAAAACCCCACAATTGGGATTTATTTACATGTGCTTTGATATTGACCCAAGGGAAAATCATATATTATTATTTTATTTTCACTACTTTTATACTTTATATTTTACATCTTTGGGGACGATTATATGTGTTTGAGGGAATTGATCATTAATTACATAGTTATTTCTTTAAACTTATGGCTTTTTGAAAATATGTGTTTTGATTTGTGTGTGTATTAGTCATATCTTAAGCTTAAGTGCAAGTGTATTTAATTTTTTTTTAAAAGCCTCTAATTCCACTAGAGCATTACTACATTGATTAATTAAAAATATTTTAAAATATTTAGGTGTCACATATGCAGCACATTGTTGAACCTGTTAGCAACAAATTCTACATTAAATTCCATTTAAGTTGTTTGAAATATTTGATTTTTAATTTAACTAAAACCAAGGGTAATAAATATATTTGTATGAAAGTTAGAGAAATAAATGAAATTGGAATGTGAAAACTAGTTACAAATCCCCGACCACATAATCCACTAGTGGTCATTGTCGATAAACACATTTTTACAATGGTCGTGATGTGATTTGGACTCTTGCCATTGAGCCAACTCTACATCTAGAAATTACAAATTATAGGAATATGATGTGTTTATTGTGTCTGGTAGTCTATCTGCCAAATAGATATACATATGTCCCATAGCTCCGGTGATAAATTCATTTTTATATCTAGATTCCACAGTCACGGTTTCACCATCCTTGATCTTGACTGAACCTAGTTTTGGATAGCATACAGACATTCCAACAGCGTAACCTTCTTCATTTCCTGCTTCCTTACCTGTTCCATATCTCGGTGTTGATGCACACAATGTCCTTCCATCCTAATTATTTAATTGAGAATAAAAAAATAAATGAGTAAATATAAGAGAATATTCATGTACCGTCACAAAATTAATTTGACTATATATAGAATCAAGAAAATTTATTATCACTTAAGAAACAAATTAAGCATACATAATCAAGTTTAACAAAATTTAGTCAAATTAATATTAAACTCTACCTGTCCATATAATGTTGCATTAACAACACCAGTATGCATATGAGCAGTGGCATATATAACATAACCACCTTTTTCCATAGGGATGCTTGCTTTTTGAACATGAAAAGGGTCACTACTATTATTTTCTGGAATAGTATACTCTGCCTGTAACAAATTATGAAATCTTTGTTAATCACTTGCTTGCACCGTGCAAAATAATTTAAAAGAATTATCATATGCTTTTAGAACTTAACTTATTTTACATTCACATGGAAATGAAAATGTTATTCGTTAGAGTATATTATGTTATAAACTAGAGTTTCCTTGATTGTCTTCTGATGTGTCTAACTTGTTTCATTTAAGCTACGCCTCAATCTTGACATAATTTAATTGATCATAAAAATGAAAAAACAAATTTAAATAACTTATTTACCAGACAATCATGGATTGTTTCAGAACCATTTGTTCTGACACGGTCAGTGGAATCAAGTACATAAAATCTAATAGGTATTTGATGCTGGTCCCAGTCAACCCATGTTACTTTGTATCTTAGAGCAAGCTTTCTGATTGGTGCTTGGAATCCCTTTTTCAATTTGCACTGAAACTGATTTTCGCAACAAAAAACTCCACCCTTATATTCAGGTGACAACGGTTTACCATGTATATCAACTGCCACATTATAAAAATTCTCAGGGAGATTAAATTGGTCACACCTACATTCAGTGCAACTTTTCCTATTTTCTGTGCCACGTGTATCAATGAGCATGAGACTAAATAGCCATTTCTCTTCCCATCCTTTTTGAATTTGTTCAGGGTTACCTATTTCAACCGCAAAAGGATCTGGAATATTTGAACTTGTTCCTCGTGATTCACTTCCCAAACCCCAATAATGCGGAAGAATTCCTCCGTTGCATGTTCCATAATTTCTTTTGAAAATGCGACCCCCGAAAGGATCATTGGGGTCGTGTGACATATTCTTATCCATACTAACATGATATCTTAAAGCAAACCAGTGATGAATGTATGTTTCATACAAGGTACAGAATTCCCTTGTTCATCAACTAGATCAACATCGAAGCTCTTAACTCCAATGTGACCGATTGGAAATTCAATATCAAAGAGTGCTTTAGCCACAACCTCTCCAGGTCTCGCTTCAAACTGTTTTGACAAGTATGTTGCTGATTTGATAGGATTTTGATATTTATTTTGTTGTGAGTAAGTTGTTTTAGATAGCATCACAATTATAGAAAGAGAAAAAACAAATGTTTTAGCGATCAATCTCATATTTACCTGCACGTGAATTATTATTTTTACTTACAATTCTTTGGTGTAAATTTATTTATAGGAAAATATTAGAATAAGTGCTTCAAAAATAGGGACATTAATGTGAAGGAATTGTTTACCACGCGAGAAATAATGGTTAAGTTTTGCTCCTTGTCGAACTTCAGAGAAATTTTGAAATTAAAAATTAGTTGAATATAACTTTGTGAGATGTGGAGGTCTTGCATGTTCATAATTTTATAGTAGAAAACTAAAAAGCTTGCATAAATTTGAAACAAATTCACAACGCACATTATTTGTCTACAAATCCAACGCATGTGTTGAATTGTTTCTTGTTGTTTTCTTATGCTTTTTTTATTTATAGATATTAGTTTCAACAAAAAAAAAAGATCTGTTAAAAATATATTTTGTATCTGACAACGAAAATCATTTGAAAAATATATTTTTACCTTTCTATTTATGGGTACAATAAGTTGATGTTAGTTGTAGATTTCGTTCAAAAGAACTATTTTTCAAAACAATTTTATTTAACAATTGATTGGTTGGAAATTTTTGTTGTTATCATTTACATTTTTTTTCTTCACTCGTACTAAACAATTTCATCGAATTAAAACTTGTTAATCATACAAAGTAAAGTTAATATTTCCTCTTATACATGTAAACCGTTGGACCAAATATAGAATCACTTTTAAAACGTCATTAATATTTATATTACTATAATTTATAGTGTAATCGTCTATATTATTATTATAAATAAGATAAGATTTGATAAAATTTATATTTTTATTTAGTTTATATAAATATAATTTTTTAAATATCTTTTATCATTACAAACTAAAATCACCAAAATAAAAGATTACTTAGCGCATATGGGTTATTCACTGATAAGTAAAATTTAAGTAGCAGTATTAATTTTATTTTATTTAATGGTTTTAATAAATACAAGTACTGCTCTAATTAGTCTACGATTGAATTTTTTGTGTAATGATACTTTGGCTATTCTTAGTTTCTTTGTTAACTCCTTTCTTAATATTGTTACAAATATACATTAGATCTCAAAAAAAAAGTTTGACTAAAAGACAACGATATTCATTCAAATAAGTAAAGTACAACGATCGAAATCATTATATATTTAAATTCGCTAAAAACTAAAAGGATGAATCTGCGAACAAGTTCACAGCATCCAAGTTAATAGCGTAAAATGGCCTAAGGTCAACAAATATGACAAAGCTTTTAATTGATATAACAAATATGACAAAGCCTGCAATGGATTCTAAAAACATGCTAGTTGCATGTACATATGAACCTTTGTTCGCAAAAAAAAAACCCCACAATTGGGATTTATTTACATGTGCTTTGATATTGACCCAAGGGAAAATCATATATTATTATTTTATTTTCACTACTTTTATACTTTATATTTTACATCTTTGGGGACGATTATATGTGTTTGAGGGAATTGATCATTAATTACATAGTTATTTCTTTAAACTTATGGCTTTTTGAAAATATGTGTTTTGATTTGTGTGTGTATTAGTCATATCTTAAGCTTAAGTGCAAGTGTATTTAATTTTTTTTTAAAAGCCTCTAATTCCACTAGAGCATTACTACATTGATTAATTAAAAATATTTTAAAATATTTAGGTGTCACATATGCAGCACATTGTTGAACCTGTTAGCAACAAATTCTACATTAAATTCCATTTAAGTTGTTTGAAATATTTGATTTTTAATTTAACTAAAACCAAGGGTAATAAATATATTTGTATGAAAGTTAGAGAAATAAATGAAATTGGAATGTGAAAACTAGTTACAAATCCCCGACCACATAATCCACTAGTGGTCATTGTCGATAAACACATTTTTACAATGGTCGTGATGTGATTTGGACTCTTGCCATTGAGCCAACTCTACATCTAGAAATTACAAATTATAGGAATATGATGTGTTTATTGTGTCTGGTAGTCTATCTGCCAAATAGATATACATATGTCCCATAGCTCCGGTGATAAATTCATTTTTATATCTAGATTCCACAGTCACGGTTTCACCATCCTTGATCTTGACTGAACCTAGTTTTGGATAGCATACAGACATTCCAACAGCGTAACCTTCTTCATTTCCTGCTTCCTTACCTGTTCCATATCTCGGTGTTGATGCACACAATGTCCTTCCATCCTAATTATTTAATTGAGAATAAAAAAATAAATGAGTAAATATAAGAGAATATTCATGTACCGTCACAAAATTAATTTGACTATATATAGAATCAAGAAAATTTATTATCACTTAAGAAACAAATTAAGCATACATAATCAAGTTTAACAAAATTTAGTCAAATTAATATTAAACTCTACCTGTCCATATAATGTTGCATTAACAACACCAGTATGCATATGAGCAGTGGCATATATAACATAACCACCTTTTTCCATAGGGATGCTTGCTTTTTGAACATGAAAAGGGTCACTACTATTATTTTCTGGAATAGTATACTCTGCCTGTAACAAATTATGAAATCTTTGTTAATCACTTGCTTGCACCGTGCAAAATAATTTAAAAGAATTATCATATGCTTTTAGAACTTAACTTATTTTACATTCACATGGAAATGAAAATGTTATTCGTTAGAGTATATTATGTTATAAACTAGAGTTTCCTTGATTGTCTTCTGATGTGTCTAACTTGTTTCATTTAAGCTACGCCTCAATCTTGACATAATTTAATTGATCATAAAAATGAAAAAACAAATTTAAATAACTTATTTACCAGACAATCATGGATTGTTTCAGAACCATTTGTTCTGACACGGTCAGTGGAATCAAGTACATAAAATCTAATAGGTATTTGATGCTGGTCCCAGTCAACCCATGTTACTTTGTATCTTAGAGCAAGCTTTCTGATTGGTGCTTGGAATCCCATTTTCAATTTGCACTGAAACTGATTTTCGCAACAAAAAACTCCACCCTTATATTCAGGTGACAACGGTTTACCATGTATATCAACTGCCACATTATAAAAATTCTCAGGGAGATTAAATTGGTCACACCTACATTCAGTGCAACTTTTCCTATCTTCTGTGCCACGTGTATCAATGAGCATGAGACTAAATAGCCATTTCTCTTCCCATCCTTTTTGAATTTGTTCAGGGTTACCTATTTCAACCGCAAAAGGATCTGGAATATTTGAACTTGTTCCTCGTGATTCACTTCCCAAACCCCAATAATGCGGAAGAATTCCTCCGTTGCATGTTCCATAATTTCTTTTGAAAATGCGACCCCCGAAAGGATCATTGGGGTCGTGTGACATATTCTTATCCATACTAACATGATATCTTAAAGCAAACCAGTGATGAATGTATGTTTCATACAATGGTACAGAATTCCCTTGTTCATCAACTAGATCAACATCGAAGCTCTTAACTCCAATGTGACCGATTGGAAATTCAATATCAAAGAGTGCTTTAGCCACAACCTCTCCAGGTCTCGCTTCAAACTGTTTTGACAAGTATGTTGCTGATTTGATAGGATTTTGATATTTATTTTGTTGTGAGTAAGTTGTTTTAGATAGCATCACAATTATAGAAAGAGAAAAAACAAATGTTTTAGCGATCAATCTCATATTTACCTGCACGTGAATTATTATTTTTACTTACAATTCTTTGGTGTAAATTTATTTATAGGAAAATATTAGAATAAGTGCTTCAAAAATAGGGACATTAATGTGAAGGAATTGTTTACCACGCGAGAAATAATGGTTAAGTTTTGCTCCTTGTCGAACTTCAGAGAAATTTTGAAATTAAAAATTAGTTCAATATAACTTTGTGAGATGTGGAGGTCTTGCATGTTCATAATTTTATAGTAGAAAACTAAAAAGCTTGCATAAATTTGAAACAAATTCACAACGCACATTATTTGTCTACAAATCCAACGCATGTGTTGAATTGTTTCTTGTTGTTTTCTTATGCTTTTTTTATTTATAGATATTAGTTTCAACAAAAAAAAAGATCTGTTAAAAATATATATTGTATCTGACAACGAAAATCATTTGAAAAATATATTTTTACCTTTCTATTTATGGGTACAATAAGTTGATGTTAGTTGTAGATTTCGTTCAAAAGAATTATTTTTCAAAACAATTTTATTTAACAATTGATTGGTTGGAAATTTTTGTTGTTATCATTTACATTTTTTTTCTTCACTCGTACTAAACAATTTCATCGAATTAAAACTTGTTAATCATACAAAGTAAAGTTAATATTTCCTCTTATACATGTAAACCGTTGGACCAAATATAGAATCACTTTTAAAACGTCATTAATATTTATATTACTATAATTTATAGTGTAATCGTCTATATTATTATTATAAATAAGATAAGATTTGATAAAATTTATATTTTTATTTAGTTTATATAAATATAATTTTTTAAATATCTTTTATCATTACAAACTAAAATCACCAAAATAAAAGATTACTTAGCGCATATGGGTTATTCACTGATAAGTAAAATTTAAGTAGCAGTATTAATTTTATTTTATTTAATGGTTTTAATAAATACAAGTACTGCTCTAATTAGTCTACGATTGAATTTTTTGTGTAATGATACTTTGGCTATTCTTAGTTTCTTTGTTAACTCCTCCTTAATATTGTTACAAATATACATTAGATCTCAAAAAAAAAGTTTGACTAAAAGACAACGATATTCATTCAAATAAGTAAAGTACAACGATCGAAATCATTATATATTTAAATTCGCTAAAAACTAAAAGGATGAATCTGAGAACAAGTTCACAGCATCCGAGTTAATAGCGTAAAATGGCCTAAGGTCAACAAATATGACAAAGCTTATAATTGATATAACAAATATGACAAAGCCTACAATGGATTCTAAAAACATGCTAGTTGCATGTACATATGAACCTTTGTTCGCAAAAAAAAAAACCCACAATTGGGATTTATTTACATGTGCTTTGATATTGACCCAAGGGAAAATCATATATTATTATTTTATTTTCACTACTTTTATACTTTATATTTTACATCTTTGGGGACGATTATATGTGTTTGAGGGAATTGATCATTAATTACATAGTTATTTCTTTAAACTTATGGCTTTTTGAAAATATGTGTTTTGATTTGTGTGTGTATTAGTCATATCTTAAGCTTAAGTGCAAGTGTATTTAATTTTTTTTTAAAAGCCTCTAATTCCACTAGAGCATTACTACATTGATTAATTAAAAATATTTTAAAAAATTTAGGTGTCACATATGCAGCACATTGTTGAACCTGTTAGCAACAAATTCTACATTAAATTCCATTTAAGTTGTTTGAAATATTTGATTTTCAATTTAACTAAAACCAAGGGTAATAAATATATTTGTATGAAAGTTAGAGAAATAAATGAAATTGGAATGTGAAAACTAGTTACAAATCCCCGACCACATAATCCACTAGTGGTCATTGTCGATAAACACATTTTTACAATGGTCGTGATGTGATTTGGACTCTTGCCATTGAGCCAACTCTACATCTAGAAATTACAAATTATAGGAATATGATGTGTTTATTGTGTCTGGTAGTCTATCTGCCAAATAGATATACATATGTCCCATAGCTCCGGTGATAAATTCATTTTTATATCTAGATTCCACAGTCACGGTTTCACCATCCTTGATCTTGACTGAACCTAGTTTTGGATAGCATACAGACATTCCAACAGCGTAACCTTCTTCATTTCCTGCTTCCTTACCTGTTCCATATCTCGGTGTTGATGCACACAATGTCCTTCCATCCTAATTATTTAATTGAGAATAAAAAAATAAATGAGTAAATATAAGAGAATATTCATGTACCGTCACAAAATTAATTTGACTATATATAGAATCAAGAAAATTTATTATCACTTAAGAAACAAATTAAGCATACATAATCAAGTTTAACAAAATTTAGTCAAATTAATATTAAACTATACCTGTCCATATAATGTTGCATTAACAACACCAGTATGCATATGAGCAGTGGCATATATAACATAACCACCTTTTTCCATAGGGATGCTTGCTTTTTGAACATGAAAAGGGTCACTACTATTATTTTCTGGAATAGTATACTCTGCCTGTAACAAATTGTGAAATCTTTGTTAATCACTTGCTTGCACCGTGCAAAATAATTTAAAAGAATTATCATATGCTTTTAGAACTTAACTTATTTTACATTCACATGGAAATGAAAATGTTATTCGTTAGAGTATATTATGTTATAAACTAGAGTTTCCTTGATTGTCTTCTGATGTGTCTAACTTGTTTCATTTAAGCTACGCCTCAATCTTGACATAATTTAATTGATCATAAAAATGAAAAAACAAATTTAAATAACTTATTTACCAGACAATCATGGATTGTTTCAGAACCATTTGTTCTGACACGGTCAGTGGAATCAAGTACATAAAATCTAATAGGTATTTGATGCTGGTCCCAGTCAACCCATGTTACTTTGTATCTTAGAGCAAGCTTTCTGATTGGTGCTTGGAATCCCTTTTTCAATTTGCACTGAAACTGATTTTCGCAACAAAAAACTCCACCCTTATATTCAGGTGACAACGGTTTACCATGTATATCAACTGCCACATTATAAAAATTCTCAGGGAGATTAAATTGGTCACACCTACATTCAGTGCAACTTTTCCTATCTTCTGTGCCACGTGTATCAATGAGCATGAGACTAAATAGCCATTTCTCTTCCCATCCTTTTTGAATTTGTTCAGGGTTACCTATTTCAACCGCAAAAGGATCTGGAATATTTGAACTTGTTCCTCGTGATTCACTTCCCAAACCCCAATAATGCGGAAGAATTCCTCCGTTGCATGTTCCATAATTTCTTTTGAAAATGCGACCCCCGAAAGGATCATTGGGGTCGTGTGACATATTCTTATCCATACTAACATGATATCTTAAAGCAAACCAGTGATGAATGTATGTTTCATACAATGGTACAGAATTCCCTTGTTCATCAACTAGATCAACATCGAAGCTCTTAACTCCAATGTGACCGATTGGAAATTCAATATCAAAGAGTGCTTTAGCCACAACCTCTCCAGGTCTCGCTTCAAACTGTTTTGACAAGTATGTTGCTGATTTGATAGGATTTTGATATTTATTTTGTTGTGAGTAAGTTGTTTTAGATAGCATCACAATTATAGAAAGAGAAAAAACAAATGTTTTAGCGATCAATCTCATATTTACCTGCACGTGAATTATTATTGTTACTTACAATTCTTTGGTGTAAATTTATTTATAGGAAAATATTAGAATAAGTGCTTCAAAAATAGGGACATTAATGTGAAGGAATTGTTTACCACGCGAGAAATAATGGTTAAGTTTTGCTCATTGTCGAACTTCAGAGAAATTTTGAAATTAAAAATTAGTTGAATATAACTTTGTGAGATGTGGAGGTCTTGCATGTTCATAATTTTATAGTAGAAAACTAAAAAGCTTGCATAAATTTGAAACAAATTCACAACGCACATTATTTGTCTACAAATCCAACGCATGTGTTGAATTGTTTCTTGTTGTTTTCTTATGCTTTTTTTATTTATAGATATTAGTTTCAACAAAAAAAAAAAAGATCTGTTAAAAATATATTTTGTATCTGACAACGAAAATCATTTGAAAAATATATTTTTACCTTTCTATTTATGGGTACAATAAGTTGATGTTAGTTGTAGATTTCGTTCAAAAGAACTATTTTTCAAAACAATTTTATTTAACAATTGATTGGTTGGAAATTTTTGTTGTTATCATTTACATTTTTTTTCTTCACTTGTACTAAACAATTTCATCGAATTAAAACTTGTTAATCATACAAAGTAAAGTTAATATTTCCTCTTATACATGTAAACCGTTGGACCAAATATAGAATCACTTTTAAAACGTCATTAATATTTATATTACTATAATTTATAGTGTAATCGTCTATATTATTATTATAAATAAGATAAGATTTGATAAAATTTATATTTTTATTTAGTTTATATAAATATAATTTTTTAAATATCTTTTATCATTACAAACTAAAATCACCAAAATAAAAGATTACTTAGCGCATATGGGTTATTCACTGATAAGTAAAATTTAAGTAGCAGTATTAATTTTATTTTATTTAATGGTTTTAATAAATACAAGTACTGCTCTAATTAGTCTACGATTGAATTTTTTGTGTAATGATACTTTGGCTATTCTTAGTTTCTTTGTTAACTCCTTTCTTAATATTGTTACAAATATACATTAGATCTCAAAAAAAAAGTTTGACTAAAAGACAACGATATTCATTCAAATAAGTAAAGTACAACGATCGAAATCATTATATATTTAAATTCGCTAAAAACTAAAAGGATGAATCTGCGAACAAGTTCACAACATCCGAGTTAATAGCGTAAAATGGCCTAAGGTCAACAAATATGACAAAGCCTACAATTGATATAACAAATATGACAAAGCCTACAATGGATTCTAAAAACATGCTAGTTGCATGTACATATGAACCTTTGTTCGCAAAAAAAACCCCACAATTGTGCGAGTGTGTGAACATAGTTTTTTTCGAAGGAGAAAACATAGATAATGATCGTATAAGAAAGAACAAATTGCACCTGTGACATAAGAAAAAAAATGGTTTCCTTAATAATTAAGATTCTTAGAGACTATCACTACAAGAAATTTGCCGTATACCAACGGACGTCTTTAGTGACGGTGGATTAATCAGTTGGTATTGTATAGGTGATCCGTGGGTATAGCTAAATAAAGCACACGGAACAAAATGTCCGTCGGTATAGGTTTTTATGGCCTATACCCACGGTTTTGGGACATTAACCCACAAAATTTTTCCGTTGGTATACGGCAAATTTCTTGTAGTGTATCCAGCCTCGTCATTACTAATCTTATGGCTCAAAAGGGAAATTCTATGCACTAAGGACGTACAATATTGTGTATGAATTCTAAGTTGACACACTATGTGAAGAGTGTCTATTCGGCCATCATATAGGAATGATCATAGAAAGCCTAGTGTTAGTATCGCAAATTGTTTGAATCGGAGAGTGGATATACACATTTATAACACTGAGGTAACTTGACGGCAAATTCTTGAGTGGCTGACGTTGTAATTCTCTAACATGGGGAGCTACCGTATAAAATCACTTTTTAAAGCTTAAACAAACGCATCCTAAATGTGTCAATTTAAATGTGATTTTTTGTTTTTTGAAAGATGTAAAAGGTGAACTTTATTATTTTATGACTATATGATCTTGTTTTCTCATTTAGATATTGCACTTTCATTACTCAGTTTTCCTTATTTAATTAACTTGTGTTTGCGTAAATTATCTATAGGAAACAACCGAAAATAAAAACATGTGAAGACGAGAGGAAACATGTTTGTTTTTAAGATTTCTTTTGTCATGAGACTATTAATTGATCTTTTTTCTTGTTATAGACTATTAATTGATCTAAAGCCGTGTATATTTATTTTATTTTGAGATTTATTTACCTGTACTTTGATAGTGACTATGGAATGTAGATATAAAAACTTTTCTACCTTAATTTTTGTTTTATAATGATATAATCTAGTGTAAAATGTAGTGTAAATCTACCATTATCGTGATATTAAGCAAACTTTAGAAGAGACAAAGGAAGAAGAAGAAGAAGAAGAAGAAGAAGATAACCAACTAATCCTAACAAACTATCTATGCTAACATGCAGTTACTTGGTGAACAAGTAACTGCCTCATGTCTTCATTCCTTCACAATCAACATGCTCCCTCCAGCTAGAGTACATGTCAAATGTACCAAGCTTGGATTGAAGCGTATGGAAAGGACCTGATTGAAGCGTATGGAAAGGACCTGGCTGCAAGGACTTTGTAAAGATATCAACTATTTGTTCTTTTGAAGTAACAGGCAACAAGTGAACAATGTTGGATTGAATCTTATCTTTGACAACATGGCAATCACTCAATGTGCTTGGTCCTTTCATGAAATACGGGGTTAGCTGCAATATGTAGTGCTGACTTGTTATCACAATATAGCACAATGGGAGTATCATGTGGAATGAGAAAATCTTTCAACAGATAGAGAAGCCATTGTCCTTCACATGTAGCCTGTGCTAGGGCACGATATTCAGCTTCACTGGAGGATCTAGAGACAACATTTTGCTTCTTACTTTTCCAACTAACAAGTGATGTTCCTATGAAGAAACAAAAACTTGTTGTGGAACTTCTAGTATCAGGACAGGCGCCCCAATCAGACTCTGAATAACCTTTCAAGGTTAATGGTGATGATGAACTTAAGAATAAACCTTGGCCAGGGTGATTCTTGAGAAATTTGAGAACATGAAGGCCTGCTAGCATATGTGTATAAGTTGCAGAGTCAAGGAATTGACTGAGCTTGTTGACTGCATATGAAATCTCAGGTATGGAATGTGTCAAGTATAGCATGGGAGTAGAACAAGGCTTTGCTGCAAGTAAGCCAATGTCTTCTAAGAGATCAAGGGTGTATTTCCCCTGACACAAGGATATACTAGTTTTGGATCTAGCAACTTCAAAACCCAGGAAGTATGTGAGGCAACCAAGATCTTTAATGTTAAATATCTGATCAAGTAATGCTTTTAATGAGTTGATCTCTTCCATGTTAGTTCCACCTAACACCAAGTCATCAACATAGACTAATATTCCTGTGAAACCTTTACTTGTTTTCTTGATGAATAGGGAATAGTCAGCTTTAAATTGAACAAAGCCCGAGGAAAGTAAAGTCTCAGTTAACTTTGAATTTCATTGCCTGCTTGCTTGTTTCAAGCCATACAAAGACCTTTGCAGCTTGCAGACCAAGTTGCCTTGTTGAAGGGGTAATCCTGGTGGAGGTTTCATATAAACTTCTTCATTCAAATCTCCATGAAGAAAAACTGTGTTGACATCAAGCTGAGAGAGTTGCCAATCTTGTGAAGCAGCAAGTGCCATGAATACTCTAACTGTAGTCATTTTCACCACATGGCTAAAGGTATCCATGTAATATATTCCTTCAGTTTGTGTGAAACCTTTTTCCAACAATCGTGCTTTATATCTTTCTACAGAGCCATCAACATGAAGTTTCAACTTGAATACCCATTTACATCCAATTGCTTTCTTATGTGCTGGCAGTGTGACTAGATCCCAGGTTTTATTCTTCATTAGTGCAGACAGTTCAGCATCTATAACATTCTTCCAATGCTCATTGGACATTGCCTCCTCATAGGAATTTGGTTCATTGATTGTGGATAAGGTGAGAGCATAATGTGTGTGTGCATGAGAAAGATTATTATAACTAAGGAAAGATGAAATAGGAAACTTACACTGAGATGATGATGTGGAGATAGCTGGAGAAGCTTGATGGACAGATGTATGTAGAAGAGTCATGTGATAATCTTTAAGATATGGAGGTGGATGTGAGATTCTGTTAGATCTTCTAATAAGAGGGTTAATAGGAGGCTGTATAGGTAAGGGAGAATTATTTGGAGTAGGAATGGTTTGAATAGGTGTAGAGGACTGGTTGTGTCATTGGTGACAGGTTGAGTTGTGTCATTTGTGGTTGGTTGAGATGGAAGGTTGGAATCATTATGATTATTAAGGTTTGGTTGAGTAGGATTAGAATTGCTAGGTGTTGTGTAGAACAAATCTTCATAGGAATTAGGAAGGTTGGAAGCATAGGGGTAAGAGAAAGCTTCACTAGTATTTTGATGAGAAGTTTTATAAGGGAAAACATGTTCAAAAAACACAACATCTCTAGAAACACAGATTTCTTTATTTTTAAGATCAAATAGAATGTGACCATTGACACCAGGTCTAAAGCCAAGAGAAATACATTTTCTAGACCTAGAGTCAAGTTTCTTTCTGTGATTTGAAAGAGTTGTAGCAAAAACAAGAGAGCCAAAAACTCTAAGATTTGAAATGTCAGGTAATTCATTATAAAGCCTTTGAAAAGGAGTTTTCTGAGTTAAGAAAGGAGTAGGAAGCCTGTTAATAATGTGTATAGCATGACCTACAGTATGTGCCCAAAAAATGTTTGCTAAATTGGCTTGGAACAGTAGAGCTCTGGCAGTACCAAGAATATGTTGGTGCTTCCTCTCTACTATGCCATTTTGCTGAGGTGTGCTTACACATGAAGTTTGATGAAAAATTCCATGTTCGAGTACAAATTTTGTACCATTATCTGATCTAATACATTATGGTGGTTTCAAATTGAGTTTTGACCATTGAGCAAAAATGTTTAATATAAGTGGATGCTTCAGATTTTAGTCTCAGAAGATAGATCCAAGTGAATCTACTTCTATCATCCACAATGGTCAGAAAGTATTTGAAGCCAAGCATAGATGGTACAGATAAGGGACCCTATATATCCATATGAACAAGATCAAAATTTTGTTTAGAAACATGGTTGCTTAAACTGAAAGGTAATCTTTTCTGCTTAGCATAGAAACAAATATCACATGGATCATAAACTTTATTAATATCAACAAAATGAAACACTTTATTGATTTCAGAAAGTTTAGCATGTGAAGCATGCCCAAACCTCCTATGCCACAAGGTACAATTATTGTCATTATTGGTACCTAAGCTAGAATGAGAACTGTTGGGATTTAAGCTAGTGACTAAACTATGAATTTAATTGATACAAGGCTTAGAAGGAATTTGTCCTAAAGTAACAGATGGACTCTTCAGAATGTATAGTCCATTAAGCATCTTAGCTACACCAATCATCATCTTGGAGCATTTTGCCTGTATCAAACAATCATAGTGATCAAAAATGAGAGTGCATTGAAGATTTTGAGTAAGCTGAGGCACATAAATTAAATTGAAAGAAAAACTAGGAAAGTATAGAACATCAGTTAAGAAGAAGTTTTGATCAAACAATATTGTGCCTGAAAAACAAGTTGTAACCAATGAACCATTTGGTAGTTTGAGATGCATAGGATTGATTTTCTTAATGCATTGAAAATATTGAAGAGAATAACAAACATGGTTAGTGGCTCCTGTGTCCAGAATGAACCTATTGGAGTCACAAGGATTACAAACATTACAAATTATACCTGATGTAGAAGCCACATTTGTGACATGATTAATGTTATGAGAGGGCAATGTACTTGAACCTTGAAGGAGTGCTAATAGAGCTTTGTCTTGAGCAGGAGTGAAGAACAATTTCCCATAATCTGACTCAACATTACCTTCATCATAATCAGTAGATTGAGTGTCATCATCATCACCAGTTTTCTCATTACTGCAGTTATTGATCGTGCCATTACCATTTGCCAAATGTTGTAAATGAGGAGGATAACCATGCTTTTTCCAGCATGAATCAACAATGTGGTTAGTCTGACCACAAAAAGAGCACATCTTGGAACCTGAGCTTTTTCCTCTACCACTACCTGATCTATTACCATTACTATTGCCTTTAGGACCTTTACCACGACCATATCCACCTCTTCCTGAGTTGTAGGAGTTGCCACCTGCAGCCAATAATTTGGATTCATCTATAGGAAGTGAAACCTGTCTTTCTTGTTGGACAAGTAGAGAATAAACGTTGCCAATGTTAGGAAGATGGTCCATTAACATGATCTGGGACCTTACTGCACTGTATTGATCATTTAAGCCTTTAAGGAATCTAATAACCTGATCAGAATCTCTATATTCTTTCATCTTAGTAATGGCATCACAATTAAAGACACAATTGGATTCAGGGATAGGGCGAAAATTATCAAGCTCTTGCCACAATTTCTTCATCTTTGTATAGTAGAGATAGAACAATCACCTTGCTTAAAAGTATAAATCTCCTCTTGAATGTCTCAAACATGAAACACATCTCCTTGGTAAAAACGATCCTTCAAATCCTGCCAAATCACAGAAGCTGTGTCCATCAACAAAATGCTTTGAGAAATCTCTTGATCCACAAAATTATTCAACCAAGACATAACCATAGTGTTACATCTATCCCATGCCAGGGAATCAAGATCATCATCATCAAGAGGACGGGGAAGAGAACCAGTGATAAAATGGAGCTTGTACTTGGATTTTGAGAGCCATAGTCATGGATCTTAACCAAGAATGGCAGTTAGCACCTGACAGAGGAGGTGTGACCAAGACAAGGCTTGGATTTTCATTGGGGTGCAAGAAATAAGGGTTGAGAGTGTCATTTTGGTAACATTTCTTGTGAGAAGCAGTAGGAATACCTCAATGAATGCTCCCTTCAGAGCTATGCACAGACATGATTGCAAAAAGATGAAGAATCAAAGAATGATGGAGTTTGGAAAGAAATGAAACAACGGAAGCAGAGAAAGAAAATCACGAAAAAGAAAGATCAATGGTAGACACATTTTTACTTAATGTAGTAGTTATCATTATCGATAAACACATTTTTACAATGGTTGTGAGATGATTTGGATTTTTGTCATTGAGCCAACAACTCATACAAATCATAGGAATAAGTTCAAAGCTTCCACATATTGTCTTGGCCGGGTCAGCCCTAATATCCTCTTTTTCTTTCTTTTATTTAATTTAATCATAATTCAAGATGTTTATCAATCATATTGAAGATGTTTTAGGAATAATAATTCAACCTTTGTGCTTGCTAATGTTAAATTCCATCAATTATTTGCAAACATAAAATCGTAGTAACTTATTGTGTTATTTAAAATAGAAAAAAGATCTCCAATCACAAAACATAAATGTTGCCCATCCAATGTCTAAGATACAAATGATTCTTTAAATGAAAACTAAAACTTCAAGATACAAAAGATTTATAACACTGTCAAAATCCAAATGTGTAAGCTTTATAACTTTTTGCCATGCACCAAATTTACATATATAAGTTTTCTAGTTCGATTCCAATACAACTTGTTTGTTACTTTTATTAATTTCCTTAGTGGATATCAAAAAAGGGCTTATACCTTTTTACTTTGAAGAAGTATCTACAAAGAATATTCCCAATTTAGTTTTTGTAGACAAAATATGAAGGACACAAAATTATTGCTTCTGCATCCTAGCTAGCTCATCTTTCACCAAGTACAAGAGCCACAACTAATTATAATAGGCTTGATATTATATGAAGTGGTATTTTTTATTGAACTTTTGACAAAACTCGTATAATGCAGTTAACTTTAATGAGTTAACAGAGTTTTTTTATTGTGCTATTACTCCATCCATCTTTGAATCTAAAGAAAATGGTGGTACAAATGAAATCATAATAATGATTATATTCCTAATCAACTAATAATTTGGATACTTTTCAATATCCCGCAAGTATTATTGTTCCGTACAGAACTCAAAATTATCAAAAGATTATAAAAGAGAGGATGGGAAAACACGCAATGTAGGTGGATCAATAGAAGATGTTTTTTGAACCGGAGGTCGTCGGAATCCCAGATGGATGTGACAGGAGATAAAAAAAGAGGCTGCAGGTATCTACAATCTACGAAAAACACTTTGATGACCAAATCAGTATAAGTTTTAGGTGACGGTAGAGCAGAGCATATATATATATATAAGTAATGCATATCTTTTGAGGTTGTGAAGGATTGTATATATAGACCAATGAATGTGACATTTGGCAGATAAAGGTGACGTTATGTCTAGTTCAACCCAAAAAATCAGCCCATAACAATAATTAAGATGATAAAACACCACAGAGACTTTTTATATGTTAGGAAGCAAATTCGAATCTATCACTACTTTTCAATATTTATCGATTGTGAGTTTCGTTACTAGACTCTATAAAAAAATACTTTTAATAATATTTTCTAGTTTTACAAAACAGACTTTCATGAGTCATTATTTTCACTGCTACACAAAAAAAATAAGCATGAATTATTATTTTTACTTATTTATTGTGTCTGATTGGAGTATGTTGGCGTGGATAAGCTTCAATTGGAATATATCTAAGGTTATGTTTGAATTGATAGAATGATAAGCATAATAGTTAAGAATGAATAAAATTAACTGTCAAAATAAAATAGCAAAAAAAAATGTCAAAATAAAAAGAATGGAATAGATTAATGCTTTACAAACTTATCTTTTTTTTAGTAGTAATTGAATAATTTTCTTTTAAAAAATAAGATTTACTGTTGCCCCTACTTATAAATTAATAATCTTTTGAAATCTAATAACTGTTGCCTCAATTGTGTACTTACTTTTAATGCTAACTTTAATTTTATTTTATTTTTAAGTAAAAGATGGTAGCAAAAAGAGCTAACCACACCAAAATATATTAAGAAGAGATATATTACAAATGGAGGGGGCCAAACCAAACTCCATTAGAAAGAAGAAAGTCTAAAATTGAGCAAGTCTAACTTGTTATGAGCTAGGCTATCAGTAATGAACAACGGGGCAAGGGACCAAGTAGTACAAGTAGAAGCATTTAAACCAAAATTAGTAATCATGTCAACAACTTTGTTTCCTTCTCTATACATATGAGTCGCAATAAAATTCATTCTCCTAGTTAAAATCAAAGCATTTTTCCATCCGTTTCTTAAGGGCCAGGCAACACAAGTGTTTGGATTTTTAAAGGCATTGACAACCAAGATAGAATGAGTCTCCGACCATAAGTTGATCCAATGCTTCTCAGCAGCAATTTTAATAGCTTTCAAGGCTCCACTGAGTTCAGCAAAATAAACAGTATTTATACCAAAAGGTTCAACAAAGACAAGGAGAAAGTCAACATTGTGATCTCTAAATACACCACCACAAAATGCTAGATTAGGGTTACCACATGAAGCTCCGTCTATATTACTTTTGATCTAATTCAAAGATATTGAAGGCATCCAGATTACTTCCTTATAAGACAAGGCACCTTAGGACGATGGATTAATTTTAATTTTGTTGGTAAGAAATGGAATAGATTAATGCTTTAACCTTAAATATATTCCAATTGAAGCTTATCCACGCCAACATACTCCAATCAGACTCAATAAATAAGTAAAAATAATAATTCATGCTATTTTTTTGTGTAGTACTAAAAATAATGATTCATGAAAGTTTGTTTTGTAAAACTAGAAAATATTAAAGTTAGCATTGCCCCTCATATAGTTGCACATTTCTTAGTTTGTTTTGTAAAACTAGAAGAAAAAAAATTGTTAGTAGTATTTGTAATACTTGAAAAGAGTTTCTTACAGCGTTGAATTTTTGTGATGAATCAAATGTGCAACTATATTTGTTTTTTTGGTAAGAAATGTGCAACTACATGAGAAGACATAAAGAAAAATAATTATAAAACAATTTCAAACTGTGAAGACCAATTATGGTTCATATATGGTTGTCTAGATAGAGGTCTGATAAGATGGTAAATTCTAATATGCACCACCTTATCAAGTGGTCCATGGTGGACCATTGATGAAAAACCCTATAACGAATACGAATTTTACAAAATCTACCGTTGGATTGAAAGTTTATATCATATAGATCATCTATAGAAAATTTTAGAAAAATTGAAAATCATTTGATATGTTATTGAGATCCATCAAAATTAACGGTTTATTAAATACTGTAAATCTTGATAAATCCCTATAAAATATCAAATGATTTTCAATTTTTTTAAAAACTTTTATGGATGCTCTATATAATATAAACTTTCAATCTACCAATAAATTTTATAAAATTTATATTCGATTAGATCACTTGTCCACGGTGGACCACTTGTGAAGGTGGTCCACCGTAGCATTAGCCCTGATAAGATATAGATAATCATATGATATGATATGATAGAGACCCACTCCTACGGATTTTTAAATTTTCCATTATTGTGAAGAAACTATGATTTTTTTTCTCTTCATATTATAACATGTAATATTTTGTACCTTTATAAATTAACAAAAAAATATTAAAATATTAAATGAATTATGAAATGATTTTATATAAAAAAAAATAAAATGACACTAATAAAAATATAATTTCAATTATTTTTTAAAAAATCATATGAGTGACTAAATAATGGGGCTATCTAGTACTTCAAAGACATCACCCCTTTTTAAGTTGAATAAAGGGTGTCAACCTAATTATGTTTTCATTTGACTTATTTGAGTTATTACCTCTTTTTTTAAATAAAAAAATATTTATAAAAAAATTATAATAATTATCTATAAATTATTAATAATACAACTTGCAATCAATTGTTATATTAAGCACTAAATATTAATAAATTGTTTGTTGGCCTTAATGAGAAACATATGTTCTCGATCTCAACTGTTTAGCTATTTGTGTAAAAAAAAAGTGTTTAATTTTTTCTTTGTAAATAGACAAAATAATAAGTCATTAAAAATCGACACACATAAAAAGGACAGATCAGGGTTTGAATCTCAGGAATAATATCCAACACTAGTCATTTCAATATTTATATTTACTGCTTAGTTATTTAATCATTGTCTCATTAAAGATTCACAATTTCATGATTTATTCTTCTTATAAATATATGCCATAATTTTTCATTCTAAAAGGATGGATTAAGAATCTAATCTCTATTTTTTGGCAGATCAATCCACCCAATTAGTAGTGGTGCCAAGCTTTCAATGTACATAAACCATGAACGTGTACATATTCTTTACCATTCATACACCAAATTTGCAACCACAAATAGGAACTTAGAAGAGATTTAAAAGGATCTTGGAATATTGAAGAGTAGTTCTAAACAGTGCTTAGAGACAAAGGATATGTTTTAGTGGGACTGTAATCGTGGATACAATTTATTAACACTTCTTATTCTTAGTGTTGGATGACGTTGGATTGAAATTATGTTGTTTCCACTAAGACAATATCATATCTTCCTTCAAAAATACATTATTTTTTTTTTTTTATGTTAATGGGATTGTGTAGGAATGGCCTTTGGTGAAGGTCAAGTTTAAGGACAAATATTGGCTATTACTTAGGGTTGGGGGCACTGTATAGCTGTGGAAATGTTAGTGTGTTTATGAACATATATATAATAACTCACAACTTAGATAAGTAAGGTCGATGAATTCGGATTTAACACAGTTACTGATATTTATCGTTTGATCTAAAATCAATGAATAAAATTAATTATTGTTATTTTGATTTTTACCGTCTAATTTATTAATGATTGCGATTTGAAACTATGTGCTGTCATTGCGGTGGACAATCCTAACTCTAAAGTTAATGGTCTTGTGAAAATGTTAATATATTTATTATGGACACCTAATATTTTAGAATATGAAGAAAAAAAAGAATTAAAGTAGTAAGAATTTTTCTTTACATTTTGGAAATCAAACTAGTAAGAATTTTTCCATTCTATATTGTATTTTAGAATCTTCTTGTCAAAAGTGGTTTTTTTTTCTTTATATTTTTTTCTTCACGTCATATTATCTTTGTTTATTACATGCATTATCGAACATTAAATATGAAGAATGCTTTCGATCAAACTTTGATTCACTTTGTTATAAAAAATTAATCTCTTCAAATTTCAAAATCTCAAAATCAATAATCTCATAGTAAAATTAATCCTATCAATGTAATATTAATAAAAATATAAAATATTTATATATGAATGAAAAGTAAACAGGCAATAAGTTGCGTCGTTAATTCTTTTTAAATGATAAAATCATACACATTGGAATATAAAATGTGTTTTAAATTTCAATATAAAATGGCCCTTTGTTTTGGAATAATAATAAGATTCTGCACAAAGGGGTAAGATTCATGTATATATAATGTTACATTTCCCCTCCTATACAAATCTTATGATAAGATGGCTCTATCCTTTCATAAGAGTCATGTGGGCACTTAATCAATTTTATAAAATAAGAAATTTACTTTAAATTAAGGTATCCTAAGTGTATAAATATTACTAAATAAATCTTCTAAGCTTATTGCTAACTTTCAAAATTGGATCGAGAAGATCATTGTCAATCTGTATAGCAATATAAGCTAAGAAAATCCTAATTCTATATATAGATCACATTTTCAATGAAGCATATACTTTATTATTAATCAAAAGAATATAATGCATTTCCAACTTAGCAATTCATTTTGTTCACTCTTTCCTCTCAAATTAATATATATACCTTCCTATTTGTTACTTTGTTATTGGCACTTTTATTTTATTTTCATCTATCTTGAATACTTTAATATATAAACTATCTGCATGGTTATTGGCTAACATATCGGCATGGTATTATTTTATATATAGAACTGAAATTGGACAATTAAGTGGGTTGGATGAAATGGCATATAATTTTATAATTATATATTTGAACCATTTCCTTTTTCTTATATCTCCATGGTACTATTTATTTATTATTAAATATGATAAATCAAATACGTGTTTTGTTCTAAATGTACACGCAATATATTAATGCATTTGATGTAGATTCCTACTTGGATTATGTTTAGAATAATAATTAGACAGACGCAAACAAATATAGTTCCTAGCTAATCATAAACCTTATATAAATTATGTTGGTGTACAAGGTGATGAATCAATGAAATAGTAAGGAGAGAACAAAGACAGCAGCCACAAATATGAAAGGAAGAATAATTGCATTGATAAAAGAGTAGCTATTTATACAAAGAGTAAAGTTTGCCACATAGGCCCTAAAATTGAAAAACTTAACAGACAAGTTCAAAAGTACTTAACATAGTAAATACTAAAATACCCTTAAATATAAATTACTTCTAACACCATCCCTTAATTTATATTTAGACAAAACTGACAACACCAATTCCATCCCTCAAACGAAGAAATTGATCAGTTTTGATAGCCTTTGTCAACACATCTGCCAGCTGCTTCTGAGTGCTACAGTGCACAACTTCAAGCACTCCATTCTGAACCTGATTCCTCAGAAAGTGATACTTGGTCTCAATATGCTTGCTTCTTCCATGCAGCACTGGATTCTTGGCAAGATTGATTGCAGACTTGTTATCAATCATCAGCTTCAGAGGCTTGTTTACCTTGATCTTCAGATCCTGCAGTAAGTTCAGAAGCCACACAGCTTGGCATGCAGTCACAGCGCCTGCAATATATTCAGCTTCACAGGTTGATAGAGCAACAACAGGTTGCTTCTTGGAACACCACGAAATAGGACCTCCTAGAAATTTAAATAAATATCCAGAAGTGCTTCTTCTATCAACTCTGTCTCCACACCAATCAGAATCTGAATAACTCAGAAGTTCTGATTCAGTCCTTCCTTCAGAGGGAAATAGCACTCCATGCTTCAGAGTCCCCTTGATATACCTCAGAATCCTGACAGCAGCTTGGTAATGGGACCATTTTGGTTTACTCATAAATCTGCTAACCATTCCAACTGCAAAACAAATATCAGGTCTGGTATTACACAAATACCTCAGAGAACCAACCAACTGTTTGAAGGTTGTAGCATCCACATCCTCTCCATCAGAATCGGAATCCAACTTTTGATTCGTATCAGAGGGTGTGATAGCAACTTTGCAATTCTCCAGCTTAAATCTCTTCAGAAGCTCAAGTTCATACTTCAACTGATGCAAAATGATTCCTTTCTCAGAATATAGAAATTCCATCCCTAGAAAGTAACTCATTTTTCCAAGGTCTGTCATCTCAAACTCATTCATCATAACCTTCTTGAACTTAGCTATCTCTTGTTCAGAACTTCCTGTCAGCAATATATCATCAACATACAAACATACCAGAATCATATTGCCTTCTGAAGTGTGCTGAACATAAACACCATACTCCAACTCACATTTCTGAAACCCTTGCTTCGTGAAAAATGAATTAATCTTCATATTCCAGGCTCTGGGCGCTTGTTTCAATCCATAGAGGGCTTTATGCAATCTATACACCATCCCTTCCTGATTCTTTTTCTCAAAACCAGGAGGTTGTGACACATATACCTCTTCTTGTAATGGACCGTTCAGAAATGCAGATTTCACATCTAAATGCATCAGAGGCCAATTCCTGTTAGCAGCTATTGCAATTACCAGTCTAATTGTTTCGTGTCTTGCTACAGGTGCAAACACTTCAGAATAATCTAGTCCAGGTTTCTGCAGAAATCCTCTTGCTACTAACCTCGCTTTGTGTTTGCCAATTGATCCATCTGGCTTTAGTTTCTGCTTGAAAACCCATCTGACGCTGATGGCTTTCTTGCCTTTTGGAAGTTCTGAAAGCTTCCAAGTCTTGTTCCTCTTTATAGCATCAAGTTCTTCTTTCATGGCCTGCAACCAGACTTGTTGCTTAAGAGCATCTTCTGTACTCACGGGTTCAGAATCTACTAACATTGCACACTGAATAATTTCTCCCTCAGAGTCTACTTCAGTGTCTTGCAACATTTCAAATCCTGCAAATCTTCTTGGGATGCTTCTGATTCTCTGTAGCCTCTGAACTTGTTCAGAAGCATCTTCAGAAGTTTTTGACTCAGAGGCTTCACCTTCAGAAATTCTTTCTTCAGAGGCTTCACCTTCAGAAATTCTTTCTTCAGAATTTTGACCTTCAGAATTGTCTTTAGAACTTTGACCTTCAGAATCGTCTTCAGAATTTTGACCTTCAGAATTGTCTTCAGAATTTTGACCTTCAGAATTGTCTTCAGAGTCAGATTCAGAATCACCATCAGACTCAGAGTCACCATCAGAGTCATCTCCATCTTCTGAATCATCTTCAGAGCCTTCAGATTCTGACTCACCTTCAGAGCCATCCTCTGAGATTCTCACATCAGAATTTGATTGAGACTTGTTCCAATCCCAAATTTCAGATTCCTTCACAATGACGTCTCTGCTGAATTCAATTTTATTAGTCTCTGGACAATAAAGCTTGTACGCACCTGTACTGTGGTACCCCACCAGTAACATTACTTTGCTTCTATCATCCAGCTTCTGTCTTCTGGCTTCTGGAACATGTTTATAGCATACAGATCCAAACACCTTCAGATGACTAACACTTTGCTTCTCTCCAGTCCACTTCTGAATAGGAACTATTTCCTTCAGCTTCTTCGTTGGACATCTGTTGAGCACATATGTTGCAGTGGCAACAGCTTCTCCCCATAAGTGATGAGGAAGCTTCTTCTCTTTCAGCATGCTTCTCACCATATCAAGCAAAGTACGATTTCTTCTCTCAGCAAGACCATTGTGTTGAGGAGTATAAGGAGCTGTAACCTCATGCTCAATTCCATTCTCCTCACAGAAAGTTTTAAAATCATTAGAATTAAACTCACTACCACCATCAGTTCTGAGAATCTTCAGCTTCTGACCACTCTGTTTCTCAGCCTTCACCTTGAACTTCTGAAACTCAGCAAACACTTCATGCTTGAACTTGATGAGTGTTACCCATGTCATCCTTGTGAATTCATCAACAAAAGATACAAAATACTTGTTTCCTCCAAGTGAAGGTACTGGAAATGGTCCACACACATCAGAATGTACTACTCCCAAGGCATGTTTTGCTCTTGGAGCTACTTCTGATGCAAACGGCAGTCTTGGTTGCTTCCCTTTCATGCACACCTTGCATGATTTTTCAGGCTTCTTGATTATAGGAATTCCATGTACCAGATTCTTTGACTTCAGATGCCCCAAGCTTCTGAAATTCAGATGACCAAATCTTCTGTGCCACAACTCACTATCCTTCTCAACACTTGTTGCACTAAGACATTCAGAATCTGCAGTTCTAACATTCACCTTGAATGTTCTGTTCCTTCCCTGTTCTGACTCCATAATCAGCTTCTGATTACCGTCATATAGCTTCAGAAGATTGTCTTTCATAGTAACTGAAAAACCTTTCTCAATCAATTGACCCACACTCATCAGATTGCTTTTCATGCCTGGTACATACCACACGTTCTGAATCAATGCTGTTTTCCCATTGTTCAAAATGACTTTGACATTTCCCATACCTTCAGCGTTGAGGTATTTATCATCAGCACATCTGATCTTTGTACTCTTTCTAGAGTCAAAATCAACCAACCACTTCTTGTTTCCAGTAAGATGGTTTGAACACCCTGTATCCATATACCACCACTCTGAATTCACATCATCAGATTCAGAAGCCATTAGTAAAACAAATTCACTATCAGAGTCATCAGAACTTCTGGCTATATTTGCTTCTTCTGACTTTCTTTCTTTGTTTGACTTGCACTCAGATGCAAAATGGCCAAACTTCTGACAAGAGTAACACCGTACCTTTGTCTTGTCTTTTCCTTTCTGAGCATACTTCTGCTTTCCAGAAGTTGAGGTTTTTGGATTCTGAGCTCCATCAGATCTATTCTTGGCTTCTGACCAAGGCTTCTTCTGAAACTTCTTCTCAGAGGCTGCTTTCAGAGCCTGCTGCTCTACTTCTCTTTCAGAGTTTCTCTCAGTTAGACGCAACTCTTGTGCTTCTAGACTGCTCTGTAACTCTTCTATTCTCATGGTTTCCAAATCTTTGGAATGTTCAATAGATACAACAATGTAATCAAACTGAGGGGTAAGGGATCTCAATACCTTCTCAATGATTACTTGTTCTGAAAGAGTTTCTCCACAAGCTTTCATCTCATTAGTAATCAGAATTAGTCTGGAGATGTACTCACAAACCTTCTCATTGTTCTTCATGTTGAGATTCTCATACTGTTTTCTGAGGGTTTGAAGCTTTACCTTCTTTACTGACGCATCACCACCGTAACACCTTGTCAGAAGATCTCAAGCCTCCTTCGCCGTCACTGAATCAGCAATCTTCTCAAACACACTCTCATTCACACACTGATGAATGTAGAACAACGCCTTCTGATCCTTCTTTCTTGTAGCTTTCTGCGCCTCTTTCTGCTCCTCTGTTGCATCTGCTGCAACAGGAACGTATCCTTCAGTGACAAGCTCAAGCACACCTTGAGCACCGAACAATACAAGCATTTGTTTCATCCAACGATTCCAGTTTTTGCCATCAAACACTGGAAGCTTGGTACTCATGCCACCGTTTCCGTTCATCTTAAACCTTGTACAGTACACTCAAATCTCACTAACACTCGTGTTTCCCAATCCCACAAAATCAGAAAAAGTGATTCTGTTCAGATTTTTGTTCAAGATTCAACACAAATCAAGAACCAAAAATCAAACACACACAACTCACGTTTCACTCGTGTTTCCCGTGGATTCTAACCGGAGCTCTAGATACCAATTTGTTGGTGTACAAGGTGATGAATCAATGAAATAGTAAGGAGAGAACAAAGACAGCAGCCACAAATATGAAAGGAAGAATAATTGCATTGATAAAAGAGTAGCTATTTATACAAAGAGTAAAGTTTGCCACATAGGCCCTAAAATTGAAAAACTTAACAGACAAGTTCAAAAGTACTTAACATAGTAAATACTAAAATACCCTTAAATATAAATTACTTCTAACAAATTAAAGCATAACTACTATTTGGCCCAACTGTTTTGTTGTGGGTTCATAGGTATTTTTGTAACGAAATTGTAGCATTTAATATAAGACTTGCAACATTATAGACTCTAACTGAATAGTCTACATAAACTAGTAGGGATGAATTGAGTTTAAAGCTCACACACGTTTTGGAATTTATATGTATAATTTTCATATGTTCATCTTAATTCTTCTTATACGTTTAAGCATTTGTAATAGACTCCTAACACAAGATCTAATGTGCTCTATAGAGCATCCGGAGCTCTAGGGTATTTACCATGGCCTCGCTCTCGTAAAGAATCATGGGTTGAGAAAGGTGATTATCGAAAGTGATGCCCTTGCGGCTATAAACATGATTTACGATAGTCTTTCTTTGCCGAGTATATATTATTCATTACATTGTTCTCGTAAGGTCAATTAGATTAAGCATGTTTTCGTGAAGCCAATCAAGCAATTGATGTTCTTGCTAAACGTACACGGGATTAGCTTAAATTCACAGTTAAATATTTTTAATGTTGTTTCGGATTTTCTTGTTGATTGCCTTAGGAGAGACTCGCTTGGAGTTGCTTGTCCTAGATTCTCTTAGTTTGTTTTGAGCCTTTGACTCCGTTATTTCACCCCAAAAAAAAAAAAAAAAAGCTAGACAAACTGAAAGATTTTTTTGTTACTCGTAATAGCAAATCTTGAACATTTCTTATGATAAAATGTAAAAAAAGTTAGTATAATATATAAATATTCCCTCCATTTTTAAATATAAGCAAAATTTTACTTTTTATATTGGTTGAAGAACAAATACATCTAGTCATTCATTATAGATTAAATACATAAATTATTCAATAAATATTAAAAGTGAAATTTTTTACTTATAATTGAGATGAGAATAGTATTTATAAACAATAGAATTATGTTTTATGAGATAATAAACTCCGCTAAAATACAAAAGTCAACAAATAACTCATTAATTCATAAAAATATTCTTTAGAGATAGTTGACAATTCTAAAATCGGTCAAGATTTATTTTGGTATAGGAAAAACTAGTTTGGATTTTGTCATAATTTACACGTAAATAAATAAAATGGAGCCATAAAAGTGACTTTATGTTATTCTCCTCGATCATTCCTATGCTACATTAGATAGAGTATATTATTATTTTATTCCAATAAAAAGAGTGTGTTAATTATTAATTAATTTCTTGACCAAGACGTATATACTAGTAAATTGTAAATGATAGAATATTTATTTAGTGTAATCCTAGTATGATTCCTTTTTTATCTAATTAACATAAGTAACAATTGACGTACGTCAATATATATTTTCATTTGAAGCGTGCTTTCTAGGTACAATCTTATTTCTACACGATGTTTGCTTAAATTTCTAGTATTTGATTTATTCTTCTCATGTATGGTTGAAGTTGTCAATATGATAATCTTTAAATGCATGCACGGACGCATAACATACAATATAGCAGGCGCGCTACTAACTTTTTTTTTATTCTGCAAAAAAAAATCAAGAAATATCACTAAACATTTATTCATGCACCGTCACAAAATTCATTTGACTATATATATATATATATATACTCTATCTAATGTAGCATAGGAATGATTGAGGGATCTGTTGAATTCAAATATCTCATTGAGTATATCAACTCTATAAATTTTGACAAAAGTTCAAAACCATTTGATACTTTTTCTGATAACTTCAATTGAACGTACGATAAACTTTTTAAAAAACCGTTGAATTTCAATAGTCCGAATACATAACTACATTTTTTTAATTTTTATAAAAATTTGTAGAGTTGATCTACTCAATGAGATATTTGAATTCAACGGTCGGATTGAAAAAATATAATGCCGATATCGAGTTATTAAGCGGAGTAAGTCGATGAAGACTTACTCCTTGAGTCAACGGATCCCTCCTCTATATAAAATCAAGAAAATTTATTATTACATAAGAAACAAATTAGGCATACATAATCAAGTTTAAACTCAACCTATACATATAGTGGTGCATTAACAACACCAGTATGCATATGAGTAGTGGTGTAGATAACATAACCGCATTTTTTATAGAGATGCTTGATTTTTAAACATGGAAAGGGTCACTACTATTATTTTCTGGAATAGTATACTCTTCCTGTAATAAATTATGAAATCTTTGTTAATCCCTTGCTTGCACCGTGCAAATAATTTAAAAGAATTATCATATACTTTTAGAACTTAATTTATTTTACGTTCACATGGAAATGAAAATGTTATTTGTTAGAGTATATTATGTTAAAAACTAGAGTTTCCTTGATTGTCTTCTCATGTGTCCAACTTGCTTCACTTAAGATACGCCTCAATCTTGACATAATTTAATTGATCATAAAATTGAAAAACAAAATTTAAATAACTTATTTACCAAACAATCATGGATTGTTTCAGAACCATTTGTTATGACACGGTCAATGAAATCAAGTACATAAAATCTAACAGGTATTTGATGCTGATCCCAGATTCCCAGTCAACCCATGATTTCTTTTTTGTGTATTGGTTCTGCAAAAAAAAAGGAAAAATTGGCTTTAGTGTTCTTGAAGATGAAGATTTGTGAGGAATTGATATTTGTTTGTTTGATTTTATTTGGTTTTGATTTGATTTGTTTCTGTTTGGTTCCATTTAGATTAGCCTATTTGATTCATTTGATTTGGTTCTACTCTTTTTTCGGTTCAGTTCGATTTGGTTTGATTTTGTTCCAATTGATTGTTTGATTGACTCTCTCTGTATCAATTTTTTATTGATTGCACTTCTCTCTATTATTCTTATGATTGATTGCATTGCACTTCTTCCTATCGATTCTTCTATTTGATTGCATTTCTCTCTGCTGATTCTTTTGATTGCATTGCATTTCTTCCTATTGCACTTCTTCTGATTGATTGCACTTCTCCCTATTGATTCTTCTGATTGATTGCACTTCTCCCTATTAATTCTTCTTGTTGCATTGCACTTCTCCTTTTTTTTCTTTCTTGATAAGCTGCACTTTTCCCTATTGACTTCTTCTGATTGATTGCACTTCTCCCTATTGCACTTTTTATTGATTGCACTTCTCCTTATTGATTCTTCTGATTGCATTGCACTTCTCCCTATTGACTTCTTCTGATTGGATGCACTTCTCCCTATTGGTTTCTTCTATTTGATTGCATCTATCTATGGATGATTCTTATGTTTGGTTTAGTTGGGTTGGTTTATTTTCAGAGTTAATTTGTAACAAGCGTAAAGCTTAGTAAGCTTTAGCTTGAGGGGTAGTATTTAAAAATAAAATGTTGAGTTTATATTATTAAATATTAAGTATGTTCTTCTTTTTTTGTTTGAGAAACTCTCGATGATTATCCATTAATGCATCGTGAGTTTTAGGGGAAGTATTATATGTATTAGGATTTTAAGTATTTAGCTTTATATATTAGTAGTTTAATTGCCCGTTAGGTATTATTATAAATTCTCTTGTAATTTTTATTTTGTCAAGTAATGCTATTTGTATATAATTGGAACCTTAGACGTCTTTATCTTTCTCTTAATTTGTATCCCTGATTCTAACAAAATTTAACCCATACTTAATAGATTTCAACATCTCTTTTCAAGTACGAGTCTTTCCATGTCAACTATTATCCTCACCATATTCATTGCTACTCCTCCAAACCGAGCTTTGATAACACTATTGGACCCTTAAAAGAGGAATCATTGGATTGGATCAATACATGCATTGAACCTTGAGCAACCACACCAAATGACTTTGATACAACACTTACACTCAAAACATAAGGCATTAAGTTTATGGGTCATTTCTTTTGCTTTTCTCATATTTCATCCTCTCCACTAAAAATATAATACTTAAATAGAAGGAAAAAAAAATATCTATCACCAATTTAGTTCTTAAACTATAAAATATACTATACAGTTCTTAAATTTTTTTATCCATCAAAATCCTTAAATTTTCATCCTCTTTTATTTTTAAAGGAAATGAGGGACTAATTTGATGAATTAATAATTATTTTATAAATAATTTAATATATTTCTATAGTTTAAAAACTAATTAGTGAGAGAGTAATAATTTAAGGACATTATTTATTCTATTTTGTATTTAACCAAGATGCTATGTTTTTATTGAAAAGGACTATGAAAGAGATAAAATATATATATAATAGGATAAGTGATTCCAATCCACTTTTGATTCATATCTCTGTTACATATCACCCACCCAAAAGTCCTTTAGTCTATAGCCTTGTATTAGTTGGAAGAGTGGAGACAACATGGCTATCCTAAAACTTGGCTGTAAAAGAAAGGGGTAATGGTTGGTATTTTATTTCTACCTCTAACTATCCATATATCATGACTATGCAAATAATTAAGAAAGCACTACATTGTTAATTAACTCCATTATCTTAGCATGTGCAATTATAGACCAATTAGTTTACTCATGACAAAACAAGGTCCTTTAATCAAATCAACTATTTAAGAGGCTGCTAAAAAATATAATCTCTAGCTGGCCAACTCCACCCAAAATCAGCGAGTAAATAGTCATTTTAGTTCTTAAATTTAAATGTATAAGAGAATTTTAATTACAATAATTTTTTATTGTTCAATATTACATTTGTTTTACAATAATGTCCAAAAATTACTAAAACATACATAAATGTCTTTTTTTTTAAGAAATTTGATCCTCCAACATATTTTGTATTAATTAGTTTGGATTTCAAACGTGTCTTTCGTTAATTAATTTAGTCTATAAATTAAAATTACAAACAATTAACATACTAATGATATTTTTATAATTTCAATATAATTGAGGAATGTAGTGAGATATAGTGTCTTATACATTTATGAACCAAAATGACTCTTTACTCAAAATCACATTGTTAGAAAAAAGAAAAGAGCAATAAAAGAAGAGATATATGTCACTTTTTTCTTAAGAGGAAGCACATATAGAATGAAGCTGCTGGTACATGAAGAGCATAGTTTGAAACATTGAATATGACTACAATAAGTACAAAACCATATCTTTCCCTTAAGGTCTTCAAGGTGATCATAACTATTATCACATAAAATTATCTACTTTCCAAATGAAAAAGACATTTGATATTCACCATTATATATTCCTTTCAGCATGCCAACTTGAGAGATATAATCAATTTCACACTTTTTAGTCAACTTGTCCAAGCAACATGGGAACAAATGCACATATATTGGAATCAATATCAATGGAATGTACTCTTTGATTCCTTTTAATCCTATTTAGTTGAAGATCTTTGCTTGTTACTTTTCTTTTAATTTTTTATAAGTCATCTAACTATCTTAAATAAATTTGAGTTTTTAGCCATTTATAGTGTTGAAATACTTTTACACTTGGTTCTATTTTCTACATCAATTCTTAAGTTTTATTTTTATTTATTATAAGTTACATCAAATAAGGACAATCTTATGGCATATTTTTTTATTGAGAAATGTTAATATTTAATTAATTTATTGGGGAAGGGAGAATAGGTTAGCATTAGAGATTGAATCTTGGACCGCTTTCATAATTATTATATGTATTGGTTTAACTTATCTTACAAGGTAGATTTGTAAGATGAGAATGTCACTCTTTATAAATTCATTTGAGATTTTATTTCTATTATATGTGTAACTTTAATTTAGTTTTTTCAATACAACTCCTCACACCCAGCACTATATGATTTGACGGGTAGTCTAAATGATAAAAGTATAAAATAAATTTATAAAGAGTGTCTTTTTTTCATCTTACAAGTCATATTTGTCCGAATAAAAATATTTCTTCAACGTCCCAATTCATACCACTTACTACACTTTTTGTGACAACATATGTCATATATTAGTGTGAACAAGTATACTGCCAAAACAAAATATAGTGGATCTTTATACTTCACAATGATACTAACTATTATTTGATGAAAATTGTAAAGTAATGCTGCAAAGCATCCATAGATGAGGACCATATGTTTTTTAAGTTTGTTACATAACCATATATATGGTGTTGTTACTAAAGGTTTCATTATTAGGTTTTATTTTTCTGGACTCAAGGTGGAATCAACCAAGTTGAATAATTCATAATTTATTATTGAAGGTTTCTAATTTGGGTGGGAAACATTGAATTTAATTGAATGTTTTTGACTAATGAGCAAAGGCCAAGGTTGTTCTATTTTTTGAGTGGAGGTTGTATAAAATAGTGATAGGGACATTACCATTAAGGCCAAACCAAAGTGTCCAATTGAAAAAGCAAATAAATAAAATAATAAAAATAATAAAGAGAAAAATGTACTAGAGATATTTGGTATATTTTATTCTTATTGGTTGAATTACTATTATAATTCAACTTCTGAACCTAACTCCAAATTCCAATACATGCATTGCTCCCTCAAGGCATTAACTCAAGAAAAAATGAATTTATTATATAATATGTGATCTAAAATAGTTCAAGATATGGAAAGTTCCTTCAATAATTTGATGTGAAATTGGGTGATGTCATGAAATTTATCAACTACCTTATAATTTGTCAATACTATGATTTAAAGGTAATACACTAAAACTCCACTATAAAGCTCACACTGATACATTGAAATTATGACATCATATATATTTATAAACATTTTATTTGTTTTAATTTGCTCCAATCAAAAATGAACTAAATTGTATGAACATGTCAACGATATCTATATAATGGGACACTATATCACATTATTGAGAACTTTGAAAGAATAAAATGTACTGTTTTGCTTCCCTATATTGTATATGAAACTACAGTTTAGTTCTACTTGATTTTGTGGTTCATTGTGAAGCTTAGCTACCAAGTCACCATTAACTAGAAAGAAATTGACAACATTATAATTATCATCATTAGACTTTGATGAATTTCCATCACCCATGGATTCACATTAAAATGCTGGTCAATCTTAAGCAAGGTGGTGTTTGTTTCATTTTTAGTTTTGTTTTTAGTGACGATCATACTTTTTGACGAAGTAACTCTGAGATGAGTTATTATGCTTAAGAATTCACTATAAACAATGATTTTCACTCATCCAACCATCAAATTAAAAGTTTATATTGAGTATATCAACTTTGCGAATTTTTATAAATTTTTAATAAGCTTTTGAAAAATATAAGTATTATAACGATTTCACTACAATAGAAACAATATTGGGGGATAAAATTGACGACATTAAAATTATAGTTAGGTGCGATAAAATAATATATAACGAAGTGCAAAATAAAAGAGGATGGGCAGATACGTTATCGCCCATCTCTTTATGCTAGTAAATATAAATTAAAAATATATATTTCAAATTGTTTCTAGGTTAGCTGATAGTATACAAGGTTTTAAGCTTGTTTTTAAGTTGGATTTTAAACTTTGACAATTTCATTTTGTAATTTATGCTTTTGCAATATGATTTTGCTCTTTTAAAAAGATTTTTTTTTTTAAATGTGTAATAAATGATATTCAGAATTTATTTTCTTAAACATCTTAATTTTGTTATATTATCTTTCATTTAAAATAGTCTCATTATAAATTGTTTAGGGCTACAAATCTGTTAGTCCTAACCTCATTCATAAAACCATACAAGTTTCAATTTTGGAATATAAACAAACCATTCATAAAGCCATTTCCAGATGTTTTCATCTTGAAATTGTTAATATTTGGATGATGTTTTCATGTAATGTGGTGTAAATTTAACAAAACACTTGTTGACGTCCCTCATATATTGAGAGGCTAAATATTAGAAATCAAGTCAAATCAAGATAAAACAGTTAAAAAGTGCGTCGAAGTTACGGTAATTAAAGACTAAATTACGTTCGGATACAACCAGTATGCAACAAAACCTTGTAAAAAGAATCTCCAATTAGCATGACTGATGAGACTACCAGACTAAAGTGAAACTGAAGTCAAAAACATTTGGTGCAAAATGAATTTTTCCAGCTTATTAATAAAACATGTCTTCATAACTATTCAACAGCTCCAAACTTGATCATGCTACTGCATTTTTATCACATTGGCATTGATTCCCTTTTCCCACTATAAATATTAAAATTATTAAAAACCAAAAAAAAAAATACCTTTCTCACAATATTACACCATTAAGTGTGCTGATATAACCAAAAACATTAATTAATCTGTTCTTGCACAATCAGGTAACACTTTTTACTGCTTTGAAATGCTCATTTTGTAAACCTTGCTCTGTATAGATTCAGAGGAATATATTGAACTGTCACCATTCTGCCATCAAAGAAACGTCTATGCAAACAATGAGCTGCCGAACGACAGGCTTCGGTTCTTGCGTACTCAACAAGAATGGAACCTGCTTCAAACACATGATTGTAAGTATGACCTTCCTCTTCGTCATCATCTTCAATGCCCTTCCTAGGACCAACTAATTCTGAACTTCTATCACACCCATAAAAGCCTTCCTGAAATGGACAAACTGTGTTCTTCGAGTCCATATTCTCACCCAGTCTCTTGTCAATATCATTATCAACCATGTTATCATGCAACTCTGAAGCAACATTGGGTGTATCCTGATGATCAGGGGATCGTTGAATGGTACTACTAGGCATACGCATACCCTCATTGCCAGCATCTTTAACTGATGCATCAGTCACAAGATGTTCTTGTTCTTGGCATGCAGTATTATCAAATATTTCAGCATTTTTATCAACATTAACACTAGTACCATTATTATCTTTGTCTTCTTCTAGATCTTTGTCACAATGGAGCTCCTTTCCACTTGTTCCCATAGAATTTGAGCAAGTAGCCTCTTCAGAAGAACTAGATTCTGCATTATTATTAGTAGTAACATTGTGTGTATCTAAAGAAGCTTCTTCAGAACCCACTTTCTTTTTAACTTCTTCTGATTTGGTTGCTACATTCTTGTCCTCGCTATGCCTGGCTACATTGATTGATTTAACAGTCCCAAATCTGCAAGATAATAAGGATTTCATATAATAAACATTTACAGCTTTAAATATTATGAAAATTGCAGAGAAAAATAATACAATTCTTAATCACCTTGCACATTCCAATCGTACATCCTCCAAAATATTTTCGATCCCCATGTCAGATAAAGACGATATAGACTCCACTGTGAACTAGTCATATTAAACACATAGAATTCAAAATAAAATCATCAAAACATCCAACTTAACCAACAGATTTCTAAAAAGAAAACATATACTTGACCAGAAGCTAATAAGCAAGGGCCCATAAAGATTTGTACAGGTCAAATGCCCTCTTCCATACTAAAACCAACCAGATTTATAATGTGGATAAAGTACAGGCTACAATTATTTCTGCTTGAAAGTAAAGAACGCTGAGGAATGCCAGTGACACAATTTTAACAAACTATTATACAAGAGGAATTCATGAGAAACTCACTAAGTTACATGTGTCCCATTCTTAATGTGGTGCGACTCGCATGTATTTCACTATCCAATAATATATTGAAAAACGAATGTTTAAGTCTTGCTAACAGAGACTTAAAGAGTAGAAAGGGATTAAGAATGCCACTGAGACTGAACAGGAACATAAAATAATTTCATAAGTAATAAAAAAACTCGTACCACATTTTTAATCTCCAGTACTTCTGTCGGTTCGCTGAGCAGTGGCTTTGCATGCTCTGGAATGTCATAAGATGGTGGTTTACCATCATTTTCCTGGAATATTTTCATTTTAGAAAGTACCCATACCCAGCTATATAAAGAATATGATTCAAAGGCAATCAAGGAAAAGAATCACATCGAAGAGTTGAAACGAGACTATATAAGAATAAACAGATGGGAAAGTTACCATGGGTGCTGCATCAGGCATAGCCAGAACAACAGTTAATACTTCCCCTCCCAGCTTCATACCATTCAAACCAGCACAAGCTTTGATAGTAACAGAGTGATCCACATACTGAGAGTTTTTTAAGTCAGTGTTAATAAAACAAAATAGAATATATTACAAAACAAAAACTAGAGACTGCGACAGGAAAGGGGGGACAAAAAACAAGAAATGAAGAGTACAAAAATCCAATACAATTAAATAAAAGGACGCATGTTGGCTTTAAGGTGTTTTTTCTTGGTGTTAGAATTAAGAATCGGTAGTGAATCGATATTGGAATTTGGAAGAGCTCAAACTAAAAACTAATGGAAGAAAACTGCATTGTGCCAAAATTCAAAAACTTTAAACATCTCCAGAAGTTGTTTAACTTTTGCAACTTGCAAGTGAATTTGTCTTCTCTAAAATGGGAATGCATGTTAAATGAAAATTACATAGTAATAATAGTTTACTGAAAAATTGGCAACCAAGATTATGATACACATACATAAATAACAAATAATGTTTTTAAAATACTCATTTGATTTTTCCAATTAATATATAATGTTGATGCAAGCTTACCTCAACAAAAGCGCATGATCCATTGCTGACCTTAGCCTCAAAGTGGTAAGCCTTCAAAGATCCAAACACACCAGCAATCTCCATAAGCTAAAGAAGAGATAAAATAAGCCTTAATCACACAAGGTAAAGATAGTAGATTTGGTTACCATAAAATATAAGGACAACAAAAATAAATCTTAAAGATCATTCAAGGTTAAATTTTTAATTGATGAAGTTTTTGTTTCTTAATAATTACCATATCCGAAGAAACATGATTTGAAATTCCACCAATGAAGATCTGTCGCAACAAAAAAGACAAATAATTAATTGACTAGAAAATAGTGTGAAAGACACATGATTATAATTAGCATAGTACCCAGATCAAAAAGATTTAACAATATTTGACAAAACCCAGAATACACTTGAAGCTATGAAATCGGGAAAATCAAAATAACAGGCTAATGAGATATTTCAACCCAAAAGCATGTTTGTCGATTCCTGCTTAATTCATGAGGATTAATTCTCGAGGAACAATCAAAAAATTATATATTCATTTTTAAAGATGAGTGATAAGTACGTAAAAGCATGTAAGAAGATAGACATTTGTGACTGAGATACTGTGACTTTCTATAGGATAACCTTCATATAATGACGGATTAGGTTGAGCACAGTAAAACTACTACATTGTTTGTAGGCATTCGATAGTACTTCCTAGTTCCTAAATGATATAAAGTGGCATTACTTGTCTTGGGCATGGCCACGTTCCTATCTAACTCCAGAAAGTCACAATTGTGACAAAACGACATTTTTTCATATATTTTAGTTATAGATGTTGAAATTAGAGGGGCATTGATTGAGAAGGAGGAAAAGTGAGAACAAACAAACACAGGATAATAGAAGATGAAATTGATTTTCCTTTTTTAAATGCAAAATTTACCCTTAGAAAATAAGGTTAGTTTGGTAAAATTGTGATGTCTATTGACAACATTATTGCATTTCTTAATCTGTGTAAAAACCTTAAACGACACTCATTTTGAAACAGAGGTAGTTAGTTAGGGAATAAACAATCACATGTCTAACATAATTGCAATTAGCCCGGTTAAGAGATTCAGTTTAACTGACATGTCAGTATAACTGAAGTGCTCAAAAATTCAGTTCCCATGCAGAATCACATAATCGTGAAATCAAGCAAAATCACCATGGAAAATCACAAAAGTGTGTAATCGTGCATTTCTTTTCTGAATTAAATTTTTAAGTCAGTTTCGCAGCCCATTCCGGTTGTAAAAAACCTTGTTTGGTGAATGCCCGCATTTGACTTGCTTGACACTTGCAAGCATGAATATAAATTATCAACTAAAGATAGTTTTGCAGGCATACCTTGTTTGGTGAATTAATTACAACATCGCTTATAGTGAGAGCAACTTCCACTGATCTCTCTGGTTCACCAGTCTGCATGAAAATAGCAATTGTCTGAAAACCTGTTCATGGATGATAACCACAATATACCTTAGAATTACAAAGCTTGCAAAACAGCAATAGTTGAAATAACTTCGAGCAATCAAATAAAATAAAAATAATAGCAAAAGACCAGTTAACATTAACCTTACTTTAAGATAAAGAATGTGAGCAACATAAGTAACATAGTAAACAAGTGTGTGAAAGCATAAAACATTAGCCACCAATACAAATCATTTTGATAACTTCGCACTTATACCAACAATGTATCAAATAAACTGAAATAAATAATTACTAAGCATTGTATTACAAATTTATGAAATTGTATTCGTTTGAGAAGTTGCTCCATGTGTAGATACAATCAAATATCATATGCAACATAAAAATGTTATAACTCTTAACTGAGGCTGGAATCCTCCTGAGAGTTCCTTAGAAACAGTTGAAGAAGAAAAAAAAGGGTTTCCTTTACAGTTTCCAAGTGATCAAGGAAAATGAAAGAGTTCATTAATTTTGCAACTACAAATACTGCCTCAAGTAATCCTATTTTCTTCATTGTTACCATAAATCAAATCTCTAATACCATAATTAGTAAAATCACATAGTATCAAATAAAATAACATAGTACAAAAACAAAAACTGTTCAAACACTTAAATATTCTTAACTACATATTTGACCCCTTACGTTTATTTTAGGTTTTAATTTGGTCCCTTGCGTTTAAAAAGTATCAATTTGGTCCCTTACATTTCCACCATTTGCATTAGTTAGTCCTTTCCGTTAGTTTTGTTACTAACACCATTTTAACTATACACGTGTCCAGGTGTCTATCCACATATGCAAACCGTCTGCCACATGTGACAAAACTGACGGAAAGGACTAACTTATGCAAACGGTGGAAACGTAAGGGACCAAATTGAAACCTAAAATAAACTTAAGGGACCTAATGTGTAGTTAAACCTCCTTTTTTGTTAATTGTATTTCATACATGAAGACTACTTGAAGAATGTCAAATCAAAAGGATCATTATAAGGAACAAGAAATTTAATACGTAAAATTAAGGCCAACATCAAACTGAACTAAAAGGATCTCCTTTTCTGTCAACCATTTGCATGCGCAAAGAGGGCATACTTATTTCTGCAGCAAAATCAAGTGATGATCATAAACAAAATGCAAGGAATCACTACTTGACCAAATCATCCTTCAGACTCGGATGAATTTTCACAAGTATGCAGATGGAGGATTGTTTAACGAACAGCCAATAAATTGTCATCAACCACAGAGAAAAAAAAGAAACACTTAGAAGAATATGTGAACAGACTAACTCCAAATCAAAAAAGGCGCTTCCTGTTGGTGCCATATGTTAGGTTACAATTACAAATATCCATCCACATTTTTTAATCTGAAAGAGGAGATGTTGAGCAAAGAATGGTGAAAGCGTCTCGTCCATTTTTTTCAAGATGGACCTCATCATCTTTCTTATTAATTCCAACAAACTCAATATAGCAAGCAAAACATTTAATCATAAGTAGCATCGTCAAATCAGTCAAGAACAACAACCCGAAACATTGGCCAGCTAAATCTTGGTTTTTCATCAAAATTGTCGATACACCAGAAAGTCTTCTTAATTAGGAGCCGGCTTCATCAGCATCCAGAATGTGTATTACGATATACCCCATATTAACATCCTATTTAAAACATTCCAACACTAGGGTCAGAAAATATCTCGTAAAATGGAACAAACAGATCACCCCATGTGACCTATAAAGCTCTTGAAGCTAGAGAGGCAATTTCTAGCATTTGGTTATGAATGATATGAATTTATATTCTGAATGTCCACGAAAACCATGGCTAAATATGTCGCAAAACCAAAATCCAAGTTTATATAAGGCAGTCTTAAAAGCCTATTCCAAAATATTGGAATTATGCTATCAAGGCTAAGTAAAGTCAAGATTTAAGCTTCAAGGCAGAGGATGACTCGGCCTCTAAAAGTTAGGCTTCATTAAGACACAAGATTCTTGGGGAGACAGGTCTTGCTGTGGGCATCTAGCATTCAGCAACACCCTTTCCCAGTATAAAACATAAGCATGACATTTAAATACTCCTAAAAGTGTGCTAATCCTAAAGAAGGCACTAATCCTTAAACTGTCAAACCATATAAGGACCCTCATCATTAAATTGAAATTGTAAAACAGGTTTGAGACATGCTGAAAAAGGGGATCGTACGGCCTAGCTCAAGTTCCTTCCCCAACTGTGTCATTTTAGTCAAGAAAAAGGATGATTCATGGTTCATGTCTATTGACTAAGAAAGAACTTTGAATGTGGTTACTAATTTACTATACATGATAAATTCCCTACCTAGTCCTATTATAATAATGAGTTCCTTCATGAATTATATGGGTCATCATATCGTTCTAAGTTAGATTTAAAATTTGGGTATCACCAAATTATAATGAACATGTTCAAGTTTGTCTTTTCACACTCATGAGAGACATCAACCCTTTAAGCCTCCATTAGCCAGATTTTAAGCCTTCCCTTCAGAAGATTGTTTCACGATTTTTCGATGATATATTAATTTATAATTGTTGTTGAAGAAGTCATACTAATGTTACATAAACATAGAAATTTAGTCATACATATAGAACTGCATATATATCGTTTGTTTCCCTTTTATGTGGGCATATTCTTTTCACATTAATAATAACCATATATATCATTCAGGAGAATCCACAAGTACATAATAAATGATTAATTATCTATTTTAAACAAAATCATTGCAGATTGTTCAGCAATTTCAAATTAAAACATCACCGTCATCACTGTATCAATAAACAAAACATTTTCAAATTAACATCATAACCAATTTGCCAAACTATTGCACCGACAGATAAGAAAAATAAGTGGTCAGACAAATTCATTCAAAAATATCTTATGAATTGCTGCTTAGTTTTTTGAGAAAATTAAATGTTGGCAGAGGAAATAAAAATGAATTTTAAGGGAAAAACATCAAACATTATTTAATAGTTGATAAAAGAATAAAGGGATATATAATAATCTCATTCTTACTGCAAATTCAACATAGTCTTTGGGACGTCTAATTTTCACCATAGAGCCAAATAGTGTACTGCCATCAAAAGAAAGAGCAGCTGATGCATCCTCTGCTGTAAGGAATTCCACAAGCGCTTGGCCCCTATCTTTATGCACCTGCAGCGAATATATGCAACAAACAATTCAAACCCATTGCTTCATTGGGGGAAAACTAAACTTCATATTTTGAGCTACAAACTTACAATGCAGCTGATACATGGCCGGGTTTGTTGGATAAGATTTACACCGGCAGAAAGCAAGAGGTTATTGAAACAATCCATCACAACTTTCTCAGAAGCTGAAGCTGGTAAGTTCTCAATATAAATCCTTCTCATAGGGCGGGTAGCTTGTGTCAATTGGACAGAATCAATACTGACATTCTTCCCTGTTGATACCGCATTTAAAAATGACACCGGCAGAGGCTTCACAATAGATAGATCGAGAGAAGTAGCAGAAGCCACATCATGCATGCTGGACAACACACTATTATTTGACAATTGAAAACCAGAAGAAACAACAGCTGGAGAAGGATCTGTCCCTACAGGAGGAAGATCCCATCCAGCGCGTTTCTTCTCTGGAGAATGCTTAGATGGTGAAGGTGTCTTATTATCAGTTTCACTTTTCCTCTTCCTTGGTGAATAGCCACCAAGTCCACTAGCAGAGCCACTGTGTCGATAGCCACGATGGTGACTACTTGAACCATTAGTTGATACTCTATTTTTATCATCAGAAAGCTTTTTTCTAGAACTATCTGTCAGAGAAAGCTTAGACAAGTCTTTACGTTCTCCATCTTGATAAGCCTTTCTGTGTGCCCTTGGTGAAAAAGAAGGGGACCTTCTTCTATCCTCACGCTCCCGACTTCTTGACCGTCTACTTGAATCATTGGTTGATACTTTATTTTTATCATCAAAATGCTTTTTTCTAGAACTATCTGTCAGAGAAAGCTTAGACAAGTCTTTACGTTCTCCATCTTGATAAGCCTTTCTGTGTGCCCTTGGTGAAAAAGAAGGGGACCTTCTTCTATCCTCACGCTCCCGACTTCTTGACCGTCTACTTGAACCATTCGTTGATACTTTATTTTTATCATCAGAATGCTTTTTTCTAGAATTGTCTGGCAGAGAAAGCACAGACAAGTCTTTACGCTCTCCATCTTGGTAAGTCTTTTTGTGTGCCCTTGGTGAAAAAGATGTGGACCTTCTTCTATCCTCGCGCTCCCGACTTCTTGACCGTCTACTTGAACCATTAGTTGATACTCTATTTTTATCATCAGAATGCTTTTTTCTAGAACTATCTTCCAGAGAAAGCATAGACAAGTCTTTACACTCTCCATCTTTAGAAGTATTTCTGTGTGCCCTTGGTGAAAAAGAAGGGGACCTTCTTCGATCCTCGCGCTCCCGACTTCTTGACCGTCTCCTCTTCATGGTTGATTCTTCATAATGTGACTTCACCTTTTCCAGCCTGTTCTTCCTTTCATAGATGTGTGGGTTATGCTGCTTTGCAATATCTTGTTTCCTTGTTGCATTCCTATCTTGAATTTCATCATCTCCATTTCGATATTTTCTCTTGATTTCTCTTTCATATTTTGCTCTTGTTTCCTTATTGATTTCTCTTTCATATTTTGATCTGCCCTCTGCATGAATATGCTTATCTGAGTCTCTATGATGCTTCTTTTCGGGTACTTCTTCAAAATTGTTGCTTAACCACTTGTTGTTTTTCCCCCCATCATGTGTATCTTTGCCATGCTTCCTTTCTGTATAATACTCATTACGATTCTCTTCATCTTCAATGTGGTTCGTTTTCTTTATTTTCCCTGCAGATTTTGATCTATCTTTTTCTTCATAACTGTCCTTGTTAACTGAATCTCTTGAATGTTTTTTCTCAGAATTTTTACTCATTTGTTCAATTTTTCTCGAACCACGCCTCTCTTTTCCATTTTTTTCTTCAGTTATCAAGCCTTTATTATTTAATCCAACACTTGATTTGGTTTCTAAAATATTGTTTGCTCTATCTCTCCCATCAGTTAAATCATCTTCCTTCACAATGGTGCTCTTAATCTTCTTTCTAGAACTTACATTCACTAGTTCCTCTGAAGCATGTTTCTCCATGCTAAAGGATGGAATCTTATGATGTTTACTTGGAGACTCAAAATGATCAGCAATTTTCTCTGAAGAACCTTCAGGTGAAATATTCCACGCTTCCTTGGCAGGGTCTTTTACATTTTCAAGCAATTCATTGTTTCTTCTTCTAAGCATAATATCTTCAAAACTAAATGGTCTTGTGCGGGCTGCACTATCTTCATCATAATTATCCACAGAAAGCAAATTACTTTTTCGGTCCTTCAAACGATCAGGCCTGCTCATCTTGTGTGATGTAAACAAATAAACAAAGAAATTAATCATTTTCGTACCAAGAGATTAAGGAGTGCATTAGTGAACTATCATGTTGAACTCTTGAAACTATCCCAAGATAGATTATGCCAATATCTTAAGAGACAATGCAAAATAAAAATAAAATGATGCTGACCACAATATGTTTATATATGCAACAATTTATATAATTAAATGCATAACAGAAAATTCTGTTTCAAAAATGTGTTCATCAACTTCTACTATAAATGTCATTAAGAAAAGGTTAACAACAAAAGGAGTCCAATATGTATTCCTCATATGGCTACATTCTCGGGAAAGTTATATTTAAACAAACAAGCTGAAAAAATCCACCTTTTCTTCAACATATTTCGCAAGTGATTGAGAAACTTTACAAAACAACAACTAAAAGAAACTAGCTATCCAGTCCACCACTGCCCAAGTAAACTTAAATAATAAGGGATAGAAGTGCTTAGCATACTAAGGGCCTGCTTGGATTAATTTATTTGGGATTATCCACTTACGTAAGCATTTGCGAGACTGTTTGGGAGAGCTTATGGAAACAGCTAATGACATGTCCATAAGTTGTTTCTAGCTTATTTCCATGAAAACAAATTGCTTATATGAAAACAAATTGACTTTATTTGACTTTGTTATAGAAATAGCTTAAACATAAGCACGTATGCTATATGTGCTTAGGGCCTGTTTGGATTTGGCTTATTTTTTAGGTTATGAAAATAGCTTATGCAAATAAATAAGGTTTTATGTTAATTCATAAGTTTCACTAACAAAAATTGTATCTTTATAAGCTGTTTTCTCATAAACTACCTTGAAAAGCTTATAATAATACATAAAAACCTATTTATTTGCATAAGTTGTTTTCCATAAGCTCAAAAATAAGTCAATCCAAACGGGCCCCATTTGGATTAACTTATTTTTTAGCTTATGCAGAATAACTTATGCAAATAAAAAAGGTTTTATGTTAATTTATAAGTTTCTACTAACAAAAATTGCATTTTTATAAGTTATTTTATTATAAAGTACCTTGACAAACTTATAATAATACATAAAAATGTATTTATTTGCATAAGCAAATCCAAATGGCGCCTTAGTCGAGCTATTTATTGAAATAGGGCCTAAGAAATTGAGAGGATCCTTACTCAATAAACTTATTACTATTATCACCATCGTCATATGAATAGTAAAACATGACAAAAATCAATTTTTTAAATCAATCTGTGGCGTTCTTGTGCGGACTCTAGTTCCTAGAGACATTCCTGAAGCAGACAACAAGCATTTCTTCACTATTGAAATTTCAATTACCTAAAAGTATGATCTTGATATGGCAAATTGGAATTGCATTTCTCCTGAATCCTTTAAACTAGGGTTTACGTTTCCCTCTAAAATCCGTGAAATATTTCAAATCACATACCCTAAACCAAAGGTGCTAACTTTATCAGTAAAAATAGTGAAAACCTAACATTGCAAAACGCGAAGAGAGAGAGAACCTGGAGAGAGAAAGGTGAGTATGGTGATGAGGTAGCAACGGCGAAGAAAGTGAGAACGGAGCGACAGAACCTCGGCGTGGAACAACCGGAAAACTTCACTTGAAGAGTGAATTCTGTCCGAGTAGAAAAATATCTCCGATTTTGTAAGAAACTCTGATGAATTTTTTTAACAAGATATCTGAATCTATTTAAAAAAAAAATGCAATAAAGAATCTATTAAATTTTACACATATTAACTCTTTAAGAATTAATTGATTAAAAAAAATGGACTTAACTCGTATAAAGCGGTTAAATATATGAAATAATTTGATGGTTTAATAGAGTTAGGGATCAATTTAAATTTATTTTTTTTAAGCACAATTTAAATTTTAAAATATTTACAAGATTGAAAAGTTATTATTTATTTTTGGGTTAAATATGTTTTTAGTATCTACTTTTATGTGAGTTTCGACTTTTAGTCCCTACATTTTTTTAATTATATTTTTAGTTCCTATATTTTTTTTATTATATTTTTAGTCAATTTTTTATGACTAGGATAACAGAATTGACCACATAGGATAACTTAAATTGACAATAATAACATTTGCATCGAATGACGTGACATCTATGTGTCATCCTATATGGCTGATTTCGTTATCTAAGTCACAAAAAATTGACGGTAAGGACTAAAAATACAAACGGCAAAAATGTATGGACTAAAAATATAATAAAAAAAATGTAATGACTAAAAGCCGAAACTCACATAAAAACAGAGACTAAGAACATATTTAACCCTTTATTTTTTTGACAAATTTTAATATTTGAAAATGTCATATAAAGTTAAAGACTAATTTAATAATTTATTGAGAAAAATAAATAATACATAAACAAATTTATTTCGTAAAATTAAAATGTCTCTTTTTAATTATTGTGAGGTTCAATAATTTTTTAATTAGATTTAATTGCAATTTAGTCCTTTTATTTTTATTCACTCATAAAATTTGTCCCTTTGTTTTTAAATTATTTAGTTTTGGTCTTTTTGTTAAATTTTTCTAATTAAAAATGATGATGTACAATATTTTAAAAGACGTGGCATACGATTTCATGAGGTAGAATAGTTCGGGTGGATTAATTACTTATATTTCATTGATTAAATTGCAAAAATTAATAATAATTTCTAAAATTGAAACTGAAGTTTTAAAATAAGTTATATCACATTTTTTAGTACAAAAATTGAAATAGAGTAACCAAAACTATTTTAAAATGAATCATGAATGAAAATAGAATAATCAAAACTGAAATTAATTCTTTTATTTAATTGTTAATAGCTTTGTACTCTCAAAATATAAAGTTCAAATTTTTTCGAGAATTGTCGTTAAATACTGATTAGAGTTAGTTTTTTTTTTATAGAAACAAATTAAATTCATTTTATTAGCAATGTTCTCAATACAACGAGGAACGAAATTAAAGAAATTGCGACTAGACTAAGACATGACATCCTAACTAAAGTATCAGCTGTCATATTGGATTGACAGCAAATTTAGAATGTTTTACCTCAAAGCTAGATTGTTGTTTCATTAACAACTTAATAGATGAAACAACGAAACTAAATTCAAAAATATCACTTTGATTTGCCTGTATATCATCCATTACATTACAGTTTTGGAGTCACTTTCAAACATAAAATTGGACCATCCTTGGTTGACTACTTCACATAAAGCTTCCATTACCGTCATAGCTTCACCTCCAATTGTTTTAAACTTAGCACGAACCGAACTTCTTCGAGATGCCATAAACTGATTTTGATTGTTTCGAAGACACCATGCTATCCATGAACTTCTTCGAGATGCTATCAACGTTGCACTTCCGCCAACCATTAACAGGTTGTTGCCACTGCATAATAACAAAACCAATATCAGCAACAGTGGGACGTTGTTGTATGTTGTTCGCAACGTTCCACTCGGTCGAGTTATGTAAAGCACTCACAGCACACCCATCGGTCGACGAATGTTCCTCATCACCCACTCCACCAAAGCAATCCTATATGTGACTGTATTGTCTTCTTTATTACAAATGTCGAGCATAACCTCAAGGGAAGTACCAAGACCCACTTTAGCCCAAGCATTTCTGCTCCACTCACAACCGAAAAAATATGTCAATCATCCTCCTCCACTTTCAAACACAGCGGACGACATGATGACGGACAATTCATATAACGCTTTCAGAGCACGACAACACAGCCCCAATACATTCTCCGAAGTAAATGTTTCACCTTAGGCAAGCCATAAACAATTCCACTCCCTCCCTCCTATAACTCAAACGCATTTGCATATTCTTCAGATAACATCTATACAGTCAACGAAGGATTAAAGCCTACGTTGATAAGTTCAACTTTATTCTTGTATTACCCAAACCCCACACATTCCAAAATAGGATCTTCATAACCCCTCAATATGAACTTGAATACTGATAACAAAGATTGTACCAAGTATTTTTATAATGGAGATATCATTTAAATATGACTGTGGTCCTATCAATTCTGATAATAATAATAATCATATCTCAACAAAAACAATAACAGGTCATACAAAAATACCAATAGAATCAAGTTTACATGATATTGGTTTAACTACAAACATATCTATTTACTAATAGAACAAACATGTGTTATAGTCATGCAGAAAAGCTGGACCAAATAGTGCAGTCTTCACTCTTTCAAACCATCTCTGTTTCTCTTCTCTGCCTCTCTCTCCCTTTCTTGTTACTGAAATATACTTCATCGTGTGTTTTCATTGCGTCGTACATACCTTGTTCTATCATTGTATCTTGGTCTGTCCTGATGCCTTTGTGGCTGTGGCTCCACCCTTCTCTGTCTTTCAGGTGACCTCTGGACGATCTCTCCATTCACAAATAATTCAGCTGCACCGATACAAAAGGATAGAAATATCAAAATCTTAGTCATGCAACAGGAAAAGGAAGCTGTTGATCATAGAAGAAACGGTCTTTATATATACAGAACTCAACTATGGTATGGATCGCAGAGAAACAAAATATGAATGATATCACCATATCAGCACCGAAGAGTATAATATAATAAATTATGAGGTTTTGATTGTTGTACAGATACATAATTGAGTTGGATTGCTGACTTCTCAAAACCAGCTAAACACTATTGGCCTAATGAAGAAGTGATACCGAGTACATGTTACATAATGTATCGAGTCCATGATTTTGCCGCTACACCATTTATGAAGCAACAGAACAAGAGAGGAAAGGAAAATTATGTAAGTCTATTAACTCCAATTATTATTCTGCAACTACATGATTGATGAGGAAACAGAACATGATAGGAGAGCAGTTAAAAAAAAGATAGGAGAGAAAATATGTATTAGTCCATTAGCATTCAAAGCTAGACAACACCCAGAATGAGATATTAGCTTTGCCAAGATGGACTGCAAATAAAGGGAGAAGTGGAGAACTTTCTCATTACAACTTCATGGGTTATAGGGTAGCTTTCTACCAATATTGATGTGAACAATATGAGATGCCAAAAACTATGTCGCATACTATAACTGTCCTAACAATATAGTTAATTCAGAATAGAAATACTATACATTGAAACTGACAATAATTATATGTTTCATCATCTTCATTCTCCACTGATCTGCATCTTTATAAAGTATATAAAGCGCAAAACAGTTAAAGAGAGACATTAGATGTAGGTCCCTACATATATGCCCACAAAACTAGTATGCAGGGTATCAAAAAAAGGTCAACGAACGCAATTTGGCCCATGACATAATGGTTTTTTATGACTCCAGGCAGCAATGCTGCCCCAATTGAGGCGGCATGAGCTGCGCTTGATTGTGATACCCTGAGATATCAAGGATCATAACACGACAACAACACTGAATTAAAACCTTGCTAGTGCAACATTTGACAGGACACCAAATAGTTTTTTACTTCGAGGAGAATCCAAACTTGAAAGTTTAGACGAGAAAAAATATATCATCAAATTTATTATTCTAGTACTGCAAGAAAAACAGTTGCTATGCAAAAATAAATGTCAAAAGGAAAGTAAACCAAATGCTCAAGAACTAAACCAAGGCATGCTTAGATTCTCACCACCATAGTCCTTGTTTTCGGGATCAACATATGAATCTGGGAGAACAAACAGAACTCCAGGCAACCCTATTAAAAGAGAAACAAAAATATTAAACACAAATGCAACAAATAAGAAGTCCTAACAATAACTCGCATAAACACTTCCATTACAGACCTTCCAGCTTATTAGATGTCTCCTCATCAATCTCACATCCAAATCCAAAGTACCTCTCACAGGAAACATTGTAAATCTTCTTCTTAGCTTCCTCTTCACTGAAAACCAAAAAGTAAAATTCAACTCAGACAAAACTAACAAGTAACAACAAAATTACAAAAGTCCACAGAAAATTGAAAATCACTAGTCTTAGTGCTTAAGACAAAAAAATCCACAAATAGTACTTCAAAATTACAAATTCATAAATAGATTAATCCCTAATAAAATTTAAACACCAAAATCAGTCCAAAAAGGAAAGAACGACATGTCGTCATTATTTCATAATTCGAATGCAGTATTTTTAGAATTATTTTTTCTTAAAAGACTAAAACTGCTGCATTTTTCTGTGAGGGACTAAAATGCAAATTTACTCCAAAAAACCTAAACTTTTATCTATGCTAAAGCTGATACACCCATTGACATACAAACAATGTTTTTAAAAACCTAATCATTCAATCAACTGAACTTTGAATCGGCCTTCACTACAGTTCGATTATTCTGGCCGTTTACTTACCGTTGTGACTCAACTCGAGTGGTTTCATCACTAGTACATCACATGTTGGTGACTAAAATTAGTTTCTACTCTAAGGTACCGTTTGGACTAGCTTATTCAAACTTTTTTACTCAATAAAACGAGAAGTCAGGCCAAACAGATTTTCAATAAGTTCTTGATAGAAAAAAGTCGCTTAATTATTATGAGTAAAATCACAATAAAAAACTTTTGAAGCTAAAAAACAATTACCAAATAGCTTTATCTTTTTTCTAAAAGCTCTTATTTTCACTTTTAGCTTTTGGATAACTTTAAAACCTAAAAAAATCAGTCCAAAGGATACCTAACCTAAGAACACACCCATTTACATTGTAAAACTAATTAAACAATTTAATCTTTTTAAAACAATTTCATTCTCCCAATGCAACACAGAATACCAATAACAAAAAGCCAAAACTAGTTACAACAAAATTAAATTAAAAAATAATTTTTTTTCCTATTCCTCAAATTAAAAAAGAAAATAAAGGTTTTTTTTTACCTTCCAAGGACCTTAGCGAGAGTTTGAATGTAACAATCAATCATTTGCTGTTTAGTAGCAGATTCACCGCCAGGTTTATCCATAACAATAAGCCAGTGTTCATAATCACATCCAGGGAAAAGCGGTGCCATGTCAGTGGGTGGACGCTCGCTGAAATTGGAGTTTCCTGAGTTGAGTGGAGAGTAGGTTGAATTTCCGGCACGGTTGACTTGGCATCGGATGGTTGTGAATTTAGAGGAAAGGGATGGAGTTGCTTGAGACGAGGAGGAGGAAGAGAGGAGACGGTTAGAGGAAAGGAGAAGAGAGGAGGGCAGAGTGGAGAGAGAAAGAAGTCTTGCCATGGTTTGGTTGCAGAGAGCAAAGAGGAAGAAGAAGAAGAAGATGATGATGAGGTTTAGGAGATATATCAGGGTTTTGAAAATGAAATGAAAAATTATCTCAACTCCTTAAAAACTATGCTATTTTTGTTAAGTTTTTTATTTGTATATTTCTCATTTTAAATTATTATTTTCTTTTAGACTACTATTTTTCTACCGTTTCATAATTTAAGGATATTTATCTTTTAATTAATAAGAACAAATCATATAAGTAGTTTTGTATATAGTTCCCACAGCTAGTTTTGTATCTTTTAATGGTTTGTTCTCATTGATTGAAAAGTCTCGAATTATGAAAGGATAAATTAGAATTCCCCTTTTCTTTTTTATAAAATTTAAATTATCATTTTTGTTGTAAAAAATCTCTTAGATGAATAAAAAACAAACTTTCTATTTTTGCTTAGGAGGAGAAAGATGCAGTGGAGTAAGCTTTAGAGAACGGTTACAAATTGGTTTGGGGCACAATTGATGTTCAAGCTCATGCTTTACAATAATTTTGTGCCGCTAAACCAAGTTGTTTAGGCTCAAGTGGCAAGGAGCTCTTTTCAAGGACGTACCCGAGGAATATCGGATTCGATTCCCAGGGAAACAACGTTTGGCCAGTGCACATATCTCTACGCACGAGTCGGATTAATCGTCCACCTTTGATGGGTCGAAAACCAGTGTGAAAGTAAAAAAAAAAAAAAAAATTTGCGCCGCTGTTTTTTGTGATTTGGGCGGTTTATTGCTGGAAATTTTGAAAGAAAAAAAAAAAGAACTCTACTAAAAAAAAAGTTTCAACTATGATTTTAACATGTGATGATCGAATCCCTTGTAAATCCTTGAAATTGTTGGTTCTCTATTACATTCTGCCCAAAAACTAGTACATATTTTCGGTAACATGCATATTTAACCCTTAAATAAGTGATAACAATTTTCTTAACTTGTCCCTGGAGAAAAAAGAATATCATTTTAGGAAGAAAAACAAAAATCATTTTCAGAAACAACCTAACATTTCAACATATACTATATGAAGGATTGCACATTTTACTACATGGGACAAAATATGGGATACAATACAACCATACAATGATACAATGACTACTAATATGTTGGTTTGGCATACATAATCAGGCAAAATACAAGCTTCACCATGATAAATATCATGTCTTGTATTAAAATCACAAAGGTAGAAGTGCCAAGAAATCCCAAAAACCTTATTGTTTTATTTTTATTTTTATTTATATAGGCAATAGCAAAGTAGCAGTGATCAAATACAGCTTGCAGCATTACAGAACACGGCAAATATACACGCGGATGAAGATTTTGGTGTCGGTTTAGGCCTGAAGATACTCTCACTGTTTCTCCAGTGGCCTTGTTCTTGAAACCATATGTTCTGTTTTCTGTTCACATATCACATAAAATTTAGTCAAATAAATTCTTTTTTTTTTTTTTGGTGCTTAGTCAAATAAATTCTAATAGCAAGAACTACTTGGTTGGAAGGAAGAAGACTAAGATAAATATTTGAAAGAAGAAAAATCCAGTATTTTGTTATTTAGTCACTTTGAACAATCTTCATTTTTCACATGTCAAATAGTTGATAATAAATGATAGATACATTCATAATCATATATAGTTGCATGAATTCGAGACATCCTATATTTATCTCATTAAGTCATCCTCTTTAAATTGATTTCATGCTCTTGAATGCCTTCAATTACAGGTCAAAATTTGTCTACCCTTTTTTTTCCCAATTTTAGTTGGGGTAGATACAATCACATTAAGTTTATTAAAGTCATTGCCATATGTCTCAAGAGTCAAGACATATATTTATAGGGAAAATGGAGAGTGGACCTATTGTTTCATGTAGGTTATTCAAGAACACTCACTATGCGATGCTCAACATCTATGTTTACAAGATGAATATTTCAGGACCCGTCAAGGTACTATTCAATCCAATCAATTTTTATAATTTAACGGAAGACCAACACTTAGAGAGAAAATAAAGTCGAACATAATCCACATGTTTGTATAATGAATGGAGCAATTCGATGTTTCAGCTAAGTACTTGCAAAAAGTCCAAGTAGTGTTTTCCTTTCTCTCTCCTTTTTGTTCCTTTTTCATTCTGTTTATTTGTTATTGTTCTGTGCGACAAAATGTTACCAAGGAATATTATAAATAAGAAGCAACTGACCTGTTCTGAATGTGGTAAATATTTTCCATCGAGTGTCACTACCACACGATCCTTCCCATCAACTCCTTTAACTTTGTCAACTGAGCAGTAGAAATCTATTGCTGACATGCTAAATATAAAATCAACAAATAAATAAAATAACAACAAATAAAATCTTTGAAGTTAATATTAGCAAACACATTTATGCATTTATGCCACTTATTAGGCATGCCCTATTTTATCACCTGTAACATCATCAATCTCAGAAATCTTCTATAGATATAAGTATTATACAGTTTATCAGAGGCACCATATGTTCATTTGGTATGCATAAAACAACTGTGTTGTCAATCGTGGATCGTGAAGAAAAAAAAAAAGCAGTTTGTTCGAATTCCTCTATTTGACAACACTTTGTACTAAATCGCACATCACAGAACAATAACGGTTTGTTAAAATTTCACTACACTATAGCGCCGATATATGACAACACTTTCTAAGGTAATTGATTGAAGTGATAACGATCATTATAGAGTTTGGAAAATGAAGGAAGAGAAAATAGAGTGAGACGAAATAGCAGATTAAGGAGTTTGTCATTGATTAGTTTATGACTTTAAATTGTTCAAGTTCTGACTTACCTATACTTTGCCTACAGATTGCAATGCAAATGAGACTTCTCATGTTTATGATTTCTTCACATTTTAATAAATGATAGGTACCAAAATTTTTAATCATAAAAAATCGAGTCTAGCTACTTACAATGAGATTAAGCTGCAATACTACAAAGGAAAGATATAAAAAACCCTCCAGGCTTAGAGGATCTACGACAGCCCTAGCCAAATTTAAAAGCTAATTTCAACTTTTATTTTCCCATAAGTGCTTGTGGAAATGTTTATCCAAATTGGTTCATCACATGAAGATCTATAGATATGTACCATAAATTGGAGATTCCGTCTACACAATTGGGTGCTATCGGTTGGCCGAATTATATATTGTAGAGTCAAGTTTAGGGCACATTTTGATTCATAGATTAAGAACATACAAGATGCATAACCAAAACCAAGTATCAAAACAAAAATGTTGAGCATTTTATCTTATCTCGTGAATGAATTTAAACGGAATGATCAAGCAAGATATACAATCACATGACATGCGGGAGAAATTCATCATTATATAAACTGAAACTTACATTCCATCACCAAAATCCTCGTTGATTATTTCTTTGATGCTCTCACCAAAATGCATAACAGCTTCATTCAACCTATGAAATACCATATCAGCAAAACCCGGCAAATATTATGAATCAAAGAGCAACAGTTGATATAATGCATTATGCATAGCATATTCTCATCATTAGAATCCTCGTAACACATTACAACAGAACAACTATGTACATGCCAATTGATTTGCATTCATTATAGTATGCCTCTATATGGATAACAAGCTTAATTAAGTGCTTATTATAGCATAAACACCTTTAAGCACTTATCATATAAGTGTTTATGTACAAACTATTTCTATGACAAGATATAAAATGTCAAACTGTTTTCGTATAAACGGAAATTGTTTTCATAAGCCATCATGGAGAGCTTATGGAAATAAGCTAAAAACAGCTTATAGACACGTCATAAAGCTGTTTCCATAACCTCTCCCAAACAATCTCACAAATGCTTATGTCAGTATATAAATTCAAATAAACCAATCAAATCAGACTCTATAGATGAATATTTCTACAAAACAGATACTTCAAGACATTCATTACAATAAAAAATGACATTCGACATACTTAATCCCGACAAACCCATTGAATCTCAAACGACAGATGCATGTTTAGACCACAATTTCATTCACATCTAAAAATCCAATCTTTTTACATAAAAAATAACTACATGTTAATAACCATAAGATTAAATCACTAATTTAATCCTTGAAATTGTAAGTTCAATCAATTTGGTCTTCAAAATTAACAAAATTCCAAAATGATCCTAAAAATTGACTAAATTAACTAAAATCAAGCTAGCAATAACATACGGACACCAAACACGACACTGACCGACACATAAACACTCACCATAGTTAAAGAAAACAGAAGTGATTGAATGTAATCACATCGGTCAGTGTCATGTTTGTCAGTCAGCTTTTTAGTGCATGTTTGGTATCACGGTAAGTATATGATACTCACGGTGATCCACCGTGATTTTCCAAAAGCTATCCTCCGCAGCTTTTGGAAAATAACGGTAAGTCACCTTGACTCCGAGATACCAAACATACACTTAATCTAAAGTGTCAGTGCTACATAAGACGGACTAATGTGATCAATAACAAATTATCAATTTCAGGGTCTCAGTTAACAAAAAATAATAATTAAATGGTAAAAATTCAATCTTTAATCTAATATAATCTAATCAAATAGTGTAATGATTAAAACAAAATTGGGGTTTGTGAAGAGGACCTGTAAACAGTGGGGTCTTGAATAAGATTAGGGTCATAAGACCTCAAAGGGGGTTTGGCCATTTCAAGGAGAAGTTCTTCGGTCAGTTCGGGCAGTGCTGCCCGGAGTATAGGGGCAGTTTCAGGTTTGAGGTGAGCTTGTCTTCTGAGAAGCTGAGCAACATAGACGTTTGTGAGTCCTGTTTCTTCTGCTAACTGAGTATAGGATTTGCCACTCTTGTCCTTCAAAGCTTGTAGTTGTGACACTGTGTTTGCTTTGTTCTGCGCCATTTTTTGTCCAGATTGTTGCTATGGTCTTGATTGATACTACTGGAATGGAAGATTATACTCCATCCGTACCTTTTAAAAAGGAACTATTTGAAAAAAATACACAAATCAAAAAAATTTATTTTTTTATTAAAAATTCTAAAATTTGTTAATTTATTCCAAAACTAATATTGTTATAATTAATGCATAGAGAATATATTACTGTAATTAATGCATAGCATTTGAATAAATAAAGGGTAAAAATAAAATTGCTTAATTAATAAAGCATAAATTTAATGATTGTTTCTTATAAAAATAAACAAATTTTTTTTCAAATTGTTCCTTATAAAAAGGAACAGAGGGAGTATTAGCTAAATTCTAATATGGACTGCTTAAATTCTAATATGATAGACCACTTGTCGACTAACACTGTAATAAATATGAATGTTACAAAATTAATCATTAGAGAAAGTTTATATCATACAGATCATTCATAAAAAAAAAATTAAAAAAATTAAAGATCTTTTGATATTTTAATGGGATTGATTAAGATTAACGATATTTAATAAACCTTTAATTTTTACTGGTCTCAATAACATATTAAATTATTTTCAATTTTTCTACATTTTTTATGGATGATCTATATGATATAAATTTTTAATTTAACGGTGAATTTTGTAAAATTTATATTCGTTATAATAGTATTGATCACTTGTCCATGGTGGATCACTTGAGGAGGTGATCCACGGTCCACCGTAGCATCGACTCATTATATTATATTATATAGACAAAATTACACTATAAATCCTTTATCTTAATTTTTTTTAACGTTTTAGTCCTTTATCTTTATTGTAACACTTTAGTCTTTTATATTTTTTTTAACACTTTGATCCTTTATTTTTTTGGGTAAAACTTTGGTCTTTTATCTTTTATAAAATTCACATATAATTCCTTTTTCTCAACTTTTTAATTAAAAAAATGTTGAGTTTTAATTAAGATAAACGACAAAAGTGTTACAAATAAATAAGATAATCAACTAAAGTGTTATAAAAAAATTAAATAAAGGATTAAAATCTTACAAAAAAAGTAAAGTAAATGACCAAAATGTTACAAAAAAAATTAATTTTCGATTAATTTTACTCCATGAAATAACAATAGAAATTTTATTTCAAGGTATTTAAAAAAAATGTTTGGTTAATATTAATTGCATTCTTTGTAATTATTGATAAAAATTTGTAAAATAGAAGTTATTGATAAAGAGAATTTTTCTTTCCCAATAATTTTTCATGGGAATAAGAGAAGTTGTTTTAGTCAAAGAACTTAGGTACCTAGAAGCAATTTTAGACCATCTCTAATGGTGAGTACTTATTTTTTAAGTACCAGTACCTAATAGGTATTTCCATTTGAGCAAAATATAAATGAGTACCTAATAGGTACTGGTTCTACAATAAGCATTGGTACCTATTTTGTTTTTGTGTGTCACATTTATAATGACGTAGAGTTATTGGTGAGATATATTATTAATGGGACCCATTTAGAACTTTTTAAGAGATTTTGGGTTGAAGGGATTGAGTACTTATTAAGTACTATTATTAAAAAAATATAAATGAGTGATGTGTACACGTGTGGCCCGGTTAAGTACTCAAAAATGAGTATCTCCATTGTAGATGCTCTTATATCAACCTTATAGACAAGAGTCATGTTATTTGGACAACTTAAAATTGACAACCAATTAACACTCTACTCACAATGCACGTAATTCGATATACAATAAAAAATTGGAAAGTATATGGATAGTGCAAATAAAAATTGTTAGACAACTAAACGGTTGTCAAAATAAAATTTCTCTACGGACAAACTTGAGCATATCTATTTCTACTCATATATTCAAAGGAATATTATTTATAGACTTGAAACAAACACCCCATATGCTATAATGTTATCCTACTATCTATTCGTTCAATATTTAATGACTAGTTTTTAGTATCACCACACCCGTAACATTTCAGACAAGATTACACCAAAAAGTCATTCATTCATAGTGTGAAATCTACTCATTGCCACATTTTCAAACCGCAATAAAATTTCTCTACGGACAAACTTGAGCATATCTATTTCTACTCATATATTCAAAGGAATATTATTTATAGACTTGAAACAAACACCCCATATGCTATAATGTTATCCTACTATCTATTCGTTCAATATTTGATGACTAGTTTTTAGTATCACCACACCCGTAACATTTCAGACAAGATCACACCAAAAAGTCATTCATTCATAGTGTGAAATCTACTCATTGCCACATTTTCAAACCGCCTCCTCTACAAGGTACATGTCCGGCACCATAATCTATATAACATATACAGCTTGGAAGAAAAATGCAGCAAGGCATTTAGGATTTAGATCTTCTTCAATTTTTTCTTTCATGTTAGTCATCAATCATTAGATTAAAAAAATCATAAAAAATTACAGATGGTCCAAATCCATGCATTTTGTGAATTGAAAACGTGGCCATGAAAATTGCTTCGCCTTTTGGCTCGACTAACCACTTGATGTGGGTTCTACAAGACGATTATTCTTTAGAGAAAAAAAAACTCTTTCTAAACTTTCAAAAAGTATACAAATTTTAACATAATATTTCTATATTTGAATTCTTAATATGTGTTTTAAGAGCTTTTTTTTACATAAACTAGGTACCCTCTAATCATTCAAACTTTGTGGGACTCAGATTAGGGATGGCAAGAAAATTTAAACCCGGGAGATCCACTCGAACCGAAATTCAAGTCAACGGACGAAACCTAAGTTGACTGGGTTTGGGTTCGGGTGACATCCGATATTACGGGTGCGGGTTTGAGAAGTATGAAACTCACATCTGAAACTCAGACACCCGCTCAGTTATATGTTAAACTATGTTATTATTGTATAGTCATTCGTAAACTATTTTATTATTCTATATATATTGACATTTGCAAACTATGTAAAATTATGCTTCATTTTGCATTTTATCAAATTTGAATGTAGATGAACACCAAACTTGAATTTTAACTCACCTTGATCAAGCTGCATATTTGGGTGAAAAAATCCGAACTCAATAGGTGTGGGTGTGAGTTTTGTTTTGCCACCCAAACAACCTTTGGGTTCGGATTTAGGTGGTAATTTTGATTGTGGGTTTGGATAGAGAAATGATATTTTGACATTCAATTTGGGACAACTTTTGACAACTCTCTCTCTCTCTCTCATACTCTCATATTCTCACTCTCTCTCTCTCTCCTCCTTTCACTTTATTATTTTTGTTGCCAAAGAAAATGAGAGTTGTCCCAAAAATGACAACTTTTTGGGTGTACAAATAACACCACTCGTTTAGATAATATAAAACCTGAACTCATATCTTCTTAAGAATTTTAATATTGTTATATTCCCAAATCAAAAATCGAATACAAAATCTTAATTAAGCTTAAAAAGACCTATATCTTCTTATCTAAGCAATCTTGATCATGGTTAAAAAAACACTTAATTGTTAGCATTTTTCTAAGAATAGTAATAACCGTGGTCCCATGACAGTTACTAGTTAGAGCTACTTAATTGGTAATACTGATACATACATTATTCTATAAAGAGAGTGCCGTTTCTTTAATTGTCATTTGAAAACACTGAGTGCACATTGGCTAGCTTGTAAGAACTAGCTAGTTAGCTAGAAAAATAAGCAATATTGCTTGTTCTTGATTCTGTTTTACCTCAAAAAGGTTAATAAGCATGGAAGATGGGAGGGTGGTGAGTGATGAGTTCACACAAGATGGAAGTGTTAATCTTAAAGGGAAACCCATTCTCAAATCCAAAACTGGTTGTTGGAAAGCTTGCTCCTTCGTTGTTGGTATGTCACTCCTAATTCTTGCTCTCTTTGTATTGTCAAGAATTACAATTTAGAATTTCTGTCGCAATGTGATTTTGAAAATTTTACTATTTATTCTAGAGTCATGTTAATCAGTATTCTTGAAGTATTAGTTAAAAAAACTAAAAAAAAATCATTAGAAAAATATTCTTGACATTTTTAAAAATTGTAGATTATAGAAGTTTCAATAATTTTGTTTATTTGCATAAAAAATATTATTATTTTTACTTTATTTTCTTAATTGGCATCTTCCTATTATTAATTAACCGTCAAAAATGTTTATTTTCTTTAAATATTTGCTGGTTTTTGTACAAATTATACCTTCTTCATCTTCATATATTTATGAATATATGGCTCTACACACTTTTGTAGAACATTAAATTTCTTTTTTTTTTTTGGTAGATTAGAACATTATATTTCTAACAATTAAAAGATATTTATACAATTATTTACTAATTGAACCAACTTCAGCCAATTTCCATCGTTCTTTCTCAATATTTATTTTTGTTATTAAGTTGAACTTATTTACATTCATTCAAATTATTTCAAACAAATAGAAGGACATTTTTCTATAATAAATAGGTGAATACTTCGGTATTCTAGAGTTTAGAAGATTGATATTGATCCTAAAATTTTAGAAGATTAAATTTTGGACCACACAAGATCAACACATCTTATTTGGTTCTTGTTTTCTTTTTTTATCTAAAAAAATATTTAGCCCTTAATTTTTTTAGGTAAATCATAGGTTGCAAGCAACTTTAGTGGTAATAACCGACCATTTTTAATTATATTTTAGTTGTGGATATATTAATGAAATTTAGTTTTTAATAGAAAAAAAAATAAAAATCTAACTTGTTAGGTCAAATGCAATCTTTCCATCATGAAAAAAATCAGATCATCTATCCACTCTAATTGTTATTGAATATAATACCACTTTTTCAATAAATTTAAAAGTTCAATTTTTTAGTTATATAAAGTATTCTTTTTTATCATTATTATAAGTAAAAATTCATTTTCTAGGTTCATTAAAAAAATAATATATCTAATTTATATTATTAATTAGATACATTATTTTTTTCGGTCATGTAAAAAGTGGGTTTTTATTTATATAATCGAGATAAAAAGGAGTAGGAGTAGGTCAACCAAATTTTTGTCAAACTATTTTAAATTTATGCAGTTGGAGATTTGATTTTTTTTCTTGGTATATACTTTATGATCTCATCTACAATGCTTACGAAATAAATGGAGGAGTAAATTCTTGATGGAGAGGTAGGTCATGTGTAGTACTAGCTTTTCTATAAGTATAGACACTCACCAATATGTTGCCTGCACTTTTATTATGTACCTTCTTTGTCATCTGCCAAAAATTAAAATAACTTTTTGTCAACTCTTTGATATTAATGTCATTTTTTTTTTAAAAAAGTCAAAGTTAATAGTAAAACTTAGGCCAAAATTCGCATTCGAAAGTATCCATTCAAATTTGTTATGACCTTAGCTGAAAAATTTAAATTAACTGAATTTGTGTTTCAAACTTTTATGACTTCAAAAGATACAGATGAGATAGATAATGAAGATATTGTGCTGAATTTGTGTTCCGTCACTTTCTTAACCAATTATTACAATTTTGGGAAATTTAAATTCAAAACTAATAATTAAAAGATTTGAATTATAATTATAATAAAAAATTTAGAACTAAAATTGTTAGGTAGAGTATTTAATTTGTATAGTATGGCCTATCCAATTATTTAACCTACTTGCATAAAATAATAGAACGAGTACATTTTTAACATAGATAAAACATAACCGATCATTAATTGATTCAGAAATAATTGATGTTGGACTTGGTAGGGAGTATCACGGTTCTTTTCCCATAACAACGATCGAGACGGGACTTATTTAATGTCAGAACTGACCTCGAACTAGATCGATCCAGTAGACCAGATACTAGTGGTGAAAACAAAAAAAAATGTAAATAAAAGTACTTGATCAATATTTTTTTGAAAATACCTTTTATATATGAATATAAAAAATATATAAATTATAAAATGTTTGTATTTTATCTCAAAATATTATATAAAAAATACATTGCTTATTTTTTTTTAAAAATTAATATTAAAAAAACTGTATATGACATATAAACTTTTCATGTATTAAATATTGTATATTTTTTCTTTAAATTTTGTATCATCATCATATATAAGAAAAAGACACAATTTTCATATGTGATTACTCTGATAATTTAATTTGTCAATATTTATGCCAAACTTTTGTAAAACAAGATTTATAACTACTATAGTAATATATATACTTCATCGGTTCATTTTTACTTGTCTTTTAGGGTTAAATTTAGCGTTTCTATTTAATTGTCCTTTTGGTATTTTATGGGTATGATTTGTCAATTATATCCTTTGTCAATTGTTCTTGTCTTTTTCAATAAAACAAATTAATGTTATATATTTGGAAAACTAAATATTTTTTATTTTTTTTAGAACATAACATATTAATTTTTTTTTAACATAATATATTAAATTTATTGGAAAGAGAAAGTGTGTGAAAAAAAAATAAAAATTTATTGGTGGATTAAAACGAGAGTATAATATGAAAATAAAGTGCAAATATACACTTCCTTAATTTGGTGCTACTACTATAAAAAGACAAGTAAAAAGGAACGGATGGAGTACAACACTATATCAAACATTGGAAATTTTTTACACCGTACTATTTCATTTTTTAAATAATTTTTTACACAGTACACTAGAGTAGCTCTGATACCATAATAGACAACAATAATATAGAGAATATTTGGCTTGTGTATTTTATAGGGTCCGTGATTTGCAAATCAGCAAATATTGGACATGACAGTATAAGATAGTGCATGATAGAACAAAAGCATACATGACAAGACAAAATTGTATTGGAGAAAAATAGAAAGATAATATTTTTTATATTCGAACATAAAATGGATATTTTAATATTTTTTATAGTTGTATTGTGGACAAAAAATTATAATGTGGTTTAGTGGAGGACAAAAAATCTTATTTTTGTCTTGTCCCGTACTGTCTCTTTTGTCCAGTCCTTTAATCAGTTTCTGAATCAAATAGAGTACAACAAAAGTTGTCCAGTCAAATTATCTGTTTTTTAGCAGATCAAACGCACGCATAGTCTCAAATAAATATATATACAATAATAATTTTGAATCAATTTGATTCTAAAAAAGTCAATGCTATTTAATTCACATAAACTATTGCTAAAAATATGATAGGAATATTACAAGAAATATTTTATATTCTAATATTTATATTTATGTAAAACATTGGACCACATGTTGAATAATATATTTTGTTAATGGAAAAAAAAATCACATTGAATTATATTGACATGTATTTATGTTACAGTGTATGAGGTATTTGAGAGAATGGCTTACTATGGAATATCATCAAATTTGATCTTATATTTGATAAAGAAGCTTCATCAAGGTACTGTGGCTTCTTCTACTAATGTCACCAATTGGGTTGGTACCATTTGGATCACTCCAATATTAGGTGCTTATGTTGCTGATGCTTACCTTGGTCGCTATTGGACTTTTGTCACTGCCTCTGTTATCTATCTATTGGTATGTCTTAATGTATTACACTTATCGAATTTAAATATAAGATAAAGTTTCACCAACAAAATATTAATGTATTTAGTTAAGACTTAAACTAAATACATCTACATTGATAGGATGCGTTTAATTAATATGTTTAAGAAACAGACATTGGTTAAGAAAATGCTTATTAGTAACTAGTCTAACTAACTTGCATAACTAACTTGTAATTACAACCATAATTAACTAAGTAACTTGAGATACAAGTTAACTAACTAGCTAACTAGATACAACTAATTTTTTAGGCCGTGAGACACGTTTTGCACCATGCACAAGTTTGTTTTCACTAGATGAATAAATCTCACAATTAGTTCAATATGTCATATCACATCTCATTTAATCTATTAGTGAGACTTATTGATCTAATTAATTGTGAAAACAAACTTGTGCCTGGTTCAAGTCTCTCTTAGCCATATAGACATTTAACCGGAAATTTGACAGAAAGAACCAACTTATACTGACATATACATAAGAGATCAACTTAAACTCTAAAATAAAGTAAAAGAACTAAGTAACAAACATGCAATTTATTTATTATTAAACCATTTTTAATGGTCGATCAATTATTCAAATGTGCCCTGAAATATGCAGGGTATGTCTATGCTTACACTATCAGTTTCCCTTCCAAGCCTAAAACCACCTGAGTGCCATGAAATAGAGGTGACAAAATGCAAAAAAGCTTCCACGCTACAACTAGCTGTATTCTATGGTGCACTCTACACTCTAGCAATTGGAACAGGTGGAACCAAGCCAAACATTTCTACCATTGGTGCTGATCAATTTGATGAGTTTGACACAAAAGAGAAAAAACATAAACTCTCATTCTTCAATTGGTGGATGTTTAGCATTTTTATTGGAACCCTTTTTGCAAATTCTGTTTTAGTTTACATACAAGATAATGTTGGTTGGACTCTTGGTTATGCACTTCCAACTCTTGGACTTGCAATATCTATCATCATATTTTTGGTAGGTACACCTTTCTATAGACATAAAATACCTACAGGGAGTCCTTTCACTAAAATGACTAAGGTCATAGTTGCTGCTATAAAGAAATGGAATGTTCCTATTCCTAGTGACCCTAAAGAACTACATGAGCTTGATTTGGAAGAGTATGCAAAGAAAGGAAATGTTAGAATTGATTCCACTCCTACATTGAGGTATAAGTTCCATCATAGTTTTTCAACTACCTTGATATTTGATTCATACATGAATATTTTTTTGTTCACAAAACATATATATATATATATATATATATGCATATATCATAAACAAAGTGATTTGACTCAAGTGGTTTTTAAGCTCCGGTTAAGGACGAATCGTTCAAAAAATCTTGACTTTAAATCCTGATTGAAACAATTCACTTATGATAGGCCACAGATCAGACTCAAACTTACAATTTTTTGACAGGCCAGGTCAGGCTCAGGCCTACAATTTTTTGATAGGTCAGGCCAAGCTCAGGCTTGGCAAAGCCTAGCTCGGCCTAGCCTATTCCCAACTCTAACCCTAATGTATGATTTAAATATGAAATTTGTTCACAACACATATATGCATATATCGTTAACAAAGTGATTTGACTCAAGCAGTTCATGAACTTCAGCTAAAGATGAATCGTTCAGGAGGATTCAATTTTGTTATAATTTGATTTTTGACATCTTAAAAAAAACATATGTGCAGGTTTCTCAACAAGGCATGTGTCAAAACTAATTCAAGTACTAGTTCATGGGTGTTATGTCCTGTCACACAAGTAGAAGAGACAAAACAAATGCTAAGAATGATCCCAATCTTGGCTACAACACTAATTCCAAGTACAATGATTGCTCAGATAAACACCCTTTTTGTGAAACAAGGAACTACACTTGATAGAGGCATTGGAAGTTTCCAAATTCCACCAGCAAGTTTAGGTACATTTGTGACACTATCAATGCTTATAAGCGTCGTACTCTATGATTGTTTCTTTGTCAAGATTATGCAAAAAATTACTAAAAATCCTAGAGGAATCACCCTCCTTCAAAGAATGGGAATAGGAATCATAATCCATATAGTGATTATGATTGTTGCATCTTTCACTGAAAAATATAGACTTAGTGTAGCCAAAAAACACGGCGTAGTCGAAAACGGAGGATTGGTTCCATTAAGCATATTCATTTTGCTTCCACAATTCATACTTATGGGAACAGCTGATGCATTCTTAGAAGTTGCTAAGATTGAATTCTTCTATGATCAAGCACCAGAAAGCATGAAGAGTCTTGGAACTTCTTATTCATTGACTAGCTTAGGAATTGGAAATTTCATAAGTACTTTTCTTCTATCAACAGTTTCACACATAACTGAGGAACATGGTCATCAAGGGTGGATTTTGAATAACTTAAATGCTTCTCATCTTGATTACTATTATGGATTTTTTGCAATATTAAACATCTTGAACTTTATATTCTTCTTTATTGTTACAAAGTTTTATGTATATAGAGCTGAAATTTCAGATTCTATAAAAGTGCTTGCAGAAGAATTGAAGGAAAAGACAAGTGCTGTTTCATACCAAGTGATTCCAAGAGACTAGTTTATTGAATATTGAGTAGTGCAATAGTATATTTATAACACTTTTCAAAATATTATTTTTCAATTTATAATATCACTGTTTCACTTTATATGTATAATAACTATGCTGTTTCAGTTTATTGATAAAAATCAGTATTTGGTTTTCGAAGAGGTCCGATTAAATATTTGTTCAAGTATAGATGGAACTGAAAGGACTACCATGAACAAGACTATGAAAAAGAAATCAAATTCTTGAGATCAAAACTATGCAGCAAATATATAAGTGGCATGAAATCTATAAGCTTTTCCATCAATTTCAGTAATCATTATTTTTTATAGATGACATGTGTGTAAACAATGTCGATGCTTAATTCCCCTGGCGACTACTTATTGGCCGTGTAAAAATGACCGGGGTAGGAATGATCAAGCAATTGCAAATGCTTTGTAGATGAGATGGTGGCATATACGATTACGCGAACAAATGTGGCCTGCGGACGCAGCCGAAAGGAGGACTTAGAAGTCTCAAGCAGGAGGCTACAGTTGGATGTGAGACAAGTGGGGGAGGGAGCTCTAAGACCATCTCCAATGGTAGTACATATTTCAATAAGAAGTGGTATCTATTAGGTATTATTATTGGAGCAAAACACTTTTTAGTACCTATTAGGTACCACTTCCTAAATAAGTACCCTCTCTCTCTTCATTAACAAATATTAGAAGGTGCTGGGTTGGAGGGATTGAGTGCTTAACAAATATTATTATTAAAAAATTATAAAAAAGTGATGTGTACAAGTGAGACCCGATTAAATACTCAAAATTGGAGTGCTCCATTGTGGATGCTCTAAACCTCTCCCAGATGTTCCAAGTGTGGCAAGACGGGGCATAATAGTAAAACCTTTTAATTTTCATTAAATTTGTAACATATTACTCCCTTCGTACTATTTATAAGAGTTAGTTTGATAAAACATGAATTTTAAAAAAGTTGGTTTTAGTATTAAAAAATGGTTGAAAAATTATATTGATTTTTCATATTTATCTTTAGTAATGATTTTCCTATAATATTAAAAAAAAATGTAACAATCCGATTTCCACTCAAAACGAGCAGAGACTGATAATTTAGAGAATACAAACTAAAAACGTCATGTATAAGCGGAACACCGAAAATAAACACCATACATTCCTACCCACAACACCTAGCCATGCGTTACCTTCAACTCCCATGAGCACAACACCCACCAAAATACATTCAAGGAGTATTATGAAAAAGAAAAAAAAAATCAATATTGTGAGATGTTTATTTTTCTTTGTGGCTAAGATTAGGGGTGGACAAAAACCCGCGGCCCGACCTAACCCGAAAAAACCGATAAAATAAATCAAAAAATGGGCGGTTTGGATTGGGCCACGGGTTTGCAGGTTTGGAAATTCGGTTTGAACAGAGTTGACATGGGCGGATCCGGGTGTAGAGAACTGGACCGATGGGACCCGAATCCGCCCGCATAGTGAAAAAAAAATAAAAATTAGTCTGCTACACTAGTAATGTCGACGTTAATGGAATGCATATATATATATATATATATATATATATATATATATATATATGTCATTTTTTTCTTTCAAAAAATGCATAAATATTTAGGAATTATACTAGTATTATTCTTTTTCAAATGGAAATAATCAATACATTTCAATTTACGATACAACTTTTTACTATCACAATAAAATAGTACATCTGCATATTTTAGAAACACAAACTTTCTCCTTTCTTGAGAATCAAAAATTGCTTTTAATCTTTGCATTTCATCTATTATTGTAATGAGACAACCAAGCACATTGAAAGTTATGAAACTGGTTAAGTAGATGAATCACTTCTTTCTCCCCCACTTTTCTCTTCTTCGTCATTATAGTATTTTTTGTCTTTGTAAATATAAATTTTTTCTTCATGTTTTGTTATTCTTTATTTTATATTTTATTTTTCTTTGGTTGGTTTGGTGATACATATCAGGTATGCAAATGATGATATTGATATTTTAATTTTCGTGTTATGAATCTAAGTTTTTTTTTATCTTGCTCTATTTATTTATATTTTTTTATTAAAACCGATATAATCCGCCCGCGAACCCGCAAACCGCACAACCCTAACCCGTCCAAACCGAATGACGAAAATGGACAAAGACGGGTCTCTATATATCAACCGCGGTTTGAGATGGATGAACATTTTGAGCCCGAACCCGCCCATACCCGCCCGATGTCCACCCCGGGCTAAGATAAAAAAATAAAATGAAGCCCATAACGCTTATGATTGAAATTTTGAAGCCCAAAACACAATTGGGTATCAGAAGAAATATAAAACCTAAAAACCCTAATCATTCCACTTGAAGCTTCATTTCTGTTCTGCTACAACCATAAACAATGGCCGCCGCCGCAGCTCGTCCCCTTGTCACTGTCCATTCTCTTGAAGGAGACATGGCAACCGACTCCCCTGTTACTCTTCCCATTCCCGATGTGATGCGCGCTTCCATCCGTCCTGATATAGTCAACTTCGTTCACTCCAACATCTCCAAAAACAGCCGCCAACCTTACGCCGTCAGCCGCAAAGCTGGCCACCAAACATCCGCTGAATCATGGGGTACAGGACGCGCTGTTTCTCGTATCCCCCGTGTCGCTGGTGGTGGTACTCACCGTGCTGGTCAAGCTGCTTTCGGAAACATGTGTCGCGGCGGTAGAATGTTCGCTCCCACTAGGATCTGGCGTAAATGGCATCGCAAAATTAACGTTAACCAAAAACGTTACGCTGTTGTTTCCGCCATTGCTGCTTCCGCTGTACCTTCCCTTGTTCTTGCTCGTGGTCATCGGATCGAGACTGTACCTGAGTTTCCACTCGTTGTTGGTGATTCTGCTGAAGGAGTTGAGAAAACTAAGGAAGCTATTAAGCTTCTGAAACATGTTGGAGCCTTCCCCGACGCCGAGAAAGCGAAGAACAGCCACGGAATCCGTCCTGGTAAAGGTAAAATGCGTAACCGTCGCTACATTTCCCGTAAGGGTCCTCTTATCGTTTATGGAACCGAAGGAGCGAAAGCGGTTAAGGCTTTCAGAAACATTCCTGGTGTTGAGATCACCAATGTTGAAAGGTTGAATCTTTTGAAGCTTGCACCTGGTGGTCATCTTGGTAGATTTGTGATTTGGACGAAATCTGCTTTTGAGAAATTGGATTCGATTTATGGGTCTTTTGATAAGGCTTCTGAGAAGAAAAAGGGTTATGTTCTTCCTAGGGCTAAGATGGTGAATTCTGATCTGACCAGGATTATTAATTCTGATGAGGTTCAGAGTGTTGTTAGGCCTGTTAAGAAGGAGGTTAAGAGGGGTACTTTGAAGAAGAATCCTTTGAAGAATCTCAATGTTATGCTCAGGCTTAATCCTTATGCTAAGACTGCTAAAAGAATGGCTTTGCTTGCTGAAGCTGAGAGGGTCAAGGCTAAGAAGGAGAAGCTTGACAAGAAGAGAAAGCCTATTTCCAAGGTAATAATAATAATAATTCACTATTTTGCAATTATTCTAGATTAATTAAGCTATTAGACTTAATTTATTAATTAGTAGCTTGTTAAAGAGTGTTGTTAAAAGTAATGATTTTGTTGTTGTGAAAATGGATGTTGAAGGTACTGAGTTTCATTTGATTCCTAGGTTGATTCAAAGTGGTGCTATTTGTTTGATTGATGAGCTTTTTCTTGAGTGTCATTATAATAGGTTGCAGAGATGTTGTTCTGGTCAGACAAGTTATAAGTTTCAGAAAAGTTATTCTGTTTGTTTGGATTTGTTTACTCTAAGCAAATTAGCAACTAAACATATTAAAATTAACTTTTTCTCCCAAAATTTTTCTCGGAGGCTTCAAATATGAAAATTAACTTAGGCTAAATTAATTTAAATTTTTCATATTATAGTCTAAACCAAACCAATCAAACTCGATTAATATTATTTTGACCGTCAAATTCATGTCATTCAAAATCCAATCACCTGATAGTCAAATCAAACTATGTAGTATATTTTATGATCAATCACTTTTACTTACTTAGTTCTTGAACTAGGAACTATGCATTACCACCATAATAGTCCCTAATAAGTATATATCAACAGATAATGAATTCGATTTTTATCTTTTAATGATTGCTGTGTCCATGTTTAGTATGTAATGTTGTGCTTCTGGATGGAGATTTCATGTAGGGAAAGGTTATTGTCTCTGATTAACATTAATATTAACATTAATTTCCCTGTTTCTCAGGAAGAAGCTTCTGCAATCAAGGCAGCAGGAAAAGCATGGTATCATACTATGGTGTCGGATTCTGATTATACAGAATTTGATAACTTCTCCAAGTGGTTGGGTGTCTCGCAGTGAAATCCAGTTATATTTTCGTATTGAACGTTGTTTTCTAGGCTTTACCTCAAGTGTCTTTGGATTTTGAGTTTATTAAATTGTAAGGAATAGCAACTTTTATGCTGTGCATTTTCTTTCTTTTTGTTCCTGAAATGAAAGATTTTTCCTCTCCTTGTGTCATGATATAACCATCCACCTCTATGGATCTTTTGAACTGAACTGCCTTTTAAACAAAGTAGGCTGCTTAATCTTTTCTCAAAGTGTTTGTGTGAGATCAGGCTATTATAGAATTTATTGTATGCCATGTTCTATGGATATTAAAATTGATTATGTTTTTTTCGTTCAAAGTTATTGATTTTTGCATACTCACAACAAAACTAATTGTATTTATGATGTTGTTTGGAAAATAGATCGAATGTGTTTTTAAGTGTGTAAATCTTTCAAAATGAATATGCAGCAACAAGATTTTATATTTTTCAAAAGTTTTATCGTTGTCTAGTGCATATTCCTCATGTGTACTAATCGTGCAACTGTATAAGTTTTATTGATTTTTAACTTGTACGGTGCAGTTTAAGGTTGGTAAGTAGGGGTGGCAATGCGGGCGGCCCGCTCCCTTTTTGCCCGCCCTGCCTAAAGGCTGTCCAAAACTGAGCGGGGCAGTTATTTGGTACTGTTTTGTAAACTTAGTTGTTAAAATAATTTTTTTTCTTAAAACAAATTAGGTAGTAATTAAGCAATTGTTCTGAAATAAAACGAAGTTAGCAATAATTAATTAACTAAGGTGATTGGGAAGTGTTAGAGGATGTGTAACGATGTACCAAAAAAATTTCAGTAATATACCTCTAATATTCAAGTAACGATGTGTAACTGATGAGTTATTGGTGTGTTTAATTGATGACTTTTAAACGATGAGTCGTGTCGAGGAACAGTGACCGTTGTGAGTTTAGGAAATGATGTTGGAGTCGTTTTCCTTTTATTTATTCGCTTTCTGGTTGTACTAATTGAGTCTCTCTCTATATATGTAACACTAGATAGGGCTAAAACTCTTGTTTTAATTTGATATTATTTTGATGACTTTGTTATGGAGCTTTAGTTTCCATGATTTGTTATATTATTAATGATATTATTAATATTGGATCATTTAAATTTCGTGGTGAATGATCAAATATATGTCACGTATGATTATAGATGAGGTGTGAACCCTAAGTAGAACTCTATGAGGGTCTTGTGGTAGTTTGGCTATGTCCGGACCATTCCAAGGCACCCACATAACTCTGCTCCTGTTGACAGAAGTCCACAACAGATAGACTATCAGTTCGCTATCTAGGGTGCAAATCAGATGCCTCCTTAGATGCTACGAACTCGTGCTCTCTATTTGTGGCTCATGACGCCTAATTATATGACATGGTGTATAGAGATTTCACATCTTATCTTGAACCATTGCCACCAGAGGATCCACACAAGCCAACTGAGCTTGATGTTATTATCCATGAGGAGGCTGTGGGCTAGAGGACGACAACCTTTGTTGCTGGCATACTCGACATCTAGCAATTTATAAGGGCATTGATGACTACCGGAGATATACTACATGACTCCTGTCCTTATCGTACTCTGCAGTAGATCGAGAAGAATACACATTTCTTTCACCAATATTCGAGGGATAAAGGGGGTTTGTCTATGCATTGAAGTGATGTTGCATGCCTGTAATAATATTTGAATTATTTTTTTTTTTTTTGGATAATTAACACGTTACTTTACTTGGAATTGCATTTTAATTTCTTCATGATTGTGCACTTAAATTTTCCAAAACAGGTTTAGAAAATGCGAAAAAATAGGTTTTTAACGTGCAAAAAGCATGTCCAATAACACGCGGAAAAAACATCTACCCAGTTCTGGTTTGGGCTATGTTCGCACCCTAGATAGTGAACAACAACAGTTTCGCATCACAAGAAGCGAACGGTGTAAGGTGTTTGCTTCATAGAAGGAAAAATCAGAGGATTTCGTTTTCTAGACTAAAAACGTCTCTGCTACAGATTTCGTGTCCAAATGTATTTTATTTGGATTTGTGTCCATCTAAAAATTGTTCATGCATGACAAGTTGGAAAAAATTAGTAAAACACATGATTTATATAGAAATAACTTTTTAATAATTTTAAAAGTTCCTTCTTAACATGATTTGCAGTTTTCTTTTTCGTTAACAACTGCTATCAATATCTTCTTGCATGATTGACTTCTAGTTGGATTTTGTAAAGAACTTTAAGTATTCTCTTCGGTATCAATATGAGAATCGATCCTTTCAAAAAAAATTCCTCAATTTTCACATCTCAACCCATCAATCAACTTCTCAATTTTTTTTAGATTTAAATATTATTTTATATTTATAATTCAATGGTCTATAGTCCACATTATTTACTCAATTATTTTTTTTTTTGGTACACTTCTCAATTTTATTTTCCACTTGAGAGAATCTGTTCTACCTTCTTAACATGATTTGCACGATTTTCTATTATTAGTTTATTACCACTACTGGGAGTGAGAATGTCAATTTGTAGCTACGTTGAAATGGAAAGTTTGGTAGTGTATACTCAAGTTAAAGAGTTGGTTTTTATTACGATCAAATCGATTGTGTACGTGTTGTTATGGCCTATGGGACCGAAACCCAAATATGAGAAAAAGCTTTACGGCTATGCCTCATTTATAGAATTTTAGAGGCTCGATGTCTTTCTGCTAAATTAGAAACCTTCATGTTCTACTCGATCTAGATCTGCTATTCCCTTTTTTGCACATCTCCCTTAACAGTATTCTATAAGGCAAACACTGATTTGGGCCCTGTTTGGATTAGCTTAATTTTGAGCTTATGCAAACAGCTTATGCAATATAAATTAGGTTTTATATTATTTTATAAGTTCAAATTATTGAAAATTGTATTTTTATAAATTATTTTATCATAAACTACCTTAACAAACTTATAATAATACATAAAATTTGCATAAGTTGTTTGTATAAGCTCAAAAATAAGCTAATCCAAACAGGGCCTTGGTGATCTTACCATACACCGAGGCACGAGGAGATTGGTGCAAATACTTTGACTTACGCAAGTGTCAAAGGATTCCTTATCACTCTACTTTTATCAAAATTTTGGTACTTATATAAAACCATAAAAAAAAAATTTGTACATACCACAGTATTAAAGTCATATTTGGTGCATACACTAAAAGGTGAATAACAGGGAATTCCAAGTTTAAGATTGGTAATAAATTCTGACCAAACAATTTCAGGCATGAAGAAAACGTCAAATCTAGATGACCTATTTCACCATTCATAGCATGAACTTCTCACCATTGAGGCCTATAGCTCCTACTGTAGTTTCTATTGTTTGATGGCCAAATTGCTTGCAACCCAGTTTAACTGCAATAGATAGAGTAGAGAGCGAGTTGTCAGCAACTAATCATATAAAAAACAAAATTTAAGGTATATCTATGAGAGCAATCATAGGGTAGTGATTTCAAAAGGAAAAGTACAAGTGGATTTTACAAGTACTGGCTTCATCCTGCGATTAATGTTAGCACACATGTAAATAAATAATATTGTCAAATTACCAACTTAAAACTCACCAATAATAACTGCCAAGGTCGGCTCTCCCGACATTTACCCCATAGGAAAAGCTGACACCATTTACCAGTTACGTCTAACAACCGTGATGCACTGACCCAGATTCCAGTGCTTTGCAGTGAAGCTAAGCAACAAGAGTGGGTGATGATTGCCATTGACCATTTGATGGCAGACTTGTGATAAGGAATTCAGGGTACACAAATTCCAAACATATTTGGAACAATCGAGGTACAGCCACACTGCCATAGTAAAACACAATTTCAGCCAAATAAAGGAATCTTTTAACATTTTGAGACATGTTACATCCACACACTACCATCTGAGTCTTTTAGTTCATTGAAGGGAAATTGAATCATAGTTGAGACGCAATCTCCACCATGAATATTACTTGATCAGTCAATTCAGGTGCTTAGACTTGATATTCTCATAACTAGGCATGAAATTGTTATATCCTCCTATTTCATTATTCAACACTTCAGACATAGACAGGCCACTGAAAAACTTGGAATCATTCCAACTTCCCCACTGGTTATTTGAACCTAGAATATTACTACTGAACTGTTGAGAATGCAATTGTTCAGAAAATGAAGGTGTGTTAGACTGAAATTGATCAAGAAACCTCGAAGAAGTTTTATAAGCATCACTTTGAGGAGAAAATCTATTTCCAAAATGATCTGTAAGCCTTAAATTCTGTGAAGCTGTAGATTGTTGTACTAACATATTATGTCTAGCATCATCTTCATTAGGACTAAATTGTGGAAGTAAAGTTTGCCTCAGGTTAAAAGGTGCACTGTTCAGCCTTTCATCCACCATGCCCCTACTAGGGTCCAATACCATAGGATTTTTGAATTCAACATCTCCGATCATGCCGATATTTACAGGAGCATACTGCGGTCGCAAATGTTCAACTGGAAAATAAAAGATTTATAAGACATTTATCTAAAAGTGCAAGATGTAGCCAAGAAGCAGAAATACGCGAGAAAAAGTTAAAATAAGTGGAGTAATTTGTGAGCCGTGAAGAAAGAGTTATACCAGAACTATTACAACTCTGTTCTACTCTCCCACGTGAAAACCCAGGAGGTATTCTGCCTGACATTGCAAATCCAGGTGGACTTGTAGCATGAGCTTTTGCCACTGATAAAAGACACGGGAAATATTAGTAATAAACATTGCAAACCATAGTTCCACAATGAAGAAAATTGACAAAAATGAAGAATGTTATGTTAAAAGGAGACCTGATATGTCACAGAAAGGAGTGAAGTGTTATATCAGATTTAGTAATAAAAATTTCATGATACACCTTGGCCAAAACTTCTACTGTTGCCAACTAAGAACCTCAGCTTTAAAGATACATTTATCAATTAAAAAATGTTGAATAAAACATGATATTTATGACAAAATCTTTCTCAATTGATAAATTTATCCAAATGTTTTTATATCATAGTTAAAGTATTTAATAGGTTATCACTGTACAGTTAAGGTTCATAATTGGCGAGTTTTAAAGTATAGCTCCTTAATTAACAATCACAGTAAAATTAAAGTCAGTATACAAACTATTCTCTAACTGCAACATTGTCTAATTATGATCAAAACCAAATAACTTAATCCAAAAAGACATCCAGAATACATGCACAGGAATAACAACTTAACAACAGCCAAAAAATAAAATAAAACAGAACTACAGAAGAAAAATATACCATCATACTTTTTATTCACAAGCAAATAACAGAAATCCTATGAACAACAAATTTCATGTACTATATATATTGTAGCACCTGTGGGGATTAGAAGAACTAAACTAATGTTAAATCCAAAATTAACTTCATAAGTACTTAATGAACCAATGGATCACTGAAAACAAAGTCGTTAACTATCTAGGCATGTGAAGTGCTCAAATTACCATTTGTTTCTCCATCAATTAATTAAACAAGATAAATGTGGAAAGAGATTTGCAGGATCTTTAAGAATAGGAAAAAGAGATGAAAATCAAATTAATTGAGCAAGCAGGGTGCCACAACAAAACTGTCATCAAGATTTGTGCATATAAATTCGATACAGTAGAAGCTACTATGACAACAGAGAAAACCTGAATGGAAAGAAAACCTCTATCCTCCACACACTATAGATGAAGTAATTAAATATTTTACTGAATAATACTCACTGGAAAATTTAGAAGGCACCAAAGACGGACTTCCATCAAATGTATCTGATAGCACAGAATTGCTTGTTGGGAAAGCATATGGGTGTTGTTTTCCAGCAAACATATCTATGTTTCCATTATAACCACCAGATGCATAATTCACTTTAGGATCAAATCCAGTAATCCCAAAAGACTGCAAATCAGATGCCTCATTCAAAGAACCATCGTGTCTGGCAAAGGAAAACCTGGACTGATTCTTGTCTTGGATTTTCCGCAAAGCAGGTGCTTTGAAGGATGTGTACGGTTCATCACTTTCATCCAACATCTTAACTAGTGAATCTTCCCATGCATCTAATTCCAAAGACAAAATGTTAGATATAATGTGGTTTTCTCCAATGTCTGAAGAAACCTTGTTATCAACATTTGAACCAGTATCCTCACTCTCCACGAGCTTCTCAAATCCGGCCCCCAAGGGTTCAGTAAAAGATTCAGAAGGTTTACCCAAATGATTCTGGTTACAAATTTGATTTTGTTGCTTCAGTTGAAGGCTTGATTGGTTTAGACTCTGAGGACAACAAGGTGACTGGAGCACGGATGCTAAATTATTATTGCCTTTGCAGAATTGTTGTTGATCATAGTCTTTATTTAGCATATCATCCACAATTATATCTTCCCAAAAAGCTGGTGTGGTTGAATGATCTTTACAATACCCATTATCTTGATGCAAATGCTTCCCTAAAGAGGAATTGATTGAGTTATGAGTAAAAGGTATTCTGTCTGAATCACGAGTGAAATATGAATCTTCAAGATGATTGTTGATGCTAACAGATGATAACTCCGAACATATGTCATGCACATCCCGATTTGAAACTGCCTTGTTAGTATTCAAATCATGTAGTCCAGCAATCTCCGGGAAGCTTGTACTCACAGAAGGTGCAACCTTGTCTCGATCAAGGCCCACAAAAGCTGCTGAAGAAGTTTCACAGTTAGACAATATATTGACAGAAAGTTTCTTCACAGTAACCTTGTTGGCAACATTTGACTCACATGTTTGAGAATTTTCACCAATGTGGTGTTTGTTCAACTCTGAAGGTACAATTACACTATCGGAATGCACATTAGAGCTATTTTCACCTTCCCCTGATTTTTTTGTATCAACAATAGACCTTTCGGTGCAAACAGCCTCTGGCATAAGGGGTTGCGAGTCAGGAGATGCTTCAATCTTTCTATTAGCCAGATTACTAGAACATGATGAACTAGTTTCCTGTGGAAGACTGCCAGATACACACCTAGCCCTAGTACATTATACCACCAAAAAAGTCAGCAATCACACTACAAAAATATAATGCTATTAGTGGATTATTATGCTAGTCATGGCAGCTAGCTAAACTGCCATAAAAATATGGCTGATGGGTGTACCAGCCTATGGCAGAAGCATGCGGCTATGATGAAAAATATTAACTCTACATTTTAAAAGAAAAAATTGTAGAATATAACAAATAAATTAAGGAGGAAAAAAAATAGAACAGCTAAACAAGGAAGACAAAGTCATCATAGAACAGAAGATAAAGAAAATGAAATAGGATGAATATTTTGCTTGCAGAACAGAATCTTATAACTTCAAAATTCACAAAACAAAGAAATAGAGAACACATCTAGAACAGAATAAAATAAAACAAAGAGAAAAGATAGGGAACTGCTAGGCAAGGAAGACAAAATCATAGAGTATAAGCTTAGCAAAAAAATATAAAAAAGATGAATAGATGCTTGAAACTCAAAATTTACAAAACAAAGAAATAGAGGGGAAGGAATAAAGAAAACAGGGGAATGGAGAACAGAAAGGTAGGAAGGAAAACACAGCTTGCCCGTGCCAGACATAGAACCTATCACAAGATATAATTGAGAAATCTGAAATCATTGGAGATGGGTTGTTCACTTGAGATGTACTGATCACCGGAGATTGGCAAATGAGAAATGACGGAGACTTGCAATTGAGAGATGGTAGAATCATTCATAGGGAGTGTCAAAAGGGTTTTCATTAGGGTTTAAAACTGGTAGGTTCTGCCATGCAAAACAAATTAATGCGAGAATACAACACATTCATAAACTCATTACCAAGAGTTGACTGCAGGAAGTACTGTTGAATTGGCAGCTCCATTGATTGAACAGGACCCTTTAATCTGGTTAAATTTCAAGACGATAACGGACAAGTGAGTTTAATAAAAACATTAGTTCAATTCACTGCCAACAAACTAATAAAACAGTAGAAAACTGAGCTATCAAATCACCCACAATAAACAAGTTTACCACAGGTGATTAAAAAAAAAAAAAAGTTTACCACAAGTGGTGTTCATTAATACTTACATCTAAAGGACTAGTGGACACTACTTTGGTCGCTGATGGCATGTGTCTAGGATCATCTGGTGGTGGAGGCAAAACACTCCCCGAACGACGATGCAAATTATTTGTAGCACCAATGATTTGCAGGACTCTACTCCTGTAACATCCGAGATACAAAACGAAAACTACAATCAGAGAAGATATAACTTTTGAACATAAAAAAACATAGAATAGCATAGTAAAAAATAAGATAACGTCTAACTAGGAGGAGAATGCAATCCAAAACAAATAAAAAGAGGTCATACAGGAAGGAAGTAGGAATGACCAGGACACACCAAGTAACCTGTTTGACATATTTGTGGAAAATATGGAGAAACCTAAATGCCTGGGTTATGCAAGATGTAAGTTTTTACTATATGAAAACTGAATGCAATCAACCAGCGGAGGGTCCAACACCAGAGAAGTAAAAGGACATTGATGTGTAAGCATTAAGATTTGAACTCCCAAATGAATACACAGTATGGTTAAAAGACAGCCAGCTGAGGGTTATATATAAGCACGGAAGCAAATTCAAAAGTTCAAAATGGAGTAAAAAAGAGTATATCTAACTAGGAGGAGAATGCAATCCAAAACAAATAAAAAGAGGTCATATAGGAGTAAAGTAAAAATACTATTGAACCAGGACACACCCAGTGTACCTGTTTGACATATTTGTGAAAATTATGGCAAACCCTAAATGACTGAGTTATGCAAGCATAAATTTTTTGAACTCCCAAATGAATACAAAATTTGGTTAAAAGACAACCAGCTGAGGGTTAATAAGCACAAAAGCAAATTCTAAAGTTCAAAATGGAGAGATGGTGTACATGAATTGAAAACCAATCATACCTTGCAAAAGCTAATACTAATTCATCTTTGGTAAAGCTATCTTCGTGAGCACCATGATCATGTAGATATAAACATTCTCTATTGCTGCAAGGCTGGACCAGCAAGATAATTTATATAGTATGTGAGGAAACCACATATTAATAAGGTCTATATTATGATACAGCAGAAAGGAAATCAAGGAGAATTGAATAATTAACGTAATATTGCATGAAAAACAACCGAGGTACACCTAGCATTTACATAAAGAAATAATTGACTAATTTTGGTGACAAAATAACAAGGGATCTGGGGGAATAGTTGACCTGTATAGCTAGAAGAAAAAATGAGTTAGGGAGAAGAAAAAGACAGGAAATGAGTAGTCCGACAAAACAGTAAAGGAGAGTGAAGGGTTTCTCTAATGCCCTGTATTATCTTTTCAGTTTTAGTCTTTAACGCTCTTTAAATCTACTACTCCAGTACTGGTGCCAGAATTATTTCAGGAATAATACAGAAGGTTTACCCATTTTACGAAGTTTGATCCAATTTCTAACATAATAGCATAAAGATGTAGTTCTGTGTGATAAAGCATTCATAAAGTCAGCTTAGAGTGTGTATTTTACCACATTTCTGAGCCATGCATGGCAATACTTCGTTGTTCCAAAACAAGCCCTGCAAATGAAATAACCAGCCATCATCAAAAGATCAAGAAAGCCTCACAAGTCACAACCCAATCAAAATAGTATATCCTTACCTCAATGATCTACCTTCTAATACAAAAAAATGAACTGATTGAATACATCGAACTGCTTCAGATTCTTTTGAGTATGTTATATACCTAAAGATAAGAAAAATTAATTCAACAAATACAAAACAGTCATAGGAACAAATGCCATGTTCCAACCTTCAAAAGTTACTAGTTAAATAAACAAGGGAAATGCTATAGTTTTCTACTTGAACAACACTTCGCGGTTGTTTTAGAGACATTCATAACTTACACACAACAGCTGTTGTTTGCAGAGTGTTGAATAATGCCCGTCGATGTACGAGATATTGAGACTTTCAAAACCTTCCCATACCTTCCAAAGTACTCCTTACGCTGAAGTAGCTGGTAGAATCCAAAGAAACATGTTATCAATTGAAGGGAAAAGTGGTTAAGATGATCTACAAGTTAAAATACGCAAAAACTAATATGGACTATGCTTGCCATGCTCCACACAGTTGCATCTAGCAACATCAGAGACAGGACAGCATTGAAGAACTCACATCTTCATCTGCAAGGTTAAGTGGCAGTCCAATTATGTACACAAGGTTGCGCTGAATGACTCTAACATCAGTAAGATGTTTCCTTCCATCTGATGATTTAGGCTTCAACTTCTGCAATTTCCTTTTATGCTGCGAGTTCATTTCAGCAACCAATCTGCTAACGCATGGAAAACATAGCAGTATTACCTAACAATAGCTTAAAAATAACATTTAATAAAAAAAAATTAGAAATTCTAGCAATAACTAAAACAACCTTCGACAGTTAGCTGCCATTGCCACAATGCGTTCTTTGTCATAAGGTGAACGGCAGGCAGGACAACGGCCCTCAGTTTCATCCTTCTGTGCCATTTCCATTATGTGATGCCAACACCATACACATATCTGTGATAAGAAAGAGCGAGAAATAACAAATATTGAGCCGTTTTGCTTTTCTTTTTTTAATTGAAGAGCTGTTAAACAAGTTTTTAAAACTTTGCAAACAAAACTAGCCAAATAGGTTTTTTCATCTTTAAAAAACAAATTAGTTTTCTGTCAGAATTCATAATATATCTTTGGTGGAATGCCAAGTACACTGCACAGTTTTAATTCTAAATTCTGATTTTCAGAACACAGGAAAAGATTTATGCATATGGATAATGCGAATATTTGAACAATAAATTAGGAAAAGCAAAAAAGAAAATTGAAAAGTTCCATGAACAAGTTTAAACCTCATAGCCACATTTGCAAGGCTTCAGATGCTGATCGGTCAGGTCCATCTCCTCAGTGCATATCGGACATGATTTTCCTCCTTTGTCACCCATTGTTATCCAGGATATTCAGCTACAATAAATTAATAAAATATTAAATAAAACCCTAAAGACGAAAAAAAAAAAAATTCATCCACGAAATGATAAGCCTACTCAGAATGTACCATAACAATCAAAGGTCAGTAGTAAAAAGCACTGCACATTAATATTTGGCTAACAAATAAGAACAATCACTATTATGATTTTCATTTCTTTGTGAAAACTACATCCATTTTCATGTTCGAAATTCAAGCACAAAAAAAATGACGGCGACAGCAACCAAATACTTGCAACAAATTTCAACTAATTTAATTTCAACGTCGATTAAAATTAAAAATACTAGATAAATAAAAACCCTAAGCAAAATGAACGTTCCTTTTACTCTGACAACATTTACAATAATAAGCGCAAAAATTAAATTAATCGAGCGCAGAATAATAATCAGTGATAATCTTCTCATGTTGAAAATTGAAATCACGAAAAGCATAAAACATAAAACATAGATTACATTGTGATTAACAACTCGAAACTAACTAAGCATATAGTAAAAAATGCAGTTGAATCGAAAATCGTAACCCTAAGAGAAGAAAAAATGAAATGAAAGCAGAGAATGAAACGATGAATCGAAGAGAGAGATGCATGAGAGTTAGGGTTTGGAGAAATGAGCTTACAGTGGGAGCGAGGAAGAGAGCAGAGACAGAGCAATGTGTGAGTGAAGTGAGTGAGTGAGTGAGAGAGAAAGAGAGTGAAGGATAAAGCACGATATAATAGAAGAGAACGATAACGCGAGACAGAAATCATGTACTGTATTGTGTACGTGTAAAATCCCGTGTTGTTAAAAGTCTTTTAACCTTTTACTTTTTCGTTTGCAAATTACTTTTTTTTTTTTTTTTTACATCTAGGGTATTACTCGTGCTGGGTCGCGCCGCACGATTAATAACTCGGGAGAACTTGGATCGCGGAAAAGTGGATCGTGGGAATTATAGTGAATATATATTTAATTTTATAATTTAAAATATTGAAAAGTTAAATTTTGCCATAATCTATTATTTTTTACTGTCATAAAAAAAAGTAAAAAATATAAAATACATGGAGTTGTATCAATTAAATGTTAATTTTAAAAAGATGATATTTTATGTCTTCAAAAAGTTAATTGTAATTTTTTTATCAGTTTTCCCTCGCACTAAAGTAAATTTAAATTGTTCATCAATAACTTATTTTTCGTGTCTAGTAGTAATTTAAATTTCTTATCAACAACAATTTATTTATTTTTTGACAAAATAAATGGTATTCATTCATTCAAATAAATAAATAGAGTACATCGATGTAATACAAATTCATAATCGCTAAAAACAAAAAGGATAAATATGCGAACAAACTCACAATGTCCATGTTAATAGCATAAAACGACAAATTACATATGCCTACAAATATGACTATATTGAAGTGTCCATAATATTCATGCATCCGGATTTGTAACATTTATAACACTAAAGTCGGCATTGATTGGATCTGCACTAGATCAGATTTACTCCTTCAATCTGAAACAAATGAACACCGCACAAAGACGAGAAAACCAAATACATCGTACGAAGACGGAAAATTAAAACAAACAAATATGTGAAAATCACACTTATTTATTATAACGAGAAGAAAAAAAAACCATTTGGAGGGATGATTTTAGGCCAAAATTGACCTAAAATCACCCTTTTTCAATAGACAAAGAAGACGAAAAAAAGTTGTGCTGACTAGGGTTGGAAGAGAGAAAAAAAGACAAGTATAGAATAAATAAGTTGTTTATCAACAACAATTTATTCACCGTATTATTTGATTTTCTTATCAGTTGCCCCGTGCACTAAAGTTAATTAAAATTGTTCATCAGCAACTTGTGTTTCGTATATAATAGTAATTTAAATTTATTATCAACAACAATTTATTTCCCGTATTATTTAATTTTTTTATCGGGTTCCCCATACGGGCCATACACTAAAGTTAATTAAAGTTGTTCATTAACAACTTGTTTTTTTGTATACAGTAGTAATTTAAATATCTTATAAACAACAACTTATTCACCGTATTATTTAATTTTCTTATCAGTTTTTCCGTGTACTAGAGTTAATTAAAAGTGTTCATCAATAACTTGTTTTTCGTATATAATAGTAGTTTAAATTTCTTATCAACAACAATTCATTCCCCGTATTATTTAATTTTCTTATCAACTTCTCCATGCACTAAGGTTAAATAACATTGTTCAATAACAACTTCTTTTTACTTATGATATGAAACGGAGAGGGGGTAGTGTTTTTTTTTAATAAAGAGAAGATAAATACTAAAAAGTTATTCATCTATTCTCGCTGGCAACATGCATTGTCTCTCTCTGATTCTTCTTGAAAATTATAGTGATGCTAGATAGGGGTGTAATTAGACCGTTTTGGATCGGTTTTTGGTGAATCCAATGTCCGATCCAATGAACTCCTGATTGGTTCGATTTGGTTCAATTTTTGTTGTTTTTCAAAAATGAATTCGAACCAAACTAATCGGTTTGCAACGCTTTTTATTTCCAATGTATTCCCTGCTATTAATTTTTATCCGATATATTTCATGCTATAATTTTTTCAATCGCACGTAACAATTATGTAACCAACACCATACATAAGAGAAAATACAATGGTTTTCAAACAAAAAATTTCAATTCAAACAAAGTTGACAAAATACAATCCATAGGTTTGCCATTAAAAAAAATCTATAGATTTTCAAATACAAAATACAATGCATAGGTGAAGTTCACCATCAAATACAAAATACAACTATATATAAAATTAAGTTCATAAGTTCAACATTAAGTAAAAAAAGAAAATTAAAATAAAATTTCAATTTTTTTTCACTTGAATCGTCAATGCACCATCATAGAATAATAAATTGAAATATATATATATATATATATATACATAGTTAGAATATAAAACATTAAATTTATTTATAATTTGAATATTGAAACGGTATATGCATGGGTAGAATCTAAAATATTAAATTTGTACCGAGAAAAAAGAAAATAATTTAGAGCATTAAATAAACATATATGGTTAATAATAAATAAATATATGTTTAATAATATACCTATTGGTTCGGTTCATCGATTCTTAAAATTTGAATTCGAGAACCAAACTACGTCGGCTTTTAATTGGTCTGGTTCGGTTTCGAATTCAAACCATAAAAATTTATTTTATTTATTTTTCAAATTTAAATTGATTTGAACCGTTAATTTAATTGAATTTTTTTAATCCGCTTACAGTCCTAATCCCCTAATGTTAGATACTTTGCATAGACTTCTCTTGTCCTCATCCACTTGTCATTTCTTTTCTTTTTACTCTTTAAATAAATAGTGGCTGATTTTAGAAAAGATAGAATAGATAGGTGATAGCATTAGCACATATGCATGTGGATGTGAAGTGTTTCTATTAATTTTATAGCTCCTCAACTGAGCCATGCAATGCGATATCCCTTCCATATCATGGGAAATTCTATGGTAAAGTCCCTATATTAGCTTTTTCAGAAAAGTCAAGATCCAGTGTAGCAAATGTAAAATGCATCCCATGTGCAAATCTTAAATTTAATGGTTGGAAACCAAGAAACCCATTAAGTATAAAATTGGTAGCTAATATTTCGTAGCAAATAAGTTAAGTATGAATTGGATTAGGAATCCAAATAAAAAATTAATTTATGGAACAATTATTTTTACTTCAAATCTAGCTAAGCTAAGTCTGTATAAATTACAGATTAGATGGTTTAGAGACACATAATTATTCTTTAAAAATATCGATATACAATTATCCAAACAATATGGTCAAATAGTTAAATTACTTCAGAAAAATCTTAAGTTTATGGCAAGATGACTGAAGGTAGTATATCAAACGTTTTGCAGAAAGTTTTAGATAACTTTTCTGATCTCCGCTGTAGGATAGAAAAACTAACAACCCATTTAGAAAACTTACAGTTTGAAGAAGGTAAGTATAAACCTTATGAAACATGGAATTTTCATGAAGAAAATTTTACCTGTTATGAAGAAGATGAATCTCATAAATATCCTCATCTTTTTCATACAACAAATCCACAACTAAACAATATAGCATGTATGTTAGCTTACATAATCAAAAATTGTTGTTATAAAAAATTTCACCAAAGAATGGATGAAATTGAAGACGAAGAGATATAGAAAAAATCTGCATTAAACTAGAAGATTTTTCAAAACTCTTAGAAAATAAAGAAGAATATTTAGTTCTAGATGAGTTGTCTCAATTTCTTAAGAGGGGGGAAGAGAAAGATAAGGGAAAACAAAAAGAAATCTTAGAAATATCACAAGCAGAAACATCAGGAACAAAAAGGCCTGCAGAATTCGAAAGAGAATTTACCAAACAAAAATTCCAGAAAGTACCTCATTATTATGTACCCTCACTAAATCCATTTCAAGGACAAGGAATTTTAGATATAGACTGTAGTGTTGATGCAGCAAAAGATCTTAGGGATTGGTATAATACAAATAGTGTGTTAATCCAGTTGAATGAAGATCTTAGAAATTTACGAGCAGTTGATGTTTTTAACTACCTACAATATAAAACTAGAGGAAATGCTTACAAATACATTTCTACCTTACCACCAGAAGTTATGGGAACAATACCCCTAATAGGAACCTTAGTAGTAGACTGGGTCTATAGTTTACTTGTAAAAGAATTCAAAGGATGGAAAGACTCCGTTCAATAAAAAATAGCATTCTCTGACCAAAACCTTTGGAAAATCACCAACCTAAAAATCTGCAATATGTGCTATGTAGATAATTTCATTTGTGAGTTTCAGGACTATTACTACAACATAGATAATAGTACTAGAATCTTTAGAAATTTGTTAGAATTATTCTATGACAAGTTACCAGAAAAAGTATCAGCTCAAGTTAAGACATTTTTTACTTCAGCATTAGCAGAAGGAAAAGTAGATGATACTTTAGGAGGAAGAATAACTTCCCTAAAAATTTGGCTTCAAGAAATGTGTAGTCAGAAGATAGCTAAAAGAGAAGCTCAAATATCCCTTTGTTGTAACAAACTACAAGACAAAGTAGGAAACTATGGTTGCAACTCTAGAAAGAAACCTAGAAAGATAAGATTACAAAAACCTTATAAGAGAAAGAAATTCAAGAAGGTCCCTTTTAGAAAATTCAAAAAAGGAGACAAAAAATTCTTTAGGAAAAAACAACCTTACCCTAAGAAGAAAACATGCCCACAAGGCAAAAAATCATGTACATGTTGGTTATGTCATGAAAAAGGTCACTATGCAAATGAGTGCCCTAAGAAAGAAAATCCTAAGAAAAATGTCTTACATGCAATATATGCAATAAGATATGAACCTATAGAATCAGACATAGAATCCGATGAAGACATTTATGAATACTGCACAGAGACAGATTCAGATGTCGAAGAAGATACTTGGTAAAGGAAATCCAAGTGCTACATTTATTAAAATAGTACTAAAAAATAGAAACCTCTTAGCCTATGTAGGCACAGGTGCAACTCTTTGTTTTGGGAAAAAATCTATCTCTAGAAATTGGGAAAGATTAACCAAACCAAAAGAAATAATAGTTGCAGATAAATCAAAACATCAAATATGGTTTAATCTCAGGGATGTATCTATAGAAATTGAAGGATATAAGTTTTTTATTCCAACAATCTACCTCCATGATTCAGGATTAGACCTAATCATAGGAAATAACTTTTTAAAATTATATGAACCTTTTACTCAAAGAAAGGATACTATATCACTTCAATGGAAGGATTTAGGAAATCCTAAGAATAGCAAAATAGTAACCACCAAAATAGTTACTAGAAATGAGATCTTAAACCTTATTAAGGGAAACCTTAGAGAACTAAGAACAATATGGGAAGAAAGAAGTTTCCATATTAGTATAGAAGAAAAGTTAGATGAAGTATGTTCAGATAACCCTTTAGACAGTGTTAAAAACACTAATCACGAACTTATAGTCATTAAACTCAAAAACCCTAATGACGAGATAAATGTTCCAAATAGGATTCCATATTCTATTAGAGATGTTGAAGAATTTCAACAAGAATGTAAAGATCTACTTGATAAGGACCTTATTAGACCTTCATCAAGTCCACATTCTGCACCAACTTTTTATGTCGAAAATCACAACGAAATAAAAAGAGGTAAGAGAAGAATGGTAATTAATTATAAGAAACTTAATCTGGCAACAATTGGAGATTCTTATAAATTACCAAGAAAAGATTTTATTTTAGAAAAAATAAAAGGATGTAATTGGTTTTCTTCCTTAGATGCAAAGTATGGTTATTATTAACTAAGACTAGCTGAAGAAACAAAACCATTAACAGCTTTTTCATGTCCACCTCAAAAACACTATGAATGGAATGTTTTACCTTTTGGATTGAAACAAGCACCATCAATATACCAAAGATTTATGGACAAATCCCTTGAAGGTTTAAATCATATATGTGTGGCATATATAGACGATATACTTATTTTCACAAAAGGAAGTAAGGAACAACATCTTCAAGATATAGAAACTGTTCTTCTAAGAATTAAAGAAAAAAGTATTGTAATTTCGAAAAAGAAATCAAAACTTTTACAAAAAGAAATAGAATACCTTGGTTTAATCTTAAAAGAAAATGGAGAACTAAGTTTAACACCTCATACCCAAGAAAAAATACAAGCTTTTCCAAATGAGCTTTCTGACAGAAAACAAATTCAAAGATTTCTTGGATGTTTAAATTATATTGCTAACGAAGGATTTTTCAAAGACTTAGCAAAAGAAAGAAAACATTTGCAAAGAAAAATTTCAGAAAAAGTTCCTTGGTCTTGGACTGAAACTGATTCTGATATTGTTAAAACAATTAAAGAAAAAATTCAAGTTTTACCTGAACTATACAATCCAACAATAAAAGATTTTTTGATTGTAGAGACAGATGCATCACAAACAACCTGGGCAGGTTGTATGAGAGTCTTACCCAATGGTAAAACAAAACTTTCTCTAAATGAGAAGGGATATAAAATTGAAGAATCTAAAGATCTTCAATCAAAACAATCTGAAACTTCGAAAGAAGGAACAAATACTACAAAAGGCATTGATTATAGTGCTTCTAAAATCCTAATAAAGGATACTGAAAAATTACATTTATGTAAATATATTTCTGGTACATTTACAGATACAAAATCTAGATACCATATTCAGGAACTAGAGACTCTGGCGTGTGTAAAAATACTAGAAAAATGGAAGATTGACTTATTACCGTCAAGGTTTCTTCTTCGTACAGACTCTAAATATCTTACAGTATTTTGGAGATATAAAATTAAAGCTGACCATAAACAAGGCAGACTAATAAGATGGCAGATGAAATTACAACAATTCGAGCCATACATTCAATACATAAAATCTGAGCAAAACAGTTTTGCAGATACACTGATGAGAGAATGGAGCAAGCCATAAAGCTACTTCAAAACAACATCAAGCAAAAAGACGAGCAACTTGTCGCCATAGATATCAAAAGAGCAAAAATCTCTGCCGAGAGGGGGAGATGATTACAACACTCAAAAGTTTACAAAAAATGACAACAAACGAAAATCAATCTTCAACATCAACAAAAGGCTCAAATGAAATTCTCAAGAATGAAGAAAATTGGGACTTGCTAGGACAACCTTCTGGAAAGTATGACTACTATGTAAAGTATACTACCCCAGAAAGTTCAAAAATTCCTACTGAAACGATATCACCCAGTGGTTGGAATATAGATTCAAATAAAGAACAAGAAGCAGAATCTTCAGGAACAACTTCAGACAGCAAAAAGTCATGGGCTGATAAGGTCGAAGAAGAAGATGAAGCCAGAAAAAATGGTTTATTAACAACCATTCAAACAAGCGATCCCGTAGACAATGAGATGGGAAAGTTTGAAGCTTATGTCATTTTTGATGGTCCAATGAAAGGGATCTATAGAAAATGGGCAATAGCTAAACAACACATCATTGGCAAGAATGCGCGTCATAAAGGATACAAAACCATGAAGGAAGCTGAACAGGCACTTTATGGAGCATACAAAGAGATTACAACAGCAAAAAACCTTCAAAAATCTCCAACAATGGAGTCAAAAAAGAAGTTGTGAATCGACAAAATTCGCCAGCTCGAATATCAAAAGAATTTCCAGATAATTGATCCAACTTATATGGAATTTAGTCTTAGATGGAAATGGCTAAACCACTATATATAAGAATTCACTACTGAATGCTTCTACCCAATTAGCAGAATTGGTTGCACCAAAGCAGTCGTACTAACTGGAATAGACAGTACTATATGTCTATCCTTCTTTCAAAATGGGTTGATCCATACCATATACCTGGAAGAACAAGCTGGAAAAACTTTTGGAGAACTCAAATTCTTTCCAAAGGAGTTACAAAATTTGGCACAAAAATTCAACAACTTGTTTGCCAAAGGAAAAGAAAGTTTTATTCAAATTGAGTCCACATATCCATGGTACGATGAGATCACTCTGGAACTTACAACAAAACCCTTATACCTCATCAAGATTGGAATTTCAAATAAAGAATATCCAGTGGTGAACAGAGAAACAACTGAATGGCATCCTGCCATTTACCTTAAACAAATTAAACACTTTCACCAGAAGATTACTAGATTGTCCTCCCAGACAAATTACAGAGTTATTTACGAAGATTCATCAATGGTTGTATACAGCGACTCTAGAAAGCCCGCGAAGGACAAAGACATCAAAGCAATCAAGAACCTTGAAGAAAAAGTTGACCAAATGAAAGATGGTCTTGAAAAATTACCCAAGGTAATTCAAGAAGAATGCTGTCAATACTTTTTACAGAATTACAAAGGACACAAATGTGAAAATTGTCCAGAAAAACTGTCGGCACAAGAAGACAAGGAAGCCTCCATCACAGAGTCATATGTCATGTAGTTGGTTAAAAGTGTACAGTGGTACCTTATCACATCTGAGTCAGATGGGGACCACTTAGTGATAAGCTTTGCAATAATGTAAATAATTGTTTGTCGTTTTTTCCTTTAGTGTGTTAGTGCGTGTTACTTTACTGAGTGCATGTCACTATAGTGTGTTGTCATGGAAAGAGACATCTTACCTGATATGTGAGCCCTTCTCCACTATAAATAAGAGCTCTAAGCTCAGTTGTAACATACAGTTGAAAGAAATAAGAAACTATCATATAGTTTTGTGAAGAACTATTTCTTCTGTCCTTAGAATCATTTCTAAGAGGTAGCTTTTGAGGTAATACTCTGGAGGAGCTAGATCCTTGAGGTAATACTTTGGAGGGATCGCCTATATCAGAAAATATAATCATCAGATTATATTCCAAGATAACATCTTCAAAGCGAAGAAATCATTAAAATCAAAAAACATCAAACAAACATCTCAAAGAAGATCAGATCAGGTATGAATATATCTCTATTAAACTCAAAATTTACATTTCAATATCATATTATTGGTATGATAAACGAAAAAATAGTACCAATTTTAATTGATACAGGAGCTGCATGGTCACATGTATCAAAAGAAATATGTGACAATTTTGAAATATTATCAGAACCAAGAACTGTTCTCAAATTTGATGGTTCTTTAAAAACTATGTCACGAAGTACTATTGTTCGTTTAAAACTCAGAAAATTAGAAGAATTTCAATTAAAAATACTAATTGATGAACAACCAAATAAATTTCTGTTTGGTATAGATTTCCTAGAACAATTTGAATATTCAATTACTTCTGAATATTTATTGTTAGATGGTTCTGAACAACCAAGACATAAACTTCATGAAGAAACTATAAAGTCTTTTCTGAAAAATAATCAATTATGACTGAAATTTCACTTTTGGAGAATACATCTAGTTATTTTGCTGATAGCATACTAGATCATAAAATAGAAGAAGCAGATTTATCCTTAACTGCAGAAGAAAACTTTAAACGAAAGTTTAATATATTCAAGGAAATTTTCTCAAGGAAAAATATTTTGAAATTTGGAATAATGATTGGAGAAGAAGCAATTCCAATTGACTCTACCTATGGAAATATTGTCGTATCTACTATAGATAGGACACAGATTAAAAGAAGAATTCAAAACCTTTCTGAAAAAGAAAGAAATAAAATTGGTTATATTCACATATCAACCATTCAGATTTTAATTAAAAGTACATTCATGAAAGGTATTGATGCACCCCTAGAAATAATTTTAGAAGATTCTAGGATTCAAGATAGAAGGCAATCTATAATTGCACAAGGAAAATGCAATTTGAAATATGGAAAAGTTAAGTTTGATATAAACTTACAAATGGGGTTATCTCTAAAAGATAATGATCTAGACAGATCTATAGTTTTTCACTATAAATTAGAAAACTCAAATCTTATGAAGAAAGGTAACCACCCCTTCACAATATGTTATAGAATTAATTATGCTCTAAGTAATTCACATCACAACATAGAATTTATAGGAAAAGATACAATTCATATTGATGATTTATTTACACCTGTAGTAACATTAGAATCACCTATATTTAAAAATCCAGCAAGGAATAGTTGTTCCTTAATAGAAGTTGACAAAAATCTGTTTGAAGAAACAGAAGAAAAAACATTATTTAGAAGCCAAAGTGTTAGAGTAGCACCACCCAAAAGAGATTTTGAAATCTTAGAACAAAAAGAGCTACATAAATTACAAAGCTCAGTAGCAGGACTATCTTTGCAGCTCGAAAAATTGGATAAAAGAATCTAGATCTATCTATGAAGAATTATCCGCATTTTGTCCAAACTCTGGTATCAAAGCATAACCTCGATCTAACGATAGAAGAAGTTTAAATATACACCCATGATCTATGAAGGTGTACCAAGTAGCACAATATAAGATACACATCATATAATAATGATTTGGTGGGGACAAATAAATATTTTGATCCTATTGGCCAATTTCATGACTTTTCCAATAAAGTCAAAAAGAGTGGATGCACCATAGAAGGATCCCCATACCATATCATAAATGAGATTTGTTTAGTATTTTTTTTTTTCTCACTTTAATAACAAATATTTTTCTCTGCCTTTTAAATAAATTAGTGACAAAAAGTGTATAGTATTATGTTAGTTAAACAAAATAATAGAGTACTACTACATTTAAAAGGGAAAATACTTATATAATAATTAGAAGCATTTAAACCTTACATAAAATATTTATTTATTATTTTTAAATAAAAAAAAAGTGTTGAATATTACGGAAGATTCCATACAAGAATTGTAAGAAAACAACATCACTTGTTTTTTTTAAAAAGAAAAAAGAAACTATAACTTCATATTTTATTGAAAATCATAGGTGGGTTGAAGTGACTCTCTCCATTTTACCTTCTTGTGTTTCTTTAATTTGACCATTCGTAATACATGTTGATACTTCAAATTTTGCAAGACAAGTTGTCTTTTTAATTGAGCTTGCATTACATCATCAGCTGAAGCATTATCTAATGTGAGGGAAAATATTTTATTTTCTATTCCCCAATCACTTATAAATTCAAGAATCTTCTTTGACAACTTTGATCCACTCTGAGGGGGAGACATGTGAGCAAAGATGAGAATCGTACTCTTTAAATTCCAACTAGAATCAACATAGTGAGTTGTTAAGCAAATATGTTGAGTCTTCTGTATTGGCTGCATTTTTGGTGAAATAAACTTTGCTACAGGATGTGGGATAAGATGCCATAACATCGTATCCGGCTTTTGGTTATGTGCGCGTGCGTGTTCTATTTAAGGAAATCGTGTTTCTCTCTCATGAATCATATCTGACACATTTAATCACGTTTTTAATCAGGCTTATTATGAGGATCATCATTTAATACTTCAGATCCTGGTCAAGCTTACTTTTATGAAGAATCTCCTTGGAGTATATTTATGGAAAGAATCTATTGTAATTAATGTGGTCAAATGGCTTGAGTCAAACAAATCAAGCTCATGATTAACTCTGATCAAGGACTTTTGCTGGAGTATTTAAAGGAAGGAGCTAAACCTAGTTTCTTCACCGAAACCAATATATCAAAATGTAGACTTTTAGGGTTTCGTGTCTTTGTAAGCCTTGTGCTTTATTTGTGAGCCTCTCTAGTATCATCTTGATGCTTTTATAGGACTGTGTTTTTTGAATTGTAACTCTGTAGTTTCTCCAAAGCTTTTAAGCATGGAGTATGGTTGTTTCTTGTACATCACTCTAAGCCTTTAGGTATGAGTGGTTTAGTTTCTAGGAGTGTGACTCCATATTTGTGTTTTGAAATCCTTGCTGTTTGTAAGGTTGTAAGGAAGTGAGATCAGGTATATCTCAGATCTAGGCTAGGACCCTAGGTTATAGACAATAGGGGAGTTGCTAGATGGAAAGGGCATAACTTGCGGGTTGTTGTCATCAGTTTAGGGCTATTGCTTATTGGACATCTTCCTGGATTGGTATCCCCCAGATTAGGGCTTGTTTAAGCGCCGAACTGGGTTAACAAATATCCCGTGTTCTTTTACTTGCTTTCAGATATTTGTTTTATTTATCTTGAGATTTACGCAGTAGGATGCTATAGCATTGTATACAGCATTACGTTTCAGGGTTAAGAAGCTATAGCATTGTATCCCACATCTTATACAGCGTGCCAGAAATTTCAAAATATAACCCTCTGTATTACAAGTTGTCCACAAATCAGAGGTTAATGAAACTCTTGAAGGAATATTAGCCAATTCTTGCTTAAGATTTTCCTTCTCTCTCTCTTGTGTATACTCACCACATTTGCCTTAACAGTATTTCGGGTAATGACAGCAAAGTCAGGGTTCAAATACTTAAGCAAATTCCTTATATATTGAAATTCAACAAAGTTAAAAGGTAAATCATGCGCAATAATGGCCATAACACACGTTTCTCAATACACCTTTTTATTTATAGCGAGATTCTTAAGTTTACCTTGCATGTTGATCATAACTTGACCTATATCAGCACATTTGAGTTTGTTGCATTTAGGTCATGGCGATTTAGTGACGTGGTCCCATGATTCTTACCCCCTATCCTAAACACTTGTTCATAACCAATGCACTTTGCCCTGTGAACGCCATCAGCACCAGCGCCAAGTTTAGTGAAAAAATTTCAACACTCAGAAGAACTTAAGTACAAAAATAGCGATATTGAGCAAAGCTTACCTTAAAGTATATACGGCGGCAAAAGAAAAAAAAAACAGAACAATCAGTTGAATGAAAATATGCACGACAACGGCAAACTAGAGTTTTGGAAGAAGAAATTGTTACTGGACGACGACATAAATGAAACAAACAAACCCTATTAATTTTGGAAAAAAACGTGATTTAAAAAACAAACACAAACAAGGAAAAAAATATTGGATTGGGCTACTTGCTCCCGTGATGCATTTCTATTTCTAAGTAAAAAAAAAAAAAAAAGTTCGCGGGCTTGCCCCGCCCCGTTAAACAGGGCGAGATAACTTGGGGTACCGAGCTGAAAATTTCATCGACCCGGCGGGTGGGACCCATTTTGCCACCCCTAGATGATTAATAGTAATTAATCACAACCATTAATTGACATTAAAATCAATGGTCAATATTTGGAGAAACTCTTAACACTTACTCTTAGAATCAACTGATCCGTCATCATTTTGAAAAATAGAAATCAATAGTAATATATCCATTTTGAAAAAAAACGTAAAAATTAAATACATTTAATGTTATTTTAAGCGCAAAAATCTCCAAGGACATAAAAAACCAGAATATATTTTCATTGGAAAATAGAATCAAATAATCAAAATAGAATGACATATATTTATTTGAAATATAATAGAGTTTATAATTATTTTATGTTTATAGGATTCCTATATAGTATGAGGGAAGAAGACGAGAGAAAAAAATCTCATAGTAGTGTAAAACGGAAAGCAAATGAATACTCTTCATCACGCTCTACAATGTAACTTTCTTAAACATATATTATGTAAAAATTATTTTCAATTGATTGTAGAATTTTAAAATAAATTTCTCAAATAATATTTTAAAATAAATATTTTTATAATATTAAAAAAGAAAATAATCTCGTGAATTGCACGGACTCACATACTAGTATGTGTCTATATATATATATATATATATATATATATATATATATATATATATATGAAGGTTTCGTTAATAAATAAAATATGAAGGGATACTTATTTTTCTTTGACATAAAAGGTTCTCAGTATACTTAGACCTTAAGAAAGCTATTATTAAAATAACCTTCAATTTTGGTTGTTGCTAAGGCATATCTATTTCTAGTGTTATTGATAAACTAAATTGCTCACATATAATGCTTTTGATTCCATCCGAAGTCCAAAAAGCAAAAAAGTGTAGGCAATAAAAATCCGTGTTAATTCTGTCATCTTTTTGAAAGTTAAAGGGCACACTCTTCTCAGGGTGGTCTTTATATTTTTTTAATTTACACATATAAAATTTACATATAATGCTTTTGTGTCAAAAAAAAAAATTTACATATATAAAATTACTTACAGATGGTATCCACATATAAACATCTTAATTTTACTTATCGATGGTATCAACATAGAGAATAGATCCAATGAAATGATCTTAATTTTACTTATCGATGGTATCAACATAGAGAATAGATCCAATGAAATGGAGAAAAAAACTTGAGAAAATAAGTGGAATCTAAACTATTGAATTCTAAATATAGAGTAATATTTAAATTTAAAAGAAATATGTAAAATTGATCAATGATTAATATGTGAAAATTGAGAAAAATTGAAGGAAAAATAATTGAGAGAATCTATTCTCATCCACATAACATTGAGGATATGTTTGACAAAAATAACTTACGATTGATAAACTAGCTGATATCTTATAGCTGATAGTTTATAGCTTATAGCTGATAAGCTAGTTGCAACGTTTGGTAAAATTAGCGATTCAACTAACTGATATATGTAAAATGATATAAAAGGACAATCCTAATTAATAATATACATTTATATATAAGATAATAATTTAAATTTATTAATGTAGTATTTAAGATGATAATTTAGATTTATTAATGTAGTATTTAATATGATAATTTAGATGTATCAATGTAATAATCTCTTAGAGCAACTTTAGCGCTTGTTGGCTAAACCCAAATTCCTTATTGTTGACATAAAGTATAAGAAACCTGCATTGAAGTAATGGGTGGGTGCACTAATATTTCTTACACGGCAACTATTTAGCCAACGTCAACTGTCTCATCTAAAGCACATAAATGTTATTATTTTATGTCATAATAATAAAATTCATAAATAGCCCAACTCTATTAAAGTAAATTAGTGATAAAAATATAAATATGTGGAGCCAAATTGTTGTTTTAATATTTTATTATTGTTAATTTTTATCTTATTGTTATGTATATTTTAAATTCCTATGAAAATGTAATTTTTTTTTTATGTATTATTGTTATATTTGTATTATTTTAATATTTATTTTTTGTCAAAAAAATTAATATTTTTATGTATATTAATTAAAATAATTAAATTAATGTAATTTTGAATCAAAACTAATTATAAATAAAAAAAATATAAACATGTGGGGTCAAAATTTAGTTCTTTATGGTTACCACCATTAAAGTAAAAACTACTTAAAATTCTTAAATCCTACACATCACTTTGGACCCACAAAAAACAACTTAATTTACTCACTTAGTTTACTTCCATTAAAGTTGCTCTTATATATTACAGTATTATTAAAAAATTGAACAATATTATCAAATTAATTTGTGTAAGGTAAATTTTTTTAATTTCTATTTTAATGTAATATATTTTTTATGGCAAAGTGTACATGTACACTTGACAACTTGTGACACTTGAAATTGATTCAACCATGTAAAAATACTTATAAACATAATAATATAATATATTCGACACAATTATGTAAATTTTTCACTAAACATATAATAAAAATTAAGATAATATTAACTAAGTTTGCTAAAAAAAGATAATCTTTATTACAATTATATTAAAAAAATAATAATATATAGCATACAGTTGAGAGTGGAGCATAAACAACGAATGATATTGTGGGTATAAATATATAAAAGATGATTATTAGTTTTTTAGAAGAGATGATTTGTAATATTTTTTTATTATGAAAGAATGTTTGAAAAATAATAGTTATTTTAAATTAAATTAAAATAAAATATAAAGGGTAAAAATGGGTTTTAGTTAAAATAACAAGAGTAAAAATGGAAGAAAAAATGATAAGCTATAAGCTACTTGAAATAGCTTATGGAAAATAAGCTATAAGTCAGTAAAATAAGCTATAAACTCTTTCTCAAAGACTGTTACCAAATATGACTTTTAGCTTATAAGCTATAAAACATAATTTATAAACTATAAGACATAAGCTATAAGCTAACTTTTTGTGCTTGCCAATCAGAGCCTAAAAATCTTTATAATAATTATTTCGTCAAAATTTCAACTTTAATCTTTATAAGCTAACTATAAGAACCCCGGGGTTCGAACCCCGGCTCTCTCGCTTGTGTGAGAATTTCTTATATTTTCTTTGCCAATTCTTCTATGTACCAAAAAAAAAAACCTATAAGAAATAAAATTTATTAATTGTTTGAATCAAATATTATATATTTTTTTGTTTTCGCCACCAATATATGATCCATTGAACCGTTTATCTGGTTTGACGTTAGTTTTGACATCAAATGAATCTAACCTCATTTTGATTGCAGTTGCAGATAATCGAACCGTGATTTTTTTCAAAATTCAGTGTTTATCATCACTAGACCAACTAACAATCGATAAACCAAATATTTTACTTTATATCATATATAAATATAAATTATTATGGGTTTGTTTGATAAGTCCAATAAACTAGCTTATAGCTTATTGTAGTAGCTCATCGTTTTTTTTTTACAAAAGAACTAGCACTAGCTTATAGCTTTTTACAATTTTATATATTTTTAACCTTTAATTTAATTTTATTATTTTTTTAAAATAGAAAACTATTCATTAAACATATATATATCCTCTTATATCGTTTTATATTTATCAAACAGTTTAGAAACTAATTTTACCAAATACTTTGTTATATTTTTAACCATCAACAAGTTCATCATCTATTAGCCTATATCTTGTTTTTACCCAATACACCCGCTATACATGATATGAATATCATGCGATTGAAAGATAGACTTGTTCTTTTAAAAGATTTGTATTAGATAACTTTATTTGTTCCTACTACAATACAACAACCAACCAATATATAGTACACTAACTTTATGTGGGTCCTTATACGACCCTGTGTCGTCAAACCTCTCTTGCAGCGGTCCTACACACAATGTGTGCTGAAACCTCATTCTGCAAAGCCATTATATCCCCTTCCACATGCACTACTATCTCAACTTCTTGCTTAGTCGGCTTTACAACTCCAACAATATCCTAAATTTTTTTACTTATTTTCCCATAAAAAAAAAACTTAATTATCTTTTCATTTTTGTATATTCGTAAATTTTTTTATTTTAGTTCCTGTATTTTTTTGTTGTAAATAAGTCTTTAAATATATTTGTTGGTTTTAGTCTTTAAAATTAAAATCCGCAGAAAAATCTATATATATTTTCCTGTGGATTGATTTTAGGGATTGAAACCAACAAATTTTGTACATCCAAAAACTTATTTGCAACAAAAAAAAAATATACAGGAATTAAAACTAAAAATTCGCAACCATAAAGGAACGCTGATATTTAAGAAAAAAAATATCCAAAGTATTATTATATATTTGTAATTTCTAATAAATAGAATATCATTTTTTAAACCATAGTGTATGTATATATATTAGTAGGGTCATACTTAACAGTATTTTCGGGGCACTTGTTAAGCATACTAAAAATAAAAATAAAAAATAAAATTAATATTAATAAAATAACTTTTTACATTTTCAATGTACAAATTCCGAGACAAATTCTCATATTTATATGCTTAATTAGTGCCCTGGACATTGTTTAGCATTTTCCATAATATTAGTACGATGATTTAGCAGCAGAAAACACAAGCTTGTATTATATTTCGCCACCCTTGCTTTATACTACTAGTAGTTAACTTCAGATCCTACTTTCTCACAATTTTTATGCTCAAGTCTTCTCTCTGAAGAATTCTCCATAGTTGAAATGGAACCTTTCTTTCTCTCCACTCTCTTATTCATCCTCCTACTTTTCTTCTTCCCTTTTTCCTCTGCTCAGAACCAAGGTAGTTACACACTTACACTCACTCTCTTCTTCTTTTTCTTCATGAATTACCGTTTTTTTTTCCTCTTCCATTGGTTTCCACAAAGATTGAATCTTTTTCTCCTCTGCTACTCATTTCTTGCATGCTCTGTTTCCTCTGTTCTCTTGCAATGGTTCTTGTTACTATTGCAGATTCTTTTCCATGTTGTGACTTATTATTACAAACTCGATTTTGAAAACAACTTTACCAATTCCTTTGTCTTTCACTTTCACTGATTAATAAGTCACAACATGGAAAATAACATGACTAGTAGCTAGCGAGTTGGTTTGGTGGTATTGACTTGGGACCTGAGAGTGTGCTCCTCTTAAGGTTTCAGGTTCGATTCTCACTAGTGCCAATTTAGGTGGACTAATTTAGCTTCTTAAAAAAAATAATTACGGACCGAAGAGTCTTTATATGAAAGTATGTATATGGTAATTCAGGTGAATCTTTATATTATTAGTATCATTATTCTTCAATGTTTATTTGTTTCAATTCCTAATTGACTTTTTAGTCAACAATTTGTGGTTACTTTGCATGTTAGAGCTTAGAATTGATTGTAAAGTTAATTAATATCATCTAAGCTTTTAATTTGTGATGATATTTAACCTTGTTAAACAGGTTTTGTAAGTTTGGACTGTGGAGGTGATAAAAATTTCACTGATGAAATTGGTCTTAAATGGACTCCTGATGATAGGATTACTTATGGAGAAATAAGTACTATTTCCGTTGCCAACGAGACACGGAAGCAATACACGACACTTCGATACTTTCCTGCCGATTCCAGAAAATACTGCTACACACTTGATGTTGTCAGTAGGACACGGTATCTATTGAGGGCAACATTCTTGTATGGAAACTTTGATAACAACAATGTTTATCCGAAATTTGACATTTCTATTGGGGCTACTGATTGGTCTACTATTGTTATATCTGATGCAAACACTATAGAAGTAAGAGAAATTATATTTTTGGCTTCAAGTCCTACTGTTAGTGTATGTCTATCCAATGCAACAACTGGGCAGCCATTCATATCTACACTTGAACTTAGGCAATTCAACGGTTCGGTTTATTATACATTCTTTGAAGAAGACTTTTACCTCAGCGTCTCTGCGAGGATAAATTTTGGTGCAGAGAGTGACGCCCCAGTTAGGTAATGAGCCGACTCTCTGTTGCTCCATCGTCCGCTCCTTTTCAAATTAGGTCCTGTTTGGATAAACAACTTAATTAAGCACTTATAACATAAATGCATACACATAAATTATTTGTATAACAAGATAAAATAAAGACAAACTGTTTTCATATAAGCTATAGCTATAACTTATAAGTGTATGTTTCTGTGATATCAGGTATCCTGATGACCCGTTTGATAGAATTTGGGAGTCAGATTCTGTCAAGAAAGCAAATTACCTCGTTGATGTTGCTGATGGAACCGAGAAAATTTCCACCAATGTATCAATTGATACTAACAGAGATGAAATGCCACCAGTAAAAGTAATGCAGACAGCTGTAGTAGGTACAAATGGATCGCTAACATACCGGTTGAACTTGGATGGTTTTCCTGCTATGGGACGGGCATTTAGCTATCTCGCAGAGATAGAAGATTTTCCGCATAATGAATCTCGAAAGTTCAGGCTAGTACTTCCAGGCCAGACTGAAATTAGTAAGGCTGAGGTAAATATTGAAGAGAATGCTCTAGGAAAATATCGTGTTTATGAACCGGGATTTAACAATGTATCCCTACCCTTTGTGATGTCCTTTAAATTAGCCAAAACATCTGATTCTTCCAAGGGTCCTCTTCTCAATGCCATGGAGATTAATAAGTATCTAGAGAAAAATGATGGCTCTCCTGATGGTAAGTATCCACCTAATATGTTATAGACCTTATGTCCGTTAAATATTTTTGAAGCATTATGATTCATGTATGTAGTACTTGGATTGGATGGTTTGCAGGAGAAGCTATATCTAGTGTACTTTCTCACTACTCGTCAGCAGATTGGGCACAAGAAGGGGGTGATCCATGTTTACCTGTTCCATGGTCGTGGGTCCGATGTAGCTCAGATCAACGGCCAAGAATAGTTTCAATGTAATTGTTCATATTTTTTGAAGTTTTATTTTGTCTGTACATTCATTCATATTCCTAGCTTAGCCTCGGGAAGAAAAAATAGGAAAAAACTTGTTATAAAGAATACTCAATTTGGTGATCTGATAACAGTTACATTGTGTTGCTGGTGGTGACAGTTTGTTGTCTGGGAAAAACATGACGGGTGATATTCCTTTGGACATCACCAAATTGACGGGTCTGGTTGAACTGTAAGTTTTATATTACTTTCTTATTTGGCTTCAGTGAAACTGCTCATGTCTACTGTTTTGTATATCAAACTTGTGTCATGATGCAGATGGCTTGATGGAAATATGCTGACAGGCCCAATACCAGATTTCACTGGATGCATGGACTTAAAGATCGTGTAATTGCCAATAATTCATCACCCAGGATTCATATGATTCATATTTTTTTAGTTTAATAAATTTAACTGCAACCTATTTTTCTTTTGCAGTCATCTTGAGAACAATCAGTTGGCGGGTGTGCTCCCAGCCTCTTTGGGGAGCCTTCCGAATTTGAAGGAACTGTAAGCTATCTCAAATTGAGAATGAGTTGTTTTATCAAAATTGGAAATTGGCATACTTTGATACAGCCAAATATCACTTTATGAGCTTAGTAATAGCGTGTGTGCACGCGTGCTCACAAACATTATTGGCTGTCATGTTTAAAAAATCGTGAAGCTGTCCTGCTAAATATCCATTTATTTTGATATCATGTTTATAACTGTTGCAGGTATGTTCAGAACAATATGTTATCTGGAACCGTACCGTCAGAACTTTTGAGCAAAATTTTGCTGTTTAAGTGAGTACTGTTTTTACTAGTATAAACTCAAGCATAATGTAGCATATCACAATTAAAAGTAAAGAAAATTATTGGCAAGTTACATGTTAGACTTTTAGCATAATCTCTCGGTTTCCAACTTCCTGTGGGATGAATCATGTTGATTTATTGCTTAAATATATAACGCTAGTATCTGTTAGCCAATACGACGGTGTGCACTCGGTGCATTTCAACATTCTGAACTTTTTTCCTCAAAATACCATCGCTTCAAAATCAATCAATATATTTCCTCTAAGTTTATTCTTATTTCTTTTTCTCTACAAGTTTTCTAATTCCCTCATCACCATATTTACATAACGGCGGCTACTTTTATATCTGTCCTCAACAGCTACTCCGGAAACAACGGTCTTAATAAAGGAAGCAGAAAAAACAGTCAATTGTATGTCATTATTGGTTCAGCAGTTGGGGCCGCCATTTTACTTTCGGCTACTATTATATCATGTTTGTGTATGCATAAAGGAAAGAGAAAATACTATGATCAAGGTAGGGTTCTAAATCAAAACTACATATCATTACTTTCTGAGATTTGAGATGGTAGTAGAACTAGTACTAGTACCTGATATATTTTCTTCACAGACCACCTTGTTTCACTCTCTACTCAAAACCTGGAATCTAAGAGTGATGGCCATGCAGAAGTTGCTCACTGCTTCAGTTTTTCTGAAATTGAAAGCTCCACAAATAATTTTGAGAAGAAAATTGGGTCTGGAGGTTTTGGAGTTGTTTACTATGGGAAACAGAAAGATGGAAGAGAGATAGCAGTTAAAGTTTTAACGAGTAATTCCTATCAAGGAAAAAAAGAGTTCTCAAATGAGGTAACCGGCCGTCCCGGCTTAATTTACCGAGTTACATTTTCATATTATGCTCTATGATTTTCTGACTAAATCATGTTAGAATTGAAAAGACATTGATGTACTAGTTGCATTTTTGGTTTAAATTTTGTGATTCAGGTGACTCTTCTGTCAAGGATACATCACAGAAACTTGGTACAGCTTCTAGGTTATTGCCGAGAAGAAGAGAATAGCATTCTTATTTATGAGTTCATGCATAATGGAACACTCAAGGAACATCTTTATGGTAAGCCTGCATAATTTTAAATCAAGCATCAATAGTAAGTTTGTTTCCAATATGGTCAATTATGTTATGCTGTGCCTAACTTCTTCTTGCAGGCCCATTAACACACGGACGGAGTATCAATTGGATTAAGCGACTTGAGATCGCCGAAGATTCTGCCAAAGGTTTATATCATTTAAGACTATTGTATTAATACATATATATCATTTAGATATTACAATATTGTTGTGTTTGTTGTTGTTCAGGGATTGAGTATCTTCATACAGGATGTGTCCCAGCAGTTATCCATAGAGACTTAAAAAGCAGCAACATTCTTCTTGACAGGCACATGAGAGCTAAGGTTTCAGATTTTGGGCTTTCGAAACTCGCTGTTGATGGAGCCTCTCATGTCTCTAGCATAGTTCGGGGTACCGTAGGATATCTAGATCCCGAGTAAGACCTTAACTATTTATTTTTTACATAATTTTGCTTGTTTCCTTATCAAAGTGCTTAACTGCTTATTAATAATATCATTGTAACGTTGCTCTAATTATATAATAGGTACTATATTTCTCAGCAGCTAACCGACAAGAGCGATATTTATAGTTTTGGGGTAATTCTTCTTGAACTCATATCTGGTCAAGAAGCAATATCTAATGACAGCTTTGGTGCTAATTGCAGAAACATAGTCCAATGGGTGAGTCTTAATTATTTTCTCTGTACGTATTATTATTATTTAATTTTACAACAAAATAAAATATGTGTGTGACTGTGACATGCATCATGACAGGCAAAAATGCACATTGAGAGTGGTGATATACAAGGTATAATAGATCCAGCATTACACGGAGACTATGATCTACAATCGATGTGGAAAATGGCAGAGAAAGCGTTGATGTGCGTTCAACCTCATGGACACACGCGGCCATCAATATCAGAAGTTGTGAAGGAAATTCAAGATGCGATTGCTATTGAAAGAGAAGCAGAAAGCATCTCGGAGGATGAAAATATGACAAGAAATTCAGTTCACTCTTCCATCAACATGGGTTCTATGGATCTCGCTGCAGCGGAGAATTACCTTGCTATTGATGATTCCATTGCACGCCCCACAGCACGATAGAATAATACATAATAATGTAATATGCCACAAATTTTCACTATTTTTTTCCCCTCCCTCTCTCTTTCTTTCTTGTATATCTTCTCTAGATGAATTTACAAATACAACAATTGAAATTCACCCACACATTGGAAAATTCTGAGTTTCTGAACTCAGACAAAAAATAACATCAGTTGAGCTATATGGCCTCTAAACCCAAGTATTTAGAACACTGAACTTCTTTTTCATCTTTAACTTGATCAATTAACATGCTATAAAAAAGTTTCAGAGAATAATTCCAATATATTTTATTCATAGAGTGATGCAATATATACACACAAGAGTTATGAATCCTTTATTATTAGAAATGCACATGAAATCTGGTCATATGTATGATTTTAATTGTTAATATTTTTTTTGTCGTGAATTAGTTGTGTACTTCTTACTATAAATATTGTTTTGCATTCAGTATTCTTCACACTATTTTGATATTCATTCATAAAATTCCAAATTTATCCAATTTTTTTTTATATATTTTTGTGTTCATCAATCTAAACTTGATTATTAGTGCAATGACTTATTAAATATTGTTTTTCATCTCTATAAAATTAGTAAATTTTAGTTTTTGTTTCTATAAAATTAAATTTTATAGTTATTTTACTCCCAAACTTGGCACGGACTCACACACTAGTTGACATGAATCAGAAGATTAATACTAAATTAGCAATTAATATAATGAACTACTATCAAGCATGATGGTCAAACTTTTGAGTACACCGGTAGACAAGTACATCGTTACGAGTCTAAGAGGTAAACAAATATAATCATGCATAAAATCATTACGAGTAGATTCTTGTAGACTCGTGAGTCTATTACGAGTTTACAAGTCCGACAACTTTTATAAAAGAAAAAATCCAAAAAAAAACTATATATAAATAGCCCAAAGTCCACCAACACAAACTCAAAAAATAATAATTTAAGAAGTCATTAAACCAACTTTTTATTGCGTACGACGTTACTTCTCCTTTAGAATTAGAAATGTCACTAACTTCTTTAGCAATAACGTCCAAAAATTTTACTCCTTCATATGTCTCCTTTTTGTGTTCAATTTTGATGATGGACAAAATTTCCACTTGAGCTTTGTTTGATTATGGAGTTTTTTCTGTTAATTTCTTTTTTACATAATGTTAACTTTATGTTAATTGTTGCTCATATAAGTGTCGCTCGCAAATTTATAAAAGTCATTTTTAATATTATTCTATAAGACTCATACAAATTTACTCCGTATGAGATAAGTTTACATATCATTTACGAGTCTAAGTAGACTTGCAAATCTTACAACCTTACTACCGACAATATTGAGAAACACATTGTGAAACTAAAGCTATACACATTTCAACTTCCGATCATTTTTTAAGACATATACATGAATAAATAAAATTTATTGTATCCTATCATAATATCGACTAAGAGCCTTGTGAAACTAAAGCTATTGACCTTTATATATTAATTATTATGATATGATAATTTATCTGAGTCTGGTATTTATTTACAGATACATGAATGATTATTACATTAGAATGCACTAGACAATAAGAACCTCACATTTGTACTTTATCCTTCTATTAAATGAATATTCAATCTGCTCTCCTCTACCACAGCAGTCGTTATCTAACTAAGATTAAGGTCCAAAATATCAAAACCAAACAAATTAACATATTAAGCCTACCAAGTGCCACGCCATCTTCTCCTCCCTCATCACCCAAATTGCATGCCTTGACCGTGTGGTTTATAAATTTGATGTCCTATTGCAAATATATTATGGGTCCTAGTAACCGATATCTAGGGCTAACAATAAAACGAACCAACTCAAAAATAGTTCGAGACTCGATTCACTAGTTAACTTGTTAAACTTAGTTCATGAACCAATTAAGCTGAATTTGAGCTGAAAATTAAATTCGTTAATTAAATGAGCCGAACATGAACGGTATGCACTTCGACTCATTTGGTTCATGAACCAACTCGATATATATATATATATATATATTACAGTTTTATAAACTTTTTTTTTTATAAAAAACTTTACTGATACCGATAGAAACTTTTTTTAATTAATATAATGCACTAATATATTTATTTTTACTTATTTTTTAGTTTGTTTTAATGTCTTTATTTTCTTGTAGTTTTGAATTAATTTGCTATTGAGATAATTTTTATTGTATTTCAATTTATTTCTTTTAAAAAAATTAATTTAAAAGGTCAAATATATAAAATTTGACTTTTTAAAAAAAAAAGATTTTTAAACTATGTGATTCGAGCAAACGAACTGAACCTAACGAGCCGAACCGAACTGCTCAACCAAACTCGAGCTGAGAAAATAGTTCGTTTCGAACTCGAGCCGAACCAATTCTTATCGAATCGAACTCAGACAGGTTCGACTCGACTCATTTTCATCTCTACCAATACCGGTGAGCATTGTTTAAAGACATTTAAAAAAAAATATAACCGCACAAACTTTAATATTATATTACCATAATTGTTTCCTTAAACAATATTTTATAGAATACAGTACTATTTAATATTTTCCATATACATTATATCTCTAAATAGTACATAAATACCTTTCTTCGATTTGTCTATGAAGTAAGAAATAAAAATGAAACAAAAATTAATGTTAAAAGTTGTATTGATTGGTATTATGTTGTTTAGCAGCACCCATTTTAAGTAAGATTTCCCAAAGCCGTTGGATCTCTCGAAAGACATGATCGGACGGTAACTGAAACCTGCAGCAAGGACACGTGTTCCTCTTCCCCAGCCACGGCAAAATGCAGATCCAATGAAACAAATGCTGACATGGCAACTGACACACGTCTCTCCCCACTCTCATCTCATCTTTACATATCACACATTCTCTCCCGCCCACACTCACTTCTATCGCCGGTAAAGAAACCACCGTCGCCGACGAAGCCGCCACCTCCTTAACTTCCTTCCCTTCTTCGCAACCCAAAACACCGACCAATCTCCAACAGCGACTCACAGTGTTGATAAACGGAATCAAAACAGATCCCAAACACCCTCCAAGCGGTGGGGCAGAAGAACAAGACATGATGAATAATGTATTAGAGAATATTTTTCTCAAATTCAATCTCCAATGACAAAACGGTGCGTTTAAAGCTTCTGGGTTGTATTTATGTGTTTCGCAGAAGAGAAGAAGGAGCAAGACAGCGTCGACTTCATGTTCTCTCATGGTGGTTGAGACAGGAGGTGGAAGAGGTGAGGTGGATTGGGTGAGGAGGTGGAGACAGGAAAGGAGGTGGCGTGAAATGAGGAGAGTTTTTTGGGAGAGAGAAAGTGAGTGGAGGTGATGAAGGTTAAGAGAGAAGAGAGATGGGGAAGAGAGGAGGAAAGTGAGACGGCGATGGTGGCGGCGGGTGAATGAATGAATGGAGTTTGTGAGATGAGTAAGGTGAGAAGGTGTGAGGGTTGAAAGTGCTTCCATGATGGTTGATGTTGTTTCTTCCATAACCATTCATTCATTAATTGGTTTTGATGAGTTTAGGATTTTATTTATAGAATAGAATAGATTGATGATGAAGGAGGCTTTTTATGTATGAATGAATGAATGTACCTCGTGTCGTTTACTCATTACTCTCATCATCATACTATACACTCCTTCCTTTTTGTAAGATCCTATGTGTCCTTGATTTCTGTTCCTTATTCGTTTTTATCTTTACTCCCTCCGATTAAGGGTATATGTGGGTTGGTTTGGATAGAATTGGCCTAATCCGTTATTCAATCCGTTCAATATTCATTGGGTTAATTCATTATCAAATTCGCATTTTCACTATCAAATCCGCACCGAACCAACTCGGTTATTAGCGGATTGGGTTGAATTGGTTCGCAGATTGTTCATAAAATTAAAAATAATTTTTTAATAGATAGAAAACATATTTTTTAAAAACTTCTAAAAAGAACTATAATATAATTTAACACAATTGTGATACTTGTTAAATTAAATAAAACACACCCATTTAACTTCAAATAAAAATTCATCCATAATCATTACCCTTAATAAACTAAATAAGAGTAGCAAATTTCCATAAAACACATAATTTCCATTAGATTCATAATTTGAAAACGTCGTGAAGCACCAAAAGCAAAATACAAAGTGCAAATTACATAAGTTTCAATAGATAATAACAACAAATTAAATAAGTTCTAGATTTCTAGTAGTAAATTAGATAAATTCAACAAAAGCAAAGTGTATGTGTATAGTATTGTATGACAACATCTTTCAAATATAAATTTAATGAGCGGGTTGAGTTCACGGATAGACGGGTTCAAAAACTCAAATTCAATATCCGAACCGATTATTTGTGGTTTTGGCGGGTTGGGTCGGGTTCTACCCGCAATTAAGTGAACGAGTTTGGGTAAACAATGAGTTGAGTTGGATTGGGTTGGCGTGTTCGCGGATTGACCCGTACCCATGAACACCCCTAACTCCGATCATATTTATAGGGAAAAAAAATATTTAGGTAGTATTTAAGAAATTTAGTTAAATGTAATTAACTTTTTTGATTTTAGATAAAACATGAATAAAGTTATTAGATTAAGCCTTATTTTTTTGAAAATCACATGCACCTTTTGAAAAGTAAAGGTATTTTAGAAATAATAGTATTAATAGGGAAAAAAAATATTTAGGTAGTATTTAAGTAATTTAGTTAAATGTAATTAACTTTTTTGATTTTAGATAAAACATGAATAAAGTTATTAGATTAAGCCTTATTTTTTTGAAAATCACATGCACCTTTTGAAAAGTAAAGGTATTTTAGAAATAATAGTATTAATTAGTTTAAAAATAGTTAACTTTTGTTTATAATAGTGACTAAAATTTGAAGAATTTTTTTGTTTATGAATGTAATCTGAGAGAGAGTTTATTTTTAATAGTTTTTATTGAATTACGGACCACATACTTAAAAGGATCCATAAAATTGTTAAGGCTTAATTAATTTTTGGGTCTTGCTAATAAGTGCACCCGGTGTACTCTTTAAGCATATCATTTAAAGAAATTTTTTAATTAAAAAGTTAAACAACATAATTTTCAATGCATTGACTTTATATATTTTTATAGAAATTCTATACAAACTTACTATTTAAAGGGCTTAAAAAATGCACCGGATGCACTCTTTAGCATTTGCCTTAATTTTTTAATTCTTTATAAAAAATCAAAAATATCTTTAAGAAACCAACAAATTAATTAAGCCAATTGTTAAGCTTAAAAGAGCACTTGACAAGGTTTTGTAAGTAGAAATTTGTAAACAAGCAAAAACTAATAAAAAAATAAATAAATTGTAGTTGTTTTCTAAATACCAATATTAGTATTCTTAGTAATTGTTAATACTAGACTTTCACCCGTGTGTTGCATGGGTGTTGCAGAGTGATAGATATACGATTTAAAATTTTTAAAATAAATCATTTATAAACTTTAAAATCACAATAAAATAGCATAGAGAGGAAATTGTATATACAACAACATAGAGAAAAATTTAAAAAATGTTAGCGAGTGAGTGAGAGCGAGAAGAGAAAAGTGGATGAAAGAATCAGCAACTGCGTATAATAATAGAGAGACAATAAAGAGATGCCATATTTTTAGGCATAATATTCTATTGTGTTATTGTTTAGGTGACAATTCAAGGATGTGTTATTTTCAATGCATAATGTTTGCCAATTCAAAATTCAAATTGAGAAATTATAAAAAAAAATCCAAATTAAGAAAGAAATTAATAAGTGGTGGGCCATAATGATTAATATGTGGTTGGGTGGTCATTAATAGAGAGATTAGGAGGAAAAAATTAGGTTAAGTGATTGTTTAATTAGGGTTTTAAAAGGTACAAAACCTTACTTTTATTAAAATTAATATTATAATTAAAATAAGATTAAGATTAAGATAAGATTAAGATTAAAATAAGATAAGATTAAACTAAAGGTGAAGACCAAATATTTGACCTTCTCAATCTATCTACTAATTCAACATGTGAAGCCCCGATACTCTAAAAATGGTGAAGTATCGTGTCTGATACATATTCGATACTGATACTCGTCCGATACGTCCCGATACTCGTTTCGAAAAAATATCTGTTAAATCTTTATTTTTAAATAAAAAAAAATATCCGATACGGGTCTGATACGTCCCGATAAGAGTATCGGTTAAATCTTTATTTTGACTCTTGTATTATATATTGAACCTCAAATTGTTTTGATTTTGTGCAAGCTTATTGGCTTGTTTGTACTTATTGTACAATGAACTATTGACGTTTATAATAATAATAATAATAATAATAATAATAATAATAATAATAATAATAATTTTTTGTCTTTAAAAAAAAATTATCATTATTAATACTAGTGGCCAAACGGGCACGTTCATGATCCAATTTGATGAAAATAAAAGCGTGTTAAAAAATGTGAATGGTTTGATAAAAGCAAAAAAATATTGAAGTTATTAAGATAGAAGTTGTTTTTGTCAAAAAAAAGAAAGATAGAAGTTATAGAAGTTAAAAAGTTTTTTAAAAAAACTATTAAGGGCATTGTGGGGATTTAAAAAAAAGACTACACCAAAACTAACTAAGTTTTCCCTTTATATATAGCATAGATATATATATATATATATATATATATATATAGATTATTGATTTTAGTCATGTTTATATATTGTGCATTTATATATTTAATTTTTAAATAACGTATCGTGACAGTATCGAATAGAGATTTTTTTAAAATTTCCCATATCGATATCGTATCGTATCAATATCGTATCGCGTTTGGAGGCTTCATAGAATTCAACATTATATCTCCTAAATTGTGGATTGCGTTGAGGGTAGAAGCAAATGCGGTAGAAGCAAATGCGGTAGAACCTATGAAGCTCGAATACGTGACACGATACCGATACGAGGAATTTTTTAAAATTCCCGATACGATACGATCGCGATACATTGTTTAAAAATAAATTTAAAATTAAATATTCAAATACACAATATATAAACATAACAAAAATCAAAAAAGATAATAAATTAATATTCAAATTACTCAAACTGAGCAAACAAATGTTAATTACATATCTCAAGTTATTAAGTACTACCAAAAAAGGATAATTATTACTATCCAAAAAACAAAACATCATTGGTACCATAAAAAAATCACATGGTTGTCAATCCATAAAGAACATCATACTCTAACATTCACAATTTAAGAGGAAATACAAATTGTATCAGTCTCATCTCCTCCATTTCTATCATAAAAAACATTATTTTCTCGATACTTCTCTGATATGTGTATCAGAGAAGTATCCGACACGTATCTGTAATTATTTTTTTAAAAAAATAATTTTAATTGTCTGATACTTTTCGATACAAATATCGAAAAGTATTGAACGAGTATCAATATCGAACACAATACTTCATCATTTTTAAAGTATCGGGCTTTATAGATTAGAACAAACAATAGTGTGACAGTTTTGTATTTTCATATCGGTGGGGCAATTTTTTATGTGTTTACAAAGCATAAAAGTTTTGTTTGTAAGGTTGGTGCACCCATTCTTTCATAATTCATTAATACAATTTGTTTATAAAAAAACACAAATCGATAATGTGACAGTTGTAAAGATGAAACAATGAACAGTGAAGTTAATTGTCCTCATGTTAATGTCCAGTTCAAGCACGTTTCTCATTATCTTCTTAACCGTGTCTTCGACAGATTTGGTTAATGTCAACAAAAACAAGCAGATGAGAACATTTCATTTCCAACCATGACCCATAATTCGTAGCTTGTTGCAATAATGCAATTCCATTGTAAAGAATCAAACATCTTCATGCCTTATGATCATCATGGATTTTCTCACTCTTTACTATTATTTATTTACATGCCCACATGCTTATTTCATAATGCATCTAATGTTTTCTTACTATACTATGATGTATTTCTAATATGAAAATATATCATGCATAGATGCTCTCAAAAGAAGAAATGTAGACACAATAGAAACCCCATAAATAAATAAAATACTACTAAATGTCAAACAAATATGCTTCCTATATAATTATTCAACTACTAATCTACAACTGGTTGTATCAAAATCAACGCATTTCTTCATGTACCAATAAAATAAAACAAAAATTAATGCATTCTTTTCAATGTCACATCTCACCAATTTGGTGATTTCTAGTAAAATCCTATACGTGGAGGCATTGCCAACATAATTTATCACTTTCTCTTCCAGCTTTTCACAAAATATCAGTCACCATCTCGTCGTTCGATGAAGAGCCAAAGACGGCAAAGATCATAGAGCTCACTCTGAAAGACAACTCGTTTATCAAATCTCAAGGAATTATTACAAAAAATATGATTGTTGGCAACAAATTCTTTCGTTAAAAATTTGTTACAAGTCGCTGGCAAAACAACCAAAGGTAATTTTACCAGTGATTTGTATTAAAAAAAGTCGTTGCCAAAAATCATATTTCTTGTAGTGGAAGGTGTTCTGGTAAAAGTCAAAGACCTTGTATTTTCAACAGACTTTATGATCTTGGATATGAAAGAAGACGATGAAGCTCAAATCATCCTTGAAAGACCATTCTTAGCGACAAGCTCCGCTTTCATTAACATGGAACGTGGAGAAATTCTGCTGAGATGGCACAACTAATGATCAAGGAAGGAGGAGAAAAGGTACCATCAAGCTGGGAACTATCACCACCACCTCCCTTCATACCAAAACCTAAGACTAAGCAACACAAAAATTTGGTGAGGAGATGGAAGAATCACTGCAAAGTGGCAAAGAAATCTAAGTTTGGGGTACTGAAGAAATCCATCCAAAAGAGAGTCACCCTAAGGAAAAAGATTAATTTAGAAATGATGATGGAAAGTAGGCCGATAAGAACTAGTCTGATGATAGTATAAATACAAACACAGAAACGATCCAGAAGTTCATAGTTACAACAGAATGAGCCCTAGGGAAAGAAAGGAATTCGATAATTGTGAATGAGATTACATAGTAGCAATAGCTAGAGCAAACCCACACTGCTACTATTCGAATGAGATGCTAGAAAGCTACACTGAAGAGGTTGTAAGGCAATGTCTAGAAACCCACACTGCTACTATTCGATAATTGTGAATGATATTCAAGCAACTTGGGAACAATTCAGAAGAGATTGTAAGGCAATGTCTAAAGCACATGAAGCTCAAGAGGAGTGACAGAGACGCGTCAGGCTCGCGACGTTAAACATGCGTTTCTTGGGAACAATTCAGAGAAGATTGAGTGCATGTTATTATGTCTCAACAAATTTTCAGTTTGATAGCATCTTGATTTAAATGACCCGAATTTCGCACACCTTCATAAAGAAACACTAAAGGTGAATGCTCATGAAAGCGCGCAAGTTCAAGAGACATATAGACATGTAAGGAAGAGAGTTTTTCTGCGAGACAAATGATTCAACTGTCAGATACCGTAAACCAGTAATGATTTGAGCCAAATATTTCCATGATATTACCATTTCTTTTTCACATATTATGAGAGATATCCATAAATGTGTTTATTTTCTTGAAATTGATTTAATTCTCTGCGGACTAAAATGAAATCCAAAAAATGAGAGAAATGAAATATGATAGGATACAAATTTTAGCTGAATGTGAGGGAAATGTGAAAATAATGGTGAAAAAAGAAGGGGTGTTCATATCCGAACCAATCTAAAAGTAAAATTGCAAATTGAACTAATCTAAATCGAAAATCGCAAAACACCGCATTTAGTTTGAACTGCACGGATCGTTTTTCTGCTAAACCGCGCAGTTTGGTTTGGTTTGCGGTTTTCATTTTAGAAAACCAAACCGCAATACTTAACTTAACTCTATCAACTAGTAACAAACAACCTATTACCTAGTCCAAACCAACCATAACCGCATTGGTTTGGATGACTTTTTAAAAATCAATCGAATCAAACTGAACCGCATGCAATATTTTTATCTCGCGATTTAAATGAATTTTATGCTAAAAACCAAACTAACCCGCATCGCGAACACCCCTAAAAATAAGTTAGAGAAATGTGAAAAAAAACTAAAAGTTTTTTAGCTTCGGTCTTGATAGACTCTAATTAAAAAACTAAAAACTAAAACAAATTAGCATCCAAATTTGTAGATACTATTTAATAAATTAAATTAAAAAATAACCAGCATCAACGTTAGAGTCCATTTTACTGATGCAAGCTTGAACAAAAGATATAAATTATAAAAAAGTCATTTATGTTAAAATTTATGGACGCTAAACATACATTATTAGTATAAAAAATAGTCTGACGCTAAATTTTTTGAAACTAAAAAATTTTCTTGTAGTGTGAAAACATTTATTGATTAACAAATTTTTTATTCTAGATATTGTTCAAATTCTTATCTCAAGAAATTTGAACAATTGTATTCATAGTCTCTTAAATTCATCGAATATCCATAAATAGTTTATGTGTAAAAAAAAAAAATCCATAAATAGTTTATCACTCGTATAATCCTAATTCAATTCCAAGATATTTTCGCAGCCAAAAACTATTTTTTTTTTTATGAAATAGAGGGCCGAAGCCCGAAAGAAGAAAATTACATATTAATGCAATGAGGGGTCGCTATCCCCATAACATCAGCTTGCAACACATGACTACATTCTATAGGACAAGAGTCAAAGTAAACTATATTAGAATCAAGCGTACATCCGATGTTAGTTAACACATCTGCACATTTATTAGCTTCACGGTGCGAATGCTTAACCACAATCTCCCAATCTAACGCTAACATCCGACGAATTTGGCCAATTAAAGCTCCACCTTCCGGACTGCCTTTCCCTTGCGAACGAATGACACGATCCACCACACTAGAGTCCACATTTAACTCTATCTTAGAAAAGCCTTTTTGTCTATCATAAATCAAGCCTTCTAAAACTCCCCATAATTCCGCAACATACGCGTTACACACACCAAGATACTTGGCAAAACCGCCAAGCCATTCACAATGGCTGCCTCGAATCACACCCCCACAACCAGATGCAGTCCCCGCTTTCACAGCTCCGTCCGTACTGAGCTTAACCCAACCTTCCAGCGGTGGTTCCCAACGAATCAGAGCTTCACCACGAACAATATTTTGCTTCGTTAGAGCATTAAGCAATTCAGCTTGCTTGTATAACTCCACATGCTTCGCAACAAACTCAACCTGCTTCACAGGCCTCTGATAGTGCTCGTCGTGCTCTTCTTTATTTCGCCACGACCATACACAATGACACGCCGTAGCCCAAAAATCCTTCCACTCACCTTTAGAATTCCACCTTTTCTAACTGCATAAATTCATTGTAATCCACTGATGTAAATCTCCGGTGAAAAACATGTTTCTCAAACTATCTTCTACTACATTTAACCACAAAGCCATCACTAAAGGGCAATTTCTTAACACATGCAACTCATTTTCAATAATATCTCCACAAAATCTACACATAGCATGCCCCAAACCCATTCTACTCTTTCTGTAATTTGTAAGCAACCTTCCATGTAACAAAAGCCACACAAAGCTTTTAACTCTCTCTTCTACTTGCAATTTCCAAATTCTACACCATAAAGAACTTCTCTCCATATTACTATATTCACATAAAATACCATACATACCAGCCACATCAAACTTGTCATCATTCCTACCAATTCCCATTATTTCATCTCTACCATAATCCTCATGAGGTGGCATGATAGCTCTTAAACGCAAGATTAAGTCATATGGCATCCAACCATTCATTAAATTCCAATTCCACATACCTGTTTCATCTATAAGATCCGCAACAGTGGCATTTTGAATATCAAGGGGAATATTCAAATTATAATGTGCAATCAGCACTCCTGGAGCTATCCATGCTTCATTCCATGCTTGTATAGAACGACCATCCTTCACAATCCACAAACAATGTTGCTTTAACTTAGGGGCCAATCGAACAATTTCTTTCCACAAAGTTGAATCCGTCGACCTGCATCTCTCAAATAAAGCACCTTGTCCCACATACTTGCCTCTCAAAACCTTGCTCCACAACTCATTTGAATTATTTTGCAGTTTCCAGCCCCATTTCAAAATGCAAGCTTGATTCATAATGTTCAATTTGCGTAAACCCAAACCACCTAAAAACTTTGGCCGGCAAATCGTATCCCAACTCACCGCGTGATATTTTCTCTTATCCTCCGTATCACCCCATATGAAACTTCTTTGCATTTTTTGAATCTCTTCCAGACACGATTTCGGTACAACATTCGTCATCATAGGATATATCGAGATAGCTTCTATAACACTCTTAGCTAAAGTCACTCTTCCCGCAAAGGAGAGTTGATTAGTGTTGGTAAATAACTGTAACTCATAAAATTTAGGAAGAGGAAAACTATTTTTTATTGAATAGAAATATGCTATTTAATACAAAGTTGCAACTGAAATAAATAACAAATACTGAGTAAAAAACTCCTAAACTTCAGCCACTACTTTATTAGCTAATAAGTAGCTGGAAATATAAAACAAACTCTCCTAAAGACTTGGTCAACAAGTGCAGCTAGCAGTAACAACTGCTGATACACACGTTCAACACTCCTCCTTGTATCAGCAGTTGGATATTCCAAGTTTCTCCCTTAGTAACTCGAACCTGCTTCTTGGAAGAGCTTTTGTAAAGATATCTGACAGCTGATCTTCGGTCTTGCAATATTTCAAACACACAGCTCCATCCTTCTGTACATCTCTTAGAAAAAATAATTTGATGCTAAAATGCTTTGTTTTTCCATGAAAGACTGGATTTTTGGAGATGGCTATGGCTGCCTGGTTGTCCACCATTACTTTAGTAGTTTCCCTTTGCTCCAAGTGCATATCAGTTAGAATATTTCTTAGCCACAAAGCTTGGTTAACAGCTGCAGTGGCTGCAATAAATTCTGCCTCGGCTGTTGATTGTGCAACAATTTCTTGTTTTTTTGAACACCAAGAGAATATTCCTGATCCCGAGCTAAAACAATAGCCTGAAGTGCTTTTCATGTCATCTAAAGATCCTGCCCAATCACTATCAGAGTAACCTTGCAATTTGAAATTTTGTGATTGACAAAACTTAATACCATAATTTATGGTCCCCTTGACATACGTCAACACTCTTTTTGCTGCTTTGAAATGAGATTCTTTAGCACAATTCATAAATCTTGAAAGTACACTCACAACATACATAATATCTGGTCTTGTAGTTGTAAGATACATTAGACAACCAATTAAACTACTGTAGAGTGTTTCATCCACTTGTTCTGCTTCATCATCCTTGCATAGCTTCTCCTTTGGACACATAGGAGTGCTCATGCTTTTACAGTTCTCCATGTTGAATTTCTTCAACATCTCCTTTGCGTACTTTCTTTGACAGATGAAGATTTCACCATTTTTCTGCTCAACTTCCATACCAAGGAAATAAGACATTTCTCCCAAGTCTGACATCTCAAAGACTTGCTTCATGTCATCCTTGAACTGTTGAATAAGTTCAACACTGCTACCAGTAACCAAGAGATCATCAACATACAAAGAGATCACCAAAAAATTGGCTTGATCACCTTTGATATATAAAGTGGATTCACTAGGACTTTTAACAAAGCCCAATTTCATTAAGTACTCATCAATCCTACTATACCAAGCTCTTGAGGCTTGTTTCAAACCATACAAAGCTTTCTTTAATAGATAGACCTTATCCTCATGCCCTTTCACCACAAAACCTTCAGGTTGCTCAATATATATTTCTTCCTCTAGAAATCCGTTTAAAAATGCTGACATGACATCAAGATGATATATTTTCCATCCTTTTTGTGCCGAAATAGCTAACAACATTCTAATAGTATCTTGTCTTGCAACTGGAGCAAATGTATCAAAGAAATCTAATCCAAAAATTTGAGCATACCCTTTAACTACTAACCTTGCTTTATGCTTGTTGATTGATCCATCAGCATGTAGCTTTGTTCTAAACACCCACTTCACACCTATGACTTTTTTGTGTTCAGACCTTGTAACAAGTTTCCAAGTCTGATTTTTATCAATCATGGCAAGCTCCTCCTGCATTGCAGCCCTCCACTTAGGATCTTCTTTTGCGTCCCAATAACCCGCAGGTTCAAGGACTGCAATATTGCATCTTTGGTAAATATCAGAGAGCAATCTACTACCTCTTATTGGAGGATCATCAACTAATTCATCTTGATTTTGCAAAGGGTCGGCTACAGAAGGATCACCAACAAAATCATCTTGATTTTGCCAAAGGCCAGCTGCTGGCTTCTTTTCTACATCATTCCAATTCCACTGTTCATTCTCCATGAAGTGCACATCCCAGGCTTCAAAAGGAGTCTTCCCATCCACTGCTTTGGTCGGAAGTCTATTAAGCAAAAATACAGCCGTGTTTGCAGCCTCTGCCCAATATTCCTTAGGCAACCCTTTCTCATGAAGCATGCATCTGACCATTTCCATTATCGTCCTATTCTTTCTCTCACTAACTCCATTTTGTTGAGGGGTGTAAGGAACCGTAAGTTGATGCTCGATGCCTGCCTCCTCACAGAACATAGTGAATTGTTTTGAGGTGTATTCTGTGCCATTATCAGACCTCAAAACTTGAATCTCGCAGCCGCTTTGCTTTTCAATCCAATGCTTAAATCTCCAAAATACTCCCGCAACATCTGACTTGGACTTGAGAAAATAAATCCAGCACATTCGGGTGTAATCATCTATAAAGACAATGTAATATTTGCTCTCATTAAGTGAAGTAGTCCTTTGAGGTCCAGCCAAATCTGTGTGAATCAGTTGCAGCCTCTTTGTTGCTCTCCAGGTTGATTGTTTAAACGGTAATCTTGCTTGCTTACCATACTGACATGCCTTACAACTTGGTAATTCAGCATCTAAGTGAGGCAAGCCTTGAACCAGCTCCTTTCGTTGCATATTCAGTACCGCTGCATGATGAAAATGACCCAATCTTTTGTGCCATATCTCTGTACTATTGACCGTAGCTGGATAGGCAGTTTGCTCCTCCTTCATTAGATCAAATGAGAAACTTTTGCTTCTCATTTTTATGTTGAAAATCACGTTATCATTGGCATCTTTTATCAAGCATAGCTTATTTTCAAAGATGACTTTAAATCCTTTCTCAAGTAATTGACACACACTTAACAAGTTTTGATCGATCTCAGGTACATACAAAACATTAGAAATTAGCTTTGTACCTGTGCAACTTTCAATGGCTACAGTTCCTTTTCCTTCAACAGCAATAAGTTTACCATTACCGATTCTGACTTTTGATATTTGTGATCTATCCAGCTCTCTGAATATTTCTTGATCATGGGTCATGTGACTGGTACAACCACTATCCACTAGCCAACATTCACTTGAGCTACTGCTTGTAAAACATGTTGCTACAAACAGTTGCTCATCCTCTTCTTCCTCTTGCTGATCTGCAGCTTGAGCCTCATTGTTTTGTTGAAAATTTCTTCTGCAGATTCTCTCATGATGCCCTAGCTTGTTGCACTTTGCACACCACACATCTGGTCTTCTCCAACATCTGAAAGGAGCATGGCCTGATTTACCGCAATGCTTGCAAGGTGGGAATTCTTTATCTTTTTCTCCATTATTGTAGCTAGTGTTTGCAGCTGCTTGTTTGTTGAGACTCTTATATTTATTTCCCATGCTATTTTCTCCTCTGCTGATTTTTAATTTAGCTTGTAATGCTCCTTCCACCGAACCTTCAGCCCTTATCATTCTTCTTTGTTCTTGAGCCTGCATAGCATTTACGAGTTCTGCCATGGTAAGCTTTGACAGGTCCTTAGTATTTTCTAAGGAAGTGATAATAGCTTCAAACCTTTCAGGGACAGTCACAAGTATTTTCTGAACTATTCTGGAGTCAGAAAATTCAGAACCAAGCAATCTAACTTTGTTAGCAATGCTAACAAGTTTATTTGCATACTCTTTAATTGTTTCAGACTCCTTCATTTTCTGCATCTCAAATTCTCTAATCAAATTTAGCGCTTGCATTCCCCTAATCCGTTCATCTCCTTCATATTCATTCTTGAGAAAATTCCAGATTGCAAATGCTGATTTGATGGTCATAATTCTGGTGAAGATTTCTTCCGAGACAGCAGCAAACAAAGAAGCTCTTGCCTTTGACTTTCTTGTTTTCATTTCTTTGTGATTTCTAATCTGAGCCATTGTTGGATTGTTTGGCAATGGAAAAACTTCGTAGTCCTCCTCAACAGCTTCCCAGAGGTCATTTGCCTCTAAATATGCCTCCATTCTGGCTGCCCATATATGATAGTTTTCACCATCAAACATAGGTAATGGTAAGGCTTTGTGTGTTGTTTCAGAATCCATCTATTTGATGAATTGAAGAACTGTATTTGAGCTTTTGTGGTGGGTTTTACTCACTTCACTCACAAGTCCCTTTAAGAAGAAGGCTCTAGATACCAATTTATTGGTAAATAACTGTAACTCATAAAATTTAGGAAGAGGAAAACTATTTTTTATTGAATAGAAATATGCTATTTAATACAAAGTTGCAACTGAAATAAATAACAAATACTGAGTAAAAAACTCCTAAACTTCAGCCACTACTTTATTAGCTAATAAGTAGCTGGAAATATAAAACAAACTCTCCTAAAGACTTGGTCAACAAGTGCAGCTAGCAGTAACAACTGCTGATACACACGTTCAACAATTAGCCTTCCACTTTGTCAACTTAGCGCACACCTGGTCGATAACATACTGATAATCAACCTTCTTAGGAGCTTTCCCAATTAGCGGCACTCCTAAATACTTTCCAAGGCTGGTAGTTTCTTGAAATCCAGAAATTTGAACAAGTTTGTTACGCATAGAGAAACTCACATTTTTAGAAAAATATATACTCGTCTTCTCCTGGCTCACTTGCTGACCCGAGAGTTTGCAAAAAAGATCAAGGATTTGAATAACACACTGCATTTGGCTTTCTGTAGCTTCACCAAAAAGAAGTAAATCATCTGCAAACATCAAATGAGAAATAGTCGGTCCATTCCTACCAGCTCTAATTGTCTTCCACTTTCCCGTCTCCACAGCATGCTCAATAAGATGCGAAAGTTTGTCTATGCATAACACAAACAAGTAGGGTGATATGGGATCCCCTTGACGAATTCCCCTTTGAGGGCGAAAATACTCTGCTCGCATTCCATGCCACTTAACATTCGTCTCAACACTCGTCACCGAATGCATAATAACATTGAGCATTTTATTCGGAATTCCAATCTCCGTCATAATTCTCCAAATAAAATCCCAATTGAGTTTATCATAAGCTTTAGATAGATCAACTTTAATAGCAAAATATGATTTTTTGCCTTTCATATTTCGCATACTATGCATCATCTCTTGCGCTACAACAATGTTCTCATGAATGCTTCTACCAGGAACAAAACCAGCTTGATAAGGGGACACAAGCATAGGAATACACTCCTTCAATCGGCCCACTACCACCTTGCTCACAACTTTGTAGATGGTATTGCACAATGATATCAGACGAAATTGATTAACAAACTCCGGTTGTGTGACTTTAGGTATCAAACAAATGTCATTCTGGTTAACCGTACTTATATAGCTTGGGTTATTCCAAACTTTATTCACAAAATCATAAACAAAGTCACCCACTATATTCCACGATTTCTTAAAGAAGCCAGCAGGGTACCCATCTGGTCCAGGTGCCTTCCATGGCTTCATCTCAAAAACCGCCTTTTTCACTTCCTCCATAGTAACATCATCACCTAACCGCATCACTGTATCCAAGGTTGTTAAAATCGCGATTTAAAACGTAAAAACTATAGATTTTACGTTTTTAGGTAGTGATTTCGAGTTAAATCGCTGGTAGAATCGTTTTCTAATAAAATCGTGATCTTGAACGATTTTAAATGATTTAAATCGTGGTAAAATCTCTGAAATCGTGTAAAATCTTGGTAAAATCGTTGGTTTTAACTCTTTGAGACAATTTTACCTTTTTTTTTTATTTTATTTTTATTTTTTTGACAATTTTTTTTTAAAAAAGCCCAATTTGTTTATGTTACTTTATTGATTTGGTGGGTAATTTGTGTAGTTTGATCCAAATTTATGAATATTACATTTTATTATGGTAATTTAGTATATTTTAACTTTAAAATTAAGTTGAAATTTTAAGTTATTAATGATTATAATAGTATATATATGTCATGTATATAAAATTAATATTATTTTAATATGAGGTAAAATCGACGATTTTACGTTTCGATTCTACGTTTCGATTTTACCTAGGCAAAAAGAGTTAAGGTGAAATCTCGATTCTGACAACCTTGACTATATCATTTTCTAATCTCGGGAAAGACACTTCAGTTGCCATCCACTCTCCCCCGCCATATTCCAAAGTAAATAATTGTTTGTAAAAATTATTCACCATGCCTTTTAATTGTTCAGCATCATCAACCCAGTCACCATTCTCATCACGCAACATTAAAATGTTATTTCTTCGTCTTCTAGTAACAGTCTTGACATGATAATATCGTGTATTACGATCACAATCATATAGCCACTTAGCTCTTGATCGTTGGAACCACATTAACTCCTCTTTCTTTAGAATCTCTTGTATGTTGAAGCTTGGCCTCCAATCTTCTAATACCACCAAACATATTACCATTAGCCATACTATTTTGTATCCCTGCCAGTCTTGCCATAATTTCTCTTTTGTTTCTCAAAACTTGATCAATATTGCACCATTTCCACTTCTTTACTTCACCTTGTAACTTTTGCAAATTAAAATTAATATCCTCCCCTTTCTGCCAACAGTCTTGCAACATATTATTATAATATGAATTTTCAAGCAACCAAGCACTTTCAAATCTAAATTGCTTAGGTGCTATTGGATGAGATCCATCCATTAGAGAAATTATGATCGGATGATGATCCGAAAAATTCAACCGAGGCAACACTTTAACATAACCATCCGGAAAAGCTAGACGCCAATTTTCATTAATCAAAGCTCTATCTAATCTTTCAAATATACGTTGAACTCCATGATAAATGGGTCCTCGCCATGTAAATTTAGAACCAACAGCTCCTAGATCCATTAAACCGCAATCATTGATCCTATCCTTAAAAATATTACATTTTCGAATAGAGACCACATCACCTCCTTTCTTCTCATCAACACTAGCAATATCATTAAAATCTCCTGCAAGCATCCATGCAGCTTGCATATTATTTGCAATGCGCTTCAAGTCTTCCCAAAACAAACTACGATTTGCTTCGTTCAGGCTAGCATAAATTGGTGTGAAAAACCAATGCACTCCATTAGGATAGCACACCTTCAGGTGGATAAATTGAATTTTTTTGAATTGAAGCTCCACTTTCATATAATTCTCCTTCCAAACCACTGCAATACCTCTAGCAAAACCATCTACTTCTGTAGCAATGAAACCGTCATAACCCAACAAGTTAAAAGTACGACACAACTTGTTAGGATCACATCTAGTCTCAACAATAACAAGCATCACAGGCTTAAAAGACACAACATATTGCTTGCAATACCGATGAAGTGATGTGCTGGCTGCACCTCTGCAGTTCCAAACCAAGGTTTTAAATTGCGGTTGCGGTCGTCGATGCGGTTGCGGTTGCGAGTGTTGCGATTGCGGCTATTGCGGTCGCTGCGATGCAATTGCGGCCATTGCGGCGTGAAATAATTTTCTATCCGCACAAATACACATTTTCTTACACTAACATTGTATCAAAATTAATCTAGTTTATCTTGTAAATATAAAAATAAGCTAATATGAATATCTGTATAAAAATAAATTATAAATCTAAAAGACATAAAAGAAAAATGAAGGTATATTTTCTGAAATTTTACAGTAAAATTCTTCGAAAAGTTGTTTTTTCTTCTCTTTTCTAAAATTGATTTGAGATTCACTATTTTTTTTAAAGTCCTTTTTCTGATGCGGTCCGTTGCGGTGTTGTGTTGCGGAAAAACAGCGTTGCGTTACGGTTTCGTTGTGGCGTTGCGTGTGATTTACAGTCACACCGCAATTGCGGTCTGATGCGGTTGCGCTGCGTTCCGCAATATTGCGGCCGCATCAGGTGATGCAGTCCGCAATTTAAAACCTTGTTCCAAACAAAAATCTTATTTTGTATATTCATAATAAACATATAAATATAGGACAACTTCGACCACGTAAAGTCACACATTATTATGTAATATCTGGTGTTTCTCTAACACATTCCATTTCCAAGTCTGTAGACCCAGCGATCCCTTGGTCTGATGCATCAAGAAAATTATCCCCCTCAATGTTATAATTTTCCATTTGTTGAAAAAATATGTCATTAGGGGGTATAACATGAATATCAGGTGGGCGAGGAGCATTTGGAGAAAGAAAGCTTTGCAGGCCCATTTGTGAGCCCACCCCTTCTTTATTAGGTTCACCTTCTCTATTAGAGTGTCCTTTATTAATTATTACTTCTTTGACTTTGCTTTTCAAGCACATGTTGGTCCCCACTTGTTTTCACGTTGTTAAATTGTGTAGTAACCATGTTGACCAATTGATCTTTTTCAAGTGATTCCACAAAGCTTTCCATTGTTGACCGTCCATTAAATTTTCCACTTGATTTTTCCTTAAAGTTTCCTGTTACACGTGCTCCCAATTTAGTGTGCACCCTTTTCGCCTGCCCTTCGGAATAATAAAGACTGCTCCCAACGTCATTCCTTAAATCAGAAACATTCTCTTTATGAACAATATAATTACCTCTTCATTAGAGTCCTGCTTTTTCGCCCTCTTGTCTCTCTTTCCCTCCATGAGTGGTACTTCCATTGGCTTATTTTGAATCCCTTCATCATTATTATTTTGTAACGCAATATCCGGAATTTCCTCTTCTAGCGAAGCAAATCGAGAGCCATTAATAGCATTAAATTTCGCCTGAGCTTTTTTTCCCTCCGGCATCCACCGTCGGCGCCTCTTTCTCCGGACAAGCATAGTTGCCAATAACCAGTTCCTCCACTTTCATCCCTTCATCTTCACCTTCTTTTTCTGAGTCCACCATTTCATTATCCACCCTCATCTCAGTCCCTATCACCATTTCCTTATAAGATCTATTTGCATCAGCCCCCTCTCTAGTTACACTTCCGTCTGCCCCTACCGCATCCTGTAATGGTGCAGCAGACTCCTTAATTTGTTGGCCATCATCTTTAAACTTTTTGGTGCTTATTTGTTGCAAGTCTTCTTCATCTTTGGATTTTCCATGTTCATTTTCTTGAAACCCTAGCAGAGAGCTAGCGCTAGCCATTTTCTTTTTTATCTGTTTCTATGAAAATATTTAATCCTTAAGTCAAAATGTCCGCAGCCAAAAACTTTAAAAACTCAAAATTTATATTTGCAACATATTCACCCTCCTCTAGTCGTGTGTCTATCGTGTAACTATCTCCCATTAAAAAAAAAAAAGTTAATTATTATCAATAAATTAGATTAAAAATTAAAAAATAATGCAACATTAAGAAATAAATTAGATTAGGACGTGGGTTAATCATCCTATCTTTCATTTCATATACAACCCGGAAAAGACAAAAAAAAAAATTAGTAACAATTTGACTATAGATAGACCAGTTGCATGCGGACACCCAAAAACCACGCTATTTTGTTTTAAATGTAGTTTTGATTTTTAGAATACCCATTGGAGTTAGGTGTTGTATTTACCAAATTGTAAATTGTTCCTATTAATTTCCATCCATAAAGTTAAAAATAGAAACATCAAGTGCAAGACCGTAAAAATACTAAATCAACAAATGATTTGTTACATTTCTTGTTTTGAAAGAGTGATTAATTATGACAAATATAAAAACCCACAATGGCAACATTTCTTCCACTTCATTCTAAACGGGGCTCTCGGACAACACGAGTCCCCAAGAATCTCACAATGCATACATTCTTTTTCTTCATCGTTCTTCTATTCTCCATATTTTCCACCATCGTCACCGCAACACAATTACAACAGCCTTTGACACCGGCACAATCTTCACCTGGACAATCGCAACATGCTCCACCTCCACCCATTAAAGGCCACCACGGTCGGCGTCGTCGTAATGCTGCAAAATTCTTTGGATATGTCCGAACAACCAACACGACGTATTTGCACAATCAAACCGAATTAGCGGTTGAGTTCTTACACGCGCACAATTGGGTGCGAAAGGAGTACAAATTACCGGCGTTGGCGTGGGATGAGAATCTGGCGAGTTTCGCAAGAAAATATCTTATGGACCGATATGATGATTGTAAATGTATTCATTCTAGCGCAAATTATGGTGAGAACCTGTTTTGGGGAAAGAGGCTGCATTGGACACCTTGTGATGCGGTTTATTATTGGTACATGGAGAAAAATTCTTATAATTTCAATACCCTTAAATGTGAGCCTCCACCTAAAATGTGTGAACATTTTACACAAATTGTGTGGAGGGACACAACACATGTTGGATGCGCCTTGCAACATTGCAAGAATGCTGGTGGTACCACGGGCATCGGTATGCTCATCATATGTGAATATAATCCACCGGGTAATTATGCCAATGAGAATCCTCTTCTTCATGCCAACTAATTAAGAAGAAGATGATTCTCATTGACATAATCCTCTCCTTCATGCATTATGAGGATTCTCATTGGCACCAACCCACCAACTTTATGGTACAAAGCTACACCACGTTCAATTAATCTGATCGTTTGTAGATAAATGTACCATAAACAATTTATATGTCCCTTTTAATTTCATCCTTGCCTTCTTATAATAATATAAATTATAATTTATTATATGTATTTAATTTCTTCTTTTTTCCTTTTAATTCTTCGTTTCTACAATGAGATAGATATGTCCTTATAATTGTTGGAAATCAAAAGGTCAAAACACTATGTCTATCTTCATATATATTTTGAATTGCAAATGCAGTATTTTGTTGGGGAAATTTGTCAAATTAATATTTATTTATTTTTTTGCAAGAAACAACTTAAAGCATCTCATTAAAAGTTAAGGAAGTGCTGCATAATAGCATATGGTAAAAAAAAAAAAAAACAGCTTAACTATATGTTTGGTCTTTATGTTTATTTTAAATTTTAATTTGGTTTCTTACGTTTTCATTGTTTACGTTAGTTAGTTCTTTCTGTCAATTTTTCCCGTAACACTGTTTGACCTCTCCACGTGGCTAACAAATTGAATATGTAGACAGACGTATGTTGAAATGTAAGTGATGCAGAAGGAATTCAACGCAACTGCCGCTGATAAGATTTTATTTTATTATTTGTTTTTTTAGTTTGTTTTGATTTCAATATTATCAAGATAGTTATCTTTTATTAGTTGTCATTGTCTTTTAAGTTTGTTTTAATTTTCTTTTTAAATTTGTAAGGATAGTTATCTTTTAAATTTAAAAGATAATGAAATAAGTTAGTTATTATCTTTAAAAGTTTATTTTTATTATAAGCCTATTTAAAGGCAAACATATTTGAAGTTAACTAAATTATCGTTTTTCATAAAATTTTGTGAGTTTAATTACTCCTACGGGTGGATTCAAGTTTTAAACTCTGGTGGAGTCCAATTTTATTTCAAAATATTTATCTAATGAATTCCGAATATGCTCTTTCTAATAAATTTCAGAGCACTATTTGATGGATTTGATATACTTAATGACACCATGACATAAATGATTGAGAGGTCAACCAACAAAATTTTACGGTCCATCTCCATTATAACCTCACTCAACCCCAAAGAAGAAATCCAATCCGAGTCTCTCAGCTGATGTAAACCTATAACTTCACCTATTAAGATAGGAAAACAATGAGGCAAGTAAATAGTATGAGCTCAAGTGCACATCCTTACTCAATTGTACTTATGTTTATGGACGAAAAGCATCATCAATTTTTTTTCACCACCAGTTTAATCTGGTTCGGAGGTTATTTCTGGCATTTAGTGATTCCAACCCCCTCTCGATCGCATTTGCGGTGATCGAACTATGGTCCTCCCTACCAAATTCAACGACAATCACCACATAAGCAACTAAGGAATGGTAGCATCATCAAGGTTTTGTATAACACTACTACTATAGAAAACTAACTTTATATAATAAATGTTTTTTTACATGTTAAGTAATTTTTTTAAGTAGTTGTTAATGATGATGTAATGGTTAATTACTATTTAACTTGCAAACCTGGATCACTCACCACGTCCCTAATTTGATAGCATGGGTTCACAATCAGGGGTATAATCACTACAAGAAAATTGTCATATACTAACGACGACTTTTAGCTACAATGTTCAATCCGTGGGTATAGGTTTCATATACCATCAAAAGTAGAACCATTTGTCTGTGGGTATAGGTATGGAAAAATTATTCGCCTATATTGGCCGCGCGGGATGTTTACCTCTTTATTTTTCTCTCTTTCCTTGTTGCGATACATTCAACTTTGCTGCTCTCCCATCGTTCTCAACTAATCCAATGAAACCATCACAGTCGCTGCTCTCCCATCAAAACCCTCTCTCTCTTGTTGCTCCCTCATCGAACATTCTCTCTCTAGTCGCTCTTTCATTACAGAACGGGCTTCACACTCCTCGTGAGGCACAACTTGCTGCCAATAAATCTGTTTCAAGAAAGGGAACCACTTCCACACATTCATATCGATTGGCACTTGATCGTACGCTAGGCATCGACATCACCTGGAAGCCATATGGAAGCCACATAATCCAAATCCTCTATAAATAGAGTACATTTTCACAAAGAAAAGTGGACAAGAGAATATTTTTGAACGAATGAATATGGATAAATTGTGCAAAAATTATTGTTTTAAAAATCGGAACGGAGATCGAATCGGTGAGACTACCGGTTCATGGTTCAACCATTATTAAACCGATTGGACCGGAATAAATAAATATAATACTAAATTTCATCGATAATTAATATATTAATTGTTTTACAAAATAAAATTCACCCAATTAATAATAATATTAGCTTTTTTAGTAAATATATTATATGATATTGACATAAATTTTAAAATATTTACATAATTTTATAAAATATTTGATGTTTAATAAGTTTAAATGAATTAATTTTGTATTTGTCATATATATATATATATATAAAATGATTTTGGACTATTTATTAATTTATTAATAATTACAATAGAGTGACCCTTTAGCCCATATCTATTTACTTAACTCAATCCATTTATAATATAAGTAAGTGAGCAAATAATGAAACCGTACTCCCTTTTTTAGAAGTCGCTGTTCTTCTCCTGTCTGTGAGACTCTAAGATGAGACCAAAATTGAAAAAAAATGAAGAAAAAAAAAAGCAAAAAAAAAAAAAAAAAAAAAATTTTTTTGAACCAAACGGTTTTCTAAAACTGGTGCCGGATTATCCGGTTCACGCCGGTTTTTTCCGGTTCCACAGACTAGCGGTCTAGATGCCTGTCAAGACCGGTGATTGGTCCAATTCCCGGGTGAACCGATCGAACCGGCCGGTCTTGTCAGGTTTTTAAAACATTGGCTAAAATCATAAAAATGATAGGTTGGCTCGTTGACTATCTAGGTTGAAAGAAGGATCCTAAAGTGATTTTGCTTGTAGTAGGAGACCGTTCGCATACACACGCATGATGACTATCGTTGATGATTAATACGAAAATGGATTCTCTTAATTTGTTTTTTCTAAATTTCCTCAATTGTTTCAATCTTTACCATTCAATTTACATTTTTCTTCTTTTCCGTTTATCTCTCCTTCCAAATCAATGGCTCAAAAAAAAAATTTATCCTTAAATCACTTGTTGAGAGAATCCTCTCTTGATTGAGACATATTGTTTCAAAAATGAAAAACAAATTTATGCACAGTGCAAAACTTATTTACTTGTGCACATTAGATAAAAGGCTAAAATTATTTCCCATAGCTAGTTTTGATATCATAAAACGGATTATATTCACAACAAATTTTATAACTAGGTTTATATTTTTATAATAATTTTTTATGACTATTTAAACCAATTCATCATTGGTATTGCAACTACCATTCTAATATTGAAAAACCAATAAAAGGATAAAAAAAACAATAAATCTCCGCTAATGTGCATGCATAAGGATATTCAACCAATAAAACATTGAAAAAACAAGTAAAGTCATTAAACTAGCAAGACAATTAAACTTCAACCAAAAAAAAACTAGATTTTAACTAATGTGCATAAGTAATTTTTTTTATTCCTCCCGTTTTTAGAAGGAGGATGTAATATTTTTGTTTGTAATAAAAATATTCTTTTAATGGTCCATAGATAATGAAGGTTTTGTTTGTCAAAAGTCACAAAATTAATTGATCGAATGTTTTGGTTGTCAAGAGTCACAAGATTAATTGATCAATTATATTGGGTGGTAATGGCCTCTTAATTCTTGATGGTAGAATTAAGCCTATATAAAGTAGCCTTTGGTCCCTAAGCTCTCTCTCATTCCTATTCAGAAAAACAATACACCATCAATAGTTGAGAGCAAGAATTTGGAAGACAAAAGGAGAGCAACACACAACAATGGCTGGAGGTAATTTTAAGATTCTATTTTCCGCATTTAGTTTATTGATCTTGTTGTTCTTTTTATTAACAGGAAAACATGATCAATTGAGTTTTAGTCTAACATTTGGTATCCATAATTTGAGTTTTAGAACATTATGTTTCATATCATCATTGAAAATCCATAATTTATTAATTTTCTGGATTTTCAGTGATTAAATAATCTTAAAATTATGTATAAACCCGTAAAAAAAATATGGTTAATTGCTGGATACAAGACTTGAACCCGAAGCCCTTTCATATTCTTCTGTGTTGTTACCGTTCGGGCTAACTGTTCTGTTTGTATATATGACTGCGTTAAATTTATATATACTCTGCTTTTCAATTTGAAAAATAATACATAGAATAGAGATTCAGGGACACGAACTCAGGTCTTCTGTGTATAAGTATTGGCATGTTAACCACTGGGACGGGTAACGTTTGTTGTTATATTGTTGTCTTATAATTTATTTATATTCTATAGATATTCTGTTTCTGATTATCTTAATTAATTATGCTTTATAATTTTAATCAAATACATAATATTCTGTTTTAGTTGTAAAATTGCATATGGAAAATTTATTTTAGTCATGCAATTGTGTATGAGAAATTTTTATCAATATGATAAATATAAATTTATTCTCTCAAATAATTTAGTTGTTATGTCTAGTGACCTTTATAATTTTAATTAGTTTTGGATTAGCCGCAGCACCCTTAATTAATTAAAATTATCTCTAAAGTTTTAAGGTCACATAAGGAATTAGACATAACATTGTGATTAATCATATGTGGTATAGTGAATTTTATCCCGCAGGAATTTTCATTATATTTGTATGGTTAATTAGGATAAAATGTTAAATTATTTTCAGAATTTGCCCACGGAGATTATGAATTGGTATATAATTTGATAGTTTTATCATAAAGTATAAACTTCGGATGAAAAATCAAATTATTTTACACATATAAAGTGAGATTTTGTGTATAATTTGATTTTTGTAAAATTTAAATAAGTCTTATTACATTAAAATTTAGCCCGCAAGTAATTTTATGTTGTAAGATTTATTTTCGGGTATGTTTACATTGGTAATACATACATTATAGATTATATATATGCCTCAAGATTTTGACATAAGCTTTTTGAATTTTTCAGCTTCTCAATCTGTTATTTATTCTAATATCAAACATAACGTTCCTAAGCTTGACGGTAATTCATTCTCTTTAGTCAGTTATGAATCTAATATGGCTGATGTTAATATAAACACCTGGTGGATTGATTCTGGATCAACAATCCATATAGCAAACTCCTTGCATGGTATGCAAGACTTAAGAAAGCCAGTAGGAAGTGAGCGGACTGTCCTATCAGGAAGCAGGATGGGCTCACATGTGGAGGCTATTGGAACTTGCATTTTAACTTTGAAAAATGGTTTTGTTTTGAAATTAGAAAGGACCTTTTATGTACCAAGTTTCTCACGAAACTTGATTTCAGTTTCTAGACTTGTACCATTTGGATATTCCTTTCATTTTAAAGACACGTCATTTGAATTATTTTATAATTCAGAATATGTTGGGAATGGTATACTGTCTGATGGTCTTTATCGTATTAATTTACAAAATGAATCCATTTACAGTTCAATGCATGTTCAAACTGGCATTAAACAGTGTAATATTAACGAGAATTCTTCTATGTTATGGCATCGGAGATTAGGACATATCTCCATTGAGAGAATTAAAAGGTTAGTAAAAGATGGGGTACTTAATGCTCTAGATTTTGCTGACTTTGAAACTTGTGTTGACTGCATTAAGGGAAAGCAGACCAACATTTCTAAGAAGGGTGCCAACAGAAGTTCAAGCATATTATAAATAATTCATACAGACATATGTTGTCCAGATATGGATGCACACGATCAGAAATATTTCATCACCTTCATAGATGATTACTCACGATATATGGATATTTATTTGCTTCATAATAAGAATGAAGCATTTGATGCATTCAAAGCCTTTAAGGCTGAAGTTGAGAACCAATGTGGAAAGCAAATAAAAATTGTGAGATCTGATCGGGGTGGTGAATACTATGGTAGATACACTGAAAATGGACAAGCACTTGGTCCATTTGCTAAGTTTCTTCAAGAACATGGGATTGTTGCCCAATATACCATGCCCGGTTCTCCGAGCCAAAATGGTGTTGCAGAAAGAAGAAACCGAACTTTATTGGACATGGTGCGGAGTATGCTTAGCAACTCCAATCTTCCTAAATCCTTGTGGAATGAAGCACTAAAGACGGTTGTGTATATCCTCAACCGGGCTCCATCCAAGGTTGTCCCAAAGACACCATTTGAGTTATTTAAGGGTTGGAAACCGAGTTTGACACATATGCGCGTTTGGGGATGTCCGTCTGAAGTGAGGATTTATAATCCACAAGAGAAGAAACTGGACCCGAGGACCATTAATGGGTATTTCATTGGATATGCCGAAAGGTCTAAAGGTTATAGATTTTATTGTCCATCTCACACAACTAGGATTGTGGAGTCAAGAAATGCAAAGTTTCTTGAAGATCACTTGATTAGTGGGAGTGATCAAATTAGGAACATAGTTTCCGTGCATGATCATATAGAGTCCCAACCTTCAGTTTCAAGTGATAGATTGGTTGTTGTTCACAATATCCCTTAAGTTCAAATGGATGTTGATCAACCACCAATCATTGAGATTCCACAAAATGCTAATATTCTAGTAGATCAAATTGATCATCAAATGCTTGTAAACAATGAACAATTAGTTGAACAACATGATCCACAAGAAAATGTTGATCCAACATTAAGAAGGTCTACTAGGACAAGAAAATCAGCTATTCCTAGTGATTACATTGTGTATCTACAAGAAGCCGACTACAACATTGGAGCAGAGAATGATCCTGAAAACTTTGCACAGGCCATGAGTTGCAAAAAGTCAAATTTGTGGTACGATGCCATGATTAATGAGATGAATTCCATGAAGAACAACGGTGTCTGGGACTTTGTAGAGTTACCTAATGAGGTGAAGGCCATTGGCTGTAAATGGGTTTTTAAAACCAAAAGAGATTCATTAGGTAACATTGAGAGATACAAGGCTAGATTCGTTGCTAAGGGATTCACTCAAAAGGAGGGAATTAATTACACGGAGACCTTTTCTCCAGTATCAAATAAGGATTCTCTTCGTGTCATTTTGGCACTGGTTGCACATTTTGACCTTGAGTTGCACCAAATGGATGTGAAAACAGCCTTTCTTAATGGTGATTTAGAGGAGGAGGTTTATATGAAACAACCTGAAGGTTTCTCCTCTAATGATGGTGAGCATTTGGTTTGCAAGCTTAAGAAATCCATATATGGTTTGAAACAAGCATCCCGCCAATGATATCTTAAATTTCATGCGGTAATTTCTTCATTTGGATTTGTTGAAAATACCATGGATCAATGCATATACCAGAAGGTTAGTTGGAGTAAAATTTGTTTTCTTATTTTATATGTTGATGATATTTTACTTGCTGCCAATGATAAGGGTTTTCTACATGAGGTGAAACAATTTCTCTCTAAATTTTTTGATATGAAGGATATGGGTGATGCATCTTATGTCATTGGCATCAAGATCCATAGAGATAGAACTCGAGGAGTTTTAGGTCTATCTCAAGAAACCTATATCAACAAAGTTTAGAGAGATTTCAGATGAAAGATTGTTCACCGAGTGTTGCTCCCATTGTGAAAGGTGATAAGTTTAATTTGAGCCAATGCCCTAAAAATGATTTTGAGCGGGAACAAATGAAGAGCATTCCTTATGCTTCAGTTGTTGGAAGTCTTATGTATGCTCAAGTATGCACAAGGCCCGACATTGCATTTGCTGTTGGAATCTTAGGAAGATATCAGAGTAATCCAGGTATGGACCACTGGAGAGCTGCAAAGAAGGTGTTGAGGTACCTTCAGGGAACTAAAGATTATATGCTTATGTATAGGCAGACGGACAATCTAGATGTGATCGGCTATTCAGATTCTGACTTTGCTGGTTGTGTTGATTCTCGCAAATCAACATCAGGATATGTTTTTATGATGGCCGGTGGAGCTATTTCATGGAGAAGTACTAAACAGTCATTGATTGCTACTTCTACTATGGAAGCTGAGTTTGTCTCCTGTTTTGAGGCAACTTCTCATGGTGTATGACTTAAGAATCTTTTATTTCTAGGCATAGAATCATGGATTCTATATCTAGGCTTATGAAAAATTTCTGCGATAAATCAGTTGTTGCTTTTATGGCTAAGAATAACTATAGTGGGAGTCGAAGTAAACACATCGACATTAAGTACTTAGCCACTAGAGAAGGAGTTAAAGATAAAGTAGTGGTCATTGAGCACATTAGCACTGATTTTATGATCGCAGATCCTTGATTAAGGGCATGCCACTACTAAAGTTCAAGGATCATGTAGAAAATATGGGACTTGGTTCCTTCTTATGATTGTATACATTCAGTTTATTAATAAAACTCTTATATATTATGGTATTTTCTCATATTCTTGCGCAATTCAGTTTTGAGAGAATACATTTCATTTTGGACCAAGAATAAACATATGGTTTATTCATTAAGTTTTATTGTTACCACATTAAGTATATACTTGAGTAATTAAATATGTTGTAATACATAGATGATAATACTCGCATTTAGAGGAACTATCGCTATGATTTACATGTTTGTTTCTTAAGGAAGGTACTTGATGACTCATTTAGACCAATAATTAGATCCTATGGATCAAGTGGGAGAATGTAATATTTTTGTTTGTAATAAAAATATTCTTTTAATGGTCCATAGATAATGGAGGAACTATCGTTATGATTCACATGTTTGTTTCTTAAAGAAGGTACTTGATGACTCATTTAGACCAATAATTAGATCCTATGGACCAAGTGGGAGAATGTAATATTTTTGTTTGTAATAAAAATATTCTTTTAATGGTCCATAGATAATGGAGGTTTTGGTTGTCAAGAGTCACAAGATTAATTGATCAATTATATTGGGTGGTAATGACCTCTTAATTCTTGATAGTAGAATTAAGCCTATATAAAGTAGCCTTTGGTTCCTAAGCTCTCTCTCATTCCTATTCAGAAAAACAATACACCATCTATAGTTGAGAGCAAGAGTTTGGAAGACAAAAGGAGAGCAACACACAACAATGGCCGGAGGTAATTTTAAGATTCTATTTTCCGCATTTGGTTTATTGATCTTGTTGTTCTTTTTATTAGCAGGAACACATGATCAATTGAGTTTTAGTCTAACAGAGGAGACCCTAATAATCTGAAGTTTATCGCAACTGCAAGATTGTTTCATCCAGAAATCAAATTCGAATTATTCAAACAATCTATTATTTGATAAAATTTATTAACCATTTAAGCTCAATTTCTTATGAAAAAAAAAACTCAATCAATAGCGAAAACAATTAATAAAAATTGAGCACATCAGGGACACAATAGCATATAAAAATCATAAAAATTGACCACAAAACCAATGGAAACAATTCATAAAAATTGAGCACATTAGGGACACAAAAGCATATAAAAATGATAAAAATTGACCACAAAGCCAATGAATTAATGAATGACTAAGTCGTTAAGATAGTTGAGATGATAATGAAGTCAATGGAAGTGCTTGACGTCCGCATTAACCAATCACACAGCCAGCCACCGCAACGTAGCCCGGTCAAGTCTCCCAATAAATTACACAGAAACTAATTCATTAACTGCCATTTCCTTTCTTTCATTTCTTATACTTGTTCTTCACCTCCTCATTTTCATTTCTCTCTCTGACTCCAATGTCTGCGTCCAATTCTAGAATCTCGCTAGCACTTCTCCTATTCTTAGGCTATTTTCCGTGTAACTAACTAACCAACTAATTCTATCTATTTCTTTCATTCATTTTTTTTAGGCTTAATATATATTTTGGTACTGTATGTTCGCGAATTTTTGTTTTTAGTCTTTATATCTTGTTTTATTGCAAATGTACAAAATTGTTGGTTTTAGTCCTTAAGGTCAAAATCTGCAGTTTTCGTGCAGATTTTTCTGTGAATTTTGACTTTATAGACTAAAATCAACAAATTTTGTATATTCAGGAACTTATTTGCAATAAAACAGAATACAATGACTACCACAAAAAATTCACTAACATATAGGACCAAACGATCTATTAAGCTTTTTTTTTTTTTATAATTCCTCGATTTCACAAAACAAAAATGAAATTATTTAAGCTTAATTATAAGTTATAATCAAAGTGTACTTGTGTGAATAATTATTGAATTTGGACTTTACAGGGTTGATGTTAAGTGCAGTTGTGTCGCTGAGTTCAATTGAGATATTCAATAAGCATGAATGGCTGAAAACAACTTCAACTGTATATTTTCTCTGTAAAGGGGAAAATAAGAAGTTGTTTGAATCTGTCAAGAGACCTCATTTCGTTTATGCTTTCAATGGTCAACAATCTTGGCTGGTTGGTTGCTTAAATTCGGCTATTATATCATAAGCGCTTAATTAAGCACTTATATCATAAGCGCTTAATTAAGTTTTTTTTTTATCGGCTACGTATATTAATATCATTCACATATGAAGTTTGGATAATTTACTATTTGAAACAATCTATTGAGACTTTGCTATGTGCTTTCAGGTTTTAAGTAAATTTTCAAGTAAAAAATGTAAGCACTGTGGACTCTATGAGGAAAATAGTATTACTTCAGATGATGCTTTCGACGAGTGGGAGTTTTGTCCTTCTGATTTTACTGCGCCCCATGGTGAATATGTTAAGTTCAAGGAAAAACAATTCAATGCTACTTTTTTGTGCCCAGACTGTTTATCACTTGGTGAGGCATCTTGCAACTTTTGCGTTGGAGATTCTTTTTTTTATGATGATGCTATTTCAATAATGAATATATCAACTAGTTATTTGAAAAAGTTCTATATTTGGTGTTTTCTTTGTGACCATCCCCTCTACTAGGAAAAAGATAAACAAAAGTGAATTGAAGCTGAAATCTATGAGCCAATGGCCTAATAACATCCATGATTTGTAACCCACTTAGGTTGGTTTGCTGGTATTAACGTGAGACCTGAGAGTGTGCTCCTCTTAAAGTCTTAGGTTCGATTCTCTCTGGTTTTAATTTGAGTGGTCTAATTTAACTTCTTAGAAAAAACATTCATGATTTATCTAGTGACTAATAGATTTAGCTCCTCTTAACTTGAGAAATAATCCACTTTAGAGGTTAAACAATGAAATTATGTGTATTGATGGTAGAAATAGTCCACTTGTACCCCCCCTTTAAGAGGATTCAAGTCTTGTCAACTTAAAAAAATAACTAGTGGATCTAATACCATTTTATTATACATAAATAAATACAATTTTTTTTTCCTTTTCATCTTTTGGCTTATAGAGTAATCACTCGAAAAATTGGTAGAAAAGTTAAGTTGTTCAAAAGAATCTATACTTTAGCTAGATGTAGGAACATTATGTTGATTAAGAGAAGGGACATAAGGTTCTTTATCTTATTTTTTATTCTTGTATGCTTCACTGTTTTCTTTTTAATGTAAATAGAAAAGTTTGTTCCACATTGTTGTGTTTTTTAGGACTTTTAAGTTATTTTAATGTCATAACTTTTATGGTAAAGCAGGGAGGACTAATGTTTGATTAGTAATCTTCATATTTTATTATATTAACAAAAGTAATTGTATTCCTGCTATGCAGTATCTAGCTCTTCTGGTAAACATGGAAAGCGCATAGCTATTCTGGTTTTTCTTGGTGTTTTGGCTCCAATCGTACTAATTCTTGGAGTATTTGGTGCATATAAGTTCTGGCTGAAGAAAAGAAAAGAAGAAGACCAAGCTCAGCTTTGGAAATTATTTGAAGATGGAGACGACATTGAAGATGAACTAGGCCTTGGTGGTGCGATAATATGATCGTATAGAGTAAGGTTAACCATAAAATTTGTTTATGCTAAAGGATGAAAAATTATTTTTCTTCTGGTTAAAATGTAACTATCTCAGTCTATAAATTTGTATATACAAAATAGGATTTTTCTGTACTTTTAAGGTTTTTGTTCGAGAGTCTAGCCTAGTCGGTGTCCGTGTCTACTGCAATTTGTTTTTAGACCCTGGTCCATGTTGCTACTCAAAAGAAGATAGCAGAAACTACTACAGCCTGTATCACATTAATGTGATCACAATCATAATAATGCGTTAGATAATCAGGACCAAAGAACTCTGGATAAAAAGACATAATGTTAAAGCAAGGATCAGAAGTTTCTGGAGGAATCGTAAGAACAATAACTTGTAAGTTAATGGACCAGACTAATCTTGATAGAAGGAATGGTTTTTTTTTTTTTTTTTTTTTTTGTGTGTGTGTGTGTGTGTTTTGGAATGGTTTTGCATTGGGTTCATTCATTTCCTTCTATCTTGTGCAATGAAGTAGGGACAATGCTATCTAATGAGTATAAGTTTTACTGTTTAGAGGCATATCTGGATTAAAAAAAAAAACCGAAAATAAGTTATAAGCTAGTTGATAACGAACAATGAATAATTTAGCTGATTAAATTTGTAATGTATGGTAACATTAGACTAGCTTATATTTGTAATGTAAGATAACGGGTGTAAATATGCAAGAAAAAGTGATAAGGTTTGAATTATAAGTTACTTGAATTAGCTTATCAAAAAACACAGATCGTGAGAAAATAATTGTTACCAAAAGAAGTCTATTTTAATTATACGAGCTTACAAGCTTATAAGTTTATAAACTCAAAAATGTGACTTAAGTGGATACTGAGCTAAAGTTATAAGCTCAAACTGAGTCAAACTCAACTTTATCTGCATATTGCATACTGAACTGAAGTGCTCGCACCAGTCCAAGAGCTTCTCCATCGTGAATTTCCAAGAAACTAGAAGACCAGAAAGTGTGCGCTGTAATGAACATGCCAGTTTGATCGTGAATTACAGCAACAAAACCATTACAGTTCTATTGGTGGAAGGTTGCATAGCGACGTTACACTTAATAAAATCTGCAGAAGACCTCCACCAGCACTCCTCTACTGCTGTTGGGATTTCACTGCGAGTTTGGCTATCGACAGCATGAGATTTAGCCCAGTTCCATTCATGAAAAGCAAGGTTTGCGCAACCAATTACTTTCTTTTTATTCTCTTTATGGTTATTCAAAAGTTGTTCATTTTCTTGATTTTCAAAGGCTCTATAAGAACATGGCTTGTCATATGTTAGCATCTGGCTTCTAATTTTATACATTTTCAAAATATGTCAAATAAAAAACACAGGTTTTTATACGAAGGCTGCCTTATATGCCCTGCATCCAGATCCCACGCCCGGCGTCCAGCTCCTATGCCCTGCTCCCAACACAATTTCAGCAACACAAAAAATGGACTGTCTTGGAGGCCTTGCGTCCCAGTCTGTACGCCTTGCATCGAAGGCATTAGTAAAACCTGTTTTCAAATTGCAGAGTATAGTTTGTTTCAGTCATGGTTGGTCATTCAATAAAGTTGGTTCCCGCTCAAAAACTGCGAGAAGTTCAATGTCTAGAGAAGTTGGACAAGAATAAAAGAGTCAAATAGTTGTTGATATTAAGTATTTTTGTAGTGACAATGTTGTTTGTGGAAGAGAAAATACAAATGCCAACCAAAGAAATGAAGTTCTACACATGCCCTACGAGAGTATATGTTCAATGTGATTTCTCTTTTTGGGTGGATGAATATGAAAGCCACATAATAAATATGAATCACAAAAAACTTAAACAGTTAACCTATTAAAAATCAAACTTGAATCACAAAAAACCAAAGGCTTAATTGCACTTTAGATCTCCATATTTTACCATTTTCACGAAATTGGTCCTATTTCAAAACTCAGATCTCGCATTCAAACCCAAAAAAAAAAAAAAAACTCCAAACCTAGAAAAAGTTCAAATTCAAACCTATTGTGTTCTTCTTTCCTTTGTCTCCATTTTCTCATCTTTTGCATGACCAACGAGTGAAATCAACTCCAACTCAGTTGTAGAAGATCGAAGCTCGGTGAAGGAACACAAACAAAAAAACACCCTAGTGCTTCCAAATGAACCTCAAATCACATAGCTCCTATCTTGGTCATTACATAACACACCTCATCGGTGGTGGTGAATCCCATACTAAACTTAGTCCTATTTCTGAAAAACACACTTGTAGTTTATGATTTGGTGACGTTTAATATTTTCTCTATTTGCATTTGCAACTTTTTTAAGTTGCTTTGGCTACAATACTCTGCATCTGTGGTTTAGTAACAAAGAAAGATGAGAAATACATTGCCTACAACAGATTGTGCCACGTGGTTGTTGTTACTAGTGTCAAATGCTATTAAATTGTTTAGCATTACACAAGAATATAAACCAAGGGTTTGAGATGAAACAGTTGATCAAACATAAACTTGTGTGTTGCAGGATATATTAGTCTATCAATCAACCACGTTTATATGCTTTATTTTCTATTGTGGCATGGGTTAAAACAAAAAATAATAGATTGCTTTACTGTAATGAAAACTTGTAATTGTATCATACCGATTTGATGATCACTGTGAATATATGCAAACTATTTGATGAAAGGATGAAGTCATATGATATTAATGTGGCAATGCCTTTATAGCTTATTTGTATTTTTACTCTAGCCATTCGACAGAGAAGTGTTTTTCATGAAAAATAATATTAATTTATCATGAAAAAATAAATATAGCATTCACACTTATATTTTACGAACAACTATCCATCTAAGATCATATTTCCAAGTGATCAAAATATAGTCATCACAGTAGTAGGATGGGGATTTGAATTGTGAACCTGCATCTTCTTCTTTGTGATTGTGACAGAGGAGAACCAAAAACTCTGGCACGCCACACCACAACCGGGATAACTAAACGGAAGAACCGCAATATATAAATTTTGAATGGAAGTTGTTGTTTGTCGATCTAAGAATACCACCAACAATACATTTGTGCTTCAATAACAGTAGAGATTATACAGCAACGGTGCTTGAAAGGCTTCAAAATGTGCATTCTGTTGAATTCCAATCATTATTAAATGGTTTTTTCGAGGTTTTAATTAATAAGAATCCTTCACATAAACCCAAAATAAGACAGGAAAACTAACTAGTTATATTTTCAAAGATCAATAAATCCCAAACGAAGACACATGAAATGATATTCATTAGGCTACTACCTATCAAATATTGCTATTTTTAAAGTGGTGTTATGTTCTACTTTCTAGATTCATGCAACAGTAAGATCAGTGCATGAAATCCTACATTCTTAGAATTTATAAGCAAGAAAACTCTAACCAGCATAATGATTAACAAAGGGATAGACAAGAAAACAACCTTGAGAATTGAATCCAACTCTAACTAGAAGAGCTCCTAATTGACTTGTCAAAATTATAAAGCTCCTTTGAATTATAGCCATAAATTTTTTTAATCGAGTCCCTGCAGAAACTACAAGGAAAAAAAATAGAGAATTGGATAAGAAACACCGTCTTTGAATGTCTTAGGCCCTGTTTACTTTATGGAAACATTTTGTGTTTTCATTTTCTAAAATGTGTTTATTTTAACTTGCTAATAAGAAGATGAGACTTTAAAATGAACAATTGTGATGGAAAGAAGAAGAAAAAGTAGTTAGAGATGACGCACTTTTTAAAATAATGAAATCAATATTTTGACATTTCCATTGTTTCCAAAAAATGCACAGTTTCCGCCAAAAAGAAAAATGCACACAGTTATTTGTTCACTTCACGAGTCTAGTATCTCCTTGTCAGCAAGTAATATTTTTAAGAAATGAAAATTGAAAACGTTTTCACAAAGTAGACAGGGTCTTAGTTTCAAGGATAATGTTGTGCTTGATTTAATATAATAAATATTTTCCATGAATAAACCGAATAAAAGACAATATGAAAATTTGGAGGATGGTAACAAAATGCAAAACATGACTTCTGGTTTAGCAAAATTCAAAATGTGAGTATGCTAGTTTTGAAACTTGGCAATAGTTGGATGAGCAATTATTCCAGCGTCACCCTTAGGATTCAATGGGCTTAACATCCCAACCCATGGCGCATCCCCTTAAAAGAACTCTTTACTATAAGTATATTAAGTTGTGTCTTCACTAACAGCAATTGCTTTTGGTTTAGTGGTAAGCGTTTGGTCCTACAGATGGTATCAGAGCAAGGTCATGGGTTTGAATCCCCCGGCTGACACTAGGGGAGATTGTTGGAATAAATAAATCCAACATCACCCTTAGGATTCGATGGCCTTAATAGCCCAACCCATGGCACTTAGGCGCAGCCCCTTAAAATCAAAGTAATTCTTGAAGAATGAGTGAGAAAGGTGAACCTGCATGCCTCCTTGTTGAAATTCTTCTCTTTAACTCCAAACAAAGATTCAAACACCTCAGGCTCAGCACGACAAAAATAAGGACGCTCTGAAGGAGAACAAAGTTAAATTCCAAAGCGCTAACATTCGAACAAGGAAATTCAACAATCATAAAATTCAAAACTGAAAATGATGGTGTTGCCACTGACCAGAGTAAATGGAACATTTCCTGGTACTCTTTTCATAATGAATGCACCATCCATCTGGTCCTATTAAACTATTGTAGAGCTGAAATTCATCACCACATATCCAAACATAAAGAAAACAACAAAAATATCATCATTATAAATTAGGGTCTTGTTAACCATTGGCCCAGACACTCTTTAAGCTTTCTATTAAAAGAAATTATTTATGCAAAAAGTAAAGCATTCTAATTTTCAATGCGTTGACTTTTACATATTCCCATAAAAAGTTTAGTAAAACTTATTATTTAAGGTGCTTAAAGAGCATTTTCCTATAAATTATACTCACATTTCTGACACCAAAAAATGCTCAATTTACAAAACAAACTTAAAAGTAGGAAAATCAAATGGACCTCAACATCTGAAGGGTCAGTGAAAATTTCTTCAGGAGATGGATAAGAAGGACCCTTTTGAAGCTTACAGCAAGCTCCACAGCCTTCCACACATTGCCACGACAATTCCTTCTTCTTGCCGCCGAAACCAGCTTTGTTTTGTCTTTGCTTTTTGTCAGTTTTCATCGTAGCTGTCTGTCGACGACGCGACGCCGAACATGTTAGTGATGATGGCGGCACCACCAGAGTGGCAGTGGTGAGAGACATCATAATGGGTCCGTAGATTTTCTTGTTCGCAAGAGTTAACTAGAAGATGGGTGGGATATAGGAAGGGAATCCTCTAAGGTTTTTTCTCTCACCTTCCCCACACCTTAGCTGTTAGTTAGAAGACTAATATAGGAACGGATGCGGGTTTTACACTTTCTAAATCGACACCAAAAAGTGGTAAAAGAAACCCTTCTATTTTATTTTATTGGGAAAAACTAACATGTTAGTAATTCAAAAATGAAAATGGTTTATTATAATTTATGTATCTAATTTACTTTTTTAACTTTATCACAAATTAATTGTACAAAATTAAGATAATATTTCTATTTTTAGATTCTTAAAATGTGCCCTTAAGGGCCTAAGGCACAAGTTAGCAAGATTTTTTTTTTACATTTCTTCTTTTTTTTTTCTCTATCTCTCTCTTTAAAAGATGAAGGAGAGATGTTTTGATCTTAATTAGTCCTAATTTTAACATACTAATATATTATATTCCTGAATTCCCTCCGAAACCTCCAAAACACAATTAAGGAAAAAAAAAAAAACTACACTTTTTAAATATGGATGGATATACTCTTTTCATTAATTATAGCCTTAAATTATACATCTTTTGTAATAAATTAAAACCCTTTTATTTTATTTTTTTGACAAAAAACCCTTTTATTTTTCTTTCAAGAATGTAACTTTTTTCAATAATAGTGACTTTGAACATTTTCTTCTCCATCTCAAGTTTCTGACTAATCGCGTTGTTCCACTATTCGTTACTGACCACACCTCATCATTCTGTCGTAACGCCGCCATAGTCGTGTTGGCAAACATGAGTAGTCGTCGCTGCGCCAACTCCTCTTTGTGTTGCCGCCGTTTTGCCACTCGCCGTCGACTGTGCCAAATTCCCCATTTATTTGAGTTGTATCAGACGTGAGTTTGAATTGGTCTGTTTAATAATTCTCATATGGGTTATGATTTATGAATAATCTAACTTCAAAATCAAAGTTATGCCACTGTATATCATGTAATGATCTATAGATTGAAAGAAAATTTAACTAACATTCAACCAATATCAAGAAAGATTATGACAACTTTGAAGCATTAAACAGTAGACACTAGACACAACATGAGATGAAGACATACTGTGATACAACATGATACAACAGTCGTCGGTGAAGGCCACGGTGTCGACGGCAAAGGATGCGATGTTGAAGACGAAGGGCAAAGAAAGGTCATGAGATGAAGACATACAATAATTTTTTTGTTTGAGTAATTTTTTTATCGATACGCGTGAGATAGATCTGAGCCATTGATATCTTAATTTGCCACTTGTCATGTTTTAATGAAGGGAAATTGAGATGGCCATTTCCTACCCAAATGGAGAGGATCTGAACTCGGATTTTCCCTACCTCTCCAGGATCTGAACTCGGATTTCCCCTACCTCTCCATCAATAGTCAATTCGCTAAAATGAAATCAAATCCTCAATTCAGGAAAGATGAAAAATGGATCACCATTTAGAATTTAGGATTAGCCACTCAACTGAACAGATTGTTCTAAAATGCTGATCGTGACTCGTTTTCTTCAAACGATAAACATCATACACTTTTGACCAAACAAAAATATGTACGAGCAATCTTGCAAGTGCAAGACTTCAAGGTACAATTTAAATAATAGCCCGAGACATAAAAACTATTAAGATCTAACTGAGGGGAATGAAAATGGGATGTGGGGAGAAACGAGACAGCATGTAAGCAGCACCAGGTGAGGCATGGCTCACTTGGTATGGCTTGCATGAAACTGGTGCATTCGCAAGGGTTTGGAGGAGAGTTGTTTTCATCACATTGAAATATTTAAACAAGAAAGATTGTATTCTTGGCCCATCAAACAACTATCCTCCTGATTCCTGACTCAAAATCTCAACATCAAAGATGAAGATTTCTTTCCCCACCCCCCAGCTTTCTTTTTCACCCCCTGGGTTTTCATTTTTAACCCTTGAAAAAAAGTTCAGTGCACGCGTACTGAACTTTTTAACGATGTAAAACACCTATTTTTCAATATCGAAAAAGTTCAGTACGCGTGTACCGAACTTTTTGTAGGTAAAATCAAGGGTAAAGTTGGATTTCTGGGGGGTGAAAAAGAATGACGGGGGGTGGGATGAGAAACCATCATCAAAGATGGTCAAGATAACAATCAAATTAGTTCAGCTGTCATGTAGTAATTACCATATCATTTATTTTTTGTCTAATCAGTCCAGAACCTAAGATCTTCACTAATCATCTGCATAGTATTTGGGCAAGAGCAGTCTAATTGAATGCCTTCTATACTACTGAAGGCACACATCACCTATAACTAACTATAATTGGATTCACTTGAACATTTTTTTACAAGGCCAGGATGTTTTACACCTTTCCATTAAGCAAGTATTTCCCCTAGGTAAAATGATTGCAAGCCTAAACAGAAGCCATACCAGCAGTTAGACGGTAAATTTCAAACTAAACTATGTGGTAATAAACAACCATGGGCAAATTCCATCAGGTATAACATGTATGGCTCTTTTTTGAAAATCATACACTTCTCAGTTACATTAACTAACTTCCAGAGCTTCACTCTCTTTCTTCCTGAACATTCACTTACCTAAGATTAGAAACTCTCATACAAACCTAAAATCTCTACATGGGCATGAAATTCATATTATTCAATATAAAAGATAAATGCAGAAAAAACCAACCTGGCTCACTGCGACAAGTAAGTAGTTAGAGTCAAGCCTTGCTATGCAATTTTTTTTTTAGTAACTAAGTGGGGCATGAGCAAAGCCCATATTACACTAAGAAAATATCAATGACCTTGGAAAATGAAAACTAAGAATCAGTCAGCAATATGAATTATGACTGGGAATGGGATGTCTCTTGTTATAGAAGAGAGAAAGACGGGATTGCACACTTCTCTTAAACTATGAAAGGAAAACAAAAATTAGAAAGAGTAAGCAAGGTGTGGAATGTGGATTCTGAGAGAATGTATGTAAAATTGATTACCGTACATTGCACTTGTAAACCATGCATACAATCAAGAAGAATGTGAATATGGAAAATTCAAAGAATAACAATAAGTAACAAAATATAACTTGACGGCAAATGAATAATCATCGCCTGTAGTGAAAGCAGCATTTGATTTTGAGTACAAACATTAACAAACATTTTCTATTCGGCACAATACAATATGAGCATTCAAAACAAAAAAAATAAAATAAAATCTAAAAACATACAGGCAGTATTCCAACATCTCTAACTGTAAAATAGAATGTTAAAAAATAAAGAGGGGTCAAGGAGGAACAGCAATGCACTGACAGCACAGTAGATGTAGTTGCACTTGCAGTTACAGGCGGCGAATTGCGAACCTAATATCGACGATTGAGCTGAATATGCATTCTCTCAAAGCTCGAACTCTTCTTCCCTGAGAGCAATCTCAGCGGCTTCTTCTTCCTCGTCATCAAGCACAAAATACTCATTCTTCTCGACAGGCATAAACATGTAAAACATGACAATGTAAAAGGCAAGACTAGCACCCTCCTCAGCAAGATTACTAACCCACCTATACTTATAAGCAGTGATGGTTTTGAGAGCAAAAACAACAATGCGAGTGAAATAAAGGTAACCAATAACAACAATATAGAATTGCCTAAAAAGGGTTAGCTTCGCGAGATTCCTAGCAGCTTTTCCATCGGTCTTGGATGTTTCCCTAAGCGATTTAATGGACCATACAATAGGAAAAATGATTGCACAACAACAAATGATATCAACAAGTAAGAAAACCTGATTCCAAGTAACCCAATCCTTGATAAAAGGACCAGTTTCGCCGATTATAACAGAAGCTAGATTCGCCAAAACCTGAAGAGGAATAACAACCATGAGAACCTTCTTCTCCCTTTCCTGCAGAAATGGCTTGAGGAAAGACCATCCGGTACCGATCAATACAATGACGGTGAAAAGCAACACGACACGAATGAACTGGAAAATGTAGAAAAGAACATCCCAACCGTGTGGAGTTCCGGTGATCTTGACATAGTGTTTATCCTCGGCGGCGCAAATGAGATTAAGAGCTTTCATGAGGAGAAGTGCCGCCATGAGAAGATGGATCCGGTGAACGGAGCGTTTGTTGTTGTAACAGACATAGAACCAGACACCGAGAAAACCGAAGTAAACGATGGAGAAGAGGAAAAACATAGTAGGAAGCTGAGTTTGACCGGCGGAGAGATAATCACGGGATTTATCGGCATCAAGGTTGAAAAGCTCGGTGCGAACCGCCATGGAAACGGAGGTTTCCGGCGCACAATTAGCGAAAAAGAGACTGAACTCATTCGGATAGGTAACAGGATAAGAACGGTTAAACGACGCCGTTGGAGGAGGTGAAAGATCACGGAAAGTGAATAGAGGCATGATGTAATGTGAATCGAGAACGCAGAAGCTAGGGTTTTGTTGGATCTCAATTAGAACTTGAAGAAGCGATTCTTCGCTTAAGAGGAAGAATCCGAGACGAGATGGATCGGGTTGTGCTGCGCCGGCGGCGACTGAGACTTCCGATACGGCGATCCGAACGTGGCCGGAGTGTGTGAACCCGAATTTCTCGAATAAGATCATGGGTCGGGTATCTGAGGTTATGGTGAGAGATTTGATCTCAGCCGTTGATGGTTGTGTTGTTGCGAGGAAGAGAATTGTGATGAGTGAAACGACGGTGGTGATCGCCGTTTTGGCCATTTTTGGAATCAAGAAGCGATTTGAGTGAAACTGTTTTTCTCTTTTGTTTTTCTTCTCTATGGATGTTGTTAGCGTATTGTTGAAGGTTCAGAGTGTTGAATCTGTTGATGATTGATATGTGAAGCCTGAATTGGGTGTTTATAAAACGACGTCATGCTTGTGACGCTGCAATGAGCGTCTATTCGCGGAAAGAAAGAAATTGAGGGCGCATTTAGGCCCAATAGTGTGTTATGGATTTGTGGCCCTATTCATATTTGCTAAACACACCAACCACTTTTTACAATCATTTCATTGAAGAGAAATGAAATGATGTCTCTGGATGGAAAGCTCAATATAATGGACAAGGATTGTGTGACTTTTGGGCAGAAGGAGACCTTTACTATTTACTAGAAGAATTGAAGAAACAACATGAAATCGTCTGAATTATCGTCTGGATCGGACTAAATCCTAAAATTTTATAGGCCTAATGAAAAGCGGCCCAAATAAATGATCCAAGTGATTCAAAATGTGAAACTTGGCGGGAAACTCACGCAAGGACGTCATCATATCGGAGGAATCGCCTATGGGAAGAATAACTGACCCCCCATACCATGAAGGCACGACTGACAGGGGAATAACCACCCACGTCCACCATTATGACGTGGTGGAAAAGGATGGCGGAGGAAGATGAATGCACCCACGATCTTCACTCTCAAGGGAAGAGAGGCAGTTAACGGCAGCAAGGGGGCAAATCTCACTCTATAAATAGATGGTTTTAAATCAAAGTAAAAGATGGATCCGATAATATAACACAATTTGTATACCCCCTATTAATTTTATCATAACATCGTCATTTTCAGGCGGGGAAACAAAATTCCAATTTTGCCCTCAAATAATTTTCGAAAACTTTTTTTTTCCTTTTCAGAATCTATCTTCCTAAATAGACTTAAACGTAGTTTTTAGATTTATTTTTTTTTCCATTCATATTTTAGATTCTATTTTCATAAAATTAAAACTTTCGAAAAACATTTTTCAAAAATTTAAATATTTCTGAAAGCAAAATCCAAAATTACTTTAAAAACATTTTTTCAAAGCCTCAATTTTTTTAGCTTATTTTTAACCTTAATCATATCCAAAAATAATGAGAACTAGTATGAACACCCGTGCCAAGCACGGGCTAGAAGTTCAATATTTTTTAATAATTATATATATATATATATATATATATATATATATATATATATATAAATTAAGAAATATTTTAGAAATGAAAAATTGGAGCTCGAACCAGCATCACACATAAGTTATCTTTCATTTATAAATATATAATAATTTTAGACTTTAATGTCCAAATATATGTATATTATTATTGTCTTACTAATTATTTTATTTTGCTGTTAAAATCTGATGAAAGTTTTATTTTTTCCTTTTTTGTTAATTAAAAATTAATTTAAAGTATCAAGAGATCGATTTCTTCAAATTGCAAAGGATAATTTCTTACGAACTGAAGAATCTATTCAAGAATGTGTAAAAAGTAAACCAACTGATATCATAATCTTATGTCTAACATCTTAATTATTTTTTGTAAAAAGTCCAATCAAAATATTCAAATTAGAAATCTGATCTAACGAAAGAGGATAATCTCATATGGTGTGAAAAGTTGAACAAAGTTAGTGTAAAAATTAAAGCAATTGAGACCACAATCTTAGGTCTTGCATCTTAATTATTTTTAAAAAAATTTAATCAAAATTTCAAGAGAGATATAATCTAACATAAGAGAGTAATTTTTTACGGTGCGAAAGACTAAATAAATCCCCTGTAAAATGTAAAACTATTTGGATTATAACCTTAAGGCAGATGTCATAATTATTTTTGTAAAATGTTCAATTAAAAGAATTTAATTTATATACAATGTCGTTGTAAAGTTATTTTATACATTCGTCCAATAATATACCAATACATCATGTATTCTGTTTAGAGACACATGACGTGTCACATTCATTAAATGATGTGGCAACACATCATTAGATGTATGTGTAAAAAAAGTTTACACCGACAGTGCACAACAATTAAACTCCAATTAAAATATCCAAATAAATTTGATCTAACAAAATAGGATAATACATGACGACATTAAGAACTAAAACAAATCTGTGTAAAAAGTAAAACAATTGAGATCATAACCCTAGGTCTCACAACTTAATTATTTTTGTAATAAATTCAATTAAAATATCCAGAGAAATTTGGTCTAACAGAAAACCATAATCTCTTACGTTGTTAAAAGCTATATCAAACCCGTGTAAAAAATAAAGTAATTGAAACCATAATCATAGACATTGCATCTTAATTATTTTTCTAAAAAGTTCAATTAAAATTTCAAGAGGGATTTAATCTAAATCAAACCTGTGTAAAAAGTAAAGTAATTTGGACTATAATCTTTTGTTTCACGTTTTTATTATTTTTGTACAATGTTCAATTAAAATCTAAAGAGATCTTATCTAACGGAAGATGGTAATCACTTACGGTTTGAAGAACTAAATAAACCTCGTGTAAGGAGTAAAGCAATTGTGGTCATAATATTATGTCTTGCATCTTAATTATTTTTGTAAATCAATTAAAATTTCTAGAGAATTTTGTTCTAACGGAAGAGAGTAATCTTTTACGGTGTGAAAAACTAAATCAAATCGGTATAAAAAGTAAAGTAATTGAGAACACAATCTTATACCTCACATCTTAATTAATTTTTGTAAAACATTCAATGAAAATATATATATATATTTTTTTTTACAATGTTGCCAATGAAAATCGAACCTAGAACCTCATGGATACTACCCAAACCCCTCACCACTACAATGAAAATATTCAAAGAGATACAATCTAATGTATATATATATATATATATATATATATATATATATATATATATATATATATATATTTATATATTTACAATGTTGCCAATGAAAATCGAACCTAGGACCTCATGGATACTACCCAAACCCCTCACCACTACAATGAAAATATTCAAAGACATACAATCTAATGTAAAAAGATAATCTTTTACAGCGTGACAAACTAAAGTAATTTAGAACACAATCTTAGACCTCGTATCTTAATTATTATTATTATTATTTTAAAATGTTCAGTTAAAATATCTAAAGATATATGATCTAATGAAATAGGGTAATCTCCCATGGCGTGAAGAACTAAATCAAGCTCGTATAAAAAGTAAAGCAATTGAGATTATAACATTAGGTCTCACATCTTAATTAAAAAATTTTGTAAAATAATCAATTAAGGTATTTGGAGAAATTTTTCTAACAGATAATGGTAATCTCTTACGGTATGAAGAACTAAATCAAGTGTTAAAAGTAAAGTAATTCAGATCATAGTCTTATGTCTCACGTCTTAATTATTTTTGTAAAAAGTTCGATTAAATTTTAGAGAAATTTGGTCTAACAGAAAAGCATAATTTTCTTCATTGTGAATAACTAAATCAAGCCCATGTAAAAAGTAAGAAAATTTGAACCATAACATTAAGCCTTACGTCTTAATTCTTTTTGTAAAATGTTCAATTAAAATATCCAGGGGACTGAATATAACAGAAGAAGGTAATCTCTTACAACATAAAAAAACTAAATCAAGCCCATGTAAAAAGTAAATTAATTGAGAATATAATTTTGGGTCTCACATATTAAATTTTTTACTAAAATAAAATTCAATTAAAATATAAAAAAAAATTGTTCTTACCGAAGATGGTAATCTTTTACGTTGTGAAAACCTAAATAAAGTTCATGTAAAAAGTAAAACAAATTTCAAGTGGGATTTTATCTAATAGAAGAGAGTATAATTTTTTACGTTGTGAAGAACTAAATTAAGTCTATGTTAAAAGTAAAGAATTTTGGACCATTACCTTAGACCTCACATTTTAATTTTATTTTTAAAATGTTCAAATAAATATTTAAAGAGATTGAATATATAACAGAAGAAAGTAATTTCTTACGGTATGAAAAATTAAATCAAACTCGTGTAAAAAGTAAAACAATTGAGATCGTAATCTTAGGTCTGACATAATTATTTTTGTAAAATGTTCATTTAAATATCCAATTAAAGAAATCAAATATAACAGAAGAAAATAATTTCTTATAGTGTGTAAAATTAAATCAAACCTGTGTAAAAAGTAAAGCAATTGAGATCGTAATCCTAGGTCTCAATTCTTAATTATTTTTGTACGATATTTATTTAAATATCCAAATATTGTAAAAAGTAAAATCAAACCCATGTAAAAAGTAAAGCCGAATATAATAGAAGAGAATAATTTCTTACAGTGTGAAAAATTAAATAAAACATATGCAAAAAGTAAAGCAATTTAGATCATAACATCATGTCTCGCATCTTAATTATTTTTGTAAAATGTTCATTTAAAATATTTAAAGAGATATGATTAAACAAAAGAGGGTAATCTAATCTGTACAAAAATTAAAACAATTGATATTATAACTTTAGGTATTACAATTAATTATTTATGTAAACAATCAATTAAGATATTGAGAGAAATTTGTTCTAATTAAAGATGGTAATCTCTTACATTGTGAATAATCAAATCAAGTCCGTATAAAAATATGTCATATCCAAACCCATTGAAAAAAATAAAAATAAAAACAAATATAAAATATAATATATTTTAGATTTTACAAATTATAGATCATAATAATATTAGGGTGGAGTTACTTATCCGTATAAAATTCATGAGAATCTTAATGTCGATTTTGTTTTTTTTTTTGGTACATATGTCTATTTTGTTTTTTAATTATTATTATTATTAGTGTTTGTTTGGCAATACATTAAATGGTAAAAAAAATATTCAAGGCAATCCTATTTTTTTGTTTGATAATAGATTATTGTTATGTTACTTATCCTATAGAATTGATGGTAATCCTATTATTTAATTTTTTTTGTTTCATTATAGATTTAACATTATAGATTTAATAAACAATAAAAAAATCAAGGCAAAAAAATTATAAAATTAATATTTTGTTGTTAGTGGGAATCGAACCGTGTTGCTTTAGGTCGTAAAGAGAAAACACATAGGCGCCACGTCATTAAAATAATGCCACTTGTACGTTTACTTCTTGAGAAGCAACGTGAGGATGCCAAGTGTACTTTTTAATTTGAGTAAGGTAAATAATAATATATATAGATATATAGATATAATTTTCTTAATGAATATGAGATATTATAAATATCCGTTTTTTTTAAGTAAAAACAAAACAACACTCTTTAGTGCATCTCACGTGTTCCACTCTATAATAAAAAAACTGACAATTGCAAATTACCAAACAACCCATAAAATACCAACAAATAATATTCGAAACGAGAGAAAAGGAATAAACCTTGTAAACAAATGATGACAAAAAAATATTGCAGGACATTTTAGTCATTCAACAAAATTTCATTATATTTTATGATTATGTTCATTCATACGAAGTGGTCGGTGTTCACGTTTTGTTGAATTGAGACCCCAAAAACAAACGAAAAAGACCAAAAAGTCCTATGTAGGATTCATTATCCACAAAATAGTTTCAAAAAAACGGAGTAATCGAAGTTTATAGGAATAACTATTTAATGCGTTGGACTGAGACGGGTTTGTGGGGGGTTTTTTCTGGTACGCAAATCCTCCAGAAACTTTGATAAAGAAAAAAACGTGGGAAAAATCGAAATCGCCATCATTGTTTTTGGATTGTTTTCTGAATCTGTAAGTGTAAGTTCATCTTCTTTCTATAGTGATTGTTAATTGTTTTGATTATTTGGTTAGAAATAAATTTTTGTATTTTTTTTAATATTAAATCGGTCATTATTATTATTTTTTGACCAAAATAAATCATGTTCATGTTTGCCAAATTTCCATGCAGTTTGTTGTTGATCAGGAACAGTTATGATTGTTATTGTGGTTGTTTTGGTTGGAAGTAAAGCTTGAACTTTTTGAGGATTTTTTTTTTTTTTTTTGGTGTGGAAAAATATGAATGTGGTAGGGAAAGTTGGGAGTTTGATAAGTCAAGGTGTGTACTCGGTTGCTACCCCTTTTCATCCTTTTGGTGGTGCTGTTGATGTGATTGTTGTTCAACAACAAGATGGTACATTTAGAAGCACACCTTGGTATGTTAGGTTTGGTAAATTCCAAGGTGTTCTCAAAGGTGCTGAAAAAGTTGTTAGAATAAGTGTTAATGGTGTTGAGTCTAACTTTCATATGTATCTTGATAATTCCGGAGAGGCTTATTTTGTGAAGGAAGTGGATGAGGATAAAGGGGTTGATCTTGATCAAGATTCTAGTAACAAAAATGATAGTTTTTTAACTAATGGTCATAGACTTGATCATAGTATCTCGGATTCTGGGGTGCTTCGGTTGAAAGATGAAGTTGAGTCCTCGGTTGTGCCTCGGATTCAAAGGACGGAATCTGAAGTGAGATATTATGATTTTCAAGATTCGTTTGATGATTCAGTTGATTTATCAGAATACGGATCTAATTCATACGGAAATTTAGAGGGAGAAAATTCCACAGACTCGCAGGGTTCTCACCCAGAGATGGTCTTGGTGAGTGTTGATGGTCATATTTTGACAGCTCCTATCTCAGAATCAGAGCAAAATGATGAAAATGTGCGGTTAAGAAATCCTCAATTTCATCTCGGCCCGGCTGAAGAGACTGACATATGTGAAGGCAATGGAGAGTTTAGTTCTGGTGAAAATGCTTGGGCTGCTGATTATATTAGCCAGCTGGATGTTTCAACAACTGATAACAAACCTAGACGGTGTGACGCTAATGGTGATGATAATACGTCTTTGATCCCACTCGAAGTTTGTCAAGAAGAGGAGGTAAGTATTTGTGAACCACAAGAAACTATGGAGGTCGAAATTCAAGAAGATCTTCATACGAAAACTGATTCAGAAGGTGCGGTTGTATCTGGCATCAAGAAGGAGAGTGTTTTCAAAAGCTGTTTGGAGCTACAGGAACTTGCACAGCAGGCTGGAAGTCCTGACTTACGAGGATCAATGTTGGAGGTTCAAAATTCATCTTACGAATCTAATGCTAGTTCTCCTGTACAATCTACAAACATTGATGAGTTATCCTCCACAAGTACTCCTACTTCTTCTGGTTATCATAAATCTCCAAAGTCAGAATCAGGACTTCAAGAGGTTGAGAAAGATGCACCGAGAGAAGTTGAAACTGAAACTGCATATGCCTCTCCTTCTGTTACCGGTGATACTGAACGGAGTAGCAAACAAGTTGACATGCCAGTATCAAATGGCAGGGTAGATGATACTCATCTAACCACTTCTCTTGAAGACGTTAGTAATGCAAATGAGGTTTTGGAACCTCATACCGAAACTTCAAGTAATACAAACGAGGTTTTAGAACCTCATACCGAAACTTCAAGTAATGCAAATGAGGTTTTGGAACCTCATACTGAAACTTCAAGTAATGCAAATGAGGTTTTGGAACCTCAAACCGAAATTTCAAGTAAAGGTGACCAAATCCATTCCGGTTTGGGTAAGCCCTGTGTTACAAAATTGTTGCTCTTAGGTTCAATAATTACTTGTTTGATAATAGCATGTATATATTTACTTTTCATTCATATTATAATTTTCAGGATTTGAGGTCTCCCTTTGTGGTCATGAACTTAAGGCAGGTATGGGCTTGGTAGCTGCTGCTGGAGTGTTTGAAGCACATCGAATATCAGCAGATGATTTTGCAAATTCTGCATCGTCAATAATTAAGAATCAGAATCTCGTGATCAAGTTTAAAAAGATGTACTTAACGTGGGAAAAGGCTGCTCCTCTTGTTCTCGGTGCAGCTGCGTTTGGTTCGATTTTACCTGTTGAGTCGAAAGACGCATTTCCTGTGGAACAGGATGATCAACAATCACCCTCGTCTGGACGGCGATGGAGACTTTGGCCCAATCCTTTTCGAAGGGTCAAAACAAGTGAACACAGTTATAGCGACGCATCAAATGAAGATGTTTTTCTAGATTCCGAGTCTGGGGCTCTTTTAGAACCAACTCCATCATCGAGTAATCAGGGATCTCCTCATAAGCAATTTGTAAGGACAAATGTTCCAACCAATGAACAGATAGCATCCTTGAATCTTAAAGATGGTCAAAATACAGTAACCTTCAGTTTCTCAACAAGGGTTCTAGGAACACAACAGGTTTTGTGACATTCATTGACTGTTGAAGTTCTCATATGAAGTTATATACAGTAATTGAGTTTTGTTTATTAAGAGAGATATTTCAATTACTCTACAGGTCGATGCTCATATATACTTATGGAAGTGGAATGCTAGAATCGTAATTTCTGACGTTGATGGAACTATTACAAAGTAAGGCTACAGATAACGCTTTTCCAGATGCTATTATTGCAAATTTTTGAGAAAAGTACTCAAAACAGTTTCTTCGTTTAGGTCTGATGTTTTGGGACAGTTCATGCCTTTAGTTGGCAAAGATTGGACACAATCTGGGGTGGCAAGGCTTTTCTCTGCCATTAAGGTAAGTGTTTTTTTCTTAATAATTTGTTTATGCAGATTTAACTTATTCATTTACATTGAATAGGATATTTTAAGGTCAACTATTATGTCAATGGAAACAGATCATTTTAGGATATTTCCTTAAGAAACATATTGTACTGTGAACATGTAATTTAATTTCCGCTTTCTTCTTTCTGTTTGTTCGTTATGTTTCTGTTAGAATGAAAATATAAATAAATTAAATGGTTATCATTAAAACCTTTATTCTCTTTTCAAAATTCAAAACATTACCTTCGAGAATAATGGTGATTTCTCTCTAAAAGATTAATGTTTAATACTTAATATGGATATGTCAGGAAAACGGATACCAGCTACTGTTTCTAAGTGCCCGTGCAATTGTCCAGGCATATCTAACCAGAAACTTCCTGCTTAACCTGAAACAGGTATTGAAACAACCGCGTCTTTTGTGGTAATTGACAACTTGTTTCCAATATTAAAACCTCTATATATTTGCAGGATGGAAAAACCTTACCTAATGGACCTGTTGTTATTTCACCCGATGGATTATTTCCTTCACTTTTCCGAGAAGGTGAGGCACTTTTAAACTGAGATTAATTGAAGTTGGTTGGATTCTACTATGTACTTCATGTAATGTTGTAATCATTTGTTAACTATATAATGATGGATTTGCATACTACTGGTGATATCACGTAAATTTTTATAGTTCTTTCCTCATTTCAAAATAAAGGGTCGAGAAAAACACAATATAGTTATAATTACAAAATATGAATAAATGCACGACATTAAATAAAAATCAAGAATATTTTAAGGATTTTAAACTCTACAATATTTAGTCTCTTCATTATTAAGCACTATGATCAAATGAGGTGACTGCTTATTTAGAGAGCTAGAGTTATATATTGAATGTGTGGCACAAATTCATAATCTCGACAATATTTCTTTGGCAACGCATTATTGATAACCCATTATTCTTTTTTGTTAACTCACGAAGTTCAAATTTTATATGTATGCGATTTGTGCTGATGCCCATTATAATCAGTTCTTTTTATATTTAAATAACAGAAATATTATAACCATATGCATTATATTTTTGGATTTTTTTAAGTCTCTGACTTGTTATTTTGTGTGTTTGGTCCCCGTTTGGATGAAAGTGATAAGAAGAGCACCTCATGAGTTCAAGATTGCTTGTCTAGAGGTAACTTCCGGAACACAACCATGTCATTGTATAGCTCTGAAATGCATTTACAAGTCGTTTTCTTACCAAAACTTTTTTTCCTTTCTTTTTTTGTAGGATATCAAAAGACTTTTCCCTACTGATTATAATCCATTCTATGCGGGTTTTGGCAATAGAGACACAGATGAACTTAGTTACAGGAAAATCGGAATCCCAAAGGGCAAAATATTCATTATTAACCCAAAGGTGTGCTTTCTTGATTAATATTTCAAATGATCGGAATTTTTCTCTAGTTCTTCCGACACCAACTAAGTGTTGTGAAAACTAACAGGGCGAGGTAGCTATTAGTCAACGTATTGGTGCAAAGTCGTATACATCATTACATACCCTCGTCAATGACATGTTTCCACCTACTTCTTTGGTTGAGCAGGTGACAAATCATCTCAAAATCCCCCATTTTAATGTCAGGTTTTAACAACCCCGAATTATTTTGACTTTTAATATCTGAACATTTCAGGAGGACTACAACGCATGGAACTATTGGAGAATGCCACTGCCAGATATCGACTAATTTATCGGTTAAGTTATTTACTTCCCTTTGACAAGGATCTGTTGGTATGAAACTATTCAGCATGTTAACCAAAAAGCCAGACAATCCGCCAATGTGACTTATGTGCGATAACTGAGCGGAGAGAGAGTACCTTCTATCCAGGAAGTCATTGATGATTGGGCATGTAAGTTCTCCATGAACATATTTCATTGTATTGGCAATGCCATTGTTTTCCTTCTTTTTTGATCTGCATTAAATCTTGATTCATTTCTACTCATCAATGGAGTTGTATAACATTTGGCTTACATGATAACTGCAACATCTTGTATATTTTTCCATTGGGTTATCAGGAAATAATGACATGACACACATGATTATCAAAGCAACTGTCTTTTCTCTCTAATTCTAATTCTGGGTCAGAGGATGTGGAGCCCAAGTATTAGAGTTTGTAGGGTGTGTTTAATTTAAGGTAGCATTTTATGTTTTCACATACAAGTACATAAGCGTTTGTGACATAATTTTGACAGTGTCTATTGTTTTGAAGAGTTTTATATTGTGTTTTCGTTGTTACTTGTACAAATATATGAAATCATGAAAATGAAGTTGAAACATAACATTACATTGTGGCCCTTTGTTTGTCCAATGCATAAAAAGAAAAGAAATCCATATTTGTCTCTGTTGGAGTAAAGAAATAGCAGACAAGATGCTACAAGAAAGAGAGAAAATATGCCACCCTAGGCAATCCATATTTTACATTTTTATCGTGATTTTTCTGCTTCGTTATGGAAATTGAATTGCTCAGTCATTTTTCTTGATCAATAAGAAATTGAATGACTATAATCATATAACCGGATTACATTACTTGCAAGTTTCAGTCTCAAGATTTCCTTGCTGCCATACAGAAAAGCATCACCTAGTAAGTACCGAGATTTCCTGCCTTAAAAAAGGTCATCCTTATTTGAATACAAGTCGCTGCCACTTTAAGTCTCATTGATATTGAATTAATAAATTCTGAGAGGATTAATTTAGTGTCTTTATGATTATTAAGTCAAATTGGTATCGACTATATAAACTGAGATAGTGAAATATTATCTCGATGAAAGTCTAATCCACTTCTCAAGGCAAGTTCACTTCTTTTTTATTCCCAAGGCTTCATTTGTAAGCATAACCTCCTTCACAAGTGTTTTACCTAATTTTTTTTTCTTTCGATATTGTGTTTTGTTTGTCATCATAGTTTTTGTCGGTTATAATTATTAAATTACAGAAACTTAGTTGGTTTGTTTGTAAAACATATGACAAGTAGTAAAAGTTTAGTACCTTTTTTAAATTGGAAATTAAAAGTTTATAACAACTACTCACAGCCCTCAATGCTATTACATTTTGTGTTCTTCTCTTAAAAAGGGAGAAGATTGAAGTAGCTCATCAATGGAATTTTCTATTTTACTAAAATGAAAACTTGATGGGAATTTTTTATAAGTAGTTCGTTACAAAAATGTTTATGCCGTCGTTATTCTTCGACAACAACTACTATTCTTATTGGTAGAATTTGATCACTCAGATCACTACCAACAACTGCAAGAATCGTACCACCATAATAAACTTTAAAAAGTATCCATCAAACTCAATAAATGATTTACAAATTAGAAAAATTTGTTCAAAACCTTCAAGACACATAGATTCTCTCAGCTACCACCCATAAAGTCATTTTTGTAATACCCACGTAAACATATACGATGTCATGTCATGTCACTCAATAACATGAATATTTTCGTAATGAATGGTCGTGAAATGGATAGCAGTGCAATTTGTTACAAAGTTAAAAATCAATTTGAAACTTAAAAAATATATTAAAAGAACTAACATTTATAATAGATTCTCATAAATGTATAGCAAAATATAGCATTAAAAAAAATTAAAGTAACCCAAATTCAAAATGGAAATAGCTTTTTTTTTTTTTTTTGACAAAAAAGCAATAAATTAATAAGAAAAATTATCATTTGAATTTGAATAAACATAAAGCGAAAGTGAAGGCAGAGGAATCGAAATTGATGACTTCTTCTTCCTCACAAACTCTTCCATTGTTTTCTTCCATTCTCATTCTTTTCTTTCTTTTTTCTTAAACACAAACACATGCATGCACAGAAGCAATTAACATTTATACGTATACAAATACAAACAGGGTAAGACAAAACAAAACAAACACAAATTAATAACAATGTCGTCGTGGGTAAGATCGGCGGTCAACAGAGCAGTGGAAGCAGGTGGCCAGAGCAATCTCAGCCGCACCGTCCGCAATTATGCCGACTCTGTCGTTCTTCATGCAAGCAATGCCGTTGTGGGTGGCGCCAAAATCATTCAGGATCGCATTGTATGTAACAATCACCATTTTTAATTCTGTGATGAAAAATGTTGGCAAAATTATTGAATGCATGGAACATTTAATTTCTTCAATTTTTCAAATTATTATCAGTCCCGCGTGTCCTTTGACCATGCTTCATTAAATGTAATCATGTGTGACAATGTCACACATTTTGAAGAAATCATCTTCAATTTGAAGTGTCCATTCTATACATAATACAATCAATGCATTTGTTTTAGGTTTCAATTTGGTTCCTTACTTCTGTCAATTGCATTAGTTAGTCATTTCCGTTAGTTTTGTCACATGTGGCAGACGGTTTGATATGTGGACAAACACCTAACACTTGGACACATGTATAGTGAAACGGTGTTAGTGACAAAACTAACAGAAAGGATTAACTAATGCAAACTGTGGAAACGTAAGAGACTAAATTGAAATCTAAAATAAACGCAAGGAACCAAATGTGTAGTTAAGCCTTTATTTATTGAAATTCACACTAGCTACTAAATTATGTGGGTCCCAGTTGAATGTATTGAAAAGAGTGTGTTTCGCTGTTTACCTTGCAGTGTAAGAAATGTCTAGTTTAATGAACCTTCAAGTTTAAGGATAATGAAAATTTATTTTTTTTAATAAGATTCGGTATCTGACTCAATGACCCACTAACAAATGGATTAATTATCGATCAATTGAACAGGTGTCACGGAATATGCAAAGTTTTAGGCATACTGTGAAACGGTTAGAAGAAGTTTCAGTTTCATGTAGAGGGATAGAGAGAGTTCAGTTGCTTAGAAGGTGGTTGGTTGCTCTCAAAGAAGTTGAGAGACTTTCTGCTACATGCACCACTGACACAAAAGATCCAGAAGAAGACCATTTTGTTTCGGATGATTTTAAGGATTCACCTACTTTGGTTTGTTAATTAAACCCATCACAATTTTTATTGCTGTTGTTTTGTTTGTGTTATTTTATTTTTCCTCCTTCATTTTTGGCCTCGTCTTTTTAACTATGCAACAATCAGTCTTTTTAACTAGTAAACTGTTTTCGTAACTTTGTTATTGTTAATTTGTTAGTAATTTATCTATTCTCATAGTATATAACTATGCACAGATTTACTATGTAGACCCTGGTATGGAGGGTGAACCGAAGAATTTTCAAGATGTCTTTCTTCACAGTAAAGCTCTTGAAGGCATAACATTGTCAATGGTGAGTTAGTTAATGCAATATTGCTATTGATAAATGCAGCAGTTCCAAATGTTTAGATTAGTTTTGTGAATCATGATTCATGAATATAGTTATCAGCAATGCTATGTGTTTAAAAATCAAAGCATAAATGTAGACAAGTAACGAGGATCCTAACATAAAATGTTCATTTTTCCTTTTAAAACAAACGTCATCTGTGTGACTTGCGACACAATTCTTAACAGATGATTGTCTAATATACATCGGCGTTCCATTTTCAGTGGTTAAGCTTTATATTTGCTGATTTATGGAACTTAACCGCAGGTTAACTCTTTTGTGTGACTCAGATTCTTGAAGCACCAAATGAGGAAGAAGTCTCACTACTTTCCGAGATATATGGGTAAATTCGTCTTTCTTTTTTTTGTTGGTAAACTGATATTCTGCAACCAAATATTGGTCGAAAATAGATATTAGTTCATATATCACGATTAACTTGCTTAAACATCTGTGATCGGAACCCAAATTTAAAGAAAGAAACAAACAAACTGTATTATTGAATTGAAAATAGTTGTATGTATTACAGAAGATAACTCCTTTAACCCGAACCATAAGGTTTCTAACCGAATAATGGTGAATCCCCTCTCACTTGCTACCCCTTTCCTTAATATAATTGCTTCTCCTCTCTAACAGATTTACGACATAAGCAGTTTGGAATCAACTCTCTTTTTGGCCCATTTGTTGGTCTAAGGCCCAAACTCAGTTCATAACAATCTGCTTTTTGTTCGGTATGGTTTTATAGGCTCTGCATTAAAGGGGGCAAGGAAGAACAAACTGCTTTGTTATCAAGTGTACAGAAGTTGTCAAAAGCATTTTCTGGATATGAAGATGAAGTACTGGTAACGATTTTACTATAATTTTTTTTTCTTATAGATTTATTTGTTTATGGTTAATATATCACACACACATTATATTAAGATTTTTGAATAATGCTACTGAAGTTATATGCACTTATACCTAAATATCTTATTTCTTTCCACCTTATTTTTTCAACAGGCGAAACGAGAAGAATTACTTCAATATGTTCAAGCTTCAGTTTCAGGGTTGAAAATGAATGCTGATCTCATGAGGTTGTTGTAAAACCGATCTTTATCGATGCCTCTTTGACCTTGATATTTTCTTTTATTCCTCGGAAGATAGCTGCATGCTCTGTACATGTTTGATCAATTGGACCATATCACATCTTATTTTCAGCAATGCATATTTATTAGTATTCTACTGAAATATTGAATTCTTTAACTTTTCCCAACTAAATCATGTTGTATGTAATAATCTTCATGATATTATTATTCTTGACCTATAATGCTTCGAACCATTGTTAAGATTCACAGGTAAATTTATTATTATTTTCTGCTCTTGTATGTGATACACTCTCAGAATAGAAGCCGAAGCCTGCAACTTGAAAGAAAAAATTGAGAAGATGAAGGCCTCAAATTCTGTTGCTATAGAGGTGAGCTTGGATTTCATATATCCTCGTGATTAAAGTTCTATTCTAGCGATGCCTTAATGGGAAGGTGATATGAACTTCAGTTCGTACTTAACATGGTCGTTCCAAATATAAGGCAGCCCAAGCTTTTACTTTAGGCACACAAATTTTTTATTTATTATTAGTATTAATAAAACTTTCGCCATTTGTTGGTGCAATGGTAACTAGCCTTAGGCTGAAAAATATGTTAGGCTTGAGCCGGCCCTACCTCGCAAACTGCTCGTGTTGTTTTTCAGATTAGTACCTTTGATTTTTATAAATACACATTAGCATCTTATTTGAGGTTATAAGAATATTTTCTGAAATTCATAACGGATTACGATCATGAAATCATGTATCTATATGTAAATTTAAGCCTTAGTTTATTTTCAGGCTTTTGATGAAGCTATGAAAATTATTCAGATGTGTTCTAAGTTGGAGGAGCTCTTACTCAAAAAGAAATATTTTAACTGCAGTGATTCTCCAGAACATCATGCTGAAAAGGTCATTTTTCTTATCTCTTTTACTATTGAAGCGTCATATTTCATTACAATATAGTTTCTCAAAAATTCACTGAAAAGAGCATACAAAGTATTCAAAATTGATATTGTAATTTTTGACATTGTTTTTAATTCATTAAGTGTGGCTTCGAGGGGCACGAAGCATTGTTGCAAATTGCTATGTTTTTGGTTCGCACATCCTAGGTTACACATAAATTTCATTTTTACTGATTTTTTCAATCAATTTTTAGAGCCGTAAAGTTCGAATGCACTTTTGTGCCTTTCATTCCATATTGTATTATTAATGATGCTTTTGCAAGTAGGCATAATCTTTTTTATTTCATAGTACAACGATGGTCAATTTTCCTATCTTGATGTTACACTTTTTTTTTTGTGGGTGATGGTTTGTGATTGAATCATTTCCAGGTTGATAAATTGAAAGTATTATCTGAATCTCTTGCAAATTCTACCACAAAAGCTCAGACTCGCATTTCGGAGCACAGGTGCCAGAAATAGTTATTATTACTTTTAAGGTTCTTAAGGGCCATTTATTTTATCTATTTTACTTTTCATTTTCAATTCAACTAATAAACATAAGAAAATATAGATTCCATATTTTCATCAGCACTTGTTTACAATTTTTGAACATAGATCGAGCATTTTCAGAAATTTTGAAAATACTTTTTGTGCAGCTTGTCCACTTCTCTATCGCAATTGTTCACTACACGAGTCTTTCAACTCCTTGTTAGAAATTTAAAATAAACATAAATTTTAGAAAACGAAAACTGACAATGTTTTCAGATAGTAAATGGAGCCTAAGATTAGAGAAAACATAGAAAAAAGTGTCTTTCTTATATGTGCAAGGGCGTTCATATTGTTCGAATTTAATGAACACACTATAAGTAAACAAATTTTTGTAACTCGATTAGCTTTGATACTTGATGCATCTCATTTGATCTTTAGTTAGTTGAAAGTTGGTACAAAAAAGATGAAAATGTTGAACATGACTGAATGATTCATCACTTTCCTTCCAGAAATTTTATTGTTGTTTTTATTCTCAAGCAGATCTCAGAAAGAAGAAGCACTTCATTTTCGGGTTACAAAGTCCAATGAGGTTAGCCAAATTGAGAAGGTACATTTTCCTGAAAATAGCATATTATTTAATCTTATATTGTAGACACAGTGAAGAATGAAGATATATGAAATGGAATCAACGAATAGGTCAAGTCACATGCCTAAGTATTTTTCAGGAATTGGGAGGGGAGATTGAAGAACTCGAGAATCAGAAAAGTGAGCTCGAAAACAAATTGAAAAAGGTTTTCTATTCTACCTCTTCTTGATTGCTTGAGTTACAATGCTAAAATCATTTTAAATTTACGCGACTAAGATATTATTTGTAGGTGAACTTGTTGTTGACATCTGCTCGTACACGCCTCCGCAATGCAAAAGAAGAAAAAGAACAATTTGATGATGCAAGCAATGAAATTATTGTACATTTAAAAACAAAGGTACAAAATTTTAATCCATGTGCATTGATAGGAAATTCATAATACGACAATGTCATTTTATCATTTGTTATAATCTGTTTTGAAGTTTTTATGTATTAGGAAGACGAGATGGTACGAGCCATTGCTTCTTATACAAGCGAAGCCAATGTTGTTAATACCTGGATCAATTTTCTTCAGCACACATGGGTGTTTCAAACCTCTCTTAAAAAGAAAAACGCGGACCAAATCAAGTATGTCACGTAGTTTAATACCAGCATGCAATCGAACAGTTTTTGAATTTGTTATGCAAATCAGTATATGAATGACATGATAGTTTCTTTGTGTGACTTAAAGTGCTTATTTTCATTTATTAATTATCTATTTTTCTTATTACATCTTAAGTGCTGAACTAGAGAGATATGGAGATCATTTTGTGAATTTGGCTGTCCATCTTATGTCTTCTTATAAGGTAATAAATCATCCTAACTAGATATCTGTATTGTTTTTAGGTAAAAAAAATACTCCCACGATCCTTTATCGTATTTAAATGTAATGAAATAGTCTTTTATTTTATATTTTTTCTATTCCAAGTAAGTCCTTCAACTTTAGAAACGTTAACGACATTGGCCTTTTTTTGAATTTCTGTAAAAATAAAAGGCCTATGTGGTTTGACCATTACAATGATGTTGTGGATATTATTGAGCTAATTTGGCCTTTCCAACTAGACTTTAAATAAAAAAAATGGGAAAACAGTCATTTTAGTTAGCCCCTCAATGTGCAACTCGCTGTCATTCTGGTCTTTGACTGCAGAAAAAATACAAAATAGTCCCCGACTTTTTGATCCGTTAGTCAATTTGGTCCATAACGTTAAAAATGACCGTTAACTTTACGAAAAAACTGATGTGGCATAGTTTTGGGACACGTGGCACACCGAGCTGACATATTTGTAGACAAGTGGACCAATGATCTGACAGGGACTAAAATGACAGTCTTCTTCTTGATGCATTCATCAATAAAATCCTGAATTTTAAACCTTTTTTTTAGCGTCAAGGACCAAAGTGACTAACGGATCACAGAGTTAGGGACTATATTGTATTTTTTTCTTCAGTCCGGGACCAAAATGACAACGATTTGCACATTGAGGGACTAAAATGGATGTTTCCCCTAAAAATTGAAATTATTTTAATTTATTTTTTACAAAAAACCACAAAAAATGAAGGGAAGAATGCAATGGTCATCTACATTCTTAGTGGTGGTTTGGGTTGCATGAATTTGATGGCTCTTGGCTATGTGGTTGGGATTGGGAAAACAAAAGCATTAAGGACTTAATAGTTACAAATTACAATGGGAACAATTTGCCTAAAATTAATGATATGAACTCATTAACGTTACGAAGTTAAAAGACCTATTTAGGGAAGAAAAAAAGAAGATAAAGGATTAATTTGTTACAATAAAATAAGATAATGGTCCGCGGGAAGGTTTTTTCCTTGTTTATTGCAATTTTCATATCTTCACATCACAGGCTTACTCTTATGTTAGGAAAAACTTGGTTCATCTGTTACTCAAATAAGAACACTTGTGGAGAATTTAAGTTCAAGCCAATGGTATGGTGTTCTGCCTCTCTGAATTCTCTATTGTGTCAAATCCATGCCTTCAACTGTTGATTTATATCAGGTTAGAAATACCAGTAGAAGTAGATAACGATGGTTCGAGAGTAGTGAATTCAAGGAAAAAGCTTGAAGAAGAGTATTTGGAAATAGAATCCAAGGTATGTATGTATCTTTATAATGTTTTATCTCCTTATATGAAGTTATAATCTGCCATGGCTCTCATGTAAGCAAGGTAATCTTACTTGAGGTCTAATACAAAACAAATGATTGTTTCTTTCTTTCTCTACATGTCAGATTTTAACCACTTTGAATATAGTGGATACCATGAACGAGCAGTTTCACATTCAAAAAGAAGGCATTTTCAGGTATGTTGTGTCTTGCTATTAGATTCTATAGGTAGGCACATATTGCTGTAGTTGCTTATATCAATCGTTTGATGAGATCAGACAACTCGGTATAAACTGTATTTTGAGTTTAATTTGATGAAATTATTAGGTTACAAGTTGTCTCATCTCTATCCAACAACTAAAATATCTTGTTTGCGTAAATGCACACTTCTCGTGACTTCAAATATTTACGGATCATGTTCTTAACTGTATTTTGAAGTCAATTTGGTGTAGTTAGAATATGACTCTTGATTGCGTGAATGTGTGCTTTTCGCGACTTCAAAGTTTATAGAGTCGTTTTTCTTGCACTTTTTTTAAAACTATATTGGCTCTTTTTCTCATGTTATAACACTTTGTTTCCTTATACATTCAACAATTTTGATACAGAAAAGACAAGGACAAGGTGAAAGAACTATTACATGCAATTGAGAAAATAAAAGAAGAATTTGAATCAATTGAGAGACCAAAGTTGCAAATTGAGACACAACCAATTGAAAAGTCAGAAACACCCTCAATTCAAATACATTCATCAACTCCATCCCCTACCAAAATGATGCCTAATAAAAGCAAGAAGGATAAAATGAAACACTCTCCATCAATTACTATGAAAACGATATCGCTAGAAGAACTCGATAAATCAAGCGACGATGACTCAGCAGAAGAGATAAGTGAATGGGAATTCGATGCACTTGATAAAGATACCATGAGTTAACCCTTGACCTACCCACATAGAAAAGGACCAACATTACTCATGTTGTAAAAAGAGTAGAAAAAGGTTCTGTGTATTTGGAAGGACTGTGACTAAGTATCAATGTGTAACTTAGATATCAGACAACATATCCTTAACTAGGTTGTCTCTGAAAGTAGTTGTAATTGTATCATTATTAAGGCATTCAATCATTGATGATCAAATATAGATAGATGTTCAAACATGTAACTTTCTGAATAAACAACTTTTGTCTGTAAGAAAATTTTCTTATCATAAACTAGAAAGTGCTGACATAACATGCAACTCTATTTTCAACTAAGCATGATAGGTGAAATCTCATAAATGTAGATTGTAGATTGCTAATATGAAATGTAACACCTTATTATTCCTCAGTCTCATCATATTATTTGTTGTAATAAATAATTTATTATCCTATTTTTCACTATAAAATATATTTTATTTTATTTTTTTTATATTAAATACTCTTATCTCTTACACTCTTCTACTCTAAGAAATGTTTAAAAGCTTAATAGATTTTTTGGTCCTTGTATGTTCGCAAATTTTTGGTTTTAATCTATGCATTTTGTTTTATTGCAAATAAGTTCATGAATGTATAAAATTTGTTGGTTTTAGTTCCTAAAGTCAAAATTCGTCGGAAAATTTGAAGGAAAATCTGCACGAAAACTGGAGATTTTCCTGTGGATTTTGATTTTAGGAATTAAAACTAACAAATTTTGTACATTCAAAAATTTATTTACAACAAAACAAGATATAAGGACTAAAATAAAAAATTTGCGAACATATGAAAAAATTACATGTTTCAACTAATTTTAGTCCTTTTGTTTTTCTTAGTCACTACTTTTTATAAAATCAAGTGTTTTTAGTCCCTACAAAAATATCAATTAAAAATTGACATAACCAACAAAGTATATTAAGCATAAATTATTGCAAAAAAAAAGTTTTTTTTTTGTTTTTTTACACTTTACTTTTTTTTACAAATAACCTTCTAAGATTGAAAAAAGAATGAAAGTAAGGCGGGGAGATAATATCTTACTTAAATTCCAATATGTGAAAAGCTTGTTAGTGAAGAGAGAAATAGTAAAGAGATGGAGAAGATAGAAAGAAGAGACATTGAGTAGAAAGTTTATATGGTTTGGATGAATAGAAAAGTGAGAAGAGAAAAATTAATAGAAATGGTAAAATAATAAATTTATTTTTTTTTTTACAAGAAAATAAACTAGTTGAACGAGGGTATTGTTGTAAAATTGTTTAATTTACTTCTTGACACACTAATCTCTTCTAATATGGAAAGATCTTTTTTTGACGGTTACTAACCATTATATTTCTCTCTTTCCTTACTTCTCTTCTTATTAAAACCATAGAAATAATCAATTTTTTTGCTATCTCTCTTTCCTATTTCTCTCTTTTGTAAATCTACCTAAACAAACACAGTGTAAAAGAGATTTAGAGGGTGGAATTGTGTGGGGGCATTTGAAACCTTATCCATTTTTTCGTGCATCCTATAAATTTATTCAAATATTCTTATTTGTCACTTAGATGGTGGATACACTCCAAAAATATATACAATAATTTTTTTTTATAATGTTCACTACTTACTTAAGTAACAAACGGTATTTTTCAATATTTCTCATTTTTATAATGTCTGCAATTTAAGTAGTGGAAAATAAAAATAGAAACACGTAGAACGTGTGAGAAGAAAATAAAACGGTGAAAGAAAATCTCATTGTTTGGTTCCAAATAAGTTTGGCCCAACTAATATTTTGTAAAGGTCTTGTTGTGAAGAATACATTATATTTTTAAATAATTTTTTAAAACATGTTTATATTATTATAAAAAGTACATAGATATTAATTTTGGAGCTCATTTTCGTGAGAAGAATGTTTTATAATAGATAACGAACAATAAATATGTACATAGAAATCATTGAATATATATATATATATATATATATATATATATATATTTAACCCTACTTAACATTAATAGACTGAAACCGCTAGCAACATAATTTTATAGGACTTAAAAATATGACTTTAATATGTAACTAAAAAACAAAATTTAATTACTAATTTTGTAGTAATAGCAACTTATTAAAATGTATTTAAACCACTAAAGATTTAGGACAAAAAGGAATATTGATTTATACACCAGGCTTTCTTTCCCTTTTACATCTTTTTCTTTATGGCAGAGATAAGTGGTGGTAATGTAGTACCATTTGTTCAATTACTCAGAATTACAGAACTTCCTCCATTTATATGCATCCTCTGGCCACCATGAGAGCTAGTTATGAAAAGTAATAACCTTTTCAATGAAAAAAGTTAAAAGAAAAACAAAGATAACGTTAACACCACCCTTTGGGGAAGAGGAACTTTATACTAATTATCATTGCAATAAACTTTACCTAAATGTTTTAATAATGTTTCATGTCCAACTCAAAGATTAAATTCAAAAATTGATTAAATTAAAAAGACTCGTGTCATCCCATTTAAACGATTTTGGATTAGCATAATTAAGTTTAAAAGGTCCTACTAGATTAAAGACAGTCATCATGTGACTATAGCTTGATGAACAACACGTGATGTGGCACACTGACTTTTTTTTTTTCCTGTACTACTAGTAGTACTTTAGAAAAGAGTCATTTGAGCATAAATTTATTTCCCATTCCATAAATTTGCGGTATTTTTCTGTGGATATATATTTTTTCTTTTGGTATGAATTGATGTTTAACGTTTTTTTTAATGAACAAATAAATGTTTAACAACTTTTAATCAAGATCTTGAATGATCTTTTGCTTGTTGTCATTTTATATGATAACTTGAACATATGAGTTTTTGTGATCTTAACTCGAACAAATTTGAATTAAAAGGTTCATATCAATCTCAAACTGAAAATAAAAAAAAAATCTCAAACTGATCTTTGATTGAGTTGAACTAATTTGTATTGAGTCATGGATTGTAGTAAGTTGTCTTAAATTGTCTTTATATCATTCAACTAATGAGCTAAAATGATTGGTTGAACTAAGCCACTAGATTTGGTCCGTTGATAAAGCCAGGGGCGAAGCTATGTATAACAATGGGGTGGCTTTGGCTACCCCAAAAATTATTATTTTCTTTGTATAAATTAATATATGTAATGTTTAGCTACCTCAAATAAATTTAAGGGTTAATAGGTTGTTACCCCCTGCTAAGTGGGTGTGTTTTGCGTTACCCCCCGCTAAAAATTTCTTGAAGATTGCCCCCTTGCAAAGTTTTTTTTTTTGGTTTCCTCCCTTGAGCGCACTTTTTACATCGGTTATTTTGTTTAACCGATTTAAAAAGTTATGTTTTTTAAATCGATTTTTTTTTCAACCGATTTAAAAAGTTCAGATTTCTTGCATCCAAGAGAGGAGAAGGGGGGAAACCAAAAAAAAAAAAACTTTGCAAGGGGGCAATCTTAAAAAAAATAAATTAGCAGGGGGGTAACGCAAAACACGCTCACTTAGCAGGGGGTAAAGACCTATTAACCCAAATTTAATTGTAAAAAATTAGAAGAAATAAGAATGTAAAAAAATTATTACTTGTTTAGTAAATTTATTTCGTCTTATTTTGTCATTTTCAGTCTCTTTAACTTATAAAGAGTGTTTTTTTAGCGAAAAGATTATCAAATCAAACTAAAAAAATAAAATGAACAATAATTTTATTGCAAATGTATTAATTGCTTATATTAAAAAAGACAATATAAGTTAATTTGATTCGTTGGAGTGTGATTGAACTCAATATTTTATGTCATTAAAATTATTGTGAGTTTTTTTTACTTATAAATTAAATTTAATATATTAATTTTAATTTATTTTTTATTTGTATATATATTTGGCCCCATCGTGGTCAATGTGCTAGCTTTGCCACTGGATAAAGCATTTAGATAGTATGTTGAGGTCTTTAATTTAATCCTCAACTTCATTGTAAAAAAAATGATTGGCTAAACTTGACAAAATAATAATAATTTGGTAATAGTTGTCTATAAATTTAAATGAATCGAAATGATACCAAGAAAATATTATCAATTTTAATATTAAAAATGTGTCGATCTCATAGAAAGAATGTGTTTATTTGAGTTTTGGATCCTCTTTAGTCCACTCTCTCCAAACCGCTCGACCTGTCTCATCTCCGAAAACCATATGTCTTATTTCTCTCCCTTTAAAACTATTTATTTTAGTTGTCAAAAAAAAAAAACTATTTATTTTAATTAATTTATCTTTTATGCACTCTCACTAGGCGTAATAGTACGTAACATAATAAGATAGGACAAAACAAAATTATACCAAAAAGAGGTAGAAAGATAATACTTTTTATATTAAAAAATATATATTTTTTTTGTACTATGACTAAAATGTTGTCTTGTGATCCAGTGAGACACAAATTTTTTTTTTTTTTTTTTTGTGTTACTTACTACCTATTTTGTTTAATCCCATGTCTAATTTATAAATCAAATATTTTTTTTGGTTACATTATAAAATATATATATGATATAACAAAAGTTGTCAGTCCAATCTTCTATTTTTTAATAGATCAAATGCACCATATAATTTAACAACTATTTTTTTTAGGGTAGTTTAACAACTATTTGAAAACAGCTTTCTATGTTGATAAAAAAAAAAAAAAGCTTTCTATGTCGTGGCAATATAACATTTTTCCTAGTCTTTCATGAATTCCATGATTAATTTCATAATGTTGAATAATTTTGGATGACTAATTTTTTGTCGTTCTCCCCACTTCTCGCGTGTTTTATACGTTTTTATTTTTATCATTTTGCTACTTAAGTAGTAGACATTATAAAAATGAGCGAACATGAATATATTAATAAATTCATAGGGCGCGCGAGAAAATGAATAGGGTGACAAAATAAATCATAATTTTGGATTGGATGACTATGTATAAGTCTTTCATATCTATGGACAATGACATCTAATTCTACTACCCTACCTGTTACTCGCGTGCTCTGTGCCTTTTTCGTTTTATCATTCCGCTACTTAAGTAGCGGACGTTGTAAGAATGAGAAATTTTTGAAAAATATCGTCCACAACGGATGTTATATCTGATAGGGTGTTTCTGTGTGTATCCGGTACTTAAATAGCAAACATGAGTAAATTTTGATAAAATCTCAGGACGCACAAGAAAATAGATAGATAGTAAAAGTAGATGTCATAGACAATTTCAAAGCCCAATTACAAATTTTGTACATTAATTCTCATGACCCGCATTAATTCATAAAACAAGAGAGTCAACATATTTGTTAAAAAAAGAAAAAGTCAAAATACATTTAAGATAAAAGTATATATCCTTCTATCATTTTTATAAGAGACAATTAACTTGTTAAATTCATTCAATAATTGATGTATTTAGTCCATATTATAGCTTATATACATTAATTATTGAATTAAAATAAAAAGTCAACTATCTCTTATAAAAAGGATCAGAGGGATATTTTATAAAAAAGTTAACTTTTTAAATTCATTGTAAATTTAATGTATTTAATCTATAATATATACCAGATACATTAAATCTATAATGAACTTAAAAAATAAATTTTACTTATAAAGTGTTGCTTACTGATTGGTCATCTTTAGTCAAAAATAAAAAAGATAAAAGCATCAATTTATTGCCAAAATTGCAAATTGCTATAATATTTTTAATGTAAATTGCCAAAATATATTGATTTTCTTTTGACCGGTCAAAACATATTGATTGATTACCATTTGTAGTACAAATTCTACCCTACTCCTTACACTATATAAAGTGGTTACAAATTCAACAACATTCATCAATAAACATTTTGTTTTGTGTGTGCAAAACACATCTGATTTTGTTATGGCACTTCGACACAATTTCATTTCTAAAATTCCACTTTATAAAGAAAACTTGAATTTGATTGTGAGAATTAAGCTTCCATTTTCAATATAGAGATAGTTCTCATAGATTCTACCATAAGTTTTTCATGTATAGGTGAGTATTCATACCTTTGTTTTTATATATTCTTATTCTTTATTATTGAATATTTAATTTTTGAAATATGATAGAATACTAATTTAATTTTTTTTTTGTATTATTTATTTTTTCAGGTGATCCTATCCATGCAATGGTTCATAGATTTTGATTTACAAATTCGAAAAAGAAATTGAGGGTAATATATACTCCATATCTAATTTCTGTGTTGCTTTAAATGATAGATATAATTTTTTAATGATAATTATTAAACATATTCATTAGATATATTTTTTAACAAAAGCTTTAACAAAATGTCCTCTGTCATCACGCAAGCATGCTGGTTTCAATGTCCTATCATGATTCAAATTTTTTTTTTGAAACATTATGATGATTCAAACTTAAACATTACAATGTTGTTATGTTTGGAGTTTTTTTCATTGAAATCTAATGCATAGAAATAAATTGAGATGTCTGCGCTTATTATATAAATTTTATCAAAAATGAGCACAAAGCAGGTTTATTTTTTAATAGGGCTATTCATTAGTTTGGTTCTTGTCATCATGATATACGAAATGTTGTTGTTGTTGTCGTTGTCTATGATTTAACGGAAAGGAAATTTTTAGATATGCAATTGCCACACGATTATCAATCATTTGGCAATTGCATATCTAAAAGTTCCCTTTTCGTTAAATCAAAGGCAACAATAACAATCTTTCGTGTACCATCATGGCAATAACCAAACCAATGAAGAGCTCCATTAAAGAATAATCCTTCTTTGTGCTCATCTTAGATGGAATTTATATAATAAGTGCAGGTATCCTCAATTTCTTTCCATGCATTAGCTCTCAATGAGAAAAACTCCAAACGTGACAACATTGTAATATTTGTGTCTGAATCATCATAGGATATTGAAACCAACAAGTAATCATCTCTCCACAATAACTGATTTCGTCACCACCAAACTGGCCAAAGCAATATTGCAATTTGTGACATAGTGTTCTCATCAAGCTCAACCATCATTATGAACATCATTGGTACAAAAACCCAACTGCATTTATTATATATCTTTGTACCTGCTACCAGCACTCAACTTCCGGCCACATCATTTCGGTTGTAGTGTAACTCCTCTTCTAACCGTGTCAAGAAAATTCAGTTGAAAGAGGATAATACACCTTGTATGCTCCACAGGTTCTCTGACGGAGATTAGTCATCGCTAATGATGTTGGAAACTTCGTACTAATATTATGGTAACCTAAAAGGAAATATTAAAATATTTTTCTTAATATTAGTTTATTCTATTCAATCAATTTAACCAACGACTACACTTATACTGTATTTGGTTTGGTGAAAAGAAAGTGGTGAAAATTATAGGTTTGGTGAAAATTATTAGTTTATTAAAATATTTTTCTTAATATTGGTTCGGTGAAAATTATAGAAATTCATGACCGGTCCTGACTTTTTGGAGATCTGGTTCAAATATAAAACATGACCCTTAATAAAAAAATTTAAAAATATCCTCTATCTAAATCATTATATTTTTATTTGAATGAGATTTTTTTCACCAAATATATGATATTTTATGAACATTGGTAATATTTAATCATTATTATAGAACCTCAAAATTAATCGGTCGAATACATATAATATCTTATAAAAACTAACAATATATGACTATTATTATAGGACCTCAAAATTTTGAGTTGAGGCATTCCAAATTTTGAGGTCTGATGTCATCGCTCTTGCTGCACCCCATAGGGTCGGATCTGTTGAAATTAATGTATGAACTTGGACTAATCTAATCCAAATTTATTCATCGATTTCAATAAAAAAAATCTCTTTCACCTTTTTTTCTTCAAATCGATCAAACCTTAATATCACGATGAGTTTGTCAAAATGAAAATACAATATGCTACACTAATTTTACAAAAGCAATCACCGACATATATCAATACATTGATTTAAATTAATTGGATTAAAAAAAAAAACTTTAGGCAGACAAACATGCCGCGTAAGTCGTTTTTTATTACACTTTGGATTGGATTAGTATTTTTACAAGAGTCATATTTCAGGCGCCACATAAAAAATCTAATCTAACAATAAAAATGATCTATAATCCCGCACAATAATAGATTATTCTGTAAAAGTGCGTTTTGATAAGACAACAACCAACGTACACGAAAAAAATTGACTTTAATTTGGATGAGAAAGAAGCAACTTAGCCAAATCCATTCCACCTTGGCTTTTCTTACACTGTCTCCTTCTACAGGGGTAATCTCGTAATGTTATAAGTCTTCAATTTTTTCAAGGAAGAAAAAATGAAGAACCTCTATTAATAAACCCAAATGAAAAATAATGACCACATAATTAAATTAGTGACAAGAGCCCAAATGAAAAATAAAATAAAATTCTGCAAAAAAAATAGTATTGGTTATTCTCAGCAGAGAACTTTCAAGCCTCTTTATTCAACTCAAATATTATGTTCTAGCTTTCATTGCAAAATAATTAATGATAATTTCACATATAAGGTAAAGTTGAATAAACTTTACAACAGAACTTATAATATGGATTGAGTAAACTTTACAATAGAACTTATAATATGGATTTCTAAACAATAACTTCCAGTACAAGGTGAACATCACATTTAGGTGTAAATTTTTTAGCGACACACATTTACTTTCTCTGTGAGTTTACAAAGACAAAATGATAAGCAATTAAAAATTTGCACGTACATAAAATAGAAAGATTGATATTCAATTCGAATTTTGATCATGGCGTTTAATATAGTAATTTCAACCATCAAGATTCAAGAAAATTATTATATACTCCGTCTGTCCTTAATTATAAACATTTTTTCAAAAATGAAATCTATCCCTAAATACAAGTCTGTTATTGAATTCCTACACACAATATTATTATTTTTCCAAATATAACCCTAAATGATGTCATTATAATATTAAAAAAATATACATTAATTACACTATTAGTTTTTTTAATATACGTGAAAAATATCAATAAAAACTTATATAATAAAAGACAGATTATTGAACCTACGTGGTATTTTTTATGTTGATATATTTTTAGTCCCTACTTTTACGTAAGTTTCCACTTTTAGTCCCTACATTTTTTTTATAATATTTGTAGTCCTCCACGTTTTCACCATTTGCATCTTTAGTCCCTACTGTCAAGTTTTGGTGATTAGGATAACAAAATATGCCACGTAGGAGAACATATAGGATACCACGTCATTTACCCCGCACCAAAACTGACCCGACCTAACTAAAACATAAATTTCAAAATTTTAAATGCCTAAATTGAATTCATGATCTCTTTCTTCTTCTCAAATCCATAAATCACAGTAGCTTTTCTCATTTGAAAGTTGTTCATGATCTCTACTATCTGTAACTAATAAACTTACATTTAATCATAAGTTGGTCAAACCTTGAATCAAACATATATCATAAAACTAGCTACATATCCGTGTGTACACACGGGACGGGCCTTCGGCACGTTATATATTGTGGTATCGTTGTTTTGTCGGGTCGTAGGGTCGGAGAGGTCGGTTGATATAGATTGAAAATGAAAAAATTGGTGAAAAAGCAATTAAAAACAAACAACTTAATTTAAATTAGTCATTATATTAGTCAAACAAATGATAACAAACTAAGTGCTAAACATTTCAAAATTACTCATAATAAACTACCAATTAAAAATTTTTGAGTTATATGTTAGAAGTAGTCATAATATTACATAAACTGAGATTGAAAATGATAAAATTGTGAAAAAGCAATTAAAAACAAACAACTTAATTTAAATTAGTCATCACATAAGTCAAACAACTAATAACAACTTAAGTGCTAAACATTTCAAAAGTACTCATAATAAACTACCAATCCAAAAAGTTTGCGTTGTATGTTAGAAGTAGGTATAATATTACATAAACTGAATTAAAACAAACATGATTTGGATTCTCTCCAATTTTTTCCCTCATGTTTTCTCTACAATGATAATCTTAGCCATTCATTCAATTTATTTCTCTCCCTTCTTAAATGTTTTTATACTCTTTATAATTTATCAACCATTAGATCAACAAAAGCAGAGAAAACATGAGAATTCCTAAACATTGAGGTTTTTTTTTTTCCTGTCCTTTATCTTGGTGTGTGTCACAATAAGGAATTGAACTTCAAAGTTGAGGAGGTCTTCAGGATGCAATTTGTATCGCTTTAAGAATTTGGACCAACCACTCCAAATATACTTCTCATCAAAAGATTTTTCCGTATACTTCTTTCTGATGTAATGATTGTGGCTGGGACTTCAAATTTTTTTTGGATCAATACGAAATTAATGTTAGTTATGTTTTTGAAGTGGCTTCGAGCATGTTCTTTTGGAATGTGCTGATTTTGAAATAGAAAAAAAAACAAAAAAAAAAAAACAGACAGAGTTTCAGCTTCAAATGACTTAGTCATGTATGACTATAAATGTATAACTTGTTACAAATGATTTTATAACAATGATTTCATGAAATTGTATGGTTGATTTTATTTTTTATGGTTTTATAATACACATATCAAATAGAATAGATTCATAATTAGCTAAATATGTCATTTTAGGACCAGGTAAATTCGTTTATCTTAGGTTCAATTCACATCATAAAGGTCACGTAGATTCATTAATTGACCTAGTATCCTCTGTGCCGTCCCGCGTGACATATTTTGTTATCCTAATCACCAAAACTTGACACTGGGGACTAAAGATGCAAACAGTGAAAATGTGATAGACTAAAAATATAATAAAAAAATATAGGGACTAAAAGTGGAAACTCACGTAAAAATAGGGACTAAAAACATATCCACGTAAAAAATTAATGCCATGTAGATTCTTTAGATGACGTGGCGTCCTACGCGGCATTTTCTGTTTGCCTAGTCACCAGATCTTGACGGTAGGGACTAAAAATACAAACGAAAAAAATATGAGAGACTAAAAATATAATAAAAAAAATGTAAAAACTAAAAATTAAAACTCATATAAAGGTAGGACTAAAAACATATTTTACCATTATTTTTAACTCAATCTCGAAACAAACATGAACTCCTTTCATATTTTACTATTATTAACCAATTATATTAACCTATGGCTTAAAGCCACACCACTAGCTAGCAGCACCTTATTCATCACTTCCCAATGCCTTAATTTTTGTACTTGTTCATGAAGTCAAACCTTAAGTTTGAATTCCAAATTAACATAAAGAATGAAGCCAAAGATGATTAATGCTAAACAAATCCTTGATACATTTTGATCTAGTGACTAGTCAAATGAACACATCACTGACGACTGTGACCAAAAATAATTGCCCCTATGCCTATTGAAAAAGAGATAGAGATGCAGATGGGTCCTTCAAATGGGTGAAAGGCAGAAGTGGTCAGTTATGGATCAGGCAAAAATGGAACAAAGGGAAATAGCAAAATTTCATTCACAAATTTTATTGCTACTTTAAGATTTACTCCAATCTCATATATATATAAGTAATTTCTATTTTTTAAATTTATTTAATTATTAATATATTTAATTTATAATATTGACCAAATATATTAATAATTGAATAAACTCAAAAAGTAGACATTTGTTTATATTTAAAACCAGAGGAAATATTATACTTAGAGATTCACATTGTCAAATACTCTCTTATATTTTTATTATAAGGAAAACATTATTTTTCTAATTTATAAAGTGATTAATGTATTTAGTTTAAAATATAGACTAAATATATTAATCTTTTCACAAATCTAAAAAACAATTTTTTTTCCAATATTAAAAAGTAGAGAGTATGCAAATTGCAAAATATACGTGCCTCCCAAAAAAAAAAAAAATATAAGATGCCTATTGTGGTAGAGAAGCCTTTGGGTAAAATGACAAACCATGTTTCATTTCAATTTCATGCTACTAATATTTAATATAGCCACTGCACAGTTCAATAATCTTTATTTACCTAATCACACTATAATTAGTAACTTAATAATTAAGGATTTAAGGCTCTCATATAATATACATGAGATAATGATATATGTAGACTAGACATGGGATTATTTAGATTCATTTCATTGAGACCAAAGCCATGTACATGTATGATGTACCTGCTTCAACACTAGCTTTAATCTAGCCTATGAATCATTATGTTCATACTTTGTTTGTCATGGAATGAATCAGAATATTTAGATTATGTTTCATTGAAACACTCAATGAAAACAAGGTTTGTGTCAACATCTTTCTTGAGTTTCAAATTCTTAACTTGTAGTACCTTGAGGCATCATAATCAAATGAAACAGGACAATATAGTAGGAGAATGAAAGCATTCATCTAACACATGGTTTTGTGCCACTTTTTATGTATAAAAATAGACTGCAGGAGACACACACCCCTCATGCAAGGTTAGAAAAAAATCAACTTAGGTCAAATTTACGCCGTTATTTATGATTGTACTAGTAGTATTATTCATATACAAGTGTTATTTAGTTATCAAATGTTAGTTGATTCAGTGGCGATTGTCGCTCGACTTGATAGGGAGGACCACGGTTCGATCTCTAACAACTGTATTTGGAGGGAACTGAAACCACTTGATGCCAGAACTCGCCCTGAACTTTGAACTACTAGGGCCTCTTTTCCGCAACTGCATTTGGGAGGAAACTGAAACCACTTGATGTCAGAACTTGCCCCGAACTAACTATTAGGACCACTTTTTCTTAGGAATGAGAGGGTGAAAAGAAAAAAATTGTTATTTAGTTAAAGAAAAAAAACTTGTCAACTAGATTTGAGTCTCAAGCAAATTAAGTTGTGTATGCCTTAGTCTTGGATCTAACTTTAGTTTGAGACTTTTAATCGGTTTCACTTAGTAGACTAATTAAACATTAATTATGTCTACATAAAGATGCACCTGGAGATACATCTCTCTCATTCTTCATCTAATTAACTGTTGTGGTCTCCACAATTGTGTGGCTAAGGAGATCCAAATCTCACCCACCACGATTTCAATTTCAATAAAAATGGAATGGCCAATGTTGTATGTACATCAAAATAGTTGTCCCAATATAATAAAAAATAAACAATAGTTATGATTAAAATTTACAAGGTTAATCTCTACCACTTATTTATTTTTTAATACTAAATCAACAAACAGTAAAAGAACTATATAGTTTACCAAAAAATTATCGATCTCTTAAGCTCTGTCAATGCAGAGCTTAGCAGTCCCGTTCCTGATATTTTATGGGCCTTAGGCCAAACATAAAAAAAAACTCTTTCATTCAATATACATATCATTAATATGCATAAGAAGTGATTTCTTCGAGCATTTGAGATGCAAAATCATTGATAAGCCCATCAACATCAATGTCCGTCAACATAGCTTTCTCAATTGACAAAGTTGCCAAACCGTTCGATCTTTCTTGTGACATTGATGATATAAAGTAGGTTTTAATCAACTTCAATTTTAAAAAACTTCTTTCCGCCGATGCTACAGTCACAGACACAGTCAATAAAATTGTACAAGCAATTGATACATTCGGATAACGATCACCAAACTTGATAAATCCAAGAATATCAATGGTAGACATTGTTTCAGTTGACAAAACATATTGTAACACCCTTAATTCATAGACCAGATAATCTACATCAACATCTAATAAATTGCCATGAGAAAAAGTTGAGTGAAATTTAACACAACATTCTTTCAACTCATAATCATCCAATGACTTTAACTTTTGTGAATCATATAAAAATTCAAAAATATTTCCAAATGTCTTCAATTCCTCAAATCCATTTTTCAAAGAAGTAATTGTCATATCAACAACAACAAGAAAATATTCGACTTTAAAAGATTCATCCGGTTACTGATGTTCATGATCCTCATTGTTCTCTCCAAAATGTGTTTTTCTAATCACACGCCGTTTTGTTGAAAAGATGGGCTCAACATTCATTTCAAGTGAAACACTTTTTGCAAGATCCATACTCTTTGGAAAACCTTCCTCTCTATATTTTTCAAAAAACAATAACACACCTTCCATTTATTTTATGGTAGCATCAATGCACATAGACTTAGATATTACAACTTTTTGCTGACCATATTAATAGCAAATAAAATGCCGTACCAAATAACCATACCAAACAAAAATTCAAAACTTTCTAGTGCATTAATCAAAACTCTCCGCCTAATTATTCTTTAATAATCCTGCTAATTATACTTAATCATATTTTCTACCAATTGGACCCCTTAATGATATTTTCTTTAATAATCCTACACATATTTCCTTGACCTAATCATATTTTTTTCTTTTAAGTATTATTAATTTTTTTTTTTATATTAGTAGGTAAGTATAAAAAAAAATTTGGGCCCCTTAAAATATTGGGCCTCAGGCCGTCGCACCCATTGCCTACCCTCAGGGCTGGGCCTGAGCCTTAGAGATGTTAAAGTAAATAGGCGTGTAGAGATTTGTTTGCAAACATTTGGAGCTACCCTCATAGTCGAAGATGACATCTTTTGTTCTTAATAACAACAACTAGTTGCCGGCCCGTGCGATGTACGCATTCGGCGGAACGACATATGTATGTCAATTATGGTTGTTGCTTTAGATTAGGGGTACGTCTAATATATATATATATGAGGCAGGATCAAATGACACCAAAATGTCAAATTTGATATGACACCAAATCACAACCCTTCATTTTATTTAATCCAATAATGGCTTGAAATAATCACTAATATAATTAACACTATCAAATATTATGTTATCTCTTTTTCAAATCTTTCCTTTAATAACAAACAGATTTTGTATCCCTTCTCTCTGCTAAATATAAAAAAAAAACATTAATTATCATAATAATCCTACACACCATTCTCTCACTAAAATCTTTAGACACATGACACATCCATGGCCGCAAGGATTGTAACAGCCCGAGCCTTCGGCGATCCTGGCACTGCTACCTCACGATCTTTTCCAACCCCCTTCACTATTGAAGTTTTTGCCTTCCGTGGGAATCGAACCCATATACCTGGGGATAAGTACAGTGTTCATTCCATTCCCACTACCAATAGATGGAAAGTTTGGTAAGGTATGGTAATAAATAAATAAAAGATTTGTTTTGCTTTTCTAAAATAGGAAATAAAAGACTAAGTACACCAAGTAATTCTTGACCTTTGATTGAATTATAATGCTACGGTGTCACAAGTGGTCCACCGTAGACAAGTGATCTAACCGAATACAAATTTTACAAAATTTATTGGTAGATTGAAAGTTTATATCATATAGAGCATCCATAAAAAATTTTAAAAAAATTGAAAATCATTTGATATTTTATTGGGATTTATCAAGATTTACAGTATTTAATAAACTGTTAATCTTGATGGATCTCAATAACATATCAAATGATTTTCAATTTTTCTAAAATTTTTTATAGATGATCTATATGATATAAACTTTCGATCCATCGGTGGATTTTGTAAAATTCATATTCGTTATAGGATTTTTCATGAGTGGTCCACCATGGACCACTTGAAGAAGTGGTCCATATTAGAAATTTCCATATATATATATATATATATATAAGATAATTATAGAATGAATTGTTATGAGTTCAAAGTAATTAGAAAGAAAGAGTCAATGTAATTGTTTTATTAAAATTTAAATGCTTGATGAGAATTACGTGATTTAGTTGCAAGCATTAAATAATTTAGAGATAGCACCAAGTTACGATTACAAAGTCTAAATTCATGGAAAAGAATGATAACCTAAAAGGATACATACTTATAGCATTAACCGTGTTACGGATTTTGTGGAACGCCATAATAAAGCAAATCAAGTGAAGCATCACACCGAATTTTACGGTGGAGCCTTCATGACGCGTGATATGTATAAAATTTATTTTTTTTCTAACATTACACTTAATTTAATTTTCTCATGTTTAGGTGTGCATCTTAAATAATATAAACTATTGTTGAATAACTCAGCCACATTAAATTTTATAGTGGAGCCTTCAAAAATCCGTGACATATATAAAAATTTAATTTTTACCCCTTTTTTTTGCGTAGTTAATATGATTATAAAGGATAAACATCAATAGATTTAAAAGAAAATATCGTTAAGACAACAAACAAAATAATTGACACCAAATATCAAATCAAGTTAAGATAATTATATAAATTGAAACAAATCATGCGTCATAAAGAGATTTATAATTTTTACATGCTATACATATAGAAGTTTATAATTTATACACGCCACTTAATTTTTAAATTTTTATGTACCACTTATAGAAAGGTTTATAATTTTTGAACGATACTTTATAAAAGTATAATCTTAGCTCTTATATAAATGAATGAATTTTTATGTGCCACTTATAGAAATGTTTGTAATTTTTGCGCAATACATATTTTTTTTCCCTATTATTATTATTATTATTATTATTATTATTATTATTATTATTATTATTATTATTATTATGAGCTATATACAAATATAGGATTAGGATGTTTGGGATACCAGCATAGTTGAATATCTACTCATTCATTGATATCTCTAGATGCTGTTAATTATAAAAATAAATAAAAATCAAAATGCATTTGTCTTAAATTTAAATCAACTATATTTTACCTAGATCGGAGAAGACATCATGGGAAAGGTAAGAATTACAGCATGGATTGAACTTATAAACAAATGAAAAATAGGAAAAGGAAAAGAATCATGAAAGCAATCAATATACTTTCAAGGATCATCATTCCTCTCTTTATTTGCTTACTTTGACAGATATACCAATAGAAAATTTTTAAAAAAGAAAAAAAAATTTACTCACATTATCTTTTATGTCATAGGACCACACAAATTTGAATTCCATCTAAACTTTGCATTTCTTTTTACATTGTTTCATTGTTCGGAATTATTCACACCTAGGCATGTTGGTGGAGCCAATGGTTTTCTTAACACTTGATATACACAAAAAAACAAAGAAAGAATAAATTATTAAGGAAATGACTGTTTAATAGGGGGAGATTCAACATTACAATAATACATGAATTTCATGCTTGAAAAGCAACGTACATAGTTTAAAAATAGATATTTATTTTTTCAAACATTAACTTTGAGGTAATTCAAATGGTTGAATAGGAGTAACGTGAAGACAGAGGTGATAACATTGATATTTTGATAAATAATACAAAATGAAATACTTTTGAGTAAAAATATATTTTAGTCGTAAATGTGTGCAATATAGTATAACTTTATTTTTTCAACGAATTAAAATTGTGATTACTTTTTCATAATTTGAGAATATTTATCATTCAACCAATAAAAACAAACAACATAAGTGGATTTGTATGTGATCTCACAACTAACTTGTAACAAACTTATGAGAATTACATACAAATGACTTGTTCTTATTGAGTGAAGGCTAAAAATAAATTAACATCCTTAAATATGACTTGCGTCAATAGTTTTATAGACAAAAAAGATTAATGAATCGAAAAACATGTCTAAAGATCAAACTAACCGATAAAAGACGTGCACAAAAATTAATTGATTAAACAAAGTCATATGATATGCTTTTATAATTCTATACATTAATTTATACATAATTTTAAATTGCACTTGCGGTTATGCCGCAAATAGTTATATATGTGGAGAAAAAAAAAAAAGACTGAATGTTATTATAGAGACCTTAAAATAAATTATATGTGTGCCATAGTTGTGATTGCGCGATTGCAGACCGAAACTTAAAATCATACATTCAGGGTGTGTTTGGTTTTATGGAAAAAAAGTGCAAAGAAAGAAAATTATAGAAACGACTAATGAATTAACTTGGACTAAAATTAGCCCGTAATTTTCGTAATTTTTTTCCTTCTGTTTTCTTTCGATGATACCAAACGGACCAATTATAGAGAAAAAATTTCGATCATACAATCAACTGACTTAAAAATTAAAATACTATTTACTCACTCTTTTATATATATACTTACAAAGTTTGGCAAACACCATCCACATTAAAGAATACTACAATTCTCTCTGTCCTTGAGAAACTCAATTTCCAATAGGCATCTTCACATTTCAAGTCCAACAAACACATATTGAGAAAACCCATCATCACAAAAAGAGTCAAAAATGAAAATTGAAATGCCCACTAAACAAGCCACTTTAGTTCATGTAGATGAAGACTACATTGACATGGAAATAACTTCTCCCTCAAATTTCTTCTCTTATACCATTGATTTTCCAACAAAGAATACTAGAGAGTTTGAATTTCAAATGAGTTCTTCTATCTCAAATGAAAAAGATTCCAAAACTACCCCTGCTGATGATCTCTTCTACAAAGGAAAACTTCTCCCTCTTCACCTCCCTCCTCGCATTCAAATGGTTCAAAAGCTTCTACAAAACACCAATTTAGAAAATAGTACTTTTCCTTTCACATCTCCCACTTTATTAGCTAATTACACCCCTCCTTCAGAATCATGCAGAGTTAGCAGTGAAGTGAACCAAGATGAGTACTCATTTGAAATGAATGGTTTTGTAGTTGGTGATGATTTACCAAAAGTTAAATCTTGGCCTAAGAAACTGAAAATGATGAATCAGTTATTGTTTGGTCAAAAACTCAAAGCTTCAAAAGCTTATCTAAAATCTTTCTTCAACAAATCTGGTTGTTCTGACAAATCATATGCCACTGATCCAAACAACAAGATTGAAATTGGAATGAAAAACAAAAGTAAAAACTCATTTGAGAGTTTTTGTGATGAAAATAAGAAACAGATTAAAAGAGAGATGGTTGAAGATGATTTTGTCAACCATAGAAAATCTTTCTCTGGTGTTGTTCAAAGACAATATTGTGGCAACAAGATTTCATCTTTATCAACATCTTCATCTGGGTCTAGTTCAAATTCTTCGTCTTTTTCGTTTAGTTCTGCTGGGTACTATGATTTACAGTCGTTTAAGAGAAGTATTAGTGCTAATTATGAGTTAGAAGGTTCAGTTGAAGGAGCTATTGCACATTGTAAACAGTCTCAGCAACAATGTAGTTCAAAAAATGGTGCAGATGATGCTAGGATTTGTTCTGAATTTGGTGTAAAAGTTGGAGTTTGTGAAGATAAAGAAAGTGAAACAGCAACACTTTCCAGCCACATAGTGTGAGTAAGTGTAGAAAATTATGTAAAAAAAGACATTTTTCATTTGAAATGCTATTTTTGCATTTTAATGGAGTTTTCATGTTTTGATTTTTAAATTAATAGAATGGTCTTTCTAGCATTATGCTTTGTTCAAATTTGATATTCTTGCGTCTTGCCCTTATTATAGTTCTCTGTTCTATTGGTACATTTTTCTTAGTACTACTACTCAATCACTTTGAAGTACACCTATTTTATCATCATGATTAACCGAGAAGAAATAATTCCTTGGGGGAAAATTGGCTTTTCAATTTTTATTTTATCATTGGTGTATGTTTGGTTTTAATTCTGGATCTGTCAGAATTGATTCTAGATGTATAGAATTGATTCTGACTTGTTTGGTTCTTCAAAAGTCGAATTGATTCTACTTGAAGCTACAAATCGTAGCTTCTGATTATAGAATTGATTTTTACACTCAAAAATTTTGTTCAACTCACTTTTCCATGAACATATTCAAACATAAATTACTTTAACTTTAAATCAATTTTGATCAGAATTAATTTTACAGAATCAATTATGCCAAAATATTAATTTTTTCCATCGCATAATCAAAGTTACGCTTATTACACTTATTATAATAATAGTGATCAATTCACCACTCAAGAGAATCTCAAAGTAGCTAGGATAGGCACCTAGCTTGTTTTATTATGTTTTAATAATTTGAAATAGCTCCAAAAACATGGACCCAAATTAATTCTCTGCATAAAAATACTATCAACTATTAATTTGAGATCAAATAGTTCACATTTTACGAATCCCTTTGATTGAATAACCATATGTGTGATGTGATATCATCAAATTTATGAATCTAGCTTTAACACAAGGGTCATGTTAACTTGTATCCTAAGGACACATACTAAAAGTATGACTCACAAAGCGGCTTTATATACAGTTATTTGACCATAATAAATTTTGTTTGCTTTTTAATTCCCTGTAAAAAGCCAGTCTTTATGCCAAGTCAGTCTCATGTGCTAACTTACCCTTTTTCCCAATGTAGATTCTCAATGACTGTTTAAGCCTTTATGATCTGCCACTTCCATTATTCTTTCAGCCTTCAATAGATAGAAAATTGAGGAATTCTAATATAAGCATAAATATAAATGTATAGTGTTTAGACATACTCACATGAATAATGAGAGAGAAAAGATTAAATAATTTCATTTCAAATATTTTTCAAAAAAGTAAATGATGTGATGTTTTATGTATGTGTACCTAAACACTATTGATTTATGTTTGTGTCCATAGAATACTTTCTCTAGACAATTATACTGTAAAAGTGTAAATAGAATTTATGAATACCAAATTCATTTTCTTTCTATTATGTTATGTTAGTACTACCACTATTCTGTAAAGGTAAAGTTATTTGTAAAAAAAATGTCAAAGGTAGGAAAAGTTTAGTATGACCAAGTTACTCAAGGAGTTTATGATGGATCAACGTTATAACGAATACGAATTTTATAAAATTTATAGTTGGATTGAAAGTTTATATCATATAGATCATTCATAAAAAAAATTAGAAAAATTAAAAATCATTTGATAAATTATTGGGATTCATTAAGATTAATAGTATTAAATAAACCATTAATTTTATGAGTCTCAATAACATATAAAATGCGTTTCAATTTCTCTAATTTTTTTTTATGAATAATCTATATGATATGAATTTTCAATCCAACAATAAATTTTGTAAAATCTGCATTCATTATAATAATATTAATCATTTGTTTACAATGGACCATGTAACATTTAAATGTTATCGAACATATAGAGTAAGATAAGCTCAGTGAGAGAGGAAGTGATCACATTTGAAGATGTTGATGAAATGATTGTATATTTGGTACCTGAAAGCATTTCTTTGACACTATGTTTTTTTAGAAACGGTCATCATTAGTATTAGTGAATTCCCAGCAAAGCAGCAAAGATTGACTGCAAATTAATTAAAGCTAAAACTATTGCAATTATGTATCCTTGTTGCAATTACTAAAAAATAACTGTAACAAAATGATTATGTTAGAATAGAAAAATATTGTAATAACACAAAAAAAAAGGAAAATAATAATTAAGATATACATAAATTTTATTATATTTGTTGAGAAAATATTCCATTAGGTTGGTTTATTTTAAGTCCTCTAATTAAGGGATTTAGTTTAGATGAAGAATGTTAACATGTGCCCTTAAGGCACATGTTAAAAAGATAAATATGGAAAACATTTATTAAAATATGTATACTATTCAATTATTTAAGCATTAAATTTTTTGCATTATTAAATGCTATATTTTTATTTTTACGTAGTTTATCGTGTGCTCTTAGAGGCCAAGTTAACATGACCCTTAAATATATTCATTTGATTATAATACTTTTTTTTTTGAACAAGTCAAAATAAGATATATAATATAAAAATAGTCTCCCTAGCACAAGATGTGCCAAAGTAGACTAACAGAGTTTACAAAGAGTCATATAGAGATACATAAAGATAATAAAAAATAGATCATACAAGGCCCAAGAAAAGTAAAGGACTAGACCACCTTCTATGGCAGTTAGAAGCTAAGGTGACACAAGTCGCCTTCAACCACCAAAGAGAAAGAAGCTTGATCTTGTCCAACAACTGAGAAGTAGTACTGAATGAACCTCGGAATACCCTGTGGTTTCTCTCCGTCCACACAACCCAGACACACGCGAGCCAGATGAGCTGCAAAAAAGAACGACGTGCACGAGAAACCCCTGCTGAGAGTGTGAACTGGACAAAATGATCACGTATGGAAGTGAACTCCACCACAGGAATGCCAATCCACGACCGCACCAACGCCCAAAGAGAACTAAAAGTACCGCAAGAAATGAATAAGTGATGTGCTGACTCCACCTCTCCACAACCAGAAACGCACAGATGAGCTGTAGTAGATAAGATGCCTCGAGTGACCAGATTGGTTTTTGTTGGCAACCTGCCACGCAAAAGATGCCACGCAAAGATGGAGACCTTCAATGGAACCTGAGGATGCCAAATGAGGATGTTCGCATCGTCCATGAAAGCCGAAACCTGTGTAGTCAAGAGCTGATATGCTCCCCGGACAGTGTAGCCTCTATCAGGGTCAGGCTGCCACTGCCACCTATCTGAAGACTGGTCCTGCAAAGAAATGGTAAGTAATAAAGACTAACACTCCCTCAACTCCTCATCCTCCCACCCCCTCAGCTGCCGCCCCATCCGCTCCCTACCCTAACGAGAACATCTCTGCCACCGTACACTGTTTGGTCTCCGCTAAGTCAAACAGACGACCAAACCGCTCGCTCAAAGGGATCACATCCATCCAGGGATCAGTACAGAATAAAGTATCTGAACCATCCCTCACCCTCCTCGAAACATGCTCCCCAAACCATCTATCCACCATCTCACCTCCCTCCCTAATACGCACTATCTCTCTCCACCACGAAGACCCTCTCCTCCCTCCATCTCGGAGTATGCCTCTCTTCATCCTGTACCGAGCTGCCAACACTCTAAACCACAGCCCCTCTCTATCCATTAACATCCTCTAACACCATTTACCTAAAAGATCCAGATTAAACTCCCGCAACTGCCTAACCCCTAAACCTCCATACTCCTTTCGCAAACAAATGGATTTCCAAGTAACCCAAGAGATTTTCCTAAAGTCCTCTCAACACACCCCCCCCACCACAAAATAATTTGATTAAAAGAGATTCAATAGAGGAAATGATACCTGAGGGAGCTTTGAAGAAGGAAAGAGCATAGACAGGAAGAGAGGTCAAGACAGACTTAAGCAGAACCAGTCGACTACCAAAAGAAAGGAAACGACTCTTCCAACCAGACAAACGATTCTTTAAACGAGCCACTACCGGTTCCCAAAAATGAAAACGTCTCGGATCACCCCCAATCGGGAGTCCCAAATAAAGGAAAGGGATTTTTCCCACTTGACAGCGCAGAACAGATGCAGCTTCGCCCAATCAAGACTCTGGAATGTTAACCCCAACCAGCATGCTTTTGTTGAAATTCACCTTCAGGCCAGACATAGTTTCAAAAAGCATAAGAACTGCACGAAGAGCCCGGACATTCGCCCAACTTTTGACCCCCAACAAGAGTGTATCATCAGCGAACTGAAGGTGTGACACCGTCACAGGGTCCTGCTCACCAATACTATAACCCGTAAACAAATGTTGAGTTACCACCGCCTCCATCAACACATTTAGACCCTCAGCTGCCAACAGAAAAAGGAAAGGGGATAACGGACCCCCTTGTCTCAGACTCCGCTCGAGGGGGAATTCCTCTGTTGGACTACCATTAACCAAAACCGATGCAGTAGCCGTGCTCACACACTCTCTAATCCACTTCCGCCACAACACCGGAAATGACATCTTCCCCATAACGGCATCCAGGTAACCCCAATCCACAGAATCATAGGCTTTCTCAAAGTCCACCTTAAACAACATGAGTTCCTTTTTTGACCTCCACGCCTCATCCACCACTTCGTTCGCAATGAGAACTCCATCAAGAATTTGCCTATCCTTCACGAACACAGTTTGAGCCTCGGAGACCACGCTGCTGATCACAAGGCGCAACTTGTTCGCCAAAACTTTCCCCAGGATTTTGTACAAACTGCTCATAAGCGAAATTGGCCGAAAATCGTTAAGCCTTTGGGGACTATCAACTTTAGGGATCAGGGCGATGAAGGTGGAGTTTAAACCATTAGTCAGTTTCCCATTTCGGTGGAACTCAGAAATGAAGCGCATAACATCACCCCGAAGGTCATCCCAAAAGTCTTTATAGAAACCGAAATTTACTCCGTCCGGACCCGAGCTTTTGTAGCTGTCACAATCCCACACAACTACCTTCACTTCGGTCTCAGAGAAAGGCTTGGTTAAGCTCCCGCTCTCAACCTGACTCAACTGTTTAAAATGACGGTTGTCAACCCCGGGCCTCTCCATGTTTAAGGATTTAAAGTGAGACGCGAAGTGCGAGTACACTGCTTGACGAATAGGAGTCACCCCCTCCACTGATACCCCATCCACTTGGATGACAGAAATAGCATTCCCACGACGGCGGCTCTCCAAGACCGAATGAAAGTACTTAGAGTTTGCATCTCCCTCCTTGAGCCACAACGAGCGAGATTGTTGCCAACTAATACTAGCATTCAACCGAGAGAGCGAGTGAATGTCAGAAGATACCCCAAGAAACTCAGCTGACTCAGCCTCCGAAAGGACCTCCTCCTCCCCCTTATGGTCCAATTCCGTTAACCGGACCTTCTTAGATTCAATTCGACTAGGCAAATTCTGGACATGATTCTTATGCCAGTCTTTCAGCGCCGCCTTAATCAACTTGAGTTTTTCCTTCAGCACATATCCACCCCAACCATCAATCTGGAGTGATCTCCACTGCTCCCTCACAAACACATGATAACCAGGGATGTCTCTCCAGCACTTGAGCATCCTCGAGGGCCTAGGTCCCCAATCCTCATCATTAGCGTGCAACACCATAGCACAATGATTGGATAAACCCCGCAAACGGGCCACCTGCTTGCAGTTGGGCCACTCCAAGCACTACTCTTCTGAGAGCAGGAACCTATCAAGGTGGCTCATCGAGAGGCCGTCTCCTTTAAACCAAGTAAATTTTCGACCTTGTAAAGGAAGATCCACCAGGTTGTTGTCCTCAATAAATCGGTTGAAAGCAATGTGATCCGATGAACGGGACCCTGTCCGAGGAGAGCGACGTTCATCCACATGTTTGACAGCGTTGAAATCACCGCATACACACACCCTACACCTTCCCAACGATTGCAGCCGTGCAGAAAGAGACTCCCACAACACCTGCTTTGCTCTATCTTCGCATGGAGCATACACATTCACTACTAGAAAAAGTTGAAATACCGACGGAATTTAGAGACAGAATATATTTCGTCTCTAATAGAGATGAAATTAGAGACAGAAAAGCAGTTTGAGGCAGATATTTTTATTTTAGAGACAGATATTTTCATTTTAGAGATAGATTTTCTCCGTCTCTAATAATTTAGAGACGAGGAAATTACCGACGGGGTCAAATCCGTCTCTAGCTTGCTTATTATTGATAATGATTGATAAACTAAAAATATTATTTACATTTGATTATAATACTAAAGTAATATCATATTATTTCATATGTAAATAATTTATTTAGTTCATCAATCATTATCAATAATATTTTCATATTTCATTCTTATTTTTATTTTTTATTTTTTCACCTAAATTCCACAAATTCAACAAATTATAATCACAAAGATATAAGTACCGATGATCGATCGCCACTATCCAAATTGTACTAGTACTATTTTATTTTAGTCCTTTTAAAATTGACATTGGACATATTAGAATTACTGTTGTTTCAAGAAAAATGCTACCAAGAAGACCCTGTGCAGCTGTCGTAGCAGACAATTGAACAACAGGTCAGCAAGTCTTGCAATTCTTCTTTTCTTTCCATAGATGATTTTGACTTGACATTAAAGTACATGTACATTACAAAGTCCTAGAGTAGAGCTTGAATGAATCACATGTGAAAAAAATATTGGAAGTAACAAGAATTAGTGCAGGGAACCTACTAGACAAACACATAGAACAAGCACAAATAACACGAAATGTTTCCCCATCAAAGGAGGATAATAGTCCTTCTCTTTTATTATAACAAATTACATTAAAGTTTGTGTATTCATTTTTTGAAAAGTTTAAAATGATTTAATTTCAACACTTTTTTTTCTTAGTTTCTTTGAGATTAACTGCATTATTTGCACCTCAACATCTTTGCATCATAACTGCATTATTTCCACGCAATGTTGTTTTGGACAATATATCCCAGCTTGTAAGACATTTTATCATTAGGCGAACAACATGTTCAGGAATAACATGTTGAACAAGATGTCTTATGTAAGATATCTTGCTTCGGAGCTACAGGCTGAAGATTAAATTTTATCCAAAACGCGTGTATCTCTCAAAAATTGTTACAGAACGCGAATATACGATTGCCTGTTAATAAAAGAATTGTTATTAAACCTATGTTTTAGGTATGAATGAAAATCATAACTAACTTTTAAAATGATTTACATTAAACTTTATTGTTTTAAAACAGAATTCTATCACGATGCAACTTATACTTAACATATCTCAGAAGTTGCATCCCTATATAAGAAGGCTCAACTCAATATTTTCAAGTACGAGTAATATTTGAAGATCTCTAGAATAATAACTAGATTGCGTGTCAAGCACTTGTGTGGTTTTGCACAACTTTATACTTGCTATGAAACTTAGGTGGCAAGGTTTAGAGTTAGGATTTTTCTGTTGAATGTTGAATAGTTATTCAACAAACCACTGTGTTGTGTTATTGAAGGTGTCAATCACTTGGGACTAGTGACTTGGGGAAAGTGTGGGATGTCTCATATTTAGGCGAGTAGGCCCTTAAGTAGAAGGTGCACTATGATTAAGAAAAAGCATAAACAACAATAAAGTTTGTTGTTCATAGTAAGACTAAGTATTAATTCGGTGTAGTGATCTTCATTTCCTGGATTGGTATCCTACAGAGTAGGTGTAGTTTCACCGAACTGGGTAAACAACTTGCTTGTGTCTTTTACAGCTTTCCTTTACTTTTTTTTCAAATTTATATTCCTACATTGCATTATCTTACAAGTTGTTTCAGACATTTTAATTACAAAATATACGGTTGTCCTAAATATCATGCAAGACATATATCATATGAAGAATTTCAATATTTCCTTAAGAAATATCATTAGAATATTGATTAAATTACCTCTTATTATAATTACTTTATGTGTATGTTCTTTCGACTTTTGATAATAATTCTTATGTAAAATAACAAGTGTCATTAGATATTCCTTTGTTAATATGTCTTTTATTATAATAATTCTTCAATTTAAATTACCAAGTCAACATTAATTCACTACAAGAAAAAAACGATTTTTTGGCCGCCAAATGGCAGCCACAAAGTGGCAAAAACGGCCACAAAATGAAAAAAAAATGCAAACTTTGTGGCGGCCAAGAACGGCCGGAAAAACAGTGGCCGCAAACACTTAGCGGCGGCCAAAGCGGCCGCAAAATTTTAAACTTTTCTGACACAAAAATTACCGGCGGCTTGCAAAATTTCGACACAAAAAATTCTGGGTAAACGTTACTGGCGGCCAGGACCGCCGTAAAATCTGCATAATTTAAAACTTAGCGGCGGCCTGGGCCGTCGCAAATTCAGCAGAATTTTTTTTTAAAAAAATTTTTTTTAAATATTTTTAAAAAAAATAATAATTATTTTACATTAAAAAAATGTTATTTAAAAAACGTATTTTATTTATTATATTTAAAGTGAGGATATTTTTTAAAAAAATGTTATTTAAAAAATGTGATTTTTTTTGCAACATTATTTTATTTATTATTAAAGTGTATTATATAATAAACTGTATTATATTTATTTTTTATAAACATAATTTTATTGTATGTTTATTTATAAAGAAATTATTTAAAGTATAAGTATGTTTTATTTTTATGAATAATTAAAAAAATTGGATGAAGAAGTTTAAAGAAAAGGAAGAAAAATTTAGAGAGAAGGTAGAGAAAATTATTAAGTGAAGATGAAGAAATTTAGATGAAGAAGTTTAGAGAGAAGGTGGAGAAATTTGTAGAGAGAAGGGATGAAATGGAGAAATGAATGAGATTGGGTATATATAGAGGTTAGTGAAGAAAGTTATTTTTTTTTTAAAAAAAAACTATTTTTTGCGGCGGCTTAAGCCGTCGCTAACTTTCCCCCTTTTTTTAATTCTGGGTTAATTTGCGGCGGCTTTGACCGCCGCTAAATTTTCCCGCTGTTTTTATAATTCTGTGTGTATTTTTGCGGCGGCCAAGGCTGCCGGTAAATTATTCCTTTTTTTTTTTGGAGTCGGCTATGGCCGCCGGTAAGTGGTGTTTTTTTTTTTTTTTTTTTTAAATTTTTGGCCGTTTTGCCTTATTTTATGGCGGCTTTGGTGGCCACAAACTTACTGGCTGCCAAAGCGGCCAGTAAATTAATAGTAGATTTTGGGTGTTTTCTATCTTCTTAAATTATACCAACCTTTACTTTTATTTTACTTTTTTTTTTAAATTTCTTCGAACTTTAATCCTTTTAAATATACCAATTTTCAGTTTTAGTCTATACTTATTTTCATGACATGTCATTGTGAATATCATGCACTTAGTAACTTAATATCTATATAATCTTTAATTTATAGTGATAGATAAATTAATAAAAATTAAATATTAAATAGTTAAATCATTAAATTAATGATATTTTAATATTTTAATAATGACATGTTATAACAAAAGTCATTTCAAACATCAAATTTAAACTTTTTTTTTTAAAAAAAAGTAGTAACTAAAAATGAAAGTTGTGGCAAATCATCGTGATCCTTAAAATTAACTCGCTATCAGATTAATCTTTGAATATTTTGAAATTGCAAACACATCCTTAACGGCTCTTTTTGTCAGTAATTTATGGACTAAATTGACGAATGAAATTTGAGGATCAAAATGACTAATAATAGAGACATTTGTAGATGTTTTTGCAATTCTGATACACTCAGGGACGAATGTGACAACGAATTTTACTTTTGAGAACTAAAATAGTAATATCCCATTTTCGAAGAGTTAATATCCTCATTCAACGTTAGGTACGAAAATAATTGATGGAGCAAAGAGTAAGAGATTAGTTTGTATTTTCTTATGACTTAAAGACTCACACGACAACACATTACACTTTTTAGAGACCAAAATGATAGTTCACATATTTCTTAGTCTTTGAATTTTCACCTATCAATCAATTTCGTTTCTTCAATCTTTGAAAGTTATATCAAACCAGTTCATACACAATTGATTGAGGGATAGTTAGAGATTAAATTGATATAACTTATGATGATTCTGAGATGCAATTGAATAATTTGAAATTGTTTGCTTGTTTTAAAATGACTTTGAAGATGTATTTTTTTGTGTTGGCAGTTGTAGAAGGAAAGAATTGAGGGGTACTAAAAATAATTTTCTCCTGGCCCTTCAGGATGGGATTGGTACTTTTTGCTGGCCCATTAAACATAAGTACTTGTAGTTCGGCTCCTCATACATATGTGTCCAAGAAGAAGCAAAAGTGCATTATCCACTTGCATCAGACACCAACATGCAAAGACACATGAAATTTTCAAGTGTAGTTTGGAAGTAAGTAACTGTTGATTAATCGATTATTTGATTTGATACAACCATTTAAAAAAAAAAAACAAATAATGTCCTGATAATAGAAATACCAAAAGGTAAAAGTGCACGACAACAATAGACCTTGGATTCATATTGTCCATAACCGTACCATGATAGTCCCTTCCCTTCGTTCTCAATCTTGATTATTTTATCTTTCAAGATAAAATAATCAAGGTATACACCCTCCACCTTCCATCCTTTATCATGATACTCCCTAACTCTTTTTTTCTTTAAATTTTCCTTTTTCTTACTGGTGATGGATGATTTTAAGTCATTTTTGATCTAAAATTACCCCTCCGCAATTTTTTCCTTGCTTATATTTAAATAAATTATAACTGATTAGTGATTTTTATATAGATTGAGTCTTTTAGTTGATTTCTTTTGTTGTGATTTCTGTTAGAATTAAACATAATTCGTAAACCCTAGAATCCAATCATGTTAATCATCAAGAAAATACCGTAGACATAAGCGGAAGCGTACCTGAGAGTTTCACATCGGAATCAATTGAAGGTCATCGGAGATATGATCTTCCAACTGTAGAGTTCCTTATGGGCTCCGTGAATCTCTTCTGATGGGGATGAAGAGAGTTTCCTGATGAGCGCCATTTTAACGTTATCTACAATTGGGGACCATAACCCTTATAAATAACCTAGGGTTATTTCTTAGTTTTCAATATTCTAATTCGGCCCCTCATCAAATTAGATATTGACTTATAGTATCTGCACAATAATATTAGCTTTCATGATATTTATACTTTTAGCCATAGACTTATTATTAATTAGACCACCACAACTTTGGCTAATTATATAATGACCCTAACACATGTAACATTACATTTGTGACCCAAAAATTCTAACAATCTCCCACTGGTCACATATGTAATCCTACACATGTGTTAGACTTTATGAGCTCAAAATTTGCCATTATATTCCTTAAGCATATCCAAATTATCCCGTCCATTAGTCATGTCAATATATAGAACCAATGTGATTTTCGTTATATCAATCATAACTAAACCTATCAATGATCACCAATAGTGACACAACTAAATGACATAGATCCATCATGAAATGTGCAGCATGAAAATCACATGAAGTTGGTCTGTATATGTTGATTTTCAACTGGTCCTCCTTAATTCTTAGTGAGATCAAACCGTAACCGAAATCAGAGTGTAAAATGCCAAAATTTTATTTCTGCAGAAAATATTTTTAAGCCTTACTTGAACTGAAATATGTCTATATCATAGAAGCATAAAAAACAACAAACTCCCACTGGAACTGAATATCACTTAATGACTTAACACCCATACGAGCAATATGCTCATGAAGCCTTTTAGGTGGAAAACTTTAGTAAACGGATCCGCAAATATGGAGTTCATACTGATATGCTCTATAGACAACCGTTCACTCTGAACTTAATCTTTAACAACAAGGAACTTGATCTCTATCTGTTTTACATCTTCAAGTCCTTACTGTTATTCAAAAAAGAACTACTGAATTATTGTCACAAAATAACTTTAGTGGTTTTTTAATTCCTTATCCACTATGTGCAGCCTTGTGACAAAGTTCTATAATCGGATGCCTCATGATATGTTATGCTTGCATCCAACAAAATCGGAGTCAGTATACCAAATGATCTCAAGATGACCTGACCTCCAATATATGAACATGTAATCTTTAGTTCTCTTTAATTACTGTATGACCCATTTGGCTGCTTTCAAATGGTTTATTCTTGAATTTCTTAAATACTTGCCCAACATGCCAAAAATTGTACGCAATAGCCAAACGCGTACGAAACTGAATATACATTAGACTCCTTACTACTTTTGCATAAAGAATCTTCTGTATTTACTTTTCCTTAAAATTACTCATAGGGCACTAGTTGAGACTAAACTTGTCTCCCTTAGCCATAGGGGTATCACATGGTTTATTGCCTTGTGATCGACATATAAACCAATAAAATATACATGCTCCCACATACCACATGGTATATACAATCATCAACCTAATTCACCTCAAAACCAAACAAGATGATCAATTTATGAATTTTGATATACCATAGTTGAGATGCTAACTTGAGTTCATATATGGATTTCTTAAATTTACATACCATAAACTTTGAATCCCTTTGAAACAAAGCTTTCTGGTTGCGCCATATACATTGTTTCATCAATGTTGCTATTTAGAAACGTTGTCTTTAGATCCATCATATGTAACTCAAGTTCTAAATGTGTCACCAATGCCATTATGGTCCTAAAAGAGTCTTTCGAAGAAACCGAAAAGAAAGTCTCTTTATAATCAATGCCTTCTTTATATGTAAATCCCTTTGTGACAAGACAAACTTTTTACCTCTTCGCATTGCACCTTATGGCATGGAAAAAGATACCAAATGTCATCGTCCTTTATGGATTTCATCACTTTATTCATGGCATCGATCCACCTGAATGACATAAGTTCTTGAGGTGTAAGAGTTTGTTCTTCTGGAACAATTTTTTGTATGGGGAATTAAACACATATGGGATTATCATTATCCCAAACCATATCTCCCCCTGCAAACTCGACATCCTCAAAGAACCGACATTTTCTGATTCAAAAAACCAAACTTAATTGTGGGATCATAAAACTTGTACCCCTAGATCCTTTTGGAGTATCCAAAAAATAGTCATGAGGTTTTGTAGCTGCTATAATTGGAACCATATTAAAGACATATGCTGCAATTTTAATTGATAAATAAATAAAAATTATTGGACGTTTTTCACCTGAATTGTTAAAGCTACCATAGTATTTACCACCACAGTTAGAATTAACATTTTTGATTCTTTAGTCGAGTTGATTCACAACTCCAGCCTGAATAAATATTGAACATGTCCAATGAATTTCTTGTATCATGAATGAGATAATGGTGCCATGTAGAAAATCATCTATGAACATTGTAATTATTGTTTACCATTCCAAAAAACCCGTAAAGAATGAACGCATATATCAATATTTTATAAGTTCAAAGACGTCTGAAGTCTTATTGGCAACATATCTCCTTTATTGGTTTGTTTTCCCTTTTTTGGAAATACATGAGTCTGAGATTACATTTGACACAAGTTCTCTATTTTGTTTGGAAATATCACTCAATCTCTTGTGTCAAATGCACCTGAATCTAAATTCTCATTGGTTAATTAAATGAAGCAATTGTGTCAAATAAATAGAGATTATTGTAACCTAATAAAGAACCAAAACCAACTAATTTTGAATTTTGAAACCATTTAAATTTTCATTCTCAAATAATCAAGAAAAATCAAATAGGTTCACAACATTAATAGAAATTAAATTTCTTTTCGACTGGAAAAATAATACAAAAGTAGTTTAATCAAAATCCAAATAAAATTTAGTCTTTATCAATAATCTAAATTTTTCAATTGCCTCAACTTAAATTCTTTTATCGTCGGCCGTATAGATGTGTCTTTCACCATCAATTGGTTTCCGACAATTCATAAAACATTGCATAAACACACCGTTGTGAGTTGTAGCACCAGAATATATCCAACACGTGTGTCTACGCACCAAGGTTAAATTTACCTCAAAACAAACCAAATTAAGAAACCGTATACTACCTTAACACGCCATGTTTGACAGTTAAAGTAATGATTCTTTATCCTTTAGCTCCTCAAAAGTAACAACTATTGTTACCTAATTTAAATTAGGGTTAATAGGTCTTTACCCCCCTGCTAAGTGGACGTGTTTTGCGTTACCCCCTGCTAAAATTTTCTTGAAGAATGCCCCCTTGCAAAGTTTTTTTTTTTTTGGTTTCCCCCCTTTTCCTCTCTTGGATGCAAGAAATTTGAACTTTTTAAATCGGTTGAACAAAATAACCGATTTAAAAAACATAACTTTTTAAATCGGTTGAACAAAATAACCGATGTAAAAAGTGCACTCAAGGGGGAAAACCAAAAAAAAAAACTTTGCAAGGGGGCATTCTTCAAGAAAATTTTAGCAGGGGTAACGCAAAACACGCCCGCTTAGCAAGGGGTAAAGACCTATTAACCCTTTAAATTATTTATGTTGTTATTCCTTTTGAGACACTGTATCTGCAGCTTATCCTTATACTTTATTGAATTAAGATTTCCCAAAAGCGTAAGTACACTTTTCCTTATTGAGAAACCTCTTTTCAATTTCCTTAACGAACCATGTTACCGTATTTATCTTTTCAGATAATTTGCCCTTGAATGTATCCATAATGGCTTTCCTTGTGATCATCAAACATATGCAATTTGACCTCTCTCACCTTTCAAATTCCGTAAGAGGTGAGGGAAAATCAATCCTTAACATAACGTCGAGATCCATGCTTCAAAAACTATCAAAAGGTTTACTTTCTAGAACTTGACTTTTGAGCCATTTAACTAAATTGATGTTGGAAGTAAACTTCAACAAGTCATTCATAACCGAAAAGAGAACAAAAATCAAGCAAAACATGCTCAAATAAGCCTCAATATAAAAGTAATTTTATATTCAAATAAAGGTAAATCCCATTACAAGATATCGGGAATCCATTAACATTCTATCTTTGGACAAAATATTAACTTTTCAGTGATACCTTGACGTAGCAATCAAACACTGATAATAAGAACATGTCGAATAATAAATTTTCCTTTAGGCCAATTTACAATTCACACGTAAAACCGAATAATTATCACGCGTTTATCACCACAGCTGCACTTATAATTTTGTAAAATAGTCACCTTCCTTTGGGCCGGTTAAATATTCACATAAGTTACAAGCACACAACCTTCTATATTTCAAAATAAATTAACATCCACAAAAGAGGTTACTTTGGCAACATAGTGTTTCAATCAATTCATCCAAAAATATATACCCAAGCCGTCCAATATTTGATTTTAAATTACTTAACCAAAATTGCAACAAAAGTTGCTAAGTATAGCAATACAACTTGCAATTTTCCAAAACCATTAACCAAAATTGCAATCAAATTTGCTCAGTATAGCAATACAACTTGCAATTTTCCATAACCGTTAACCAAAATTGTAATCAAATTTGCAAAAATAACTTACAATTTCCATAACTTAAGTATCAATTTATACGAGCCACTGTTTTAAAATATTAGTAACTCATTGATTAAATGCTTATTCTTATTCCAATCAATTTGTTTCTGAAAAAACTGTTATACTTAAAAGCTATGTTGAAACAAGATTTCTCAAAGCAAATAATACAAAACAAAATCAAAGCTGCATATATCATCAATTTAGATTAAAACCAAACTTGGCAATTGAGGCCAAACAAACAAGTCTCTAATGCTTCTGAAGTTGAAATCCATCAATTGAGACCAAACTGAAATTGCCCATAGGCCTGACTTTGCAATAGAACGTGCAAACCAAAATTTCTATAGCCATTTTAAACCAAAAGCATGAATGCACAATGCCAAACTGAATCCAAACAACACAAGAAAATAGCTATTTGCAACCAAAAGCACAGCATATGCTATTAAATAAATCCGAAAAGTATAAATTAATTAAAGCTGATCCTTTCAAATTCAATCAATATCAAGCTGTGTATAACTTTATGTATTTACTTTAATAAAACTGAATTCAATTCAATTTGAATCAGAACATGATAGCTTGAAATCAAATTTTCACCACATTTGATGATAATCAAATCGAATTGATTATATATATACCACAAATGATAAACCCAAAAAAAAAACATGATTCTGTCAAACCACAATATTGAAACAATATCATATAACTTGTTTTCATTATATCAATTGAAGATTATACACTTATTAGGAATGACTCCATCAATTGCGGAAAACAATTAAACAACCCGAAGAATTACGGCAGAAAAGAACAAAACAAATTTATTTTCTTAGTTTGTATCAAACTGAAGAACCACTGAAGCATGTTTTCGGAACATAAATCAATATATGATGTACAAACCAAAATCGAATTCATATTTAACTCATATTCCCAAAACAAATCATATGAGATAACTGAATAAATAGTTGCCGAAAAGAAACAATGTCCAGAAAACCAAATACGGCACAAAAAAAAACTTATTTTCTTAATAATCAAGCATGAATATAATTCGTAAACCCTAGAATCCAATCATGTTAATCATCAAGAAAATACCGTAGACATAAGCGGAAGCGTACCTGAGAGTTTCGCATGGGAATCAATTGAAGGTCATTGGAGATATGATCTTCCAACTGTAGAGTTCCTTATGGGTTATTTCTTAGTTTTCAATATTCTAATTCGGTCCCTCATCAAATTAGATATTGACTTATAGTATCTGCACAATAATATTACCTTTCATGATATTTATACTTTTAGCCATAGACTTATTATTAATTAGACCACCACAACTTTGGCTAATTATATAATGGCCCTAACACATGTAACATTACATTTGTGACCCAAAAATTCTAACAATTTCGTCGTATGAGTGCGGCGTTATGATGTTCGTCGTCTTGGTACGACATTTGTCTTTTCGTCTTGTTGCGGTGTTTGTTTAATTTTTATTGAAAGATCAAATTCAATCAATTGCATATTCAATTAATGATTTGAGCATCAATGTTGCAAATCCGGAAGAATTTAACATTCCAGTGACTTTAATTTTATCAAATTATTTATAGGCATTAATTTTACCGTTATATGCTATCAACTTGAATGTTGTGAGCTTGTTCGCAAATTATCCTTTTTGTTTGTACCGATTTTGAATTTGTATTTACATCTAATGCATTTTATCAATTATTTGAATTAATGAATATCATTATTTAACCAAAATAAATAAATAAGAGTACTAAGATAAAGATTATAATTCCAGATCTGTATATTACAAAGACAAATTAAGTTATTTTTCTCTTACTTTGTTAAGAAAGAAAAAAAAAATCATTTAATAAATGTTTTTGTTTTTATAAAGTGCAAACGATAAAACCGTAATAATATACTTTAATTTCTTGAAAGAATCAAAATTTTGAAGTAAAAATAAAAAATTAAAAGATCAAATATTAGCGACAGAAAGAGTAACAAATTACACACTTCGTCTTTTTTTTTTGGTTTTCCTTAAATATTATCGACAGATAGAGTAGCAAACTATTATATATATAAAAGGGATTGATCTTTGATTCTAGGAGTAAGTTTTCATTGACTTACTCCGTTTTATAACTCGATATCGACATTATATTTCTTCAATCCAATCGTTGAATTCAAAGATCTCATTGAGTAGATCAATTTCACAAATTTTTATAAAAATTCAAAACTGCTTAATACTTTTTCTGATAACTTCAATTGAATGTACGATAAACTTTCAAAAAAACCGTTGAATTTCAATAGTTTGAATACATAACTACATTTTTTGGTTTTTTTATAAATATTTGTGGAGTTGATCTACTCAATAAGATATTGGAATTCAACGGTTAGATTGAAGAAATATATTGTCGATATCGAGTTATTAAGCGGAGTAAGTCAATGGAAACTTACTCTTTGAATCAACGGATCTCTCTTCATATATATATATATATATATATATATATATAGAGAGAGAGAGAGAGAGAGAGAAATCGGCGCTTCTATAATTTTCCATAATTTGACGATATCAAAATCACCCACAACCCAATGGGAATGGGGGGTGGTCAAACAAGGTAAAGCATGCATGTAATGCCACTAGTGGTGAACACGTTAACACTAGAGACGATTCTAGCGTCCATATTCTCTCCATCTTGAATTTAATAATATATATAAACTAGTTGAATTTATATTTGTATCTAATATACTTTATCAATTATTTGAATGAATATCATTATTTTTAATCAAAATAAATAAGAGTGCTAAGATTCGAATTCCAGATCTGTATATTACAAAGACAAATTAAGTTATTTTTCTTTTACTTTGTTAAGAAAGAAAAAATCATTTAATAAATGTTTTAGTTTTTATAAGAGTGCAAACGATAAAACCGTAATAATATACTTTCGTTTCTTGAAAGAATCAAAATTTTGAAGCAAAAATAAAAAATTAAAAGATCAAATATTATCGACGGAGAGAGTAACAAATTACACACTTCGTCTTTCTTTTTTTGGTTTTCATCTCCAGTATCCGGCCTATTGGAATACCTAATCTGGTCCATAAGTCAATTATGGGATCAAGTGGTTCTAGCGCCCTTTCGATCCCAGTTGCTAGAGATCGAACCGTAATCCCCCTATCAAATTCAACACCAATTATTACTGAACCAACTAACGATCTGTTACTCCGTCTTTCTTTTTGTTCATAGATAGTGACTTTTAGTAAAAAAAAAAAACTCACACATATAATTATCTATTAATAATATGACAAGGTTTATTTGCTCATACTAAATATTCATCATAATTGACATACTTATATAGACTAAAAAAATTTCCTCCAAAATAAAAAAAGAAACAAAAAATTATTCATCATAAATCTAACATTACAAGCTAACTATTCACACTTATATAGACTATGTGCGATGTTAGGGATCATTCAATACATCATAACTACTTTCTAATTGTTTCAAACATACTTAACTTACCCCACAAGTAAATGAGCTAATTTGCATTTTCACCAATCTTAACAATATAAAGAGAGGGACGTGATGATTTCTCAGTCCTTCTTCATAGATTGGCCATGCTTTGGTTGTGCACTGCTATTGGGCATTATTCTTTGCATCAAAGGTGACAAGAAAGGTACTAGGCATGTAGAAGCTTGATAAAATTTGTAATAGGAAAGTATCCAAAACGAAAAGTCTATCAAACTTCTATACGTTTAGTACATGTTTTCGTCTTAATTCTTAGATGAATACAATGTTTCACATATTGCACATTTTTGTGCAATATATATCTTTTGTTCACAATTTTATACTCATACACCATTTTGTATCCCACGGAAGAGATTCATCAGGTAATTCTGAACGTTTTCAGGGATAAAATTGACATATTCCTTCATTCCGGTAATGTTTCCCGCCATAATATAGTGCCTATCATAGAACTCGCGATATATTGGAACTATTTTTTTCGCTAGAGATGCTTTTATTTCTTCACAAAATTTTGATTCCGGCACAACAAATGCACTTTGTTTTCTATAAGCCTTCTCTAATTCCAAATTGAATTTCATAAACACCTTTCTGGCCTCTGCCACAGATAACACCGCCGTTGGATGTTCTGGCAATGATGAAAATACTTCGCCCCATGCTACTCTCTCATAGTTTTCCATAAACTGTTTCACCTTCGCTATGTGATTCAACAACCAATCGTCGCCAAGAATATATTGCAACTTTGAGGCTCGGACCTTCTCTACAATGTGCCGAAGATTGTTCGCGAGAAATAGGTAAGATAACGATACATTCTTGCATTGCTTCGATTTGGCATCAATTTTGCAAAGAAGAACCAGAATCAACCACATCATTTGTACAGAAAATCCCGTCCCATTTTCCATCGTGTTATTGGATAATTTTGGATTGTATAAGTAAGATTCCGACAAAAGAGACTTTGACGACGAAGGAACATCCAAGAATATTTCAGAAAGCACATTGCTATAATCTGCAAGACTAGTTAGGTACTGCATTGTTCTCTTTGTTAAGGAATGAACACCGCCGAATTTAGCCACCGATTTGGAAGAATCCTTCAGGATTGAGTACTCGAATTCGGAGATAATATTTCTTACAGACTCCATTAATTGATTTTGTGAATCATATGCTTGAGATTTAATACCGGAGGTTGAATTGAACGAGAAAATCAATTCAATCTCCGGCAACAACACGGTGATTGCCGTGTACATATCGAGCAAACGGAAAATCTTCTCCGGCCTCGATATCTTTGTTTTTGCAACAAATTCAGGAAATCGGAAAAGCATAGTAGCTCCATCTCTAGAAAGCTCAGCAAAACAAGCTTCGCCGACGGATCTGGAAGCAAAAATCTGATCGCAGAGGATTCTCTCTCCGGCGAAGAGCGTTCTTACTGAGATCTTAACCGCCTCTAACCAACTATTGATTTCCATCTCTAGAACCTCCCAATCCATCTTATTCACCTTCGAGAAGCTTCTTTCCTCCACGTTGAGTTTATAAATGGCTTCATCAATTATCGATTTTCTCACTCTAGTGTAAATTTTTAAGCATTCTTTTCCATAACCGTTAGAAACCATAGAATCAGCAATAATTCTCATATCATCAATAGCATTGGAAGAAACACGTTCGACTTCTAAGATACAATTCTCTGCAGCGCCACCAGCATCGTCTTCTTCAAGAATTTCATCGTCATAAGAACACGAGGAAGTGCTAGATGATCTAACGGAGACGGATTCAGAGTCTAAGTAAGCTCGTGTCGTGAATAATATCTGGTTGAATTCATTTTGGAGCCTCTTCATGGCGATTTGCATTAGGTTTTGTGCTTTGATAAGTTCGGGAGACGATGGATCGAGTTTGAGTAAAGAATGCATTGCTTTATGAAGGTTGTTTACGCAGTGAATATATTGAATGGCTTCATTTTTGTCATTGTAAAAGAGAGAAGTAACTTTGGCATAATCGGAAGTTTCAGAGTTCCATTTAAGGATAAGCGCTTCTGCTGCTTCTATGCGTGCTGTAGCTTTTCTGATTGACGGTATTGTAGTGGAGGATGAACTTGAAGTTGAAGATGGTGAAGGGTTGCGGTCTATTGAAAACGACGGCGTTTTAGGATTCAAGCAAAATATTCTCATTTTGAGTTTAGAGATGTGCAAAAATACAGTTAACCGAACTGGATTGTAGTTCGAACTTTGGCTTAGTTATTTATTGGAGTAATTTGTTTCTTTGGGGGACAAAATTCGTTTGGCAAATGATATATCGTTGTTCTGTTGCGCGTGTGTAAATAAAGATTGTAATTTGTAAATGTTGGTGCTGAAGGATTATATATAGAGGTGGGCTTGGATGCATGGTAAACGACGCCGTTGCCATATGTAGTATTTAAATATGTATTAATTTGACTTTTAAAACTTGTTTGGCTTGAAAGAAAAGTATCATCAGATTTTCTTTGTGGCTGTGGATAATATGATACGAGGTTTCACACTATTAGAGAAATATTATTTGTCTTTGAAAATATTCCAGGAAATAAACCTTCTAGTATTGGACCCAAAATATTTTTATTTCAAATAGTGGCATTTGGGTAAAAAGCCTCTAATGTTAAAGAGAAAAGGAGATAATGAAGGAAAAAAAATAAAAGAGATAGAATCTCCAAAAATTAATGACGCATGCACAAAAAGACCAAGATTATAGTATGTTAGAGCACAATTTAATTAAGATTATAGTATGTTAGAGCACAATATTATAGCAGCTTTTTTAATTAAATTAAATGCAAAATGAATTTCAACTTAAAAAAATTAGAGTTTTGTGAATTTTGTGAGGTCCATGTTAGAGTTTTGAAAGAGTGGTATGAATATTTAAAAAATAGAATTGAGTGGTTTAAATAGTTGAAAAGTGCAAAATAATATAAAATATTTTGTAGAGCTTATTTATACCACTTACATAAGTGGCATGTATGTGGATGCCCTATAGTATGTAGTAGGTATGATTTGTCCTTAAATATATAGGCAACAAAAAGACCAAGATTATAGAGTAGTACTTTAGGCTAAACATATTTTTTTAGCTTATTAATAAATTTGGAATATTTATTAAATTATCATTTATATATAATACATTAAATTTGCATTAAAATTATATAATTGTTCCAAATAAGTTTCAAAATGTTTCGAAGAGGATAAAATATAGGATAGAACTTCCGTCATCTCACTTATCTATTTTAAAGATGAAAGTTTTAGTCAATAGGTTATTTAACCAAAAAATAAAATAGGATAGAAAATTCATAGTGGTAGATCGGTGGAAGTATATTTTGAGCCGGAGGTTGAAATTTGAACATTGGAGATGACCGGCAACATAAAAGGGATACTTGTAGTGAAAATGCAATACCTCCCAAGTTAGTATAAACTTGAGGTAGAGATTAAAGTAATGCATAACGTATGAATTTGCCATTTGTCCGATATATGTGACATTGAGTATGATCCAGTCCAAAAGTTCAGTCCAGAAATAACAATAATCATCTTAAAAATTAATATCATTTAATGTATGCCCTTAGAGAATATGTCAATATGATAAGTTAAGAAACTTAGCATTACATTATATAAAATATTGATATTAAAAAAGTTGATTACACGGTATAAGTAAAAAAAATATTTCTATATTAGACTCTTTTAACATATCGTCTAAAAGATAAAACAATTATTGAGATATATTTTTGAAATTAAAAAACACATTAAATAGAGGTGAATTCAACAATTTTTACTTAAATATAAGACCAAAATAATTTATTGAGTACTTTTGGTTATAAATAAGAGAGTAACAACTTTTAACTTATAAAAATAAAATGTGTCAAGAAAAATAAAATGCTTATATATGTATGTATGATTTGTTTTTCCAAATGATCATATAAGTCCATCTTGAACCGTAAGCAATTAACTTATTTTCTTTCCAAAAATTACTTGATTTAGTCATTGCTTAGCTAATTATCTACTTATATTATGAAATAAGAATAGCTAACTGTTAATCGGAAGGGAATGGAATTCACGTCTCGTAGGAGTTGGAAACTTGAGTCATATATATAGAATTTCCAAAACATGCCAAAGAAAAATTTGTTTAAGGTTTATATATATATATATATATATAAAAGCATGTTTACATTGTTTATTAATGTTATGATTATGATAAAAGGATAATGCTACGGTGACCACCTTCACAAGTGGTCCACCGTAGACAAGTGATATACCGAATATGAATTTTACAAAATTTACTGTTGGATTGAAAGTTTATATTGTATAGATCATCCATAAATTTTTTAAATTTTTTTGAAAATCATTTGATATGTTATTGAGACCCATCAAGATTTATGTTATTTAACAACCGTTAATCTTGATGTGTCTCAATAACATATCAAATGATTTTTAATTTTTCTAAATTTTTCTATAGATGCTCTATATGATATAAACTTTCAATCCAACGGTAGATTTTGTAAAATTCATATTCGTTATAATATTATTTGTGATTGGTCAATCATAAACCACTTAATGAAGTGATCCATATTAGAATTTAACTATGATAAAATATAGAGAAATTGGTACTTCTATAATTTTCCATAATTTGAATACGAATCAATCACGCACAACCCAATGGGAATCGGGGCCAGGGTCAAACAAGGTAAGGATGTAAAGAAGCACTTGCAAATTGGATGACATATGCAATGGCTTATAATGTCACGTAAGCATGCATGTAATAATGTGAATGGCTTATCACGCACAACCCACTAGTGGTGAACACGTCAAACACTATAGACGATTTTAGCGTCCATATTCTCTCCATCTTTAAATCTAATAATATAATATAATATAATAATATAATAATAAAGTTGATTATTTACAAATTTACTGATTTATTCTTATCACTTTTAATAATATTTTAAGTTTTATATCTTTTATTATAATTTTACTAAAAATATTATTAAAAAAAATATAGAAATAATAAGATAAATACCAAAAAAAAAAAAGATTATATATGAATTCATGCATAAAAATAGGGAAAAAAATTATATATCAATTTGTGCATAAACATAGAAAGAAAAAAAGTTAAAGATTATCGATGAATCTATGCTAAAAAAATAGGAAGAAAAAAAGAAGTTAAAGATTATAGATGAATCTATGTATAAAAAATAAGATAATATTCTAAATCAATGGACATGAGCTTTCACAAATAGCTTTATTTTTATTTTATTTTATAAAAATAACGGAAGATTGAGTTCTCATTGATAATAAATATAAAAAACATAGAACAAAATATTTATCACTGATACATAAAATAAATTGAATAAATATTTCTTTTAATAATTATAATTTATTACAAAAATCGTACACGGGACAATAGTTACAATAATTTTGTTATTAATTTAATACTGTAAGTTTTACAAGAAAGAACACAATATGTTTATTTATATTTTAACAGTATTTTATAAAAAAATTTAAAATATTATGTACTAAATTAATTTTCTACCTTAATATATAATGAAAAGCTTAAATATTGAATAAATGTCAATAGACTCTGTAATTTTTTGTAAAAATACACACGTGACAATAAATTTAATAAAATAAATTTGTTTATCTAATAAATTTTACGTGAATAATAATTTTTACCTTATTTTAACAGTATTTTATAATAATTTTTAAAATACTATGTACTAAATTAATTTTATACCTTAATATAATGAAAAGCTTAAATATTGAATAAATGTCAATAGACTCTGTAATTTTTTGTAAAAATACACACGGGATAATAACTTTAATAAAATAAATTTGTTTTTCTAATAAATTTTACGTGAATACACAACAGTTTCATGTGTGTGTATAACCAATGAGAATGTGCATTAACAAATTGTTTTTATAAACAAAAGAAGAATTAGTTCTCATCAATGATAAATTACAAAGTACAAGACAAATGTTCATCATTGATAACTAAAAGAAATTGGAGAAATATTTTCCATTGATAATTTTAATTTATTTCAAAAATTATACACCGCGGCATATGTTTATCATAAATGTGTAAGCTAAATTTATTAACATTTTGACATCTTCTAAATAAAAATTTGAATAATAAGAATATATTATTATAATTTATTAAAAAAATATACACAAGACAATAGCTTTAATAAAAAAAACCTAATAAAAAACATATTTAATAATTTTGTAAATTTTACAAGAAAAAGCACAATATTGACAAGACCGGGAGGAAGTTGAATGAGGTAGAGGATTTGGCAACTAACTGAAATAATGTGGCCCCATTGTATGTAACTCTAAAGACTTGGTTAAGAAGTTTTGGGAGAAGTTAAACTCTAATGATAGTCTTCTTCATAAAAAATCCAGATCAAAGTAAGTTAGAGAACGGGATTCTAATTCAAGGTTTTTTCATGCTAGCATTAAAGGTAGACGGCGAAGAAATCAACTTGTAACAATTCAGAAAGGGATGAGTGTATCGAGGGTGTAGACAATATTAAAAAAGAGGTGAAAGATCATTTTTCAGCTCATTTTTCGGAAGAATGGATTAACAAACCCTGTTTACAAGGTATCGATTTGCGTATGCTTTTAGCTAAAGATAATGCTTTTTTACTTTAACCGTTTGAGGAATAAGAGGTAAAAGATATTATATGGAGTTGTGATGGTAACAAGAGTATGAGATCATATGGTTTTAATCTTAACTTCTTTAAGGCTTGTTGGCTTATTGTGAGAAAAGTGATGTGATGGGCTGCTTACGTGAATTTCATGCTAATTCCATCTTGCCTAAAGTAATGACAACATCCTTTCTCACTCTTATTTCCAAGAAGAACCATCCCCAAAATCATTTTGATTACATCCCTATTTGTCTGATTGGGAGCATATACAAAATCTTGTCGAAGATTCTGGCTAATAAACTGAAAAGTGTTTTTGGAAAATTGATCTCAAATTGTCGATTAGCTTTCTTACCTCATAGACAGATTTTAGATGGAGTTGTGGTGCTCAATGAGAATATTTATTAGGCTAAGCGTAGAAAATACCATTGTATACTTTTCAATGTTGATTTTGAGAGAACTTATGACACTGTGGATTGGGGATTTTTGGAGAGTATGATTAGGGGTGGATAACGATCGGTTTCGGTCAAATTCAGACCGAAATTTGTTCATCCGAAACAACCCACAGTTTGAATATCTCATCCCAATTCTGTCTAATTAGAGCTTCGGTTTGGTCGGATTATGGTTTGATCGGGTGACGGTTTGGATTGGGTGGGTTTTTCGGATGTAAATTCAGGCCGAGAAGTTATGAATAAATCAAACAATACACTATTAAATTTAAAGAAAGAGTGCAGGAAAAAAAGTGCAGATGTGAAGCGGATTTTTTTTAAAAGAAGCATGGTAGGATAAAATAACAAATTACAAAAAAGAATAAGGCTAATATACAGAGATCCCAAACCAACAAGAAAATGGTACTCATGGAGGGATTAAGTGTGAGACGAGATGATGAGCATGATGTAATCATGGAAATATGGAATGGAGTGATTCACCATTTCATCCATCTACTCTCTGCATTTCTTGGATTGTGTTGGAAAAGAAAACCAGGTACTCTAAAATCGTATTGACAAGTAGAATGTGTAGAAACTACTAATTAAAAATATAAACGTGTGGAAAGATAAATTCACGTCAATTTTTGGTCAAAATCACACATGTGTTCTACTAGTAACCAGACTTTATAGTCAAAAAAGTTACTCCATTGGTCGGATTCGGATTCTGTTGGGCCTGAAAATCCAATTCGAGCTCGTCCGTCTCAATCTATTCAAACCGAATTTTGTTCACCCGTTTAACCCGTAATTCGACCCACTACCACCCAACATTCAATTTATTTACCGATTTTGTCGGATTCAGATCGGGTCGGGAAATTCTGTCAACCCTGGTATGATGGTTAAAATGGGCTTTTCCGAAGCGTGGTTAAAGTGGATTCGAGTTTGTGTCTTTGAAAGTTTGATGTATATTTTAGTCGATGGCAGCCCAACAGAGGATTTTAAAGTTGGCAGAGGCTTTTGACAAGGTGATCCTTTTTCCTCTTTCTTGTTCTTAATAGTGGCCGAAGGCATTGCAGGATGATGCGAAGAGTTGTTGAGATTGGTAAATTTAAGGGCTTTATTGTTAATGACAGCATCCAATTTCTGCTTCTTGTACTCCCTTATAATATTATCTTTGCTTATAAAAAAAACACAATAGTTTAACCTATATTTTAACTGTATTTCATGACAATTTTTTATGTTAATATAATGACAAACTTAAATATCGAATAAAACTAAATTAGACCTGTGCGAAAACTAGTAATTAAATAGAAATATTTATAAAATAGATTTTTTTAATATATTTGTAAAAGTATTTTATTAAAATTAAATTTATAAAAGTGTTAAATGAAAATAACTATTATCTCCGATCTTATATGTAAGAAAAAATTTATTTTTTAGATTAATTATAAAATGGATGTAGTTAAACTATATTATTATCTAAAATTTTTTAAGTTAAATATGTTTTTAGTCCCTACTTTTATCTGAGTTTCGACTTTTAGTCCCTACATTTTTTTTATTATATTTTTAGTCCTCCACGTTTTTGTCGTTTGCATTTTTAGTTTCCACCGTCAATTTTTTGTGAGTTGGATAACAGAATCAGCCACATAAAAGAACACATAAATGTCACATCATTCAATGCAAATGTTATCGAAGTCAATTTAAGTTATCTTATGTGGTCAATTTTGTTATCCTAGTGATAAAAAATTCACGAAAGAGATTAAAAATATAATTAAAAAATGTAGGAACTAAAAATCAAAACTCACATATAAGTAGAGACTAAAATCATATTTAACCCAAAATTTTATTGGTAATAACTTTTATAAAAGGAAAATACTATTTAGTAAGAAAATCTATGGAAAAAAATTGCAAGAATAAATCTCCACTCTTGTTTATATCAACTACCCCATGATTTTCATTAAAAGAGGAGATTAAAATTAAATCATCATATAAGATAATGCCATGTGTTATTCTTGCATTTTTTCTCTAAAATAATTCTTACTAAATAGCAATCTCTTTATAAAACTATAAAAGTGTTAAATTATTTTTAATTTTAATATTTTAATAAAAGCAAAAAAAAAAAGTATTGCCACTACACGTTGAAAAACGTAAGCATCCATGACGGAAGCTGATTAATCTTCAATTTCACGTTTTGTGTTAACCACCGCAACTGCATCTGGTTCATGTTTGTTGCGTCTCTATCCATCATATATTGCATTGCATTGCATTGCAATTAACGTTTTCCATGTAAAAAAGAGAAAATAATTTAAATTGTGCATTTAATATATTTTTTAACATTAGAGTCGTGTTAAAAAATGAAACAATTACACAAGCAACATAGCTTAAATCACAGAAGAGAAGAAGAAATGGGAAGCGATACTCCACCGTACTCACCGAAATCGATGAAGCACACACGATCCCTCCCCAGATCGATCAACTACCTCTTGAGGGAACAACGTCTTCTCTTCATATTGGTTGGGATTTTGATCGGTTCAACTTTCTTCATCATTCAGCCAACGCTTTCTCGTATAAGCCCACCGGAGTCGCATTCGTTTCTTCCTAGATCTGCTGGATTCATTCGTTATGATTCCTTTGGTGGTGATTCTGGTAGAATTGGACGTATTCCGGCTGGAATTGGTGGTCGACGGTTGAGAGTGGTGGTTACTGGTGGTGCTGGTTTTGTTGGAAGTCATTTGGTTGATAAGTTGATTGCTAGAGGGAATGATGTTATTGTTATTGATAATTTTTTTACTGGTAGGAAGGAGAATTTGGTTCATTTGTTTGGGAACCCTAGGTTTGAGTTAATTCGTCATGATGTTGTTGAACCTATTTTGTTGGAGGTTGATCAGATCTATCATCTTGCTTGTCCTGCATCACCTGTTCATTACAAGTATAATCCTGTCAAGACAATCATATCCTTTTTTCATAATTTTGTTGTTAATATATATATGCTTTCATAATTTTGAGTTAATTGAATTGAATGTAATCACATGTATCGGTATTCGGGCATTTAATGTTGTTGTTTAATGGTTGTTTGGAATTTTGAATTTTGTGATCCTTGACTTTATGTGATTGATTGGTTTACAAGACAAATGTGATGGGTACACTTAATATGTTGGGGCTTGCAAAGAGAATTGGGGCGAGGTTTCTTTTAACTAGTACTAGTGAGGTATATGGTGATCCTTTGGAGCATCCTCAGAAAGAGACTTACTGGGGAAATGTTAATCCAATTGGTGAGTGAGTTTATAAGCTGAAATCTAGCTGAGGAATTATATTTGTTTTTATGCTGGCTTATTTATTATGTTGGAATTTTAGGTGAGAGGAGTTGTTATGATGAAGGAAAGCGAACTGCGGAGACATTGGCCATGGATTATCATCGAGGTGCTGGCGTTGAGGTAGTTTTCAAATTACAACTATTTAATTGATTAGAGATGGCTAGTTTAGGTTATTTAACTCGGTGTCTTCTCTTGTTTTGGATTGGATAGTTTTTTGTGAAACCATTTTGGTATGAGTTAAAAATATGGATCAGTCACACATGTTCCATTTCACCTTGTTCAATATTTGTTAACTACTTGATTATTAATTGTCAACTGGTTAAATCATCCTTATGTTTTTAGACTGTTAACGAGGACGTATAATGTTGTTTTTGTACTTATCAACTTGGTCTTTCCTTGGTGTTTGATGAACACATTAACCTTGAGCAAAATCTACTGTAGTAAGTGAGCGGTTTAATTCAACCGTTTAATGAGTGAATGTAAACCGTGTACACATGTATAACTGCTAAGTGGGCGAAGCTTGCAGAGATTATATAGGGAGAAGATTGTGCTTTCTTTCAAAGAAATCCTGTACTAAATTCATTTATACAGGACCATTTATCCAAACTCGTGGGTCATTATTAGGGAAATAAGATTGCGAAGAATCACAAAAAATGTTCTGATAAATAATTAACAAACTTCCTATTATAAATTTACTAAATTGATTGTTGTATTGTTTTTCCTTGTTAATGAGAACTTGATTTGGAATCTCAGACATTTAGAAGTTTATATCATGGTGGTGGAAATAACATCCGCTCCCATTAAAAATGAAGTATTATTTTTAAAAGAAATGGCTTGGTTGTTGGATATTTCACTTTGATGATAATGGATTTCTAGTACAGTTCAAATGACGATTTGGCATTTACTTATTAACAAAAGACTTGTATGTTCCGAGCCGAGTTATACACAATCGGTAGAATGATGAATTCACTGCCAGCTTAAAAAAAATTTCAATCTCCTTGACAACTTTCCCAAAGTTAACTATATAGGTCACAATTGAAATTGAATCAGATTTGTTTTTCGTCTCGTGCACCCAGCATCTGTTTTCAGAGTTCAACAATGCTTGTCAATTTTTTTAAACACAGGGAAAAGGAAATGTCTAAATCAACATAATGAATTTTAGACTACTTATGATAAATTTCTCAAATCACATGTTATTGGGACTGATCTAGTTTGCTGTTTTTTAGGTTCGAATTGCTCGAATTTTCAACACATATGGTCCCCGCATGTGTTTAGATGATGGGCGTGTTGTTAGCAATTTTGTTGCACAGGTTTGAGTCTCTTGCAGCCTTACCTTATTTCTTTGCTTTTCATTATATTACTTTGGGAGAGGTTTTTATGTTTTATGCTGTTTTTTTCTTCATTCTGCAGGCTATTCGCAAACAGCCATTGACTGTGTACGGTGATGGGAAGCAAACACGAAGTTTCCAGTATGTCTCTGATTTGGTATGTAGCAAATATGCTTTTTTGTTTTCAAACTTCCTATCTCAGATTTGCATTTTGTACCATCAATTCTGTATTGCATCCAACATATTTTGCTAATCATCATCTGAACTTGGAGAAACCATCCAACTCATCAATGTACAAAACGTTGTGGTTGGTAGAATTAATATTAAGTCTTAATCAAGGTCTAGATAGTTGGTGTTGAAAACTGTAGGTTAAAGGATATAACTACATTTTTTCTAAAACACTTATCTAGTGCTTGCAGCCTAATTTTCCTATCAGAACTGTTTCTTGAGTGAACTTCTAATATCATTCAAATGGAAATAATTTTTTAGAGTAACTGAGAATACATCAAAGCAAAGACAAAACGGAGCTATGAAACATTAATGAGATTATTGATCTTTGCTTGTAATGCAATTAGCTATTGTATAAATGCAGTTTTCTACTACTATTTGTTTTGAACGTAAATTATTTGAATTGGATTTGTTCAAATCTAAGAATGGTTTGTGATAGACTTTCAGGGGAGAACTTGTGCAGCATTGTAATTATACACTGATGAACTAAATTTATTTTCCTATTCACAGGTTAATGGGCTGGCAGCTTTGATGGATGGTGAACATGTGGGACCTTTCAACCTGGGTAACCCAGGCGAGTTTACCATGTTAGAGCTTGCTCAGGTACCTAGTCTTATTTTGCAGTTTCGCTAAAAATATTTCCTTATAATAAGGTTCCTGTCAGATCATGCTGTGACATGTTTACTATTCATTCTTTAAAATGGATTTAATGTGTCAAAAAAAAAGGATTTAACATGGTCAATGTCAGTGTGAAGATTCTTTACATGGTCAATGAATAATAATCATTAGATTATTACAAATGTTCAACTTTAATAATAACTGCTTCTAAAGTTACACATATGAATATATGATTGGTTGTAACTTACTGACAGTGTATAAAAATGAAACTCATAATGGTTGTGCCTTCTAGAGTAAAGGATTTTACAATGGACTTGAGATGGAAGTTAATGTTTTATTCTATGAACTTCCTGTTATGATCATATTTTCAAAAACATGCAGGTTGTCAAAGAAACAATTGATTCAAGTGCTACAATAGAGTACAGAGCAAACACTGCTGATGATCCACATATGAGGAAACCAGATATTAGCAAAGCAAAGGAACTGCTAAACTGGGAGCCGAAAGTTCCACTAAGGGAAGGTTTGCCTCTTATGGTTAGTGATTTCCGGAATCGGATTCTGAATGAAGATGAAGGGAAAGGAATGAAATAAGTGTAGTAGCCATCCCTGTGTGTATAGGGAGAAGTGTGTGTCTCCCCTTCATTTTTCCACGTCTCTTGTATGGTCAACATCTATAGAAAGTCCTGGTAATACGTCGCTTTTGTAAGAAGTATTTTACTGGCCCTCTACTCATTTGTGCCAGCTTAGCATACAATTGAGTAATTGTTAATTTTTGACAAAATTATTTTCAGCAGCTTTCTTGTCTATTGTATTGATAAAAGTTGTAATATTCAATATTTGGATTATGGTATTATGAGAATGAAAGCTTATCTGTATAAATTTGTGAATCTTGAATTTTTCTGATGTGAGAAGCTTTTGAATTTCATCTTAAAAGAGAAAGGAGGTTGGAATATAGCTAATTACAAGGTTGCACTAACTCACCAACCAATTTATTTATTAATTAATTATAAAGTTTAACATGGTAATACACTGCTATCAGCACTAGTAGAATTAAAAAAGATGTGTTGCTTTCTACTTTTAGATGGTTTCTCATCCCACCCCCCGTCATTCTTTTTCACCCCCCAGAAATCCAACTTTACCCTTGATTTTACCTCCAAAAAGTTCGGTACACGCGTACTGAACTTTTTCGATATTGAAAAATAAGTGTTTTACATCGTTAAAAAGTTCAGTACGCGTGTACTGAACTTTTTTTCAATGGTTAAAAATGGAAACCCAGGGGGTGAAAAAGAAAGCTGGGGGGTGGGGAAAGAAATCTTCCTACTTTTATAGCTAACTGGGATCAGATCAGACCTAACGCTTGGGGCCATATTTGAAAAGTAAACTCACCCCCATTATCCTGCAAATTCTAATATGGATCACTTCATGATGTTTTCTTTTGTCAGCCTATTAATTACTCAAACACTATCTATTATTTAAGTAGCGGACGGCGTTTTTTTCTCAAATTTCTCAATTTTACTCATCCGTGACTTAAATAGCGGATGTGTAAAAATAGGACGCGCGAAAAACTCGTAGGATGGCAAAATTAATCATCTCACTTCATTAAGTGGTACATGGTGGATCAGTCATGAATAATATTATAACGAATGCGAATTTTACGAAATCCATTGTTGGATTAAAAATTTGTATCATTAAGACCATCTATAAATTTTTTTAGAAAAATTGAAAATAACTTGATGTGTTATTGAGACTCTTTAAGATTAACGGTTTATGAGTTTTTATTAAATACTGTTAATGAGTCTAAAAAATATATCAAATGATTTTTAATTTTTAATTTTTTTTTTTATGGATTATCTATATGATATAATCTTTCAATCCAACGGTGAATTTTATAAAATTTGTATTTGTTATAATAGTAATTATTACTTGTCCATGGTGGCACTTGTGAAGGTGGTGCTTCTTTTCGCACCCCTGGATTTCCTCAAGCATCTCCTGGAATTACCAAAGTACTCCTCTCGCCCTCCAGGATGCGAGCAAAACTCGCCTTCTAGGAGGCCAGTGTGTTAATCTTATAATCATTTGAAATGGTTCCACCCCACAAACTTGAATTTAAAAAAATACACGTTCGCATATTACACAGCGAAATGCTACTTATGAGTTCGCCGTCTAATCAGCAAACTGTCATCATATATGAGCAACACATGTTTCTTCTCCCCTCCCCCCCCCCCCCCCCCCCCCCCCCATTTCAACAATTACAGAAAAAACTCAAAAAAGAAACAAAAACCGCCCTAACATTTAATCCTCGAAAAAGTGCGTCAAAGTTGAAGATTATTTCTTGTTTGTAACCGCAAAGAACAATCAAGTGAAGATAAAACCATAGGAAAACTTGCATTTTCATTATTTTTGCGTTTTTTTTTTTTTTGCGCCTGGGGTTTAGTCGGCGAACACCCTGTGTAAGTTCGCTTTTTAGAGAGCAACATGGCTGATGCAGAATTGTAATTTTTCATTTTTTTTATGTGACATTGTTTGAATGAATTGCTTGTTTTTTCCTTGTTGTTTAGGTATGAAGGGAGGTGATAAAGGGAAAGGCCGACTCACGAAGCTCAGTGCATCTGCCAGGAAGGCAAATGCGAAAGAGAACATGTACAAGAAGCGAACACGGAAGAAAGCCGGTGAGAGTCAGGCTGAGGTTGGTGCCTCTACCACTCTACCTGAGCCTCAGCCTAAGGTTGCTTATGACATTTCTGACCCTGATCACCTTACTGGTGATGATGATCCTCATACGGGTGAGGCAAATACTGTTGTGCATGAGATGGAGTTGGAACAACATATGAGGGATGCTGGCGACGTTGGTGGTAGTAGTCAGATTCGTCGACCTGTTTTAGTGGATCCTTACGACGGGTTGCATGTGCCAGACGTGTTCCCTGGCGGGCCGTCAGATACGACGGTGTTGACTTGTTATCCACGCCATGTGGCTACACACACACACACACACACACACAATTCTCACGTAAGTAAATTGTTTTTTATTTTTCATCTTAATATTATTTTTTGATGTTGTTGATTTGAATTATATGATGATGTTGATATGAATTTATTTAGTTATTTTATGTTGTCAATATGAATTAATATTGTTTGATGGTGTCGATATGAATTTATTATTTATATTGTTGTTTTGTTAATTTCGCAGGACCGTGATGTGATTACGCCCGTCAGCAATGGCGGCAAATTGTACAGCTTCATTCATGGGGAGTGGATCGATGAATGGTGGGAACCAGCACTTAAGGTCATAGGGTTGTGGGGGTTGGCTCAGAAAGCGAACGTGTTGGATCCAAAAGACAAAAATGAAAATTAACGGCAAAAGAATTTATTGTATTGCATATGAAAGGTGGTGATTACATCACAAACCATTAGACAAAAAACTTACATCATAATAAATTTAGTTAGACAAAAAATTACATTAAAATTAAAATACAAGTCTAAACCAAATTACAAGCACCGCAAAGTGATAAAAGAGGTGCATACAACTCTTTAGTTCCCTCTCCAGCTTGAACTCACGGCCGGTTCGGACCTGTGCATGAAGCAAAATTCGAAAATTTGTTAGACCTGTACAATTTCGCAGTAGAGATTGTCGATGGATTGGTAAATCTTTTTACACAATCTTACTCCTGCCAAGTTTTTCCTAGAGGCAACTTATAGGATTGGCATCATCCTATTGGGCTAATCATATTGATCTTAATCGTATTCATCATATTGGGAACATAAAAGTGCCTCGTGGATTACTGTATAAGGTCATAGGGTTGTGGGGGTTGGCTCAGAAAGCGAACGTGTTGGATCCAAAAGACAAAAATGAAAATTAACGGCAAAAGAATTTATTGTATTGCATATGAAAGGTGGTGATTACATCACAAACCATTAGACAAAAAACTTACATCATAATAAATTTAGTTAGACAAAAAATTACATTAAAATTAAAATACAAGTCTAAACCAAATTACAAGCACCGCAAAGTGATAAAAGAGGTGCATACAACTCTTTAGTTCCCTCTCCAGCTTGAACTCACGGCCGGTTCGGACCTGTGCATGAAGCAAAATTCGAAAATTTGTTAGACCTGTACAATTTCGCAGTAGAGATTGTCGATGGATTGGTAAATCTTTTTACACAATCTTACTCCTGCCAAGTTTTTCCTAGAGGCAACTTATAGGATTGGCATCATCCTATTGGGCTAATCATATTGATCTTAATCGTATTCATCATATTGGGAACATAAAAGTGCCTCGTGGATTACTGTATCGGTCTCAACCATTGTGACAAAACCACACCGGTGGGGCTAATATGAGTAACCCACAAAATTAACTAAAATTATAAATTACAAAAACAATAAAAAAAAAAAAGACTTATAAAAGAAAGTATACGGAGGAGGTACCGAAGAGTGGTGTGAAAATTTTTCACACAAACCACTTCCTTATATAGCCATTTATGCCGCAATGTGATTGGCTGGAGCACTATTTACCGCAGCCACGTGGCCAATCACTCATCACCATTTGGCAACAACTTTTGATTGCATGGGGGACTGAGTTTTGTAACTACGGTGCGCCTATTTTTTGCTATTTACACACTCGCTGCCCAAGTAGCGAGAGAGGTGATTTGGGAAGGTTAGGAGGCACTTGTGAGACTCGTGAGGTGCAAAAAGAAGCTCTCATCCACCGTCGCATCCACCTATCAGTGCCGCTTTACTGCTAATCACTATTGAGGCTTTACAAATTACTATCTTATGATTGTCAGAAAACATATTTACTTTCCACATTGCCACGTAAGTTTTTTTTTTTTACGGTAAGTCATAAGATTACGGTTGCGTAAATTAATAGAGAGAAGATTCTCTCCATTGACAGATGGTATTTTTTTTTTTCAACCCTTAATTTAAAAAGAGTTTGAATTTAATAGTACAAAGCACAATATATTTCTCTATTGTTGGAGAGAGAAAACATTAAATGTCATTTTCCTGTGCAAAACCATTTGTTTTTTTAGAAGAAGATGACTGACCAGTGACCAGACCTGAAACCTCAAAACTAATTCAAAATTTTCAAACTAAATTTTTAGTTTTTTTGGTTGATAATATTCTTGAAATAAACATGAGATGGATCAGAGAAGAGAAACATATGCATCCAGGATAGTAGAAAGGCCCCCCCTTGCTTCTAGTTCTGGCACTTAATTAAAATATTTTGAAGAGAACTTTTCCCATCCCATGTATCTTTTTCATTCCCTTTGAAGGCAAAAAAAATTCGGTAAATACGACTCGATTTTTATTTTTAGTGCAAATTTGATTAAAATTTACACTAAAAAAAATTCGAATTACGTTTACTGAACTTTTTCGTGATGAAAAAGAGTTTTGAGGTGGGAAAAGTTCTCTTCAAATATTTTAGGTTCAGGATAGTAGATAGGGCCCCCTGCTTTTGGCACTTAATTAAAAGATTTTGGGTTTGATTCTGGAGAGAAACCGGCAAGAAATTGGTGAAGGTAAGATATTGTGTTTAAAGAAAGTAAGGAGAAAGTAAACAATAAAAGCATCATATTTCATGAATATTTTCAAGACAGATTGATATTATTGCTCCGATTTTGAGGGAAAGGGTTCGACTGTCTTGATAATTCAAAGTATTTTTGTTGTGGATATGTAAAATTTGAATAAGAATTGTTTTAATTAGAATTCAAACTCAAATTATTCCGAATAGTTCATTTTTACGTGAACTCATTCAAACAAGTTTGAAGTGATAAGTGGGAGAGTGTGGGAACAAGTAGGGCCAAGCAACTCAAACAAAAGTTTTAAGTCTAAATAATTTGGGTCAAAAAAAGACCCTAAAAAGTACAAGTTATTTATAAATATATAGATTTAATTGCATTTTTTATACTCCTACTTTACTATTATAATGAAATTGGTTCCCTTATTTTAAAATCGATCATTTTAACCCCCTATTTTAACATTTATTGTGAATTTTTGCACAATTCCCATTTTGACATCTAGAATTTGTAATCAAGATGATACCTTATTGAAAATTTTGCCTCAATCTCCATTTTGACTTTTTTTTACGTACATAATCTGATTGACTAACGTTCAATAATTGATTTTTGTATGAGAATTGGGAAGTATTCTCCTTGAGTTCAAGTCGTTTCTTTCTTAAGTCTCTCACGTCACGTGTCCCCTGAATGTTTAAAAATACTATGCTCGCGTTTCTGAAATTGAACTATATTTTACACATTCAAAGTTCTAGTTAGAACTCGAGCACTCCCAATACATATATATGAAATTTTAGAATTTTACATGTTCAAGTTTTAGAACTCAAACAACATGTTCAAGTTCTAGGATTCTAAAACTTGAAACTTGCTTTTAAGTGAAACAATTTTTTTTTCCCGCAAGTTGTTTACATTGTTTCAGACATGATGTTCTTCATGATTCTCCGTTATTACGAATTCAGACATTACACCTAAAGTTGTGTTGTTTTGGCTGATGTGAATTTAGACATTGTAGCTAAAGTTGTGGATTCCCCTAATTATGTGAAATCAAGCATTGCAACAATTCCATCATCAAGTTGATCCATAATCTTAGGTGCAGTGTCTATCTTCATCAATAGTAGAATCATGAGTTACACCAACATATGGAAAAACTTACACGACTTAAGAAACTATAATTATCTCGACAAAAACATGTTTCAAGTTTCTCAATCCAAAACAGGTTGCTTAAGTTCTAAAACTTAAATAGGTTGCCCGAGCTATAAAACTTGAATTTGTAAAATCATGAAATTTCAAATATGTATTGGGGGTGTTGGAGTTCTATAACTTGAACATGTAGAATATAGTCCCACTTCTAGAACTTAAGTAGAGTATTTGAAAAATTCAGGGTACGTGAGAGGCTTAGGGAGCAACAAAAAGAATTCTCACGGGGCCATTGTTGAAGTGTCCTAGGAAACACACATCGATGACACCCATTTGAGTTCTTAAAATGAGATCCACTTTAATTTAAAAAGTTTCAAAGCATGGAATGCATAACTCTCAAAATGAATTTTATTTTGAGCTTGTGTTTTAAGAACACTTGTTAACATTCCCCCCACCCTTATCTCTCTACAATGGTTCTTATTTCCTACAACTTAAAATGATTCAAACGTGGTTTTAAACTATTGTCTGTTCCTATTTTCTACAACTGAAAATGATGCAAACTTGATTTTAAACTAGGTTTGCAATATTGTTACCGCGGTAGCCTCTGAAATCGCATAAGGGGTCAAATTATAATTTTTAAAATATAAGGGACTAAATGTGAAATTAAACTTTTTTTTAATTCACCATACAAATACAATAGTGCTGCAAATATTATCTAGCCGTTGCTTTGTTATCATCTGCACAAGTTTTCAATGTTCTATAGAATATTAAAAACTATTCCTAGACAGCAAGCAATCAAGTGCTTGAAAGTATTTAAACATGTAGGCCATGTCTAACAAACAAGACAATAGATCATCACTCAAAGTTCACAAAATATTGAACTAAGGTCAAGTTATGCTCACATATACATGTGACACTCAGTCACTCAGCACAAAATGGTAAAATTATTATCACAACCATTTTTAATTTAATTGATATATTACATTTTTGTGTAAATATCTTTTTAACCGAATGAGTTTAAGTGGTTAAAGAGTTTCAATTTTGAATGAATTTTTTGTTGAAGTTTATTCTACTCTTTTATAATTTAGGGTTATTTATTCATTAACTAATGAGAACAAACAATAATAGTAGATTTGTATGTGGTATCCAAAACTAACTTGTAACAAATTTTTATTTAGAAAGAAAGAAAAAAAAACCATGAATCTTTTGTAAGAACGAATTTAAATTTTGATAGGAACTATCATTGATCATATTTAGTTACTTATGACAGAACTCTAAATCACCAAATGTCCTTATTTTAAAAATTGGAAGGTTAAGATAAAAAAAGTATAAAAATCTTTTACGGTCAATACAAATAATAGTTTGTGATCAGTTGACATTGTTAAATATTTACATCCACTTAGTTTATTTTTTAAGAAGTTAAATTAGTCTATCTAAATTGACACCGATAAAATTCCTTATTTATTTTCTTTTATAAAAATATAGTGTCTTATTTACGTGTGTGGTTGCTCTAACCTAATGATTTCTTAAATTTCTATCCAAACCTAAAACAACTCCAACACTATATATTCAATAAAACTAATATTATCCGTTCTTATAGAAAATATTGAAAAAAAGATTTAGGTAGTATGTATGAAATTCTAATTTCAAATTTCATTTAAACCAATGTAACAAAAGAAAAAATATCGAAAAGATAGATTGAATATATATCATATAAACTCTTTAGCCACAAGGGAAAATATACATGTTAATTCACAATTCACCACTAAATTTTTAGTAAGTGTGATAAACCTTTAAAATTGCAACACACACCAATTTTGTGTACTTATTATACATCATTTTCATTCTTTAAAGCAATAGAAATGTTAGTTGTATCTCATAAAAGATCACCTTATTTTAATGTCTGTCATCAAAGATATAAGGATATGGCCATTGAGGACATTCATCCCTTTCCTTACAAACTTGTCAAATTTTGCATTGATTCATTTTTAAGGCATTTTGTTTCTAATGCACGTGCATCGTTTCTATTGTCATGCTAACACCATTGACAACTATATGAACAAGAACAACCTTAATTTGTTGATATTATTTTAGGCATGTTATTTATGGTTGAGGTCCCCACGACAAACCGAGTGACAAAGGGATCTTACATGTTCGAGACTTTGTTCCAAACATTTTTAACACTTTTTTAGTACACTTAAATTTTCCTAAATTTGATGTATATATAGCTTTGGCAAAATTTAAACCTTTTTATCTACTTTGAGTTGAAACAAACACACTAATGCATGTTTCCATTTCATTGTCAAGTGTAAACACCTTATATTTGCATCACACTTATATACCCTTACACTTACGGTCCGTTTGGTACGATGGAAAAAAAGTGAGAGGAAAAAAAATTACGCAAATCAATACATGAATTTGGATTAACCTTGGTTTATTCATGCACTGATTTGCGTAATTTTCTTTCCTTTCAATTTCTTTCCATCGTACCAAACTGAATTATTTTCTTCTCATATTCATGTAATTCTAGGAACTGTAAATTTTTTTTTTTTTTTCAACTATCCGGTTCTTAGAAAAATTAGCTTCGGTAGTTAGAAGTAAATGAAATATCGTTAAAAATTATTTCAGCTATGATTAGAATTTTGATTCTTTGTAACATGTTTTTCCGGAGATTGCTAATTTGCTACTCCAAAATATAAATTGAGATAGAAAGAACTATAAATTGATTAATTTGTTATCTAAAATAAATATTTTATAAATGCAGATAAATCCTAGCCACATGAGGTTAAGGGCCCGTTTGATGCACATGATATGATAGGAGTAGGATAGGATAAAAAGCTGGATAATGATAGGATAGGATAGTAACAGGATAAATACATATCATGTCATGCGTTTGGTGCACATATGATAAGACACATGATATCATTAACTTATCTTGAAGAAATAAATGCATTTTATATTGACATGATAATAAGACACATGTTATATTTAAATACAAAAATTATTCTTGTAAAATAAATGCATTTTTTATAATAAAAATAGTTTTTATTTTTTTTAATTAGCATTAAATAAAATATGGAATGAAAGTATTAGACAATTTCCAACAAAAATCAAACTAGAAAAAAGAATACTTTTCCAAAAAAAAAAAGAGTGTAAAATAACATACAGAGAGGTTGAAGTTTGAAAAAAAAAATTACATGAATAACTTACAGGAAAGAGTGTAAAATAACTTACATCGATAATGTGTATAGCAAAATGTTTTAAAATAATTTACATGAATATTAAAAAAAAAAGGTTTTAAAATGTTACGAAAATAATGTGTATAGCATAAAAGAAAAATTCCACATATAAATGTATAAAGTTGCTGGCAGCGGGAATCGAAGATGGTGCCTCAATATCCTGTTGCTAACCCACCAAAAATTAAGGATTAAAATAACAAAGGAGCAATAGGATAGGATAGGACTAGGTTTAATTTATCATTTCCTATTAGTGCACCAAACAATGGATTGAAGTAGGATAGGATAATTTTATCCTATCCTGTCTCACTATCCTGCGCATCAAACGGGCCCTAAGGGATTTAGATTTCTTGCCGTAGATATTACACATAGTTTTACATTGTACTGAATCTCAGCCATTGATTTTAAATCAGATGGTTTGAATTATAAACTTAATGTTATACTATTGTAGAACAATCTCCGTTGACAATTTAAAATTCAACGGATCAAATCAATTACTGCGTCCAGCGGTTAGTGGAGGAAATCCATTTTGAGGCTTAAGGTCCTCTATCTCGAAAAAGAATTTCATTTTGATTGGTGATGCTTTTTTGTCACCCGTTTGATCTAAAATGAATAGTTCTGATTAAATTGTAGCAGATCGCGACCCCTCCATCTCAACACCTTACTCTTTCTGGGAAACAAATTACATGTTGTAGGATTTAACATAGTTTTCACGTTTGAAATCACAGCCGTCCGATCTAAATCGTACAATCGAGATCGTTTTAAATAATTTTATGATAGATTTAATCCGAACTGTCTGATCTGTAATCAATGGCTCGAATCTAAAACAGTGTGAAAATAGTGTGATATCTAACGGCGCCATACCTGAATCCCTCTTTCAGGGATGCAGATTTGTTGTTGTAGTGTTTCACACCATTTTCACACTGTTTCCAATCCAGACCAATGCAATTATAAAATCACTTAAAATAATCTTGACCGTACAATTTAAATCGAACGGTCGTATTGTATAAGAGCGTCAAATTGTGTGAAAAATACAATAGAAAATCTGTTTCACTCTTTCTGCCCTTAAAAACAAACAAAATTTAAAAGCAAACAGACAGTACCTATACCTACCAATGCCATACCAAGCTTTTATTTTGTATTTGTACTATGTTAGTAGTTTTCTCTCTTTATAGTTGATATCATCTTCACCTTCTCTCTGTGCTAACTAAGCTACAGAATCTCTAGGAACCACAAACTCTTTGTTTTGTTATCCAAAAGATGAAAAGAATGGATATTTTCTGTGCTTCTCAAGCCTCAACAGCAATATGTCTTAGCATGGAACAAGCTTCATGTTCATCTTCCAATACCATTCAACTTGGAGGCAGAGTCATTGATCGCCACAATCCTATTATCAATGATTCAAGAAGAAGCACTTCCAAAACTCCAACTGCTCCATGTTCTTCTCAGCTACCTATTGATCCCAAGAGAAAAACCTCTTCTTCTTCTTCTTCCAAGCCAAGTAATGGACACAACATGAAAAATGGAACTAAAATTTATGAGGAAAAGAAGAAAAGTACAGCAGAAGAAAAGGTTACTGAACATGTCAACAAGAGTTACTATTCTAAGCCAATTGAATTCATTCTCAAAAGGAGATCCATTAAGTTATCTGCTGATTCAATCACTCCACATGGTTCAACTAGATCTTTGCTCAGTGACACAGCTTTTTTAGATGGTTCAATAGATAATGATAATAAAAAGGCTGAAATTGTTGCTCAAGATGAATCCAACCCTGCATCAAAACTCTCTAATTCTTCTTCTCCGAAAACTGGTTCGCTGGACCAGGTTAGTTTTCTTTTCTCTACTTACGTAGCACTGACATTTCAGATTGAAAGTTTGCTCTGTGTCCGAACATCCTAGTGACAAACACATACAACATGTGCGGTTATATTCAATTTTTTCAAATTATTACGTCTAGTGTTTATGTCTGTGTCAGTGCTCCATAAGGTTTTCTTTTATGTCGAATAAGTGATGATTTGAGTAAATATTTAAGCAGGTTGTAGTACTTTGGGTTTCTTTGCATTGCAGAGCATGTGAAGGGAAGGTTAGGAAACACCTCACAAGAATGCAAGGTAAGAAGGACCTAATTCCCTACATTTAAAAAACAAAGCATTAATTGACATCGACCATCGATTTAAAATCAATCAACTCACATTAATTACATTTTCAATAAACCATCTTTGAATAATTTTCACGCACTACAAGAAAAAATCCATTTAGTGGCAGCAAAAATTTCTCGCAAAGTGCCAATTTTCACCAGAAAGTATAAATTTTCTGGCGGAATCGATCTGCCAGTAAATATGTCGCACATTTTATGAGGTGTTAAAGTTGTTCATTGTATATATGGGCAGGAGTTAGCTCATTCAACATAGATTTTGCTGCAAAGAAGGTGACAGTAGTTGGAGATGTGACTCCATTTAGTGTCTTGGAAAGCATATCAAAGGTGAAGAATGCACAATTTTGGCCAGAAGTTGGATCTGACATCAAACAAACAAAATTCATCTAATTCAGAGGAAAGTAGAATATTTATATTTACATTCATGTATGTTTTTAATGCTGAATTTAATTATTGAAAAATGTAAATGCAGATGTTAGCAAGAGTTGTTATATCTTTGAAAGCAGTAAGAAAGTGGTAGAGACTAGAGAGTAAAATGAAGTAAATTTGCATGCATTTTTTAGTAAACTTTCAACACTCTTTGTTACATTAAGTTTTATATAAAATAAGAAATGCACAATAATGGTTTAGAAATATTTATTCAATTCTGATTACAAAAACCCTCTAATATGTATTAGTACTCTCTTTTTGAGAGAAGAAAAAAAATCCTACTGTCACACAAGTCACAAGAGTTTGTATTTTTGGAGGTGACATGACAAAATAACACGATAATAATACTGTTTTTGGCACTATATATATAATAAAAATGTGACAGCAGAAATGGTCAATTATTTAAGTACTTCTATGTAGTACACTGTTAGTGTTGTCTCTTATCTTCAAAGACAAAGAAATGAAAGGAGCCTCTAACTAGTTTTATTTCTATCCCATTTAAAATAGGCTTAAATTGGAGATAAATTGTTACTTTAAAGGCTAAATTGATGTTATATTATTTTTCTCATTTAAGTTTTGGAGTTAAATCGTCCGGATCATTTATGTTCAGATAACATATATGAATCTTCTAGTTTTTTTGTCGTAAGCTCTCAAGTTTTTTTGTTTTTTTTTTTTCCATCACAAGTATCCGGTACATTAGATTGCCTAATTTAAAATTCATTCCGACTTCAAATGATTTCAACCTCTCTCCATCGCACTTGGAGAGCTCAAACACTGAATCAACTAGTGATTGATTATAAGCTCTCAAGTTTCAAATTTGATTCCTACTAAGAAAAATTGTTTGCAACACAGGAAGTGTTTGTCAATGCGTTGGGCCATACGTGGCCGCATGTTCAGGCAGAAGCTTCAATGTTTAGCTTCTTGAAAGAAATTGCAGTGAAAATTGCATGGGGACGCGATACTTACAAATTTGACGCTGAACGAAACAATACATTATTGCATGAAATTGTAACATTAGTTTTTTGATACTTATTGTAACATTATTGCATTAGTTATGTTGAGCAGTAAGTGTGAGGTTAAAAGTTTTAAATTGTTTAAAAAATTGAAACTTGAACATTTTATAAGTAAAAGTAACTATAAAGTTAATATCTTAAAAATTTAAATTAAGATGTGATGTCAAACTCACTTATATATTTGTCATTTTCCCGATATAAATGATTCGCCATACTCTCTTGTGACCCAACATGTTAGTTAGAATTAGAACATAAAAAATATGCCTAGAGCAGGACCGGATACAGGGGTACGAGTTACTTGACAGTGACTCATGATAAAGGTTGCACATGGTATCAATATGACAGAATGAGTGAATTTGTATTCATTCATTAAAACACAACAAGGTTGACAATAACTTCTCAAGCCCTCGGGATAGACATTAAGATACAGCATTTGATAATCACTTAAAACTACAAGCAAACACTTATAAATGAAATTTGTGATGAATTGATTACAAGTAGGAGAGAACATTTGAATCAAGAGAAAGAAGAGAAATTAACTACTCAAAACATCCATGAATCACATCTCAATCCTAATTGCTTATATAATACTGCTCAGCATGAAACCACACCCGGAAGTAATACCATAACCAATTATCTAGGAAGCACAGATATTGACACGGATACCGCGACATGGACACGACACGGAAATTTGTATCATTACATTTTTAATGATGATTGAAAACATTTTAAAAAAATCTTAATTATAATTGCACTATTTTTTTTAAGAAAAATGTTAAACAGTGCACCCGGTGCACTAGTTAAGCAAGTTTTATGGAAACATTTTCTTGAAAATTATGCATTCAATGCTTTGAAAGTATAAAAAGTCGTCTTATCTCTATTACTTTTATCTTTTATTTTCATTTTTAGCATGCTTAACAAGTGCATCAGGTGCACTGTTTAGCATGATCCTTTTTTAATTGTATGGAGCTTGTTTCTGCTTTTAGAAAAATACATTTGAATATCTTCTTTTATGTAAAGCAAGTATTAGTATATTTTTGTTGTAGAAGTAAAAGATTCGCAATTTAAGTTATCGACTATGAATGAGAAGAATGTTAAATTTGTAAAGAGGTGATACATATACCTAATGTCATGATTTGAATGGAGATGTGATGCCTTCCTCTCTTATAGTCTTTGGTTTTTTTGCGAATTGTTCAAATGAGGGAAAGAAGGTGGGACACACTTTATATAAGAGCCTTGTTGGCTTTTTACAAAGCGAATCCTTCTAGTGTGTGAACGGTGTTTTTTCAAAAATTCCACCTAAGAGGTGGATGCATTTTGAGGGTGGCACAAAGGTTGCATCTTTAACATACTCGCATTCTATAATGTGAAAGGTGCTCACATCCTAAATAATAAGGGGTTAGTTTGATAATTCTACGGTGTGAGAGGATTTTTGGCGGAGTAATACTCTAATAAAAAATGTGTAGGGATTAAAGTAAAAAAAAAAACCCAAATGTGTAGGGATGTGTCAAATAAGTTAGAAGAAAAAAATTGTGATTTGATGTTGATTTTTATATGAAACTAGTCGCCGGCCCGTGCGATGCACGGGTTCGGCGGAACGACATATTAATACCAATCATGATCGCTGCCAATCATGGTCGTTGTTTGAGATTAGGGATACGATATAAAGAGCGGACAGAAAATGTAATTTATATTAAACAAACACAACAATAGAAGTAATAACTGATCACAAACTTGAAATACAAACGAAAACATGCCATATAAATTAGTCACAATGAAATTCATAACATAAAGTGTTGGACTGACTGATAGAAAGCTTTGTGCCCCCCAGACGAAGTAGGTGCAATCAAGGTAGTGCGAACGCCAATAAAAGGAGCAATCTTGAAATGAATAACCTTATTGTTAGATGCTTCTGTAACACCAAATTTAATTGTTATCCCTTCCACCAATCGATGGGTTTTGCATATAGCTGGCCATTGTCCATATATTTGGCAAGATCTTTGAGAACCATCTTCAATATGAAAGAAACAGTCCCACGAATATCCCAACCAATCTATGAGTGTTAGCTCGGTGTCCTTCTTAGGAAGTGCATTCTCACATAAACCACTCTCGGCGGAACGACATATGTATGTCAATCATGATTGTTGCTTTATATTAGCGGTATGATATAAGGTAATTATAGAAATGTTTGATGTGAGTTCAAAGACTAAATCATACAAAGGGATTAACCAAATTAAATCAATGAATACAATCTCTATCCAACTAACGATGGCCCGTAGTATTGCACGGCTTTTGTGGAAAGTCATAACAAAGCGAATCAAGTGAAGCATCACACCAAATTTTATAGTGGATTTTTCAAGACCCGTGTCATGTATAAAATTTAATTTTTGCCTAAGAGTATACTTAATATAATCATCATTGATAATGAGATAATACAATACAAAAGTGAACCACTCTATTGTTGGATGGTTCAGTCATATCGAATTTCATAGTTGAGCATTCAAAAACCCATGACATGTATAAAATTTAATTTTACCCTTTTTTTGTGCAATTAATATGGTTCTAAAGGACAACTATCAGTTGATCAAAAAGAAAACTTCATTAAGACTTCAAACAAAATAGTTGACATCAAGGACCAAATCAAGTAAAGATAACTACATACATTGGAACTAATCATGCGCCACAAAGTAGTGTTGGCGCATACAAAAAAATAATATTTGATAATATCAATTATTTGAATGCTCGATTAGGATGAAGTGATTTAGTTGTAAGCATTAAATAATTTAGAGATAGCATCAAGTTACGATTACAAAGTCTAAATTCATAAAAAAGAAAAATATATAGCATAAAAAGGATACATGCTTGTATTAAACAATGAACAAATGATTTTGATCGAGAAAGAGGCAAAGTAGATGAACCAACCCCCACAATCAAGACCACTCCTATGCAATAAATGTCTCTTGGAAGGATTAGAGATATGATACTTGACATAGTGCGCAAAAAATTTAAAACTTTATGTAAATGGGGCGCATAAATTACAAACCTATTTATAAGTAGCACATAAAAGTTAGTTAATTAAATTCGAAACATTAACATATTTAATTAAGAGTTGAATCACCCGTTATAAATATTTATTTAGAAGAGTCATTAAATGCTATAGAAAAGTTTACGATACATCTTTATAGATTAAAATTATACATTCTTAGTTCAAGAGAAGTAGTAGTGTTTTGTTAAGTATACTACAAATCTCTATGCAGACCCATCAATTTTTATTAAGTTAGTAAACTTGTACAGCATAAAATTGACCATGTTATAGTGGTAATTGAACACTCTTAACTTAATAGATTCTTTTAAGTTGCGAGATAGAAGAGATTCTTAATAGATTCTTTTAATTGAACATCTCTCTTTGGATTGTTATTGATGTGAACCTAAATCAGGCATTAGTAAATAATAGACAAAAACATATCAATATAAAGAATTTTATCCAATCATTCAATACTAAACATAAAGTCTAAAGAGACATTTGGAATATTGTCTCTAGCAAAACAACCATATGGACTTAACCAAACATAAACATCACTATAAAATTTCTCTTAAAACTTTTAGACATTAATTTCAATGTAATCAATCATAAAATTCCATTTAATGGGAAGTGTAAAAAACAAATAGGGTTTTAATGTTTTTGTTAAGGATAAAATTGTAATTTTCAAAAATATTGAGACAAAACTGTAATTTTTAAAAATAGAAACAAATTTGAAATTTTTAAACTCAATCATAAAATTCCATTTAATGGGAAGTGTAAAAAACAAATAGGGTTTTAATGTTTTTGTTAAGGGTAAAATTGTAATTTTCAAAAATATTGAGATAAAACTGTAATTTTTAAAAATAGAAGCAAATTTGAAATTTTTAAAAAAATCAGGATTCAAAATGCAATTTATAAAAGTACAGGGGTCAAAACGGAAATAATAAAAATGTGGTGTGTAAATGTAAATATATATAAGATACAGGGACAAAATTGTAATTTTATAGACTGATGATGATGTGGCTGGAGTGACGTGGCGGATGATGTAGATGTTGAGGTGTAAAAGGTGACGTGGCAAGATGGTACATGTGGCAAACAATAAATGGATGATATGGATTAAATGATGTCATGATGATATCATTGATGACATATGGTTGTAGGGTTTTCACCAAGTCCTTAGGGTTAACCCTTAAGAACCTTTACTATATTGTAGGATATATTAGCACAATTAATGTAGTTGTTGGTAGTATCTTTTATATTAAAGATTTTCTCTCACAACCGTCGGATATATCTAAAAGTGTATAAATATAGTTGAGAGACTGATGTAGAAGCTGCAGAAGGAGAGGATCCAAATCCATAATTTTTCTCTTAAGTGTATATAGTTTTATTTGAAATTTAAAAGTTTTTTTTTTAAAAAGGTATGAACATTGTTTGAGTCAGATTTTTTATCTTAAAATGAGAAACGAAAATAGAAAGATTGTGAAAGGAGATAGTTTTTTTTTTGTACTCCCATCCTTCTTGCGCACTCCCTGCGTTTTTAATTTGTACACCCCTTGTATCTTAAGTAGTCGGCGTCGTAAAAATATAAAATTTGAAAATTAAATTTTTATAAGGCTTATTAGTTAAATTTGCATTTTAAATAGTGAATTGTGTTTTTTTTATTTAGTGTTTTTACAACATTAACTACTCAATATGAGGGGGTAAAATGGATATGTAGGAAATGGGTATGTAGAAAGAAGAATGAATGGGGTCAAAAGAAATATGGTAACGTGATCAATTAGACTAAATGAATGCCAATGAAGAGAAGAGTTTAGACTTTGGATTCTTCACATAAAACACTCCTTTTAAACTCAGGTTTTTCAAACTTCATTTAAAACTCGCTACTACTTCATTTAAAACTTCATTCAAAAAAATAAATAAATAAATAAATAATAATAATAATAATAATAATAATAATAATAATAATAAAAATCTAAGATGTTTGATATTATGGTCTTTTTGGAACAAGGGGAAGAAAAGGGAAATAAAATAAAAGGTCTTTTTTTTTTAAAAAAATAAAATCCAAGCTAATCTACCATGGCTAGCTCTCTTCCATTTTCAGTAAACTTACTCACATCCTCATAAATGTTGAGTAAAATATATTATCATCCATTCTGTCAAAAAAAGAAAGATTATTATCCATTTATTCATCTTCAGATGAAATTAACATTGCCCTATTTGATTTACATCACTAGGAAACATCTAAGGACACTATTCTCTTGGGCTACAAAATTTCTAGATACCGACTATTTCTGCAACTAAATCATCTAATATCAATCTCTCAACTTCTCTGCCTATTACATCAATGTCATCTCTCAATTTCAACCATTGAGACTCCACAATCAGCAACTTGCCTAGGACATCATCCTCTACCTTTCCTTGGCTCCCTATAATCTGGAAAAGACCATCTTTAAGCCCATTAATCCTTTTTGATCCAAAACTTAGAGCTGCATTTCCTATCCATGGTTGTGGATTAGTTGATTGCTCATGAATCTTGACAATTCCTGAATTGATGCGGTCAAAAAGCAATCTTCTTTCAGACCTTGAGCAAGTAGTCCAATCATTGTACTTCTCTTCGAGTTCTTCAAACACGGACAGACTCACAGGGCTTTCAAGAGAATGCCAAACTTCCAAAATATTGTCAGTTTGAGCCTCAACAGTAGCAGATTCAGACAAGACATCAATAATGTAGGAAGACTCCCAGCTATCTGCAGCTCTCCATAATGCATTGCCTTCTAACATTCCAACAGATGCTTCCCCACCATCTTCATCACTTGAAATTAGCATAGGTCCTTCTACATGTTCTTCAGATTCCAACTTCAGCAACTGGAGTTGCATTCGAAGCCCTATATCAACAGTAAAGATTCATTACAACAAGGAAACTGGAAAAAGTGTGCAAGCCTTACAGACAAACTTAAACGAAACAACTCTCTTCAATTATAGAGCTCAATAAGAAATTGATGAAAAGTTCTAAGGCATTAACAAGATTGGTCAGAGATTGTTGAGCTCATCATTAAGTTATCGACAATGCAGTTTGTTTGCTTTTTTGCCCCCATGAAACACACCACCTTGCTATAGTTAAATAATAAATTCTCTAAAGCAAAAATCTAATATTGGATATCACAATTCGTTTCATCTTTCCACATTACATACCACTTTATGTTTATTCTTATCAAGAACGTGAGCAAGCTAAAATGGAAAATTACATGAAAATTTTCTTTTCAGCCAATTGTTAAACCGTCATATATAGGATGTTAATAAATACTGTAGGGTTTAGTATTACACAAAATAATTAACTCTTGCTGTTTATTGGTATGGAAATTATAAGAAAACACGTGGCAGAGAGGAGTTAGTAACTAAAGCAAACAATTATGGATTCAAACATAAGGTGAGGTCTACACACAACAGTAGCATTAAACAATAATCAAAATAAATACGAATTTCCTTACCTTGTAGGTCAGCACTGACACTTCCAAAACATTCAGAACAAGATGACAGATCATCTGTAAAAGAAGGATCTAAAACTGAGATTGGACTGGGCTGATCAGCATCTTTACAGCATGGAGATTCAAGTCCAGGCACAGATGTTTCAGGGAGGACTGAAATATCACCAGTAGAACCAGTTGATACGTTCTAAAATATTACAACAATATCAAATCAGAACAAGACACTTAACAGCACTTTGAAATATTTAAACTAGTAATTACTGGACAGAATAGTTGATCATTGACAAAATAGAACTATCCTCTCGTAACTTAGAAAATGTACGAATACATCTAAGATAGCATTTAAACAGTTGTGAAATGTTCTGTTCTATATTAATAATTTATGGCACTTGTGAATATTTTTAAACTTTACATGATTTATTTGAGTAACACTAAGTTCAAAAAGTAATCAAAGACCTGTAGATCATCAGAAAAAAAAAAAAAGAACTAAGAATAGGAAAATAGTAAGACTAAAGCAGACGAAAGATAAGAAAGGAATGTTGCGCAAATCATGTAGTGAAGGATTTTAGGAAATGCATAAGGGTTAACATATTCATATACCATTCCTAGCACAAAGCCATTAGATATTAACTTCAACAAGATCATAGATTAGGCAATTTCATATGTAAATTAAAACAAGGTTTTTGGCTAATCATCTTTATGAGAAATTAATTGGTTAACTGGCTTATGTGATATGAGGTAAATATAGTTAAGAGTCAAATCAACACAAACTGTGAGTTGAAATTGTTTCATAGATTCAAGATAAGATGGTCATAGCTTTTGTAAAGTATCAACAAACTTGTCGTCAGAATAGCATTGCTAGAGAGTAGAAACCTAACCTCTTGCATTGGATTGGCTTTGTCAACAACACTTCTGTCGCCTTTTATTGAGACACGAGACGATGATCCAGGAAGCACCTTATCTGAAGAAGGTTCAGAGTTTACATTTGCTGCATCCGCAATATCATCAATAACAGCACTTGTATCTTTAAGGGGCTGATAAAAGGCTTCAGGAGCCAGAACCTCTAGAATGGGTGAATCTTCTTCAAGATTGATCTTTATGTTATTTTGAACTGCATTTAAATCTGGAGAGAACTCGCTAACTTCCTGATTCGATGAAAGCAAAGACCAAGACTTCTTGTGACCAGATATTGTGCTTCTAGAAGTCATACCATGTCTATGATCTAGAGTCTTTGTCGCTCTTCTCCTCTCCCTTTTAAGGTCCTTTGACACCATATATCGATCATTACGAAGTGCTTCAGCACACGAGTATGTTCTAGGATTTCCAAAGACAGTAGAAGAAGCAGGAAGAGATCTTGACCTCGACAAACTTCCGATGCTTGCATCCCTCCAACCATCCTTGCTGCTGATACCCAGTGGTTCAACCCACTCAGAAGGTTCACCATTGCGAGCAAACTTATCATAAAACCCTTCCCCCGTAGTCATGCCATCAAAACGTGTACCCTTCATTCTCTTGCCAGGGAATGCTAGCATATCACCCAGTGTGCTGCTCCTGCTGGTGCCTTGCACCTCTTGAGACTTGTGTGCCATCTTCCACCTCTCTGATAATCTCTTCTTTGCCTCTCTACTCACAGATGATTCACAAGAACGTGGTGACCGTCTGCTACGTTTATTTAAGTCAAACGGGTCACCCGAAGTTGCTCTTATTTCCTCTGGAGATTCATTCCCAGAAACACTGCTTGAACTATCATTTCTAGTGTATCCTTTAAATCTAGAAGAAGAAGAAGGCATTGTGTAACCATTGCTCAAACTGTTTTTCATTTGCCTGGTTACTTCCTTTGCAATCTCTCTAGATTCTAAAGAATTGTGCCTAAAAGACCTGGCATTGTCAGGCAAATTTATTTTTTGATACATTTCAGTATCTCTAAATCTGACATCCGGAAATTCAGCATGATTTCCATGTTCTGACATAAAACTACGCGGAGAACAAGGTGATGATTCAATTCTGGTACCATTCTGCAATTTTCCAAGATTCGGCTTTAGGACAACAATCTTTGTTGGGACTGCACCTTGTTCGTGGCTACCCTTAAACTGGTGCTTTGATGATCTTGGTGAATTATGCATTACGCGTCTTTTTTCAAATTGTCCATGATAACCAGCACGCTGCTTCTGATGAAACCTGTTGTAATTCACCTGTGTTGTCTCCCTATCTGACCTCCAATTGAAATCATGTTCAAAGTTCTCCATATTAGTTGATTCAACATGACCGGAATGTGATTGGAAAGGGGTATCTTGCAGATCATTCAAATGCTTTTTAAACAAAGAATCTGGCCGCTTCAAGTACTTTAGCAGAAGATCCTTGTTAGAGTCCAAAACCTCAAGTGTATCATGGAAATCCTTTGAAGACTGAAAATCCTGATAAGTCGCAAGGCGCTTGGCATCCATGAACTTCTGCTCAATAAATGACATTTCATCTTCATTGACCTTCAAGTTTGAAGATGAATACCTACCGCTCTCTACCTTCGGGATCTCTGAGACCTCAAATACATCCTTAAATTCTTCCTGATCCCTTGAACTTCTCCTAGACGACCGGCCTTCATTTACTGTTCCTCGGTTTGGAGTTTTCTCCAAAGGTGTCGACTTCCGTAGATCCTTGTGTTGCTTATTAGTAGGCTGCTGTGACGGAAGGCCATCAAGACCCATCAATCTAGCTATAACACCCGGGGATCTTCTCTTGGATTCAGTCATCGGCGACATCTCTTCAGCTAATAACTTCTTAATCGGAGTTCCAACTGATTGTTTAGAAGATTTCCACCCAAATTTAAATGAGAACTGCAAAATTCAGCAAAGTTACTATGATTGTTAGTTTTACTTTTACCTTTTCTAAATATGACACAGTGACATAAATAAAACAGCCCAATGATTTAAGAAATGAACTTTCCTTATTCATGAATGCCATAACAATGATAACATAAATTCATAACCAACTGTGAAAGTACTAAGATAAAAAAAGGAAAACCAGCTCACCGAATCTTTGTCTGCAACCCCGCCGCCGGACGAACTAGAATCGGGAGATAAATCAGGATGTTGTCGCTGTTTATGAATCTGATCTTTCCCTGAAATTGAATTAAACAACAACAATATTAGCATGTAATGAAGATTCGCAAGAAGATAATTGGAACAATTAATTAAACATTGATGAGTAAATAAATAAATAAAAATAACAACACTCCAATTAATTGTGGTTCAATTGAGACATGAAGTAATGTATAATCAAAGTACATCCTAATCGAAGAAAAATTCATGATGAAAATTAACAAAATCATGCGAAAAGCACCGCCAGAAAAGTTAAAAAGCAGAAAAAATTTGGTCCCTCAAAATGATTATCAATTTGACTTGTGACTAATTTTTTCCATACTCTGTTTAAAATTCGAACTCTAATAAGTTAAATTACCGTACAAGAGACTAATCCTTGATGAACATAGAAGAATATTTGCTACTAATTAGAAATTAAAAAAAAAAAAAAAAAAATCAATAAAATATTTAGAAATAAATAAATAAATAAACAGTTAGGAGAATGTAAAGGTGAAAAGAAAGTATGAAAATGAAGAGGAAGTTGAAAACCTTGAGGAAGATGAAGTTTGGAGTTGGTGCGGTGAGATTTGATTTTGTCCATAGCTAGCGAGGAGGAATCATGAAATGCAGATCGAGAAGGAAAAACCCTAGGAGGAGGAAGACGATAGTGAGCTAATTAAAAGAGAAAAAAAGTGGAAGAGCGTGATAGGCGCGAGCGAGGAGGAGACAGATTGATGAAATGAAGTAGTAAGTAGTAACTAGAAACTGTATAGTATAGTGAGTGGGGGAAAAGGAAAAGGGGATGTGGAAAATAATGTGGGAGAGAGAAAGGAGAGGATGCATGCATTAATGGAGACCCGTTATTGGAGAAGAGAGAGAGTGGGGTTTGTTTGGTGGTAGTATTTTTTGAACTTTCAAAATACCGAAATGCTGACGGCATAGATACTACAAACTTTTTTGTGGAGTGAGTCTGGGCGGGCTTCTAGAGTAGAGATTGAGAGAGTGGCGTGATTCGTGTGAAGTTTGTCTCCACCTCCTTACACGTGTGTAAACCGCCTTCAATAGGATACCACCTTCCACTCTTTCTCTTTTCCTTCTTCGACTGCAAATTAAAATATTATAATAATTCATATTAAAATGTTCTATAATATAGTATTAGTTTTTTTAAAAGCAAATATTAGTTAAAATAATAAATTTATTTCATTTTAAATGTTCAATATTATTGTTTTATAAATTTTATACTAGTACTTTAGTTTACAATAAGAAATGAATATAGCAAAAAAGTTTAAACTTTTACACTATAATATACGGAGTACTAGTTGAGAGGGATTTCTGCATTGAAAAATGCTTTTTAGATTCCTTTATTTATTACTCAAGCTACTCGTATTGACGAAAATGTCTTGAAGACAAGTTTTAGAATTTAAATGTCTTGCGGTGTAATTTTGTCTTTTTGTTTATTACTTGATTACATTTAAAGTAACAATTAAAGTGACTCCGAACTAAATTAAACTGGTGGTGGAAATAAAAAAAAATAGCAATTAAGGCATACCCATTTTTTATTGTGAATTTAATTCTAAATGAAAGGTTATCAGAAAAAGGCATATAAGTTGTAAATGCACGTATGTTTTCACTTGGTTTTGAATGATGTTAAAAATAAGTTAGAAATAAATTGATTTGATATAGTTCCGTGAGCTTAGCTCAATTGGTAGGACAAATGCATTATACATGCAGGGGACCGGGGTTCGAATCCTGGTCATCCCACTTATCCACCTTAAAAGTGGAATTTTGAGCCACTAGGCTAGTTGACCAAAAAAAAAATTGATTTGATATAGACAAAAGTTTGGTTAAGTTTGTTTTTTGCAAAGGTATATTGAACAAAATTCATTTTCCAAAAAATGATTTTTGAACCGGTGCATATAGAGGAATTGAACAAGTTCACGATTTCCAGAATTTATGTACCGGTGCATAAGGTTTATGGACCGACCTTCATCTTGTTTCTCAACTTATTATTGGTAATTTTCATTGCTGAAAAAGATCTATCAGTTGTAACTGTAGAAACCGAAAAAAGTCATGATAAGACAAAACAATTTATCAATCAAAAAGTAAATTTTCCTTTTCAGTTGCAATTAAACATGTGCATAATTCTTGAATTGTTGACAAATTCTTCAACACGAGAGTGACCATATATTGTTGTTGAATGAACATCATCGAATTTCGAAAGAAGACCAAATCAACAAACAATTGAAGATGAAAAAAAATACAAGAAGGAGGGATTGAATTGTGTTTGCTTCTTAAATAGATTCGTTGAAGATGACCGTTTAAGACTCGTTATTTGCTTTCTGCAAAGGGAGTTTGTCTTCGTTGTAAACTAGGTAATAACCGCGTCAATGATTTTGACGAAGAGGATAATGTCTGCACATTCTTAGCAAAAACTGCTCCAACTGACATGATAGTGACTTTATACTTTTATCCTTTCCTCTTTATCAACTATATAGTCAAAAAATCTGAATTATACCAAAGTCTAAGAACACAAGCTCTACTAACCAAAGTCTGAGTGTCTCAAATCAAAATCGGACACCCAAATACCTACTAAAAATTGTATCAAACAAATAAAATTAAAAATATTATCTTACCTCCAAACCCTGGAATCAAACTGATCTTTAGTCTCTTAATAGAACTAAAAGCCCCCATATTTATAAAAGATATGTCTGAAAATTTTATATATATGAAATTATTAGAATTAAACTTAAAATATATGTAATCTAATTTTAAATTTTATAGTGAATCCTCCAAATGTTGCTCAATTCGATGTTCCCTTGCCTTTGAGCTCAATCAACTTGCTTTAAGTAATGCGTTTTAAAGTATTTATTTGATTATTTATATTTTATTTTATCAATAGTACAAATGTTCATATATACATAAAATGTTGATTTTGTGATAAAAAAATGTCATAAATTCGGAAAGCTCTATTTTTGAACGCTATTAATGCTCTTAAAGATTTTTCACATTATGCCCTAACTCTAAATTTTAGAAAAAAATTGATCATATCTATGTATAAAGTGTTTCCATTATTGGTATATATGAGAATTAGACAAAATATATTGTGTTTAATTGATAAGGACAAGATTTTGTCAAAAAAAAAAAATTGATATGGACAAGATCTATTATATTTTTATGTGCTTAACATTTAGATTAAGAAATTCAATAAAAAAAATGATTTAGATTCAAAAGCTATTACTATTTATATAAACAGTATCCAACATCCATGATGCATCTTCGCCCCATTTATTTAAAATAAAATAAAGTAACAAGACAAAGGAATAGCTAGATTACAAATTGCAAGCAGCTGAAATAATCTTTTAAATTTAAATTTTGAAAGTATAAAGTTGCTTATAAAACACACCATGAATAAAAAATGTCACAGGTGCGTTGTTGTTTGTTTATGCTGTGATTTGCTCGCAAGTTGACGTGCTCATTTGTTTTGTTTTTGGGAGGCAGTATGATTCACCGGTTCCGTATACACAGATTTGTGCATAAGCCACGACAGTATACTAACATAACATTGCAAAACATGTTTGTTTTTTAGTGGTAAAAACAAATATGCATGCTTTTTTTTTTCTTTCTACGCAACATGTTTATTAATATTGATTCATTTTTACCTAATATTACCTTTTGTTACTTCATTTCTCTTCAATTCCTTTTGATTCAGACCGAATTTGTACATACCTAATAGGATTTTATAGATTATGAGTTTCTCAATTTATTTATTTAATTTTTTTTGTCAAGTAGCCTAGTGGCTAGAAAATCCACCTTAAAGGTGAATAAGTGGAGTATCCGGATTCGAACCCGGCTCCTACACATCTAGTGCTATATCCCTACCAATTGAGCTAAGCTCATGGGGACTATGAGTTTCTCAATTTAACCACTCAGAGTATAGGAACAAATGTCTAAATCAGGTTTTATATATTAGAATTTAGAAGTCACAAAACTATGCTATGAAATTAGGGTTTCAATTTCATTTATTTTGACTTTATACTTGTAAAGTTGCCATTTATCTTTTTTATTTTGCCAGGATGAATGTTGTTGTTGAAGGTGTTCAACGTGAAATGTTTTGGGAGATGGAAGTCACTGATGGTCATGTAAATATGAAATAATGTAAATTGCACCGTTTTTGAACAACATCACTCATATTGCTTATATGAGTTAGGATCTGAATTTTGTTTTTGTTTTCCTTTAACTCTACAACATTTCTCGATGAGGATAGGTATGCTTTTGCAAAATAACTAGAATATTCTTATTGTTCTACAAAACTCAAATGTTTCTATGAACTGCAACATTAGAACATCGCTAAGGAATATGGATGAGAAATACTTATCCGTAGAATGGTTTGAATTTCTTAATAATGCTAACATTCAAGCCGGTACCAGATTTAGGTTAACTATGTCAAATCCACCAGAAGTGTTAAATGTGGTTGTCATCGATCCTAATGTTTAAGTTTGTTATGCAAAGTAGTTTTTATTTATCTCTATTTGAATAATCCTTTTATGTTTTATGTTGTTGTCAATGTAATGTTGTTTTAAATTTAGTCTTCTAATGTTATTTTTCTTATGTCGTAATGACAATTTATCTATTATAATATGATTATATAATTCAGTTATATAAATGTGTCGCAATCTTTTGTATCCCATGTTGTCCACTGGTGTAAAAACTAGTAACATAACATTGCAAAACATGTTTGTTTTTTAGTGGTAAAAACAAATATGCATGCATCTTTATTTTTCTTTCTACGCAACATGTTTATTAGTCCCTCTAATTCTATATATTACATTGCTCTATTTACAACGACACATTTTTGCACAAATTGCTCACGAACAGCACACGTCATTGTTAATTAACAACTATGAAAATTATTGTTCTATTTTTATTGGTTTTTTCTTAATTAGCACTAGGCCAATTAACCGCTCCACCTTGCTGTCATCGCATGTCCTCAAAACATGTCCCTGTGTACTCTGTTTTGCTCACACTCAAATTCCTTCTTATGTGCACAACTGGAAAGTGAGCTAGCAATATTGCAATAGCACATTAAAATCCAAAATAAAAATTCTGTAGAAAAATCAATATGATATATTGGTAAACATTCAAAGCAGACTCGAAGTGCACTTTGTGCAGAGCAGAGTTTATGTTAGCATTAGCATGTGGAAAAAGCCATCGGCCGGAAGATTTAAGTGCAACATTGATTCATCATTCAATTAAAATAGCAACAAAGTTTGAATCAACATATGTATTAGAGATGAAAATGGCCATTTTGTGTTGCCCAAAACAGAGTGATTGTCACATATATGTACGATTCACTGGGAGAGACTTTTGGATTATTATCGGCGCTTAATTTGCTCCTCTTATAATTGTGTAACATGCTTGCAGGACCAAATTATATACACCTTTTATCCAATGCAAATTTTGACTCGCGGAAAATACTAACAAACATTTCTGAAATACTAGCTAAAGATACTTAAAATAGTAAAATTACATTAAAATTTGTATAATTAATATTCGAAAAGTATTTTGAATTTAATATTGATTTTTGTTATTTTTATTTTTAATTAGTGTTTCGATAATACTAATTAAGACGACTCATTTTATTATTACTCGTAGTACAGTTAAAAGCGGTAGTTACCGAATTATGGGCCCAAATTTGGGTTAGATGATTGACTTGGGACAACATTAATTGGTTGTTCTACGTTGCTCAATTCCCTTTGCTTCAACTTTTTTTCATGGTAGGGCATCTTTGGGTTTCAGTGTCCTCTCTCGATGGATCCAAAGGAATAGACGTCATAACAACAATAAAGATAAAGATAATTCGAGAACTGTCCCCAACCCTCATTGAGATTAAAGTTGCCAAAAAAGCAACATATGGCATCACAATGCTTCTTCACCTAATGTGTTCCATCTTATTTAGGTCTGTTTGGCAAGTTTAAGAAAGTCCACTTATAATTTATGTTTTATAGTTTATAAATTAAAAATTCAGTTTGGTAATAGATTTTGGGTTTTGCTAACTAGTGTACCAAGTATATTAGTTAAGGTATCTAAAAGTAGTAAATTTTACATTGAAAAAATTATAACTTACATTTTTAAAAAATTGACTGCATAATTTTCAAGACAATTTTGGGTTTTGCTAACTAGTGCACCAAGAGGGGGCAATCGAGGGGATCATCCATATTGGGTTTAAGAACAACGATACAAGTGAGTTGGACACCACGTTTTAACCCAAAACCTTAAGATATTAGGTTTATGGGTCTTCTCACTTATAAAGTATTCAACCTCCATTGTCCTAAGCAATGTGGGACTTTACTCACACTTGCCACAACAATCAACAATCTCCCCCTCAAGTGTGAGTCAATCCACTCTTGGATATAAGGACACTGCAATTTTAACGTGGAAAGCCCTCAATGTGAACAAAAACTCCACTATTATAAAATAATGAGTACAATCAGTGTCTTTCTAATTTTTAAGGTTTTGGGTTAAAGTGTGGTGTCCAACTATCATCGTTCTTAAGTCCAATGTGAATGATCCCCCTAGCTGCCCCCTCTTGGTGACTCAACAGTGGTATTAGAGTCGATGGTTTGACGAAGGATTCGACCGACTCCTTGTATTGAAAGTCTTCCTGACAAATGTGGTTAGGCGGCGGGTCTCGTTGAGCACAGCAACAGTGATACAAGTGTATGGATGTAGAAATCTTCCGCTTGAGGGGGAGCATGATGAATTGGATGACTCACACTTGAGGGGGAGAAGGTGGTGGTGTTAGCCTGTATTTTCGACGGGCATTAATGGATTGGAGAGAGAAGATGAATTCTCATTTAATGTTCTCTTGTAAATTAGTTGTTTAATAAATCAGGAGAAGATTAAGGCATTCGACGTCGAAAGCCTTTTAGTTAAAGTTCACTGTCGAGCTTGAAGAAGCTGTCGAATTCGACAGGAACATATTTTATTAAATATATGTTGTTTGCTTCGACATTGCTATATATGTGTCGAATTATATATATGTATATATATGTGTGTTTGCTTGTATAACGTATTCTGCGGTACGGAGAAAGCATACTCTGGACTTAGCAAATTATTCAAAGAGGATAACGTTTGAAAGTCTTGCCAGGTGTCCAAGAATTCAAATTGTCGAAGACACGTGGAGTTTAGTTAGACGTTAAGTAGGTTTTGGCAGTTATTCTGTTTGTCTATAAATATTAGTTTTTCATAGGAGAAACGGGTTGTTCACAATTCTCATGCAAATTCCGACAAAACTCAGAGTACCCATGTCAACGAGCGAAATGAGTGCAAAATGGAACATGTACGAATCTCTGCAACCAATCTTTCTTTTGTAAACAATTTACATTATTGAATGCAATTTACATTCTCCAAGTATTTTACTTGCTTTCCATTTAAAGTTTCTGCACTTTAAATCATTTCTGCAATTTATTTCATTGCAAGTTTAAAACCTTTTCTGCAATTTACTTTGTTGCGTGTTTTTACATTTCAAAGTCTTTCTTTAAACTTTATTTGCAATTCATTTACAAGTTTTCTGCAAATTTAACTTTGAAGCAATTTATTTTTAAACAATCCATTCGACTGCGTCGGATGATTTTACTGTTTTTATCAATTTATCCGATTTAACCCAGAAAATATGAAATATGTTTTCGTCAAATATGCACAAACCATATGTCCCAGGATTCACTAGTCGATCCTTCTTGTAATAACCAGACTAGCGGTTGTTTGCTAAAAATCGGGGTAAACAAATTGGCACGCCCAGTGGGACTATTGGTTTGTGTGATTTATTTTGTTTATTTTTGAAACTTTTTGCAAAATTGTTTTTGGTGTTGAAATTTGATTGTGTGTGTAATTTTATATGCATTTGAGGAGTGGTAAATCTCTCCCAGATTTCTCAAAAATACCAACTCGTACTCGTACTAGAATGGTGAGACCACCAAGCAATTCTGCGAATAATAACAATAATAATGGATCAGAAACGAATCTGAATCCAAATCCCCAGAATGTGGCAGGGCAACCTAGTCAGCCAGCATCTGGCGTTTCTAACGCCAATCCTACTGGTGGGCCAACAGGTCCTGCATTGAATTCTACGAATTCTGAAAGTATCCCAAATAATAATAATAATAATAATAATAATAATAATAATAATAATAATAATAATAATAATAATAATAATAATAATAATAATAATAATAACGGCGGAAATTCGAACCCTGCGACGAATTCTAGTACCGTTGGCGCAAACGCCAGTGGATCAACAATGCCTGCCGTTACTTCAAGTATGATAGGAGGAGTCCCTCCTCCAAATCCTAACGGTGCAGCAATGACACAACCGAACATGTCATCCATACCAACAAACGTATCACACACACATGGATACACAGACGGTAGTCAAGTTGGTGGAACACCGTCAAGACCCACATGGTTGCCTAGAAACCCACAATTTGGAATGCCAACAACAACGATGGGAAACCTGTATAATTGGCCTTCAATAGAAAGTTCTCCCTCGTCTTCTGCGATGGGAAATAGAGGAAATTCTCTAAACTTGACAAATAACTCTATGGCAGTATTAAGGCAACAAATGGATGAGAGCAACCATGATATGGTGAATGCGTTGACCCAACAGATTGGCACAATTTTTAATCCCATGTTACAGACGACTAATGATAGTTATCTGTTATTAGCCAATCAAATGGGGAGGATGGCAGACTTTTTTGGAGCCCCTGATGCTCCAAATAACCAAAGGGTTCCTCGTGCAAACCCAGAAATTCGACCAGAAGTTCAAGCCCAACCACTGCGTATTGAAGGAGAACAGCCAGAACAAGAAGTGGTATTGGTTAATAGAAACCAGAATGCTGATAATGTTCTTAGAAACGTTCGACAAGATAACATAGCAGGGCAGAATAACTTGGCGAACTTAGTAGAAAATATCTTGGCCCAAAATGGTTTGAATATAGGATTGCATAGGCCAAATTTCGTGTCAGCATTGTCTGAATATGTTTTGAGCTTCCAACCTCGAGGCATTGCTTTGCCTTTTCTGAATGGCTTTGGTGAAACCATCAATAAGGTTTTCAAGTTGGATAACCCTACCAAGGGTAGCACCATCAGTCATGATTGATTTGACATTAATGTGACGTTTGCGCCGTCTTTGGTAAACGTGCAGAAGTTGAAAAGAAAGAGAATCTTCAAAACTGCCATTTCTTCCTTTCGTATTCGACATGCAGTCGAAATTGACATTTTTGAGGGGGCAATTTGTTAGCCTGTATTTTCGACAGGCATTAATGGATTGGAGAGAGAAGATGAATTCTCATTTAATGTTCTCTTGGAAATTAGTTGTTTAATAAATCAGGAGAAGATTAAGGCATTCGACGTCGAAAGCCTTTTAGTTAAAGTTCACTGTCGAGCTTGAAGAAGCTGTCGAATTCGACAGGAACATATTTTATTAAATATATGTTGTTTGCTTCGACATTGCTATATATGTGTCGAATTATATATATGTATATATATGTGTGTTTGCTTGTATAACGTATTCTGCAGTACGGAGAAAGCATACTCTGGACTTAGCAAATTATTCAAAGAGGATAACGTTTGAAAGCCTTGCCAGGTGTCCAAGAATTCAAATTGTCGAAGACACGTGGAGTTTAGTTACACGTTAAGTAGGTTTTGGCAGTTATTCTGTTTGTCTATAAATATTAGTTTTTCATAGGAGAAACGGGTTGTTCACAATTCTCATGCAAATTCCGACAAAACTCAGAGTACCCATGTCAACGAGCGAAATGAGTGCAAAATGGAACATGTACGAATCTGTGCAACCAATCTTTTTTTTGTAAACAATTTACATTATTGAATGCAATTTACATTCTCCAAGTATTTTACTTGCTTTCCATTTAAAGTTTCTGCACTTTAAATCATTTCTGCAATTTATTTCATTGCAAGTTTAAAACATTTTCTGCAATTTACTTTGTTGCATGCTTTTACATTTCAAAGTCTTTCTTTAAACTTTATTTGCAATTCATTTACAAGTTTTCTGCAAATTTAACTTTGAAGCAATTTATTTTTAAACAATCCATTCGACTGCGTCGGATGATTTTACTGTTTTTATCAATTTATCCGATTTAACCCAGAAAATATGAAATATGTTTTCGTCAAATATGCACAAACCATATGTCCCAGGATTCACTAGTCGATCCTTCTTGTAATAACCAGACTAGCGGTTGTTTGCTAAAAATCGGGGTAAACAGGTGGCAAGTGTGAATAAAGTCTCACATTGCTTAGAACAATGGAGGTTTAACACTTTATAAGTGAAAATATCAATAAACCTAACACCTTAAAATTTTGGGTTAAAGTGTGGTGTCTAACACATTTATATCGTTGTTTGTAAATCCAATGTGCAATGTGGATGATCCTTTTGGCTGCCCCTCTTGGTGATCTGGTACACCTGATGAGAAATCAAATAAACACAGTACATAAACGATAAATCAAACATCGTTGTACTAAGACGACAAAATCAATAAATAAAAAGAAATACAAAAAATAATAATTTAATCTATATGAAACCCACTTACTTAAATTAAAACAAATAAAAAAATTCACATAAGTGATATGGGTAAAAAAAATTCATAATCATCCATTTTATTATAAAAGAAAATGAAGAAAATTTAAAGAGAAAGAAGAGTCTGTTTCTCTAAAAAAATTGGATCGATTGCATATAGTTGAGTAGAATACTATGAAATAGAACATGAAAATTCCAAAAAACGATCTAGGAAATTTATAAGAAAGTACTTATAAAGAATGGCAAATGCTAGTGCTAAAGTAAACTTTTCTTTTGACCATAATATGTCACATTTGAATCAATGAATTGGTAAGGTTTAGGACGAAAACCCCCAAGAATTCAGTTAACCATCTTAATCACTTTCCATAGTACACATTAAATTAAGAGGCCTATAACTATAGAGTTGCCTAAAACACTCGAAATCTAAGTAATTGCTATTCCATATTCTTCCTTCTACGAAGAACGTGTTAGGTTTGTGTCTGCTCTATCATTGGCAACTTTGCGACTAAGCACGACTTTTCCACTTCTAATCCAGCTGCACCAGCTGTCCCCTATCGGCCACAAACTTATATATACTTCCTCCGTTCTATATTATAAATAAAAAATAATTCACACTTATTAAAAAAAGAAAATATAATAATTTAAAGTATAATTTTTTATATTTTTCTTTAAATAAGTTTTATGAAAAAGTGTAAAAAGAATTTTTATTGATTATTGATTATGAGAAGAAAAAAAAAGATAAAGTAAATTAAATACAACTTACAATAAATTTCATAAGAGTAAACTAAATACAATTTGCATTAATTTTCTATGGTATAAAATAATTTAAGACTTTGTATTCTTTTTATAAGGTTAAGACTTTGTATTCTATGAATAACGAAAAAGTATTTGCGAAATTTGTTTTTTAAAAATAGTTTTTGTATTCTTTGGTTTTGTTTGACACTTTCATCCGAATAAACATCACTTTTAAGGGAATAGTTTTTTTTTTATTCTTTAAAAAAAATGGAATAGTTTTTTAAGGGTATAATGTCTTAAACAATCATATTTTAGATTTCAAAAAGTATATGATAAAAAATAAAAATTACATACCTTACAAATGTAAATAAGTTCACAACCTTTTTAACAAGGGGACAAAAGTGTGATGACCTTTTGCTATCCAACAAGGGGACAAAATCGCTGATATTTGATTGCTCGAAGGGCTAGAAAACAAAATATTGCAATTTGCAATAGATATGTTTGATTTCCTCTACTAAGCTTACACATTCCCTCCTTTCAATCAACTGTATTTGATTTGATTTGATTTTGATAAAGATATCTTAAAGATGAGACTCAGAGACAAAATTCTTGGTTCCAACACATTATGTTAAGAAATTGTTTTTGATTAAGGCTCTTACTAATCAACAAATATGCCATTACCAGGTCGAATTTGGTAGGAAATTATATTGACTTGCACACCAAGAAAGGGTGAGAGAATGAAATCTAGAGAGAAAAAGTGAGTTTTTAATTTTGTAAACTTGTGTATTGAATTGAGGGTAAATTCTAATATGGATCACTTCATCAAGTGGTTCATGGTGGATCAATCACAAATAATATTATAACGAGTACGAATGTTACAAAATTCACCGTTGGATTGAAAGTTTATATCATATAGATTATCTATAGAAAAATTTAGAAAAATTAAAAATCATTTGATATGTTATTGAGACACATCAAGATTAACGATTGTTAAATAACATAAATCTTGATGGGTCTCAATAACATATCAAATTATTTTCAAAAAAAATTTAAAAATTTATAGATGATCTATACGATATAAACTTTCAATCCAACAAGAAATTTTGTAAAATTCATATTCGGTATATCACTTGTCCACGGTGGACCACTTGTGATTCACCGTAGCATTAACCTTGAATTGAGTATCATAAAGGATACAAGGTCACGTATTTATAATCCAATACTTGTCGAACAAGTAAAACTAGTAACTAACTAACTGGCTAGTAAGTTATTAACTACTATATCTAATCATAGTTGATTATACAACAACATATCAAACAAGGAGACTCAAGATGATACATTTAGTTCATCCATGAATTTAGCTTTACATGGATTCACCGTTGTAAAATTTACACACCATAACAAATCTCATCCGATGATTTGAGAATAGATGGTTTAAGTTTCAATTTGGTTTCACACTTTAATACAATCTCGACAATTTATTTTGATCGGGCGGCCAATATTTGTAATTATATCACACAATTACAATAAAAAATCTCATTCCAAGTTTAACCATGGTGATATCACAGAGGAAACATAGATAATTTTTTAATGTCTCTTCATATTACTTGAGCAATATATAAGAAACGTTACTAAAAATTATAAAAAATTATTCATATACAGATCCACATAAGTTGAACTAAAACCCAAAGGTACATGTCTCTAAATTCTAATCACCAATGCTACTTAGTAAGAATAATTTAAACAAGAAACAGAAAAATCCATATAAATAAGAGATTTGACCAATTATATTTTGAATTACCATACATAAAGTAGTTGTGGTTATTATTTGGAGGAATTATATAATGCCACATGACACTCTTCTCTTTCTTACCAAAATAATTCTTACTAAATAACATTTTCCGATTCTAATATGCGGCGCTTCAAGTTTCCCAAAACAATTACTTTAAGAGAAGAATAACTTTTGACAAAGAAGAAAATGAAAAATAACTAAGTACTACTATACATTATTTAAAAATAGTAATTAACATATTTAAATATGAATATCAACTCTTTTCATTAATTTATGGTCGCATTATTCCTTGAACATTTCTAAAATGGTGCATTAAATATTTAACAAAATTTTATTTATATGTACTTTTGGAAGAAGTAATTTTTTTTCATTTTTGAAGCATTTTGGCTTCTGAATGTTGATAATTTACAAGAATCATAATTTGTTAATAATACATGTAAATGCTTAAAAATAAAATAAAAAAAGTGGTGAAATATTAATAATTAATTTTCTCACTTTACCATTTACATACTGTAGAAGAGTCAATTTCTTTTAACATATTTAAGATTGATAGTTGTAATAAAAATGCATTTGTCACTAAATAAAATTTAATAATAAACATTTATACCGGAGAATAACCATTAGATTCTCATTTTCAACCATCTGATTAATAATAAGCGGTTGAAATTAAAACTATGTATAAATTACTCTGACCAATCAGAGCCGTCCGGTTACTTCTAGGTGGATGGCCGAGATTGCTTACTGCGTGTAACTGTGTGAACAGTTACAATCCTAATCCTAGATTTTGTATGCTTGCACCAACAAATATAAAGTTTGATTTATTTATTTATTTTATTTAATTCCAAAGAGTCTAGCAACAAATCTCTTTAGTACCCAACACCCTAAGGGTCTGTTTGGTTGGAAGGAAGAAAAGTGAGAGTAAAGAAAATTACGCAATTCAATGCATGAATTTAGACTAACATTAGTCTAAATTCATTCATTGATTTACGTAATTTTCTTTCCTCTCACTTTCTTTCCTTCCAACCAAACAAATCATAAGTGCATTGAAGTAGAGATTGCAAGTTCAAAAATTGCATTCTAGCATATCAAATATCTCAACAACCTTTTATCATATTGTTTTGCGACGTTTAGCACAAACTTTCTAACTACATAAACCTAAATACATAATGGAACAAAACAAATCCACCCATGTAACTTTAAGCAAAATTCATCTGTTTGTACCTACAATTCCGAGACACCAATGACACAAGATATAAAATGACTTTCTTTAGCTCCGAGTTCAAGCAATGTTACATCATTTATCTACTAGAAATTCAGAATCCGCCTAGAAATTTTTTGTTCCTTTCCTATTGATTTGGAAATAAAAGGAAAAGTTATTTTTGTAAAGTTAACCACTAACCAGCCACATTTACAAGACAGTAACATCAAAACTTTAAGGAGATTCTGAAAGAACATTGTTTTATGGCAATCTTCCAAGTAGAGGCATAAACAGAAACATTATACAATATAAGCAACAAGGTCAAAAAATAGTAAATGCTGAAAACAGAAAGGTCGGAAGTTCATGACTTTCTAAATGATTGTGCATTTGGACAAACAAATTAAGAGTTTATTCGATAAATGCATATCATGTAAGCATTTATGAATAAACTGATTCAACAGTCAAAGAGCTTATGAGTTGAAAATTTGTATAAGTTGTTCTTACATGTTATCTTAGAGAGCTTATGCAATAAGCCGAAAACAACTTTGAGAAATCATAACTTGTAAGCTATGTTTATAAGCTCTTTCGAAGTCTTACATAAGCACTTACTGGTATGGTATGTCAGAAGATAGGCCCAACTAAGATCTCCCAAACACTCCTTAACATGAGAATGAGATGAGATATGCCATCATCAGTGAACTTGTACTTTACCTTCATGGTTACTTACTTTGTACTTTTGCTTTGGTTGAATCCTTAGTTGTACTATTGCTGACTAGAAATTAAACTCTGGAGTTCAATATAACATCAAAAGAGGAACTGTGCACTTCAATGGACACTCCAATATTCCTATGCAAATTTAAAAGAAAAGATGATAAAAGTCAAAACAAATGATTTAGAGAGTTCATGTTTGTAGGACATTAACATATCTGAAATAAGGACAATTGACAATATGCAGCATGGGACAGTTTAGATATATGTAACCTCAGTAGCACTGACATTTCTAACGAAAGGCGTGTAACGTGTGTTCTGAGTCCGATACGTGTCAGTGTTCGACATCAACACAACACCAATACATGTAATTATGTTCAATTAATTCTCTTATTTTTTCTTCGAGTTTTTACAAGTATTGTCATGTCCGGTCGGTGTTCTTTTTTGTGACAGAGCTTCATAGTATGTAACAATTGACAAGATACATAATTGGTGTTCCAATGGGAAATACTTAGATGATGCATTGAAATTAAATTAATGATCCAATTCTATTTTACAACATAAAATAAAACTCTGTTCTAAAAACCTCTATCAATATCCACCAAAAACTCGAGCGAACAATCACATGAAGCAAGACAATCACCTAATATAATACCATTCACATGAATTACAATCCAAAACATTTGACAGAACTAAAGCAAGATAATAGTAACACAACTTTTGCAAGATAAACAAAACAAGGTGAGTGAAAAAACCTCTAGTGTGATCCTCAAATACTTGCTTCTATTCCTCCCTTCTCTAGCTTTTTGGACAAACTCTTAGTATTATCCTCAAAATACTTTATATAAGGATGATTTTCTGGAACAAGTTTTCTGTACTCCTCAAACTGTTTTTCAGCTTCATCATTCTTTCTAAGCAATGTATACACAACACCTTGACACAAATAAGGTCTAAAATCACTCGGTTCTTCCTTCGCAATTTCCTCGTACACCTTCAATGCACTAGAGAAATCCTCTTCCATCACCTTCACCTGCGCAATCAAAAGCTTAAATTCCCTAGCTTCTGATTCCATTTTTTTCTCCTCAAAAAACTTCACTATCTCATCAACCTTCTTCAAAAAACCCTCCCTTGATTCTTCCAAGTTTGAAATTGCCATCAAAAGACCGCGATAAGCTTCCAAGTTTAACGGATCTTGCTGCAAAGTAAGTTCAAATCCTTTCTTAGCCAATTTATGTTCACCATTGTAACTATGCAAATGCGATTTTAGTATTATCAAAGCTAAATCCTCCGGTTCCAGTTCGATTAAACGGTCCGCAGCACGAATTGCTTCGCTGAGTTTGCGCGCTCTAATATTTTCCTCAACCAAAGACCTAAGAGCGTTTGCGTCGTTGGAATTTTCAATTAGTTTCTCTTCAATTGAAGTGTCGTTTTCTTTAATAGTGAAAGACTCCGCCGGCGGAGGAGGTAGTGATGATGTGGCGGTGGTGGGATTGGGCTGAACGCGGAACAAGAAGAAAAAGATAACTGATGCTAGGACATAGGCGGGTTCGAAGAGAGGTGAGTAAATGGGGTTTAGGGTTCGGAGGAATTGGGAAAAAGGGTTTAGGGGTTTGGGGTTTGGTGAGGATGATGAAGAGGCTTTGATGGATGGTAGTAATAAGGGTGAAGAAGAGAATTGGTGAGAAGGTAAAGAGGGGAAAGAGAATGTTTGCAATGAATAATGGCGGTGAGTGAAAGAGAGGTGATGATAGTGGTGAGTTTTAGGGAGAGAATTCATGGCTAAGGTTGAAGAAGACGATAATGCTCTTCTAAAACCCCTGTTCTTAACTTTCTTTCTTTTTTTTTTTTTTAATCAAACCCCTGTGTCGCACCTCACGGTGTCGTTTGGACCTTGCTGCTTAAATCTTTAATTTATTTTTTTTAATTGTATTCACAAAGGTGTTTGACAAACACAAAATTTAAGGATAAGTTTAATTCACAATAGATATATACTTGACACCAGAACACAAAACATAACATCAAATGATGAAGGCAAGACAAATAAACTAGTTCATAGCTTATGTCTTATAGTTTATAATTTATAAGTTTAAAATTTGTTTGGTAACTGTCATATTTTTAAGAGCTTATAGTTTATTTTACTAGCTTACAACTTATTTTTCATAAGCTAATTCAAGTAACTTATGAACTTATAGCTTATCATTTTTTATTTCAATTTTATCCTTATATACTTTTATCTTAAATTCATTTTTATCATTAAAAATATATTATTACAATTTAAAATAAAATAGGTAAAATTCGTACATTTTTTTACGCTAGCCTATCCATTATTATTTTTATTATATTGTACATACTTTTTTTGTTATTGTTATACCTCTTTTTAAAATGTTATAGTACATAAATATATACATAAAAAAAATGTTAATTTCTGCAACAATATTTTATGACGCGTTGTACGTAACTATATTATTATTTACCCCTTCATTTTTGTACTTTTGATTTATTTTTCATGTATTTATTAAATTATTACTATAAAAGATGCATGTATCTATATTGTCACAGCTTTTTATAGTACATTTGATTTATCTTTTATGTATTTGTTATAAAAACCTAAAAAGTATAATGTTTAATCTTTTATATAAAGTATAATAATTGAAATGAAAATAAATTTAAATAAAATTTCGAAGAATAAAATTTAATTCTATATAAAAAAACTAATAATATATAAAATATATATTAAATTAATAAATTTTAATAACTAAATTTTAAGTGTCTTAAATATTAATTAGATATAAATTTAATAATGATTTTTTCATAAGAGATTTTATATGTCATTTTTTATCGTTTTACATTTACCAGTCAGTTGAACCGCTAATTTTACCAAACACTTCAATCAGCTTATCAGCCATAAGTCATCAGCCATCAACTATAAACTATAAGCTATCAGCCATAAGCTAGCTTATCAGCCATATGCTATTTTTGTCAAACATAGCCTTAGTTTATTTTATGAGTTTGGTTTACAAAAAAATTATTTTCATATTTTAGATAATTTGTATTTGAGACAAAAAGTTGTTACATAATTTATTGATGAATAAAATTTTTAGTTTTTGTCGGTTTTTTGGCTCTCAACTTGTTATGTCTCAAACTATGAAGTCCCGATACGGGACACGATACCGATACGTGAATTTTTTTAAAATCTCCAATCCGATACTGTCGCGATATGTTATTTAAAAATTAAATTTAAAATTAAATATATAAATACACAATATATAAACATGACTAAAATCAACAATATTAATAATTAAAAGCAGAAAATATCTAGTCTTATATCATAATTTTGAGAAGAGCTCAAATTTTTAACAACTTGTTATATAGTAGGACACCATAGTTTTTCTTTTGAAAAGTAAAAAATCATATTGACAAAGAAAAACCACAAAAAGTGCTAAAGATACAAACAAACATCGGATATTGAAACGTATCAGAAATGTATCGGGTATTACTTTTTTATTTAAAAATAATGATTTAACCGATACTTTACCGATACGAGTATCGGAACGTATCGGAAGAGTATCGGTATCGAGTACGTATCGGACACGATACGTCACCGTTTTTTGAGTATCGGGATTTCATAGGTCTCAAACATGGATTTAAAATAAAAAAAAGTACAATAAAAATTGTCCTATTCAAATCTTTATTTTTTGCAAACCAAAAGCATCATTATTGTGATGGAATAGTCATCGTAGGTTTGTCTGGCAAGTTCAAAAAACTGAAAATTGGCAAGTTCTTAAATTATAATGTAAATTTTTTCTCGTCCAAATTAAAAATTGATCACATTATTATTCAAAAACGATTAGATGAGATGACGTTAGTCTCTTCTAACTTAACCAAAGTTCTGAATCAAATCTTTGGCTTAAACACACATCACTAAAAATCTTAGTGAAAGTTTACCACCATTCGAATATCACAAGACTCAAGTCGAAAATCAATCTCTACAGTTCCATACAGAAGATATTCAATTAACAGAATAAAATAAAATTGATCACATTATTTAAAAATTCAATATGTCAAAAAAAATAAAATAATTCATTTTTAATTATCTTGAATACAAACAAATTGTTTGCTAAAAAAAAGTTGTTTACCAAAAAAAATAAATTCAAATTTCATCTCCAAAATTAATTAATTAAATGAAAAAATAGCAAAGTTTGAATATTTTGTTTAAGCCTTTGAGGAGCTGAATAGCGTACACATCTTTAACGGCTATCAAGCCCTACATACATAAGTCCCAACTTAACCTTTCTCCACCTTCTCATTTTCAAATTCGCTTCAGAATAAAAATTTTTACAATAAAGTTCTCTTTCTCGATCGCCTTTCATCAGATTCTCCGATCAAGTAAGCTTTCATCTTAACTTTCTGTTTCTCTCTTCTTTGTTTTTCATCCGCTAATTTAGGGTTTTGTTTAGCAGAGTTTGAAGTAAACTAGTGAAGGTAGAAAATGACGTCAATGACCCCGGATCAGTCTAAGAAAGTTGGATTAGGGATGGTGACAGCATCTCCGTCTCCGTTTTTGACACCTCGACCTGAACGTCGACGCCCCGAATCAAGAGGTTCTGATCGGAATCCTCACCGTCAGGACAAAGATAAAGAGACTAATGTTCAAGTTTTGCTTCGATGCAGGTCATTTTTCTTCATCGAAGCTTTGATTTTCATTTCAATGATTTTTTAATTTTTTTTAATTTTTTTTTAATTTTTTATATTTCTATAATTGTTGAATGTTGAGTTTGCTTTGGCCGGCTATGTGTAATTCTTGAGTTGATTATTTATGGACAATTTTAAATAATTAAAAGTTAAATTTGTGTTTTCTAATTTTAGGCCATTAAGCGATGATGAACAAAGGTCGAATGTTCCTAAGGTTGTGTCATGTAATGAAAATAAAAGGGAAGTGATTGTTATGCAGACTGTAGCTAACAAACAAGTAGATAGAGTTTTCAACTTTGACAAGGTATGTTTATTTCTACTGTCTTTTTTAAAGATATCTTATTAAGATCATTTGCAAAATTGCAAGTAAGAATATCTTAAATCTTGTAATCTTTTATTTACACATGTTTTTAATCTGTTTGATAAGGTTTTTGGGCCTAAAGCGCAACAGAGATCAATATATGACCAAGCTATTTCCCCAATTGTCAATGAAGTCCTTGATGGTTTCAACTGCACTGTTTTTGCTTATGGACAGACTGGGACTGGTAAAACTTATACAATGGAGGGTGGTATGAGAAATAAAGTATGCATTTTGTCACTCAACCGACATTTTCTTCCACTGGTTATATTATATTACGTCACTGAATTTTCAGATCATGGAAAGTGTTTCAAATTCTGCGTTTTTATGTGTAGGGCGGTGATTTAACTGCTGAGGCTGGTGTCATTCCAAGAGCAGTGCGTCAAATTTTTGATATTTTGGAAGCACAAAATGCCGACTATAGCATGAAAGTAACATTCCTTGAGCTTTATAACGAAGAAATAACCGATCTATTGTCCCCAGAAGACAATTCTCCTAGGCCTATAGAAGAAAGAGTGAAGAAACCAGTAGCCCTTATGGAAGATGGAAAAGGTAGTGTGTTGTTAAGAGGCCTTGAAGAAGAATCGGTATATAGTGTAAATGAAATTTATGCTCTGTTGGAACGAGGAGCATCAAAGAGGCGCACTGCAGAGACATTGCTTAACAAGAGAAGCAGGTAGTTTTTCCTTTTACTTTTGTTGTTGAAATTTATGTCAGTAGAAGCTATGTTTTACTTGATGGATGTATTTGCTGCAGCCGTTCGCATTCGGTGTTCACCATTATTGTCTATGTGAAAGAAACAGTAATTGGTGACGAGGAGTTGATTAAGTGTGGCAAGCTTAATCTTGTTGATTTGGCTGGATCGGAAAATATATTGCGTTCTGGAGCACGTGAGGTAAAAACAAAATTTCTGATTTATTCTACTTTTGCTAATTTATTATGCCAAGTAATTTGTCATTTGTGTGTATCATGTTATTCTTGCTAATGTATAAGTGCACTGAATTGATAATTTGGGTTTATTTGGATACTTGGTTAAGTGTTTATTCGGTAAATTATTTTAAGAAGTAAATTAAGAAGCATCATTAAATGCTTAGTCCCAATTTGAATTAGCTTTTGGATTATAGGAGCTTTTCAACTAAAACAAGGTTACAGATTTTCACTTATGGAAAAGTCTGTAAAAGCTTACAGATGTTTATGAAGTTACTTGAGAGAGATTCTGGAAAAAGATGAGATGTGGAACTAATTTTAACTTGTGCTAGAAATTATTGTTCAAAAAATTCATAGCTATTGCAATACTTTTTGATATTTCCTTTCCTGCTATTTGTAAGAAGTTCTGTGATTGATGTTAATTTAGAGAAACCTGTTGTTAGAAAGTGTTAAAGTTTCAGATATAACTTTGATTTTTCAACTGATTTTTTTTCCTCTTTCGTTATCTAGAATATATGTGAATTAAATTGTAAGGTTTAATCTTAGATTAAGTTTGCAACAATATGATTACAGGGCCGTGCTAGAGAAGCAGGGGAGATAAACAAGAGCTTACTCACACTAGGACGAGTGATAAATGCGCTTGTGGAACATTCTGCGCATGTACCTTACAGGTTCATATTAACATAGTTTTCAATTATTATGAATTATTATAAAGACACATGTAGCTTAATATGCATGTCTCTTGGTTGTTCGCTATTACAGAGATAGTAAGCTTACAAGGATTTTGCGAGACTCCTTAGGAGGGAAAACTAAAACATGCATAATTGCTACTATTAGCCCATCTGCTTATTGCTTGGAAGAAACATTAAGTACTCTAGACTATGCTAGTAGAGCAAAAAACATAAAGAATAAGCCTGAGGTCAGTTACCACCTCTGTTTCCCCTTAAAAATGTTATAAAAGCAGTTTTTGCTTTGTGCTGATAAATGCTAATATTTTTCTAATAGGCAAACCAAAAAGTTTCAAAGGCTGTTTTGTTGAAGGACTTGTACATAGAGATCGAGAGAATGAAAGAAGGTACATTCATCATTATTTATGTTTTGGTACGTAGAGAAGTTACTTGTATCATTTCTTTATTTATGTGTATATTGAATGCAGATATCCGAGCAGCAAGGGAAAAGAATGGTGTATATATTTCTCATGACAGATTTGCCAAGGAAGAAGCTGAAAAGAAGGTCCTTTACAAATATAAATAATATAACAATAGTACTATACTATATTCTACATAATATAACAAAAATACTAGGCACATCATCCGGGGAATGAAAAACCTCTGCTTGAATACTTTTCAATTAATTTTCATTGAATTTGCTTTCTTTTCATGATGGAAATGTTAATAATGTAGTTTCACACTGAAAGTTCCATATTTAGATGCATCCATGTTCTATCTTTCTTGGTACTTATTTCTATTTCCCTAGCTTACTTTGCTTTATATCAACCCGTCATGAGCAGGAAAGGATTGAGAAGATCGAGCAATTAGAGAATGACCTCAACCTTAGTCAGAAAGTATTCCCCGAGTCTTTGCTCCCATTTTTTTCTTCGTATTGTGTATAATGAACTTCATTTATAAATTACTTCTTCCCATTTATTTTGCAGCAAGTGGACAAATTCCGTGAGCTATATTTGACAGAGCAAGAACATAAACTGGATTTGGAGAATGAGCTTAAGGATTGCAAGGTTCCTCCATGATTTATCGTTTTAAGTATCTTATATCAAAATAAATTACTCGTTTGGTGATTTTGAAAAGTATCTTATCAAATTAAATTACTCTTTAGGTGAATTTGGAAAAAACCAACAACATGTTGCATGATCTTCAAGAGAATTACAGGCTAGTTGTTTCAAAGTTGAAGGAGAAGGAGTGCTCCATTTCGAAGCTACTGAAATCAGGTAAATCAATTGATTATATGCTACCAAGATTTATGCTGTTTTTGTTCAATTAACTATACTATTGGCTTTACTTTGCTTGTGAACAGAAAATGCCTTGATTGAACGTGCAAAGGAAATGCGTACGGATCTTCAGAATGCATCAGATGATATTAGTTTACTGTCCTCAAAGTTGGGTATGATTATATTACTCTTCATTTTGCACCAATAAGTTGTTTGTTCCTGATTTGTAGCCCCTTCGTAAGAAAATATGCTTCATGTGGCACGAAAATGAGGTTTTAACGCATCTCGGCATGCGTTATTTGTTTTAGTAATTGGATATATTTCTTTTTGGTAGGATATTTTTTATTTATATTATTGCATTATTTCAAAAGGATATCTTAACTGTAATTTGTTCTTGCAGATCACAAAGAAAAGATGGAGACAGAAAACCAAAAATTAATCTTGAATTTTGCATCTCTCTTAAATGGGGGCTTAAAAGATTTGCACACGACCATTATAGGATCTATTTCTCAACAACAGAAACAACTTAGATACATGGAAGATCATGTTCACTCTCATCTTACCAGTAAAAGTGATGTAAGAAAACTGAAGAAGATATTGTTTCAATTATAGATTCTGTTTCCCATGACCATTCTTCATTTGATTTTTGAATGATAATCTTTTTTCAGGCAGCACAAGCTCTGGAATCAAGGATCAATAAAATGAGAGAAACTTATACTTCAGGAATAGGGATCCTGAAGGAGCTAGAAAATACATTGCACCTGAAAGCTTCGTCTGATATGGAACAAATACAAAATAGAGTTTCATCACAGGCGTTGGCTGTTGAGAAGGTAACTGAATTACTAAAGAATATTAGTTTTCTTTCTGTTTAAATTTCAAGCTTCATTGTAAGCTTTGGCTGTTCAGGGAATGCTAAAAGTATTTTGTAAAAATATGCTAAAAGTTGAAATTATGATTTGCCTTCTATATAGTTTCTTGCCACTGCGGTTCTTGAAGCCAATGATGTGATCGACAGCATCGATAATTCTCTTGACGAGCAAAAACAGTTGGTAGCATTCTCCATTCAACAACAAGAGGAAGTATGTTCCATTTGTAGCTTCCTTTGTTTGGGTTTGTTTTGTTCTGTGTAAAAATATTAAAGCAATAGTTTAATAATGCTATTATAAACTTAATGGATCATTGTAGGGATTACAACAAAGTATGATTTCGGCACGAGTGGTTTCAAAGGCAACTGTAAAATTCTTCGATGACATCAATATGCATTCTTCAAGAGTAATGAAAATTGTTGAAAAAACTCAAAAGGAGAGGACTCACCAATTGGCTAATTTTGAGATGAAGTTCAAGGTAAGTAAACACTGTCACTCATACCTCAATCCTAAAAGGTCAAACTCATGGTTTGGTTGTTGATTTTCTTCCTTCAACCTTAAACAGGAAGAGGTTGCGAGAGATGAGGAGGAGGCCTTAGACAAAATTTCAACAATTTTGTCAAACTTGACATCTAAGAGAACTGCTATGGTTTGTAAACTGCATGATCCTTTTGTTTCATTTTCTAGTTGGTTTTGTGTACAGTATTACCGACTTCTGACAAATATGTATTTAGGTCTCAGAGGCGTCAAGAAATATGCTGGACACAAGTGTGCAACAGTCTAAGAAATTGCAGCTAGAGATGCTCAACTTGCAGCAAATTTCTAAAGATGCTACCAAGGAAGTTAACGAATATGTAGAGAATGCAAATAGCCAATTTGTAGAACAAATTTTCTCAGTAAATAACTTTAGAGCTACAATGGAGGATTGTCTCATGGATTGGTGAGTTTTTGTTTGTTCTGTTATGTCGTCTTCATCTTTCTCTTTCTTTGTTTTGTTTTAAATTTATCACTTTTTTAGTTTTGTTTTGTGTCTGGCATTAGGTAAAGAGACAAAAATACTATCATTTTCCCTTTTACAACAAAATATGTAATATTCCTTGTTACACTTTTACTTATTTTTTATTAGTTGTTAAAAATAGACAAACATTCTTCCACAGACGCTTTTTGTTAGGGATGAATGACGATTGCACGTCCATAATTTTTCAACTTTTATTTTAAATTTTTTCCTCGTCGTTACGTACATAATTTTTCAATTTTTATGGCTTTAATTTTTTTTCTCGTCATTGCTTGCTGTCTGAAAGGAAAGAGTTGTTAGGGATGGATGGCGATTGTGCGTACATAAGTTTTCAATGTTATGGCGTTATATTTTCTCTCGTCATTGCTTGCTGCTTGTTTGAAAGGCAAGAGTTTCAATTCTTTTTTACATGCAATGCAGTTCAAAGACAGTGGACTATTCCAGGAAGCTGTGGGAAAGTGCCCACTTGTCCTTTAATAATTTCCACAAGAACAATCTTGCAGAGATCGAATCTACAGTGAAGTAAGTTTCTGTTAGTGTCTTAGATTTTCCTTAATGAGAAAAAAGTTCTATTTTTTAATTTTAATCAATGCTTTAACAGGAAAAACATCTCGACAAACCATGCTTTGGATCAGAAATTTGTGACTGCGTCATTATCTATGGATTTAGATTATGATGCAGGAACACGTAACCTGCTGGCAGATGTGAATGGTACTTGAAATTCTTATGTTTACAGTTTGTTTCCATCTTATTACCTTCTCTCATCTCCCTTTCGCTTATTTGACCGAGTTGAATGAATTTGTAACAATTTCAGGTGCTCTAATGATGGACCATGAGAATAAGAAGAAAATTGATTCTATGACTACACAGTGGTTGGAACAGCTTATTTCTTTACAAGATAAACATGGTGAAGATGTTTCAGACATTCATGTCCAAGCAGAAAAGTCCCTTGTTAAAGATTACTTGGTATACAAAATCTTCTTTACTTTTGTGGAGTTGTTACATAATTATTATTATTATTATTATTATTATGATGATGATGATGATGACGACGACGACGCCAACGATGATGTTATGAATTAGCCACCAGTTTAAAGTTTGTTTTGTTGTTTATGAACAGGTTGACAAGCATACAAGTTCAACATCTCACAAAAAAGTTGTATCAGTCCCCAGCCTTGCATCCATTGAGGAGATGAGGACAAACATCAGGGAAGACAATTTCATTGAGAAGCGATTAAAATGGATCGAAGTTGAAAGCAAAATTCCGCGTCTTGCAGAAAACCGAACTCCATTTGCAGACGTGAATTGACTAGTTATACAAACAGACTAGATGTAGTTGTGAGGGTTAGTTGGATGAGTTTCCTAGCTAGTTCTATGAAGGGAAGCTCATCAGCTGATGAGCAGCACCACTTGTTGGTGTCATGTAAGAACTAATGATTTTCATTTAATTTTTACTTGTTGTTTCCTCTCTCTCTCTCTCTCTCTCTGGAGAGAATAATTAAGTTGTAGCTAAATCAAATGCTGTAACTGAGGAAAATCTATTTGAAATTTCCAAGTGCCTTTCTCGTTTTTTACTTCTTCATTTTTCTTTCTAGAATCATCAACAAGTCAACACATTTTCTAGATAAGTTTCTATTTTCTAAAAATCTGCTGCTTCTATTAGAACTTTTTATGTATATGCATCACCACACAAGCTGTTCATAGGTTGTGAGCTGTATGGATAAACTATACACAAATGTGACTAGCTGAATCACTTTTTTTTTTAAGTAATTTTCATATTATGAAACTACAATGCAACACGTTAGTAATTTTCACTTTTTTTTTTTGTTTGACTACTACAAAAAAAGTGTCTTCTTGAGAAGGCAAGGTGCAGCACTAATTTTCTGATGTGAAACTGTTATACCAACCAATCAGAACTCAAAGGAAAACATGCCTTTGCATCCATTTGAACAATTCCCTTTTTGGACTCCAAGTTGGCACACTTTACCGTTGGCCGTGTTGAATGAATATTGAAAATGTTAGTTCAAATATATTATTAGTTAATGATTTAAATAATTCATTATACCTATTAATACAAATATTAATGTAATAAATATTAGTTTAAAATTTATTATTATGATTGTAAGTCACTCGGTACAGATACTAATTTATAGTGTATTATTATTGATAATTTCATATTATTCGATGTACATAAATTATGATTTTATGAGTGAAGTTTAATTTTAGGCTTAATAAATCTTTTGGTCCTTGTATGTTTGCGAATTTTTTGTTTTAGTCCTTGTATCTTGTTTTGTTGCAAATAAGGCCTTAAATGTACAAAAAATTTTGGTTTTAATCCCTAAAGTCAAAATCCGCAGATTTTCCTTCAAATTTTCCTGCGGATTTTGACTTTAAGGACTAAAACCAAAAAAATTTGTATATTCAGGGACTTATTTGTAGCAAAACAAGATACATGGACTAAAACAAAAAATTCGCGAACATACGTGGACCAAAAGATATATCAAGCCTTAATTTTATAACAATCAACTTTGATTTATTTTGATAAAAAAAATAGCGAATAGCTGATTGAATTTGTAGTATTGAATAAAATTAGCAAGTGAACAAGAATATTAATATGAAATAACATAAACATATGTTTTAACTAATATTTATTTTTCAAAATAAACTAATTGCTTTAACTTTCAAAAACAAACTTATAAACTATAAGACATAAGTTTAAAATTTGGTATTGTTAAATAAAATCTTTGTATTTCTTATATTTGTATATGTAATATGATTTTTATATTCAATTTATATATTCTAATTTTTTAATAACACATCAAATTTAATAACACATCAAATTAATATTTTTAATTAACTATTCTGCACAAAGAAGTTGCCTTCTCCTTTCACACATACTACATGAACTGTTCTAGACGAAGGAATGTTCTAACTATTTATCAGAAGTTGCTATCTCCTTTCACACATGCTTTTTTTTTTTTTTTTAATACTAGATACTACAAAATGTTCAAGTATATACTCTTACAAAAAATAATGAAGTTTCATGGAACGTTGTTGTACTTGTACCACAAGTAGCTTAGTGCTCAAGACTTATTCACTCGGCTGCTCAACAATGTAAAACATATATTTAAATTGTGACACACCTATCGACAATCTTAAATTATTAGTACATATTATTTAAAAATAATTTAGTGAAAGTCTAATGGATTAATTTCTAATAGTCAGAAATTGACGAATACACAGAGCTAAGTGCATTTTTTTTATTACATTTGATAATTTGTTTTTGTTGTAATAAAAAGCATGACTATGGGCCCATTTGTTTCAGCTTTAAAAAAAATGGTTTTTTTTTTTAAAAAAATTTAAAGATTTTTTTTAGAGATTTTGAAGAAAATATAAAATTATTTGCCGTTTGTTTACAATCATAAAAATATTTTTTTTTAAGATGGTGAAGGATGATGAGTGATAAAAAAAATAGATTTTGATAAAAGCTATTGAAAATAGATTCTCATTTTGATGAAAAAAATGATTTTTGAAAAATCTGAAACAAACACAAATAGATAAAAAAATAGATTTTTTAATGGAAAAAATGGATTTTTTTGAAAAAAAATCTGAAACAAACGGGCCCTAAGTTATTAGTCCGAAATGATTAATGAATTTTACCGAAGGACAAATTGTTTTGGTGAATTCGAATTCGATTTCTGTATGAAATAATTTGTTGGTAAAATTTTATTTAACTTGCAGCTAAATTCCAAATTACTAAAGTCATATTCTCTTAAAAATCAAAAGGTTATTAAAAACAACGTAATAGTGAAATTTACACACATTAAGTTATAAGGAATTGCGAGTTTAAATTTATATTTTATCATATCAAATATTTTCTTTGTCCTAAAAATAAGCGTCGCATTTGACGATAACATAATAAATGAAAGAAAAATACTGGTAATTTTATCCAATTGTCATAATAAAGAAAATATTTGATATGATGATAGTGATAATTTTATCCAATTTTATCCAAGATAAATGAAAGAAAGTATTATTTCTTTCTACGATAACATAATAAATGAAAGAAAAATAGTGCTAACAAAAATAAAATAAAATAATAGTGGTAACAAAAAAAAAAAAACGCTGCAACACGCTCCACAAAAAATCGTTACATTACGTTAAGCAATTACGCAAGCATTGAGGGTATACACGTTATTTACAACAAGTCAAAAAGTCCAACTTAATATTAAGTTCACTACATTATTATATTCTTAAATTAATTAATTAATTAACTAATTCACAAGTAGAACTAAAAAGACTTTCCGTAGCTTCCAAGTTGAACACCAAAACCCATTGTCCACGTTTTCCTTTTTGACTTTATTATCATCTATAAATACTAACCAAACAATCTCAAACATTATTAAACATTAACACAAAAACAAAATACTCATGATGAAGAGACAGAGAGAAAACGAAGAAAAAGAGAGCATAGATTTAGCAACAAATTTAATGCTACTATCTTCTCATCGTACCCAACAAAACAACAAAACATTATTTTCTCAATCAGTTGAGTTTGAGTGCAAAACATGCAACCGCAAATTCTCATCTTTTCAAGCACTAGGTGGTCACAGGGCAAGTCACAAGAAGCTCAAAATCGATTCAGAAGAAGCACTTAAAGTTAATAACAAAAATAAGCCCAAAATGCATGAGTGTTCAATTTGTGGACAAGAATTTAAATTGGGTCAAGCTTTGGGTGGACACATGAGAAGACATAGAATTAATAATGAAGGGTTTTCTTCATCTTCATTAAATTATCAAGTGATTGCAAACTCTTCTCCTGTTTTGAAAAGATCAAATAGTAAGAGGATTATGTGCTTGGAATTGGACTTGAATTTGACACCTTTGGAAAATGATTTGAAGTTATTATTTGGAAATAAGGCACCTAGAGTAGATCTTTCATTGTTCTGATTTTATTTTTCACCATTTTTTATTTTTATTTTTGAACATATTTTCATCATGTATTCTTTCAATTAGTTTTTTATTTATTTTTTTGTATGTAGTAACATTTACGGATTTATGTAATCAAAAGAATATTTAATAATTTATTTATTGAATTTAATTGGATGATTCGTGGTGTGTAGAGTTTGTTAGTTGTTTGTTTTGTACCAGAAAATGTTGGATTGGAAACTTTGAAATTTCACTGCGAAATTTCCAATCTAAGAAAACCGTGTGATAACCGAATAAAGCAGCGTTCATTTCTTGTTTATTTTGATACTGATAACGTGTCCAGAAATGTTAAGCATATTATTATACTGGTCCATAATTTAATGCCAATTATGTGGTTAGAAATCTATATATCTTATATTATACTATCTCTGTCTTTAATTATAAGAATTTTTGAAATTTTTTTATATTTTTTTTATAAGACCAGCCCTGTTGATAATTGTTAATTTTCCACATATAAGACGAATAAAACGATCGAAATTCTGACAAAAAATTAATATCTAATTCTAAAACCTTTATTACTCACATCAGCACACACCCTAATACACATCCTCATGTTTTTGCATCTATCAAATTTCCAAGGATATTAAATTTATTTATTTTTATTTCTAAGATACCTTAAATTAAAGTGTCTTTTTATACAATCACAAACTAGTACATTTATCCGTGCATACAAATATTTATGCATTTATTGTAAATTTTATATTAATATGTCAAATGTCAAAACAAAGTAAAATCATTTTGTATTGTTTTTTTTTTCAATTAACTGAATTCATGTGAAGTTTTGTTATCAAAATATGAAGGAAAAATAATTATGTACAAACTTAACAACTTTTTAACATAGATGTTATTTATACAATTTTTGTGAATTCGTCTAAAATATAACATCAATGAAATCTTTTTATGTGTGGAGTAATAGAACGTCATCCAATAACATTTGGATAAAGCAATAGTAATAAAAGCAATAAAGATGATAAATGAGGCAGACATGATAACTTGTTTACCCAATTCGGTTAAAACAACCTATTATTGGGGAGTTATTTCTCTCTAAAATCCCAGCTTTTATGTCACGGCAAATCCTTATCATCACTCAAATCATATCATTACCTGTTTGCTCTCTTGCTTTTTCTATGAATAAACAACTTCTATTAATAAAAAAATATATGCCTATTAATTTAAAATAAATCTTTTAAAATAAAATAAAATCTCCCATTGTTTTTAAATATATCCAATTTAAAAACAAACAAAATCAAGTCAAATTTCGTCCAAAAGAAATTTTTCCAGAAAATCTGCACAGAACAAATTTGGCCAGCTATGCGATGCGCCTAGTGCATGCAGGGGGAGTGGCCTTCCTCCAAATTTGTTCTGCAAATGCGCCTAATGCAGCACCCTCTACGCCTAGCGCAGAGAGCAGATCAAATATCTTTTTGACTTCAGAAATTTCAAGACATACTCAACAATAATAACAAATATTGAAAATATAGTAGTGATATAAAACTCTTATTTGGTTGGACATGCTATGTAACTTATGGAAAGGATAAATAATAATATGGCAACATGGATTAAATTTTTATTTCATTTGAAAAAAGGGAATGAGCAAGTGGAAAGGAAGACTTTTATTTAGCGGGAGAGCTCGAAGGAATTTACTTTTTCTTCAAAATTCTCTTAAATATTTTTTAAAAAACTATAGTAAAAGATATATTTTTATTTTTCTCTCTAGTTTCCTTTTTAGAATAGTGTTTGTAATCGAAAAAAAGTGTGGCCCTTATTCATATAGGGCAGAATACAAATGTTAAGAGCCTAAAAAAGAATATAATAAAGTTTTTTTTTTCTTTTGAAAAAAGAGATAAAAAAGTTGTGGAATTAAAATTAACATAAAGCAAAATTCATATTCATATTTTGTGAATGACAACGATATAATTGAAGCATGTTGTCTTTTATTTTTCTCTAGCTAGCAAATGGATAATACAACAGGGATCATAATACAATAACACAAATATGGGATCAAAGTGGATATTAATTAATCGATACTTAAATATTCAAACATGTACAATTAACAAAGTCGGCTATCATTTATTATTATTATTATTATTATACTATACTATATATATATATATATATATATATATATATATATATATATATATATATATATATATATATATATATATATATATATATATAAACATCATGGTCAGAGAGATATATTATATAGTTCAACAAGTTACAAACGTTGTATTATAACCCTTTGCTTTTTCGAGTTTCCGCATATTAATTTGAAACATTCATGAATACGAAAAAATAGCCTCCAACAATTGGTTTATTTAAATAAACTAAAGCAAAGAGTTTATTTGCCAAAAAAAAAAAAAGTCAAAGTGTTAATCCCTAATGGCTTATAATTATAAATACCCATCTCTATATCCTATTGTTACTCTCATAATAACAACTTAATCACAATATACTTTGAGTATTTCACTTCGTTCCTTTTGTACATTGTCTTATTTATATATAAATTATTTTTCCCAATTATTGCACACAAACAATTAATATATATATTATTTCTTAATTTCATAGCCATGAAAAAACATATAAACGAAAGAGTAGAGAACATAGATCTGGCAAATTGTCTAATTCTACTTTCTCATCCCAAAGAAACCAAGCATAAGAAACATTTTGGTCCTGTTGATTTTGAGTGCACCACATGCAACCGCAAGTTCTCTTCGTTTCAAGCACTTGGTGGTCATAGGGCTAGTCACAAGAAACCCAAACTAGAAAGCACAAAACTCAAACTACATGCCCAAACTTTGGGTTTGATGAAAAAGCCCAAAATTCATGGGTGCTACATTTGTGGTAAGCAATTTTCACTTGGTCAGGCTTTGGGAGGACATATGAGAAGGCATAGAATTGCCATCAATGAAGGGTTTTCTTTGGTGACGAAAAATAAGGTTGTTGGAAAAGTCCCAATATTGAAAAGATCGAATAGTAAGAGGATTAATATGTTTTTGGACTTGAACTTAACACCTTTGCAAAATGACTTGAAGTTATTGTTTGGAAATATGACACCTAAAGTTGATTCATTTATTTGAATAATACGTGAATATTTGGTATCATGGTGATTACTTGGACAAAATAACAGTGGCACTTGCCGAATCTATCAAATTTGGTTTTTATAAAAATATAAAGATTCCCTGTGATTTTGCCAAACTCGAACACTAATCATTTATTCACACTTAAAGGCGTTGATTAGATTCCTAATAATTTGTTTTGTATTTTGATGTGTATTCTTTAATGTCAAATTGATTTATTTATTACTTTTGTAAATTTATCGATGTGGACCAAAGATTTATTTATTGTTAGCTAAACATACTTGTAGTTGTCTATGTTAAATAAGTTTTTGAGGTTGTCTATACATTGATTTGGTATGTAAATTAGTGAGGATCATTGTCTGCTTCGGGTAGAATTAAATTATTTTGCTGGCGAGGTTTGAGACAATTATGGTGGAGTTAGAGGATTTGGATTCTTTACATTTGATTTTCTTAAATTTACTTATATTCAAGCAAAAATGAACTAAAAAAGAGAAAATATTGTATATTAAATTGCATTTATGTATGTTGTAAAGATCAAAATACCCCAAAACTTTAACTAAATGTAGGAAATGTAAAAAATTATGACTCTAGGAAATCCAAATCCGTAATTAAAGATTAGATACGATGAATTATGGTGGGGACAAGTATTTGTGATAACTCATTTTATTGATGATAATTAGACTCTTGACATTTGCTTTATTACTGGCTAACATGGTGTGCATTATATGTTTAGAGTTATTTTGATGTAATTTGGAGTCTAGTATTGTATCTAGAAATTTAATGTAATTTTAAGACAAAAAGAGTTATGGTGCCAACTAGGGGTGTCAAAATGGATGGATAAAAAAAATCCATTAATTCATTAACAATCCATTAAAACTCATTCAAAATATCCAATCCAATCCATCCATTGAAAATAAAATCCAATCCAATCCATCCATTATGGTATTTTAAATGGATGGATATACATCCAATCCATCTATTAAATTACTATTATTTTTTGATAACATATTTATTAATTAAATAGATTATTTTTATTAATAACATAAAACCCAAAAAACACCGAAAATCAAAAAATCGGCCGAAAACCCAAAAATCGGCCAAAAACCGAAAATCGGCCGAAAAACCTAAAAAAACTTGAAAATTCATAAATCGGCCGAAAATACAAAAAATCGGCTGAAAAACCTAAAATCATCCGAAAAACCAAAAATCGGCCGAAAACACAAAATCGTCCGAAAAATCTAAAATCGGCCGAAAACCGAAAATCGGCTGAAAACCCTAAAAACACCCGAAAATCCATAAATCGGCCGAAAAACCTAAAATCGGCCGAAAACACAAAAAAAGTTGAAAACCCAAAAACTCAGCTGAAAAACCTAAATACGGCCGAAAAACCGAAAATCGGCCGAAAACTAAAAAAATCGGCCGAAAACACAAAATCGGCCGAAAAATTTAAAATTGGCCAAAAAACGAAAAATCGTCCGACAAACCTAAAATTGGCCGAAAACACAAAAAACCGGCCGAAAAATCAAAAAACACCAGAAAATCCTAAAATTGGCCGAAAAGTTGATTTTAGGTTTTTCGACTGATTTTTTGGATTTTAGGATTTTCGGGCGTTTTTTGGGTTTTCGGCCGATTTTTGATTTTTCAGCCGATTTTTGGGTTTTCGGCCGATTTTTTGAGTTTTTGGGCTTTCGGCCGATTTTAGGATTTTCGGGTGTTTTTTGGGTTTTCAGCCGATTTTCGGTTTTTCAGTCTTTTTATGGGTTTTCGGTCGATTTTTTGAGTTTTCGGCCGATTTTAGGATTTTTTGGATTTTCGGGTGATTTTCGGTTTTTCATCAGATTTTTTGTGTTTTCAGCCGATTTTAGGTTTTTCGGCCGTTTTTTGGTTTTTCTGCTGATTTTAGGTTGTTCGGCCGATTTTTTGAATTTTGGATTTTCGGTCGATTTTCAGTTTTTCGGTTGATTTTTGCGTTTTCGGGTGTTTTTTGGGTTTTCGGCCGATTTTTGGATTTTCGGGTTTTTTTGGGTATCCGGCCGATTGTTTGGGTTTTCGCCCGATTTTAGGATCTTCAGGTGTTTTTTTGGTTTTCAACCGATTTTTTATTTTTGAATTGATTGTTAATTTTATTTTTAAAAAATTGATTATCCATTGGATTTGAGATTATTATACTATATATGATCCATTGGATTTTTAAATTAAGATGGATGGATTGGATCCATCCATTAATTAAATGGATGGATTGGATCCAATACATTTACTAATTTTTTTACTAATGGATGGATTGGATGGATCCATTAGTTAATGGATTGGATGGATAATGGATAAATGGATAATTTTGACACCCCTAGTGCCAACTAGAGTCAAGACAGACCGCTAGACCATCACAAAAGGTTCAGAACAAATTCAGATGCTAATCAGAGTCAAGACTTTTATCTTCCGTACAACCCTAAAAGGTGGTAGAGCGGGATGGAATACCCGAACCTCGTTGGATATGAGTTTGGGGTTTTAGTTTTATATCCCCGACCCCGTTAAGAGTTGAGACGGATTTGGGGATACTTGAACTTTATGGGTTTGGGGAGGGCAAAATTTGTCCCCGCCTCATTGTCATGCCTATTTTGTAGGCATGGTAACGAGGCGGGGCCGGGGCGGATTTTAGCCTCCCCAAACCCAGTTCGGGTATCCGCATACTCATCCTCATTTTAAGCGGAGAAGAAAAGTAGAACCCAAACCCATTCTGACGGGGTTCGGGTATCCCCAAATGGGTTTCAAGTATCCCGTCTCGTTTCTCTCTGCATGAACTCGAGTTGTATTTTGATATTTTTTAATTAAAAAATGATTTAATAGTCGAGAACTATTTTGTTTCGACAGTATGATTTTATTAAACAAAAAAAAATAATAGGGAAAACAATTTATTTAATACTCAATTTAAAATAAAAATAAAGTATGAATGTAATTTAAGAATTTTTTGTACATTTTGTCAAAAAAATAAAAAAGGAATTTTTTTGATACATAATTTAATTTAAGAAAACGAAAATATGATGTTTATACAAACGAGGCAGGTTCGAGGTGGGTATTAATGTCCCTATTACCCGCCCCATCTCTGTCTTTTAAAATTGAAGAAAATCAAAACTCGAACTCAAACTCAGTCAACTGAGCTTTTCCCGTCAAAATGGGGATGGTACAAACGGATACCCGCGGGTATTTTTATTAACATGCCTACAAACGGTACCAAATTATGAAAACTTTTTAAAATACACGAATTAACGAAAAAGCTAAGTTAAATGCGAATATAATATGGAACATACATCAATCAAATTGAATAGCCCTAATATGAAAATCAAATTAAGCAAACAACATGCAGATTAAAATTATATATTATAATAACCTCAAACGTCTTGACGAATTCCCTAAAACAGCATATTAGCCTTGGAGAGTTTAGCCGGCCATGAAATCCTAACTTCTCTTTATAATTTCGTTTATACTCAATAATAACCCTAGGGTGTGTTTTTTTACTTAAGCACTCAGAGAAAATTGGGCTTAAAAAGCGACGGCCCGGAAAATAGAAGTTTGACCCGAAAGTACATTATTTTCATAAAGTCTATAACATAAATGCAAATGTTTGACCCCTTTGCACTCCAAATTGGCTTTTGGCCTTAACATGAAAGTTGTAACTCTTTCTATTAACTTTCCAACGCATATTCTCGCTCCTCAATCCATTACTCGTAGCGCGAGTTATGATATTTGCAATGAGAATGTGTCAAATTATTGTTTATTCATAAAATAAGTAATGCAAATAAATTAAAACCAAACTTAACTAAACTTAGGAAACTCTCTAAAAACACTACAAATAACGGGAGAAATCATATAATTGTCGTAGCATAAGATAGAAGAAAGTACATTAAAAATGCACTGATCAATTTGCCATTCAACGACTTGCAAGAACCGAGTGAAAGTACTTCGAGTTGGCGTTGCCTTGCTTTAGCTAGAGGGAATGGGATTGCTGCCAGCAGATGCTGGCATTTATATGGGATAACGAGTCAATGTCAGACATGATCCCATTTAATTCATCTAACTCGGCCTCTGACAGATCCACGTATTACCCTTTACTGTCTAAACCTGCTAACCGAACTTTCAAAGTGTTAATCCTGCTCGGTAAATTTTGAGTATGAGACTCATGTCACTCTTTCGGGGCCAATTTGATCATCTTGAATTTCTCCCTCAAAAGAAACCCTCCCTATCTATCGACCCACATGGAAGTCCACTTATCTCCCACAAATTGGTTGTAGCTCGGGATATCTTTCCAGCACTTCAACATGTGAGAGGGTCGAGGCCCCCAATTTTTCTCATCACCCGTCAAAACCAAAGGGGCAATGGTCTGATAATTCCCTCAATTGGGTCACCTGCACACAATTGGGCCTGGTCAAACACCACTTTTCAGGAAACATGATTTTTTTTTTACTAAGTAATTTAGTGGTTATAATTTTAATATTTTATGCTCGAAAAGACAAATTGAAGCTTTATTTGTTAGGGAGATACTAAAAGTCATCGAGGAATTTGTTAAGATTATTCGAAAGATTAATTTAAGGTCAGATTAAGTAAAAACAATAATAAATATAATTTTGCGTCAAAAAAATAATAATAAATATAATTTGTATGTTCCTTATATATAAAATTAGATAAATGATTTCTGTCACTTAATGAATAAAATGTGGTCTGTAAAATAAATAAGAATAAAATGTGGTTTAGTTTTTATGTGATTGTGTTGTTTGTTATTGTACATTTCTTCCTTCTCTAGCAGTCGTACACTAATTTTTTATAGTCAAATTTCTCTTACTCCTATTATATTTATTTTACTTTATAGGAATGTGTTGTCGCATTTTTATTAGTAAAAAAAATATTGTTTCTTGGTCTATTTATTGATCATAGAAGAACGTACATCTCTTATTTGGTTCCTGTTTAACTATTGATTTTATTAACTATTGTCCCGAATGCATTAGTGAGCATTTTTTAAAATTATTACACCCTCAGTGTTAAATTAAAAGGGAAAAAGAATTCACGTAGTAATATACTATATAAACCCACCAAATATAGTGACTTGACTATTTTTCTGTTACAACAAAGCATTCACGTAGTATATTATTTATTGTGTATTTCGCTTTTTAAATGTACATAAATAAGGGACTAATTAGGCATGTCTGTTTCTTTTTTTTTTTTTTTTTTTTTTAGTATTCATACTTTTTTTTTCCACTGGTTTCCGACTCATCAAAGGTGGACGATTTAATTCGGTTCGTACGTAGAAGTATGCGCACTGGCCAAACGTTGTTCTTTCTTGAAATCGAATTCGGTATTCCCTGAAAATGTCTTTGGAATGTGTTAGAACTATGAACTAAGAATAGGTGAAGAATATTGAGTGAATTGAGGGAAAAGAGTGAGAGAAAAGGGAGAGATTTTATTAATGATCAACTTGAATGAATTTTACATTGGTGTAGCATGTATTTATACACAAGAGCTATTGAGTTAGCATTAACCAACTATGGTTACTTACAAGCAAAGCAACTAACTCAACTAACTAACTTACATGCTTAACTAATTCTGTTACTTGTTACACAAGTAACAGCCTATGCAACAATTAAACTAACTCTACACTTAACTAACTTTGAATTATTCTCAATACACCCCTTTAATTCAAAGTCTCAAGGCTTTGAACATTCATCATTCTTCTCAAATCCTTGAATCTGTCAATCTTCAATGGTTTAGTGAGCACATCAGCCACTTGCAGTTATGTGTTGCAGTAGGTTAGCTTGATCTTTCCCTTTGTAACTTGGTCTCTCAAAAAATGAAACTTTGTTTCTATGTGCTTGCTTCTGCCATGAGCAATAAGGTTTTTGGCCAGATTAATGGCTGATCTGTTGTCAACCATTAGCTCAACTTCCTGTTCAATATCAATCTTCATTTCCTGCAGTAATGCTAGCAGCCACAAGCCTTGACAGGCAGCATTGCAGGCAGAGATGTATTATGCTTCACATGTGGATAGAGCAACCACACTTTGCTTCTTTGAACTCCATGATATAGGACAATTGAACAGTGTGAAGATGTATCCCATTGTGCTTTTCCTTTCAACTCTATCACCTGACCAATCAGAGTCACAATAACCAATAAGCTTCCTTTGATTCTCATCTGTGTTGGAGTACAAAACACCATAGTCAGTTGTGCCCTGCAGGTATCTTAGGATTCTCTTCACAGCTTGCATATGAGATAGCTTAGGTGTTTGCATAAATCTGCTAACAATCCCTACACTATGACATATATCTGGCCTTGAGTTGCAAGCATATCTAAGGCTTCCTACTATCTGCTTATAGTGAGTACTATTCACAAATTTTCCTTCATCATCAGCATTCAAATTTGAAGCAGTTTCCATTGGAGTGCTAGCTGGATTGCAATTCACCATATTAAACCTTTTCAATATATCTGAAACATACTTTCTCTGATGTATCAGCATGCCACTACTAGTCTTAGTGAATTCCAGCCCTAGGAAATACTTCAATCCTCCCAAATTTGTCATATCAAACTCTGAGTTCAACAAGCTTGTCAGCTTATCAACTTCATCTTACTACTTCCTGTTATCAGCAAATCATCAACATATAAGTACACTATGCAGATTCTCTTCTGTGATGTACCTTTGACATAAATTCCATGCTCAACAGTGCACTTTGTGTATCCATTTCTGCTTAAAAACTCATTTATTCTCATGTTCCAAGCTCTAGGTGCTTGTCTTAGGCCATATAGTGCTTTGTTCAGCTTCAACACATGATCTTCCTTTCCTTCAACTATGAAACCTTGAGGTTGTTCAATGTATACTTCCTCTTCAAGTGTGCCATTGAGAAAGGCAGACTTGACATCTAATTGAACAAACTCCCAATCAAAATAATTGGCAATAGCTACAATCACTCTTACTGTTTCAATTCTTGCCACTGGTGCAAAAATTTCAGTAAAGTCAATACCATGCTTCTGTAAAAATCCCTTGGCAACTAACCTTGCTTTGTACTTTGCTATAGTGCCATCAGGTTGGTATTTTAATTTGTATATCCATTTGACTGCTATAGGCTTTTTGTTAGCAGGCAGATGGACCAAATCCCATGTGTTGTTCTTTTCTATGGAAGCTATTTCCTCATCCATAGCTCCTCTCCATTCTTCATATTTGGCTGCTTGTTCATAAGTCAAAGGTTCAGTATCTACAAACAGTGCTAAGTGCACTATATCCCCATCTGTTGTTACCATATCATCAGGAATTGTCTCATATTCCTGCAGTGTTCTATTAGGAATATTTCCTCTCTCTAATCTTCTTAACACAGCTGGCACATTTGTAGCAGGAGCAGGTGTTGGCACAGTTGCTTCTTCAGTTACTTGTTCATCAAGTAACTGAAATGGAACATACTTTTGAACTGGTGATGCAGTACTATCCCAATTCCAGCTCTTATCTTCTTCAAAAGTTACATCTCTACTGCTTGTTACTTTCTTTGTGATGGGATTGTAGAGTTTGTAAGCACCTGCAGTGTGGTAGCCTATCATGATCATCACTTCACTTTTGTCATCAGGTTTTTTCCTCTTTTGATCTGGTATGTGTCTGTGACAAAGACATCCAAATACCCTTAGGTGCTTTACTGATGGAGTGTGACCTGACCAAATTGCCTCAGGTACTTTGTTTAACTGCTTTGTAGGGCATCTGTTCAGGACATAGCAGGTTGTAACTACAGCTTCACCCCAAAAACTGTGTGGTAATCCCTTCTCTTTCAGCATACATCTAGTCATGTTCATGATTGTTCTATTCCTCCTCTCTGCCATTCCATTGTGTTGAGGTGTGTAAGGTGCAGTGATTTCATGCTTTATACCATTAGCAGTGCAGTATTCAGTGAAATCATGTGATGTGTATTCACCACCACCATCACTTCTAAGTACCTTAATCTTCTTACTTGACTGATTCTCAACCTCTAACTTGAAGGACTTGAATTTCTGAAGCACTTCATCTTTGGTCTTCATTAACTGAATCCACATCATTCTACTAAATTCATCAATGAATGACACAAAGTACTTGCTTCCTCCTAAAGACAGTGTCTCAAATGGACCACACACATCAGTATATACCACATTAAGCAGCTGCTTAGCTCTCATAGCTATTTCTTTTGTAAAGGATTTTCTAGATTGCTTGCCTAGCAAGCAATGCTGGCATACATCAGTTGGTACTCTTATAGCAGGTAAACCCTTCACTAAGTCATTGTTTTGCAGATAACTCAAACTTTTAAAATTCAAATGGCCATACCTCATATGCCATAACCAAGCTTCATCACTGACCTTCATAGCAGCCAGGCACTGGTTTGCAGAAATTTGGACTTGGAATGTGTTATTGTGAGACAGTGGAGCTCTCAAAATAGTGTTCTTTTGTGAATCAAAAACCTCCATAATGTTGTTCTCTAAGTGCATGATGAATCCCTTTGCCAACAATTGACCCATACTCAGTAAATTTATCTTGATTGCAGGTACATATAACACTCCTGTGATGAGTGCTTGATTCCCTTTCTTGCCTTTGACTAGTACATCTCCTACACCCTCAGCTGGTATAGTTCTGTTGTCAGCAAATCTTATCTTTGTCTTTGATGAATCATTGAAGTTCACCAACCATTCTCTATGGCTTGTCATGTGATTACTGCAGCCTGTGTCAAGATACCAATCCTCACGATGATTTTCTTCATCTGTGACTGTAGCCATCAGCAATCTGGGATCAACCTCTGATTCACAATCTTCTTGAACTAAGTGAGCATCAAGATCTTGCTTGTTTGATTGTCTTCTTTCCTCTGCAATCTTTGGCAAAGTGACCAAATTTCTGGCAATTGTAGCACTGTATATTCTTCAAGTTAAACTTCCCTTTCTTATCCTGATTAGACCCTTGTGATGAAGTTTCACCATGATCATTGCTTTTCTTTGAGTTATCTTGTGAGTTATTGTACTTCTTGAACTTATCTTTTCCCTTCCACTTGCCATTGCCTTTCTTCACAGCATGTGCTTGCAATGCTTGATCAGTAGCTCTATCTTTTGTCCTCTCCATGATTCTTTGTTCATGAGATTCAAGTGTGCATTGTAATTCATCTAGTGTCAGTGTAGTCATGTCTTTGGTTTCCATAATTGCAACAGTGATGTAATCAAACTTAGGAGATAAAGTTCTCATAACCTTACCAACAAGAGTTTGATTTTCACAAACCTCACCACAACTTCTCATCTGGTTGGTGATGTTTGTGAGCTTGTTGAAATAGTCTGCAATGCTCTCATTGTTTTCCATCTGCAGCAGTTCAAATTTTCTCTTCCAAGTCTGCAATCTAACCTGCTTCAGCTTCTCATTCCCTGAGTGTGCCTTCTCAAGAATATCCCAACATTGTTTTGCTGAGGTTGCATTCTCAATCTTCTGGAAATTCACCAAATCTACACATTGGTGAATAAAGAACATTGCTTTAAAATCTTTCTTCTTTAATGCACGAGGTGCATTCCTTTGTACTTCTGTTGCATCAGCTGCAAGGTCAGTGATAGCAGTTTCTATCACATCTTGCACTTCTTGGAACCCAAATATCACTTTCATTTGCTTGTCCCACCGATCCCAATTTGTTGCATCAAGAATTGGTAACTTTCCACCAAAACTGTTGCTGAGAGTTTCCAATTGACGTGTCATCTTCTTCCTATGTTAATTGATCAAATTGCAGTGAATCTTGATCAATTCTTTGAAGCCACGAACCTTGAGGCTCTAGATACTAGTTTGTTAGAACTATGAACTAAGAATAGGTGAAGAATATTGAGTGAATTGAGGGAAAAGAGTGAGAGAAAAGGGAGAGATTTTATTAATGATCAACTTGAATGAATTTTACATTGGTGTAGCATGTATTTATACACAAGAGCTATTGAGTTAGCATTAACCAACTATGGTTACTTACAAGCAAAGCAACTAACTCAACTAACTAACTTACATGCTTAACTAATTCTGTTACTTGTTACACAAGTAACAACCTATGCAACAATTAAACTAACTCTACACTTAACTAACTTTAAATTATTCTCAATAGAATGAACTCCTTGCCACTTGAACCCAGTACGTCCCCGGGTATTCATGTGTGTTTTATCAAGTGTATAATTATATTTTTTTTATACCAATCAATGTGTATAATTATTCTTGTAAGCTAAGTTTTGTTGTTAATTAATACGGTTTCAAGCTTTTTTAATGACTTTATTTCCATATGATTGAACGTATAATATGGCATGATCTTTGAACTAATTGTGTTACGCTCTTTGTCTTTGTAACAGGTCATCTATCTGCGTACAACCGACACACTTTTTTGAAATATTACTTTGTATTTTTTTTTAAAATATTAGGCTTATTTGAAATATTACTTTGTATTAGGCTGATTTTGGATATTGGCTTATTTGAAATAATTTTTCTTTCTGTTTGTAAATGAATGCTTCAATACTTTTGTGAGGAAACTGTCAAAGGAGGAGGTAGGCTCAGAGTATAATACATTTTGGAATGTAATAAAATCCTGTCAGGACTTAATACCTATTGGCAGAGAGGGGCAGCTATGTATAGTAATGAGGTAGCTTTGCCTACCTCAAAAATATATTTGGTGGATTTAAATCGTGTTTTGCATAGGAAGACTCAGCATTTTCCTTATAAAAATTTAAATCAAATCGTATTTTACAAATTAAAATATAGTAGTAAATAAAGATAAAACCAAAAGAAAGTTAGTTCGTCATAGAATGGGATTGGTAGGTAGTTGCTCTAAATAAGTGGCTTAAGATTACTTAAAGAAATTATGTTATTACAAACAACAAGAGCAACTTGTGCTGTGTATAGTAATAAATATAGTAATTATTTGGAAAGGATATATGTAGGGATGAATAAAATTTTTAAAAAGGTCTTATAAGTATGATTAGTGATAGAAAAATTACTTCAAATTTAAATATAAGCACAAAATTAATTATATTTCCTGGAGTAAAATATAAACAAAATTATTCCTATTTTAATATGAAATACTCACATTTTGTAAAATAATAATGTTAGAAAAATACTCACAATAGTGCTGGTCTGTGGGACAGGGTTGATGATGTTCCTTTGTATTAGTTTGTGTATTTTATGTCTTCGGTAGTTTTTGGTGGTGGATCTTGTGTTATTGGTCCATTACACTCCATTTTGTAGGTTATTGTTACTATTTTTATTTTATATATAGTTACTATATTTATTTTATACGTATTCACACTACAATACAATATGATTTTCTATTTGGCTAAATTATATGTACAATTTGTATGTTAATGTTAATAAAGTATGGGCCTATGCGGCATTGTGCATTTGCATTTGATAATTGATATTATCTTCATACTTTTGTTTTTAAGCACTAAGTTTAGCTTAGTAGCACAAACGTGGATTTATTATGATCGTCTTTTTTTTTTTGAAGTGGTTAAATTTTATTAAATGACACATCTCCTATATAAGAAGTATAAAGGACAACAAATTTTAATTAAATTATTAAAATTATGAATGTAGTCCTATATCCAGGAGTGAAATGCACTATCCCTATAATCATGCACCTATTGTAGTACCCCTTTGTTATGATATAGTGGTCCTCAGAATCAAAAGAAACAAACAAAACTTTGCTTTTCTTGGTCTAATTATTGATCATAGAAGAATCGTGTTATTGTACATTTCTTCCTTCTCTAGAATCGTGTTGTCGCATTTTTATTAGTCAAAAAAAAAATATGGTTTCTTGGTCTATTTATTGATCATAGAAGAACGTACATCTCTTATTTGGTTCCTGTTTTTCATGCTTTGAATATGAATGAATTCTTTGATATATAGTTTATGCTTATGTGGATTGTGAGTTGCAGGGTCTGGTTGTTTTGTGCAGTGTCTTAAAAGAAATTAACGTTATTATCATTTATCAGGGACTGGTGCAAGGTTGTGTGGCAGGAAACATTTTCAAAGGGGATGTTACATTTTGGAATGTAATAAAATCATCTGTCAGGGCCTATTGGTTGAGGGGTAGCTTTGGGTTTAAACTTTAAATCGTGTTTTGCACCGGAAGAGTTAGCTTTTTCCTTATAAAAAAAAATTAAATAAAATTTAATTTTACAAATTAAAATATAATAATAAATAAAGATAAAATCAAAATAAAGTTGGCAATTAATATAATGGAATTGGTAGTCGCTCTATATAAGTAAGATTACTTACAAAATTTATGTTATTATTTATAGAAAATTTAAATCAATAAATTTAAGACTTTGTTAAAAAAAATATCAAAATAGTTATTGACTTTAAGTTTTTTGGCGTCTTCCAATCTAAAAGTTACCATGTGCTAACTGCTAATAGATTTTCTTGAAAAGAATTTGGATTCCGGAAAACAAACACACCCTTATACATAAAAACTGACTGGAATAATTTGTTCCAATACTTATAATGGGGGAATAAAATTCCAAACTTTAAGGGAATAAAAATTTCCGGGTAATAATAATTTCCCAGGAATAATTATTTATTACCTTGTAACAAACATAGGTATTTTTCATTCCCATCTTAGAATTCTAAGAATAAGTTTTTAGTCTGCGAAACAAACGTCCCCTAAGCACTAAGTTTAGCTTAGTAGCACAAACATAGATTTATCACGACCATCTTATCGAAATTGTGCAGCTGATTAATTATAGTAATTTTGTTGTTGTATTAATCTGAATCATGTGATCTACAAGCAAAAAATTACTTTTTAGATTCCTTGAAAAAATAATGTATTTAGTCAAATAATATAGACCTATATATATATATTAGTTTTTTAATAAATCTAAAAAATGAAATTTTACTTATAATAGTGACCGAATGGCTTATTCTTATTGATTGATAAAACTAATTATACTAGTATGTTAGTCTCTGCCGTGCATGTGATTATTTTTTTTAGATATTATTTATGAATTTTGTTTAAAATATTATTTGAGTAATTTTGTATAAATTAATTTGGTTCAAAATTATAGGATGAAATTGATGGAAAATTCTAACATGGACCAATTCTTCAAGTGGTCCATGGTGGACCATTCATGAAAAACCCTATAACGAATACGAATTTTACAAAATCCACCGTTGGATTGAAAGTTTATATCATATAGATCATCTATAGAAAATTTTAGAAAAATTGAAAATCATTTGATATGTTATTGAGATCCATCAAGATTAACGGTTTATTAAATACTATAAATCTTGATAAATCCCAATAAAATATCAAATGATTTTCAATTTTTTTAAATTTTTTTATAGATGCTTTATATGATATAAACTTTCAATCTACCAATAAATTTTGTAAAATTTATATTTGGTTCGATCACTTTCCACGGTAGACCACTTGTGAAGGTGGTCCACCGTAGCATTTGCCTGAAATTGATATATTATTATTATAAGAATAATGCTAGTTGTTAGTACTTGTTACGAACGGCTCGCTCACGAAACACACGACAGGTTCCTTGTTTTCAAATTAATCCATAAATCTCAACATTCTAAAAAAGTTAATTAAAACAAAAACCCAACTTTAATTTTGTGGAGCACTCCAGCCTCAGATTCTAGCTAGGCATCTAGTTTTCTTTACTCCCTAATTAATATGATCTCAGAATGGTTATATATCTTCTTTAACATGGCTCCATTTTTTCCCCTCACTATGCTAGCTTATGCCTGAAAACATCCTCCGCCACCCACTCACTTTTTCATCGGCTATTTTTATCTATCTCTTTACATACTTCGATGCATTGATTTTTGTACAGGTTCTCTTTATGATATTTGTATCCTTATATGAAAATATGGAAATGGTTCACTTAAATGCGGTTCAAGTTTAGAATGAGAAAGACATATAGGTCTATTATGGTGGGAGATCAATTTTAACCTTTAAATCATAAAGGTTCATCTTAAACTATAATAAAGTGTCCACATTACATTTTATTTTTTTTCATTAAAATCATCTTTTAATTTATATATTATTAATAATTAATTTAATTATATATTATTATGAAATTAATTTTTATATTATGAAATTAATCTTTAAAGTTTAGACTCAATTTTACCTTTTTAGCGTTTTTCGTGTTTCATTCACGTCGTAAGAAATAGAAATCCTGAAATAGGCTTTGCTATAGTCATTTGTACAAAACTTTTCTCATTATTGTATATCCACTTATTACTATCAATAAAACTTAAAACTTTTCTCTCTACTTTATCATGGATATATTACAGAAACTTTCTAAAAAAAGGAAAAAATATTTAATATTTGAGTTTCTCCAAAAAGTAAAATAAAATATTAGAGTTTGAAAAAATATATAATATTATTGTTACTATTTTTATTTTATATATAGTTATTATATTTATTTTATACGTATTCACACTACAATACAATATGATTTTCTCTTTGGCTGAATTATAATAATAATTTGTATGTTTTTTTTTTTAATAACAAACTTATATTAACCACAACCCAAGGCAAGAGAGATGCCAAGGGGGGAAAATATTAATTTGTATGTTAAATGTTAATGTTAATAAAGTATGAGCCTATGAGACATTGTGGATTTGCATTTGATAATTGATATTAGCTTCATACTTTTATTTTTAAGCACTAAGTTTAGCTTAGTTGCACAAACGTGGATTTACAATGACTTTTTGTTTTGTTTTTTTCTGAATAAGATGAAAGGTACTTACCAAAAGTAAATAATGAAATGTGCATTGCTTTATTTATTGGCTTTTATCAGCTAGTAATAATTTGTACCCAATTCCAAATATGACACTTTTATTCTTTTGAATTTTCTTTTACTTTTCATTTTGATTCTGGAATGATTCTTTGGGTAACGTGAAAATATTTTTCCATCAATTTTTACCAAATATAAATAAATATAGTGAATTCAACCTATGCTTAATAAATTTAAATTGGTTCTACTTTATGGTTGAATCATAGGCATTGGAATATTTAGTGTTAGAATTTGGATAAATTATCCTAATAAAGAATGATATAATTGTTATAGCAAATGCAATAAAAAGAAAGGGATATCAAATATGCTTTGCTCATCAACTTACATTTAAATTACATTTTGGAATGTGATAAAATAATCTGTCACGCCCTATTGGTAGAGGGGTAGTTTTGGCTACTTCAAATTAAATCGTGTTTTACATAGGAAGAGTTAGCTTTTTCCTTATAAAAAATTAAATAAAATTGTATGATACAAATTAAAATATAGTAAATAAATATAAAACCAAAAGAAAGTTGTCAATTCATATAATTTGGAGTATGTGATACCATTGTAGGTGTGCTTATTGTAAACGTTACCTAAAAATGATACCATTGCTAGAAATAAATATAAAACCAAAATAAATTTGTCAATTCATATAATGAGATTGGTAGTCGCTCTATATAAGTAAGATTACTTACAAAATTTAAGTTATTATTTATAGAAAATTTAAGACTTTGTTAAAGAATATTTGACTTTAAGTTTTTTGGCGTCTTTGGTGAAATGCACCATGCCTATAATTCATGTACCCTTTGTAATGTATAAGAATCAAAGAAAGAAACAAAACTTTGCTTTTCTGATTTTTAAACTTGTGTGTAATAATACTATATTTATTTTTTACTCATCTTCTCCCTCCACTATATATCTTCTTCACTCATCTTCCACTCTCACTCACCAAATTAAAATCTCCCTCCACTATATCTTCTCACTCACTCACTAACTAACTCTACTCCAAAGCTCTTCTTCTTCTTCTTTCCTTGCTTCTTCTTCGGAATGTCTTATCCTCTTCAGACACCTCCACCCTCAGTTACTCCATCATCATCATCCTTGCCTATGATTGTTGACAGTGACACAAAGGAAAAATTCCAAGAGCAGTTGACCGAGATAATCCGTGAGACAAATTATTGGAAGAGAAAGTATGAGGAAGTTATGTCCAGACACGAAGCATTGAGAAGGGAATTGGAGCAAACCAACTGTGAGCTTCTCGCCCAGAGTCAGTTGAATGTTGAGAAGAACATTCAGATTCAGGAGAGAGATGATGCAATTAGGAGGAAGTACAATATGGACTTGTTCTCCGACACAGACTCAGATTCAGATGGCCCATCTATTGCTAAAACTTAAGAGGTTTTCCTTTTCAGTCTTATATATGTAATAGCACCACTTGTTGGTGTCATGTAAGAACTAAAATCTATTTGAAATTTCCAAGTGCCTTTCTCGTTTTTTACTTCTTCCTTTTTCTTTCTAGAATCATCAACAAGTCAACACATTTTCTAGATAATTAAGTTTCTATTTTCTAAAGATCTGCTGCTTCTATTTGAACTTTTTATGTATATGCATCACCACACAAGCTGTTCATAGTTTGTGAGCTGTATGGATAAACTATACACAAATGTGACTAGCTGAATCACTTTTTTTTTTTAAGTAATTTTCATATTATGAAACTACAATGCAACACGTTAGAATTTTCTACATTCAAAATGTGCTCTTTTTTGTTTGACTACTACCAATAAAGTGTCTTCTTGAGAAGGCAAGGCGCAGCACTAATTTTCTGATTTTATTTTTCACCAATTTTTTATATTTTTGAACATATTTTCATCATGTATTCTTTCAATTATTTTTTTATTTATTTTTTTGTATGTAGTAACATTTACGGATTTATGTAATTAAAAGAATATTTAATAATTTATTTATTGAATTTAATTGGATGATTAGTGGTGTGTAGAGTTTGTTAGTTGTTTGTTTTGTACCATAAAATGTTGGATTAGAACTTTGAAATTTCAGTGCGAAACTTTATATTAATATGTCAAATGTCAAATATAAAAACAAAGTATAATCATTTTCTATTGTTTCTTTTTCAATTAACGGAATTCATGTGAAGTTTTGTTATCAAAATAGAAAGGAAAAATAATTATGTACAAACTTAACAACTTTTTAACATAGATGTTATTTATACAATTGTTGTGAATTTCTCTAAAATATAACACCAATGAAATTTTTTTATGTGTCGAGTAATAGAATGTCATTCAATAACAACTGGATAAAGCGATAATAATAAAAGCAATAAAGATGATAATGAAGGCACATGCGATAATTTGTTTATCCAATTTGGTTAAAACAACCATGGGAAAGTTGTTTCTCTCTAAAATTCTAGCTATGTCGTGGAAAATCCTTATCATCACTCAAATCATTATATATTTGCTTTCTTATTTTTTCTATGAGTAAACAACCTCTATTTATAAAAAAATATATACATATTATTTATAAAAAAATATTTGCCCCTAGCGCATGCAGGGGGAGTGGACTTCCTCCAATTTGTTCTGCAATTGCGTCTAGTGCAGCACACTCTACGCCTAACACAGAGAGAAAATCAAAACCTTTCGATTTTCGAGATTTCAAGACATACTCAACAACAATAATAAATATAGAAAATATAAATGCTATGTAACTTATGGAAAGGATAAATAATAATATGGCAACATGGATTTAAAGGAAGACTTTTAGTGAGAGAGCTCGAAGGAATTTACTTATTTCTTTTTTATAATACAAAATTCTCTTAAACATTTTCTTAAAAAATATAGTAAAAGATATAATTTTATTTTTCTCTCTTTGTAATAGAAAAAAAAAGTGTGGCCCTTATTCATATAGAGCAGAATACAAATGTTAAGAGCCTGAAAAAGATAATAAAGCTTTTTTTCTTTTGAAAAAAAAGATAAAAAAGTTGTGGGATTAAAATTAACATAAAGCAAAATTCATATTCATATTTTGTCAATGACATCGTAATTGAAACACATTGTCTTTTTTTTTCTCTAGCAAATGGATAATACAACAGGATAAAATACAATAACACAAATATGGGATCAAAGTGGATATTAATTAATCGATACTTAAATATTCAAACATGTACAATTAACAAAGTCGGCTATCATTCATTATTATTATACTGGTCAGAGAGATATATTATATAGTTCAACAAGTTACAACGTTGGATTATAAGTTTATAATAACCCTTGCTTTCCGAGTTTCCGCATATTAATTTGAAACATTCATGAATAAGAAAAAATAGCCTCCAACAATTGGTTTATTTAAATAAACTAAAGCAAAGAGTTTATTTGCCAAAAAAAAAAGTCAAAGTGTTTATCCCTAATGGCTTATATAAATACCCAATCTCTATATCCTATTGTTACTCACTCCCATAATAATATCTTAATCACAATATACTTCGAGTATTTCACTTCGTTCCTTTTGTACATTGTCTTATTTATATATAAATTATTTTTCCCAATTATTGCACACAAACAATTAATATATATATTATTTATTAATTTCATAGCCATGAAAAAACATATAAACGAAAGAGTAGAGAACATAGATCTGGCAAATTGTCTAATTCTACTTTCTCATCCCAAAGAAACCAAGCATAAGAAACATTTTGGTCCTGTTGATTTTGAGTGCACCACATGCAACCGCAAGTTCTCTTCGTTTCAAGCACTTGGTGGTCGATGGTTTCTCATTCCACCCCCCGTCATTCTTTTTCACCCCCCAGAAATCCAACTTTACCCTTGATTTTACCTCCAAAAAGTTCGGTACACGAGTACTGAACTTTTTCGATATTGAAAAATAGGTGTTTTACATCGTTAAAAAGTTCAGTACGCGTGTACTGAACTTTTTTTCAAGGGTTAAAAATGAAAACCCAGGGGGTGAAAAAGAAAGCTGGGGGGTGGGGAAAGAAATCTTCTTGGTGGTCATAGGGCTAGTCACAAGAAACCCAAACTAGAAAGCACAAAACTCAAACTACATGCCCAAACTTTGGGTTTGATGAAAAAGCCCAAAATTCATGGGTGCTACATTTATGGTAAGCAATTTTCACTTGGTCAGGCTTTGGGAGGACATATGAGAAGGCATAGAATTGCCATCAATGAAGGGTTTTCTTTAGTGACGAAAAATAAGGTTGTTGGAAAAGTCCCAATATTGAAAAGATCGACTAGTAAGAGGATTAATATGTTTTTGGACTTGAACTTAACACCTTTGCAAAATGACTTGAAGTTATTGTTTGGAAATATGACACCTAAAGTTGATTCATTTATTTGAATAATACGTGTATATTTGGTATCATGATGATTAGTTGGACAAAATGACAGTGGCACTTGCCGAATCTATCAAATTTGGTTTTTATAAAATTATAAAGATTCACTGTGATTTTGCCAAACTCGAACACTAATCATTTATTCACACTTAAAGGCGTTGATTAGATTTCTAATAATTTGTTTTGTATTTTGATGTGTATTCTTTCAATTCTTTAATGTTAAATTGATTTATTTATTATTTTTGTAAATTTATCGATGTGGACCAAATATTTATTTATTGTTAGCTAAACATACTTGTAGTTGTCTATACAATTAAATGTTAAATAAATTTTTGAGGTTGTCTATACATTGGTTTATTATGTAAATTAGTAAGGGATCATTGTCTGCTTTGAGTAAAATTAAATTATTTTGATGGCGAGGTTTGAGACAGTCATGGTGGAGCTAGAGATTAGATACAGTGAATTATGGTGGGGAGAAGTATTTGTGATAATTCATTTTATGTGATGATAATAGACTTTTGACACTTGTTTTATTACCTGCTAACATGGTGAGCACTATATATTTAGAGTTATTTTGATGTAATTTGGATTCTAGTATTGTATCTAGGAACTTAATGTAATTTCAATACAAAAAGAATTATGGTGTCAACGAGTCAAGACGGTCCACTAGACCATCAGAAAAAGGTTCAGAGCAAATTCAGATGCTAATCAAAGTCAAGACTTTTATCTTCCGTACAACCATGAAAGGCGGTGCGCCAGATGTGCACTCAAAGCCGCCACATATGCAAATAATGAAGAAAGAGCTACTATCTAAAGGAAAGGCAACTGACGATTCTCATGTGCAGGTTGTACTATCATAGTACTATCCAACGAGAGAATATGTCTTATTCCTTTGGATTGTCTTATCCATAGTAGGGTTTGGCCCATGAACCAAGGATGATGCTATAAAAGGACACTATCAACCCTAAATTCAGTGTGCATGCTTAGAAAGAAAGAGTTGTGATATTTGTACAACCCAAGATGGTTGTCAATTAGACAACAATCTCACATAGATGTGAATCAATAAAATAATAAAAAAATAAGTTGTAGTTAAATAGTGTAAATATAATTATTGGACAACTAAGTTGGTATCAAAATAACATTTCTCGAAAGAAATACTAAGATACATTGGAGAGCTACTTGATGCGCCGTCACACACTTGGTTGCAATTCTGATAACCGGAAGCGCAACGCTGTTGATCTTGGAGGTTGAGACATCTTCTTTAGGTCGTTGTGCTTGTGGTTTACATTTTTTTAATTTCGTATGATGTGTAAGCTTACTATTCTGGTTGTTTGTGTTGTTAAGCTCACCATGAGTTAAAACTCTTAATGTTGGAATCATGTGAAGTTTAATGTTGTTTATGGTGAAAAGTAGAGAAAATGTTTGATTTTTTTAAAAAAGTTTGGATTTTTATGGATTAAATTTGGTTTGTGGAGGTTTAGAAAGTGTAGAAGAAGAAGAAGAAGAAGAAGAAGAAGAAGAAGAAGAAGAAGAAGAAGAAGAAGAAGAAGAAGAAGAAGAAGAAGAAGAAGAAGAAGAAGAAGAAGAAGAAGATGGAGGTTTTTGAAGCTCTTTGAGAGGTTTGGATGTTTTTGAGGTCGAGGATGAATGTCGGCAGAGTAACGACGTGAAAATTGGATGTGAAAAGTGAAAAATCCGTACCTTATTTATAAGCATGATCTCGCAACGCAACCACGTTGGGATCCATCGTGCTGCAATGCCCCAACGGTTATTTTTTGAAAAATTGAACGTTGGCATCGTGGCACGATGGATGACCTTTTTAATTTTTAAAATTTAAGGTTTTTGGTTATTTCGTCATTTCAATTCTCAAAAATTATTTTAGTCTTTTTTTAAATATTACAAACTTTTGGGTACTTTTATTTTTCTTAGAAAACAAAATTAAAATGCAGAAATTTAAGCGATAAATTATACATTGGGTTGCCTCCCAAGTAGCGCTTGTTTAGCCCCACATTAGCTTGACGTATTTCCTCTATTACAAAGAATAGGTTCGCGTGTTTCTCGTCCGTGTTCCATTGTTCCGGATTGAAACACTCACCATCCTTCATTTCTCACAATCTGGATAGTTCCAGGTCTATTTTACCACACTCTAACTGACCTCATTGACGACTTATTGTTCGGCGCAGTTTTACTGAGAGTGGTTTCTTCACCCCAAACATCAATTTTGGCGCATGCCTTGAGATGCTCTCCCCTCTGTTTACCAGAGAAGAAATTGTTCTTCTGAGGTGACTATAATGGACTGAACCTTCTAATTGTGAGCAGTTCGTCCCTATTAATGGCTTCTCTTTTTCTTTCTTCCTTCTTATACCACCTTCATTAAATGTTCCTTCATCCTCGAAATCTTTGTTCCCTACAACCCTTTACCTTGAACAATTTCCATCCATTAATTTCCTGTTGCATTCTTTGATATACTTTGAGATGGTCACAATTTACTTGCTTATACACTGAACAAAGCGAGGCACTCAACACCTAATTAAAATGTTACATGGCATAATTGAAACAAGCACTCAGTACATAAAATAATATTATTTAGGCAAAATTACACATTTGGTCCTTTATCTTATTTTTTTGTAACATTTTGGTCCTTTATCTTTTATTTGTAACACTTTGGTCCTTTATCTTATATATTTGTAACACTTTGGTCTTTTATCTTTTATTTGTAACACTTTAGTCCTTTATCTTTTATAATATTCACATATAAATTCTTTTTCTCATATTTTTTTTTATTCAAAAAAATATTGAATTTTATTTGTTAAAATACCTTTTTATTAAAATTAAATAAAACTCATAATTTTGATTAAAATGTTCATCATCTTCATCAATTCTTTTATATGTTCATGTTCTTTAAGGGACCAAAATGTTACAAATAAAAGATAAAGGACCAAAGTGTTACAAAAAGATAAGATAAAGGACCAAAATGTTACAAATAAAAGATAAAAGACCAAAATATTACAAAAAAATAAAATAAAGGACCAAATATGTAATTTTGCCTATTATTTATTTATTTAATATTATTTATTATTTATTTAATATAAAGTTGGTTTTTTGATTCATTTTAAATGACAAAGACTCCATTATCATCTCATAATATAGTTCTATGCAGTATGAATGTATGAGAAAAAACTCCTTATCTTAACCATTTTACCTCCTAATCAAAGAAACTCTAAAGTCCGCAAGACCATGATCATGAAATGAAGGCTTGATGATCGACGACTCTAAATTTTGAGAGAAAAATTTGTAAAACTTAATAATTGATGTAAAAGGTGTGTGGTAGTCTTTTGGTTGGCAAGGAAGCTAAAACCAATAGGAATGGCTAAATTGACATGACTGCAATTGTATATAGGACCAAATTGATGAAATAGAAATTTGACATTTTATATACTTGGTTATCTACCTATGCAAATATATATATATAGTGCCTTATCCCTTATAATATATTCAAGAAAAGAAAGCACACATGGGTTACGGTTAGGGTTGGGAATAGGTCAGGCCGCCTCCATGGGCCTTCGGCATAGCATGTCTTAGGCATGGCATGACATGACATGTTTAGTATAAATGCCAGGCCAAGGCTTTAAAAAAAGCCTATTAGGCTTAGGATTTTAAAAAAAAGTCTATTAAACCTATCAGGCCGGCCTATTTATATTTAATTTAATAATTATTATTTATATAATATTTTTTTAAGACATTATTTATATCATATTGTGAAGATCTAGTGTTTTGCTAACTTATGGTGTATATTTTGGTTGTTGCCGACTATACCGATTAACATTAGTACTTAAGAAACAATTTGTATTATGGCATACTTAATAGACTTTGTCGTAATCGTATTTTTATTTTATTAGATATTAAATATTATGCTAATAATTTTATAAGCTTTTTCTTAACATTGTAGAAATTATAAAAATTTAAATGTGAAATAGACTTCAAGGCCTATTTAATTAGCCTATTTAAAAAGATTACATGGAGGATTTTATGTAATGGAGGCTTTTAAACAGGCTACAAGGTCAGACCAGGCTTTAACAAGGTCCAGGCCAGGCCAAAACAAATAGCATTTGATAGGCCGTAGGCCAGGCTTAGGCTTGAAGAAAAATCACAGGCCATGCTCAGGCCTCTCAAAGCATGGCATGACATGGCCTATTCCCAACCCTAGTTACGGTTTCCTCATCACGGGGTACTAAATGAAAATCAATTGCAAAAGCTATACCAAGGCAATAATCTATATCTATATCTATATCTATATTAATATATATTTACGAATCCCTCTAAGAAAGTTTTATAGAAACTTTTACAATACTATTAATGATTAATATTATTGACTGACATTAATTCTAACCACTATTTTTGTCATTAAAATTGTTTTTTAATTAGAATTCACTTTTTTAATTATATTATAAAAATTAAACCTTCACTATAGTATTTTATTTTAAAACCGTTTATCTATATCTATATCTATATCTATATCTATATTATTTTATATTTACGAATCCCTCTAAGAAATAATACATCTCTATATATATATATATATATATATATATATATATATATATATATATATATATTTCCATATAATTGCTTATGAATCATGGAATTTAGTTTGTGCGAAATTATTTGAATGTTCTTAATTGCTTATGAATCATGAAATTTATTACTTTGACTAATTATGTCATATTTGTTAGAGCATCCACAATGGAGCTCTCCATTTTATAGTACTTAAATAGGTCCCATATGTACACATCACAAATTTAATTTTTTTTAATAATAATATATAATAAGCACTCAATCACTCCAACCCAACACTTCAAAAAAAATTCTAAATAAGTCCCACCAAATATCAATCTCGCCAATAACACTATATAATTATAAATGGGTCCCATAAAAATAAATTAGGTACCACTCCTTATTTTGCACCAGTACCAATTAGGTACTATTTTTAGTTTTGCTCCAATGGGAGTACCTATTAGGTACCAATTTTTAAAAAATAGGTACTCACCATTGGAGATGGTCATATTTGTTATTAATGATTTTAATTGCATATTAAAGACAAAATTACACATTTGTCCATTTTTTTTTGGCACATACTCATATGTCCATTTTTTCTCACTATATATATGATCTTTCTGTGAACACTACAACTCACAATTTTAAATTTTTTCTTTTCTTTATTTCTTTTTAGTTATAGTTATTTTCCATTGTTATTTATGTGCTCGAAATTTTAAGACTTTGGTTTTACAATTATATGTGTAGTGATTTATTTTTACTGTTTCAAGTTATTCTCTCTTTTATCACTCATATTTGTTGTTTATATGTAATTTTCTTCAATTTTTTCTTCTTTATTCTATTACTGTTTTGATTATTCTCCAATCTTCTATTTTTCAGGAATGTAAAGAAAGATATTAAGAGAAGATAAACTTCTTTTCAATCTCAAGATCACTTTGTCAGGTGTCACAAAGTTGAAAACAGCAATCATTGATGAATTATTTTATAACGACATAGTTATTTTATATTAATTTTTGCCGCACAAATTAATATACATTACAAAAATAATAATGATTTAGAAAAATTTAGAAGTTTTTTCATACCACTTTTTTTTATTAACTTTTTTTTACTATACCTATTTATTGGTTTTAATAACTTTAATGCAGTATAGTATCAAAACTATAGACTGAATTGAAATTAAATGTTGCGTGGTTACGGTTGAAGAGATTGTTTTCTTATATAAAAGTTGGAAATAGACATAAGTGTAGATGATAGACATAAGGCAAATTGCATCTAAAAGTCTTTTAAATTTTACATTTATACTAGATAGGTCCTTTAAATTTTTTATGTATCATATAAATTCTTTAAGTTTTACGTCATTTGTATCATATATGTTCTTTAAGTTCAAAAAAATTTAGCTAACATTTTCATTTAGCCATAAAAAAAATAAACTAAGGACTATGGGTTTTTGACACATTACTACAACTGATGTAGTCTAATTGGTACTACAATACCAAATAGTCAAATGTATTTATTAACTTTAATGTAGTATAATTGCTTTCAAATAGTCAAATGAAATAAATGCTAATTATAGAAGTTTATTTATATCTTTTATGTAAAATCATGAAAAACTTGATTCATGTTTCCATTTTCAGTTTTCCAAGTTCAAATTAAAATTAGTTTTTGTGTTTATTCCCCTCCAAATTCGTGAATAATACTTCGGCCCAAATCCAAACATGAACCAAATTAGGGTTAAGTAATGAAGTCTATAAATAGGATGTTTGAATCATACGTTTTTCACACAAAACCGTCACACTATTTCCTTCATACGTTCTTTTTATTTCGTATATTCTTATTTCATAGAGGATTAAGATAATAGAGGTTCTTTTTAATACATGCTAACCCAATTACATTATATTATCGAATTTTATTGCTCACTGATTATATTTGTTTTTTGTGTTGTTGATTTTTTGTTTCTAATTACATTATATTATCGAATTTTATTGCTCACTAATTACTCCATTGTTTTGATCTAGAAGACATTGTAGCAAAAGAGGCATACTCGATAATGGTTTTGTGCAAATGGATAATGTAAAGACAAATAAAAAAAACTTTTGGTAGAAACAAATAAATGTGTCAAATATATGGCCATCAATAACAAAAAAGTTGTGGCTTTCAATTTGTGTGATTTTTTTTTTTGAATAATTCAATTTGTGTGATTTTGTTTCTAATTTAAATTTTAAAGTCAAATGTATAAATTGATGAGTAATTAATGTACAATTTCATTTTTTTTGTTTACTACATGCATAAAATAAGAGGTAATTATTTTGATCACTTTATACAAACATGCATTTTATTTTTGCAAGTTTATTATTTTTTTTATTTTGATAAACTGTAAAATCTTTGTAATATGATTTTTGCATACATATGAAGTTATATTATTGATTCTCTCAAGCATACTTACAAAATAGGGTCGACATGATAAAATTACAAAAAAATTGATTCTATTACATGTTCTTATTGTTTATTACTCTTTTTGTAATTTACATCGAGATCAATGTTCAATTTTTTTTTCGTGTACATATTATTATGGATTCAAATAAGTAAAGATTCAAGATTGTTAATTTAAAACAACTTGATCTCTGAAAAATACAAATTGTGTACTGCGACAGAGTTGAGCTGAATCAAATCTTGATAAGTTTATGCAAAATTGCAATTGATTTCCTCTCTTCAATGTTTTTTTTTTATCGACACTATTTTGTTTTTTATTTTCCAATATTTGTTTTCTCTTCACAGTTAGTTTGTGACAACATTTTTAATACTACTTTTTATTTATTTTCAAGGATGTTATATATAGAGGCAAAATAATATTGTTACAACATAGAAGAAACAATGAAAGATACCCGCTGCTTAAATTTTTGGTTTCTTTGTTTGAATCGCAATAATTAATAATTAATACATTTCAATTCTATCCATTTATAGTAAAAAAAAAGCTTCTAATTATTTAATTAGATAATTCGGCAATAAATTAATTAATATATACTCTATAGAAATATAGAAATTTGATATTTTGAAAATACTCATCGAAACAAATCAAACAAGATCTTATATGATAATATTTACAGTTATATATTTTTAGAAAAATAAGGTCAAAGCAAGACATATAAATAGTGTATTTAGTCAAAATAGTTCTTATAAAATGGGACAAAGGTAGTATTACAAAAGAAAACCTACAATTGCATAAAAATAGTAAAAACCTATAAGAAAATGAATAATTTTTATGCGAGTATGGGCACGGGAGTATGATCAATTGGTCTTTGTATACACGAGGATGAATATTTTACATTTAAGTGAGTGATTGTTTAATATAAACTATATATTTCATGTTTTTATTTAAGAAATACTAATATTTTTTAAGTATAAAACTTAAAATATAAGACACGGGAATAAACTATTTAGTAGAAAAACATATGATTGTTTAAAAAAAATGTAAAAACCTATGAGAAAATAAATTCATCTGTTTTATGTTGAGACTTGAAATTGAGTTTATCACGCTGTGAATAATATGACTTTATCAATAATATATATATAAATTAATTATAGATACACATACATATAAATTAATTATAAAACTTCAAATTTAATTTTCCTTAATTTTTATGGTAAGTTAAGTCAAATATCTTCTCATATAAAATAGTTGAGTTTTATTTTAGATTATCTATTTTAATATAAACCTTTTAACAAATCTATAATGATACTCATCTTAAAATAATATAGAATTTTTTTTTTTTTTTATGGGAATCAAATATTGAAAAGATACGGGGATATGAAAACGGGAAAAAATGTGCTCCATGGTGGAAATTGACGAGTGAGTTATCACTTTCTACTCTATTTTTGTGTTGATGAGTTCCTTACAAAGACTTATGGAGATTGACACGGGAAGAAAATGTCATGTGGTAGAAAACGGGGCGCGGAGAATCAATCTCCACTCCGTTGTGCCCCTTTATCATTTTTATATTTACTTTTAACAAATCTATAATGATATTCGTCTTAAAATAATATAGAATTAACTTTTTTTTACGGGAACCAGATATTGAAAAGATACGGGGATATGAAAACGGGAAACAATGTGCTCCATGGTGGAAATCGACGAGTGAGTCATCACTTTATACTCTATTTTTGTGTTGACGAGTTCCTTACAAAGACTTATGGAGATTGACACGGGAAGAAAATGTCATGTGGTAGAAAACAGGGAGTGGAGAATCGATCTCCACTCCGTTGTGCCCCTTTAGCATTTTTAAACCTATATCATTTTTATATTTAAATAAATTACTTAAAATGAATCTCACAAAAAATTGAAAAATAACAAAAATCAAAATAGAGTAAGAATTCAAAATCTTTCTGACACGAAATAATTTAATTTGATATATGTTATGCTTATTCATAAATAAATTCGATTCATATTTTTAGAATAATTTTTATTTTAAAAATAACGTAATTTTCTATTCAATAATTTAAAACAAACAAATAAATAACATTTTTTTAAAAAAAATTATCCCGTGCTTGGCACGGGTCAGTTATACTAGTAAGAATAATAGTTTGAGATCCAACCAGCCAATTATTATTATTAATTTGAGGCAAATGAAAGGAAAGATCAGTATCCAAATGGTCACACGAATTGGATAATTAGTAATATAATCAAATGAAATAGGTGTTCATATTAATTAAGATAGATTGATAGTGATACTAATTAATTTAATTATTTATACATAAAATAAACAAAATAACAAAACAATAAATTTACAAAAAAGATCAATGTAAAATATTGGGATCTTACAACCACGGTCAATCTCTCCAGCAACAACATTAGGATTCCAACTAAAACAGTCTATAGATCCACTTTTAATCTTGCATGGTCCTGATTCATTTGCTACCCAATTACATGTATTTACGCAATCTTGATCTCGATCTTGAATATAAATGTCGAAGTAGTGTTCTCCTCTATACCAATTAAAATGACAAAAATACAAGGAATTTCCTAGTAACGAAGGTGAAAATTTGAAAGCGTAACTCTCCCCAACCTTTATAACTTGATACCCAAAATCATAATTTTTGTCTTTACATTTAATACCGAGCTGGTAACCAGTCATGTTGTTAGTAATGCTTACGTGTACTTTGCTAAACCCCGGTAGCTCGCTTTTACTCTCTTTGAATTGTAATGCGACCAGAATTATTAGAAACATAGAAACAAATAACACAAATTTGGAGATGGTAACCATCTTTCTTCCTTAATAGATTAGCTGATACAATTACAAAGTTTTTTTTGGCACTCAACAAATACAATGGTGTTGAAACTGATAATCAATGTGTTGTTATATATACTACTACGGTGTGGACGAAGGTGGATACTTTTTTTTTGTTTCCATAATTAAAATATCAATTAATTAATTAATTAATTAATGATTTTACCATATACGGTTATTTAATTGATTTTAAATAGTCTTGATTTTTAATAGATATAGTTTTTTGGCATCTCTAAAAGTTACCATGTGCTAACTGCTAAGAGATATTACAAATCGGTGTGCACCTTAAATAGATGTAATAGTGGTAAGTAGATTTGGTTTAGTATTTTTGAAGAGAAAGAATCAAGCAATAAAAAATTGTTTTTTATATGAATATAAACAAAAAGTTTGTTTGTTCTAGTTTAATTTGATTGACATTTTCTAAAATCAATTATATGTTGATCTTTATCTCTCCAACTTTTTATTTTATATATTTAAGTAACTACATTTTAAAAATAAACACATAAAATAATTGACAACAAATTTTATGTTAAAACATAGGGTTATTTATCGTTGTCTATGAAAAATTTCCCTTGTTTTGTTATTAATCTGACCCATTACATGTGCTTCTCAACCCTTATCAGTGATTGTGACATATATATATAGTTAGGAGTGTTGTGGCAAGTGTGAGTGTGTAAGTCCCACATTGCTTAATATAGTGGAGGTTGAACACTTTATAAGTGAGAAGACCCATAAACCTAACACCTTAAGGTTTTGGGTTAGAGTGTGGTGTCCAACTCACTTGTGAAGATGTTCTTAGACCCAATGTGGATGATCCCCCTGGCTGCCCCCTCTTGACGACCCAACAGTGGTATCAGAGCCGATGGTTCGACGAAGGGTTCGACCGGCTCCTTGTGTCGAAAGTCTTCCTGACAAAGGTGGTCAGGCGGCGGGTCCCGTTGAGTGCAAGTGGCACAACGGCGGTACAAGTGTAGTGATGAAGAAAGCTTCCGCTTGAGGGGGAGCATATCCTAGAATGGATGGACTCACACTTGCGGGGGAGATTGTTGTGGCAAGTGTGAGTGTGTAAGTCCCACATTGCTTAATATAGTGGAGGTTGAACACTTTATAAGTGAGAAGACCCATAAACCTAACACCTTAAGGTTTTGGGTTAGAGTGTGGTGTCAAACTCACTTGTGAAGGTGTTCTTAGACCCAATGTGGATGATCCCCTGGCTGCCCCCTCATGGTGACCCAACAAGCAGTCTCTTTCTCTCTTCTTCATCCATCTAATTTTTTTTAAAAAAAATTATGTTAATCTCTTGATCCTCTTATTGATATTGATTATAATGTTTATCAAATATTATGATATTGATTATAATGTTTATCAAATATTATGTTAGCATATAGTTGATATGATTTTTTTTTGATGAATTCTTCAATACACATTTTATTTGGATGTGTGCTGATACATCTGTTGAGGTGAATAATTCTAATATGTTTACAAATAATTTTTCAGCGATATATCGGGACATATCTAGATAAGATATGTATATGAATGTTCATCTTAGTTTTTTTTTATGTATTCTCCCTTAGAAAATGAAAAATTAAATGTTGATCTTCTGCTAATTATGATTATCTGCATGGTTATATTTAGATTAGGATTAAAGTTGACTCAATTTTATGTGGCATAAATTTACACCAACTAAATGGAGAATTAGAAGTAGCATTTACACCAACTACTTCTCTGAAAAACAATAAAAATATGGCACCATACTTCTAAATGCTAGAGATAGAAAAGGGATTCTTAATAATATGTTTTGATTAAATGCGTTTCCTCAAAGTATGTTATGTTGCATACAAGTGGGTTACTGGCACATATGATATTATATATAGGTCAAGGTACATATATATGATAAGATATAGGGTTAATGATACTTTCTTTCATAGACTTTTGGTTTTAGTTCATGAGCAACATTTATTAATCTGACCCATTACATGTGCTTCTCAACCCTTATCATTGATTGTGACATACTACTATAAGTTAGTAGTCTCTTTCTCTCTTTAATGATTAATACCCAAAAAAATTATTCTTCGAACACATGGCTAGGGTTCTTACATATAAATAGGAACCCCTTACTTAGGGCTAGATGAGACTTATGACTAATCAAATTACTCCTTGATGTCTTGGTGATCAATATAATTAACATCAATTAGGATCTATGAAGCCTCAATACTCAAAAAATGGTGACATATGTATCCGATATGTACTCGATACCGATACTCTTTCGATACGTCCCGATACTCGTATCGGTAATTAGTATCGGTTAAATCATTATTTTTAAATAAAAGAATAATACTCGATATTCTTTCGATACGTCTCGATACTCGTATCGGAAAAGTATCGGTTAAATTATTATTTTTAAATAAAAAAATAATACTCAATACATATCTGTACGTCCCAATATCCGATGCTTGTTTGTATATTTAGCACTTCTTGTAGTTTTCTTTTGTCAATATAATTTTTTACTTTTCAAAAGAAAAACTATAGTGTCCTATTATATAACAAGTTGTTAAATATTTGAGATTTTCCTAAAATTTTGATATAAAACTATATATTTTTCTGCTTTTAATTATTAATATTGTTGATTTTAATCATGTTTATATATTGTGTATTTATATATTTAAGGGTAAAATATGTTTTCAGTCCCTAGTTTTACAGTGAGTTTTGGTTTTCGTCCCTATATTTTAAAATTACTCTTTTTCGTCTCTACTTAATATTGTGTTTTGATTTTAGTCCTAAATGCCCACATGGACGTGCCACGATGGATTTTTTTGACATGTGGCATCCTACATGGACTGTCACGTCATTTAAAAATAAAAATAATTTTTTTATAAAATATTTTTTTATAAAAAAATTTTATTAATTTTTTTTTATAGTAACTAAAAAATTAGATGATCGATGAACTAAAAAAACATTTTTTATTTAAATAAAAATGAGTTAATAATTACTTTTAAAATCTTAAAAATAAAAATTAAGGAATTATTAACTCATTTTTTAACTAAGGAATTAATTTTTTGTAAGATTTTAAAATTAATTATTAATTTTTTTTTTAAGTTTATCAGTCATCTAATTTTTTAGTTACTACCAAAAAAAATTAATAAAATTTAAAAAGGTTTTTTTTAAAAAAAAAAAATAGAAAAAATTATTTTTATTTTTAAATGACGTGACATGCCATGTAGGATGCCACATGTCAAAAAGATCCACCGTGGCACGTCCATGTGGACATTTAGGACTAAAACCAAAACATAATATTAAGTAGGGACGAAAAAGAGTGATTTTAAAATATAGGGACGAAAACCAAAATTCACTGTAAAACTAGGGACTGAAAATATATTTTACCCTATATTTAATTTTAAATTTAATTTTTAAATAACGTATCGCGACAGTATCGGATTGAGAATTTTAAATTTTTTTACGTATCGACGTATCGGTATCGTATCGTATCGGTATCGTGTCCCGTATCGGGGCTTCATAGATTAGGACTTAATAATTAACATGCACGATCAAATAATTTTAATATTAATTGTTATAGAGTTTATTGTGGTGTTGAGCTGATCTTTGGTGATTCTAGTTGGTTAAAGGCTCCTTGATGTCTGTTTTACTTTAGTGGTTGATCATTCCTTGTCTTTGAAAGGAGTTGGATTTTTGTGTGGTTGTGGTGTTGATGTTTCTTGTTTTTTTAGTGTTTGTTTTGTTAAATTGATTTTATTAACTATTGTCCCGAATGCATTAGTGAGCATTTTTTAAAATTATTACACCCTCGGTGTTAAATTATAAGTGAAAAAGAATTCACGTAGTAATATACTATATAAACCCACCAAATATAGTGACTTGACTATTTTTCTGTAACAACAAAGCATTCACGTAGTATATTATTTATTAAGAGTGGTATGTAATTAAAACAAAATCAGAACACATTATTTACTTTTTAAGCATTATTAGTACCTTTTTATTTTTGATAAAAAGCATTACTAGTACTTATTCGATAGAAAGTTTTATCGTGGAGCATTACTATTTGTCTTGTATTTCACTTTTTAAATCTACATAAATAAGGGACTAATTAGGCATGTCTGTTTGTTATTTTTTTTGGTAGTATTCATGTGTGTTTTTTTTTGTGGTGTTATTCATGTGTGTTTTATCAAGTGTATAATTATTCTTATAAGCTAAGTTTTGTTGTTAACTATTAACTAATATACGGTTTCAAGTTTTTTTTTTACTGACTTTATTTCCATATGATTGAACGTACAATATGACATGACCTTTGAACTAATGGTGTTAGGCTCTTTGTCTTTGTAACAGGTTATCTATCTAATTACAACCGACACACTTTTTTGAAATATTACTTTGTAATTTTTTTAAATAGAAAGTTTATTTTAATAACCGTTTAATTGTTAGATAATTTTTATTTGTGCTATTTATTTACTTTTCAATTTTTTTATTGTATCTCGAATTATTTGCATAAATTGTGAGTAAGGTGTGATTTGAGTCGTCCAAATAACACATGGCTTTATTTGAAATATTACTTTGTATTTTTTTTAGAGTTAAATATGTTTTTAGTCTCTGCTTTTATGTGAGTTTTGAATTTTAGTCCCTAAATTTTTTTTATTATATTTTTAGTCCCTACATATTTTTATTATATTTTAGGTCAATTTTTTACGACTAGGATAACAGAATTGATCACATAGGATAACTTAAATTGACTAGGATAACATTTGCATCGAATGACTTGACATCTATGTATTATCCTATGTGGCTGAATTCGTTATCCAAGTCATAAAAAATTGACGGTAAGAACTAAAAATGCAAACGGCAAAAATGTAGGAACAAAAAATATAATAAAAAATTTAAAGACTAAAAGTCGAAACTCACATAAAAATAGGAACTAAAAACATTTTTAAACTTTTTTTTAAATACTTTTGGCTATTTTATTTCTGTTTGTAAATGAATGCTTCAATACTTTTGTGAGGAAACTGTCGAAGGGGGAGGTAGGCTCAAAGTATAATAGTACATTTTGATTTTGGAATGTAATAAAATCCTCTGTCAGGACTTAATACCTATTGGCATAGAGGGGCAGCTATGTATAGTAATGAGGTAGCTTTACCTACCTCAAAAATTTATTTGGTGGATTTAAATCGTGTTTTCCTTATAAAAAATGAGTGAATAGGCAAATACCCCCTTATAATTTTAAAATTCGTCAAATACTCCCTGCAATTTTAAAATAGGCAAATACCTCCCTGCAATTATAAACCGTCAAACAAATACCCTCCTCCGTTAATTTGTTCCATTAAGAGTGACGTGGCAACTGCCACCTAGACTCCACGTCACTTAGAGTTGCCACGTCATAGGCAAATATCCCCCTGCAATTTACTACTTAAATGCAAAATATCCCTTGAAAATTGAAAAATGTGGCAAAATGCCCCCTACTAAAGCATGTAATTCTCACTTGTAATGGAATAGCAACATACTTAATAATCCAAAATCTAAGTGATATTCAAGATAAACAATACTAATATAAGTGATAATGATGGTCAATTTAAAATGACATCCAAAATAAGTCGAATTCAAATTATTTGCATGACGGTTTATAATTGCAGGGGGGGTATTTGTCTATTTTAAAATTGTAGGGGGTATTTGACGAATTTTGAAATTGCAGGGGGTATTTGCATATTCACTCTATAAAAAATTAAATCAAATGTATTTTACAAATTAAAATATAAGTGGCTTAAGATTACTTAAAAAAATTATGTTATTACAAACAACAAGAGCAACATGTGCTGTGTATATAGTAATAAATATAGTAATTATTTGGAAAGGATATATGTAGGGATGAATACAATTTTTAAAAAGGTCTTAAAAGTATGATTAGTGATAGAAAAATTACTTCAAATTTAAATATAAGCACAAAATTAATTATATTTCCTGGAGGAAATTATAAACAAAATTAATCCTATTTTAATAAGAAATACTCACATTTTGTAAAATAATAATGTTAGAAAAATACTCACAATAGTGTTGGTCTGTGGGACAGTTGATGATGTTCCTTTGTATTAGTTTGTGTACGTATTCTATGTCTTCGGTAGTTTTTGGTGGTGGATCTTGTGTTATTGGTCATTACACTCCATTTTGTAGGTTATTGTTACTATTTTTATTTTATATATAGTTACTACATTTATTTTATACGTATTCACACTATATAGTTACTACATTCAAAACATTCGAGGCCAAGGATATGATGGTGCTAGTAATATGCGTGGAGGTTTGAATGGTTTACAAGCTTTGATTCTTCAAGAATGTCCTTATGCATATTATGTACATTGTTTGGCTCATCAATTACAACTTGTTCTTGTTGCATCAGCTAAAGAAGTAGCCGAAGTTCATACTTTTTTTCAAACTTTGAATAAGATTATCAATGTTGTGTGTGCTTCTTGTAAACGAAATCATGAGTTGCAAACTGCATATGAACAAGAGATTATTCATTTGGTTGAAAATGATGAGATTGCAACCGGAAGAGGGGCTAATCAAACTGGAACGTTACAAAGACCTGCAGATACTAGATGGAGTTCCCATTTTACTTCAATATGTAGTCTTTTACGCATGTATAATGCAACTATTTTAGTTCTTGAAGATTATGCGGTTAAAGGAACTAGTGCTGCTCAAAGAGGTGATGCTAAATATTCTTTTAAAGCAGTGATGTCATTTGAATTTGTTTTTATTCTACATGTGATGAAAGAATTAATGGGAATCACTGATAAACTTTGTCAAGCTCTGCAAAAAAAATCTCAAGACATTTTGAATGCTATGTGTTTGGTCTCTAGCACAAAAGCACTAATTCAAAAGCTAAGGGACTTTGGTTGGGATTCCCTTTTACAAAAAGTCAAAGATTTTTGTAACATCCGTCTCATTTCAATTCCTGATATGAGTGCTTCTTTTGCTGATTTAATTCGGTCTCGTCGTCAAGAGGATTCTGTGACAGTTGAACATCATTATCGTGTAGACTTATTTAATTCCATCATAGAAACAAGGCTACGTAGTAAGATGGGGGATGATTTTCTCAAAAGTTACATGATTGTTTATATTGAAGACGAGTTTGACATTGTGAAACCAAGACGATTAAATCATACAAAGTGAAGGTTAGTTTTTATTTTATTTTATATTTGTACGACTACATTGACTTGCATAATACTTATGTGCTCTTAAATTTGTTATATATGTAGTAGTGCATTTGAAAATTTACTTTTTTCTATACACTAAATTATATCTTTTAGATTCGGTCCCCCCCTATGTTTAAATCCTGGCTCCGCCCCTGTATATAGTTACTATATTTATTCTATACCTATTCACACCACAATACAATATGATTTTCTCTTTGGCTAAATTATATGTACAATTGTATGTTAAATGTTAATGTTAATAAAGTATGGACCTATGCGGCATTGTGGATTTGCATTTGATAATTGGAAAGATTTTTTTTTCTACCCCACAATTAACCTTATACCCCTACATTTTTTACAATATTTTATTTTTACCATTCATTATATTAGTTTTGAATTTTTTTACTTTATTTTATTAATTTTTTCATGATCTCTACACCTCCTCCGCTACATGTAGCAGGTTTAAATTATTTTGATTTTATGCATTTTATTCGATGGTTGAATCCTCTAATAATCGTTCCTAATAAATTAAAAAAAAATTATACTAGAACAGTTTGATATTCATACCAAATATGAATATTCATATCTACACACTTGTGTGTAAAGTGTGTAGGTATACATATTCATACCTATTACTTACACACTTGTAAGTAATAGGTATGAATATTCATACCTATACACTTTTTTTTTTTACAAACATACATACACACTAAAGTGTGTTGGTATGAATATTCATACAATTACACTTTACACACAAGTGTGTATGTATGAATATACATACCTACACACTTTACACAAAAGTGTGTAGGTATGAACACAAGTGTGTAGGTATGAATATTCATACCTACACACTTATATATACAAAACTGTGTTGGTATGAATATCAAACTGTTCCAGTATAATATTTTTAATTTATTTTTTATTTATTATGAACGATTATTAGAGGATTCAACCATCGTATAAAACGTATAAAACCGAAATAGTTTAAGCCTATAGTGGAGGAGGTGTGTAGAGATCATGAAAAAGTTGAATAAAATAAAGTTAAAAAAAAAATATAATAAAGGGTAAAATTTGAATATTGCAAAAAATGTAGGGGTAAAGAGTTAATTGTAGGGGTAGAGAAAAATATTTTCTGATAATTGATATTAGCTTCAGACTTTTGTTTTTAAGCACTAAGGGGGGTGTATTGGATTGAGATTTTGAAAGACTTTTTTGAGAAAAATAATTTTGCAGATTTTAAAAGATTTTGTGAGATTGTATTGATTTTGTGAGATTTTAACTGATTTTATTTTACAATCAAGATTTTTAACGTTTGGATTTTAATGGATTTTAACACAAACTTTTAAGATTTCAAAATACTTTATGGATTTTTACAAAAATGAATAAAAAAGATAATAAATAAATTATAATGTTTGAACAATCAATTGTTTCCTTTTATTTCCTTTTTATAATGAATACTCATTGTCAAAATTAATGAATAATTATTGTGAATAATAATTAACTTTTTTGGTCAAAAGAAAAAAAAAATGAACGTGTTCTAAGAAATTTCTTTTGAAGAACAAGAAAAACAACAAGTTTTTGTTGCATACATGCATGTTATAACGTTTTCAACGTACACATATAAAATACCTTACGCATATATGTACAATACCTTTTTGAAGAACATACATAGTACCAGAATCTCTCGTTTTAATCAATTTGCATTAACAATATTTCAACAGTGTCAATATCGATTGGTATAAGAAAATAGCAAAATTATAAAATAAACTATATATATATTTAATAGAAGAAGGTGGGGGCGGAGAGAGGGAGGGAGGGAGGGAGAAAGAAAGAAAGGGAGGGAGAGGGAGAAAATGATTAACATGATAGTCGATGAAGGATGCATAACAATAAAAAAGTCTTGAAAGATTATGAAAAAGTCTTGAGGGTTTGAGTGAGATTGTTAGATGAATATTTTATGTGCATTTTGAACTAAAAAGTCTTTCAAAATCCATTCAATAATAAAATCCATCAAAATCCATAGACTTTTGAATACCAATAGACAATTTAAAAATGATGAGAAATCTCAATTGAATACCAACAGATTTTGTTGCCTTAAAAAAAAAAAATCTTAATTGTCTTAATTGAATACCACGAGATTTATTTAACTTTTATAAAAGTCTTGATTGAATACCACAAGACTTTTTTATTAAAAAAAAGTCTTTTAAAATCCATTGAAATCTCAATCCAATACACCCCCCTAAGTTTAGCTTAGTAGCACAAACGTGGATTTATCATGACCGTCTTATCTAAATTATGCGGCTGATTAATTATAGTAATTTTATTGTTGTATTAATCTGAATCATGTGATCTATAAATAAAAAATTATTTTTTAGGTTCACTGAAAAAATAATGTATTTAGTTAATAATATAGATCAAATATATTATCCTTTTAATGAATCTAAAAAATGAATTTTTACTTATAATAGTTATCAGATGGAGTATAACTTATTCTTATTGATTGATAAAACTAACTATTTGTTTATCTTTATCTCTTACTTTTTATTTTATATATTTAATTAACTACATTTTAAGAATAAACAAAAAAATTAATTGAGAACAAATTTTATATTAAAACATATTCTCTTTATGTTATTGTTGTGGTCAATGTTTTAAAAATCGGATCGGACATCGAACCGGTAAGGTTCCGGTTCACTGGTTTATTGATCGAACCTCTGGATCACTGGTTGAACCGCATGACTATACCGAATCAAACCGGTTGAATAAACCGATCAATATAACAATAATATACACATATTAAACCGGTAGAACCGAATGAATCTGACTCTAAAAAAATTGGCAGAACAAACATAAATTGATAACTTCATGAAACAGAACAAAAACTGATAAATTGAAGTAATATGAAAGAAATTAACATAGCATAATATGAAAGTAACAAACATAAATTAATAAAAGTCGAAGAAACAAAATAAACAAAGCAAAAGAAATTGAAGAAATAGAACAACAACGTTTCTATTTCTTCTTTTAATTGCCGCTTTTTTTAAATAAAAAAATATTATTAAAAAAACGACGTTGTTTATGCGTTTTTGGCAAAAAATTAAAATAGGGACATGCAATCAAACCGCCGGTTCGGTCAGATCGCAGGTTCACCGGTTTCAAACGGTTCTGAGCGGTCTGATTACATTTCCGGTCCAACTAATGAACCAGACCGATCAAGCTCCGATTTACGGTTCAACCGGTCCGACCGACTGGTTCGGTCCGGTTTTTAAAACACCGGTTGTGGTGGCACTACTAAAAATTCGCCATCTAGCGGGGGTTATTTAGTGGGGGTTTTATAAAACCGTCGCAGTATACAACAGAATAACCCACATTTAGTTCAATCTTAACAAATTTTCATTCATATTTGGGGAGTTTTAAACCCCCGCAAATTGATCTATAGCATCTTCCGCTCCCACTCTACTCTTTCCATTTTCTTTTCCCACTTTTACTTTCATTTTATTTTTCTTTTCAAAAACACCAAAAAGAAACAACTCTCACCACCGATGGTGCTCCCACCACCCGATCCCTCCGCCGTCTCAAAACGTAGCTCTTCCTCCGTCGTCTTCGCCGCCTGCGAAACTTTCCACCGGTGAAATCACAGCAGAACGTATCTATTCAACTTAGAGGTTCGATTTCCAGGTTCACTTTCGCTAATCTTATTTTCTGATTTTTGATTTCTTATTTTTGATCTTGTCTGATAAGCGAATACAGTGAATGCTATTCTTCGAAGCTTAATTTGCAAATACTCATGTTTGTTAAAAGTGCCGCGATGCTGTAAGGGTTTCAGGATTTGGGAGTTAGGTTTTTGGCTTCTATTCTACTGTTGTTGTTATCGCATGAAATCAATCAATCTACTGTTGTGGTTATCTTATTTTCTGATTTGTGATTGAGTAATTAACTATACAGATCCAGATTTAGTTTATTTATTCCTTTTCTATAGTTTGTACTTTGTTTATTTTAATCTCTGTGATATGAGTTGCTGTGATTTTTGATAAACCGGTGTTGTTAGTGGTAACTATTAAGTAAAATTTAGCTTTAGAAAAGTTATTCACATTGTGCATTATGTGTGCTTTTTGTAGCACTGGTTAGATGAATAAGTGCATGTAGTTTTATTGAGTGCACGTAAATTGTTTGATTAAAGTTCTTAATGGTAATTAAGTATAGTACAATATCATACCCGAAAGATATGCATAAGCGAGACTATCCCAATTCACGGAGATTATCCCAATTCCATGAAGGCAAATGCAGGTGCGAGACTTCCGCCATTCACAAGTCATGAATCCGAACAAGTTAAGGGTTCCTACGACTTTATTGGCATAATTCACTGCACCAAATTTAATATCACAGACAATTCTGATGCGCTGAAGAAAGAACTTGGAGATTTCGGTTAAAAAGAGGAACAACGATTTACCGTGGTTTATCAGATCCCTCTAAAGTTTGTGTCATTTTAATTGAATTTTGATTCGTTTTGCTTGAAATTGTTGACTTGTGTCAATTGTTGCTTGTGTTTTCTTTTTGGTGCAGTTTGTGTAGCAGGAATTCTTCTGGTGGTAGAAGAAGCCGAAGAAATGTAAGTTTTTCTGTTATTATACTTTTAGTAGTAGTAATACTAATAAAGATATATGTAGCACTGATACCTCTTGTTATAGGCGTGTTCGTTGTCCGACATCGACACGTTTGATTGTTTACATTCAATTATTCCATTTACTTAAATTATCAGAGTTGTCGGTGTGTAATATTGTGTCTTGTGTCAGTACTTTGATCAATGATTCACTAATAAGGTTGTTTTTGAATTTCAATGAATGTGTTTATAGAGCTTGGAGTCATCTAGTACCATTGGAGGGAGGATGTGGAAGAAGAAGCAGAAGCTAAAAGTCACTAGCCAGAAACCATTCAAACTAAGAACTGAGGTAATTGATGAAACAATTAATTGGTTTTTTCATCGAAAGCTTCTTCAAATTTTTCAGTGCCATATTGGTGATGCATTGGCAATAATGCTATTGTAGCAAAGGGGAAAGATGAAAGAGGAACAATTGATGAAGAAGGTAAAAGAGATTATGACAGAAGAATAGAAGATGAGAATACCTATTGCACAAGGTCTTCCTTGGACAATCGATGAACCTGAGGTAATGTCATTTTCTCATCCAAATCCTTAGTTTGAAGTGTATATGATTAGCAACAATGCATAGTAAAATTTGGTCTCATTTTTGCTCTTGGTAATTGTAATGTGTTACTAAACATGTCTTATATCAGTGGTTATATGATCTTGCTTCAAAACTTTGAACTGATTTATATTCTAAAGCAACCTTATATCTAATGAACTAGCATACACATGGCAAGAAGATAACAATTTATAATTAGGACCAATGTTTAAATATCGGTTATGCCGATGAGATAGTGCTATAGCATAGAAGAATTTGAACAAATTGTTTTTGTTCCGCGATACGCTATTTAGTAAATAAATAAAAATATAGCAATGTCTTCTCCCATATGCCAGCCGCAAATATGGAGTAAATCCAGTTGCAGTGAAGCTTCATAGTGATGTGAGGGCAATTTATCGCGCCGATTTTGATCATCAGGTGCATCTTTCAATCTATATTACTAATCCACTTTACTTTTTTACACATCATGAAGTGTAAAATTGATGAATGTTTAATTGTGCAGGTAGCTGAAAAATTGAGTTTGATAGAACAACGGAAAATGGAAATGGAAAGACAACAAAAGGTACAATATCTACCAACTTTCACACGTCAAATCAACGAGTCCTTATTTTGAGTTATCATGTTTCCTTTTTATCTGAAGTGTTGGCATCTCGTGTATATTATGAGTTTAATTTTGACACATTGTGTCATTGTAATAAATTTTGCACTGTTAGGAAATCACAACAAATCATATACATGTGATTTTAGAAGTAGTAATGGTTAAAGTCAAACAATTTTTATGATGAAGATTATGATTGATAGACAGTTTAAAAGATTTTTACACCGACAATGTACATTGATTAAATCCATATATTGTATTCCCTTACAGTTGGCTGAAGAAGAAGAGATTCAGAGATTGAGGAAGGAACTCATTCCTAAAGCGCAACCAATGCCTTATTTCGACAGACCGTTTATTCCAAGGAGGTATTGGTTGATCACTATCACGATGAACAATCTTTATATAATTTTAGCAGTTTCTTTGACATATCATTTTGAGATTCAGATTTCACACAGTTATTCCATGGCACAATTATTGATCTTGGTCATTCGACCCTAAACCAATGGCGAAGATTATTTAAAGTTGATTTGATGAAATCTGTAATTTAAACCAATTGATATCAAATTGATGATCGAGATCAATTAATGTGTGTAGTTAATTGCATACGATTTGCATTGCAGTGAATCCGGAATTCGGTTACTCTAAGTAATACGGAGAATTTCAGGACAACAATCGGTATAGTGCTGGAAGAGGTGCTCACATTAATCTGAAACGTGCAGAACGAGCTAGAGTAACTGTAACTTTATAAACAAGACGCTAGCATGGGAAGATGAAAAGAAGACTTGTTTTTTGTATGACAGGGTAAGCTTCAAACTGATGTGTAGTTATTTCTAGTTTTTACAGCCTTTGGCGAGTTTTGTCAGCCGGAAAGTTTGATTTGATTGTCAATATCATCTGTAGGTACGTTTGGTGGAATTATTGGACGATTATAACAAAGAGAAGAGGTAAGCATTCTCGTTTCATTTTTGGAATTTTGTTTGACTTTGATGTGTAGTGTAATATTGGATGGTTTGGATCTGCAAGAGTAACAGTGCTTATCATTTTAATCATAATGAATGATAGGTGTGATGGATTTATATTGTTCTTCATAAGGTTTTGACGATTGTTTTTCATAGTTTTTATGCAGCTTTGGTTTAAGTTTTGATACATTTGTATTATAGATTACTTCTAGCTAATTAATAATTATATGCTTATTTTAAATCCTAGGGGGGATTGAGAAATTAAAACTGGGCACAGGGCATAGTTTAAGAGGATTTTATCATTGTAAAAGTAACTACTAAGGCATTTTCCAACAAATCTCCTCCCTTCTTAGTTGCTGCAAAGGTCCTATTGTATTCATGTGATGTTCAACATTTACTGATCAAGTTTTCTTTTCAAACAAGCCATTATTCCTGGAGGAACATTTGAACCTGAAATGATTGTACACAATAGTACGTAGCGCACCATTGATTTTTTTTACACAATTGGCTTATTGTTTGTTGACAATTGGCATATAACCCCAATTTCAAATAAAGATATGCTTGTTGGTTGTGTGGATCACAGGTTGCAGGATGTAGTGGACAGTGACAAGCGATTGTATCTGGTTTTTGAGTATCTGGACTTGGATCTGAAGAAGCATATGTATTCATATCCCGAGTTTGTAAAAGTTCCGCGACAAGTAAAAGTGAGTGACTTTTGAGATTTTCTTATCTCCCTCTTGCTGTTTCCACTGCATTTTTAAGTTATTTCACAAGTATCCAATATGAGATTGAGTTAAACATGAAATTGCTTGTCATATGCTTCAGTATTTAGCAAAGCTTCTTAAGGTGTTTGTGTTATGCTGCAAACCTTTATATCGTGGTAAAATGCTAGAAAACGCGGTTAGTGCAACTGCAGTTGCGGTTGCAGACTGTGTAATTTAGAACTATAACTTGTTTAGTAATCAGCAGCTACGTTTTGTTCACTTTTAAATGCTTCTGATCACATATGTAATATGGCTTCAATTTCGTATCATTTTCAGTCTTGGCTGCAAAGCATCACAGGCTTGTAATTGAAAAGGAGAGCTTTCCTGATGAAGAACTTGAGGTAGCAGCATGGACCGAAGATGGTCTGATAATGGTTGTTCACCACAGCATATAGTTTATGGTTACATATAGTTTATATATACAGCAAGTGTCTTTTGATTTAGAAAGGTAAACAAGAGTGATATTGGTTCTATATTTTGTTATGATGAATGTAATGCTATTATGAATTGTTAGTTACATTTGGCATTAAACAATATATATATATATATATATATGAATGTTTTGAACTAAGTTTATGTTACGCTTAACTATATTTATTTTGGAATTGAGTGAAATGAAATAATTTATCATAATACTTATGATATATATTAAAAAATAAATGCCCATTAAAGTATAGAAAATTAAATTAAATTTAAAAAAAGAAATTCAGTATAAAAAAAAAATTCAATATTGATTTTAAGGAGGTTAAAAACTCCCACAAAATAAATATTTTAACCACATTGAACATTGATTTTATGGAGGTTAAGAACCCCTGCAAAATAAAAGATATTAAACTGTGGCGGTTTAAAACCGCCTCAAAATAACCCCCGCAAATATACCAGGGGTTTACTAAAACTCCCGCAGTTATTCTATGGGAGTCTAATAGGCGGGGGTTAAAAAAACTCCCACAAAACATTCTGTGGAGGTTTAAAACCCCCGCTAAATGGAAAAAAAACCCCCACAGATTGGTGTGTTTTTTTAGTGTGGCATGCATGGTATGTATCGCTATAGTGTTAAATTAATAAAATTATTAATGTAGTCCTTCCACGGGTGAAATGCACTATGCCTATAATTCATGTACCTATTATAGTGGTCCTCAGAATCAAAGAAAGAAACAAAACTTTGCTTTTCTGGTTTTGTAGACTTGTGTGTAATCTCTAGACATTATAAAAAGCAATGCTATATAGATTACGTGAAAAGATACCCCTTTCTTTATTTAGGCTTGGTTCTATATGTAAGAATAGTTATGGAGAATAAAAAATGCTAACTTAAACATAACCCTAAATTAATTATATTTAGGCACACATACATTAAAGAAAATTGAAAGATAATTATTATCCAAAAAAATTTAAATATAATTTAATCATATAATCTAATATCAATTAATTTTTTATCTTCTAATTTTTAAAATTACGCTTGCGTATAGGGAATAATTAATTTAGATTTAGAATATATTTGTGACTTAAAGTGTTTAGCCAAAACATAAGTGAAAGATATTGGACACACATACTAGCAGGAACCAGAGAATATAATTGAGGGTGGCTGAAAATTTAATAAATGATAAACAAAATCAATAATAATTAATTTCTACCATTAATAATAATATTTTGAAAAATATATATTAATAATTGTATAAAAACTTAAATATAATGTCTTCAACAAAATAAAATATGAATACAAAAATGTACTTATCTTGTTCATTTTTTTGTAAATTCTATATTTCAAAAAATTATTTTTAAAAAATACGAGGAACATCCTAGCCACGTACACTATATAATCTTCTGGAAAAAGAAAATTCAACGCTTGCTCCAAAATCAAACGATTTATTTATGGAAATTAAAATCAAAATTTACTATATTTACATAAATGAAAAATTTATTTATACGTATCATATACATAATGATCTACACTGATAAGGAAAAAAAGGTTGATAAACTGATTAAATAAAATATATAATCACAACGTAAAAAAAATCACTTATGTAAATATCTCTTATCTCTTATAGAGGCAACCTAACACTCACCTCCCCTTTTTGAATATACTAGCAGTCTACTCCTTCCTATGTTACTAAGTTGCATTAACTCATCATTAAAACAACACACCAATATTGGTAGAGTGATAGTAATGTTTTATTCTCTTTTTCTTTAAAACACATTTACTTTTATCTTCTTATTCTCAACTTTGCTTCATCTCACAATAGAAAACTTCTAAACTTATAAGGTATTTCCATTTTGTTAAACATTCAATTAATTGTCAACCCATTTACCGTAACCATGATTTATTTGTACCTAGTTTTTCTTTATTTCTGTTTTTCCTCATCATTTTGCAGAATAAAAACAAAGTTGGCTCAATAATATAATTACTAAATTGGGACAAATTTTTTGCAATAATCAACAAAGACATCAAATCCAAGATCAATATAAAACATAAAATTGCCACCGCCGCTGCAAAGTAGACTTCTCCGTCGCAGCCCGCATTAGCGTATATGATTTGCACATTCAAAATTATATTTACAATAAAAAATAATCCAAAAATTAAAACAAAAAATTTGAGTACTTACAAGAATCAAAATATTATTTAAACTTATAAATTATAATCTCAAATTATGCTAAATACACCCCTCCCTCTCTCACACTTTTTTTAAAAAGAGGAAAGAGAAATAGGACCGTTAAGCGTGCAAATAAAAAAGACTTAAAAGCAAAACAAAGCTAGATCACAATCCTTTACTATTATAACTCTCTCTACCTTTGTGGGGTTTCAACTCTTCCATTCTCTCTTCTCCTACAACTTTCTCCATCTTTTCTCCTATTTACCATAAGTTTCATTTAAGCTTCATTCTCTCACACACATCAAACCTAACCTACCTCAAACATGTGTTTTTTCTTCACATAATATAAGGGTATATATATCCTACTTAACCTATCTATATGCTTATACTCTTGTTCTTTTCTTTTTTTTTTTCACTTTTTGTATCTTATAATAATAACTCATTTTTTTGTGTTGCATTTTTTTCTTCAGGTTTGTTTAATCACTTTTTGAGTTCATTGCAAGAGTGTTTTTTTGTGTTCATTTTCTTGAAGTGATGAATGAAATGACAAGAAATGAAAGAGAATCATCAGAAGAAAGGAAGCTAGAGCTAAGACTTGCTCCACCTGGTGTTGAAAACTGGTTTAACACAAACAACAAACAAAGAGATTATGATTATCAATCTAAACTCTCACTTGGTTTCAATGGAAATTTTCAACAAAAAAACAATATTTTTGTTAAGAGAGGTAAACAATCATCATCATTACAAACCTGTTGTCCTAAATCTACTAGTATTAGTTTTCGTGTAAATCCATTATTCATCAATATCTCAAACCGCCATTTTTTACCTCTATTTAAAGTTGAAAATAAATCTGTTTCTGAGTTTATAAATTTGCTTCTTAAATCACCTTTATCTTTTTCTTGTTCCAGGTCCTTCAATTCAGATGAGGGTGGAAGCTTTCACACATGCGATTCCATAACTGCTGGATCTAGGCCGATTTAGTTTCGGTTAAAGGTTCGTAAATTTTTATCCCCTCAAAACATGTTTTACTATATTCCACAATGATATATGAATACTATAGGGTCTAGCTATGACATTTTAAAAGAACCGTTTTTTTACCTTCAAAGTATTTGGAATTCCTGTAGAGTCCATAGTGATGATAGTGTAACATCCCCAATTTCTAAAATTACCTAGTTAATTTAATTAAAGATTATTTATCAATTAAATTTAATTAAAGGTGATTAAGAAACTAATTCGTGGGGATTAGGGTGTTAGGTGTGTTAATTGGGAATTTAACTACACCTAAGTTACACACTTGGAACACTAGTTACTTGAGTTTTTCTAAATTCAAACTCTCCCTCTCACCAATGACTCACTATTGCACTAACCTCACCATATACTTCCCTCCACTCACAACCCATGCAAACTAAGACAAGAATTCACTCTTCACACTTCAGCAGAAACTGAAGCTCACTACCTACTTCCTCTTATCTTCTCACGCCAAACAACAATAAACATATGAAGCCAAATTCCTCAATTTTCCTAGTAACACTAAAGCTTGGATTCTTCCTTCACATGCAAACTCCATTTCACTTCAGAGATTCCTCTCTGAGTACACTCACAGAGATTCCCACAGCTCCACAGTACCTTCATCATGTGAAATTGCTGAACAACAACAACACCCATATCACCTATTTACAAACCAATAGAACTACATGCATGGCTAACTTCTGGCCAAACTCTCCACTGTTCCACCTCAGAAATCTCATCTATTTAAACCCCTTCAAGTTAACTGAAAACATCATCAAACACTTATCAAATTCGTAGACAAGCTTAAGGGTGTTTTCAAGTGTCAAAGTCCAATTCTGGTCCAGTCAGTTCGAGAGTCTTTAGGAGGTTGCTGTAGCTGCCCTAGAGAGCCCAGGAAGCAAGGAAAAGCTTCAATCCAGGTGGGTTCTTAGGCTAGTTTAGTTAGAATTCCCTTAATTTATGAGTTTGCATGTTAACTTAAGAAATAAGGAATTAATTGTGTGAGGAGAATTAGCTCCCAATTTCTCTTCTATTCTGTTATATATTGACTATATTGTATAACTGCACTTTCTCAGAGTTTGATTGTAGGTGAATCTTTGAAAATATTGGAAATTCGTAAAACAGGGGTCTTTCTGACTTAACTCGCCGTAGCGAGCACTCATGGCGAGCTCAAGGTTCTGGGCTGAAGAACTTCGCCATGGCGAGCTCTAGCTCGCCTAGCGAGTTGTTTAGGCCAGTACCTGTAAGTTCGCCATGGCGAGCTTGCTAACTCGCCGTAGCGAGCTAGCCCAGAATTACTTCACTTTTTCAGTTTTAAAAATGATTAATCACTCGTTTTATATCATAACCTGAGAAAGATAAATTGCAGTCGTATAATGTATTTAATATTGTACGGAAAGTCAGACACAATTCTGAAAATTAAGGATAACTTAGAATTAAGGTTGTATGATCCCTCGGGTTTGGGAATTATTGGTAGCATGTTAATAATTTAGTGATCAGTCGAATTAATAATGTGATTATGTTATCAGTATGGACTTCGTTTTAGATGTTCCATTAGAAAAATTTATGTGAGCTTTATGCCGGAGCGCTTTCTGCTCGCGGATAAGGCGAACCCCTGAGACGTGCTCACCTTAGAGGGTTTGCGGTTTAAAATGAACAAGATAAACTTGTGTTACACCTTTATATTATTGTTTAAAATAATTATGCTATGAATTTAGTTTATGATATGACTGATTAGGAGCCCCGGCTTTATAGCCTAGGAGGGTAGTAGAATTCACTGGGACGAAGTGACTGTCTCACCCCACTCCCTATTTGAAACAGGAAAACAGGTTGATTAGGTAAGCCTTGGTGTTGGAGTCGCTGCTGCTGTTGGAGGATCGCATTTAGTCATTCTATGCTTTCTTCATTGTTTACTCGTGTTGTCTTTCGTTTCCGCTATGTTATTTGATCTCGTTTGTATTTCTGCACCTGTGCGTGCTTATTTGAATAATGTAATTGTAATGAACTCAGTACTATTTATAATATTCTGCATTATATTCTAGACAATAATGTGGGGTATTACATTTGGTATCAGAGCAGGTCGATTCAGATCTTGCGTGAGTTCATTAGTATTACCTTTCCAATCCCAGTAGTTGTCTAGTTTCCCTACATACGTTCTAGATGTCATGTCACTTTAGGCCTAGCTAACTTGATTTGATATTGGCAGTTAGAGCGAAATGTCTGGAGAGAGACGAGGACCTGGAAGGCCACCAAGAAGGCAGAACGTAGAAGAAGAAGAAGAACCGCAAGTATTTGGAGATGCTAACGCCAACATGTGGGCAGAGATGATGCATCAGCATCAGCAGTTTCAAGCCCAACAAGCACAACAGCATCAGGAGTTTATGGCCATGTTTCAGCAGCACATGAATGCTCCCCCTCCTCAGAACTTGGGGACGAGCGCTGCTTTCCGAGAATTTTGTAGAATGAGCCCTCCAGAGTTTTATGGTGAATATAATCCCGCAAAGGCCAGAGAATGGTTGCAAAGGATGACTGGCATTCTGGACTCCATGACTTGCTCAGAGACAGATAAAGTAACTTTCGTCTCCCGCTTCTTCAGGGGTGACGCTTGCAATTGGTGGGAAAGTACCAAGCAGTACATGGAAGCCAGCCATACAGAGATTAACTGGCAGAATTTCAGGCGCTTGTTCATTGGTCATTACATCCCTGAGAGCTACCAATTCCAGATGGAACGGGAATTAACTGAGTTGAAGCAAGGTAGTCTGACGGTAGCTGAATATACCATGAAGTTCAATGAGCTGGTCCGGTATGTTGCTGATGGTGACGATGCCCCTACCGAGGCCTGGAAAATGAAGAAATACAGGATAGGGCTTCGAGCGGATATAGCTCACGACGTGGCAATGCAGCAGATCACTAGTTTTGGTGATCTAGTGCAGAAGAGCTATCACGCCGAAGCAGGTCTTAGCAACATCCACAAGGAGAAGAATGAGGTGAATCAGAAGAAGAAGGGTTTGTTTGGTAAGTTTGGTTTGAACTTGAAGTCTAAGGGTAACTCCAGCATGGGCAAGCAGAGTCACTCTCAACGCTCGCCCAAGAACTGTTCAGATTGTGGATATCCTCACAGCGGAGAATGCATGAAAGGCAAGAATATGTGCTATTACTGCAAGCAACCTGGGCACTTCAGGAATGAGTGTCCGAAGTTGAAGAAGCACGGTGAATCCAGTGGATCCGCGAAGAATAAAGGTCGGGTATATTCTTTGGACTGCAATAAAATAAGATCTAATAATGCTTTAATTATGGATGTATGTTTGTTAGGACAGTCTAAGGTCTTAGTACTCTTTGACTGTGGAGCCACCAACTCTTTTATAGCCGTAGACTGTGTCATGCGGTTAGGAATTCCTTCTGTACCTCTCGTACCCCCAATGTCTGTCGCTGTCGCTACTGGCGGCAGAGTCACTTCAAAGAAAGTCTGTCAAAATTGTCCCATCTTAGTCGGAAGTAAGGTCTACCACATTGATTTAATATGTCTACCTCTAAAAGACTTTGATGTCGTTCTTGGCATGGATTGGCTCTCAGCCAATACCGTGTACATTGGTTGTGCGGAAAAGAATTTGTTCATTCCTTCAGAAACTTCTGCAGAAAGTAGAGCCTTATCTGCTTTACTGCAAAACACTCACCAGATGATCCAGTATTTAGGTGCCAACAGCAAGTGTTTCAGTGTCTTGTTCACTATTGATCATGAGTCTAGTTTGAGTCCTAGCAATATCCCTATAGTTAGCGAGTATTTAGATGTTTTCCCTGATGATATCATGAGTCTCCCTCCCGAGCGTGAAATAGAGTTCTCTATAGATCTTGTTCCGGGTTCACAGCCCATCTCAGTTGCCCCTTATAGGATGTCTCCATTAGAACTTCTTGAGCTTAAAACTCAACTTGAGGAACTACTCCAGAAGCATTTCATTCGTCCAAGTGTCTCTCCTTGGGGAGCACCCGTGTTACTTGTGAAAAAGAAGGACGGTACTATGCGCTTATGCATTGACTACCGCCAGCTCAATAAAGTGACAATCAAAAACAAGTATCCGCTACCTCGGATTGATGATCTCTTAGATCAACTCAGAGGTGCCACTGTGTTTTCAAAGATTGATCTTCGTTCCGGCTATCATCAAATCAGAATCAAATCCTCAGACGTGTCTAAGACGGCTTTTCGGACGCGTTATGGGCATTACGAATTCCTAGTTATGCCTTTTGGATTGACTAATGCTCCTGCTGTGTTTATGGATTACATGAACAGGATTTTCCAGCCATACCTCGACAAATTTGTTGTCATCTTTATAGATGATATCTTAATCTATTCTCGCAATCAAAAAGATCATGCTGAACATCTCAGGATTGTTTTGGAAGTTCTGAGAGAGAAGAAGTTATATGCTAAGTTCAGCAAGTGCGAATTCTGGCTCTCAGAAATTAAATTTCTGGGACATGTCATTTCCCAAGGCGGTGTATCTGTCGATCCATCCAAGGTAGAAGCAGTACTTAACTGGGAAAGACCCAACAATGTATCAGAAGTCAGAAGTTTCTTGGGATTAGCAGGTTATTACCGGAGATTCATTCTTGGATTTTCGGAAATCGCCTTACCCTTGACCCGATTGACCAGGAAAGGTACTCCTTTTGTTTGGGATGCTGATTGTGAAGTGAGTTTCAGGACGTTGAAAGAAAAGTTAACCAGTGCTCCTGTATTGGTCATTCCTGATCCTAATCGGAAGTACGTGGTGTATTGTGATGCATCACATAAAGGTCTTGGTTGTGTTTTAATGCAAGATGGAGCTGTGGTAGCATATGCCTCGCGGCAATTGAAACCACACGAGCAAAATTATCCAACCCATGATTTGGAACTAGCAGCAATTATTTTCGCTCTAAAGATTTGGAGACATCACTTGTATGGTGTTCAATTCGATCTTTTCAGCGACCATAAAAGTCTGAAATACCTGTTTGACCAGAAAGACCTGAATATGAGGCAGCGTAGGTGGATGGAATATTTGAAGGACTTCGATTTCAATCTCAACTACCATCCTGGCAAAGCGAATGTTGTGGCAGACGCTTTGAGCAGGAAAGCCTTATATGCTTCCGAACTCTTAATGCAGCAGTGTGGTTTGTATGAGAAGTTCAGAGACCTGAATCTGAATGTTGTGTACAGAAAGAGCGGCATTAGAATCAACCGTATGGAGTTGTCATGCGATCTGCGCTCGAGGGTAGTGCAGGCGCAGCGAAGTGATATGGACCTTCAAAGGAAATTGAACAACCCAGAGCTCTCAATTGCATCGGATGGTGCTATGTTGTATGATGGAAGATTGTGTGTACCTAATGACGATGAACTGAAAAGGGTAATTCTTGATGAGGCACACAAAAGTGGATTCTCGATTCATCCAGGATCCACCAAAATGTACCATGACTTGAAGCAGTGTTACTGGTGGCCGAACATGAAGGCCGAAATCGCAGATTTTGTGTCTAGGTGTTTGGTTTGTCAACAAGTGAAGATTGAACACCAGAAGCCTGGAGGTCAGTTGCAACCGTTAGAAATTCCAGAGTGGAAGTGGGAACACATCTCTATGGACTTTGTTGGAGGTTTACCCCGAAACCAGAAGGGTCAAGATTCAATTTGGGTAATCGTTGATAGATTGACCAAGTCAGCTCACTTCATTCCTGTGAAATCCACCTATAAGGCCACGCAGTATGCAGCTATTTTTATAGAGCATATTGTGAGATTGCATGGTGTGCCACTCAGCATCGTTTCAGATCGTGATACAATCTTTACTTCTAGGTTTTGGAAAGCCTTCCAGCATGCGATGGGTACTCGATTGAGAATGAGTACGTCGCATCATCCTCAGACAGATGGACAGTCTGAAAGAACTATTCAAACTCTTGAAGATATGCTTCGTGCATGTGTTTTGGAAGATGGCGGTAGTTGGAGCAACTACTTGCACTTGATTGAATTCTCTTATAATAACAGTTACCATTCCAGTATCGGGATGGCACCGTTTGAAGCTTTATATGGAAGAAAGTGTAGAACTCCTTTGTGTTGGACGGAAGTCGGTGATCGCGGATTGCTTGGACCAGACCTTATTCAAGAGACGACTTTAAAGGTTAAGTCAATCCGTGAAAAGATGAAGGTTGCGCAGAGTCGGCAAAAGAGTTATGCCGACAGAAGAAGGAGACCGTTGGAATTTGATGAAGGAGACCATGTGTTCTTGAAGGTTACTCCGAAGTTGGGATTACGTGGTGTATTTAGGACCAAGAAACTCTGTCCAAGATATATTGGACCCTATCAAATCATCCGACGCGTTGGTTCTGTAGCCTATCAGTTAGCTCTTCCTCCTTCTATGTCAGGGCTACACGACGTGTTCCATGTCTCTCAGCTTCGCAAGTACATTCCAGATCCCTATCAGCCTATAGCAATCGAGCAGATAGATCTTCAGCCGGACTTGACTTACCAACCTGATCCTATTCGAATCGTTGATCGTGATGTCAAAACTCTTCGGAATAAGAGAATTCCCATCGTCAAGGTTGAATGGGCGCAGTCCCCGGACGGCGAATACACTTGGGAATTGGAATCAGACATGATGAACAACTACCCTCACCTATTCTAAAGGTAAACTTCTGAATTTCGAGGACGAAATTCCTTTAAGGGGGGTAGATTGTAACATCCCCAATTTCTAAAATTACCTAGTTAATTTAATTAAAGATTATTTATCAATTAAATTTAATTAAAGGTGATTAAGAAACTAATTCGTGGGGATTAGGGTGTTAGGTGTGTTAATTGGGAATTTAACTACACCTAAGTTACACACTTGGAACACTAGTTACTTGAGTTTTTCTAAATTCAAACTCTCCCTCTCACCAATGACTCACTATTGCACTAACCTCACCATATACTTCCCTCCACTCACAACCCATGCAAACTAAGACAAGAATTCACTCTTCACACTTCAGCAGAAACTGAAGCTCACTACCTACTTCCTCTTATCTTCTCACGCCAAACAACAATAAACATATGAAGCCAAATTCCTCAATTTTCCTAGTAACACTAAAGCTTGGATTCTTCCTTCACATGCAAACTCCATTTCACTTCAGAGATTCCTCTCTGAGTACACTCACAGAGATTCCCACAGCTCCACAGTACCTTCATCATGTGAAATTGCTGAACAACAACAACACCCATATCACCTATTTACAAACCAATAGAACTACATGCATGGCTAACTTCTGGCCAAACTCTCCACTGTTCCACCTCAGAAATCTCATCTATTTAAACCCCTTCAAGTTAACTGAAAACATCATCAAACACTTATCAAATTCGTAGACAAGCTTAAGGGTGTTTTCAAGTGTCAAAGTCCAATTCTGGTCCAGTCAGTTCGAGAGTCTTTAGGAGGTTGCTGTAGCTGCCCTAGAGAGCCCAGGAAGCAAGGAAAAGCTTCAATCCAGGTGGGTTCTTAGGCTAGTTTAGTTAGAATTCCCTTAATTTATGAGTTTGCATGTTAACTTAAGAAATAAGGAATTAATTGTGTGAGGAGAATTAGCTCCCAATTTCTCTTCTATTCTGTTATATATTGACTATATTGTATAACTGCACTTTCTCAGAGTTTGATTGTAGGTGAATCTTTGAAAATATTGGAAATTCGTAAAACAGGGGTCTTTCTGACTTAACTCGCCGTAGCGAGTTGCTAGCGAGCACTCATGGCGAGCTCAAGGTTCTGGGCTGAAGAACTTCGCCATGGCGAGCTCTAGCTCGCCTAGCGAGTTGTTTAGGCCAGTACCTGTAAGTTCGCCATGGCGAGCTTGCTAACTCGCCGTAGCGAGCTAGCCCAGAATTACTTCACTTTTTCAGTTTTAAAAATGATTAATCACTCGTTTTATATCATAACCTGAGAAAGATAAATTGCAGTCGTATAATGTATTTAATATTGTACGGAAAGTCAGACACAATTCTGAAAATTAAGGATAACTTAGAATTAAGGTTGTATGATCCCTCGGGTTTGGGAATTATTGGTAGCATGTTAATAATTTAGTGATCAGTCGAATTAATAATGTGATTATGTTATCAGTATGGACTTCGTTTTAGATGTTCCATTAGAAAAATTTATGTGAGCTTTATGCCGGAGCGCTTTCTGCTCGCGGATAAGGCGAACCCCTGAGACGTGCTCACCTTAGAGGGTTTGCGGTTTAAAATGAACAAGATAAACTTGTGTTACACCTTTATATTATTGTTTAAAATAATTATGCTATGAATTTAGTTTATGATATGACTGATTAGGAGCCCCGGCTTTATAGCCTAGGAGGGTAGTAGAATTCACTGGGACGAAGTGACTGTCTCACCCCACTCCCTATTTGAAACAGGAAAACAGGTTGATTAGGTAAGCCTTGGTGTTGGAGTCGCTGCTGCTGTTGGAGGATCGCATTTAGTCATTCTATGCTTTCTTCATTGTTTACTCGTGTTGTCTTTCGTTTCCGCTATGTTATTTGATCTCGTTTGTATTTCTGCACCTGTGCGTGCTTATTTGAATAATGTAATTGTAATGAACTCAGTACTATTTATAATATTCTGCATTATATTCTAGACAATAATGTGGGGTATTACAGATAGAGTCCAAAACTTTGAAATTTAATTAATGTAGGAGTATGGTGGGATCGAGTAAATTGGTTCAAAGTGTACATACCATCATATTTTGTGTTCAAATCATCTACCTTATAAAAAATTGTCAAAATAAATAAATAATAATTATATTATATTATATGTAAAGATAAAGATGCTATTATTTCATTGTTTCTAAATATATAATTTCATGAACGAAAATACCAAAAATGAATGAAAATTGGTAATACTATTAAATAAGTGTTGAGTGTAAATTTTTTTTTTCAACAGTCTACACTCACTCAGTCAGCAAGTGCCGACTGAGCTACTCCACCCACCCCATTCGTGTAAATATTTTGAAAGTAATAGGGTTAAATATTCCTATAAAAACTTGACTTTGAAAATAAATATGTAAAAAGTAACAAAAAAAAAAAATATTTAAAGATTTTTCTTTTTAAAGTGTGTTTGGATGAGAAAATATTTTAAGATAGTGTAATTGTTTTTTGGAAATTCAATTTTTTCTTTGTAAATTTTACAAATAAAAAAAATAATTTCCTCAGAAGATTTTACAAATATAAAGGAACCCTTCGGCCTAAGTTTTGATTATGTGAAACAAAATTCTTCCTATACTATTTTATTACTAATTTATTTTCCCTTTTTCACATCTACTTCCAGATTCTTTGAAATTCTTTAGCACAATACCACTTTATATTTAGGTATCACTATCTCAAACCGCCATATTTTTTACCTTTCTTTTTTGTGAATTTTTCACATTCTTATTAAGTTGATTTCTTTGCTTCTTAAAGACTCATTTTTTGTGCCATTTATTTCCTCTTTAATTATTCAGTTTTGTGTGTTGAGTAGAACTGTAGAAGAAGTAATAATCCTAAAATTTCATCAACAACTCAAACCGTCAATTTTTTTGTTTTGTTTTTATTGATTTTTGTGAATGAACCATCATTTTTTACCTCTATTTGAAGTTGTGTTTGCTAATTTTATAAATTTGCTTCTTAAATCACCATTTTTTTTTATAAAAAAAAAAAAAAAAACGTCATTTATTTGTTGAGTTTGTAACATTTCTTCTTAAACTTTAACATATGCAGCTAAAACACCACTGAAGCATTGCAGTGTTCGACAAAGCCGTCAAAAGGTAAAATAACTTTAAGTTTTCATTTTTAGTTTTTCCAACTTTACACATTTCATATCTTTTTAGCAATGCCTTAAACTTGAATATGATTTAGGCCAATTTCATATAGTTTCAGTTAGTGTCTTTGTTGGTGGTTAAGATTTTTTTTATTCATTCATAACTATATGGATATAATTTAATCTAACCGTACAAAAATTTTGATATCCGACTTATGGACCGACTAAATTTATCATTGCTAGAATAAAAATAAAGTTGTAGTGATGATAGAGTCTAAAACTTTGAAATTCAATTAATGTAGTGTGGAGTATGGTAGCATTGAGTTTAAGATCATGTTTTCTCTAGCTATCCAAATTGTACCATCATATTTTGTATTAGCAGTATTGAAAATTTGTGGCTTAGAAAGTTGTATATGAATATGGTATTGTTTTTATTTTGGTGCAAATAGTTTTGTGTTGAGGTGGGGTGTGTAATGTCAAACTCCTGAACAACGTTTGATAAAAGAAAAAAACTCCCGAACAACATAGTGTTAAAAAAAAAAACCCAATAATATATACTAGTACAACAATAACTATGCATACTCCTATCTAATTAATTAGGAGGAATACTTTCATGTTCACCGATATTTGAACGTCAAACAATTTGGTCACATACATATAGTTAAAAATGTTAAACTAGCCATACCAAAAGAGAAATGAGATTAGAGGAGACTAAGGTTTTACTCAATAATAATAGCTTAATATAATAAAAGTTACAAGTAAATATATAATAAAATTTAACGGACTATCCTAAAGAGTCCAATAGCATAAGCCCATTAACTTATTATCTAACATCTCCCCTCAAACTCATGATGCATCAACAAGAAGCATTATGAGTTTGTCAAACCGAAAACGAAAAACATTACTGAAAAAATATAAACTTTAAACACTACCCCTCAAGCTAAAGCTTACTAAGCTTCCAGCTTGTTACAAAGTTAACTCTGAAAAATTAAACTAAACTAACTAATAGTATTGCCAACAATTATGACATACCAACGTTTTCTTTCGATATGTTGGATCAAAGTCTCTTTGCATTCATGCTAATCACATTGTTTGTTTACAAGACCCAAAGGTCTTTTTATAAAATACAAAGCTAGACACAACTTAGCTCAAACACGAGCTGTAAAAACCTAACAACCTAACAAAGACACAATCTGTTATAACTGACATAGCAAACTGCTCGCTACACACCTTTGCGAGGCGAGCGTATGATGAGCATACTCCTATATCAAACTTGTTGTGGCGAGCTTATAAACAATCTACTAAACAACTAACATTCCCTCCCTTAAACTAGTTGTAGTCTAACTCTAAGTTTACTTCATGATCCAAGCATCAATCTGCCTTTGCCCTCTTCTGTACTCCAAGTAGGTTTCTCAATTTCTCAAAAGCATCCAATTTTAAGGCTTTGGTCATTACATCTGCAACTTGGTCTTGTGATCCAGTATGCATCAGTTCCACTACTCATTCACAGCTCAGGTTTCTCAATAAGTGAAACCTTATGTCTATGTGCTTGCTTCTGCCATATAGCACAGGGTTTTTGCTCAATTTGATTGTTGAATTGTAGTCATAGTACACAGTCAAACACTTCTTCAATTTAAGTCCCATCTTCTCAAGTATCCTTTGTAACCAGATACCTTGACAAACACAATGTGCAGCAACAATGAATTTTGCTTCTGTGGTGGATAAGGTCACTATAGGCTTTTTTCTTGAGGACCAAGATATGGCACCAGCTCTTATCATAAACACATATCTTGATGTGCTTTTCCTGTCATCTAAGTTGTTGGAACAAAATTATGATTTTGTATCTCCTTAATTGATTTTGATGATAACAATGTATTTAAAGTTAAATTGGAGTACTAATAATTTAATTTAGTGTGCAGGATTAAAAGTTAAAATTTGCGTACTAAAGCACCTTAGAATTTCTGAAGGAATTACTTCTGAGCTTACCAGATCTGAAGCAAGTAATTCTGAGCCTGTCAAACTCTGAAGCTATTATCTGAAGGCTCATCAGAGATAAATGTTAAGCTACACTTGAGAATACAATTTTATTGAAGACTGTGCCTGACTAAGTCCAAACGTAGAAACCAAGAATGAAAAGGTTTGACCATGGAAAGGTCCTTTTCAAGTCAGGCTTCAGAAACGAATATTTCCTTATTTAGCTTACACCAAGGTTCAAATATCAAAAGCCAAAAGGAATCTCTCATTTTGTAGTAAACGTTAAGCTCCTAAGCATCTGCAAATCAGAACAGCTAATAAGCTCACTGATCAATACAAAGGAGCGTCTCAATTCTTCAAACGGCTATAATCTTCAACGTTCACTTTTTCACCTATAAAAGGAAGAAGATTTGTGAAGAATTCGTATCAAGACTTAAGCTTCTGAACGTGCTGAACCTCTGTCAAATTCTAAAGCTATCAAACACTTAGAAACTTTGTGATAATTTTCTAAGTTAAGTCTTGTAACTGTGTTGTATTTTGTAAACACCTCTGATTGTATATCAAGTGTTAATCTCATATCTTTATTATTATTAAACTTGTTGGAAGTCTCTTGCATTGTGCTTGAGCGTTGGAAGTCTCTTGCATTGTGCTTGAGCATTGGAAGTCTCTTGCTTTGTGCTTGAGCATTTGTAATCTGAGTGATTATAGTGAAATCTCTTGTGAAGGACAAGAGGACTGGACTACTCCTGTTAGTGGGAGGAACCACTATAAAAATTCTGAGCATATCTCTATCCCTATCCTCATATATATTGTGTGTGTTACAACTTATCCGCTGCATTTGTTTTAACTTAGAAAAAGTCTTAACACAATTCAACCCCCCCTTCTTGTGTGTTTTTCAACCTTCAATTGGCATCAGAGCTCCGGTCTGTTGCTTTTCACTTAACAGTGAAACAGTAAAAGATCTAGGGGTACTTAGTTGAAAAACATGTCTGGTGTTACCTCTCCTTCTGCTTCCTCTGGACCTGATCACTCTGCTGTTCCACCTCCTCACAACTATGATAGGGAAAGGAACAGTGATAATCACAGAGACAAACCACCTTACTTCAACAGTGATCCTACTACTTTTCCTTTCTGGAAAACCAAGATGTATAGTTACATCATTGGGACTGATGATGAGTTATGGGATATCATTGAAGATGGTATACATTTTGAACACATGGATGATGAAGGTATTGTAAGAAATACCTACAGAAAGTTCTTTGATGCTGAAAAGAAGAAACAGTATAAGAAGCATCATACTGTTAAGAATATGCTTATTGGTGCAATATCTCATGCTGAGTATTTAAAAATATCCAACAAGTCATGTGCCAAAACTATCTGGGACTCTCTATGTTCCACCTATGAAGGAAATAAGCAAGTCAAAGAAGCTAAGGCAAACTTATTAGTTCATCAATATGAGCTGTTCAGAATGAAGGAAGATGAAGATATTGAAACCATGTATTCAAGGTTTCAAACCCTTGTCTTTGGTCTTCAAGTTCTGAAGAAAAGCTACACTGCATCTGATCACGTGAAGAAAATTCTGAGGAGCTTACCTTCCAAATGGAGACCAAAAGTTACAGCTTTCCAGGAATCCAAGGATTTGGACAATGTGACTCTTGAAGATTTAATAAGCTCACTCAGAAGTCATGAGCTAGAACTTATGTCAGATGAACCTGTCAAGAAGATGAAGTCCTTGGCTCTAAGCTCTGTTCAGACTTCCTCAAAAGCTGCAAAGATCAAAGTGTCTGAACAAGAGGAAGAAACTTCTGATGATATGATGGATGAAAATTCTGAGAATGAAGAAATGGCACTAATGGTTAGAAGATTTCAGAAATGGAACAAGAAATACAAAAGGTTTCCAAACAAAGGAAACAACTCAAGAAGTTCCTTTTCAAAGGACAAAAAGGAAGAACTGAACAAGTGCTATAACTGCAAGAAATCTGGACACTTCATTGCTGACTGTCCAGAAATGTCATCCAAGGACAAAGGAAAGAATAAGAGCTTTGGGAAAGAAAAGTACAAAGAAAAGGTAAGGAAGAGTTTGTTAGCCACTTGGGAGACCATTGAAAATGACTCTGAAGGAGAAGATGATGAAGAAGGCAATCTGGCTTTAATGGCAAGAACTTCTGAAGGTAACAACTCTGATAGAGATTCTGAAGATGACTCAGATGATGAAAATGAGGTATACTCTAACATGACTAAATCTGAATTAATTGATTCTCTTAAGATTGCTGTGAAACATTACACTCGTATGGTAGGTCAACACAAAATTCTGAAGAATGTTCATGAATCATTGAAAAAGGATGCCAAGATTCTTTATGATGAAAATGAATCGTTAAACATTCGTATTTGTCATGTTGAATCTAACTATGTCTTGGCAGACAAGCTCAATGATGATCATGAAGATGCTCTTCACGAATTTATTCGTTGTACCTTCAATAGGAGTAAAATGGCTTCCATGATTTATCATATGACTCGTAACTATGGTGAAGGCATTGGTTATTCTCGGTTTAAGAACTGGGATAAACCTCTGAAATCATATAGTGAGGATGACACTCCACTTGAATTATTCTCTACCTTTGTTAAAAGTGGTACACTCGATCTGAAGGCATCCAACTCTGAAGGAGGTTCTGAACCTGAACCCAAAGACTCAGAAGTTCCAAGTTCTTCTGAACCTAAAATTTATGAGTCCAAAAGTTCTCAAGTTAAGGCTCAGAAGTCATCTGAACCTCTGATAAATCAAGGCAAAGTTACTTCAGATCCTTGCTTGACCTTTGGAACTGTGATATACTCCAGATCAAAATCCAAGAATCAAATTAAGCCTAAACATTCTTGTCAAAGCTTAATTAATTCTAGATCTTGTGTTGATCATAGAAAACAAAGAAGGAATACTATTCAGAAGACTAACTCTAAAGGACCCATCAGAATATGGGTACCAAAATCTGAAATAGTGTTTGCTTCAGATGCACATGCAAGGAAAGGTAAAACAGCAGCCCTGGTACCTGGACAGTGGTTGCTCACGACATATGACGGGAGAAAAGCATATGTTCCAACCCCTAACTCTGAAAGAGGGAGGCTCTGTGGGGTTTGGAGGAAAACAAAAAGGGAAGATCATTGGTACAGGTACAGTTGGTAATTCCTCCCTTTCCATTAAAGATGTTTGGTTAGTTGATGGACTTAAACATAATCTATTGAGCATTAGTCAATTTTGTGACAATGGATGTATTGTTACATTTGATAAGAAATCATGTATTGTATCAAAAGACTCTGACAAATCTGTAGTATTCAAAGGAATGAGAGTTGGCAATGTTTATAAAGTAAACTTTTCTGATTTGGTTGACCAAAAGATTATATGTCTTTTGTCTCTGAGTGATGAGAAATGGTTATGGCACAAGCGTCTTGGTCATGCTAACTGGAGGTTGATCTCTAAGCTTAGCAAACAAAAGCTTGTTAGTGGTTTGCCTGACATTGATTATCAATCAGATGCACTCTGTGGCTCATGTCAAAAAGGAAAATTTGCTAAGACTTCCTTCAAGTTTAAAAACATTGTCTCTACTTCCAGACCCTTAGAATTGCTTCACATTGATCTGTTTGGTCCTGTTTCGACAGCCTCTATCAATGGTAAGAAATATGGATTGGTCATGGTTGATGATTTCAGTAGATGGACTTGGGTGAAATTCCTACGTTCTAAGAGTGAAGCATTTGTGGTGTTCAGTGACTTCTGCACACAAATACAAAGTGAAAAGGATCTTCGGATTCTGAAGGTTAGAAGCGACTATGGGGGAGAGTTCGAAAATGACTCTTTCGAATCTTTCTGCTCAGAGCATGGAGTAATCCATGAATTCTCTTCTCCTAGAACACCACAGCAGAATGGTGTTGTAGAAAGAAAGAATAGATCTTTGCAAGAAATGGCTCGTACCATGATGCTTGAGTCTAACCTAGCTAAGTTCTTGTGGGCAGAAGCCGTGAGTACTGCTTGCTATGTTCAGAATAGAATCTACATCAGACCTATTCTGAACAAAACTGCTTATGAACTGTTCAAAGGAAGAAAACCCAATATTTCTTATTTTCATCAGTTTGGATGTACTTGTTATATTCTAGACAACAAGGTCTATCGAAAGAAATTTGATGCTAGAGCTTATAAGGGTATCTTTATAGGCTACTCTGAACGCTCAAAAGCATACAGATTGTATAATTCTGAAACTCACACAGTTGAAGAATCTATACATGTTAGATTTGATGATAAAGAGCCCGACGATAAAATGTCAGAGCAAGCTGAGACTTTTGCAGAGTTTCAAGTTTCCTCAAATTCTGAGTGTGAAGATCTCTCCATTGTTGTATATCCATCTGAGACTCAAAATGAAGATATCTCTGAAGGCCTTGAATCTGAAGACCCTTCAGAAACTGAACCCTCTCAGACACCTGCTCCACCTAAGAGTAAATTCAAGTATAGATCATCTCATCCTGAAGAGCTAATTGTTGGTAACAAGGATAGCCCAAGAAAGACCAGATCTGCTTTCAAAGAGGATGAATCCTTAGTTGGGTTAATTTCATTAATTGAACCCACAAACATAGAAGAAGCACTCTCAGATGATGGGTGGATTGTTGCAATGCAAGAAGAACTCAATCAATTTGAAAGAAATGACGTTTGGGATCTGGTACCAAAACCCAAACACAAGAACATTATTGGAACAAAATGGGTATTCAGAAACAAGTCAAATGAAAAGGGAGAAGTTGTTAGAAACAAAGCTAGACTGGTTGCACAAGGTTATAGTCAGCAAGAAGGCATAGATTTCACTGAAACCTTTGCACCAGTAGCAAGACTTGAAGCAATAAGACTTCTCTTGTCCTATGCAGTTAATCATAACATCACTCTATTTCAAATGGATGTAAAAAGTGCATTTCTGAATGGAGTAATTTCTGAAGAGGTCTATGTCAAACAACCTCCTGGCTTTGAAGATATAAAGTGTCCTGATCATGTTTACAAATTGAAGAAATATCTGTATGGTTTGAAACAAGCTCCAAGAGCTTGGTATGAGAGGTTAAGTATATTTCTTCTAGAAAACGGTTTTGAAAAAGGACATGTTGATAACACTCTTTTTAGAAAAACCTTAAAAACTGATATCTTAATTGTTCAAATTTATGTTGATGATATTATCTTTGGTTCAACTAATGCTTCTCTTTGCAAGAGTTTCTCTAAGCTTATGCAGGATGAATTTGAAATGAGTATGATGGGAGAACTAACATTCTTTTTGGGAATTCAAATTAATCAAAGAAAAGAAGGAGTATATGTGCATCAAACCAAATACACAAAGGATTTACTGAAGAAATTTGGTCTTGAAGATTGCAAACCAATGTCAACTCCTATGCATCCCTCTAGCAGTCTTCTGAAGGAAGAATCTGAAGGCAAAGTAGATCAGAAATTATATAGAGGTATGATTGGTTCCCTCCTTTATCTCACTGCTTCTAGACCAGATATCTTGTTCAGTGTATGCTTGTGTGCTAGATTTCAATCAGATCCTAGAGAGTCTCATTTAACTGCTGTTAAGAGAATCTTTAGATATTTGAAAGGAACCACTAATCTTGGATTACTTTATAAGAAATCCTTAGATTATCAGCTTATTGGATTCTGTGATGCTGACTATGCTGGTGATAAAATTGAAAGGAAGTCCACTAGTGGAAACTGTCAATTTCTAGGTGAAAACCTTATATCATGGGCTAGTAAGAGACAAGCAACTATTGCTCTATCTACAGCAGAAGCAGAGTACATCTCAGCTGCTAAGTGTTGCACTCAATTGCTCTGGATGAAACATCAGCTGGAGGATTATCAGATAAGGATAAGTAGTATACCACTTCTCTGTGATAATACTGCTGCTATCTGTTTGTCTAAGAATCCTATTTTGCATTCACGAGCTAAACACATTGAGATCAAGCATCACTTCATTAGAGATTAGGTTCAGAAGGGAGTAATTGAGATTCAATTCATTGATACTGAGCATCAATGGGCTGATATCTTTACCAAACCTCTTGCTATTAATCGTTTCGATTTTATCAAGAAAAATCTGAACATGGTTTTTATTTCTGAATGATGTTTCTGAATGCTGTTAACTCTGAATGAATAAATTAGTTCTGAAGGGCCTCAGAAGTTTGGACGGCTCATAAACTATTATATAGGTTCTGAAGCACTCTCTCATCTGAAGCAATCAGAATTATTTATTATTAAATATGATCTCTTGTGACTCAGATACCTACTCTAAGTGTTAGTTGACTGCTCAGTTTCTCTAACTGACAGCTGGCTTCTGAAAACACTACTTATCTGTGTAACTTCCCATCATGTCTAGTAACCGCTGGGTAATGGAGGAGAGCTAATGATGATTTTATTAAAAGTAACTGCCACGCCCCCATTACGTCACTATCTTGTTTCCCCCAATATTTTGAAACTTACACTATAATCACTTATCACACACTAGTCACTATCACTTCTCACGTTTTCAACTTCTTCTTTCAAAATTTTCATCTCTTTTTCTCTCAAAATTCTTTTCTATCTTCCTCAATCGTCAACTTCAATGGCTTCTTCATCTAAAGCTACTATCATTCCTAACCTTATTGAATCTCAAGAAGATGTCTCCAGAAATCTTGAACCTTCATCTGTTCGCTTTGAGCAATTAGAGCTAGTTGCAGAAAGTTCAATCGACTTTGAATCGTTTAGGGTAAACGATTTGGAACTAAGAAGTTACTTTGAGAATCAAGGATGGACGAACTACTTTGATATGCTGAACGGTGTCGTTTATCCAAATTTAGTCAAGGAATTTTGGGTTGGCGCGGAAGTGTTTACTAAATAAAAGGCTAAAGCGGAATTGGAAAGGGCCATTGCCAAGAATCCAGAAGTTAACAAGAACAAGTCTTGTGAGGAATTAGGTTTGAAACCTTACATTGGTCCTGAAATTCGTTCAACAATTCTCGGTGTACCTGTGTCAATCACAAGAAAACACTTTGCTGAACTCCTTCAGATTCCTAATGAAGGATTCTTTCAAGTTGATACTGACAAACCTCCACCCCTAACCAAGCATAGAGCTGAGATTAAAGATACTTTATATGAGGATCCCACTCATATGGGAAGAACTTCTGGGCTGTTTAAAGTTGCAAAGCTTCTGCACAAAATTCTTCTCTCTACCATCATTCCAAGGGTTGGTGGAACTGATCAGATTTCGTGGGATCAAAGGCATTTGCTTCTCTTCTTAGTAAAAGGTACTAAGTTAAATTTACCAGCTTATCTCTTCCATTATCTCTGTACCTATATCAGAAACACTACAGAGAAATCTAAGCACTGGGTTGCTTATCCAAGATTGCTCTCTGAGCTCTTTTACCAATGGCGTTTGGTGGATAAGTTGAGGGAAGTTGGAGCTGAGGATACCACTGTTGAGTTAAGGACTCCCTTCCTTTCTGCTGAAAATCTGTGCAATGTGCAAAAGATCTCTAAGGATAATCTGAAGTATCCTCAATCTCCTACCAAGAGAAGGGTAACATCCCTCAGAGATGATGTTCACCCTGTGTATAAGAATGAGCCAATGGATGTTATTGCTCATTACATTGCTGCTAGAAGGGAAGAAGGTGTTTATCTTACCCTTGATGATTTACAGTCTGAACCTGAGGATGACTATGTGGTCAAGAAAAGAAAGAGGACAACAAAGAAGAAGAATTCTGAGGTTGCTGAAGCCCCAGAAAAGAAGAGGGTTAAGAAGGAAAAGAAGGTGAAGACCAAGAAGGTCTCTGAAGCTACTGCCAAATCTGAACGGGTACCTCAGCGCACTGAAGAGCCTTTTGTGGCACATGTTGACAGCGATTCAGATACAGAAGATGATGTGCCTCTGAGCCGCACTATCAGAATCAGGAAACCAGTTCAGATATCTATTTTAGGTATTCCTTCAACTTCTATAAATACTGTTCTTAATGCTGCACAAACTGTCAACCCCTTATCTGAACAAACTCAACCTCCTCCCCAATTCACTGAAACCATATTTGAACAACCTCCACCTCAAACTAATCCCACTCAATCTCCACCTCATCTTTCCACACATCCTACCATTGATCACCCATCTGTTGATGAATCTCAACCCATCAATATGATGCTGCCTGGTAGTAGCCAAATATTTCCAGCATTTCCCATTGTTGATGAATCCCCCACAGTCTCTGAGCTTGAAAGAGCTGTGGATCATGTACAAGAATCCATCATCTCTGTTGCATCTAAGAGAAATGAAACTCTTCATGAACTTCACTCCAAAATGCAACAACTCCATGATCTTCAACAACAAGAAACTCAACAACAACAACACCACCCACAATCACCATCTCCATACTCCACAGACACTCTCCAACACCTTGAACAACATCTTCATGGTGATCTTGTATACACTGTTTCATCACCTCAGCAATCACCTATTCACACTGCTTCCACCTCTGCACCTGCCATTATTGCTGAAACCATTCCTGACAACCCTAAATCCCCTCAGAAATCTCCTATTAAAGATTCTGAGTCTGCCCCAATAGCAATGGACATAGACCAATCTGAACCCTCTAATACTCAAACTTCTGAAGTCCCTGCTGAATCACAAACTGAACCTCCTCAGCCTTCATCTTCTAAGCCACTCACTTCTGAACCCAACACTTCAGAAATTCCAACCTCTTCACCATCTCCTGGAACTGATTCAGATCTTGAAGAAATTCGTCTTCATACTGAAACATTTCCTTGTTTCACCATGGTGCTTAACACTGAACCTCCTCAATCCTGAAAAGTCATTACCATTCCTGACTCTGACTCAGATTCTAAAGAATCTTTTACTTCAGAATCCTCGTGTGAACATTTGCCTAGACCACCACCCCCTCCTGTTTCCAATGACATGTTTGTGCGCGTTACTAACAAAATTTACAGGAAAGCAAAGGCACTTCATGATGTTAGGCGTTCACTGATGAATCCAAGAGCTTATATCATGGCTTGGGTTGAACTAAGAGAGGAAGTTCTGACTGATTTCTATCATCTGGTGGATGGGGATCTGAATGAGATGTTGGATTATCAGATTGCTCTGAAGGCTTGGTTGGATAAGCTCAAGGAAGGGTATTTGAAGATATGTGAGAAGGCGGCGCGTCATTGGCAGGAAGATTACCTCAACACTCACTTCTCACTCTCTATGCAAAGTTCCATTTCCACTGCTCTGAAGTTTTCTTTGGACCCTGGTGATTTATTTGTGAGCAAGTCAGTGATGGATGTAGTTGGCTCCTCTTCAGAACTCTCTGTACTTAAGAAAGAGCTTGAGGCTCAGAAGCAGAAGCAAGCTGCACTGAATGCTAAGATTGATCAGCTTGCCGCTCAGCAGAATGAAAATTTTGAGAGGATTGAGGCTAAACAGAATGAAATGGCAAATGATCTGAAGACCCTTAGGATCTCTTTTAGGCACTTGTTTTAGTTTCTTTTCTGAACAATTTTATCTTGGTTATGTTTTGAATATTTTGCTTAAATTTCTTTTGATTTTATGGCTTATTTCTTATTATTAATTCTTATCACTTTCTTCAAAACTTGTGCTTTGACTGACCCGTTTTTGATAATGACAAAGGGGGAGAAAATATTATATTATTTCATGTGGCAGTGAAATTAATTCTGAAGCTCTAAGATCTTACATTTTCTGAACTCTACTCTTGTTAAGTTATATAAGTCTTTTAAACTTTTAATGAGGGGGAGTAATAAATTTTGTCCAACATAAATTCGTATGATATAAGATATGCTTGCAAACCATGTCTTATATCTGTCAATCTGAAGAAATAGAGCTTGCAAACCTCTAATTCTGAAGGTAGAATATATGAAATTATATTTGACATTAAATATTACTCTTAGACTGTTTTATATTTATCATTGATAAACTTCTGAAGCTTATCAGACTCAGGGGGAGCTTGCAAACCTCAGAACCTGAAGTCAAGATGTTAAATAAAAACAACAACAATTGATTTTAAATACATATAGTTGTCATCATCAAAAAGGGGGAGATTGTTGGAACAAAATTATGATTTTGTATCTCCTTAATTGATTTTGATGATAACAATGTATTTAAAGTTAAATTGGAGTACTAATAATTTAATTTAGTGTGCAGGATTAAAAGTTAAAATTTGCGTGAAGGTTGAAAAACACACAAGAAGGGGGGGGGGGGTTGAATTGTGTTAAGACTTTTTCTAAGTTAAAACAAATGCAGCGGATAAGTTGTAACACACACAATATACATGAGGATAGGGATAGAACGATACTCTGAATTTTTATACTGGTTCCTCCCACTAACAGGAGTAGTCCAGTCCTCTTGTCCTTCACAAGAGATTTCACTATAATCACTCAGATTACAAATGCTCAAGCACAAAGCAAGAGACTTCCAATGCTCAAGCACAAAGCAAGAGACTTCCAATGCTCAAGCACAAAGCAAGAGACTTCCAATGCTCAAGCACAAAGCAAGAGACTTCCCACAAGTTTAATAAAAATAAAGATATGAGATTAACACTTGATATACAATCAGAGGTGTTTACAAAATACAACACAGTTACAAGACTTAACTTAGAAAATTATCACAAAGTTTCTAAGTGTTTGATAGCTTTTGAATTTGACAGAGGTTCTACACGTTCAGAAGCTTAAGTCTTGATACCAATTCTTCACAGATCTTCTTCCTTTTATATGTGAAAAAAGTGAACGTTGAAGATTATAACCGTTTGGAGAATTGAGACGCTCCTTTGTATTGATCAGTGAGCTTATTAGCTATTCTGATTTGCAGATGCTTAGGAGCTTAATGTTTACTACAAAATGAGAGATTCCTTTTGGCTTTTGATATTTGAACCTTGGTGTAAGCTAAAAAAGGAAATATTCGTTTCTGAAGCCTGACTTGAAAAGGACATTTCCATGGTCAAACCTTTTCATTCTTGGTTTCTACGTTTGGACTTAGTCAGGCACAGTCTTCAATAAAATTGTATTCTCAAGTGTAGCTTAACATTTATCTCTGATGAGCCTTCAGATAATAGCTTCAGAGCTTGACAGGCTCAGAATTACTTGCTTCAGATCTGGTAAGCTCAGAAGTAATTCCTTCAGAAATTCTAAGGTGCTTTAGTACGCAAATTTTAACTTTTAATCCTGCACACTAAATTAAATTATTAGTACTCCAATTTAACTTTAAATACATTGTTATCATCAAAATCAATTAAAGAGATACAAAATTATAATTTTGTTCCAACAATCTCCCCATTTTTGATGATGACAACTATATGTATTTAAAATCAATTGTTGTTGTTTTTATTTAACATCTTGACTTCAGGTTCTGAGGTTTGCAAGCTCCCCCTGAGTCTGATAAGCTTCAGAAGTTTATCAATGATAAATATAAAACAATCTAAGAGTAATATTTAATGTCAAATATAATTTCATATATTCTACCTTCAGAATTAGAGGTTTGCAAGCTCTATTTCTTCAGATTGACAAATATAAGACATGGTTTGCAAGCGTATCTTATATCATACGAATTTATGTTGGACAAAATTTATTACTCCCCCTCATTAAAAGTTTAAAAGACTTATATAACTTAACAAGAGTAGAGTTTAGAAAATGTAAGATCTTAGAGCTTCAGAATTAATTTCACTGCCACATGAAATAATATAATATTTTCTCCCCCTTTGTCATTATCAAAAACGGGTCAGTCAAAGCACAAGTTTTGAAAAAAAAAGTGATAAGAATTAATAATAAGAAATAGGCCATAAAATCAAAAGAAATTTAAGCAAAATATTCAAAACATAACCAAGATAAAATTGTTCAGAAAAGAAACTAAAACAAGTGTCTAAAAGAGATCCTAAGGTTTAGGGGTCAGAAGGGTAATAAGGGTCTTCAGATCATTTGCCATTTCATTCTGTTTAGCCTCAATCCTCTCAAATTTTTCATTCTGCTGAGCGGCAAGCTGATCAATCTTAGCATTCAGTGCAGCTTGCTTCTGCTTCTGAGCCTCAAGCTCTTTCTTAAGTACAGAGAGTTCTGAAGAGGAGCCAACTACATCCATCACTGACTTGCTCACAAATAAATCACCAGGGTCCAAAGAAAACTTCAGAGCAGTAGAAATGGAACTTTGCATAGAAAGTGAGAAGTGAGTGTTGAGGTAATCTTCCTGCCAATGACGCGCCGCCTTCTCAGAGATCTTCAAATACCCTTCCTTGAGCTTATCCAACTAAGCCTTCAGAGCAATCTGATAATCCAACATCTCATTCAGATCCCCATCCACCAGATGATAGAAATCAGTCAGAACTTCCTCTCTTAGTTCATCCCAAGCCATGATATAAGCTATTGGATTCATCAGTGAACGCCTAACATCATGAAGTGCCTTTGCTTTCCTGTAAATTTTGTTAGTAACGCGCACAAACATGTCATTGGAAACAGGAGGGGGTGGTGGTCTAGGCAAATGTTCACACGAGGATTCTGAAGTAAAAGATTCTTCAGAATCTGAGTCAGAGTCAGGAATGGTAATGACTTTTCTGGGTGGTAGGAAGGATTGAGGAGGTTCAATGTTAAGCACCATTAGGGGTGTAATTGGACCGGTTTGGATCGGTTTTTGATGAATCCAAGGTCCGAACCAATGTGTACTCAATTGGTTCGGTTTGGATCGGTTTGTCTTGTTTTTTAAAAATGAAACCGAACCAAACTAATCGGTTTGGTTCGGTTTGGTTCGGATACTTTGATCGGTTTTATAATGCTTTTTTTTTTCAATATTTTTCCTACTATTTTTTTTTTCTACTATTATTTTTTCGACGATGCGTAATCAAATATCATCATACACAATAAAAAATGAATCGCAGTTCATAACAATAACATCATTTTTTTTACACTAACAATAACATCATATTGAAACTCAAAAAGTTTTTAAACATAGTACAAAATATAATTCAGAAACTTAATTCAAACTCATATATTTGAAACTCATAAAATTTTCAAAAACTTATATTCACATAATTAAAAAGATCCAAACTTAAGGTTGCTACGTGTTTTTGAATTCAAAATCCTAACAAATATTAAGGTTGGGCCGGTTTAATGTTGACATGAGTTTATCACATATGGGCTAAAATTGATTCTATTATAGATATCGGTTTGGTTCGGTTCAATCCAATGGATTTGAAAACAGAACCGAGAACCGAACCAAACCACATCGGTTTTCAATCGGTTTGGTTCGGTTTTTGATCCGAACCAAAAAAGTCGGTTTTTTTTCGGTTTGGATTGGATTGGATCATCGGTTTAATTGGATTTTTCTGATCCGCTTACACCCCTAAGCACCATGGTGAAACAAGGAAATGTTTCAGAATGAAGACGAATTTCTTCAAGATCTGAATCAGTTCTAGGAGATGGTGGAGAGGATGGAATTTCTGAAGTGTTGGGTTCAGAAGTGAGTGGCTTAGAAGATGAAGGCTGAGGAGGTTCAGTTTGTGATTCAGCAGGGACTTCAGAAGTTTGAGTATTAGAGGGTTCAGATTGGTCTATGTCCATTGCTATTGGGGCAGACTCAGAATCTTTAATAGGAGATTTCTGAGGGGATTTAGGTTTGTCAGGAATGGTTTCAGCAATAATGGCAGGTGCAGAGGTGGAAGCAGTGTGAATGGGTGATTGCTGAGGTGATGAAACAGTGTATACAAGATCACCATGAAGATGTTGTTCAAGGTGTTGGAGAGTGTCTGTGGAGTGTGGAGATAGTGATTGTGGTTGGTGTTGTTGTTGTTGAGTTTCTTGTTGTTGAAGATCATGGAGTTGTTGCATTTTGGAGTGAAGTTCATGAAGAGTTTCATTTCTCTTAGATGCAACAGAGATGATGGATTCTTGTACATGATCCACAGCTCTTTCAAGCTCAGAAACTGTGGGGGATTCATCAACAATGGGAAATGCTGGAAATATTTGGCTACTACCAGGCAGCATCATATTGATTTCATCAACAGACGGGTGATCAATGGTAGGATGTGTGGAAGAATGAGGTGGAGATTGAGTGGGATTAGTTTGAGGTGGAGGTTGTTCAAATATGGTTTCAGTGAATTGGGGAGGAGGTTGAGTTTGTTCAGATAAGGGGTTGACAGTTTGTGCAGCATTAAGAACAGTATTTACAGAAGTTGAAGGAATACCTGAAGTAGATATCTGAACTGGTTTCCTGATTCTGATAGTGCGGCTCAGAGGCACATCATCTTCTGTATCTGAATCGCTGTCAATATGTGCCACAAAAGGCTCTTCAGTGCGCTGAGGTACCCGTTCAGATTTGGCAGTAGCTTCAGAGACCTTCTTGGTCTTCACCTTCTTTGCCTTCTTAACCCTCTTCTTTTCTGGGGCTTCAGCATCCTCAGAATTCTTCTTCTTTGTTGTCCTCTTTCTTTTCTTGACTACATAGTCATCCTCAGGTTCAGACTGTAAATCATCAAGGGTAAGATAAACACCTTCTTCCCTTCTAGCAGCAATGTAATGAGCAATAACATTCATTGGCTCATTCTTATACACAGGGTGAACATCATCTCTGAGGGATGTTACCCTTCTCTTGGTAGGAGATTGAGGATACTTCAGATTATCCTTAGAGATCTTGTGCACATTGCACATATTTTCAGCAGAGAGGAAGGGAGTCCTTAACTCAATAGTGGTATCCTCAGCTCCAACTTCCCTCAACTTATCCACCAAACGCCATTGGTAAAAGAGCTCAGAGAGCAATCTTGGATAAGCAACCCAGTGCTTAGATTTCTCTGTAGTGTTTCTGATATAGGTAGAGAGATAGTGGAAGAGATAAGCTGGTAAATTTAACTTAGTACCTTTTACTAAGAAGAGAAGCAAATGCCTTTGATCCCACGAAATCTGATCAGTTCCACCAACCCTTGGAATGATGGTAGAGAGAAGAATTTTGTGCAGAAGCTTTGCAACTTTAAACAGCCCAGAAGTTCTTCCCATATGAGTGGGATCCTCATATAAGGTATCTTTAATCTCAGCTCTATGCTTGGTTAGGGGTGGAGGTTTGTCAGTATCAACTTGAAAAAATCCTTCATTAGGAATCTGAAGGAGTTCAGCAAAGTGTTTTCTTGTGATTGACACAGGTACACCGAGAATTGTTGAACGAATTTTAGGACCAATGTAAGGTTTCAAACCTAATTCCTCACAAGACTTGTTCTTGTTAACTTCTGGATTTTTAGCAATGGCCCTTTCCAATTCCGCTTTAGCCTTTTCTTTAGTAAACACTTCCGCGCCAACCCAAAATTCCTTGACTAAATTTGGATAAACGACACCGTTCAGCATATCAAAGTAGTTCGTCCATCCTTGATTCTCAAAGTAACTTCTTAGTTCCAAATCGTTTACCCTAAACGATTCAAAGTCGATTGGATTTTCTGCAACTAGCTCTAATTGTTCAAAGCGAACAGATGAAGGTTCAGGATTTCTGGAGACATCTTCTTGAGATTCAATAAGGTTAGGAATGATAGTAGCTTTAGATGAAGAAGCCATTGAAGTTGACTATTGAGGAAGATAGAAAAGAATTTTGAGAGAAAGAGAGATGAAAATTTTGAAAAAAGAAGTTGAAAACGTGAGAAGTGATAGTGACTAGTGTGTGATAAGTGATTATAGTGTAAGTTTCAAAATATTGGGGGAAACAAGATAGTGACGTAATGGGGGCGTGGCAGTTACTTTTAATAAAATCATCATTAGCTCTCCTCCATTACCCAGCGGTTACTAGACATGATGGGAAGTTACACAGATAAGTAGTGTTTTCAGAAGCCAGCTGTCAGTTAGAGAAACTGAGCAGTCAACTAACACTTAGAGTAGGTATCTGAGTCACAAGAGATCATATTTAATAATAAATAATTCTGATTGCTTCAGATGAGAGAGTGCTTCAGAACCTATATAATAGTTTCTGAGCCATCCAAACTTCTGAGGCCCTTCAGAACTAATTTATTCATTCAGAGTTAACAGCATTCAGAAACATCATTCAGAATTAAAAACCATGTTCAGATTTTTCTTGATAAAATTGAAACGATCAATAGCAAGAGGTTTGGTAAAGATATCAGCCCATTGATGCTCAGTATCAATGAATTGAATCTCAATTACTCCCTTTTGAACATAATCTCTAATGAAGTGATGCTTGATCTCAATGTGTTTAGCTCGTGAATGCAAAATAGGATTCTTAGACAAACAGATAGCAGCAGTATTATCACAGAGAAGTGGTATACTACTTATCCTTATCTGATAATCCTCCAGCTGATGTTTCATCCAGAGCAATTGAGTGCAACACTTAGCAGCTGAGATGTACTCTGCTTCTGCTGTAGATAGAGCAATAGTTGCTTGTCTCTTACTAGCCCATGATATAAGGTTTTCACGTAGAAATTGACAGTTTCCACTAGTGGACTTCCGTTCAATTTTATCACCAGCATAGTCAGCATCACAGAATCCAATAAGCTGATAATCTAAGGATTTCTTATAAAGTAATCCAAGATTAGTGGTTCCTTTCAAATATCTAAAGATTCTCTTAACAGCAGTTAAATGAGACTCTTTAGGATCTGATTGAAATCTAGCACACAAGCATACACTGAACAAGATATCTGGTCTAGAAGCAGTGAGATAGAGGAGGGAACCAATCATACCTCTATATAATTTCTGATCTACTTTGCCTTCAGATTCTTCCTTCAGAAGACTGCTAGAGGGATGCATAGGAGTTGACATTGGTTTGCAATCTTCAAGACCAAATTTCTTCAGTAAATCCTTTGTGTATTTGGTTTGATGCACATATACTCCTTCTTTTCTTTGATTAATTTGAATTCCCAAAAAGAATGTTAGTTCTCCCATCATACTCATTTCGAATTCATCCTGCATAAGCTTAGAGAAACTCTTGCAAAGAGAAGCATTAGTTGAACCAAAGATAATATCATCAACATAAATTTGAACAATTAAGATATCAGTTTTTAAGGTTTTTCTAAAAAGAGTGTTATCAACATGTCCTTTTTCAAAACCGTTTTCTAGAAGAAATATACTTAACCTCTCATACCAAGCTCTTGGAGCTTGTTTCAAACCATACAGAGATTTCTTCAATTTGTAAACATGATCAGGACACTTTATATCTTCAAAGCCAGGAGGTTGTTTGACATAGACCTCTTCAGAAATTACTCCATTCAGAAATGCACTTTTTACATCCATTTGAAATAGAGTGATGTTATGATTAACTGCATAGGACAAGAGAAGTCTTATTGCTTCAAGTCTTGCTACTGGTGCAAAGGTTTCAGTGAAATATATGCCTTCTTGCTGACTATAACCTTGTGCAACCAGTCTAGCTTTGTTTCTAACAACTTCTCCCTTTTCATTTGACTTGTTTCTGAATACCCATTTTGTTCCAATAATGTTCTTGTGTTTGGGTTTTGGTACCAGATCCCAAACGTCATTTCTTTCAAATTGATTGAGTTCTTCTTGCATTGCAACAATCCACCCATCATCTAAGAGTGCTTCTTCTATGTTTGTGGGTTCAATTAATGAAATTAACCCAACTAGGGATTCATCCTCTTTGAAAGCAGATCTGGTCTTTCTTGGGCTATCCTTGTTACCAACAATTAGCTCTTCAGGATGAGATGATCTATACTTGAATTTACTCTTAGGTGGAGCAGGTGTCTGAGAGGGTTCAGTTTCTGAAGGGTCTTCAGATTCAAGGCCTTCAGAGATATCTTCATTTTGAGTCTCAGATGGATATACAGCAATGGAGAGATCTTCACACTCAGAATTGAGGAAACTTGAAACTCTGCAAAAATCTCAGCTTGCTCTGACATTTTATCGTCAGGCTCTTTATCATCAAATCTAACATGTATAGATTCTTCAACTGTGTGAGTTTCAGAATTATACAATCTGTATGCTTTTGAGCGTTCAGAGTAGCCTATAAAGATACCCTTATAAGCTCTAGCATCAAATTTCTTTCGATAGACCTTGTTGTCTAGAATATAACAAGTACATCCAAACTGATGAAAATAAGAAATATTGGGTTTTCTTCCTTTGAACAGTTCATAAGCAGTTTTGTTCAGAATAGGTCTGATGTAGATTCTATTCTGAACATAGCAAGCAGTACTCACGGCTTCTGCCCACAAGAACTTAGCTAGGTTAGACTCAAGCATCATGGTACGAGCCATTTCTTGCAAAGATCTATTCTTTCTTTCTACAACACCATTCTGCTGTGGTGTTCTAGGAGAAGAGAATTCATGGATTACTCCATGCTCTGAGCAGAAAGATTCGAAAGAGTCATTTTCGAACTCTCCCCCATGGTCGCTTCTAACCTTCAGAATCCGAAGATCCTTTTCACTTTGTATTTGTGTGCAGAAGTCACTGAACACCACAAATGCTTCACTCTTAGAACGTAGGAATTTCACCCAAGTCCATCTACTGAAATCATCAACCATGACCAATCCATATTTTTTACCATTGATAGAGGCTGTCGAAACAGGACCAAACAGATCAATGTGAAGCAATTCTAAGGGTCTGGAAGTAGAGACAATGTTTTTAGACTTGAAGGAAGTCTTAGCAAATTTTCCTTTTTGACATGAGCCACACAGTGCATCTGAGTGATAATCAATGTCAGGCAAACCACTAACAAGCTTTTGTTTGCTAAGCTTAGAGATCAACCTCCAGTTAGCATGACCAAGACGCTTGTGCCATAACCATTTCTCATCACTCAGAGACAAAAGACATATAATCTTTTGGTCAACCAAATCAGAAAAGTTTACTTTATAAACATTGCCAACTCTCATTCCTTTGAATACTACAGATTTGTCAGAGTCTTTTGATACAATACATGAATTCTTATCAAATGTAACAATACATCCATTGTCACAAAATTGACTAATGCTCAATAGATTATGTTTAAGTCCATCAACTAACCAAACATCTTTAATGGAAAGAGAGGAATTACCAACTGTACCTGTACCAATGATCTTCCCTTTTTGTTTTCCTCCAAACCCCACAGAGCCTCCCTCTTTCAGAGTTAGGGTTTGGAACATATGCTTTTCTCCCGTCATATGTCGTGAGCAACCACTGTCCAGGTACCAGGGCTGCTGTTTTACCTTTCCTTGCATGTGCATCTGAAGCAAACACTATTTCAGATTTTGGTACCCATATTCTGATGGGTCCTTTAGAGTTAGTCTTCTGAATAGTATTCCTTCTTTGTTTTCTATGATCAACACAAGATCTAGAATTAATTAAGCTTTGACAAGAATGTTTAGGCTTAATTTGATTCTTGGATTTTGATCTGGAATATATCATAGTTCCAAAGGTCAAGCAAGGATCTGAAATAACTTTGCCTCGATTTCTCAGAGGTTCAGATGACTTCTGAGCCTTAACTTGAGAACTTTTGAACTCAGAAATTTTAGGTTCAGAAGAACTTGGAACTTCTGAGTCTTTGGGTTCAGGTTCAGAGCCTCCTTCAGAGTTGGATGCCTTCAGATTGAGTGTACCACTTTTAACAAAGGTAGAGAATAATTCAGGTGGAGTATCATCCTCACTATATGATTTCAGAGGTTTATCCCAGTTCTTAAACCGAGAATAACCAATGCCTTCACCATAGTTACGAGTCATATGATAAATCATGGAAGCCATTTTACTCCTATTGAAGGTACAACGAATAAATTCGTGAAGAGCATCTTCATGATCATCATTGAGCTTGTCTGCCAAGACATGGTTAGATTCAACATGACAAATACGAATGTTTAACGATTCATTTTCATCATAAAGAATCTTGGCATCCTTTTTCAATGATTCATGAACATTCTTCAGAATTTTGTGTTGACCTACCATACGAGTGTAATGTTTCACAGCAATCTTAAGAGAATCAATTAATTCAGATTTAGTCATGTTAGAGTATACCTCATTTTCATCATCTGAGTCATCTTCCGAATCTCTATCAGAGTTGTTACCTTCAGAAGTTCTTGCCATTAAAGCCAGATTGCCTTCTTCATCATCTTCTCCTTCAGAGTCATTCTCAATGGTCTCCCAAGTGGCTAACAAACTCTTCCTTACCTTTTCTTTGTACTTTTCTTTCCCAAAGCTCTTATTCTTTCCTTTGTCCTTGGATGACATTTCTGGACAGTCCGCAATGAAGTGTCCAGATTTGTTGCAGTTATAGCACTTGTTCAGTTCTTCCTTTTTGTCCTTTGAAAAGGAACTTCTTGAGTTGTTTCCTTTGTTTGGAAACCTTTTGTATTTCTTGTTCCATTTCTGAAACCTTCTAACCATTAGTGCCATTTCTTCATTCTCAGAATTTTCATCCATCATATCATCAGAAGTTTCTTCCTCTTGTTCAGACACTTTGATCTTTGCAGCTTTTGAGGAAGTCTGAATAGAGCTTAGAGCCAAGGACTTCATCTTCTTGACAGGTTCATCTGACATAAGTTCTAGCTCATGACTTCTGAGTGAGCTTATTAAATCTTCAAGAGTCACATTGTCCAAATCCTTGGATTCCTGAAAAGCTGTAACTTTTGGTCTCCATTTGGAAGGTAAGCTCTTCAGAATTTTCTTCACGTGATCAGATGCAGTGTAGCTTTTCTTCAGAACTTGAAGACCAGAGACAAGGGTTTGAAACCTTGAATACATGGTTTCAATATCTTCATCTTCCTTCATTCTGAACAGCTCATATTGATGAACTAATAAGTTTGCCTTAGCTTCTTTGACTTGCTTATTTCCTTCATAGGTGGAACATAGAGAGTCCCAGATAGTTTTGGCACATGACTTGTTGGATATTTTTAAATACTCAGCATGAGATATTGCACCAATAAGCATATTCTTAACAGTATGATGCTTCTTATACTGTTTCTTCTTTTCAGCATCAAAGAACTTTCTGTAGGTATTTCTTACAATACCTTCATCATCCATGTGTTCAAAATGTATACCATCTTCAATGATATCCCATAACTCATCATCAGTCCCAATGATGTAACTATACATCTTGGTTTTCCAGAAAGGAAAAGTAGTAGGATCACTGTTGAAGTAAGGTGTTTTGTCTCTGTGATTATCACTGTTCCTTTCCCTATCATAGTTGTGAGGAGGTGGAACAGCAGAGTGATCAGGTCCAGAGGAAGCAGAAGGAGAGGTAACACCAGACATGTTTTTCAACTAAGTACCCCTAGATCTTTTACTGTTTCACTGTTAAGTGAAGAGCAACAGACCGGAGCTCTGATACCAATTGAAGGTTGAAAAACACACAAGAAGGGGGGGGGGGGGGGGGGTTGAATTGTGTTAAGACTTTTTCTAAGTTAAAACAAATGCAGCGGATAAGTTGTAACACACACAATATACATGAGGATAGGGATAGAACGATACTCAGAATTTTTATACTGGTTCCTCCCACTAACAGGAGTAGTCCAGTCCTCTTGTCCTTCACAAGAGATTTCACTATAATCACTCAGATTACAAATGCTCAAGCACAAAGCAAGAGACTTCCAATGCTCAAGCACAAAGCAAGAGACTTTCAATGCTCAAGCACAAAGCAAGAGACTTCCCACAAGTTTAATAAAAATAAAGATATGAGATTAACACTTGATATACAATCAGAGGTGTTTACAAAATACAACACAGTTACAAGACTTAACTTAGAAAATTATCACAAAGTTTCTAAGTGTTTGATAGCTTTTGAATTTGACAGAGGTTCTACACGTTCAGAAGCTTAAGTCTTGATACCAATTCTTCACAGATCTTCTTCCTTTTATATGTGAAAAAAGTGAACGTTGAAGATTATAGCCGTTTGAAGAATTGAGACGCTCCTTTGTATTGATCAGTGAGCTTATTAGCTGTTCTGATTTGCAGATGCTTAGGAGCTTAACGTTTACTACAAAATGAGAGATTCCTTTTGGCTTTTGATATTTGAACCTTGGTGTAAGCTAAATAAGGAAATATTCGTTTCTGAAGCCTGACTTGAAAAGGACCTTTCCATGGTCAAACCTTTTCATTCTTGGTTTCTACGTTTGGACTTAGTCAGGCACAGTCTTCAATAAAATTGTATTCTCAAGTGTAGCTTAACATTTATCTCTGATGAGCCTTCAGATAATAGCTTCAAAGCTTGACAGGCTCAGAATTACTTGCTTCAGATCTGGTAAGCTCAGAAGTAATTCCTTCAGAAATTCTAAGGTGCTTTAGTACGCAAATTTTAACTTTTAATCCTGCACACTAAATTAAATTATTAGTACTCCAATTTAACTTTAAATACATTGTTATCATCAAAATCAATTAAAGAGATACAAAATTATAATTTTGTTCCAACATTGCGTACTAAAGCACCTTAGAATTTCTGAAGGAATTACTTCTGAGCTTACCAGATCTGAAGCAAGTAATTCTGAGCCTGTCAAACTCTGAAGCTATTATCTGAAGGCTCATCAGAGATAAATGTTAAGCTACACTTGAGAATACAATTTTATTGAAGACTGTGCCTGACTAAGTCCAAATGTAGAAACCAAGAATGAAAAGGTTTAACCATGGAAAGGTCCTTTTCAAGTCAGGCTTCAGAAACGAATATTTCCTTATTTAGCTTACACCAAGGTTCAAATATCAAAAGCCAAAAGGAATCTCTCATTTTGTAGTAAACGTTAAGCTCCTAAGCATCTGCAAATCAGAACAGCTAATAAGCTCACTGATCAATACAAAGGAGCGTCTCAATTCTTCAAACGGCTATAATCTTCAACGTTCACTTTTTCACCTATAAAAGGAAGAAGATTTGTGAAGAATTCGTATCAAGACTTAAGCTTCTGAACGTGCTGAACCTCTGTCAAATTCTAAAGCTATCAAACACTTAGAAACTTTGTGATAATTTTCTAAGTTAAGTCTTGTAACTGTGTTGTATTTTGTAAACACCTCTGATTGTATATCAAGTGTTAATCTCATATCTTTATTATTATTAAACTTGTTGGAAGTCTCTTGCATTGTGCTTGAGCGTTGGAAGTCTCTTGCATTGTGCTTGAGCATTGGAAGTCTCTTGCATTGTGCTTGAGCGTTGGAAGTCTCTTGCATTGTGCTTGAGCATTGGAAGTCTCTTGCTTTGTGCTTGAGCATTGGAAGTCTCTTGCTTTGTGCTTGAGCATTGGAAGTCTCTTGCTTTGTGCTTGAGCATTTGTAATCTGAGTGATTATAGTGAAATCTCTTGTGAAGGACAAGAGGACTGGACTACTCCTGTTAGTGGGAGGAACCAGTATAAAAATTCTGAGCATCTCTTTATCCCTATCCTCATATATATTGTGTGTGTTACAACTTATCCGCTACATTTGTTTTAACTTAGAAAAAGTCTTAACACAATTCAACCCCCCCTTCTTGTGTGTTTTTCAACCTTCATAAGTCTCCTCAACAGTCATTGTCAGAGTAGGCTATAAGCTCTACAGTCTACCCTTGCCTTTTGTACTGGATCCCTAATTCTAAGGTACCTTTGATATACCTTATAATCCTCTTAGCAGCTATCATATGGGGTTCCACAGGATGCTCCATGAACCTAGCAATCATGTTGACTGCAAACATAATGTCTGGCCTGGTGGCAGTCAAGTACATTAAGCTTCCCACTATCTGTTTGAATTGTGTGGAATTCACATCATCACCTTTGTCATGTTTTGAAAGTTTAGTACCAGTTACAGTAGGGCTGCTTACTGCATTACTCTTATCCATGTTGAACCTTTCTAGAATTTCTTTGGCATACCTTTGCTGACATATAAAAGTTCCTTGCTCATCTTGTATTACTTTAATCCCAAGAAAATGTCTCATTTTTCCTAAGTCTGTCATATCAAAGGTAGTCATCATAGACTCTTTGAACTGCCTGACTATTTTGTTGCTATTCTCAGTAAAAATCAAATCATCCACATAAAGGCTTATGATCAACCAGTTCTTCCCATCTTCTTTTACAAACAGTCTATGTTCATATGGACACTTCTGAAAACCTTTTTTGATGAAGTATGCTTCTATTTTGTTGTACCAAGCCATGGGTGCTTGCTTTAGACCATATAAAGCTTTGTAAAGCTTATATACGTGTTTTTCCCTCCCTGGCTTCACAAACCCTAAAGGTTGTTCAACATAGACAGTTTCATTTAAGTCTCCATGGAGAAAAGCACTCTTAACATCTAACTGCAGTACTTCCCATCCTCTTGAAGCTGCAATAGCTAACAAACTCTTTTTAGTGTCCCATCTAGAAACAGTTGCAAATACCTCCTTATAATCAGTATCATATCTCTGAGCATATCCTTTTGCTACCAATCTAGCTTTGTACTTCACAATTTCTCCTTTCTCATTTAGTTTAGTCTTGTAAATCCATTTCACTCCAATTACTTAAGCACCCTTAGGAAGATCAGTCAATATCCGGGTCTTGTTCTTATAAATAGGCAACAAGATCTTTATTCACACAAGGGCCAAATGTCATCAGATTTCTTGAATCTTCATCAATTAAATCTTCTTCATCCATAGTAGTGTCATAGTCCACATGCCAATAAGGTGGTCTTCAAGTTCTCCCTTGATTGTTCAAGTTTGAAGTAGAAGCACCAATATGATCTATGACAGGTGAATGATTATGTGTGCCTGCTTCTATATGAGTCTCTGCAACTTTAATTCCAGCTTCATTTTCAATTTCTTCATCACTGACTTGTTCAGGGAGTTTCTGAGACTTGTTTGTTTCCTGCCATTTCCATTTTTCTATGTCAACAAACTTCACATCCCTGTTTATTATGATCATTTTGGTGATACGATTGTAGAGTCTATAAGCTTTGGATTCTTCACTAATTCCAAGAAAGATGCATTTTACACTATCTAACTTTCTTCTCTATGCATCAGGCACATGTGTGTATGCAATACAACCAAATACTCTAAAGTGTTGGGAAGGGTATGTTTATTGTGGAGAGGTTATTGTAGTGATGGAGGTGGTGGTTGTTGTGAGAGGATGTTGTGGTAGTGTTGAGGTGATGGAGGTGGTGTGAAGGGTTGTGTTTTGTTCTTGCGGGCTTGGGAGTGTTTCAAAGTTATTTCCATTCTACACACTAACACACCACACAACATTCCCTATAAGAAGGAAATTGAAACATACTTGATAATTGTGCTTTTCGATTGTAGAGAACATCAAACATACTTGATAATTGAAACATTACTGTCATACCCCATTTTTTGACCCTCTCCATTTTTAATTTCTTTTTCTCATATTTCATCATATTTGTTTTTTTAGCATTTATTGTTTTATTCATTAAATAAAAATATTTAAAAAAATAGTGTATTATTTCAATTACGCTACTTAACTGTTTCATTTTTAGATAATTAACCATTTAGCTTTTTGTCTTAGTTTTTTCACCATATATTCTTAAATATACTTTTATACTAACATTTACTCATAAACAATTTTTTTTTCCATTTTACCCCTTTCAAAAATTACAAAAAAATTATTTCTTCATATTTCATTAGATAAAAATATAAAAAACCCATTTCAATTTTTAATTTCATTTTCCTTATTTATATTATTTTCATATTTCATTTAAAATTAGATTTCTTCAAACACAAGCAACCTTCTTATCTCAAAATTCTTTCATTTCTTTTCAAACTTATTCCAATATTCCATAAACCTCAAAAAAAAATGACATTTTTGCCTTTTATCCATTTATATTTCATTTTTCACATTTTTATCTATTTACAATAAATCATTTTTGAGTCAAAATCTTTCATAATACCATTATTACTAGTTATTTCCATTTATATCTATTTACCACTTTTGCTATCAATATCTTTTTTTATTCAACATCATCATTATTATCATTAACTATTATTATTATTTCCATTCATCCATCATTATTGCCATTATCATTATTAATTATTATCATTATTATTAGTTATATTATTTTCAAAATAAAACAAAACAAAATTTTTTTTAAAAAAAAAAGAGAAAGAAGAACATCACGTGATGTCTTCCATCCCCTCCCCTTTGTTTTCCCATTTTCAAATATTATTATTATTATTATTATTATTATTATTATTATTATTATTATTATTATTATTATTATTATTATTATTATTATTATTAATTACTATTATTATTAAACCAAAAGAAAAAATCAAAAAGAAGTGCTGCAACTTGCAGCACGTCCCACTCCCCCATTTTTTTATTATATATATTTTTGTTGTATTATTATTATTATTATTATTATTATTATTATTATTATTATTATATTGTTATTATTATTATTATTATTATAAAATAAAAGAAGCAACCCTTTCTCTTCTTCTCAGTTCCAATTTTCAAACTAAGCCGCCCTTTTAGGTTTTCGACTTAGCGAGCTCTTTGTTTTTTTTTTTTCTTTTTTCTTCTTCTCTCTTTTTTTTTTTTTTTGGCAATGACTGTGTCTGTATTGTAGAATTTATCCGCTTTCGGAGTAATGTTGATGTATGCTTGTATAACTCATGAATCTATGTAATATGTTTGTCATCTATGCTTAAAAAATAAAAAATAAAACAGTTGAAAAAGATTTTGATATTGTTTTTGAGTTTTTGCTTCAAGTATTTTAAAGTTGGATAAAAAAAAGAAATAAAATTTGCAAAGAAAATGAATTTCAAATAGAGGGCACAAGCTCAAATTGATTTAAAAGAGTAGTGATTGACAAAAAGCACAACCCTACAGATCATTACAAGATTTGGAAAATGGTAATTATATTGGGAAAGGTGAATTAAACACAATGACTACTATTCCCCCTAACAATTTTGAATTTCACAGTCTAAAACGGTATAAGTTGGAAGTGATCTATCAGCTGAGGTGTCTCAAGTAGGTGATGCCTATCTTGATGCAGTCACTTGTCATTGTCCTTAACTTTTGTATAGGCTGCCCTTTCGGGTTTTCGCCCTATCAGGATAATTATTTTTCTGTTTATGTCTCTAACTTTTGCCTGGACCGCCCTTTCGGGTTTTCAGCCCACCGAGACGCTCATTTTTGCCTAAGCTGCCCTTTCAGGTCTTCGACTTAGCGAGTTGTTCTTTTATTTTTTTTAGACAAAGTATTTCTTGACTGCATCAGCATTCACATGGCGAGGGAGTTCATCACCATCCATGGTTGCAAGAGTCATAGCACCACCAGAGAAAGCTCTTTTAACAATATACGGGCCTTCATAGTTAGGTGTCCATTTGCCCCTGGAATCGGGTTGGAAGGAAAAGATCTTCTTGAGCACAATGTCGCCTTCATGGAACTCTCGAGGTCAAACCTTCTTGTCAAAAGCCTGTTTCATTCTTCTCTGATATAACTGCCCATGACACAAAGCCGTCATGCGTTTCTCCTCAATCAAGTTCAGCTGATTATATCTGTTTTGGCACCATTCAGCCTCAGTCAATTTGGCTTCCATCAAGACTCTCATCGACGGGATCTCAACCTCTATGGGGAGCACTGCTTCCATTCCATATACCAAAGAGAAAGGGGTTGCCCCTGTTGAAGTACGCACTAAAGTACGATACCCATGTAAAGCAAAAGGTAACATTTCGTGCTAGTCCTTATAAGTTACCACCATTTTCTGCACAATTTTCTTGATATTCTTGTTTGCAGCCTCAATTGCACCATTCATTTGAGGCCGGTAAGGAGAAGAATTGTGGTGTTCAATCTTAAATTCATCACACAGATCCTTCATCATCTTGTTATTCAAATTGGTCCCATTATCTGTAATGATCTTGCTAGGAACTCCGTAGCGGCAGATAATGTGATTCTTGATGAAACGAACCACCAATTGCTTGGTAATATTGGCGTAAGATGCCGCTTCGACCCACTTGGTTAAGTAATCAATAGCCACTAAAATGAAACGATGTCCATTGGAAGCCTTTGGTTCGATCCGACCAATCATATCAATGCCCCACATAGAAAAAGGCCAGGGAGAAGAGAGAACATTCAAAGAAGTTGGCGGCAATAGAATCTTATCCGCGTAGATCTGACACTTGTGACATTTCTTGGCATGTTTATAGCAATCAGACTCCATCGTCAACCAGTAGTATCCTGCCCTTAACATTTTCTTAGCCATTGTATGCCCATTAGGGTGGGTCCCAAATGACCCTTCATGTATTTCATGCATCAACGAATCAGCCTCATTCTTATCTACACACCGAAGCAGGACCATATCAAAATTTCTCTTGTACAACACATCTCCATTCAGGAAGAAACTGCTGGATAATCTTCTCAAAGTCTTTTTGTCTTTATTAGATGCCCCCGGTGGATATTCTTGACTTTGAAGGAACACCTTGATATCATGAAACCAAGGCTTATCATTAGTCGCTTCTTCAGCTGCAAACACATATGCTGGCCTTTCAAGGCACTGAATACTGATAGTTGGTATCACATTTTGGTGGTTAACTTGGTACATTGAAGACAAAGTGGCTAAGGCGTCTGCCATTTGATTCTCATCACGATGAATATGGTGCAACTCTACTTTGTTGAAGAAAGTCAGCAACCTCCTTGCATAGTCTCTATAAGGAATCAAGCCAGCATGGCGAGTCTCTCATTCTCCTTTGATCTGATTAACCACAAGAGCTGAATCTCCATAAATGTCAATATTTTTGATCCTCAAATCAATTGCTTCTTCAATACCCATGATACAGGCTTCATATTCAGCAACGTTGTTGGTACAATCAAACTGTAATCTGGCGGTGAAAGGGATATGAGAACCGAACTCGGATCTTTAGTAACTCTACCGGAAGCTTTCCGCAAGGATCATGGAAAATTGCTCGGTCTTCTCAAAGTGAAAGTTGGAAAAGGATGTTTGGAGACTTTGGTGCAGTTTCATGATCGGCTTTATCACTGCTTTACCTTCCCGAATTACCAGCTTGTCCCCATTCTTGAAGAATACTCCTACCTGGTCGGACTACCAATACTCAACCAAATACCTTTCAGTGGCCTTGAACCCACCCCTAAGCTCCTACACATTGCAAATGCCCTCCATCTTCCAGTCTCCCTTGCCAAAGCAAACCTCACGACCAAAAAAGATCCCATAACCCAAAAAGCTCTCATAGGCCAACCTACCAAATTCCTCTACCAACAAGCCTTCACTTTTGCCGATGCGAAAAGTAATGAAGCATTCCACTCTATCCTAGCCTTACTCATTTACGGCCTCTTACTTTTCCCAAACATCGAAGATTTCATTGACATCCATGCCATCCAGATATTCCTCACAAAGAACCCAGTCCCAACATTACTAGCTAACACATATCACTCCATCCATGATCGCACTTCAGCGAAACATGGAACTATCATCTGTTGTACTCCTCTACTCTATAAGTGGTTTATCTCTCATCTACCTCGGACTCACTCTCGAGTAGCAAACCCTGACAATCTTCCTTGGTCCCAAATAATTATGGCCCTCACCCCATCAGACTTGGTTTGGTATAACCCCGCATACGATATCGGGGAGTTCATCTTCAGTTGCGGTGAATACCCCAATGTGCCTCTTATCGGCATGTATGGAGGAATCACCTACAACCCAACACTTGCCAACCAACAGTTTGGGTATCCGATGAAGACAAGGCCGGCAAGCCTTCCTTTGGCTAGTGCGTTCTATTCGAACCATGAAGACCCCTCAGATGAAAGAGGGAAATTCTTGAGAGCTTGGCGTGCCATTAGAAGACTCAACAGCAGCCATTTGGGGGGTAAATCGGATCGAGTTGATGGGTCTTACGTCCAGTGGGTCATTAATAGGGCCGCAGTTCTTGGAATGCATTATCATATGACAAGGGTCGTATCCTCTATTATACCATCCGCACCTCTACCTGTACCTCCTGCCACTAAGGAGAAATTCCAAGAGATTTTGGACGAGTTAACCCGTGAGAAGAACGTTTGGAAGAGGAGATATGATGAGGCCGAGCTTAAGATTGAAGCCTTGAAAGGAGAGATAGAGCAAAAGGATTATCAGCTTCTTGCCCATAGTCGGCTAATCGTCAAGAAGACCATCCAGCTCCGGGAGAAGGATGCTGCACTAAGGAGTGATCCCAAGAGGGTGAAGTATAGCATGGATTTATACTTCATGTTATCACTGATTTATACTTCATGTTATACTTCACCCTCTTGGGATCACTCCTTAGTGCAGCATCCTTCTCCCGGAGCTGGATGGTCTTCTAGACAATTAGCCGACTATGGGCAAGAAGTTGATAATCCTTTTGCTCCATCTCTCCTTTCAAGACTTCAATCTTAAGCTCGGCCTCATCATATCTCCACTTCCAAGCGTTCTTCTCACGGGTTAACTCGTCCAAAATCTCTTGGAATTTCTCCTTAGTGGCAGGAGGTACAGGTAGAGATGCAGATGGTACAATAGAGGATATGACCCTTGTCATATGATAAGGCATTCCAAGAACTGCGACCCTATTAATGACCCACTGGACGTAAGACCCATCAACTCGATCTGATTTACCCCCCAAATGGCTGGTGTTGAGTCTTCTAATGGCACGCCAGCTCTCAAGAATTTCCCTCTTTCATCTGAGGGGTCTTCATGGTTCGAATAGAACGCACTAGCCAAAGGAAGGCTTGATGGCCTTGTCTTCATCGGATACCCAAACTATCGGTTGGCAAGTGTTGGGTTGTAGGTGATTCCTCCATACATGCCGATAAGAGGCACATTGGGGGTATTCACCGCAACTGAAGATGAACTCCCCGGTATCGTATGCGGGGTTATACCAAACCAAGTCTGATGGGGTGGAGGCCATAATTATCTGGGACCAAGGAAGATTGTCAGGGTTTGCTACTCGAGAGCGAGTCCGAGGTAGATGAGAGATAAACCACTTATAGAGTAGAGGAGTACAACAGATGATAGTTCCACGTTTCGCTGAAGTGCGATCATGGATGGAGTGATATGTGTTAGCTAGTAATGTTGGGACTGGGTTCTTTGTGAGGAATATCTGGATGGCATGGATGTCAATGAAATCTTCGATGTTTGGGAAAAGTAAGAGGCCGTATATGAGTAAGGCTAGGATAGAGTGGAATGCTTCATTACTTTTCGCATTAGCAAAAGTGAAGGCTTCTTGGTAGAGGAATTTGGTAGGTAGGCCTATGAGAGCTTTTTGGGTTATGGGATCTTTTTGGGTCGTGAGGTTTGCTTTGATAAGGGAGACTGGAAGATGGAGGGCATTTGCAATGTGTAGGAGCTTAGGGGTGGGTTCAAGGCCACATAAAGGTGTTTGGTTGAGTATTGGTAGTCCGACCAGGTAGGAGTATTCTTCAAGAATGGGGACAAGCTGGTAATCTGGGAAGGTAAAGCAGTGATAAAGCCGGTCATAAAAGATGGGGTATACCTAATTAATCATGTGAACGGACATAATTAAAGACAAAAGACGATAAAGTCCTGTGAACGGACATAAACAGTAAAGACAGTGTCTACCAACATTGTGAGATGGTAAAGACACAACAAAGAGATAAAATGTCTGCTGTAATTGTGGGAGAGCAGGACATAACACGAAAAGGCGTTGACTTGACCAGACGTACTAGAGACAACTAGATTTCACATACTGTAAAGGTTGATAAATTTGAAAATTCAGTAACACATTCACACTATCTAATCTACTATAAATAGTGGAGAAAACTAAGAGCAAAAGGGGGCAAAATAATTCACAGAGCCAATTCAATATCACAAAGCAAAAATTCACCAGAGCCAGAAACAATTGCAATTCTCATTTTTTTTTTCTTTTTCAATCAAGTAGAAATCAATTTCTTTTCTCAATATCAAACCATCATCAAACCCCATCATCACCGTAAACCATCATCAACACACTCAAATCCCATAAATCATCAACCATTAACCAACACTTTTTTTCTCAGAACCAAACTCATACAATAACCAAAAATCATTAACCACAGACTCAAAATTTCAAACAAACAAAACCTGGTACTTCATTTCAGGGACTCTCCATTGAGGAGAAAGGTCCGAACAAAGCTGAGACATCCATGGCATCTCTGAAAGATGCACAAAGGGCTGTGCGTGAAGGTAAGACTTCTGGTTGGGGAAGAGTGCTGCAATTGTCAGAAAACAAGAATAGATCAGGTTTTGGCTTCACTCCGTCTACCAGAATGGGAAAGAGGGAACCAATTAAAGATGTTTTCCGCAGTGCTGGTTTCATCAATACTCCTTCAGAGATTAATGCTGTTATTGGAGATGAAGATGAAGGAGGACCACCGTCTTTTGTGACCCCGGGAGGAATATGCCACAATTGGATTGCTGTTGATGTCCCTTCTGTCATTCCTCTGCCTAAGTAATATGTTTGTCTTTTTTTATGTTTTCAAAAAGAAAAATCCTCTTGTCTCGCCTCAAGCAAGAGTGAGACTATGTTTGGGCTTTGTTTAATGCTTCAAGTATATTAATGAAAATCGTCATTTTTCTCATGACTTTTTATATTTTCTTCATATCCTTTTATTCTAGAAAATGGTAATACAAAAAAAACCCAAAATATATTTTATTTTTCACCTTCTATTCTCCTTACTTTTATCAAATAAAAATTCTGCATTCTTATTTATTAAAAATCAATCATCAATCATATGCAGAATTAACATCAATGAGCCCTTTGAGTATAATGATTTTAGGCCCTCTATCAACTTCGAATTTCCCGTCTATGAGCCTATGGAGGAAGAGGATGAAGAGATTCCTGATGAGATCAAACGGTTATTGGATCGGGAGGATGTGGCCATTCAGCCTCACCAAGAAGTTACAGAATTGATTAATTTGGGTACTGAGGAAGAGAAAAGAGAAATCAAGATAAGGGCCGGTTTATAGGAATCCGTCAAAGCACGGGTAGTAGATTTGCTCAGAGAGTATGTTGATATCTTTGCATGGTCATATCAAGATATGCCCGGTCTGGATCCTGAGATTGTGGAACACCGTCTGCCTTTGAAGCCTGAATGTCCTCCAGTGAAACAAAGGTTGAGAAGATCTCACCCTGATATGGCTCTCAAGATTAAAGAAGAGGTTCAGAAACAGATTAATGCAGGATTTCTTATTACTTCAGAGTATCCTCAATGGTTGGCCAACATAGTACTAGTTCCTAAGAAAGATGGTAAAGTCAGAATGTGTGTTGATTACAGAGATTTGAATAGAGCTAGTCCGAAGGATGATTTCCCTTTACCTCACATTGATGTATTGGTTGACAATACTGTCAAGTCCAAAGTCTTCTCCTTCATGGATGGTTTCTCGGGATACAATCAAATTAAGATGGCTGTTGAAGACAGAGAGAAAACTTCATTCATCACACCTTGGGGTACTTTCTGCTACCAAGTAATGCCTTTTGGTTTGACAAACGCAGGTGCTACTTACCAAAGAGGCATGACTACTCTGTTCCATGATATGATGCACAAAGAGGTTGAAGTGTATGTGGATGATATGATTGTCAAGTCAGGTACTGAAGAAAAACATGTAGAGTATTTGCTGCTCTCCCTTGGTTTTGATAAATCCCATCCCTTAAAATTGTAGCTCTTGGTCTTTCTTCTAACAATATCCATATCTACAATGTTTATAAAAAATTTAATTTAAGTCCTTCGATATTCGATGAGAAAAAGTTTTATGAATGAGTGCATGCATGCATGATTATGCAGAAAATATGGTGGGGTTAAAGCGAAATGTTGGAGCCAAAGGTACGACCCTGCCACACGGTATGAACTATGGTTTATTTGTACCTGCATCGCGGGTTCTACAAAGTTCCCAAAGTTATCAACCGTCTCCTAGATATTATCGGCTTACAAGATTAACTCTCGGTCCAATAATAGCCACAAGACGATCTCGTTTGAGTGTAGTATCGCGTATCAACCAACTTAAGATCGAGTCTTAATTAACCATCGCACCACGTCCTAGAAGTCAAGATGGGTTAAAGGTATGGGTTAAAGGTAACTCTAAAGGTCAATAGCGTCGTCGGTCCCTCAAAAGTAGAACGCCGAACACAATTGCTCATGTCAACATTGTTACCTTCAAGCTTCCTCAGCTAAGTGTGATTATATCATATGCGTGCCATGGTCCAAGGTATATCTTGGGCATGTCGCTTTGATTATACCACTATCCTATCTTATTGTTTCTCTCAAGTCCGGGTTAGCACTTATCTAACCACTCAAGCAATTTCCCAAACAACATACATATATACAAGCAAAGTAAATAATAGCGCAAAGACAAAGTTTTAAACAAGATAGGCTCAACCCGCTTGGTTGGTCCCCAGTGAAGTTGCCATTTTTGTCGCGGTGATTTTTGGATGTTGAACTATTAATTAGCTTCGAATCGCAATTTTTAAGTTCACCACCGATCTTTTATTTTTCCATGGAAAAGGGGAAAAAATTAGTTAAAACCCTATTTTTTAGAGATCAAGGTTCGGGGATTGGTTATATGAAGGGAAGGTACTAGCACCCTAAGTATCTATAGTATCCTATAGGAACCTCTTGTTCTAATCTATCTAAGCGCTTTAATTTTATTTGCTTGCAAAAAAATGTATAAGAGTTTAGGGAATTAAAGTAGTGATTGAGAAAAAATTTTGACTAAGAAAATGTGTCAAGTTTTGTAAAGAAAATGTTTTTTGGTATTTTTAATGATTAAGACAAGAGAAAAATGTTTTTGTTATTTTATGTGATTTGGAAAGACGCAAGGTCTTTTGCACTACGTACCGGAGGGATCAAAACCACCGTAGTTCGGGTAAAAAGAGTAAAAAGTATTTATTGATGTTTTTTAGTTTTGAAAATGTTTTTAAAATAAAAAGAAGCCAAGTGGCAAAAGTAAATTTGAATGTGTTTTTGTATTTTTTAAGTTTTGAGAAAAAAGAATTTAAATATATTTATATGAATGAAAAGTTTATTAAGAAAAGAGTTTTGAAAAAAAGCCTCTCGATGAGAGTCGAGGTTTTTTAGAAAATAGTCTCTTTTTTTTTAAAATGCTTTTTTTTTGAGTTATTTGAATGTTTTTTGGTTTTGTTGTTATTTAAGGAAAAAAAAAAGTGCGACGAAGTAAACTAAATATGATTAAAATTCAACGCAAGAGATTTCATAACGATGTTGGATCGAAATGAAACTCTCCTTTTTCTTGGAATTTCTACGCTAATATTTTTGTGTTTTCATTTTTTGACATAAAGCGATAAATAAATATGCATGCAATGCAGTTTTTCACTTATATTTACAATGATCCCTAATTGCATTCTAGTTCTTGATAAAATAAATAATGATGCATAAATTTAAAAATGCAATAAAATAAATTCTAACTAAACAATATAAAAGATATGGACAAAAATATAATAGTCTAATTCCAAACCTGCAAAAAAAAAATGGTTAGTTACAAAAAAACAAAGGGGATGCGTGCAGCATTAATGGGGGTGCAACATAGAAAATCTGGGCAGGCAGAAGAAGAGAATTTCTGGGCACAAAGCCCATTAGAACAATACCAGCCCAGTAAAAAAATTGAGAGGAGGTATAAAAATAGATTTTCAGAAGAAAAAAAAAAACCATTCATTTTAACACTCTTCTCCTCTCTCTTCCGAATTTTCTCTCTCTCTCTCTCTCTCTCTCTCTCTCTCTCTCTCTCTCTCTCTCTCTCTCTCACTTGTTCTTGAACTCAAGAACACACAAACAAGTTTCCAGAAACTGGTTGAAGATTCCGGTGGTGGTGGCGGCCGGCGCGGCGGCGCCACCACCCGAATTTAAAAAAGTTCCTTTTTTTAAAAAAATTAACTTTTTTCAAAACATTTTCTCATCTAGATTCCGATTTCAAACTTAATTTTCTGAAATAATGCTTGAAAACTCTAAATCTAAGTTTGAATTTTCGGATTAAAAAATAAAAGTTCTACCTTTCCTTTCTTCGATTTTGTTTCTGACTCTCGGTTTTGTTTGTTTGAAATTTTGAGTCTGTGGTTAATGATTTTTGGTTATTGTATGAGTTTGGTTCTGAGAAAAAAAGTGTTGGTTAATGGTTGATGATTTATGGGATTTGAGTGTGTTGATGATGGTTTGATATTGAGAAAAGAAATTGATTTCTACTTGATTGAAAAAGAAAAAAAAATGAGAATTGCAATTGTTTCTGGCTCTGGTGAATTTTTGCTTTGTGATATTGAATTGGCTCTGTGAATTATTTTGCCCCCTTTTGCTCTTAGTTTTCTCCACTATTTATAGTAGATTAGATAGTGTGAATGTGTTACTGAATTTTCAAATTTATCAACCTTTACAGTATGTGAAATCTAGTTGTCTCTAGTACGTCTGGTCAAGTCAACGCCTTTTCGTGTTATGTCCTGCTCTCCCACAATTACAGCAGACATTTTATCTCTTTGTTGTGTCTTTACCATCTCACAATGTTGGTAGACACTGTCTTTACTGTTTATGTCCGTTCACAGGACTTTATCGTCTTTTGTCTTTAATTATGTCCGTTCACATGATTAATTAGGTATACCCCATCTTTTATGACCGGCTTTATCACTGCTTTACCTTCCCAGATTACCAGCTTGTCCCCATTCTTGAAGAATACTCCTACCTGGTCGGACTACCAATACTCAACCAAACACCTTTATGTGGCCTTGAACCCACCCCTAAGCTCCTACACATTGCAAATGCCCTCCATCTTCCAGTCTCCCTTATCAAAGCAAACCTCACGACCCAAAAAGATCCCATAACCCAAAAAGCTCTCATAGGCCTACCTACCAAATTCCTCTACCAATAAGCCTTCACTTTTGCTAATGCGAAAAGTAATGAAGCATTCCACTCTATCCTAGCCTTACTCATATACGGCCTCTTACTTTTCCCAAACATCGAAGATTTCATTGACATCCATGCCATCCAGATATTCCTCACAAAGAACCCAGTCCCAACATTACTAGCTAACACATATCACTCCATCCATGATCGCACTTCAGCGAAACGTGGAACTATCATCTGTTGTACTCCTCTACTCTATAAGTGGTTTATCTCTCATCTACCTCGGACTCGCTCTCGAGTAGCAAACCCTGACAATCTTCCTTGGTCCCAGATAATTATGGCCTCCACCCCATCAGACTTGGTTTGGTATAACCCCGCATACGATACCGGGGAGTTCATCTTCAGTTGCGGTGAATACCCCCAATGTGCCTCTTATCGGCATGTATGGAGGAATCACCTACAACCCAACACTTGCCAACCGATAGTTTGGGTATCCGATGAAGACAAGGCCATCAAGCCTTCCTTTGGCTAGTGCGTTCTATTCGAACCATGAAGACCCCTCAGATGAAAGAGGGAAATTCTTGAGAGCTGGCGTGCCATTAGAAGACTCAACACCAGCCATTTGGGGGGTAAATCAGATCGAGTTGATGGGTCTTACGTCCAGTGGGTCATTAATAGGGTCGCAGTTCTTGGAATGCCTTATCATATGACAAGGGTCATATCCTCTATTGTACCATCTGCATCTCTACCTGTACCTCCTGCCACTAAGGAGAAATTCCAAGAGATTTTGGACGAGTTAACCCGTGAGAAGAACGCTTGGAAGTGGAGATATGATGAGGCCGAGCTTAAGATTGAAGTCTTGAAAGGAGAGATGGAGCAAAAGGATTATCAACTTCTTGCCCATAGTCGGCTAATTGTCTAGAAGACCATCCAGCTCCGGGAGAAGGATGCTGCACTAAGGAGTGATCCCAAGAGGGTGAAGTATAACATGAAGTATAAATCAGTGATAACATGAAGTATAAATCCATGCTATACTTCACCCTCTTGGGATCACTCCTTAGTGCAGCATCCTTCTCCCGGAGCTGGATGGTCTTCTTGACGATTAGCCGACTATGGGCAAGAAGCTGATAATCCTTTTGCTCTATCTCTCCTTTCAAGGCTTCAATCTTAAGCTCGGCCTCATCATATCTCCTCTTCCAAGCGTTCTTCTCACGGGTTAACTCGTCCAAAATCTCTTGGAATTTCTCCTTAGTGGCAGGAGGTACAGGTAGAGGTGCGGATGGTACAATAGAGGATACGATCCTTGTCATATGATAAGGCATTCCAAGAACTGCGGCCCTATTAATGACCCACTGGACGTAAGACCCATCAACTCGATCCAATTTACCCCCCAAATGGCTGCTGTTGAGTCTTCTAATGGCACGCCAAGCTCTCAAGAATTTCCCTCTTTCATCTGAGGGGTCTTCATGGTTCGAATAGAACGCACTAGCCAAAGGAAGGCTTGCCGGCCTTGTCTTCATCGGATACCCAAACTATCGGTTGGCAAGTGTTGGGTTGTAGGTGATTCCTCCATACATGCCGATAAGAGGCACATTGGGGTATTCACCGCAACTGAAGATGAACTCCTCGGTATCGTATGCGGGGTTATACCAAACCAAGTCTGATGGGGTGAGGGCCATAATTATCTGGGACCAAGGAAGATTGTCAGGGTTTGCTACTCGAGAGTGAGTCCGAGGTAGATGAGAGATAAACCACTTATAGAGTAGAGGAGTACAACAGATGATAGTTCCACGTTTCGCTGAAATGCGATCATGGATGGAGTGATATGTGTTAGCTAGTAATGTTGGGACTGGGTTCTTTGTGAGGAATATCTGGATGGCATGGATGTCAATGAAATCTTCGATGTTTGGGAAGAGTAAGAGGCCGTATATGAGTAAGGCTAGGATAGAGTGGAATGCTTCATTACTTTTCGCATCGGCAAAAGTGAAGGCTTGTTGGTAGAGGAATTTGGTAGGTTGGCCTATGAGAGCTTTTTGGGTTATGGGATCTTTTTTGGTTGTGAGGTTTGCTTTGACAAGGGAGACTGGAAGATGGAGGGCATTTACAATGTGTAGGAGCTTAGGGGTGGGTTCAAGGCCACTGAATGGTGTTTGGTTGAGTATTAGTAGTCCGACCAGGTAGGAGTATTCTTCAAGAATGGGGACAAGCTGGTAATCCGGGAAGGTAAAGCAGTGATAAAGCCGGTCATGAAACTGCACCAAAGTCTCCAAACATCCTTTTCCAACTTTCACTTTGAGACGACCGAGCAATTTTCCATGATCCTTGCGGAAATCTTCCGGTAGAGTTACTAAAGATCCGAGTTCGGTTCTCATATCCCTTTCACCGCCAGATTACAGTTTGATTGTACCAACAACGTTGCTGAATATGAAGCCTGTATCATGGGTATTGAAGAAGCAATTGATTTGAGGATCAAAAATATTGACATTTATGGAGATTCAGCTCTTGTGGTTAATCAGATCAAAGGAGAATGGGAGACTCGCCATGCTGGCTTGATTCCTTATAGACACTATGCAAGGTGGTTGCTGACTTTCTTCAACAAAGTAGAGTTGCACCATATTCATCGTGATGAGAATCAAATGGCAGATGCCTTAGCCACTTTGTCTTCAATGTACCAAGTTAACCACCAAAATGAGATACTAATTATCAGTATTCAGTGGCTTGAAAGGCCAGCATATGTGTTTGCAGCTGAAGAAGCAACTAATGATAAGCCTTGGTTTCATGATATCAAGGTGTTCCTTCAAAGTCAAGAATATCCACCGGGGCCATCTAATAAGGACAAAAAGACTTTGAGAAGATTATCCAGCAGTTTCTTCCTGAATGGAGATGTGTTGTACAAGAGAAATTTTGATATGGTCCTGCTTCGGTGTGTAGACAAGAATGAGGCTGATTCGTTGATGCATGAAATACATGAAGGGTCATTTGGGACCCACCCTAATGGGCATACAATGGCTAAGAAAATGTTAAGGGCAGGATACTACTAGTTGACGATGGAGTCTGATTGCTATAAACATGCCAAGAAATGTCACAAGTGTCAGATCTACGCGGATAAGATTCATATGCCGCCAACTTCTTTGAATGTTCTCTCTTCTCCCTGGCCTTTTTCTATGTGGGGCATTGATATGATTGGTCGGATCGAACCAAAGGCTTCCAATGGACATCGTTTCATTTTAGTGGCTAGTGATTACTTCACCAAGTGGGTCGAAGCGGCATCTTACGCCAATGTTACCAAGGAAGTGGTGGTTCGTTTCATCAAGAATCACATTATCTGCCGCTACGGAGTTCCTAGCAAGATCATTACAGATAATGGGACCAATTTGAATAACAAGATGATGAAGGATCTGTGTGATGAATTTAAGATTTAACACCACAATTCTTCTCCTTACTGGCCTCAAATGAATGGTGCAGTTGAGGCTGCAAACAAGAATATCAAGAAAATTGTGCAGAAAATGGTGGCTACTTATAAGGACTGGCACAAAATATTACCTTTTGCTTTACATGGGTATCGTACTACAGTGCGTACTTCAACAGGGGCAACCCCTTTCTCTTTGGTATATGGAATGGAAGCAGTGCTCCCCATAGAGGTTGAGATCCTGTCGATGAGAGTCTTGATGGAAGCCAAATTGACCATCATCAAACCCAGTGAAGATCGGCCCTTTCAGGTCTCCTAACAAATGTACCACCAGAGAAAGCTCTTTTAACAATATACGGGCCTTCATAGTTAGGTGTCCATTTGCCCCTGGAATCGGGTTGGAAGGAAAAGATCTTCTTGAGCACAATGTCGCCTTCATGAAACTCTCGAGGTCGAACCTTCTTGTCAAAAGCCTGTTTCATTCTTCTCTGATATAACTGCCCATGACACAAAGCCGTCATGCGTTTCTCCTCAATCAAGTTCAGCTGATCATATCTGTTTTGGCACCATTCGGCCTCAGTCAATTTGGCTTCCATCAAGACTCTCATCGACGGGATCTCAACCTCTATGGGGAGCACTGCTTCCATTCCATATACCAAAGAGAAAGGGGTTGCCCCTGTTGAAGTACGCATTGAAGTACGATACCCATGTAAAGCAAAAGGTAACATTTTGTGCCAGTCCTTATAAGTAACCATCATTTTCTGCACAATTTTCTTGATATTCTTGTTTGCAGCCTCAACTGCACCATTCATTTGAGGCCGGTAAGGAGAAGAATTGTGGTGTTCAATCTTAAATTCATCACACAGATCCTTCATCATCTTGTTATTCAAATTGGTCCCATTATCTGTAATGATCTTGCTAGGAACTCCGTAGCGGCAGATAATGTGATTCTTGATGAAACGAACCACCACTTGCTTGGTAACATTGGCGTAAGATGCCGCTTCGACCGTTTCTTCTACCGGAGAAAAGAAAAAGAAAAGATGATTTTGATGTTTTTGTTTTGATTTTGACGGTAGAAGAGACTTAAATACAGAGTACACCATTTTTTGACCGACTCAAACTATAAAATGCTGTGATGCAATGTTAAGAATTATCTGACTATGAAAGAAACAATTTCACTGGGGAACAAGAGAAATGAAGACGGAAAGTGGTAAAGTCCTGTATGCGGACAGAAAGCAGTAAAGTCCTGTGAACGGACATAAGCAGTAAAGTCCGGAAGAGAGAGGAGAAGAGTGTTAAAATGAATGGTTTTTTTTTTCTTCTGAAAATCCGTTTTTATACCTCCTCTCAATTGTTTTTACTGGGCTGGTATTGTTCTAATGGGCTTTGTGCCCAGAAATTCTCTTCTTCTGCCTGCCCAGATTTTCTATGTTGCACCCCATTAATGCTGCACGCACCCCCTTTGTTTTTTTGTAACTAACCATTTTTTTTTTGCAGGTTTGGATTTAGACTATTATATTTTTGTCCATATCTTTTATATTGTTTATTTATAATTTATTTTATTGCATTTTTAAATTTATGCATCATTATTTATTTTATCAAGAACTAGAATGTAATTAGGGATCATTGTAAATATAAGTGAAAAACTGCATTGCATGCATATTTATTTATCGCTTTATGTCAAAAAACGAAAACACAAAAATATTAGCGTAGAAATTTCAAGAAAAAGGAGAGTTTCATTTCGATCCAACATCGTTATGAAATCTCTTGCGTTGAATTTTAATCATATTTAGTTTACTTCGTCGCACTTTTTATTTCCTTAAATAACAACAAAACCAAAAAACATTCAAATAACTCAAAAAAAAGCATTTTAAAAAAAAGAGACTATTTTCTAAAAAACCTCGACTCTCGTCGAGAGGCTTTTTTTCAAAACTCTTTTCTTAATAAACTTTTAATTCATGTAAATATATTTAAATTCTTTTTTCTCAAAACTTAAAAAATACAAAAACACATTCAAATTTACTTTTGCCACTTGGCTTCTTTTTATTTTAAAAACATTTTCAAAACTAAAAAACATCAACAAATACTTTTTACTCTTTTTACCCGAACTACGGTGGTTTTGATCCCTCGGATACGTAGTGCAAAAGACCTTGCGTCTTTCCAAATCACATAAAATAACAAAAATATTTTTCTCTTGTCTTAATCATTAAAAATACCAAAAAACATTTTCTTTACAAAACTTGACACATTTTCTTAGTCAAATTTTTTTCTCAATCACTACTTTAATTCCCTAAACTCTTATACATTTTTTTGCAAGCAAATAAAATTAAAGCGCTTAGATAGATTAGAACAAGAGGTTCCTATAGGATACTATAGATACTTAGGGTGCTAGTACCTTCCCTTCGTATAACCAATCCCCGAACCTTGATCTCTAAAAAATAGGGTTTTAACGAAATTTTTCCCCTTTTCCTTGGAAAAATAAAAGATCGGTGGTGAACTTAAAAATTGCGATTCGAAGCTAATTAATAGTTCGACATCCAAAAATCACCGCGACAATTACAAAGCAATTATATTTCATTTTCATCACATACAAGACCAAGGAATAAAATGAAAGAGTACATAAAAACAGGGAAACTCTCAAACTCCTACAGCATGCGAATCATCTAGATCTAACTGTGAACCGGAGAAAAAATCCATATTTCACTTCTTCCTCTTAGGGTCACTCATAAGTAGGGCATCCTTTTGTTGAAGTAGAATATTCTTCCCAACAATTAGTTGACTTTGGGTAAGGAGCTGATAGTCTTTGTTTTCTAATTCCCCTCTTAAAGTTTCATTCTCAAGCTCGGCCCTTTGGCTCTCACCTCTCTTATAAATCCAACATTCTTCCCATACACAGTCGATATGGGACTTATTAACTCAGACTTGAAACCCAACAACTATAGTGCTCTACCCATATCCATTCCTATCCACCACCCCCACCATCACAACAACAAGTCGACAACAAATATAGTCCTTGTTGCCACCTCTACATTCTCCATCTTTCTCATCACCTCCACAACCTCCCTGTTTCACACCACATCCAAAACCTCCCTCATCCACCACCACCACCACCTCCATCACCTCAATAACCTCAACTCTACCACAACATTCTCCCTCAACAACCACCTCCTCGATCACCACAACAACCTCCCCACAATAAACATACCCTTCCCAACCACCTCCATATCCTCCCTCCTCAACCACCATCACCACAACAACTAGTCCACAACAAACACAGTCCTCCCCACCACCTTCACATCTTCCACCATCATCACAACAACCTCCCAACCACCTCCACATACTCTCTCCCCACCACGACCACCTCTATCATTACTCCACTACTAGAACGTGATTCTTTCTCCACCTTCATGACCATAACAACCTCTCAACCACAAACTGAAATACAAATTGTTCCAGATTCATCTCACACACTAAGGACAACTATTCAACAACAACAACATTCATCTTCTACACTGGAAATTCAAATTGGTATGTATACAATTGTGTCATTTTTCGATCTAATCATTTATTTATCATATTTTTTATGATAATAATTTGTTTTCTTGATTCACGGTCATAGAGAACCCACAACCCCGCGATCAAACATTGATGCAGAGGGCGTGTCCATACATATATAAATATTGATTATTCATATTCTTTTTGCGATCATGAATGTCTTTATGAAGTTAGCGACTTGTTGTCTATCGCTAACTTTATAAGGACATTCATGATCGCAAAGAGAACCTGAATAATCAATATATATATATATATATATATAGACACGCCCTCTACCTCAATGTTTGATCGCGGGGTTGTGCGTTCCCTATGACCGTGAATCAAGAAAACACATTATTATCATAAAAAATATGATAAATAAATTATTAGATAGAAAAAATACACAATTATGTACATACCAATTTGAATTTCCAAAGTAGAAGATGAATGTTGTTGTTGTTGAATAGTTGTCCCTAGTGTGTGAGATGAATCTGGAACAATTTGTATTTCAGTTTGTGGTTGAGAGGTTGTTATGGTCATGAAGGTGGAGAAAGAATCACGTTCTAGTAGTGGAGTGATGATAGAGGTGGTCGTGGTGGGGGAGAGAGTATGTGGAGGTGGTAGGGAGGTTGTTGTGATGATGGTGGAAAATGTGAAGGTGGTAGGGAGGACTGTGTTTGTTGTGGACTAGTTGTTGTGGTGATGGTGGTTGAGGAGGGAGGATATGGAGGTGGTTGGGAAGGGTATGTTTATTGTGGAGAGGTTATTGTAGTGGTGGTTGTTGTGGTAGTGTTGAGGTGATGGAGGTGGTGTGAAGGGTTGCGTTTTGTTCTTGCGGGCTTGAGAGTGTACAAAGTTATTTCCTTCTCTCCATTCTACACACTAACACACCACACAACATTCCCTTTAAGAAGGAAATTGAAACATACTTGATAATTGTGCTTTTCGATTGTAGAGAACATCAAACATACTTGATAATTGAAACATTACAAAGCAATTATATTTCATTTTAATCACATACAAGACCAAAGAATAAAATGAAAGAGTACATAACCGAAAAAATAACCGAAAAAATCCTAAGAATCTAATTCACCCCCCTCTTAGGTTGCACTCTTAAAATTACAGTAATCGGAATCGAGTCAATAGAAGCTAAGAGAGAAACCAAAATATCATTTTCCCAAGAGAAAGAACAATCTTCTCCACTTTATGATATGCCAAATCCACTTCCCATCTTCCCTCGCACCCATTTCTTTAATAGTAGCCTCTGTTGATGGGATAATTTACATAAACAGGGAAAAGACTCCGCGAGGGTACTCGAGCCACACTAAGGCTCAAACCTAAATTTTGTATTTCTGCCATTACCATTCTTTTACCAAAATCTTTTGTAACTAATTACTGGACATCCCCTGTACCACCCCCAAGCCCCACTAAGTCCTTCCACCATAAAGACGCCTTATTCCGCATTCAAATTCCCAACTCCGATCCACCGATCAACCCATACTTCGCCGACAAGATGTCTTTCCATCGAACTTTCCCATCCACAAGCAATCACTAACTCCATTTTGCTAACAACGATAAGTTGACAGTCTTTTAAGTCCTTTACACTCATGCCCCCTCATCCTTAGTCCTTTACACCCATGTCTCAATAAAAATAGAAAGGTAAAAAGTTCAGTTGAAAGTTAATTATTTGAAAATAACAGCAAAAATAAAGGTGATGCTAGGGATCGTATTAGACATAGCAGCCGCAAAGGTTTGTGTGGTGAGCTTCATCCCTACAAAGTATAGATTTTGGTCGAGGATGAATATATTATAAAAACAATTAAATAATATACATTCTTATTTGTGACTAAATTTATGACTAAGCAAATAGTCTTTAATTAGTTTCTTTGGTTGGTATTCATTTTTTCTCTAATTTGTGACTAAATTAAATGACACACTAAGATCAAAATATTTTTAATTTTCAAAAATTTGTCATTGTTGTAGAATCAAAATAATGGATCATTCATCTTCACAATCTTCGCAACACTCTCCCTCCCCCACCACCACCTCAATCACCACAACAACTCAACAAAAAAACACAACCATTGTCACCATACATGATATTTAAAATACAACTCAACAAAAAAAAAAATTTGATGCGGATGGCATGTCCATACATGATATTTAAAATATATATATATATATATATATTAAATATCATGTATGGTGACAATGGTTGTATTTTTTTGTTGAGTTGTTGTGGTGATAGAGGTGGTGGTGGGGGAGGGAGAGTGTTGCGAAGATTGTGAAGATGAATGATCCATTATTTTGATTCTACAACAATAACAAATTTTTGAAAATTAAAAATATTTTGATCTTAGTGTGTCATTTAATTTAGTCACAAATTAGAGAAAAAATGAATACCAACTAGAGAAACTAATTAAAGAATATTTGCTTAGTCACAAATAAGAATGTATATTATTTAATTGTTTTTATAATATATTCATCATCGACCAGAATCTATACTTTGTAGGGATGAAGCTCACCACACCAACATTTGCGGCTGCTATGTCTAATATGATCCCTACCATCACCTTTATTTTTGCTGTTATATATTATCAAATAATTAACTGTCGACTGAACTTTTCACCTTTCTATTTTTATTGAGACATGGATGTGAAGGGCTAAGGATGAGGGGGCATGGGTGTAAAGGACTTAAAAGACTTTCAACTTATCGTTGTTAGCAAAATGGAGTTAGTGATTGCTTGTGGATGGGAAAGTTCGATGGAAAGACATCTTGACGGCGAAGTATGGGTTGATCGGTGGATCGGAGTTGGGAATTTGAATGCGGAATAAGGCGTCTTTATGGTGGAAGGACTTAGTGGGGCTTGGGGTGGCACGGGGGATGTCCAGTAATTAGTTACAAAAGCTTTTGGTAAAATAATGGTAATGGCAGAAATACAAAATTTAGGTTTGAGCTTTAGTGTGGCTCGAGTACCCTCGCGGAGTCTTTTCCCTGCTTATTTAAATTATCCCATCAACAGAGGCTACTATTAAAGAAATGGGTGCGATGGGAGATGGGAAGTGGATTTGGCATATCATCAAGTGGAGAAGATTGTTCTTTCTCTTGGGAAAATGATATTTTGGTTTCTCTCTTAGCTTCTATTGACTCGATTCCGATTACTGTAATTTTAATAGTGCAACCTAAGAGGGGGGTGAATTAGATTCTTAGGATTTTTTCGGTTATTTTAGAGATGTTTATGATATTTTTATTTTTCCGAAAATTCTTTGATGAATGTATGAACAATATGAGGAAAAATAAAAGAGAGAAGGGAAAGGAAAAATAACACAAGAGATTTATATTGATTCCCCTTTTAACCTAAGGGTACTCCAGTCCCCTCACACCCTATGAGAGATTTTTACAATGTTAGAATCTTTGTTACAAGCAATCTTACCCCAAGACCCCCTAACAATCTTTCTAACATACAACACAAAATAGCACCCCCCACTATCTTTAACAACAATTCTCAACAAAACTATGATGAGAATTTACAAACAAAGTGTTGAAGAAAAATAATGTATGGCTGTATCAAATCAATATCACTTTCAAATGAATATAACTTAATGCTCAGAAACCTTTTTGGATATGAAAATGTAATCAAGGTTTCACAAAAATGATATTTAAAAGTTTATGAGAAAGTGATATTTTGATCTTAGTATATTGGAATATGAAAGTTGTTCTCAATTTATAATGATCTCAAATATATCAAGTATATTTATAGATGCTTTAGAAAATGTCCATGAAGCAATGCATCTCTTCAAAAAAAACTTATCATAAAAAGTTGTCAATGAAAAATCACAATGGTTCATAAAATAAAATTCTGTCCAGGTCTTTAAACACTTGTTGGTACGAAAAGGCGATGTAAAAGGTTCTGTTTTCATAATTCAAACGTTGCATTGTTTCAATAATCCAAACAGCCACTGACTTTTTAAATCGGTCGAACACAATAAGCGATTTAAAAGGTGCATACAACTTTTCTTAAAAATCAACTTTTTATATTTTTAAAAGCTTGCTTCATATGAACTTTTATATTTAACTTAAAAATTTATTTGTAATTAATTTTAAAAATAATTTATGAGCATTCTAAGTTATATAAATATTAAATGTGATAAATCATAGATAAAGACCATACAATTAATTTAAATATTTGTCTAAGTCTTGGTCTTCATCTTGTTTTCTAATCTCGAGCCTCCATAAGCTTTCTTCTTTTGCGTTGTGAGTTTGTTATCATCAAAACCCAACCAAGTTCAAGATGGAAATCTTCTTCACAATACTAATGATGAGCCTTCTTGGTTTTTCCACTTTGATAGTCAAAATATGTTCACTGTTAAGGCTATTTACTCTTTCCTTCTCAACAAACTATCGCCCCACTCTTTGGGGTTCTCTCATAAAGCTCGGAAATTGTCAAAAGTTTGGGGTAGTTAGGCTCATTTGAAGCTTTTTTTTATTGGCAAACATTTTTTCTTGGATTCCAACGAAGGCAAATTTGGTGTTGAGGGGTGTTGCTCTTCCGAGCGGGCCATATTGCGCCTTGTGTGGGGGGTTTTGTTCAAACAGAGAATCACCTTCTTCTTGTGTGTCCCCTTGCTTAGTTAACAAATGATTTGGACTAGGCCTAAGGTTGGCCCAGCGTCGAGCTTGGCCCAATCCTCTAGGACGTTAAGGACAACCCAAAAAGACTAGGCCCAGTTAGATTGGGTTGAACAAGGCGTTTAACATGTGCTCCTCTATCGAGGACACATCATCATCATCCAAACCTATCTGTTATCCCTTGATAAGCGGAACGGTTTGACCTGGGATGATGAGCACTAACGGCTCATCCCTACTTTCACGTAGAAATTCAGACAGTCATCCATTACGGGCTGGCAAAATCGGCCCATAATGGAGACCTTTGGCCCAGCAATAGGGGCAATATATAAACTTTTATCTGCATGAGGGTCAGGTATTCTATTATTTTCACTCTTACTCTTATACCTCTGAGTCTTAAACTGATTTAAGCATCGGAGTGCCTGCAGGTACTCAAGGTTCAAGAAACATGAGAAAGGAGGTTTGAATTGGGTTTCAATATATTAAAGTTTTTCTCGAATTCAAAGACTCAACAAATGTTTTACTTAGACAATGATAAGACAGATTTAAGTGATAAGTAAAACACGACTCACACAACAACAATGAAGGAGATATGGATAGAGTAGAGGGCACAATAATTTTTATATTGGTTCACTGTTAATGAAGCTACTCCAATCCACTCAATCTGAGTGAGTTTGTCTTGCACCTCAAGGACTTAATCCAATAATCTCGACATATTATTACAACATCACTGACCAATTGTCAATAAATTCTTGAGGCAGTTGACTAACCTTAGGTACGGTTAGGTTATAAGGGAAACTAATATAAATTTTTTGTGTTCTTCTTCTCTTCCCTACACTCTTTATTTTTCTGCAGAACATTCATATATTCATTATAGAATTTCCGAAAAATTACAAAGAACTACAAAATCCCTTGCTTTTCAAATGTTGCATGTCATTTTCAAGAAAAATAAGACTATTTTTTGTAAACTTATTCATGTTTTATATTAAATTAAAAAAATTAAATACACTTAACTAAATTTCTTAAACACCACATAACATAAGTAGTTTTTTCTTTTTTTCTATAAATGTGACAGCAGGAATATATATAATCAAATACTTTTCTCATTTGCTTTGTAACCCTGCTATTAAAAACTTAAGACTGCATAAAAAAAGTAAAAGCTAATCGTTAAAAGAGAGTTTGTTTAAGATGTCATTTTTCATGTCACTTACAAGGACGTTTTCTCCCTATTTAAGCCATCAGCCATGTTGATCCGCTTTCTTATGCCATCCTAGCTCTTATCAAATGCTTAAAGAAATTAAACAGAAGTAACTAACAGAATCTAATAATTACTGCAGAGTTATAGGATCACTTGTTGTTTGGCTTATTATACCTTGTTGCTGGGACAAAAGCAAAGCAAAAACTCAATATGGCTTGGAAATTAGTGTTGCGCATGAGTAATTTTGTCATCTATTCCTAGTTGCATAAATTTAAAACCCCGACCAGTTAAACCAAACTCATCACCAGTTTAACAGATCATTCACACAAAGAAGCATTTGTTAATTATTTTTTTAAAAATGTCAGCAGATGGACTCGGACACTGCCTTACCTGATTGTTTGATTTCAATTAAGATCTCAATAAGGAAAGACAATACTACCAAAAAAATATTGGATAAATAGATTTTTACCCCCGCAAAATAGGTGAGTTTTACATTTCCCCCTGCAATTTTTTTTTTATAGAAATACCAAAAAACAAAAAATTGATAGTGTATTTTACCCCTTATGTTGAGGAAGAAAAAAAATATCGACAGAGAGTAAAATACACTATAAAAAAAATTGTAAAACAATTACAAGGAAGTATTCCTACAAAAAAAATTACAGGGAAAAATGCAAAACTCACCTATTTTACAGGGCGGCGACCTATTTACCCAAAAATATTCAGACTTTGCAAACTCATTACTGTTACAGAATAGGATACAACATTAATTCATAAGTTTTGCTAATTCCAGCATTTCAATTTCTAGCCAGCAAAAGAAAATAGTATTGACTCCATAGAAGATGTCAATGCTGATACTATCTGGATAAGGTTTTGTTAACAAAATATTTTATTTTGTCAAAGAGTTACTGTTAAATTAAATACATAAAACGAGAACATTACTTGAGGAGGTTTTGGTAGATAAATTAGATCATGACATCAAAATCGGGTTTCCTTCATGAAATTTACTCGCTATTTGCTTACATGACATGAAACATTCAATTTGCAACATCCAACACATATGTTACACTCAGTTTTAAGAGTTTCATTCCTTCTATTATAGTCCCGCTGTCCTCAAAAACGTAAAGGACGCGAACTTTAGGATCAACAATCAGTCAACAAAGGCGTATCAAAACAGCACTCCTATGAACCCAGCAAGTTTGTTATAGTTATATATTGTGGGACTCAAATTTGGTTCTTTAAATTATAACTGTTTTACTTCATCTTTTCCACATATGCGCTGGAGCTCGCGTGCTGCAGCCAAAAAGGATTCTGTATAGGAGGAAGACACAACGTAAGAAGGAAGAAATATGTACTCACATAAAGCATCTTGGTTCATCAACATAAAGATGTCATACAAATGCACAAACACAACAAATGTCCTGCTTGGATTGACTTATTTGATCTTATCTACTGGTATAAGCATACACAAGCACTAGTGAGACTGTTTGGAAGAGCATATGACATGTATATAACTCGTTTTCAGCTTTAATTTTCTTAAACAGCCTATAGCTTATATGACAATATATGACTTTTTATAGTTTGCTATAGAAATAGCTTATAGATAAGCACTTATATGATAAGCGTGTATGCTATAAGAACTTAATTAAGTTGATTATCCAAACATGGTCTAAGTATTGAACAAGAAATATTACCTTTCCAGATGCGAAAGGATTTCTGATTGATAGGTGAACCAGTTATAGTTTGAATAGCTTCAAATAACATATTCTGTGGAGTGCTCCTGAGCTCTTGTACCACTCCATATATGGTTTTCCCATTCTCAAAGTAAATATGATTGTTTGGGTGCTTTGTCTTGCAACCAGCATGCCGTTCAAACTCGAATGCGTTAATAACCTGAAGAAATGCAATATTAGAGATAGCAAGTTGGCTTCAAAAGGATTCTCCTCTATGATGACTAAACAAACTTGCCTTAGAAAAACTACATGACGGACAGCTGCACAAATACCCAGCACCTTTTATAACAGCTCGAAGTTCCTTCTAACAAGCATACGAAGAACCAGACATGTGATCAAAGATAAGCTACTGGAAAGATGAACTCATCAGGAATACTAAATTTTACCTCCCGTGACCATGCCTTATACTTCACAGAGACGCCATCCAGCATACCAGTGGATAGCAAACTTCTAACGTTTGAAGGGAAGTTATTTGAAGTAGCCTTTTTACACATTTTCATCTCCTCTTTTGTCTTGGTAACATTTTCAGTTTCAGATGCAGATGTTTGAGCTGTACCTGGTAGTAGTTTAGTGCTTGATCTAACCAACTCTTTTTCATTCGCAACTTGTGACATATGCGACGTACACAAAGGTGCTTGACCCATAAACAGTCCGTAGTTAGAAACAAATAAGTCGGATGGAGTTACATCATCGTCGTCACAACCACCAAAGGATATGATAGTGCTTCCACCTTTATTATAAGAACGAGAAACAAATGGCATGTCATTTCCACTCTGATGGTAAATGTGACCCATTGATATGGTGCCATCTTCAACCTTATTGAATAAGTGGTTACTTAACATAGAATTACCATGGGCCTTGTCGTTAGCTTGAGCAATAGACATGATATTACTATCTACATGACTGTATCCTTGATCCATTGATATTGAATTACAAATATCTTTGTATGTTGAAGGTATTGATAAGTTGCCGTCTCCCTCATTATAAGATTGACTTGTTGACATTAAATTGTTATATGTCCTGTCAACAGCGCCATCCACCAATATTACATTCGCATCCCCTTTGTTGTATGTGAGACGTGTTGATATTGAATGATCGCTTTCCTTGAATGCATGAGTGTTTGACACGATGTTGCTAACTCCTCCATCATAGGGATCATTAGTTGGAACAGACATGAAAGTCTCAGACTCCTTTACCTCATTAACTTTGACTTTTCTAATACTTTCGTGATTAAACACTAGTTGGGAATCTTCTAGTGTAGTTGACATGGATAAACCAAATGAGGCATCACCCCCAAAAGGATCCAAGATATCCTTTTCCTCCGCATTCAACTTATTATCTATGTTTAAAGGGAAAATGTTTGTGTCTTCAAAATTAATAGATGCAGCACCTGGATCAAATAGTTGTGCAGTAAAATGGCCAGTTAAAGAGTGAAAGCTTAAAGAATTTCCCCATGAAGAAACATCGGAGTTGAGCATTCCTGACGATAAACTGTTTGGAGCCTCTACTGTTTGTTTCTTATTGGGAAACAGATCCACCTCAGGGCTATCCATGAACCACTGATTAGTACGCTTTGACTCGATTCTAGAAGAATTATCATATGTCATATCATCACCGACGCCGTCATTCAAATTCCCAGAACTCTTTCCCATCCAAAATGGTTGATTGTCGAACGACTGTCGCACACAAAAAAAAATTTGAAAAATGAAGCCACCAAAGAGTTCCATACAGAAAATTGCTAACACTAAATCTGAGTTACATAGCACAATAAACCTCAGGATGCTTCTTATTAAAATAGGGGAAAAGGATCAGAAATACCAAGGCCATTTAAAAACATGAAACTATGCATCAAACAGTAAATCTGAACCAAAAACCTATTTAACTGGTAAAACAGTTAACCCACTTGGGTTGGTCTCGTGGTATTGACTTGGGACTTGGAGTGTGCTACTCTTAAAGTCTTAGGTTCGATTCTCACTTATGCCAATTTGGGTGGGCTAATTTAGCCTCTTCAAAAAAACTGATAAAACAGTTATTGTTTGAAATATCATGCAATTAAAAGAACTAGTTTTCCATATTGTATATCTAAAAATATGTCAATTTCTAATTAAAGATGTGGTTAGCACTAAAAGTGGACCACAAAGCATATGCAAAAATGTTTTTTTCTTTCAGGTTGTGACATTTAAAACAATGGCAAACACTTGAAATTCAAAGATAATCCATTTCTGGACAAGAATGTTAATTTGAAAATGCATCTAAGTGGCATGCAATGGAAAGAGAAACATACCATTTCCTTTCTTAGCTACAAACTCGATCGTGCAATGATCAAGTTTCTAAGTAAGCTCTTAAGAAACACTTCAAAAGTTATCTTAGAACTACAGACACAGTTTTCCTGCAAAAAAAAAAAGAAAGAAATCAACAATAGCAAAAGATCGATTTACACGAAAATCCAATCGGTTCAAAAAAAAGTAGGAAAATGCATTTATAATCGGTTTTGATTCATACCGTGATTATTGTGCTGGCTGCATTTACAGGGGGTGATTGGAAGTGTGAAACCCTAAAACTAGGATTGAAGGATCATCATCGCGCATAAGATCTCTAATAACAGGGAAGGGAAGTACTCCGTAATAGATTTTTGAGGATTTTGTGTTTCTCGGAGAAGTTAAACATTGTGCTCCGCACGATCTTTGTCTTAAAAATGTCATCTTGTACGTACACGTGGCGTGATCGACTTCTAACTCGTCTGTGCTGTAATTTGTGGGATTTTCTTGCGGTACATTTGCACGGATCTATACTGAAAATTGGGTAAGAGTTATAACTCAACCCACTGAATTGAATAGAATCTACCACTACTATAACAGTAAACTAGATTACTCCCTACTTCGTCTATAAATCCTAACTCAACTGGCAAATGCTGAAATTGTTAGGCCGAACATTGTGATCCGGGTTCAAACCCGAAACCTCACAATTGTGAGTTTAATTTCAGTGGATTATCATTTCATCTAGAACCAAAAAAAAAATTACTCCTACTTCCCAAAATTATCCTTATGTTATGTAACATATAATCACTAAATCGGTGGATTAGTTTGTCTATATGAAATTTAATGACATCTTTTTATTTTAATCATTTTAATGTTTTTTTTTTTATAAAATAGAGGGCCTACGCCCAAAAGAAAAGAAATTACATGAAAATCATTCGCGGGGTAGTTATCCCTATTACATCAGCTTGAACAAGCTCCTTCATTTGAGGAGGACACTCCTCGTAAAAAATCATCTCTCTACATAATTGATATCTTATATTTGCCAACGCGTCAGCACACTTGTTGGATTCACGATAGGCATGTTCAATTTTAACCTCCCAATCTAACTCCAATAATTTGCGAATACTGAAAACCAAGGACCATCCTGCTTTGCTGCTTACTTTCCTGTTTGAAAGCACCTGGACAACCGCAACTGAGTCAATATGCAGCTCAATCTTCCTAAATTCCATCCTCTTTGCAAGCGACATGCCTTCAAGAACTCCCCATAATTCCGCTATAAAAGCACTACAATCACCTGTACCTTTAGCAAAGCCACCAAGCCATTCACCTTGATTTCCCTGAATAATACCACCACAGCCCGCTCTATTATTATCCTTTCTTGCGCCGTCTGTATTAAGTCTAACAAAGTTACCACTCGGTTTCTTCCACCCAATCTCCACTTGAGAGCACTCCCTGCCATTTAACATTTCAGTCGCTCGTTTTGCATGCCGATAGTCTTCTACACACTTATAAACATAACCGATTGAATGAATCGGTCTTATAAATTCCCCTTCATGAGCTTCTTTATTCCGCCACATCCATAAGCTATGACATGCCGTCGCCCAATAGTCACACCAATCACCCCCTCTTCGTTGCGAACTTACTTTCTTTAAATTCAACGATATCCAACCTTGAAGATCTTCCATAAAGAAACGACTCCTTTCTTCCAACGGCACCACTTGAAGCCAAAAAGGAATGACTAGTACACAATCTCTCATAGCATGTAAACTAGTTTCCTCCACATCTCCACAATAATTACACATTGCATGGCCAAGTCCCATACGACTTTTACGATAATTAGTGAGAAGCCTATCGTGTAATAATAACCAAACAAAACAACGGACTCGCTCCGGAACATTTAATTTCCAAACTTTACTCCAAATAGTGTCATCATTCTCTCTTGTAATTTCACATAATTGCTCATACATAACAGTCACAGAGTAACCATTATTCCTGCAAATACCTACTGGTTCATCCCTTCCATTCTCATCACATGGTGGCAAAATTGCTGCTATTTTGTTAATAATATCTTTAGGTAGCCAATGGTCTAGCAACTGCCAATTCCAATTCCCATTGTTGTCAACAAGATCACAAACACGTGCACTTCGTAACTGATTCGGCACATTGCATAACTGACTTACACGACATCCAGGAGCAATCCACACTTGGTTCCAAGCATCCACACTACTTCCATTCCCTATACACCAACTCGTGTTGTTTGTTATATGATCTTTCAATTGCAGCAAGGTCTTCCACATGCTAGAGTTTGAAGGTCTAGTAACAATATCATGTGCTAAGTTATCAACACCATACTTCCCTTGTAATACCTGACACCAAAAATCATTATCTCCATAATTTAGCTTCCATCCCAATTTTAATATACAAGCTTGGTTCATGATCTCAAGCTTCCGAAGTCCCAGGCCACCCATCCATTTTGGCTGCGTAACTACGTTCCAATTAATCGCATGCAGTTTTCGCACATTTTCATATTCACCCCAAATAAAATTCCGTTGAATCCTTTGAATGTCTTCTAAACAGGACTTCGGTATTTTTTCGGTCATCATAGGATAAATCGGAACCGCCTCCAATACACTTTTTGCCAACGTTAATCTTCCCGCAAAGGATAACTGTCTTGCCTTCCATGCCGAGAGTTTTGCTTTCACTTGATCAATAAGGTAATGATAGTCAGCCCTCTTAGGTGCTCTTCCATGAAGTGGTACCCCAAGATACTTCCCAAGATCAATTGTTTCTCTAAAACCAGACAGATTGAGCAACTTATCTCTCATACCTCTTCTAACATTTTTAGAAAACAAAATGCTAGTTTTATCATGGCTCACCTCTTGTCCTGACAACCTGCAGAAGTTATTAAGAGTTTCCATAACACACTGCATCTGCTTTTCGGTCGCTTCCCCAAATAACAATAAATCATCCGCAAACATCAAGTGGGAGACTATAGGACCTGCTCTCCCAGCCTTGATACCACGCCATTTTCCTACCTTGACAGCATGCATAATAAGATGAGATAATTTGTCCATACACAAAACAAACAAATAAGGGGACATGGGGTCCCCTTGTCGAATGCCTCTTGTAGGTCTAAAAAATTCTCCTCTAGCTCCATTCCATTTGACATTTGTCTCTACGGACGTTATAGAATGCATAATCAAGTTAATCAATTGTTCAGGTAGCTTGATTTCACATAAAACCCTCCAAATACATTCCCTACTAAGCTTATCATATGCTTTGGAAAGATCAACTTTGATAGCGAAGGCTCCTTTCATACTCTTCATACGATTCATGGTATGAATCATTTCTTTAGCCACTACAATGTTCTCATGTATATTTCTTCCCGGCACAAACCCCGTTTGAAAAGGAGAAACTAACAGAGGGATACAAGCCTTCAGCCTCTCAACAATAACCTTACTCACAATTTTGTAATCTGTATTACATAATGAGATTGGACGAAACTGAGCCACGCTTTCGGGATGCTGAACTTTTGGAATCAAACAAATATCTGTTTTATTGACAACACCAATTTCATGTGGAGTAGTCCAGACATTCTTCACAAAATCACAAACTGTGCTTCCAACAATATCCCAAGATTTTTGATAAAAACCAGCTGGAAATCCATCCGGTCCTTGGGCCTTCCAAGGACTCATAGAGAAAACCGCATGCTTAATTTCATCATTTGTGATAGGAGCTATCAAATCTTTCAATATATTTTCATCCAGCGCAGGATAGGAGACATGAGTTGGGGACCACTCCATTCGCTCATGGTTTGCAGTGAAGAGACTCTGATAAAATTCAGTTACCAAACCATGGAGTTGCTCAATATCTTCAATCCAATTCCCTTCATTATTTTTCAGCATAAGAACATTATTCCTTCTGCGCCTTGTAATAGTTTTCATGTGATAATAACGCGTGTTGCGATCTCCATCAATTAACCACTTCGCACGCGATCGTTGAAACCACATAAGCTCCTCTTTTTTCAAAATATCCCTCAATTTATGCTGCAAATTATTTTCCAATCGCCATAAGCCTCTACTGCCATTCCAGCTTTGAATACGGCGTTGGACACCATCTATACGCGCCATCAAATGCTTTTTCATACGTAGAACATTATCAAAAGTCTGGAATTTCCACTTCTTCAAATCATGTTGAACGTTGACAAAATTATTCACAACATTTTGATCATAATTCCAACTCGCCTTCAACATCTCTTTATAATTATTATCCATAATCCAAGCACTTTCAAATCGAAATTGTCGGGGTGCTATCAGATGAGGTACATTTTTGGGTGTAATCAAGAGGGGATGATGATCCGAAAAATCTAGTCGTGCCAACACTTTGACACACCCATCTGGAAACTTCAATCTCCACCGTTCATTTCCCATCGCTCTATCCAGTCGTTCATAAATACGTTGTCCTCCATGGAAGATAGGACCTCGCCAAGTAAACTTATGTCCCATAGCGCCCAAATCCAATAAATTACAAGCATTTATACGATCCTTAAACTTATTGCATTTGCGCATAGATATTATCGCTCCACCCTTTTTCTCATCAGCACTAGCTATATCATTAAAGTCCCCAGCTACTAGCCAAGCCTCATTCATATCGTTGGCAATTGAAATTAAATCTTCCCATAACAGCCGTCTATTCTCCTCACAAGGACTTGCGTAAACAGGAGTAAAGAACCAACTGTTTTCATTCTTATATTGCACTTGTAAATGCATGTATTGGAACTTCTTGCTACATACACTTACAGTCATATAATCCTCTTTCCACACCACAACAATACCTCCAGAGAAGCCTTGACCTTCTGTTGCTACAAAGCTATCAAATCCTAATGATTGAAAGGTTCGTTTCAATTTATTAGGGTCACATCTTATCTCTACTATGACGAGCATAACTGGTTTGTAAGATCTCACATAGTGTTTACAAGCACTAAAAAAAGATGTGCTGGCTGCACCTCTGCAGTTCCACACAAATATATTATTGTTTGTATCCATTACACACTTCGAAAAAGAAGACACAAAAATTCCTTCATAGAGAATTATTGGTTGAGACGAGGTGTCTCTTCAACAATTTCCATATCTGAGTCCACGCTTCCCAATGAACTATGGTCATTAGCGTCGACAAAAAATTCACCTTCCGCAACTATTTGTTTCCCATGTTGTGGTTCATGGGGTACTTCTTCAACGGGTGTCAATACATAATTTGGAGGTCTTGGTGGAGTTGAATTCTTAACAGCCTTCTGACTCAGGTACAGCCCACCTTCCAACAATCCTACTTCTGCATCCCCTTTCATCATTACACCATTATTGTTTTTTCCTATAACATTCAATTGTTGTCCCTTACCAATCTGATGGGATGGGCCCTCTTTCCTTGTATGATCAATCATTGTCTCAAATCTTTTTTTAAAGAGTACCCCATTTTTGCCTTTAAATTGTCCCCCACCACGTGTAGCCAATTTTGAATCTCTTGCTATTCTATCTTGTTTGCCATCATTTTTTTAATTGTCACCCCTTGAAATCCTCTCTTTCCTAACGTGGTATGCACCTTTTCAGCATGGAAACCATCAAATTCCATAATTCTCAGCTCATTCTGCTCCTCCTCTTTACCTCCATCTTCTCTCTCTAAATCTTCCTCATTGATGACTGGTATATCATCACTCAATGATACAAATCTGGATCCAGCTATTTTTGACTCGGCATTAATTTTTCCAAATCCTGCCTTAACTCTTCCCGGAGCTCCGTTACCTTTGTCATCCGCCGCCGCAGTATTACGACCCGGTACACCCTTCTTGCCCCTTCGCTGCTTCTGAACCACCCTCCGAGGTCCATCAGTATCTTCATGACCTGCCCCCACCACTTGGTTAACATTGCTTCCTACCTGGTTGGTACTATTTTGTTGCTCAGTAACAATTTTTGCACGCTCCGGACACCCATCCTTGTAATGGCCAAATTTGCCACGTGTTAAGCATAGCATGTGTAATCCTTCATATTCAACATTGTATTTCCTTCCCTTGATGGTAAACGCAGCTAACAATGGCTTGGTCAAATTCACTTGGACACATAAACGAGCATATTTCCCTCGTTCATGTGTTAATGTATTCTTGTCCACCTTGACTGTCTTACCCACACGATTACCTATAAAATTCAGAATTTTTGCATCATAAAATTCGATAGGCAATCCTGATATCCTCACCCATACCGCTACTTGCTCAATGGTGTCGCTTGCTGGCTGGAAATTGGGACTCCACTCTTTCACCGTCAGATAGTGGTCATAGATGAACCATGGTCCATCCATGAGAGCCGCATTCTTATCCTCCTCGTTCGTAAAGACTACCAAATAGTAGTCATTACTCAGATCAATTATACTAATAACACCCTTCCGCACCCACATCTGCTTCAGCCGTGTCTCCAGTGCTTTATAACCAATCCTTCTTCCTAATAACTTCACAATTACACCCCTCCTCCATGGCTGGAATATTCGTTTTTCTTCAGTTCTAGAAAAAACAAATTCCGGGCACTCATATCCATCTATGATCCTCTCTTCCACCTTCATACCTTCCCCTTCAACCTCCTCTCCCTCCATATCCTCCTCCTCCGAAGCCAAAACCTCCGTCCTCCGTCCTCCTCTCCCTCCATATCCTCCTCCTCCGTCTCCAGTGCTTTATAATCATTTAAATGTTTAACTGATGTATGGGTGGGTAGGTGAAAAGGATGCACATGTGTGGATTTAACTAAAGTTAGGGTCGGGATTTTTACTATGGGCTATGAAGCTCCGATACTTTAAAAATGGCGAAGTATCGTGTCTGATACGTGTTCGATATCAATACTCGTCCAATACTTTTCGATACTCGTATCGGAAAACATTTGGTTATTATAAGAAATGAGAACAATTAATCTCGATCATTATAATAATTTTTTTTTAACAAGCCAAAATGAAACATATATATATAAACAAAGAGATACAAGTAGATCCTTCAGCACAAGGTGTGCAGAAGAAACCTACGAACGTGTACAAAAGAGTCCCAACAAATCAACAAAATAAAATAAAATACAATCAGTCGATACCCAAACAAAGAAAATGATTCGACCACCAAGCATGAAAGTTTGCCACCAAAGTAGCATCCTTCGTCTGCAATCATCGGTAAGAAAAGATTTTAACTTTGTCAAGAAGCCGATGTATAGTGTTTTCCGAATTCTGAAAGACTCGAAGATTCCGCTCGTTCCACACAACTAAAACACAAGCCAACTAAACAAGATGCAAAAAGTAAATCATTATAATAATTAATTCAAATTAAAGGCTAGATCATATTTTGTTAAAATGGAATACATAATAACTAGAGAATTAAATCACTCAATTACATTTATTAAAGAAAATATCATTTGATTTAATTCCTATTTTGGATTACATCTCGTCACCTTACAATCAAATTCTAAAACTCCACATCAGTCTGTCAATTCTTTTTTTCTCAGCAAGTGCTAAATAAAAAAAAATAAAAATAATCATATCTCTCTTATGTAATAAGCCCCTGTCATTAGAGAATGCCACTGATATTAACAATTTTCATAACCTAACTTAAAAATTCTTGAAATCTCTCGTGCATAATTGCATAATTTTGGTATTTAAAGCATGAATCATGGTCAATGAATTTCTTTTATACTTAATGAAAAAAATGGTAATGGAGCTTTTTTATATAATCAGTTTTGACTTAATGAAAAAATGGTAATGGAGTATTATACAGAAATACAGCAATGGAGTTTTTTATTTAAAAAAATGGAGCTTTTGTTGTTGAAAATAGATCACGAGATTGCAGCAATATTTCTGTATAGGAATTGAATTGAGTTTAGTAAAAAAAATAAATAAAATTGAATTGTGTGATTTTTTTAATAAATGTAATTGATATGAGTGATTTAATTCTCTAGCAATGCATTTTATATATATATATATATATATATATATATATATATATATATATATATATATATAATGATTGTTGGTGAATATGTTCACTCGAATTTATGAGATTGAGATTCAGCGTCCGTTTCTGTTTAAAGGGGGTGTATTGAATTGACATTTTATGAGACAATTTTGACAAGAAAAATCTTGATGATTTTGAAAGATTTTGTTTGACTATATTGATTTTGTGAGATTTTAAAGATTTTTTCACAAGACTTTCTATAATCAAAATTTTTAACATATGATTTTGATGGATTTACATTACAGATTTTTAAGATTTCAAATTACTTTATGGATTTGATTTAAAAATATTATGAATTTTCGTGCAATAAAAATTGTGAATAAAAATTATAATAATAAATAAATTATAAGATCTGAATAAAACAATATAATCAATAGTCTTCATAAAATAGCATAATCTGCTCCTTCTCTCTTGTGTTGATTGAATAATGTGTTTATTTCACAAATCGGTAACTCAACTAATTGTGCATCATGTTCCTAATTCTCATGTATTGAATATTGAATAAGATGAAGAAAACAAAAAGCAAAATAAAAAAATAAAAAAAACCACCAATGAATAAAAAACGTTATGGTTGAAAAGGGATACGAACGTTATAAATCTGCTCATTCTCTCTTGTGTTGATTGAAAAATGTGTTTATTTCACAAGTCGGTAACTCAACTAATTGTGCATCATGTTCTTAATTCTCATGTGTTGAATATTGAATAAGATGAAGAAAACAAAAAGCAAAATAAAAATTAAAAAAACCACCAATGATTGAAAAGGGATACCAACGTTATAAAGACAAACGTATATGGCTGGTCAAAATAGCTCCTTCCCTCTATTTTCTAACTAGCAAATGGATTAATAGGTATATGAACAATTGTCCATAACCATTGATATTGATGATATACACATGAACAATATAGCAAGCAGTGAAAGTGGTAGAACACGAATCCTGACAGTATAGAAAAGTTTTTGGAAAAGTATGAAAAGTCTTGTCTTGACGGTTTGGATGGGATTGTTGAATGAATTTGGTATTTATATTTTTAATTAAAAAGTCTCATGAAATCCATTTCACAAAAGAATCAATCAAAATCTATATATTTTGAATACCAAGAGACATTTTATAAGTCTCAAGAAATCTCAATTAAATACCAACAGATTTCGTTGCCTTGAAAAAAAAATCTTAATTGTCTTAATTGAATACCACCAGACTTATTTATATTTTATAAAAGTGTTAATTGAATACCACAAGACTTTTCTATTTTTAAAAATTCTTTTAAAATTCCATGAAATCTTAATTGAATACATCCCCAGTGTTATCTAATATACTACTATAAAAAACTTGATTACTCGCTAATTCCCAAATTTACCCTTAAGTTATATAACATAATCAATTAAATCGGTGGATTAGTTTGTCTTTTGAAATTTGATTTTTTTTATTTTATTTTAATCATTTTAATGTTCAATTTGTGAGTATGTTCACTCGAATCCATAAGGTTCAGCATTTTTAGAAAAACAATACCTATTGCGAATAAGGTGATATGAGTACTAGTATGGGGTATAATATTTTTAGAAAAATTAAAGTACGGCTATGTTCGTATGATTTTTTAAACTATAATTATATAAATGAAATAATAGAATAAATAAACCTAAAAAATACTACACAAGTAATTCAAATTGTTAAAAAATATCAAATTAAAAAGCAATTAGCTCAAAAAGAGTCAAATTGTTTATCTCTCAATCATCATTAAAAATGAATGCCTCTAATTCACATTTATCGCAATAAAAACTAACAACTTTAAGAATAATAATTTCATTACGTCTCATTCATTTTTATCAATCTCCCACATTCTTATTGTTCTTCAAATCAAATACCCGTACATCATAGATTTAAAATGACATATTGTTAAAGATTCTAACAGAATTATAGTGGAGACTATGAAATCAGAAAAAGGCAAACTAAGGGGTCGCAATTGCTCATTTCGCACAACAAAAAAAATTAGACGGTTAAAAATACAATTAAGCCAATATGTTATTTCATTATGTTTATTCCAAAGGGAATTACACACTGATCATGTTACATATTGTGGGTATGACCAAGTTGCCATCCTCATACAACAACATCAGGATTCCATTGAAAGCAATCTAAAGACTCTTCTTTATACTTACATGGTCCTGAATCTTTTACTGTCCAATTACATTTTTCACAATCCTGGTCACGTTTTTGATCATAAATATCAAAATAGTGATGTCCATTAGTCCATTGAAAATTACAAAAGTACAAGGAATTTCCAAATAAATTTGGATGAAAAGAGAAGCTGTAACTTTGACCAGACTGCAGTAACTGATACCCAAAATTAGTATTTTTGTCTTTGCAATAAACACCAAGTTGGTTATTACCAGCCAAGTTGTTTGTAAAGCTCACGTATACTTTGTCAAAGAGTCCTATTATCCCACTTTCACTGTCTTTGAACTGCAATGCAATGAGTATTGTTAGTAACATAGAAACTGATAACATAAATTTGGAGACTCTAACCATTTTTCTTGTCCAATAGATTAAATCATACATTTGATGATTGTTTCGCTATATATAATGTCAAGCCGAATGAATACGGATTTGTTTCCAAAATTTCAAATATTTTGGTAATTAATCAAAATTTAAAATATTAATTACTCATTACTCATACAAAATATATATAAGGTAACTAATAATAAATGTCCAGAATAATACTATTATTTTCTCATAATGTAACGTAAGGAATAATTACATATAATCCTATATATTTAATAATGAAAAGGGATTTGTTTCTAAAATTTCAAATATTTTGATAATCAAGATTTAAAATATTAATTACTCGGGTAACTATATAAGGTAATAATAAATGTCCAGAATAATATTATTATTTTCTTATAGTGTAATGTAAGGAAGATTATTGTATCACTGTTTTATTCTTTTTTTGTTTTTATGGAATTGCTGTTTGATTCTTGACATTTATTATAATTATAATCCTATATATTTATTAATGAATATTTATAATTGAAGATATGAAAAAGTCTCACCTGTTGACCCAAAAAAAAAAAGTCTCAACTTCAAACCAAATAAATAAATAATAATCTTACTTATCAGTGGCTTGATTTAAAAAAGAAAATTACACCAGTTTAATTTTAAAATTATTACACTTATTAATATTCATTGATTTTATTTTGATCCGATGGCATTTTTTTTAACAAACCAAAATTATATATATATATATATATATATATATACAAAGTCACAAGAACTGATAGACCCCTCAGCACAAAGCATGCCAAAAAAGGTTACTAAAGTTTAAAAACTGTGAAACAAAGCTAGCTGATGATGAAGAAAAATTTATCGGTAACCACAGCAAACCAGTACACGGTATTATTCTTTTTTTTCTCTTGCTCACACCAGCACAGCTTTTGTGAAGAGTATAGAAAATTATTTATTTATTTTTTCAGTTTTACCTTATATATATATATATATATGAGGGTATATTCGTCAATTCAATTTTAATTATTGGGATTGGGATAGAGTGATAAATGTTGAAGTAGAAAAAAGAAAATCCCAACATTAGAGATATGATTATTTTTCTGCAGCAACCCAACTGTCACTAGTACATTATTTATTACTATATGAGTGTATCTTTAAATTAAAGAAGACACCCTTATTTTCCTAATTTATCTATGCAAAATTGTCCCTGGTGCTGTATTTTTGTCAATTTTTTTGTGTTCCAATAACATTTCTGATAAATTAAATATATCAAATTTTGTTAACACGTTGTATTTCTCTGATAAAATAAACTAGAGAGTATTATTTTTGTGAGGCTAAGTAGTATCGTTTTTATTTTAGGCTTGGTAATGATTTGAGTATTGAACGGTTGGATTTCTCAGCTAAGACCATCTACAATGGTGTAGTACCTATTAGGTATTTATAGTACTTATTAGGTACTATCATTAGAATATTATTCATTTGAGTATCTATTAGGTACTACTTTTAAAATAAGAACCATCTATCTCCTCTTAAATTAATCTTATTTTTCATTAAAATATTATTTTCATTGAACTCTCTCTCCTCTTGCACAATTTTTTAATGGTGTTGAGTTATTGATGAGACCCATTTTGAAACTTTTTAAAAAGTGCTCTATTGAAGAGATTGAGTACCTATTAAGTACTATTACTAAAAAATAATAAATTAGTAATGTGTCGATATGAAACTCATTTAAGTACTCAAAGCATGAGTGTTTCATCGTGGATACTCTCCTTATATCTATATGGCAATGTCATTTATATTATCCAACTAGCAACTTGGAAACTAAAGCTGCTTTTAGTAGTACAAGTCACATTGCAAATTGAATGAAATCAGAAGAATCATACATTGGTCAACTAAATGTGTAAATAACCAATGAATGAATGATCACCTACTCTCTGTTCCATATGTAGCTACGTTCTTAATGTGTCTGATAATTGTACAACAAATGTAAAAATACATTGAAAAAAAAAATCTTCTAATTATGCTTGGCAAGTAGGGTGTAATTCCACTGTTTGGATCGATTTTGAGTGAATTTAATATCTCAATCAATAAACTTTTAATTGGTTCGTTTCAGCTTGATTCGGTTTTTAGTAGTGTTTTAAAAAAAATGAATCGGTTTGATTCGGATGCTTTAGTTGGTTTTTACCGCGCATTTTTTTCGATGTATTTCATGCTATTATTTTTTCCCTATTTTTTCCCCATAAATTCATCAAATACAAAATATATTCATCAAATAAATTTATCAAATACAATTCTTTTCCTATAAGTTATCAAAACAAAATACAATTTTTTTTCCTATAAGTCCATCTAATCTTTATCTTTATCTTTATCTTTATAAAATATAATAGAATTAATTTGCAACATGGTTTACCCTAATCCTCAACAGCAAGGGCAGGAATGCTTGCTTATAATTAGTTGCAGCCTAATTACCATAAAACATGTAATTAAAACTCTCATCTACTCATAACAATTTTTTATACATTTGTGTTTTTCATGGTTTTTGTTGTGGCTCAATGTAATCCAGGAAAAAAAAATTTCTACTCCAACATTTATCACTCTATCCCCAATAATTAAAATTGAATTGACAAATATGCCCTCATATATAAGGTAAAACTATAAAAAAAAATCATTTTCTATACTCTTCACAAAAATTGTGCCGGTGTGAGCAAGAGAAAAAAGAGAGTAATACCGGTACACTTAAATGCTTGCTTAGTTGCAGCCTATAATTACCATAAAACATGTAATTAAAACTCTCATCTACTCATATCAATTTTTTATGCATTTGTGTTTTTCATGGTGTTTTGTCGTGGCTAAATGTAATCCAGGAAATTTTTTTTCCTACCCCAATAATTAAAATTGAATTGACGAATATGCCCTCATATATAAGGTAAAATTGTAAAAAAAAAAAAAAAAAAAAAATCATTTTCTATACTCTTCACAAAAATTGTGCCGGTGTGAGCAAGAGAAAAAAGAGAGTAATACCAGTACAATTAAGTGTACCAGTTTGCGGTGGTTACCGATAAACTTTTCTTCATCATCGGCTTTGTTTCACAGTTTTTAATTTCACCTCTCCCACAACATCTCCCAACTAATTCTCTCCTCCCCAATCTCATTTGCCTCAACCCCTCACTCAAAACAACAACCTTATCGAACCACTCCACCACCGCCCTTCAAGCACCGTCATGACAAAAACATCAACGACGAAGCTCGCTGCAAAAAATCTTCCAACATCTCTTCTCCACGGAATAAGCCAATATTCGATTTCTACTGAACCTCCCTCGACGACATCGTTCATCGATCTCAATCCTTTACCAAAGAAGGTGAATGGATTGATTTGGACTTTACTTGAATTATGTTTTTAATCATATTGGAGAAGATGAATGAATTGATTCCGATTTACAAGATGATATGAAAAGAATGGTTTACTTTTTACAGAGATGAAGAATTGAATCTTGAATTGAAAAAATATTTTGTTGTTGAAGATGGATACTTGGATTTAATCTGAGGAGGGCCATTAATATTTATTTTGGAGACTTGGTTGAAGATGGATACTTGGATTTAATTTGAAGAAACTTGAATCTTGAACTGAAATTCGTTTTAAAGTTAATCTTCATCTCTTAACATTGGATAATTCTTTTATGTACCGGAACTGGATTTAATCTTCATCTCTATAACATGCTGGTTCTAAAATGTTAAATAGAAGTACTGATTTGGATTGAACAACACATACAGGAACATTGGATAATGTTTTTTATGTACCGGAATAGTTTTGTGTGTAACGGCCCGGAATTTTAACAATTAAATAACAAAAAAAAAAACTTTAATTCTTTAAAATGAGTGACTATTTTTTTGTTTTTGTTTTCAAAGATTAATAACTAATTACAATTACAATTCATAACTTTACATTAGAAGAGAAAAATGAAGTATTCTCTAGATTTCAAATAATAAAAACCCACAATTGTGTATCCCCGCGCACACATCAAGCAAAAAGCATTAATCATGGCTAACTCCGTGAGTACTTAAAATGTTAATTGTAAGGGTCAATTTTCTTATCCAAATTGAATCATACTAAACATAAGAATAATGCCATAAAATAATAACAAACACTTCACAGATTAAAAGATTTTGAAAAAAATATATATAATTATTTATTTCCCAAAAAAAAGAAGTGATGAACTCATAATATATCATATCAAGAAACAATCATCACATAGACAATTAAGCACATCATAAATATCATCAAAGCAATGCACCAAAACATAACTCAATGATAACAAACATATATTCATATTTTAACAACACATATAAAATGAATGAGATGCCATCATAGACTCTCTAAATGCATGTGGTACCAAGGTCGGAGGTCGGAATTATGTTCCTGAAAAACACTCCTCTACACGACAACAAATTGGAAGCCTACTCATATCCTTCGGTCTTCCGTGGAACCCTACTCAACACGTTTCGGAATTCCAAATCAACGGCGGGGACTTGACACTTGAATGAATGCATGGTCATATTATATCATTAAAAAAAATGTCGAACTATCAAACAAAATCAATGTGATAACAAAATGGAAGCCTACTCAAACACCTCAAAATTCCATATCAAAATCAACGCGACAACAATGAATCTCAAATCAAAATTCTCAAAGTTCATAATTCTCCAAATCCAAATTCTCAATTCAAAAAAATTACTAAATCAAATTCACAATTCAATTAAATGCATATAAGTTAAACAATGAAACAGGTAGTATATAAGTTTAACAAATTAAAAGCATAGATAATAACCCAAATAAAGAATGTTTGCTACAATATATATATATACTTTTTTTTTAAGTAATTTCTAAAACACTTTTTATTAGTTTCTTTCGACAGACAAAGGATCTACTACCATCTCACAACAAAATCCCTATGTAATATGAGTGTTTGGGGAAAAAGCCCTTACCTTGCATTCATCCCTCAAGAACCCTAGTTCTCCTTGTAGAAAGTGGTTGATCCTAATTCTCTTGTTTCTCATGCTATTTATAATAATTAATTATGTTTCTTTTCCTCAAAGTCATACTAATCATTTCCTTTTATTTTCCTTATTTTTCTCATTCTTAATTTCCTAAAAGATCTACTAATTTGTTTCTAAGATTAAAAAATATATCTTTCTAACTATGTTTCTAACATATATTCTAATTTGTTACAAAAATATATTCCAAAAACATATCTCCAAAATATGTGAAATTAAAATATATCTCAAATTTATGTGATCACAAATATATATTTTTAAATTATAACTCAAAATATATTTCTACAATATATTCTAATTAATTACTTTTCTCATCTCACTCCTATCCATCTCTTACGTGCGGCCACTTCTCTATATTATTGAATTTTCTTTAATTTTTATTCTCCATCATTATTTACTAAATATGAATTATTTAATTAATATATAAACACGTCAAAGCAAACTCATGTCATACGGCAGGTCAAACAACTAAATTCTAATAAAATATAACTAATAATATAATAACTAATAATATTCTAATAAATAATTAGTTCTAAAATTCGGGGCATTACACTATTCGCCTAACACCTCTTTATTTTATTTATCAATTATTTAATTATTCGCCACAAAAATGATTAAATAAACATCATCGACCAATACCACAATAACTAGATAATTAAATAAAATAAATTCTAATTTTTATTTTTGGGGCGTTACAAACTCCTATCACTAAATTAAATACTCCTTGATTTGTACCAAAAATAAATAAGTAATTAATAATAATATATTTCTCAAACAAATCTCCAAAAGTAATTTGTATCCTTATTTTTCTAGCATAATCTTCCAAACTAATCTCAACAATGATTCTGATCTTAAATGCTAATAATCATGTTAACTTCTTTAGACTAAAATATTTCAATACCATTAATAAAATATTTCAATAAAATATTAATTTAACATCTAAAAAAATATATTTGGTCACTACTATATAAAAGGATATGAAATAGCATTGAATAATTATCAATATACGTATATACTTAAATCCACGAAGTAATTTGTTGATAACCAGTGAAAAATACTCGTCAAATAATAAAATAAATAGAATATAAATTAAAATAATTAAAAAGAATTTTGGGGTGTTACATTGTGACGTAAAGTTAAATGACACAAGGGATAAAATAGGAATATTTAATAGTTTGTAGGGGGTAAAGAGATGAATATAGGTGTATAAAAAAAATCCCTAATGTTGCTTTACATTACATGAAATAAAGGCGTCCTTTCCTTCTATTTGTCTAAAATGTGTTTAATTATGTTGATCAAATATATTCAGAAAATAATTAATTGTTTTTGTTCAAGAATTAAATGAAGAACAATTATATTAGAGATGGTTATGATACCTACGGTCACTATTTGACTGCAGGGAAATCTGAATCCCATAGGGGGCCACTATATTTGAAATCTCTTCATCCGATCAATGTATTTAAAATAATGAGAATGTTAACTTGTGCCCTTAAGGCACATGATAAGAAGATAAATATGGAAAACATTTATTAAAACATGTATACCATTCATTTATCTAAGCATTAAATTTTTTGTATCATTAAATGCTACATTTCTATTTTTAGATAGTTTATCATGTGCCCTTAGGGCACAAGTTAACATGACATTTAAAATAAAGCTTACATCCAATGTTGTTCAACAATAAATAACAAACCCTGATGACTCATCAAATAATTTTTCGATCTTAATAATAGTTAAGAAAATAATAATGATAACAAAAGTAAAGATTTTAAATAAAAATATTGTTTTAAAATTTTAAGATGTTGAATGCATTACTTTTTAAAATTATTTATCATTTTATTTTTTAATCATTGCTTCAAAAATACTGTTTAACATTTTTTTTCTATTCGAATTTAATTTTTTGAGACAATTATCTATGGGAGTTTGAATTATTAGAACCTCTTCTTCTAAGAGAGTTAAAAATAAAATGAAAATTCTTAGCTAGTTACACGTCATTAGACTATATACTTTTAACTGAATTAATTCCATGTATAATCGCATGTCCTTACATTGCATTTGCATCACTAGTTGTATTTAAATATCATATATGAACTTCAAAGTTTCATTTATTTTTTCAAAGGAATAAATGAAAACTAAATAAACATGTTTTAACTTTTCATTTTGCTATTTAGCATATATCAACTTCAACTTTTTACCAAATTATATATGTGAATGTATTATTTTATTTTTTTTCTCTTTTATATAATACTACCATGTAATTATAAAACTTCACGTACAAGGTGGAAACCAAAATAAAATAATAATTACGTACGTACAAGGTTGCTTTTGCTCACATAATGACAATTATATAGCAAAAAATATGTTAAACAAAAATAAAGAGTTCTAGAGAAAAGCATGCACATATCACAACATATAATATTTCATAAATAAATATTTAAACTTTACTAATAAACTTGGAGATCATGAAATGTATCACCCTTACATTAGAAATTAGAAGAACAACACATCAAAAGAAAACAAACTAGTACTAGCTAAAACACATCTCTTGGTGAAAAAAATCTAATCTAATCTTACTAAAACACACTAAAATGAAACATTGTGATAACAAACCCAACATAAACTTTTTTTTTAATTATTTTCTTAAGAAAATTAAACTTGCTAGTAATTAACTTGTCACTTAAGGCTGAGGAAAGACACCACCACCAGCACCTCCAAGTCCGGGGAGTCCACCTCCACCACCTAATCCCGGGAGTCCACCGAAGCCGCCACCACCAGTACCACCAAGTCCACCGGCACCACCTAGTCCTCCTCCACCAGCACCACCAAGTCCAGGGAGTCCACCAAATCCACCACCACCAAGTCCGGGGAGTCCACCAGCACCGCCGCCACCAGCATCACCAGCACCGCCAATTCCTACACCTCCAAAAGGAAGTCCATTGTTGCCAATTCCTGAAAAAGCACCAATCCCACCCATGTAATTCTTTTCATCCTTCAAACCACCTTCTCCTCCAACTGGAACATTTCTTGCATTTGTTGCAACCACAGCAAGAGCCAAAACCACCAAAATGCACCACTTACCCATTTTTCTCTCACTTTTTCTACACTCAAAAGTATACTAAAACAACGAAGAGGATTCTCCTTTTTAAAAGGAGAAGATGTGGTTGGGTGGTTGAGTTAAAAGTAAATGAAATTCAATGCTATTGCAGAGTCTTTTAGCTGTCAATTAACAAGCTAGCACAGTGTACCAAATATTACTGTTACAAAGTGTACGAACTTTTGTTTTAATCTCTTAAATTAAAAAGTTGAATTAATATTTTGTTAACTAATTGATGAGGCATACTCTCTCTTGATCATTTGAGGTAACAAATACTCCTACCGTCCCATTTTATTTAAGTCATTTTAACTGTAGACATTATTCATATATCTCGTTTTGACTTTATTTTTCTATTCATAAATAAAAAATAAATATTACCATATAAGATCTTGTTAGATTCGTCTCGATTTATATTTTCAAAATATCAAATTTTTATAATTTTTACTATTATACAATTAAATATATTAATCGTTAAAGTTTTACATTGGCAAACGTGAAACAGTCAACTGACTCAAATAAAATGAGACGGAGGGAATAAGAACAAATTACATAAATAAATTTACATGTATATGATTTGTTTTTATTGATTATTAGATAAATACCCTCAAATTATTAAGGAATAATTTACAAACAAACAATATTTCGTTTATGGAAATGTTTTTTTTTTCCCTTCTTTTAATTAAAGAAAATATCTTTGTATAAATTACTAGTACGGAATTCGTGCTAAGGTGTAATTAATGTGTTTGAATTTTATTTTTTCCAATTTTAATTTGTTTAAAAAACATTGTTCAAATATAAAAATTGCTCGTAAAATATGTTGTTTAAGTTATTTAAACTTATTTTTTGTCAAATAAGTTTTTGGTCGCTTTAAATATTTGAAAATTTGGTTTCTGTTTCTTTTGAAATTTTTATTCTCAATAATGTTTTTTGTCATGAATTAAGGTCTTTCATGTATGTTAATTAGGTATCTTTCAAAATTTTGAATTATTTTTTATATTTAGTACATTAAAAAAAGTTTTAAAAAAAAATTATAATTTTAAATATAGATGACTCATAATGCATTAATTAAAATCTCTCTTGAATTATTTTTAACATTCATTACAATGATAAAATTATTCAAAAACTAGCTCTCTCTCTTTTGCAGGTAGAGTTACTTTGGCTCAATCTTCTCTAGCAAATATTCCAAGGTATGTTATGCAAACTTGCGACGTTCCAGTTTCTATTTGCGAGGAAGCAGAAAAAATTTGTAGGAACTTTATTTGGAGCTCCACAACTGATCAAAAAAAGTGTCACCTTGTTGCTTGGAAAAAAATTTGTCTACCTAAAGAGGAAGGTGGCCTTGGCTTCCAGAACTTGCGTGCGCTAAATCAAGCTTATATAATTAAATTGGCCTGGCACTTAGTTGTTAATCCAGACAAGCTCTGGGTAAAGGTAATGAAGGCTAAATATAGTTGCAGACCAAATGCCTGCCCAAATGTTAACTTGAAGCATCAATGTTCTAATATTTGGCGAGCTATTTATCATGTTTGGGAGGATGTGGAGAACAACATAACATGGCGCATCCAGAATGGAAATGATATTCGATTTTGGAAAGACAGATGGATTCATGGACAAGAACCTCTTGTGATTAATCATGCTCATAGCATCCCAGTTGGCCATATCAATTATCCAGTTTCATTTTATACTATTAATAATGAGTGGAATTGGGAAATTATCTCTCAATTATTGTCGGAAGATGTTTGTGCAAACATAGCCACCATCAAGCCTCCCTCTACTGAGTTGCAAGCTGATTTCCCTAACTGGAATTCTACTAATGATGGAAATTTCTCTCTTAAGTCAGCTTATTCTCTTATCATGGATAAAACTACAACTGAAAGAAACGTTTCAAAGCTTTTCCAAGTAGTTTGGGAGTGGAGGGGTCCTAATAGGATTCGCTCTTTTCTATGGAAGGTGGCTCATGGAAGATTGATGACAAATGAGGAAAGAGTCAAGATCCATATCTCTAACGACGATAGTTGTCCTAGGTGCCAACAAGGACCTGAATCTATCATGCACATCTTAAGAGACTGCGAAGAAGCTAGAGAGTTTTGGTCCCCAATCATTCAATCACAGTATTGGGCAAAAATTTTCAGTTTAGGCCTTATCTCTTGGCTTGAATGGAATCTTAGCAATGAGCATATTGGAAATACTCCATGGAATTGGATTACCTTTTTTGGTGTTTCTATTGATGCGTTGTGGAAAGATCGAAATGAGCTTGTTTTTAACCAGTTGTCTAAGCTACGCGATAATTGGCTTTTTCATATAGCTAGTCAAGTAAAAATGGTTATTGATAGCATCACTAAGCCCCCTGCATATTTAGAGAGGTCCGGTCCAGTTTTTCCTATTAAATGGGAACCTCCACCAGATGGTAAGTACAAGTTTAATGTTGATGGTTCGTACAACAAGAGGAACAGTAGCTCAGCTTGTGGAGGATTACTAAGGGATGCTTGTGGGAATCTTATTCAAGGCTTCTATTGTAAAATCGGTGCTAGCAACTCCCAATGTGCTGAGATGTGGAGCTTGGTCCATGCAGTGCGTATGGCGCGCCAACTCCAGATAGATCAGGTTATTTTTGAAACAGATTCTTCCTTAGTGGCAACAGCGGTCCTCACCCGCGCCACATCCATCTCTTATCTTAAACCTCTCTTGGAAGAGGTTCTTAATCTTCTCAACCTCCCTGATTGGTCTGCTTCAATTCGTCATTGCTTTCGAGAGGCTAATCGTTGTGCTGATATGCTAGCTAAACAAGGTCATGAGGCACCCTTCATTCCAGTCTTAGTTAATTCTGACTATACTTTTCTTAATGCCCTCCTTTTATTGGATTGTAAGGATAATTCCTTTCCCCGATTAATTAATTAGATGTAAGCCTCTTTTATCAAAAAAAAATTATTCAAAATATAAATACAATGATACAATAAATAAAACTCAACTTCTTTACATAAAGTTACGACTTTATATTATTTTTTATGAATAAATTTCTTTTGAATTATTTTAAAAGCATTTTTTATTATATAAAAAATGAATAATTTGTAAAACTTTTTTTTTTTATTTTTGGTAAGGAAACTAGTTTTTTATTTCAAATAAAATATTGATTTTTATTATTAAATAAACAAAACAAAATATTGATTTTTATTTGAAACTATTTTTATTAAATTAACAAAACAAATATTTTAAATTTTAAAATTAAATAATAGTTTAAGTATTATACTATATTTTTATTAAATTAAAATTAATAAAATATGGAGTGCAAGGTGGTGGCTAATTGGCTAATTGCAAGAGCTTCGCCACCAACTGTCGTTCCAGTCATTGGAGCTCCATTTGTTCACTGTCGTGGATCCGATGGAAAATCCACTATATTATGATTATTTACAAATGGACCACTAGTTTATTTTAATAGACTTTGGACTGTATTTACAAAGGAAAATACTATTTAGTAAAAAAATCTATGGAGAATAATTGCAAGAATAAATCTTCACTCTTGTTTATATCAACTACCCCCATGATTTCCACTAAAAGAGGAGATTAAAATTACATCATCCTATAAGATAATGCCATGTGTTATTCTTGCATTTCTTCTCTAAAATAATTTTACTAAATAGAAATGCTCATTTACAAATGGTAACCGATTGTTTGAAAGAAATTAACAAGCAAGAAAGAGAAGAATAAATCATGGCCTTTAAATTTCATAACCAACCTCCCCATGATTTCCTCTAAACTTTCTAATTTATGATAATTTTAATTTTTTTAAAACAATATAGTATAATTCTTCTCTTTCTTGTGTTTTTTCTCGCGTAACATATAGCACTACTCTTTATTTATACACCCCTAACCACCACCACCTCTTGTTTTCAATATAATTAAATTATATTAAATAAATTATTTATTACATTCTGGTATTAAAATTTTAGAGTTTTAACAAAAATGATTTAGGAAGGTGTGGAAAGAATGTTTTGGGCTCAGTAAATTAATGTTTGGGCTTTGTCAAAAATGAAATTTGGGTTGTTTATATACCTTTACATAAACTAAAATAAAAGTTTGTTTTTAAAATAATAAATAAATCTATTTTATTAATCAATTAATAAATATACTTTTAAAAATAAAAAAAGTAATATATTTCTTGAAAGGAATGGATACCAATGGGATACTAAGATACTTGGGTACTTATTTGAAAATTGCTTTTTAGGCCCCCTACTTGCTCCCAAACCCTCCATAAATTCCAAAATGCCCTCAATTTTTGACCTAGGATACTATGTATTCTAGGATACGAAATCATATATTTTTCGTATCGTAGAATATGAAATAATGATTTACGCCTAATTTCATATTCTACGATCTGAAAACTCCTAATTTCATGTTCTATGATCTGAAAACGCCTAATTTCATATTTTACGATCAGAAAATGCCTAATTTTATGTTCTACGATCTGAAAACGCCTAATTTCATATTATAAGATCTGAAAACGCCTAATTTCATATTCACCAAGCAACAACGCGTTTAAAAAAAGGGGGCGTGAGAACACCAAGCAACAACGCGTTTCATATTCTCACGAAACAACGCGAACAATTAAAGAATACGGGCGATTTTAGAGTTTTGATTTGCCAAATCTTCTTCTCCATTCAATCTCCAATTTAATCGATTTGTCAAATCTTCTTCTCCATTATCCAATCAAAGTTACGAAGAAAAAAAAAACATTTTGTATCCTACAAAACGAATCACCAAGTAAGATTTCTTTAATTCATATCACGAAATTGGACTTTGATTTTGTTTATGCTTTTTGTTTGTTAATGTGTTTAGGTTTTTTTTAAAATGGCAAATTGTTAGTTGTTAGTATTACAATGTTAGTTTTTTCTCATTGCTAAGACTTAAGCCCTGGACCTCCAACTTTTTTAACCCTTAGTTCAACTAGCTTAACCAGTTGAGCTACTCATCCCACCCGTGTTTAGGGTTTGTATTTTCATCAATTTAGTGTTTAGGGAATTTATTTTGTTTATGATTTTGATATTTTGAATGTTTAGGGTTTTGATTGTTTTTAATTTGGCCCTCTGTACTAAACTTAAATTTTGAAATGTTAATGGAATTATGGAAAGACTCACAGGATAAGAACATGTTATGTCAGACCTATAGAAGTGTTATTCTGGTATATGTTCCTTCCATTCTATATCATGCTAGATATATATTTTATTTGTAAAACTTGAATATATTTATAGATTTAAATTATGTGACATACTTTGTAGGTGAAGGGGTTATGAAAAAAACGCTTGGGCAAAAGATAGATATATAGGTCGACTTCATATTCTAGAATACGAAATTAATATTTTTCATAATCTATGATACGAAATTGGGTAATTTCGTATTCTAGAATATGAAATTGGAGCGTTTTCAAAAAAAAAAATTATTTCTTATTCTACGGGCTGAAAACTTAAATTTATTTTTAAAAAAATGCCAATTTCGTATCCTAGGATACGAATATGTGTTTTTTACCCCCAGTAAGACAAGCTAACTAGTCATTAGGGTGTTTAACGTTGTTTCATATCTTAGGATACAAAATTGAATTATTTCGTATCCTAGCTTATAAAACTCTTTAAGGGTATTTTTGTCGCAATGGGGGCCTAAAAAGCAATTTTCTACTTATTTTTATGGTTTATTTACAAATGGGCCATTAATTTATTTTTTTAACTTTGGACTGAGTTTTAAAAAATGTATCAATTTGTTTTTTAAAAGAGTATCAATTTAGATAGTAATTTGGATAATGGTAATCAGTTTATTTGCACACCCGTAACCACCACCACCACATGTTTTTAATATTTATTAAATTGTATTAAATAAATTATTTATTAAATCCTGTTGTTAAAATTATAGAGTTTTAACAAAAAATATTTACGTTATTTATCAAAAAAAAAAAAAAATTTACGTTGAAAGAATATTTTGGGCTCATTATATTAAAGTTTGGATTTTGTCAAAAAAGAAATTTGGGTTGTTTATATACCTTTACATAAAATAAAATAAAATCTTGTTTCTAAAATAATGAATAAACCTATTTTATTAATCAATTAATAATATACTTTTAAAATATAAAATGTTAATATATTTCTTGAAAGGAATGGACACCAATTGAATGCTTGATACAAGATATTTTTTTTGGAAAATACTATTTAGTAAGAAAATCAATGGAGAAAAATTGCAAGAATAAATCTCCACCTTTGTTTACATCAAATACCCTCCATGATTTTCATTAAAAGAGAAGATTAAAATTACATCATCCTATAAGATAATGTCATGTGTTATTCTTGCATTTCTTCTCTAAAATAATTTTTACTAAATAGCAATGTTTTTTTTTTTTTTTTGAAAAAGCTTGATACAAGATATTTGGTTACTAGTTATTATGGCTTATTTCAAATGGGCCACCAGTTTATTTTTTAAAATTTTGGACTGAATTTTAAAAAATGGATAGTAATTTGGATAATGGTAACTGCTTTATTTGCACACCACTAGGAGCAGGGGCGGAGCTGCCTTAGGGTCGGGAAGTGCCGCGGCCCGCCCCAAAATTTTGATATTAATAGTTATATATGTGTAAATATTTTTGTCATCTATTATCGTATATAGATTATTGTGTTCAGTTTAGTAACATAAGTTTTCTGCAGTCTAGTTGGTGGCAGTGCTACCTTATCTCATAAGAGTCACGGGTTCAATCCCCACTTCTAACATTTCTTTTGTATTTTTCCTATATTAATTATTAATAAATAAATATCTTAAAAGCATGCACAGACCTGGTTGCTAAGCTTGACAGTTGACACCAACATATAATTATTGGTATTGATCAACATAAAATTTTGGTGTAAAATTTTACATGAATAATTTATATAATATAAATTTTGTAAAATTTGTATTCAATAAAATACTATTAAGCAAAGTAATATATTACATAGATATACACACATATTTATACTTCAAACTCGTCACGGCCCTCCCTAGAATTTTAGTATAGCTCCGCCACTGACTAGGAGAAAGGGGGCGAGCGTGTGGAGTAGTGAGGGACGATTTAAGGGAGAGATGTAGATGAGTCTAGGGCGGCATCGGCGTGTTGCAATGGTGAGGTGGTGGTTGGCGTGTTTTGTGTATATTTAAATTGATTACAAGTTTGATAAATTACAATAGGTTCCTATAATTTTGAGAAAATGGATTAAACTCATAATTTATGTATGAACAATAGAAGTTGTAAGAGAATAAGCATATATTCAATCAGAGACTTGCCGACAATAGTCTATAGTTGTGTCAAAAGTATTGAGAGTTTGAGTGAGATTGTTGGATGATTGTAGTATTTAATATTTTTAACTAAAAAATCTCTTAAAATTTGTTCTTGCTAAAGTTCTGGTGAATGGGCCGGTTGTTTTTATTGGTTGGATTGTAACGCCCCAACTAAAAATATCTAGAATATTTAGTTGAAACATTAAAAACTGAAATCTGAGTACATTAATTAAAAAAAATAACTGAATAACATTTTATCATTAAGATAATAAGGGAATATTTGATACAGACAGCGGAAAGAAACTGTGATAAGATAACAAGCTAAATAAAAGCAAGAATGAAGACTAAGTCTTCTAATGCTGACGATCCAAGTTCAGCTCCAATCGTCAGATCTATCCTGGTCCCTGCTCCGAAATAACATGTCTTACCTATATCAAAAGGGAGTGGGGTGAGACAGTCACTTCGTCTCAGTGAGTTCTACTACCCTCCTAATGGCTATTAAGCCAGGTACCTAATCAGTCCATATATTATTCTAACATATCATAACATAATAATAAACATAATTAAAGTGTATCACAGAGAACGTCTTGTTAATTTTATACCGCTAAGACACTTCGAGGTGAGCATGTCTCGAAGGCCCGCCATATCCGTTGATCGATTCGACCACGACATTAAGCTCAAAATCATTTTCCTAATGGGTTATTCCATTGGAAGCCCATAAGCAGCATGCTAAACCGCACATGATTGACTGATACTAAATTGAGTTGCATACTACCATAATTATCCCAAAGTCCGGGGAACATACAATAATTTCTAAAGTCCTAAGTTATACCCTAGGATTGCCTCATGATAACAAACAACTCGTATTTTATATGAATTATATCGTTACAAAATATTAATTTAATTCCGAGGATATAAAACGAGTGCATTAGTTTTTAGAAATATTATAGAAAATAGGACTAACATACAAATCTTGCCCAAGAAGCACTCCAACAAGCTCAAGCAAGTAACAGTTCCTGTTCTGAGTTAGCTCGCCGAGCGAGCGATCCCTCGCCGGGCCAGCCTAAGCTCGCCGGGCCAGAAAAATCTCGCCGGGCGATTCATACTCTGCCCAGAAATTGTTGTCTCGCTAGAAGGCTCGCCGGCTGCTCGCCGGGCGAGAACTGCGTATTTAGTCTATGTTTTGCAGAAAAATCACATTTTCAAATCAAGCACCTACAATCCTCAAACTAAATCATTGTAACAATATTATAAACATAATATACGACTGTTTGGAGAAGAATTTAGGAGTTAATTCTTCTCACACATAAATTCCCTAATTTTTCTTAAGTTTGCATGTATGTCTAAATTGGGGAAATCTAAACTACCTAGCATAAGAACCCACCTGTAATTGAGATTAACTCAGAAGCTTAACACAATGCTAACGACATCTTTGGAGCTCTCCGAGAACTGAATTTGCAGCGAAGAAGTGCTTTAAATCCATAACAGTATTTTTGCAATAGAGCATCAACTTCAAAAATACCTACAGGCTTCATTCCTTAGCTGATTTAGTGCAGCCCTGTTCAACACACTTCCTGATTCGAACCCCCAACTTTAAAATTTCACCAAAAATTCATTTCTCAACGAAAATGCGTGAAACCAACGCCAAAGTGAGCGTAATCAAGTTAGCTAGCTACAGGAACAAGAATTGTTTGAATCCGACTTACCGAGAGGAAACGGTTGCAGTTTGATTGGAGCTCTGTCCAGAACACGGGTTACATAGTTATTGGGTTTCTTGATGAATTTGAGGAAGAGGGAAAGGGGGTTTCTACCAAGTTTGCATGCAGTGATTCTCTGTAGGAGAGGTTTGTAGTGTAGAGTTTGTAAGAACATGGATAACATGGGTATTGGATTGAATGAGATGTAGAGCTTAATGTTGTTGTTGTTGTTGTTGTTGTTGTTCGAAGAAGGGAGGAAGGGAGAGCTTAAGATGAAATTTTCTGATGTTGTGTGGTTTAAGAGAGTGAATGAAGTTGTATTTGTCACCTCTCACTTAGCATTTGCATGCTCACTAATTGGATGAGTAATTTGGTGAGGTGTTGGCTTGAGAGGGAAAGGAAAATGAGTCACTTGTGTGAGTCATGGGAGAGAGGAAGAATGGAGGGAAATTGGTTTCTTTGCATTTTAATTAAACCACAATTGAACTATCATTGTATTAGTGTGTAGTTTAGTTTCAAAGAGTACTCCTAATTTACACATAATACAATTAAGTCCCAAGATTTAATTAATTTAATCTTCACTCATTAATTCCAAATTTATTAGACAAGGTTCTAATAAAAATAATTAGGTAATTAAAAGAGTGGGATGTGACAATCTACCCTCCTTAAAGAAATTTCGTCCTCGAAATTAAGAAATTTATCTTTAGGAAGGATAGAGACATCTTTTCCCGCGTCAGATTCCCGTTTTTGAGTGAGTTAGTCATCATGGGACCGAGCCCATCCGACTTGGATTATTGGAATTCTCTTGTTTCCGAAGGGTCTTAACTTCACAAACAACTACACGAACTGGATTGGGCTGATAGGTTAGATCTAACTGAGGATTAATCACTTGAGAATGATAAGGATCGGGAGTGAATTTCCGAAGTTGCGACACATGAAACACGTCATGTAACCCTGACCTGAATGAAAATAGAATTAACCAATAGGTTACTGAATTCGACGCGTTGAAAGATTTGATGAGGTCTTATATACTTCGGATAGAATTTCTTCGTTTGAAAACACCTCGTTGTTCCAACTTTGGTGTTATTCTCAGGAATACTTGATTACCTTTATTCCTTGGAATACAACTTTCCTCTCTTAAGAGTCATTCGTCCATATTTGATCATCTAATTATATTTTCGTCTAATCTCGTGCTGCGCACTCTGATCCGACTACTTATAGTCATTCTCTTTTTAACTGCGTCATCATGGCCTTACTCCAAATTCATCTAGCATGGTGACGCACCATCTCTTCTTCTCCAATTAACTTCTACCATTACTACGTCTTTCATCGAATAATCCCACAAAGTAACACTTGTTTTACTTTATGATAGCGGGTATGAGACGACATTCTCAATACTCTACTACGGTCCAACATGTTCGCGACGCCTTAGCACACCGTACTCATTATTATCTCACACTACACTTCCATAGGTCGGTATCTGGCCTGGTTGTCGCTATATGGATAGCTGAATGGGATAAGTTTGGGTATTGATAATGACAATCCAAAATCTTTCTCTTCGAGGTTTTTCTCAATTCCGAACGCTGCAGCTCGCGACACGTCGCACGTACCACTGTCCCGTTCATGTCGTTTAAAATACTCCAGGATAGATCAAAATACAAAACGAGTGAAGAATGCTTAGGCACTATAGATCCTTTCGCCAATGAGTTAGACTCATCTGCAACCGAGTCCATAGTACTACAGAATTTTCCACCTACTATTTCAATCCATCCTAGCACAACACTATGATCGAGTAGCACATTTACATGTCAAGGACTGAGGTTCGAATCTTTCTCTAATGATACGATTAGGTTGGTTGGACAATCTACTGATAGATTGTGGTGAAGAAATATGACTGACGTGATCGAATTTTAATGATGGCTAACTGAATACGAAAGATTTGCACATTTAAGACAGAGAATGGAGTTAAATCCCTTGTCCAAAATAGTCAATGTGCAATTGTAAGAATGGAATTCACGAAAAAGAAACTCTTTGCTCTATTCGAGAATTTGTTTTATGATGATCTGAATCTATCGTCGATAATGTGCGGAGAAACTGAAACAGTCGGCTGAGAATGAAATGGTTCAAACGTGGATTCAAAGAATAGTTTTGATGAAGTATCTAGATACTAACATTTCTACAAGCTCCTATTTCTACATAACTAGAAAGGTCTGAAACTTAACTGGAAGTTAGCTGATAAGACTCCGAAAGTATACCCAATGCACTGAAACTGATGATGGGTCGTTCGAGTGCACAAAGACCTATTTGACTAACTGATACTGACACTGATCTAAATAGTTCGGCAGATACTTGACTAATAATACTGATTAAAAGATCGATATGATGAGTAAGAGCTTGAACTGGATTACACGTGTCCTCTCCAGATAACTGGATTCCACGAATTATATTTAGTTACTAACAATGTAACTGAAAGGTCGAAAAGATTGAACAGGATTACTTGTAAGTAAAGTCTCACAATGTCGGTTTAACTGACCGATATCGAAGAATTTGGAAAGTTTACCTTTCAACTACTCTGAGTGATAACTACGATTGACAGATGATAGGGCACAAGAAGGAACTATCTGTCCGAGACATAATCAGACAAGTTAGGGAGTGAACCCGTCCTATGTTCCCATGGTTACTGGATACCCAATCCAACATAGTTCGGTTCGATGAACTTAGCTTATCAAAGGTCCGAAGGAGTGGTCATGAGTGTCGAATTCGACTTCTATTAGTTTCGGCTCAAATCAGGGTATTGATAGGCACTCTTGAGGGAGATCTGACTGATTCTAACAGATTCCTGACTCGGAGGTCTGAATGATTGAAATTGCTAAATGGCCGATAAGGAATAAATCCAACTTAGTTATTTTGTTTCGGAACAGTGTAGCATAGATACTCAAGGGTTGGTCAAGGTGGCTGAAGGCGTTAGCGATGACTTCTGAAGTTGCTACTTGCATCAAGACTGGATTGCTAAGGTTAAGTGCGAAGATTAGCTTTAAAGGGATAAATTAATGTTACTACGTCGGTACCTAATAGTGATACTTGGCATGGTGAAACAGCAGGCTTACATTTACCAATTCAGTTGGTTCATCTTGTTTTCTCTCACAAGGTATCTACCTAAGCCACGACACTAAGCTGCTAATGTAGGGGATGCGTGATAGTGTTAAACAGGCTACCTGGTAACTAAGTATGGTCAAGGAATATTTCTACTTGTCATTCCGAGTGAGGTTATGTTCCAAATGGTTTGTGGTGATCTCTAATGTAATGTGTTAGGCTGAGATTATATTACTAGACCTATAGTAGTTCTCTAGGTGGTAACAGGACATACCGGAAGGTAAGAGTGTGTTGAATCGAATGCAGTCTAATTCGATTATTTTCCTATATGCTTGGTTGGGTAGTTTATGGCACCAAGTTACTAGCTTAAGATAAGCGGACAACTACACCTAACAAATCCATATGGATGCTAAGTTAATAAGGTGAAATTCCTAATGGTACATCTAATATTGCTCAACCTCTAGTGGTAAGGTACAACTATCGGTTCTTACTTACAAGGGCTAATTCTATTGATTCTTGTTTCTACTGCTCACGGATGATGCCTTATGAACTAAATCAGGTACCTACATGGGGTTGCGAAATCATTCCTAATTGTTACTCCACTCAAAGTTGGTCTCTAATGGTTTGCTGAGTTAACTGACCTATGCTGGTATCAATAAAAGGAAATTCTATTTGTTATGCCAAACGGATTCTGGTTCCTAGCGGTATGGTAGGAATACGGGTTACTATGTTGAAAAAACTAAATTAGTTTTAGGGAGGCATTAAAAGTTGGCTTCCTATAGGATAATCTATTGGGAAGTTCTCAGATGAGTGTTACTATGGGTGAATATTCCAACTTGGTTCCTCTAGTATGGTATTGAATAGATCTAACATCACTGGTGAATCTCACGGCTGATAAGTAAGGTTAAGTATCTAGGAAGAATCATGATTTACCGAAGGTCGAATCTTACTTGGTTCACATGCTTCTTGTAAGCATGTTCACTAGGAGGTATGGTTATTCTCAGGTTCGGGAAAGTTTGCCTAACACACGGTGTCTGTTGGATACTACTACGACCTACACACTTACGCTCTTCCATGAACAATTCTACTTCGAACAATTAGCACATCCATCAACTGCTCTTAATCCTTACAATCCTAACATCGACTCCATCGCATTCTCTGTATACTTGCTGGCGCTACACAACTTACTCCTTCAGTCCTAACTATTTCAGCTCTAACATCCGGTTAGAAAGAATTCTCGCCAATGATTGCTTCTGACTAATCCTCCACTATGATCTTCTTACTTAACCACCGTGGTCCACTTCGGTTCTCAACCGTAATACCCTGCCTACCATACACAATACTGAGTTGATCAGACTCAGCATGCGATGGTTTCAGCGTAAACAGTCCAGACTCCAAAGGGTCCGTACTACTAAGAAAGGGATTGTAATGACTCATGGCAAGGTCCGATACTAGATCGACTTGCTCTGATACCAATTGTAACGCCACAACTAAAAATATCTAGAATATTTAGTCGGAACATTAAAAACTGGAATCTGAGTACATTAATTAAAAAAAATAACTGAATAACATTTTATCATTAAGATAATAAGGGAATATTTGATACAGACAGCGGAAAGAAACTGTGATAAGATAACAAGCTAAATAAAAGCAAGAATGAAGACTAAGTCTTCTAATGCTGACGATCCAAGTTCAGCTCCAATCGTCAGATCCATCTTGGTCCCTGCTCCGAAATAACCTGTCTTACCTATATCAAAAGGGGGTGGGGTGAGACAGTCACTTCGTCTCAGTGAGTTCTACTACCCTCCTAATGGCTATTAAGCCGGGTACCTAATCAGTCCATATATTATTCTAACATATCATAACATAATAATAAACATAATTAAAGTGTATCACAGAGAACGTCTTGTTAATTTTATTCCGCTAAGACACTTCGAGGTGAGCATGTCTCGAAGGCCCGCCATATCCGCTGATCGATTCGACCACGGCATTAAGCTCACAATCATTTTCCTAATGGGTTATTCCATTGGAAGCCCATAAGCAGCATGCTAAACCGCACATGATTGACTAATACTAAATTGAGTTGCATACTACCATGATTATCCCAAAGCCCGGGGAACATACAATAATTTCTAAAGTCCTAAGTTATACCCTAGGATTGCCTCGTGATAACAAACAACTCGTATTTTATATGAATTATATCGTTACAAAATAATAATATAATTCCGAGGATATAAAACGAGTGCATTAGTTTTTAGAAATATCATAGAAAATAGGACTAACATACAAATCTTGCCCAAGAAGCACTCCAACAAGCCCAAGCAAGTAACAATTCCTGTTCTGAGTTAGCTCGCCGAGCGAGCTATCCCTCGCCGGGCCAAAAAAGGCTCGTCGGGCGATTCATACTTTGCCCAGAAATTGTTGTCTCGCTAGAAGGCTCGCCGGGCGAGAACTGCGTATTTAGTCTCTGTTTTGCAGAAAAATCACATTTTCAAATCAAGCACCTACAATCCTCAAACTAAACCATTGTAACAATATTATAAACATAATATACGACTGTTTGGAGAAGAATTTGGGAGTTAATTCTTCTCACACATAAATTCCCTAATTTTTCTTAAGTTTGCATGTATGTTTAAATTGGGGAAATCTAAACTACCTAGCCTAAGAACCCACCTGGAATTGAGATTAACTCAGAAGCTTAACACAATGCTAACGACATCTTTGGAGCTCTCCGAGAACTGAATTTGCAGCGAAGAAGTGCTTTAAATCCATAACAGTATTTTTGCAATAGAGCATCAACTTCAAAAATACCTACAGGCTTCATTCCTTGGCTGATTTAGTGCAGCCCTGTTTAACACACTTCCTGATTCGAACCCCCAACTTTAAAAATTCACCAAAAACTCATTTCTCAACGAAAATGCGTGAAACCAACGCCAAAGTGAGCTTAATCAAGTTAGCTAACTACAGGAACAAGAATCGTTCGAATCCGACTTACATAGAGGAAACGGTTTCAGTTTGATTGGAGCTCTGTCCAGAACACGGGTTACATAGTTATTGGGTTTCTTGATGAATTTGAGGAAGAGGGAAAGGGGGTTTCAACCAAGTTTGCATGCAGTGATTCTCTGTAGGAGAGATTTGTAGTGTAGAGTTTGTAAGAACATGGATAACATGGGTATTGGATTGAATGAGATGTAGAGCTAAATGTTGTTGTTGTTGTTCGAAGAAGGGAGGAAGGGAGAGCTTAAGATGAAATTTTCTGATGTTGTGTGGTTTAAGAGAGTGAATGAAGTTGTATTTGTCACCTCTCACTTAGCATTTGCATGCTCACTAATTGGATGAGTAATTTGGTGAGGTGTTGGCTTGAGAGGGAAAGGAAAATGAGTCACTTGTGTGAGTCATGGGAGAGAGGAAGAATGGAGGGAAATTGGTTTCTTTGCATTTTAATTAAACCACAATTGAACTATCATTGTATTAGTGTGTAGTTTAGTTTCAAAGAGTACTCCTAATTTACACATAATACAATTAAGTCCCAAGATTTAATTAATTTAATCTTCACTCATTAATTCCAAATTTATTAGACAAGGATCTAATAAAAATAATTAGGTAATTGAAAGAGTGGGATGTTACAGCTCGACAGGAGAATCTCTGGTCCTACGTATTCCTCTAGTTTGATGGGAATCAGAGCAATGTAGTTCTTTGTGTGAACCAGCTTGATGGGCTAATCTTAGCGTATTAGCTAGCTAGGTTCTTTTCTCTAGTCAATAGTGGTGCTGAACTAGGTTGAGTGAGTATGAGTGGTCAAAAACGTATATCTCGAGTAAATGACGAAGTTCCTTTATATAGGAAGCCGGCTAGGGCGGACTCGGCGGTTGGCGCCTCAGTTCATATCCTCTAGCTTACGGGGAAAACGTGCTCCTTATTCGCCGGACGGTTCCAACCACTCCGTAACGAAAGGCCACGTGTCCTTCTTCACATGTGAGGACCAAGTCGGTGCATATCATTTGATGGCGCGCTCCTATCCCATATTGGTGGACTAGGCGAGCTGGATCATGACTGGCCATATGGATTCTTGGGAACTAGCCCAGTACAAAATTTATTCCACAAAAAGAATCTATTAAAATCGATAGGCTTTTGAATACCAGTAGATATTTTAAAACTTCTGAAAAATCTCAATTGAATGCCAAAACATATTTTGTTACTCAAAAAAAAAAAAAAACTTAGTTGTTTTAATTGAATACCATAAAAAAATTTATAAAAGTCTTGATCAGTTACCAAAAGATTTTTTAATCATGAATTTTTTTTTCAAATTCCTTTAGAATCCTAATTCAATACACCAAACGATTCATACCTTCTTATTCATTTTTGTTATTTGTTTTATTATTTTATTGAAATTAATCCATTTATTTTATTTGTTTATATTGATTATTCATTCAATGTTTTCATACAAGAAATTTGCATATAATCTTTTTTTTTTTTTTTTGCATAAAAAATTATTTTTATGTTATTGTTTCTAAATAAGGGAATTTAATAGATATCCAAGTTGGTGCAATTAGAATCAGTGTTTTAAAAATCAGATTACACAGCGAACTAGAGGGGTGGTCAATTTGATTCGAATGTTGGACCTGTTGGACCGGTGGGAGCCGCTTAAAATCGGAAAAATCAATGAATTGGCAATTTAGAAAAACAGTCGATTTGATTGCACACTTTTTTTTAGCCAAAAGTCCACAAACGAGGTCATTTTGTATTTTTTTATAAAAAAAATAGAAGAAACAAAAGAAATAAAAGAGAGTCTCCATGAATTTAAATTTATCAGACACTTTGTTATTCTATTTATGTTGCAATTAGAGTTTGTTTAAAACTTATTTATGTTTGTATTTTGTACTAATTTATTGTGTGTTATGACAATGTTTAGGATTTGAATTAAAAACCTTATGACATTATGAAATTTTTGAATTTTTCAAATTTTTTAGGTGTCATGTCATGATTTTTAGAGACCGAGTTATTCGATTCGACTGGTTTAATAACTATGTAGTTTTATTATTGAAATTGGTTCGTTGTACCGATTTAATCCGATTTAATCATGTGGTTCGACCAGTAACTCAATTATTCAACCAATGAACCAATGACTCAATACCCTCATCGATTCGATATCCGATCCGATTTTTAAAATATTGGTGAGAACCATGACTACATGTTACATCCATCTAATTGAGATCAGGCTGCCCAAATTTAAGATCGTCATTTTTCATAATTAAAAAATACAATTATTATTTTAACATCTTGAACCGTCTGGTTTTTATCAGACGGTAGTCAACTGTAGACGGCAAATAGGGTGAGTGCAGTAAATCCATTTCCTTATAATCACATTCACACGCTTACTTACGTTTCTTCTTTCTCTCTCCACTTTTTTTCCCCACAAAAATAAAAAAACCAAAAACCAAAACTCTTCTTTTCAGACCCTTCTTATTCTTATCAGAAGAACAACAAGAAAATTAGGGTTTTCCATTTGGGAAAAATATAAAATTGATGTGAAAATTAATAGTAGAAACACGTTTGTCAATGATAATATGAGGCGCATCATCGTCGGCTATCGAGATTCATGTTCTTCTCAATTCTCTGATGCTTATCCTAAAAGGTAATAATCCTTGAAGATCTATCTCTATTTTAGCGTTTTTCAAAATTTCCTCAGATTAAGATAGTTTTATTTATATAGTTCTGTTTTGTTGATTACTATGCTTGTTTATTAATTAATTTGTAGAGAAAATAGATGAAAAAAAATCATTATTTAAATAGTTTGGGTTTGTTGATTTTTTTTTTTTTGTTTCCTCACAAATTGAATTGATAAATATAGGGGTTTGATGGAAGGGAGATATAGTGGGGATTGATATGATGATGATGATGAAGTTGTTTATAAAGTTATTGTTTTGTTGAATTATATTTTTGGAATGGCAATATTGTATCAACCAGCAATGAAACTCATCAACAAGATCATGATGATGATGATGAGGTAGCATTGGCGATTTCTGTTTTGCTTCTTTGTCAATGGAGAATCATCACCCTTCTACGCTATTGTCCATGGATTCAAGTGCTTCTTCTCATGAGGAACTTGATTTGGAGATGAACCGTCAAACCATGCTTACTGGTCCGCCCGATATTAATTTGCCTCTTTCTGCTGAACGTAGCCCACCGCCACCACAGTCATGGATTTCTGACCCTTGTGATATTTTGGATGTTGGTCTTGGTACTCAAGGGTATGATACCGAGACTTTTCTCACTCTGTCCAAAGTTGGAAGGAAATGTGCTAAGCGATTTGATAGCATATGGGGTGCTTGGTTTTTCTTTAGTTTTTACTTTAAGCCGGCGTTGAATGATAAATCTAAGGCCAAGATTGTTAGGGACAGCAATGGCATTTCAGGTTTTGAGAAATCTGATCTCAATCTCGATGTTTTCATGGTTCAACATGACATGGAAAATATGTACATGTGGGTTTTCAAGGAGAGGCCTGAAAATTCTTTGGGTAAGATGCAGCTGAGGAGTTACATGAATGGCCATTCTCGCCAAGGGGAGCGCCCATTTCCTTTTAGTGTTGACAAAGGTTTTGTTCGATCCCACCGGATGCAAAGGAAGCATTATAGAGGACTTTCAAACCCCCAATGTGTGCATGGCATTGAGGTTTTTCCTTCACCCAATCTGATGAATCTTGATGAGGATGATCGGAAAAGGTGGATTGAACTCACCGGCCGAGATTTGAATTTCACAGTCCCAACTGAAGCAAGTGATTTCAGTTCATGGAGAAATCTTCCCAACACAGACTTTGAGCTTGAGAGACCTCTTCCTTCAATCAAGAGTGCTGCAAATGGACACCCAAAGAAGCTGCTTAATGGATCTGGACTGAATTTGTCAACTCCTCTGTCTAACCACACCAACGGTGATTTGTTGGACCTAGCTACTGCCAATGGAAAAAAGAGGAAAGACTTTTTCACTCATGGTAACGGGAATGGAAATGTAAATGGAAACGAAGAAGAATGTTACCTTGCTGTTAATCCTCCATCTGATCGGGTCCAAGATATAGAAATGCACCCAAGTGAACCTCACTGGTTGAATGACTTCAGCGGCGTGATAAAAAATGTGTACGGACCGGTTACAGCTGCAAAATCTATCTACGAGGATGAACAAGGTTACTTGATTATTATCAGTCTGCCCTTTGTTGACCTTGCAAGTGTGAAGGTTTCATGGAGGAACACTCTGACTCATGGTATCATCAAGGTTTCTTGTATGAGTACATCTCGAAAGCCTTTCATCAAGAGGCGCGATAGGACATTCAAGCTTACAGATGCATCCTCAGAGCACTGCCCCCCTGGGGAGTTTGTCCGTGAAATTTCTCTTTCCACCAGAATTCCTGAAGATGCTAATCTGGAAGCTTACTATGATGAACCAGGATCAGTGCTAGAAATCATGGTGCCGAAACACCGCGTTGGGCCAGAAGAGCATGAAGTCCGTGTTTGCCTTCGCTCTCATCTGGGAGGGAATGATCTTATGTTGACTTGAGATAGACCATTATGAAATATTGTTAGGGATGCTGTTAGTTTGGTGCTTTATCATAGTTTAGCTCACTCATTGCCCTGGTTCATCACATTCTTCAAGCTTTTGATTGTAAGCGTTTATCATTTATAAGGAATTATCATATCATACATCTGGAATAGTTTATTACTGAAATAGAAGAATTGATTGATAACTTCAACCACTTAACTGATTTTTCTGTTTTATCAGTTATACTGTCTTGTTATTGAATTTGTACTTAGATATATCTGATTTATTGTATTGGGTAGAAGAATTATGTTTCAACATACCAGTGGGTAGTTTCTATTTGTTTCTTGACACCATAAGCAGCATTTGCAAATTGCAACTTGCAACGATGACCTGATTCAACAATATAGTTAACTTTCACTTAGGATATAAATGGGTATCCATGGACATGATAGTATTGTATGATACTCATGTTTGCATTGTTGGATAAATATAATACATTTGTCCACATTATTTCTGTACCTTTGTCCACATTATTTCTGTACCTTTGTCCACATTATTTCCGTTCGAGTATTCGCTAAATAGGTAATCCACGAGTTTTGAGGTACTAGTGGATATTTTACAAACATTCATCGATATGATTTTCTCTTAAAAAAAGGATATTTTATTCATATATTTTATCCATGGGACGGGGGTTAAAATTTCATTCCGATATGAGAACCTCCTTTGGAGAATTTTCTCCATCATTCTCATCCTCACAGGGAATATTTCCCGCCTTTAGTAAATCTTAATTATAATTTTATCTTAATCTTATCTTAATCTTAATTATAATAAAAGTAAGGTTTTGCTTCATATTAACCGTAATATTTTTCCTTTCTAATCACTCTCTTAATCTCTCAACCACATATTAATTACTATGGTCCGCCACTTATTAAATCTTCCTTAATTTGAATTTTGAATTGGTCTTTACTTTATTAGTTTTTCTTTTTTGTTTTTGACAAAAGTCTTTATTAGTTTTATGCATTGAAAATAAAATATTATTAAATGTTCATCTAAAAAATAGCACAATAAAATATTATACATATATGATTTGTTAATTGTTCCTACTTCTTAGGCTTACTAATATTATTTTGAAATGTAATTTTGATTGCTTTGTTTGTATTACTCCTTTATTGCTATTGTTTTTCATCTCATTTGATGGTGAGAACAAGGAACCATGTTGGCTTAAAGTAGTTTTATCTTTAAGAATATTGATATGCCCCAATAAATAATATGTAAGTAGCAAGTGATTTCTTACTCTATGCAATTTAAATTGAGTACTTGGTTAATTGATATTTTATTCTTTAACTTAATTTTGAAATTGGTGATTGAAATAAGGTCTAACTATTGGTGGCAATGTGATTTGTGTAAAAGGGATAAGTCCCTACCTTTTTGGTCCTGCTTAATTTTCTATAGTTATGATTTTTATGCTTAGTTTTTCAACATTTGGGTATAGCATACGTTACTTCCATGTGCTGCGCAATTTTAAATAATGTAGGATATGGGCTGGTGTTGGAAATTCGTCCGTAGAGCAACCAATTAGGATTTCAACAAACAATCTCTATTATGGTGAAAAATTATTAAAAGGTATTTCATTGCAAATATATATAATTGATATTGTATGTTATAAAAAAACTACTTATGCTTAGTATTTTAATATTTATGTTCCTTTTGTTCAAGTAACCAATGATCTTCAATGTTTATTACAATGATGCTTGATTTGTGTTATATGTCATAGCCATACATACAATACAAGCAAGCGTCACCTTATTAGGCAATGAAATTGTCAAGAAGTGTATTGTTGTTATTTTGATTTTGCCATAGCCATAGCCATACAATACAAGAAAGTGACTTTTGTTGATTATGTAGCTACATTGATGAGGATTATTATCTAATATTTTTTTCACTATAGTTGTAAGAAAGACCGATATATGAGGAAATACACTATCAAAAATTGTCATTGAATTATCATTGCAACAAAGGCACTATCAAGAAATGCTCTCACTATAATTTCAAAGACCTTAACTTTAGTTTTCTTCTTTGATGTGTGTTTGATTGTGATGTATATTTTGCTATCAAGAGACTATTATCGCATTACCATTGCAATAATTGTTGAAAGATCTACTATTTATTTTATTTATTTATGTTGCAATTTTTATTACAAAAAACTTAAATTATATATCTATCGCTCAATTAAATCCGTGCAACGCACGAGTCAAAGACTAGTTTAGAAGAAAAAAAAATACAAATAGTCTCCATCTAACCATGCAACTTTTTCCATGGATAGTTTTCTCATTTTATTAATAGGTATGGATATCCGCAGACACATATATCATCAAGTCTGCATTTGTAACATTTACTTATTAAATCTAGCTGTTAAAAATTTACCGAGTTTCAAATCTCAACTCTTTACGAATGTATTTGTATTATTTAAACAATAAGTTGTTGAAAAATTCATTTATTTTATCTGTAAATATATCCTAAACTAGTCACTATGTGTTTGTGGTCGATTTCCACTAGTACAATATCAAAAGAAACTTCTATTTTAATTTTTTTCTTTTTGGATAAAAACATCTATATAAATGCAACACTTCCTCGTGTTGATGCAAGATAACGTCCATATTTTTCTCTAACGAAAATTCCAATTAACTATACCCTACTTTTTAGATTATGGTGGAATATCAGCAAAAAGAGAAAGTCAACATTCATTATCTGTTAAGTAAGTTTAAGGAACAAATTAACTACTCTTCATCTCATAAAGAGTGATCCGGTTGACAGTTTAACGCATATTAATGCATAACTTTGATAAATATTTTTAATTGTATAATAATAAAAAGGAAAATGCTAAACAATGCACCCGGTGCATTGGTTAAGCATATTAATATATAAATTTTTTCTTGAAACTTGTGCATTTAATGTGTTAAATATGCAAAAAGTTATCTTTTCTAGCATTAATTTTGTCTCTTTATTTTCTTTTTGGGTATGTTTAACTAGTGCATCAGATGTACTGTTTAGCATGACCCTAATAAAAATTATAGAAAGTTAATAGTATTTAACATTCATCGAAACAAATTCAATAATTTATATGTTAATATTATTTATTTTTATTTATTAGTAAAAAAATATAATCAAAATAAGATATGTAAATAATGCACATGATCAAACTACGTCATTCATTTTATAACGTGGCGAATATATAATATCTTTTCTCTTTATTCTTTCTTAAATTAAAGTTTAGCTTAGTTAAATTTTGATTGATCACCAACAGTTAGAATATACTTCACACCTTTTGCACTATAAGTGAAAGTTAAACTCAGAATCTTGTAGTTTATGAATTAACTTCTTGCTATAATACATTTTTTTCCCTGACTAAACTACACGTTGATAGGTTTTTCATTCATTTTATTTCCATATTGTCGTGATTGTTTAAAGGGTTAAATATATTTTTGATCCCTATAGTTTTTTAGAATTTAGTTTTTAGTCCCTAAAGATTTTTTTTACACTTTTTAGTCCCTGAAGTTTTTTCTGTCAGTGTTTTTAGTCCCTACTTTTAATCAAACTCTTGTATACTTTCATATTTTTGAATGATTTTTTTGTATTCATGTGTATAATATTATAAGAACATCTCCGATAAAAATTTAGAATTTTTTAACATAAGATTAATTATTTATGAATTTTTATGTGCAAAAAACTAAAATAATTCATATTTAATTCATCTCTTATTAAAAAAAATTAAATTTTTGTACCATAGATTCATATAATATACTAAACATGACCGCGGAAAAAAATTTAAAATTTCGAATGATATGCACAAGTTGAATGAAGAGTAGGGACTAAAAACACTGACAGAAGAAACTTCAGGGACTAAAAAGTGTGAAAAAAAATCTTTATGAACTAAAAACGAAATTCTGCGAAATTATAGGGAACAAAAATATATTTAACCCTTATTTAAATGGTTCAAAATTGATATGTTGACTTATGAACAGAACTACATAAGAATAATATTTTTTGTTTATCCCATTACGTGACCGAGGAATAATTCCCGTTATAATAGTAAAAAACATGTTCAATTTCAATTGAGTTTACAATGTTGACATGTTGTACCTTTTCATAGGAAAAATCTACGCAGCAAAGAAGGGCTTATTTGGGTAAACATAGAAGAAGAAGCAATCAGGTTGTTGACTAGTATAGATCACCCTCATTGCGTGGTGTGAATTTAGACAACAAGAGAGATCAGAATCAGATAGCGTTGAGTCGGCACTTGTTACATTCGTGTTTACAAAATGAAGCCCAGCCCGGTACAGGCCGTCAGGCTTTCGGACCGGTCCAGTTTTTTCTTTTAATTAAAAAATTTTGGCAAAAAAATACACATTTATATTATACATAAATATATAGGATTAATAATTTTTGGTGCTCTATTTTTACTCATCCATTACTCATAAGTTTCTCGTGCGCCCTATTTTTACTCATCCGTTACTTACAAGTTTCTCTCGCGCCCTATTTTTACTCATCCACTATCTATGAGTTTCTCGCGGCCCCTATTTTTACTCATCTGCTACTTATGAGTTTTTCATGCTCCCTATTTTTACTCATTCACTACTTAGAAGTTTCTCGCGCCCCCTATTTTTACTTATTCGTTACCTACGAATTTTTCGCGCGCCCTGTTTTTACTCATCGCTACTTAGAAGTTTCTTGCGCGCCCTAATTCTACTCATCCGCTACCTACGAGTTTCTCGCGCGCCCTATTTTTATTCATTCGCTACAAAGACCATGTACAATGGAAAGTTGAATATAGTGTTAAATTGAATTTTAACAAGGCAATGTTCTCCAATGAGGGTGTTGAAAGTGACATGGAGGAGAGAGAAGTTGAAAACTTTCAACACAGTTGAAACACAATTAGGGGGACACTTGTCTTGCTCTGATTGACTTCTCGAATTTTTATTCAATTATTACTTTGAACTCAAATTATTTCATTGCAAATTAATTTTTTAATTTTTTTGTTTTTACCAAAATTCATAATTTGTTTTTCTCTATAAATAGAGACTTGGTTCATTTGATTTGGACACAGAAAAAAAAATTCACATTTTTCACTATCTTAATCTTATTAGTGGTGGGGTAGAGTATTGAATGAAAAACCATTGGAGAGGGTAAAAGTTGAATGAGTGTTGAATTATTAGGTGGAAGATAGAGAAGATGATGTAGAGCGTAAAAATAAGTGTTGAGTGTTGAAACCATTGTACATGGTCTTAGAAGTTTCTCGCGTGTCCTAATTCTACTCATCCGCTACCTACGAGTTTCTCGCGCGCCCTATTTTTACTCATCCGTTACTTAAGTAGTAAAAATAGTAAATTTGATAAAAAACACAGTCCGCTACTTAAGTAGCGGATTATATTTGAGAAACTCGTAGGGGGATAAAAACTTTTATAATACAAATTAAGTTCAAATTATCCAAAACAAATGACTTATATTTACTTTACAATTTTTTTTATAATTTTGTCGGGCTTTCGGGCGGCCCGTGGCCCATTCGGGCTAGCCCATATTTTATCGGGTTTTATCGGGCCGGATTAAAAAAGGCCTGGATAGAATTTGGGATACAACTTAAAGGCCCAAGCCCGAGAAAAATTCGAACTATTCGGGCCGGCCCATTCAGACTAGCCCATTTTAACGGCTCTATATGTAACTGCTTATTAATAAGAGGTAGAAAAATCTTCAATCCTAACGGCTTCTCTCATCAAAGTCTCTTGTTATAAGGTATATAATTTCTTTCTTTGATCTATTTATTTAAAGTATACATGCTATAATCATGTGTCTAATGATTCAAGGCTTATATTTGAAATTTCCTTCATTACCTTCTTGACAAGTGGATACCGTTTTCTAATAATAACTTTTTTTGAGTCCTCTCCAATTTTTAAGGTATCTTTTAGCTTGATTTTTTTTATCTTTGATGCGGTCCCTTGTTGTATTACTACTCTTTTGAATAATGAAATGCGTTAATTTTATTGTGGTAAAAAAAAAAAAACTAAAGTTATTTGATAATTAAACAATTTTATTTAACTTCAAAAGTCTTTTATCTATGTATTTTACTTATAAAAATAAAATTATTTTTTTTCTATCAATAATTTATTGAAAACCAGTTTGATCTAACTTCTCATTTTATTGAGTAAAATAATTTGGAATAAACTAGGTGAAACGATACAAAAAAGATCATTTTTTGGATTCATTAAATAAAGAATGAATCTGGCATATAATATTGACCAGATTCATTCATTATTCAATTTATCTGAAAAATGACAATTTATTTGTATTTAGGACCGGAGGAAATAAATAGCTAAATTATTCCGAAGTTGTAGAGGTTTAGCATATACCCTCTTTGAAATTTTCGAATAGACAAATAAGTCGTTTAATTTGTTTGACGTCTGATAAACCATCATTTGAGTTTGGTTGATGAAGCATACGATAACCGAGTTACCCCTAACCTTAAGTTAATGTACGCTTCATCACCCAACCACTAATTTTACCATATTTCAAAACACATTGAACGGATGACCATGTGCATAAATACACCTTTACCTTTTATATTCATATTAAACACAAGGCATAGATCTTGATCCCAATATATTGATTGACAACTAAGCTCATGTATCATATTGACTTAGTCCGGCATCATCATGCATTTTCCAGTCGTATTCCATCAAGAAATTTATGGATATTTCTCCCGTTATTTAGGAAGGACAAATCTTATCTAGATTACTCATGTTCCTCAACATGATTCGTGAAGTATCTATTAACCAAATTTATAGTCATCGTGTTACAGACAACATTTGAATGACAATCAGACACTTGACTCCACTTTTAGGGATCATAGTTGACTGACCTCTGGCAAGTGCACCAATTTGTTGTCACATAATAATAAAAGATTCGTCTCCACAGAGATCGTGCCAATGTAACTAATTTAATTTAGGAAGGATAATTTTGCATTCGATTTGTAGTTTGGATAAGATGCGATAAAATAAAGATCAAGTAAAGATAAATTGGAGACAAAGATAGCTAAGAGATCAAGGTAAGAAAAATGGTTAGGTGCTTTTCGATCCCTTTCCTAGTCCTACTTAATAATATGACGTTATATTTTCTTGCAATTATTTCTACTATCACAGCGGATTAGCAAAATAGTGAAATTTGCTCTTCCATACTAAAATCACCATATGCAATTGGAGACACTGGACACCAACATTAGTTGGAAATCATGCAAACGTTAAGTGAGCGTTAATCTTATTTAGCCTCGAGTTTTTGATACTATCCCCCCAGTGCCGGCCAAACTAAGTACCCTGGTTCCAAAATTAGGGCTCTGCTACGACGACACCTAATTCTTATGAGCAATTCATAAATTCGTCTACTTATAAATTGTGATTGGATGTAGGGAGTAAAATTAGAAATAGTAAAATTAATTGCAAGTAATATGATCTTTTTCAAACCAATTACATGTTTCAAGTATTTATAAAGAAGATCATCTACTTGATCTAACCTAAGGAATTTAGCTACTCATAGATGTAATTATCATAACAGAAGATTTTAGAAAATTACACATAAAATAACTTTATTGCCTTGCTAATGAAGCTACCCCCTATGGTAAGAGGTTGACTTCCCTTGATAGCTACTTACTTTCCGTTGCTCCTGAAAAGTTGTTTTGTTACTTCTGCTGTTGTGTTGTTTCCAGTGATGTGATGTCTAAAATATGATGGTGAAAGACTCTAGTCATAGACTTCTTTCAGGCTTGGATCTGTGTGCCATCGTGGCACAATGTGTACTGTAGATCTTCTCCAAATTGATTTTCTATGAAGATTGTTTTCAAAAACATATCCTTTCATTGTGGCACGATATATAGGGCATTGTGGCACAATGTGACTTAGCCTATTTTTCTTTATTTTAACTCCTTTTTGTGCAATTTCTCCAACTCTTACTTCTTGGTCAAGTAACTTCAATGTCTTAGGTATTTTCCATACTTTGGTCTTGAAACATGAAAACTACTAAAAAATAACAAAAAATATCACTATGTGACACTTTAATTTTCCTAAAATGTTATATAGTATTCTCATGGTGTAGCCAGGTTGGATACACTCCGGGCAAAGTGTGGGATGGCATCGAACCTCTAAATTTTCGGAGCTTCGCCTTTAAATTTTGAGACCCTATAATAATAGTTATATATTACTAATATTCATAAAATACCAAATGTGTATCAATAGATTAATTTTGAGACCCAATAATAGTTATATATTGTCAATGTTCATAAAATATTAGATGTGTACCAGTAGATTAATGGTAGACCAACAAATCCCTATGTTGACATTTTTTATGCATAATTTTAGTTATAGTTATTTTAAATTAAATTAAAACTGAATTCTTTTTTTAAAAAATTAGTATTTTTTATTAGGGGTCCATTTTTAATATTTAACCGGACTTCCAAATAGTCGGAGCCGACCCTGGTTGGATACAAGACTAGCACTCGCTGCTTGACGTTAATGGTGGAGAATAAATATAGCAACATAAATTGAGGTGAGGCGATTAGATGAAATAATTTATGCTAAACAGTTCCAGTCTTGTAAACAATTAGACATGTTACGGAAGAAATGCTTCCTGGAAATTCTAGTCGTAACCAATAGACAATTGGAAGCTAAATATCATAAGTTTATCAAGTCCTGTAAATAATTAGATCTGAGAAGGATGAAATCGGAAAAAGACACACTCTTGCAATGGGCGTGACGGAAAGAGGATGGTTGGTTGAGAAGATGAGAAAGGTGGACATGGTGGTAGTGTCAGGGAGATGAATAATTGGCGGTTTCGAGACCTGTTGAGATTTATAGGTTTCAAGATTTGGGTTTTCCTCCAATGCTAGATGGTGCCGCTGAATATGTGTATCAGTACTCGAGATTGATTTTGAACGGTTTATAATATCTTCGTCATCGCTTTCTTTGACGTTGGATCAGATGCTCTAAAGAGTCTTTGACGCTTGCTGTGTCTTTTCACATGAGGTTGTTTTGGTATATGAGTTGGTCCGTGTTGACAGTCGGTTCGTCCGCCGCGTGAAATATGAATTTGTTGTTTGGGTTTTGAATTTATTCATCATCCTTGGATAGTAGATTGCTTGACTTGAAAACGTCATGATGCTTGTTGTTATTTGCACTGTAGAGAATTGCCGGTTCTTGGATCAATTTCATGTTGATGAATCGTTCATTCACCAAAAAGTAGACTTCTAACTAGTCCTTTAGGATTAGCTAGAAGTTTTATATGTTTTCAATTATTTGAGGTGCCCTACACTTTTGTATGGACTCACTAGGTTAGGTTTATGTCTTCCTAATTTTGTAAATATTTATTTTTCCTTTTTTATTAATATAATAAAAAGATATAGACAAAAGATGAGGATTAAACATACTTGTCCTTTAATGTTTAGGTGTTAGTCGCTTAGAAGAAAAATAATTTCAATTCATATTTTTTTTTCAAAAGTTTACATATCATGTTCCAAATTATTTTTTGGAAACATGTCACTATTAGTTCAAGGATTAAGTTTGAAAACTTAAAATTTAGTGGACTGTAATAAAAAAAAAAATATTAGTGGACCAAAAGTTTAAAAGAATTTTTTAAAAGAACTAAAAATAATTTTTTATATATTTAAAGAGATTAAAAACTTGAACATCCACTATCATTAGTGTTCTTAAACATGGTCTGTTTGATAATTTGTCTTTTACATAAATAAAAGAAAAATTGGCTTTTACAGGAGCTCAAAGGCCGTATTAGCCAATCTCTTTTGAGTGTTGACTTGACCAAGATGGTTTGCACTTGGAAAGTTGTATCACGAAGACCAGTTGTATCCATGAACATAATTAATTATTGGGTCATGTAACTAGTGTTTTCGGTGTACTAGTTAAAGATACTAAAATGAGTAACTTTTGTATTGAAAATAGCATTCTTTTCACTTACAAAAAATAAAGTACATAAATTTCAATGCATTCATACTTTATTTAACTCCTTAACTAATGTCTCAGGGACACTAGTTAACATTTTTCTTAATTATTTGATTAAATGATTAAGATTTTGGATTACTATAATAAGGAAGTAGACAAAAATAGTCATGAAAAATACCTCTTAAAATAAAAAGATAAATAAAAATTCCCAACTATCCCAAAAGAAATTTTACATGTATTGTATTGTCTAAGAAGGTATAAAATGAAATTAAAGAAGAGATATACAATATGAAAAAAATTTATGAAAAATTAACGAAACATATGATGAATCTATAAAAGAATGAATGACTTTAATTATTAGATTTATTGATAAAAATAGATTTATCAATGAGCGTTACTTGGATATTCTTACCAATTCACTCTTAAACAAGAAATTTGTTCAACATTGTTGACTGAGCGGATGTAAGCTGTTGGTCAGGGGTTCGATCCTTGGCAGCAGCAAATATAGTATTTTCTTTGTAAATAAGTTGGTGGTACTTATAAACCATCAACTTTGAACAAAAAAAAAAAGAAATTTGTTCAACATTGTCTCATCATAATTTTAATATTCAAAATATTTGAGGATAGTATAATATATTTGGAAAGTTAAATGGTTTATAAATTTTGATTCTTCAAAGGTGTCCTTATACATATATTATTATGTGCATTGTTTGACTCATATATCAATTTCAACTTCTTGTTGGATTATCTAAAGTAGTTAGTGTTCATACTTTTTTCAATCTTTAAATATAATTGTCAAGGTTATGTGTTCTTCTTGTAAATGTAATGATGAGGTTCAAATTGCGTATGAAACTAAAACATTCCATTTAGCTGAAACTATTTGTTTCTTAAATATTTTGTATATGCTACACATTTTTCTTTTACTGAATTAAAATTTTAAATTTGATCCCCTAAGTTGAATTCTTGACTAACTCTTTGGTTGTTGTTAAAATCAGAGATATAAATTAAGAGAAAGATAAAGGCGGTTAGGGTTTCAATAATATATGAATAACATTACTTAATAAAATAAAGATTACAAGAGAATTTATAATAATATTTAATAGATTATTAGACCACTAACATATAAAGCTCAATACTTAAAACCTTAATATATCTGACACTTCCCCTAAAACTCACGATGCATTAACGGATAATCATCGAGAGCTTATCAAACAAAATACAAAAAACATAATAATACTTAATAATATAAATTCTAACATTTTATTTCTAATATTACCCCTCAAGCTAAAATTTATTAAGCTTTACGCTTGTTACAAATTAACCCTGAAAATAAATCAACCCAACTAATAACCAACCGAGAGAAGAAATTCGCAGTCAATAGAGAAACCATCGAAAAGAGGAGAACCAAATCAAGTTAATCCAACATCCAATCCAGACCAAGCTAACCAAAACCAAATCAATCGAACAAATCCAAACTATTTCATATCCGCAAGGGTCGTCTTGTTATTCATGACTTCGTCGTTGTCGTGGGTTCTCTTGGATCTGGTTGGAGCAGTTGTAGTTTGTTTGGCTCGAAAGGGCCTTTTTGGATTGTTGTGTGTTGTCGCAGAGGATTGTTGGTATATAGACGTGTCTGTGTTGGCAATCAATTCATTCGTCATTTCTTACAATCACAAAATCTCATATTTGCTATTTTGGTTTCAAGTTCGCACGGGGATATGCTAGGTAGTGTATGTGGTAGGTGAGAGTTTCCTTTTGATTTTGTTTTATACCTCCTAAGATTTTTTTTTTACCACTATTATAGCTGGATTGTATTTTGTATTCCTTTTTGAACCGTAACTTCATTTTTGTGTGGTTAACCTGAATCAGGTTTATATCCCCAACTTTTCTTTGTGTTATTTTTTATTTGATTCTATTAAAAAAAAAACAGATGGAGTTGGTGTGAAAAGTGTCAATGAGTGTTTATTGAAAAGAAAATGGGAGTACTGTATATTATATGGTGATAGGTCATAACTGATATGTTAGTATCTCATCTCACACGACGCGTGTCTAACTATACAAATAAAATGTTGATCTTTTCATGTACACACAAAGCTTTCCGACATGATTGGATGAATATTAAAAAAGGGATTAAAAAATTCTGAAGTATTTTAAATTTAATTGGAAATGATATATTTGTAAGCAAAATTTTTGTAAAATTATTTTTAAAATAAATTAATATTAAAATATGATATCATATTAAATTTTATAAAAAAATATTTTTTTTGAACAGGCAAAAATAAAATATATATATATATATATATATCACCAAAGAAACAGGTAGCGCCCCAGCACAAGATATATCGAAAAAAGCTACAAAAATTTACAAAAGAATCCAAATGAGTAACGAGATAAAGCAACAATTAGTCGATCCCAAACAGAGCAGGGGACTCGACCACTAACTATAAAGGTTTGAAACTAAAGTGACATTTATCATCTGCAACCATCGATAAAAGAACATCTTAACCTTATCCAGAAGCTGTTGCATTGAGTTTGCCAAATTTAAACATTAGTTGATTTTGTAAGCAAAGTTTAATTGGTTTTGGTTTTGTTTTTTGTTTTTTGTTTTTTTTTTTTTTTTTTTTCTTGTTTTGAGTAAGGTTGGATCCCTCCACTTTGTTCAGTTTCCGCTTTTTTTAATGTGTTATACTAGATCTGTTATCATTGATGTAATGTGAGGAGAATTTAATGGATTTTTTTTTCTTTTCACAAATTTTCTTAACGAAGCAAACTCAATGCATTTCATTCATTATTAAAAGTTTAATGCATTAAGGAATAATCCTAAATTTATGGAACCTAGTTGAAGAATTGACCGTCTCCTAGGTAAGGTATGAGCAACCGAATTTATTTGTCTTCTAATAAATTTAACTTCATAGTTTGAACATGATAACATAACAAGAATAATATCATTAACGATTGAAAGAAATTATGAATTGTCTCGTCGCTTTGTACGATTGGCATCAACCAACGCTTGAGATTCACTTTTAAATTGGACTCGTTCAAAACCTCTATGTTTAGCTTTATTCTTGGCTTTGCAATAATGTCCATGTTTCACCCTCCTCTGTTGATAATGCTAATTGCTGCCACTGGTTAAATCCAACAGTAAACTCATCGGAGTTATTACGGAAACAAGCACTCATCGTTGTTCTTCCCGAGTCGACAAAAAATGATGCATTTACATTGCATTTTAACCATCTTATACATGGATTTTCCCATTGATATGTGCTACTAAATTAGCGCGGGACATCGTGATCATCATTGCTTCACATCTTATGAATAACAAACCACTCATTCCAATGATCAAACGGAGTCCATCCAACTTGACTTTGACTTCTTGCATTATCATTCTATATTTTATCATTACGATTGTGTCACATACTCCAAAACAGCATAACCACTCTACCTATAGTAACATAAATCCCATTACGACACAAGACAAACACTCTATCGGCTGCACTACCTTGCTGACATGTTACGGAAGCCATTCAGATTGGCTGCTTGCCAGCTAGACCGAGGAGAAATGTAGGTGAAAAAGTATAAACATCGTTTTCTACCTTCTCTTCACATAACGGACATAGAACATCACAATCCACATTACGTCGTTTTAATAACCGACACTTTGTTGAAAGACATCTCCTACATAATCGTCAAAGAAGATGACGTACTCTCTGTGGAGCATGTACTTTCCATATTTCTTTCTTATTATTATAGTTATATATGTCGCACTTTTTTGTGTGGAGATGTAGCACTTTACATTGTTACTAATTATATATGATATGATGTAAATTAACTTTGTTTATTTTCATGACAAGGGGAGTTAGCTTTGTTTAGTTGGAGGATGAAAAGGGAATAAAAGTGACAATTATTGAATTTTATAAGATGATATAAGTGTATACCAATTTTAGAAAACGCTAAGTGTAAACATCTTATATTATCTTATACTAGTATATGTAATGTAATGCTAACAAACCCATAAATATAAGGAACCATCATGCAAGGTTCCTCACTAATTAATAAAGCAATTCAACTTTCCATCGTGATGCAACAGAGATATATAGCCCATCCCACCAACAAAAGAAGAATTTCATCAACTGGTAGTGGTAGGAAACGCATTCTTTTTTAGTTTTACTTTTGCGTCATAATAATAATAATAAATTATATTATATAAAACTCTTTTCCCTTGCAACAAAAGTGCAGGAAAAATATAACGCCGTTTAGTCAAAAGAACTAAAGTACCTCGTACCAGCATCATATAGGGTGTGTTTCATAAATAAAACAAATGAGTTGAGTAAGAAAATAAATAAAATGAAAAACAACATCTTATGAACATAATTTGGGTGTGTGCTGTTTGCCCTAGCTAGCTTTTCTTTCTAAGTCATAAAAATTATTTTGAAGTTAATGCTAAAATTAAGAACTTTAAAAATAAAGATAAAATTGTTTGATTATTCCGGTCTCTAACTTTTATGAGAAATCGGTTTGTTTAGCCAAATATACTTACAATGAATAAAAATTCATAAATGATTATATTAAATAAGTGAAAATAATTAGTAAATGACGTTGATCTTATTACTCCGATAGAACAACATTTTTTGTTTGACACACCCGATAGAGCAACATGATAATGCAAATGAGCATTAGACCGTATTTTCACTAATTCTCGTTAAAATGATCATATGATAATGTATATCCGATTCACCATATGGTGCCGCTCACCGGTGTAAAAAAATAATGTTAAAATAAGTGATGTTGGATATCGAAGGTGCGTATAAGTTAGAAAAAATAATGTTAAATTTACCACTTCTTCTCAAGCTATTTTTTTCATATTTTTCTATTTATTTAGAGCTTCTTTTAAATTATGTTCGGCATATCTTCTTTTTTTAATAGAAGAAAAGTCAAAAAATATATTAGGTCAAACGGTACTATTGTTACTTGTGAGTAAGAATACTACCTTGTTTCTTTTCTTTCTTTTTTATTAGCGGACTTTACTAGAAAATAATAAAAGTTTTTGGTACAACTTCAACAAAGATGCAGAAAAATCAACAATTTATCAAAAGATTATACAAGGTCTACAATCTAGTGCGAATCAGGTCATAAATATAAGGGTCATGCTAAATAGTACACCAGGTGCACTAGTTAAGCATACTTAAAAAGGAAATAAAAAGATAAAGTTAATGCTAAAAAAATAACTTTTTACATTAAATGCACAAGTCTCGAGGAAATATTTCTATATTAATATGCTTAACTAGTGCACCCGTGTTTAGCATTTTCCTAAATTATAAATAGTGAGGTTAAAAAATTTAGGCAAATTTTTTAAAAATAAAATTCATTTTGATAATTCAATTAAATAAAAAATAATATATGAAATTACTACTGAAACAACGTGTATATCCAAAATACTATTAGATTCACACTTTTTTTAATCAATTAAATTCACACATTTAAAATCTGAATAAATGAAGAATCTAAAGTTTAAGGATATGGATTCGGTGCAGTGGAACCTGTGACTGCATGCCGTCAGAGCCATTATAGTCGTTCGATCTTGATCGGACAGCTTAAATTTCAAAATTAAAATTTTATGTTTTATTAAAATCCAAACTATAGTCAAATATGAATCACATGATTCTGATCAAACGATTCATAGCTACTGACTACTACAATTGCACAAAAAACAACTACAATGAATCCATTTCCAAAGTTTAAGTTTCAACTCTTATCAACCAACATTTGTCTTACCAAAAACTAACATTTGTAGAAAAAAAGAAAAAAAAAAGCTATCAACTAACATATATACTAGTATATCCTTAAAGAAAACATTATTTATTAGTATATTTTTGTTGTGAACCAATTGAATTAAATGCCTACCACTTTTAGACTAATTATGAGTCAATTGAGAGGCTCTGGCTAAGGTGCATGACCTAGGTCATGTACTTTACATCACAATTTTTTTAAAAAAAATAAATATAAATCATTGGATTACATATGTTATTTAATTGAATGGCAGTGATTGATATTAGAGTTGACATGATAAAAATTTTATGGTTAAAAAGATAGTTAAATTTGTACAATCATTTAAAAAGGGTGATATAGGTACAATTTGATCTAATTTATTTTAGATTTTTTTACTCAATAAAATGAGAATCCAGACTAAACAGATTTTCAAGAAACTCTTAATAGAAAAAAAGTTGTTTGATTTTTATGAGTAAAATAAATAGATGAAGCTAAAAAATACAAAAATTACCAATCAGCTTTAACTTTTTTCTAAAAACTTTTATTTTTACTTTTAACTTTCAGATAGTTTTTAAAACCTAAAAAAGCAGATCAAACGGACCTTTAGTCATTGAACCAAAACATAATTAAAAAAAACGTATAATTCAAGGTAATAATACTCCTCACTAGGCAAAGAGTTTTTCCATATTTTGTGTCCATCGCACTTTCATTTGATTACATATGGCTGGTGAAATCTATGAGAAACCTAAAATAAATGAATATAATTTTGATTTTTTATTTTTTATAATTTATGCTATTTTTATAAATCAAATTTTAAACTTTTCATAAACCTTCATTCAAACTTTCTTTAGGAATAATAATTTATCAATGTAAGTGGAGATTCACACATAGATTTTCTCATTTGACGTTCACGTGTGAAGATTGCTTATTTGTGGTACGGTGACAAGAAAAGATTTGAGAATCGAAACATAATCAAAGTATGTTAATATTATATTAAAAATAGTATATAATTTACTTTTTTTTTTTTTTTTTTTGATGAAGTCCCTATACAGTCATGAGCTTAAATATATATTGTATTTTCATACTCAAATAAACTAAAAGAAATCAATCTCATTGATAATTGAAAAAACGTTGACAACCTTCTAAATAATATAAAATGAAAGAAAAAAGAGACATAGACAACCTTCAAAATAAAAAATAACATATGAAAATGAATATTATTGAAAATAAAAATAAAAATTACATCGGGTTTGACAATGAACCTAATGTAGATTTTTTATAAAGAGTCGACTGGAGATGAAAAATATTAAAAAAAATCATGGTATATTTTAATTTTATGTGTATGTTCCCAAAAAATCGTAAGTATGTGAAAAATCAGACCATATTTTTATTTGAGAATGAAATTTATAATTATTTTATATTTAAAGGATTACTATATAATTTCGAGGATTAAGATGAGATAAAAAATTTATCTCATAATAGTGTGAAATGAGAAGCGAAGTAATATCATTAAATTTATATCATGCAAAACATATCTCACTTTTATCGTAGAATTTTAAACCAAATTATTCAAATAATATCTCAAAATATACACATAAATAATATTTAAAAAGTAAATTATCCTGTGCACGACACATGATAACATACTAGTAATATTGATATGAATTGTGAGATTATTTTGCCTAATTTCATGCTTTGCCTCTTTCCAAATAATTATCAACCTTTTTCAAGAAACAATATATTATTATTACATTGAATGATACATTTTTTGTAAGTATGTTTTTGTTCAATGATTAAGGGTCCATTTGATTTGCCTTTTTTAGATTTTAAAAGTTATCTGAAAGCTAAAAGTAAAATTTTTAAAGTTGATTGGTAATTTTTGTATTTTTTAGCTTCGTCTATGTATTTTACTCATAAAAATTAAACAACTTTTTTCTATTAAGAGTTTCTTGAAAATCTGTTTGGCCTATATTCTCATTTTACTGAGTAAATAAATCTAAAATAAGTTAGATTAAACGGTACCTATATCACCCTTTATAAATGATACTACAAATTTCACTATTTTTTCGGTCATACAAATTTTATCAGGCCAACTCTAATATCAAACACTACCACTCAATTAAATAAATTTAATCTATCAGTCACTCCAACAAATATTGTTACTTTTTTTTTCGACAAACATAAATTTATACCATTTCATTAATCAACAAAGTGGAAATACAAATAGGTAGTGTCTCAAAAGTACAACGATGAGACCAAGAAATGACCGCTTTAGCAAGGGAATGAGCGACCATATTCATTTGTCGTTTGATAAACTTAACCACAAAGTTTTTATCAAAAGCTAATAAGTGATTAATATGGGAAACAAGTAATCTGAACTCGGAATTTCCACCCCGAAGATATTGAATTGCATCCATTACACACTTGGAATCTGTCTCGAAAATCACATAAGATATGTGTCGGTCCTTCATGGCTCTTATAGCTTCAAGTAAGGCAATAGCTTCACCCTCCATAAAAGAATAATTTCTATCCAACCATGTGATTTCCGCCATTACGAAACGCCCAAAATGATCTCGCAAGCACCAACCGATACTAGTTTTGTTCAAGTTCTCATGAAAACCAGCATCAATATTGCACTTATACCAACCTATTTGGGGCTTTTCCCATGTAATAACATGTTGCTGCTGTGTTGTATGTTGCCTACTGTGTTGCACCAGCTGAATTGCGTGTCATTCCTCCCCTAAGTGGTGAGCTTTTACACCAAGAACTCGACCCAGATCCTACGTTTTTGTCCACACTTTACTGTTTCGGCTCTACCATATAACCCACAATAACATCGCAAATGCACCCGCGCTTTCAGCTATTTCATATGCGCAGACTTTGAAAATTAAGCATGTGATGCTTTCGGCCTGCTGGATGTGTCTAGAAAGAACAAGATCAAGGCCTGCAGCTTGGCGTGCTTGTACACTTCCAACTTGTCTATAAAGAACAAATAATGTTAGTTATACAGTGGCTTTTGATCATACTCAACATCAAATAGTTAAGAAACACGTGTATCTATCATTTATGCGTTGTTTATAGGTTAATGGATTTAGACATCCTTTAAGTTTTATAGTTATAACGAAATGTTAGTTGGTCCAGTGGTGATTGGAGCTGGACAGCTAGACTTGATAAGGAGGACTACAATTCGATTCCTCGCAACTGCATTTGGGAAGGGACTTAAACCACTTGATATCAGAATTCGCCCCGAACTCTGGACTACTAGGACCTTTTTCGCCTTGGAACCAAAGGGTGAAAAAAAAAAGTTTTATGGTTATAATAGATAAAGTTTTAAAGTAATAAATAGGTCCTTTAAGTTTTATGTTTATAATAGATAATTTTTAAAGTAATAAATAGGCCCTTTAAGTTTTTTAGATAATAAAATAGGTCGTTTAAATTTATAATTTATTGTATTGTTATCTTTCTAGCATCTATTACAAAAGCGTTGACATAATCGTTAACTTAGTTAGATGACACTGAACTTGCTTCTTGTTATTTGTAAGTCAAAAAGCAATGTTCATTACCACATCACTAAATTATTATTTCAACGTTTTCGTAACAGAAAATAACTTGAAGGATAACAGTGCAATAAATTAAAAACTTAAAGTCATATTTGTTACGTAAAAAAACTTCTTCTGCAAAAGCAAAATTTAAAGGACATCTGAATGCATTTGAACTTTTTATTTTTATATTATCTAGAGTGAAAACTCGTTTTAAAGTCTCTTTAGATTGACTTTATGTTTTAGTTTATGCAAATAAATAAATAAATAAAAATATGTATTATTATAAACTTCTTAATGTAGTTTATGAAAAAATAGTTTTTATCGTGGTAATTTATTAATTAACATTGTAGTTCTCATGATTGGCGGCATTATGCTAAAACAACTTGTTTTGGACTGGGCCAGAACCCTCAAATGCCGAGCACGGCCCAAGTAAACAAGCAGCCCAGATTGTCACAACAGCTCAACAGACATTAAATGCTCATCATGGCTCTTCAGCCGTTTTTCTACAGCTATCGATGGTCTTCATCAATAGTCTTGATCCAGCGTTGGGACTATATATACTCCTCATTTGTAGCAGTCAGATAAAAACTCTTTACCTCTGAAAACCATCACATACTACTTACTGACTTGAGCGACGGAGTGTATACAAGTACACAACCCTCTTTATCTCAACAAAAACTTTACGACATAGAGAATATCGGCGAGGTTGACTCTAATCAAGGTAAGATTATTTTATGTTTTGGTAGAGTTTAACATGGAATTTTATTGGTGATTAAAGAAGAGAAATTAAAATTGAAGACTTAAGTAATTAATACTAGTATACGATGACGATGATGATTATGATTATGATAAAGTAGACATACGAAGATGCACCGTCACTGTAAACAAACGGTGTGGTCCAAAAGAAAGAAGGATGGATGGTGTTATCCAGTGAAGGCTTCATCCTACGAACCTCTCCTTATAATCATACGATCATTTACGTTTCTTCTTTCTCTCTCTCTCTCACTTTTCTTTTCTTCACTAATTAAAAATAATTCAAAAACAAAAGAAAAATACTCTTCTCTCGTTTTCATACCCTTCTTTCTTCTTATCACAACAACACCAAAATTAGGGTTTTCCATTTGGGAAAAAATAATATTAAATTAATGTAAAAATTAACAATCCCTAGAAAACATGGTTGTTGATGATAATATGAGGCGCATCTATCATGGCTCTTGTTCTTCCCGATTCTCTGATGCTTATCCTAAAAGGTAATAATAATCTTTCAAGATCTATATCTCTGAAAGAGACTCTCTTTATCGTTTCTGATTTTTTAATTTCATTCATTTTCACTGTTTTCCCTTGATTTTGGAGGGTTTAATATAATTTTCTTATAGAGTTTTTCAAAATTTGCACAGATTTAAGAGAGAGATTTCTGATATATACATAGATATATTTATTTATATAGTTCTGTTATATTGTTGATGAGTATGTTTATTTATTGATTAATCTATAGAGAAAATAGAAGAAGAAAAAATTAATTTAAATAGTTTGGATTTGTTGATTTTTTTTATGTTTTTTTCTTCTCAAATTGAATTGATAAATATAGGGGTTTGATGGAAGGGAGATATAGTGGGGATTGATATGATGATGTTGATGAAGGTGTTTATAAAGTTATTGTTTTGTTGAATTATATTTTTGGGATGGCAATATTGTATCAACCAGCAATGAAACTCATCAACAAGATCATGATGATGAGGTAGCATTGGCGATTCTTGTTTTGCTTCTTTGTCAATGGAGAATCATCACCCTTCTACGCTATTGTCCATGGATTCAAGTGCTTCTTCTCATGAGGAACTTGACTTGGAGATGAATCGACAAACCATACTTTCTCGTCCGCCTGATATTAATTTGCCTCTTTCTGCCGAACGTAGCCCGCCGCCACCACAGTCATGGATTTCTGACCCTTGTGATATTTTGGATGTTGGTCTTGGTACTCAAGGGTATGAAACTGAAACTTTTCTCACTCTGCCTAAAGTTGGAAGGAAATGTGCTAAGCGATTTGATAGCATATGGGGTGCTTGGTTTTTCTTTAGTTTTTACTTTAAGCCGGCGTTGAATGATAAATCTAAGGCCAAGATTGTCAGAGACAGCAATGGCATTTCTGGTTTTGTGAAATCTGATCTCAATCTTGATGTTTTCATGGTTCAACATGACATGGAAAATATGTACATGTGGGTTTTCAAGGAGAGACCTGAAAATGCTTTGGGTAAGATGCAGCTGAGAAGTTACATGAATGGCCATTCTCGCCAAGGGGAACGTCCGTTTCCTTTTAGTGTTGACAAAGGTTTTGTTCGATCCCACCGGATGCAAAGGAAGCATTATAGAGGACTTTCAAACCCTCAGTGTGTTCATGGTATTGAGGTTTTTCCTTCACCCAATCTGATGAATCTCGATGAAGATGATCGGAAAAGGTGGATTGAACTTACTGGCCGTGATCTGAATTTCACAGTCCCAACTGAAGCAAGTGATTTCAGTTCATGGAGAAATCTTCCCAACACAGACTTTGAGCTTGAGAGACCTCTTCCTTCAATCAAGAGTGCTGCAAATGGACACCCAAAGAAGCTGCTTAATGGATCTGGACTTAATTTGTCAACTCCTCTGTCTAACCACACAAACGGTGATTTGTTGGACCTATCTTCTGCCAACGGCAAAAAGAGGAAAGACTTTTCCCCCCATGGAAATGGGAACGGAAATGTAAACGGAAACGAAGAAGAATGTTACCTTGCTGTTAATCCTCCATCTGATCGGATCCAAGATATTGAAATGCACCCAAGTGAACCTCACTGGTTGAATGACTTCAGCGGTGTGATAAAGAATGTGTACGGACCGGTTACAGCTGCAAAAACTATCTATGAGGATGAACAGGGTTACTTGATTATTATCAGTCTGCCCTTTGTAGACCTTGCAAGTGTGAAAGTTTCATGGAGGAACACTCTGACTCATGGTATCATCAAGGTTTCTTGTATGAGTACATCTCGAAAGCCTTTCATCAAGAGACGCGACAGGACATTCAAGCTTACAGATGCATCCTCAGAGCACTGTCCCTCTGGAGAGTTTGTCCGTGAAATTTCTCTTTCGACCAGAATTCCTGAAGATGCCAATCTGGAAGCATACTACGATGAGCCAGGATCAGTGCTAGAGATCATGGTACCAAAACATCGCGTTGGACCAGAAGAGCATGAAGTCCGTGTTTGCCTCCGCTCTCATCTGGGAGGGAATGATCTTATGTTGACTTGAGATAGAGACCATTATGAAATATTATTAGGGATGCTGCTAGTTTGGTGATTTATCATAGTTTTTCTAACTTGTACCATGCAGTGTTATTTATAATACAAATGTTGTCTTGCGTTTGTATGTAGCAATTATAGTTTAGTTCACTCATTTCCCTGGTTCTTTTTTTTGTTCCAGGGCATCATCAAGCTTTTTATTTTAAGCATTTATCATTTATAAGGAATTATCATATTACATCTTGAATATTTTATTACTGAAATAGAAGAAGAATTGAATGATAACCTCAACCACTTAACTTATTTTTTCTGTTTTATCAGTTATACTGTCTTGTTATTCAATACTTTAGAACAAGTGGGTAGTGTCTCTCCTACCAAATATTATTTGTTTCTTTACACCATAAGCAGCATTTGCAAATTGCAATGATAACAAAATTCAATAATAGAGTTAGCTTTCACTAGTAGTACAGGATCAAAGAAACTTCTCCTATGTAGTAGCAGCACTTTATTCCACATGTTATGGGATTAGTGGTGGATTCTAACAGTAAAGCCATGATACAAGATAACGTCCACACTTTTCTAACCAAAATTTCAATTAACTATACCCTACTTTTTTTAGAATATCATGGAATTTCAGCAAAAAGACAAGTCAACATTCATTATCTATTAAGTAAGTTTAAAGAACAAGTTAACCATGGAATATCTTGCCTTTTTTATTGTGCCAAAAAAATTATAGATTAGGTGAGTTACATTTCGATGACCATTAGAGCTTGAAGAGATTTCAAATATGAGAGTGCTAACTTACAGATTATTCACTAATGAAGTTTTCACACCAATAAATAAAAGTTTAGTTCACGTTCTTGTAGAATATGAATCAACTTCTTATTAACTATTGATATACTCCCTCCGGTTTTTATTTATAAGCAAAAAACAGTTTTTAGATACATTCAATAACCAATGAATCTAGTCTGCAATGTAGACTAAATACATTAGTCATTAAATGTATCTAAATTTTTTTTTTGTTTATAATTAAAGTCGGAGGGAATATAGTTTTTTTTACAATTAGCTGCTAATATGTTTTTTTACGCAATACTACTAGTATATGAAGCACGGACACCGGACATTAATATGAACACTAACATGTCGACACCGATAAAATTTTAAGAAAAAATATCTTAATTTAGTATAATTATAAGTATCGATGTCATGTCGATATTCGACATTAATACATGTCCAGTGTCCGTGCTTGGTAGCTAGTATGTTGATATCTTTTTATTCTTTTTTATTTCCTATTGGTGTTGTAGCACATGGTTTCAAAATTGATATGTTGACTTATTAACAGAAGAAGATATTTTTTGCTTATCCCATTATAAGGTGAGTGAGGAATCAATTCCTAAATAACATGTCCCATTTCAGTTGAGCCTATCATGTCTACCTTTTTCCATAGGAAAAAATAAGGATAAATTATATATTTGGTCCCTTAACTTAATTTATGGTTTCATTTTGATCCTCTAATTATTTTTTGTTTCATTTTGGTCCTTTAATTCTATTTTCGTCAATAAAATTGATCCTTTCCGTTACATTTCAACAATTTTCCGTCAACCATCTATGTTGCATTAATTCTGTCCTTTCCTCATTCGACTGTTCATCTTCTTTCTCTTGTTTCTATTGTTCATCTTCTTCTTCCTCACAATTCTTGATCTTCTTACCATTTTTTAATTAATTCGTAAGTACTATTATCCACTTGATAAAGTAAAACGATGTAATAACACTGTTATAACACTTAAATTCTGAAATTAATTCTTAATTACAAATAAATATGAACCCTAATTCCTAATCTATTTTTTTATTGAAAAAAAATCCTAAATTTTTATAATTTGGAATTCTCAAAATTTGAATCACATTGAAATGGATGGTGGGAGGGATGGATCTTGCATGTCCGATATTTCCGTGTTGTTTATTTTTTTCTTCTGTTTTATGTTATTTATTTTGTTGAAGGTAGTGAAAGTGGTGGGAGAGATTGATATGGCGTGGGAGGGTATTGGTGGATATTGTGTTGTTTTTGTAATGGGTTGTGGTGATAACTGATGAGGAAGGGATGAGGTGAAAAGCAGATTATTTTCTGGGTTTATTTTACTAAATATTTTTTTTGGGTTTGTATGAAGATGGTGAAACATGAGTTTGATTACACTCATAAATTCTAGATCTGAGTTTTTGTGGAGAAAATTAGATTGTAGAAATTTCATATCTTATGTTTGTGTTGAAATTATAGAAGAAGACGACGGGTGATTAGATGAAGATGATGTTCATTCTTCCACATTTCTGTTTGGATAAAAAAATTGTTTTATCATAAAATAAAACTAACTCCAAATGTCATTTTGACTAAAACTAACAGTTTGACCTTAAATTTAACGGAAAGGACCGATATGGTTAACAAAAGTAAAGATAAGGGATCAAAATGGAACAAAAATTAATTAAGGGACCAAAATGAAACTATAAAATAAGTTAAGGGACCAAATATATAATTTAGCCAAAAAATAAAATACGCGGCGATGAATGACTTATTTGGGGATCTGGATTCTGTAACTTCAACGGTAGGTGCAGTCGTGCAGTCATGCAATTTAAACCGTACGATCTTGATCAAATGGTTCAAATGTTAACTCAAACTTTTATATTAAAATAAAATAAAAAACTATCTTAAAATATAATCAATCTAATCATGATCGAACGATTCACAGTCTATGACTGCATGCAGTCACAACTGAACAAAATCTGTTTCCCTTATTTGGGTAACTTAGAAGAAGAAGCAAGTAATTGTTGACTAGTAGAGTAGATTGGTCTCATTGTGTGGTGATAATTTATACAACCAGATGTATATCATAATCAGATAGAGTTTGAGTCGGCAATTGTTACATTCACGTGTTTAATTGAGACTGTGTTTTTTCTCTTACCTTTTTGACAAGTGGATATCGTTTTCTATTAACAACTTTTTCTTTCTCCTCTTTATGTGGCATTAATTAAATGACTAAATGACTTTTCTCATTTCCGCGTTACCAAACATATCCTGGCCGGTTTGTTTCAGATTTTTTTTTAAAAAAATATATTTTTTTTATTAAAAAAATCTATTTTTTTATCTATTTGTGTTTGTTTCAGATTTTTCAAAAATTATTTTAGTAAAAAATTTATTTTTTCATCAAAATGAGAATCTATTTTCAACAGCTTTTATTAAAATTTAGTTTTTTATCATTCATCATTCATCACCATCTTAAAAAACAGATTTTTATGATTGTAAACAAACGGCAAATAGTTTTAGATTTTCTTCAAAATATCTAAAAAAAAATCTCTAATTTTTTTTTTTAAAAATCTATTTTTTTTAAAGCTGAAACAAACGGACCCTTATATCAACAATGATAAAAATAAATAAATAATGATCGGTGAGATCATAACTTGTGGTCCAATTTACTTTTTTGGCAATACGTTTTATTGGAGAAAAGAACATTTTTTATTTTGGTACAAAGGGGAAAATAACACTTTATTATATTTATTTATTTATATTACTCTATGTATCATGTATGTACGTGTTTAGTAATTTTGTGGTAAATTCATATTCAACATTGTTGTCTCAGTATATTGTAGAATTATAATCAAAGTAGAATCAAACTGTTTGTTTTTAATAATAAAAAAAAAGTTCATAATAATTTAATAAGTGACTAAGTGTGCCTATACGGTTTTCTTTTGTTTGGAATCATTTTATTACGAAGAAGCAGATTAAAAGAACACTCCACTATAGTTCAATGGCACGGCAATTCCTTAGACATTCAAATGTTTTTTGACATATAATAATTTAGCCCAGTAAAAAGGGTTGGAATTATCTACCAAAAAAAAAAAAGGGGTTGGAATTTGTTGACAAAAAAAAGTTTGAACGTTGAAGAAGTTTTAAAAAGGAGGTTTAAGATTCGATCGTTAGCTACAAATATTTTCCACTCCCTCTAACAATATACTAACAAGTAACAACTGCATTTTCTTATTAAAAGAAACAACAAAAAACAATTGAAACATAAAATAAAACCCCAAAGAATTGTTATCTTTTTGCCTTGTACTGCCATTAATGTGCACAGATTTATGTTAATTTTTTGTGGCTTGGTTGTTTGGTTCCATTCCATCCCAAACGATATTTTGTCCATGGCTTCCACCTCAGAGTCTTCTCTCCCTTCCCTCTCTCATTTTTTTCCCTCTTTTGGTTTTTTTTTTTTTTTTTGCCTCACTTTGTTTCATTTACCCATAAATCATAATAAAAGGTTGCAAAGTTTCGTGAGCTTAACTCAATTGATAAGATATTATGTTTAGGGTGTGTTTGTTTCAAGGTTTGTAATGTTATTCCCGAGAATATGAGATCAGGAATATAACATTAGAGCATCCACAATGAAGAAATTCAATTTTGGGTACTTAAGTGGGTCTCATGTGTACACATCATTTATCTATAATTTTTTAATAATAATACCTAATAAGCATTCATCCTCTCCAACCCAACACCTCTTATAAAGTTCTAAACGGGTCCTATTAATAACTCTAAATCTCACTAATTACTCTACATAATTATAAATGGTCCCACTAAAACAAATAGGTACCAATGCTTAAATAAGACTCGGTACCTATTTGGTACTCAAATCTGTTTTGCTCCAATGGTAGTACCTAATAGGTACCATTTCTTATTGAGATAAGTACTACCATTGGAGATGGTTTTACTGTGTTTGTTTCAAGTTTTAAAAATTTGTTCCCAGGATTTTTTTTATTCCTAAGAATGTTAATCACACATAACTTATCTAATTATTATTCCTATGCTAATGGGGTAGGAATATAACATTCTCATGGGAATAAAACTCAACTTCCCATAACTTCCCACTACCACTCCCATTTACTTGCATTTTTATTTTTTCAATTTTTTATTTTAAATAAATTTTAAAAACATTGCGACGAAATTTAAATTTTAACCAAACACATGAGTAGGAATAACAATTCTGGAAATAATATTCCTAGGAACATCATTCCAAGGAATGCAATTTCATACCTTAAAACAAACACACCCTTATATTTAGGAGGTCGGTGTTCGAATTCCAATCATTCAACTTATCCACCTTAAAAGTGGAATTTCTAACTATTAGACTACTTAACAAAAAAAAATTGCAAAGTTTATGTATCAAAAAAGGTTTGCAAAGTGTAAGAAAAAGTATAATATAAGGAAGTTATTGTTTTCACATCTATGTGCGAAGATTTAACCTATTTGAAATTAGCGAGGACAAATTAAATTGGATAGCGATGATAGGTGGAGGTGGGTATCGGGCTCGGTCGGCCTTTTTTTCGTAAAATCCTGCTATAATTTGTTGGGAGTCATCCATAAGCTTTGTAAAAATGATGTCCCCTCTAAGGTAAATGTTTTTGATTGGAGATTACTGCTTCAGAAGTTACCTACGATGGCATCCCTAAATCATAGAGGTATTTTGCTTAACTCGCATGATATTCCTTGTATTTTTATCTTTTTGATTAGTGAAGATTGTTCCCATCTTTTTTTCCATTGTACTTTTATTAAAAGCGTATGGAAAAATGTCTTTAAATGGATAGGTCAGAGTTAACCATGTCAGACATTTGATTTGGTTAGCTACTACTTGGTGTATATGGAAGCTTAGAAATGATATGGTTTTCAATGAGGTTTTGCCTAATGTCTCTTCCTTATTGGATATAACATTAAAGTTATTTCTTGGACTTTGTTTAGTGGTCGTTCAAGTAGTCAATCATCTATGTTTTTTAATGATTGATGTATTGATCCTATTGCATGTCTCCAAAGCATATTATAATTTGTTTTGTATCGTAAGAGATTGAGTACCTACCTTGTACTCCATTATAATAATATTTTGCTTATAAAAAAATATTGGAAGAACAAAAGTGAAAAGTCCAAACCAAACTCATGTATCAGAAAAATATATAGTTATAGAGTTATAGAATATATATAATAAATGTCAGGGCCGCCTCCGACTATTTGGAGGCTTTGGTTGAATATTTAAAATAGTTTAATAAAAAGGAAAACTGAAAAATTAAAAATGATTCTCTATTTAAATTGTAAATAACATAAAAAAAACACATAAAAAATAATTATCATCGCATATAACATCAAAAGAGACATCATGGTCAATGATTAAAATAACTAGAACTAAAATCATGCAAAAAAACACATTGTAGGGATTTGAACCAAAGATCTGACACACCAAAGTATTAGCGACTACCACTAATTTATTGATACACATTTAATATTATATATAATTATTATAGGACCTCAAAATTTTGAGACCGATGTCGCCGCACACCCAACACATAGGTGTGGGTATGCCCGGATAAACGCACTAGAAGCAACTCATCTCTTTTACTAGTTTTCATCAATACTCTCTATTTTAAAATGAGTATCAATTTAGTATAATTTTTTTGGAAAAAATAAATATTATATACATTTTTTAATACAGGTTAATTTTTTTTCTTCCAATGATTACTTTGTAAACTATTTTCAAAATATTATATTACACTTTGATCAATAATTAATAATGCAGTTAATATATTATTATTCTGCTAGGTAGATGTGTTTTGCGTTATCCCCGATAAAAATTCCTAGGAAATTACCCTTTACAAAATAAATTTTATTTCATTACACCGGATAACATTTCATCAATTAAAACATACTAGGGATGGAGTAAAGATATACTCCCTCCATTTCAAAATAAGTATCTCTTTACTCTTTTAACTCTTTTAACTATTGCACACATGTCGATGTACGAATTTAGGTTCTGTTTGGATTAGCTTATTTTTGAGCTTATGCAAACAGCTTATGCAATTTTTATGTATTATTATAAGTTTGTCAATGTAGTTTATGATAAAATAACTTAAAAAAATAAAATTTTCACTAGTTTAAACTTATAAAATAGCATAAAACCTAATTTATATTGCATAAGCTGTTTCCATAAGCTAAAAAAATAAGCTAATCCAAACAGGGCCTTAATCATTAATATTTTTAGTTGTGTATTATTGAAAATTACGAAAATTTAACATTTTAAAAATACTCATCAAAACAAATTTAACGATATCTTATATACTTATATTCTAGTTACTCCCCCCGGTCTTTAATATAAGAAATATATTCCATTCAATTTTATATATAAGTAAAATTTGACTTTCTAGATTCATTAAAAAAGTAACGTATTTGGTCTATATTTTTTACTAGATACATTATTTTTTCAATGAATATAAAAAGTCAAATCTTGTTTATATATAAAACCGGAAGGAGAATAACTTTTTAAATACATTAAAAAATTAATGTATCTAGTTAATAACATCGTTTAGATACATTAATCTTTTATGGTTCGTTTGAAATGAGGGGAAAAAAAGAGTGAAATAAACAAAAATTACGAAAACCGATGAAGGAGTAAAATGAACTCTGCTTGGAGAAAATAACAACCTGATTTTGGAATGGAGATTCATAAGTCATTCGAAAAATACGGAAGCTTACGTTTTTTTGAAGTGGTGATGAGCGGCGGATATTTTTAGCGGGAATATCATCAAAATCACAATGGCCGACTCCACTCAAACTAATTCTTCTAATGGCACCCATTCACGAACGGTTAGATTACTCACTTTCCTCTTCATTCCTTCTTCTTAGTTTTCTCCTGATCTCACTTTGTTTTCTTTTTCCCCTTTCAATCCCTAGATTATATTAAACGATTGGTGGCTCGTTAAATCCCAAAATCACTTCCAAGGACACCATTTAGCTGTCTCCGGCATCTCTTCCAGAAAGTAAGTTCTCATGTTAGGGTTTACTTCAACTCAACCACGTTCTGCGTAGAATATTGCGTCATTACATCATAATTGTTGTTTCTATGTTTTTAAATCTATTATTATGAGTTGTATGAAAACTTTAAGTAGATTTCTCAACCTAATGAAAAAGCAGAGGTCACATACCTGTGTTTTTCTTTTTTTACTAAAATAAAATAATTAATGATGTTTGACAAAGGTAAAATCAATTATTTTTTTTTTTGTTGAAGAAGCTAAATTAGTCCACCCAAATTGTCACAAGAGAAAATCGAACCTGAGACCTTAAGAGGAGCACACTCCCAGGTCTCAAGTCGATACTAGGTAAAATCAATTATAACGTCTATAGAGGTTGATTTAGTTAGTAAGAAGTTGACTCGTACGCTGCAAATGTGTGGGTTCAACCGACAACTCCCACCGTCAGCCAATGTGACGACCTCGTTGGTGGGGTAATCTATTTGCCTTCTCTGAGTCTTGAGGCAAATTCTGACCTTGGTGAGTCCTCACTCCTCAGTATCCAACTAACCTAAACTTTAATATGCCATTTTTTTAAAATTATAATGGTTTTATTGGAGATTGAGACTTCACCCGTCACTGCCAGCTCAGCACCGCGACAGCTCACATAGATGGTTACTAACAGTTAACAGTTAGTTAGCCTTTGCAGTTAGCTTGCACTGCAGGTTTCATTTTCATGTATAAATACTAGTTTGTATTCATTCTCTCATTTAGATCATGCAATACAAGACGATTCCCTCTCATTTACTATTGTAAGAGGTTTCAAACGTTTTTACAAACACACTTAATGTTGTGATTCAGGGAAGAAGCAGTTCAGGTTTTTGTTTCTGCTCCTATTATAAAAAGATATGATGTGTTTTCTCTTGTTACTGCGGATGGTATATATGTTATCACTAGAGGTTTCATCAACGAGCAGCGCACACTGGAAAATGGTTTTACTCCTCAGGTTTGTTGTAATAAGTTTCAATGTCTTTGGTGGTTGGTTGGTCTTGCAAGATGTTGTTTCTAATGTTAGATGTTCCACATTTGATGATGTTCATTTTGCATGCTACCCTTGAACTGATGAATTTTCATTTTTATGGTTAGATTTTAAAGAGTTTTTTATATGGTTTTCCTCCAAACTGGGAAAGCTATGCTCTAGAGTGTAGCAAAGAAGAATCTGAAGTTGGCATTGATTCGGCTAATGCTGTTCCAGTGAATGTATCTACAATTTGTCAAGAAATCTTGTCTGATGGTAAATATTTTGGTGATGATTGTAAATTATTTTTGTCCATGTCTGATAGTTGTTTTATGTTTAAGCATTTGTCTCTGTAGTCTCTATATCTAACTAGTTGTTTTAAGTGTCGTTGCAGCTGTGGAAAAGTCTTTTCCTACTTCTTTTGTATCACCGGAGAAAGCCAATGGAGATATCAAGAAGTCATTACTTGAAGATGAACATGGTAAGTTAATTAAAATGAGTGAGGTCAATGTTGGTAATGGTGGGAATAGACGTAGTGTCCGGTTGCATAATATTAAACTCAGCCAGAAGAAGCAAGCTGCTACTGAAGGTCCTCCAAAGTATCCAAATGAACACCAGATCTCTGCCTCAGAATCCTTGGAGAAGAGTGATGGAGAACAGGAAAGTCCATCGACACCTGTTCAATCACAATTGAAGGGACCAGTAAATGCATTGGCTGAGCAGGTCAAAAATAAATTCGCATCGAGAGTTTCCAAAACTACGCCAGCAAAAACTGAAGAATGTTATAAGAAAAAAAGGGTTACAATTATTAAATCTGCATCTTCAGTGAAATCTTCACAAGAAAGGGATGTAAGTCACTTGAACAAGGGAAGTAATCAGAGATTATCCGCCGTTTCTCCAGAGTCATTGAGTCTCAAAATGTCCAGATCTGGTAATTTTTTTAAATGTTATTAATTCATCGAGTAACACATCTAATTTGGTAACTGATAACGTATGCACGCTATTTGCTTTTCATGCACTCTCATTCATGTTGTCCAACACTTCTCACCCAATGCTATACTGTTAGCATTTGGTATATAGTAATCGAAAAGCCGTTTACTTTTGCACTAATTTTTGGGTTATTTTGCAGGAAGGTTACTTCTACCTCCCTTAGAGTTTTGGCACAATCAAATACCGATTTATAATGTGGTACGTCACGTGATATCTTCATTTCATAGTGCAGATTTTTTCCAATTGCCATTATGAGATTGAGACATCCTGCATACCGCATCATATATAGAATATGTTTTCTCTTTGACGGGGATGGGATAAAGAAATGGTGAAGATTTAGAACCTACAATCTTTTAACTGTTTTTTTAAATCTTCTTACATTTTACCATCCAGGACCATGAGATTACAGAAATTCAGGAAGGCTCGTATTTGATATCACCTTTTAGAGGCTCTTCACCATCATTGGGAAGGTAGATATTTCATTGTTGAGAAACATTTTTCAGTTGAAGTTTATTAGAACTTTCACTGTAATGAAATTTCCTTATTTCGTCAAATTATCTCAGCCCAATTAACCTAACTAATTCTCAATAACAAACACTTTAATGAGGTTCTGAAAAAGGATGGGGCTAACCTTGTTGCAGGTCTGCAGAAAATATGAGAGGTGGAAAAATGATTGTACCGAGAACAATGCAGAAATTATAAATATTGAAGACTAAAGTCTGAAAAGTGCAAGGGAAAGAATCAATTAGGGGAGAGAGGGTAGTGTACAACTGAACAGACAAATGGTACATATTTAGCGGGGTATATATAGATTTGGGAATCATGGAGATGGGAGAATAGGTAGGTTAGGTAGGTGGATGTTGTAAAAATGGAGTAGATTGTGGGTGTCCTTTGGCATAGTAAGGACTGCTCCATTGCAGATCCTTGTTGTTCAGTCTTTTTTTTTCCTTTCTATCTTGTGTTTTGTTCTTGACTCTAGAGGATTCTCCTCCAATGTAAGGAGCTGAGCTCCCTTGGTTAGATAAATAACACTTTTTGATCTTCTGTTTATATATCATTTGCCTTATCTTTATATTGCCTCATCTTTATATTTCTATTATGTTGTGGCTCATGATATTTGTAGGAAATGGAGCTTAATTCCAGAAAAGGTTAATAATGTAGTAGAGAACTAAGGTAAAGCTAGCAACCTTAGTTCTCATTTGCCTTATCTTTATATTGCCTCATCTTTATATTTCTATTATGTTGTGGCTCATGATATTTGTAGGAAATGGAGCTTAATTCCAGAAAAGGTTAATAATGTAGTAGAGAACTAAGGTAAAGCTAGCAACCGGCTGTTCCAGCGCAACGATAAATAGCGTCTTAAGTAGGGTAAAACTGCTACCACCATATAATACACAATCAACTATAAACTACAAATATAAATGCACAATTCGAGTATTTGAGGGGATATTGATGGTTTTTTAGGTAAAGGTATATTGGTTCAGTGTGTATATTTTGTTAGCCGACAGTGCCACGAACTAATGAAAGAGACTTGACCCTTGAGCCAAAATTTATCTGTCTTCTTTTTGAATTAAAAAAGTGGAGCTGATTAATTATTTTATATTCCAAAACTCAGAACTACTTCCAAAAAAGAAGAAATGCAACATGTTTTCTTTCCCACAACTTCTGCATGTTTGTGAGTTGGTTCATGCAGCACTCTGGCTTGATAGCCTTTTAAATTGTAAACAAAGACGCTTGCGGCTGGTATGGTGTGCAGAAACACGAATGGACCACAACCATTTAAAAAAAATGTTGAACCAGTAGAACATGTTTTCTTGTGGTATCAAAGCTAGAGTTTATATATATCCTATACTGATTTATTACCTTTAAATGAATCAATGGTGCAAAGGTCCTCCTAGTAAGTAATGACCAAGACTCTTGAACTGAAGAACTTGATATTTGTTTTCCTTTTCAGATCTAATAATGATTCCAGTTTTGCATGATCTTGTTTTTCATGTTGTGGTTGCTATTTTCTCTCTTTTAGTGCTGGTTTTTCCGATTACATGATTGCTTTTATGGCACCTCAATACTACAGTCTACAGGGTGTCCAGTTCTCGAATGAAATCAATAACGATTGTTGTTACTCTCTTTGTTTAACATTTTGGCATGTATTTTATTAACTTGTTTGCTTACATGTTGTTGCAATAGAACACTGTTAAAATTTACCCATCACAGTGTATGTTTTGATTGTAAAAAGAAATGGCTTGTATTCACGGATCATTATTTGGTTTGCCTAGTGAATGGTGGAGGAATGAGTATTTTTTCAAATGTTATCATCACTTGCAATGATTCATTTGGTTTATTATTATTGCTTGTGTCTTTGAATATGATCATCCACTTCTTGCTACTGCTACCAATGGGTTTTGACCGAGTCAGTTATAGAAATTGTGATGAGCGAATATGACTGCGAATAATGATGAATATACAGTTTTTAGAAGGAGATATCAGATATAATTCCATCTATTGATCATTTCTTCGTCAAAACAGGAGAACCCGTTCCTTTGAACTCCAACAACGCCAATTTCGATCTCCAAATTCCAACGACTCAACCTCTCGCAATCTCTCAACACTTTTATATCACATTTATTGCTCATTCTTTAGGGTAACATATTAAGGTTGTATATGTCTGATTGAATCAATATTGTTGTTCTTCTTGTTGTTACTCTTTATTTCTTTACAACTTCAATTTCCTAAGAGCATAAAATGGATTCATCTTGCACAAGAACTTGAAATTTTATACCCAAAATGTGATATAAAAGTGGATATAGAAGATGCTTGGTTAATTTGTCCTGTTCATCTTGCGTAGAGACCGGTTATATTAAAAAAGAAAACACGTGTGAATGGTTTAGTTCTTCTAGCTTTTCCTTGAATTTTAACTTATATAGTAACGTTTAGGTTAACACCATAATTTGATCAACTCTAACTTGAGCTACTTGTTGGAGATAAGGAATCATTAAAAGAGTAGATTAATAAGTAATCCTCGTATAAAATCTCCTATGCTTGGAAAATTGTCTATACAAGGCAGAAAATCGAGGAAGAAATTGTGCACCAATACAAAAAAGACAAAGAAAGGTATATCTATTATGCATAAACCAAACTAACATCAAGTGGATCTGTGGCGCAATGGTAGCGCGTCTGACTCCAGATCAGAAGGTTGCGTGTTCGATTCACGTCAGGTTCACAAATGTTTTTGCCTTGTATTAATTCTTTTTGAACTCACGCAATTTGTTAAACCCACGCAATTTGATTTTTGACAGCGTCATTTTGACGCGCCGTGAAATTGAACACTCCTCGCACGCACTTCAAGAACTCTCCTGAAAGACGGTTACAACAACAGCATTTCACCCTTCTTCTCCAACTCCATTCTTCACTGCGTGCTAATTGCAACCATGAGTGTCGTCAAGATCGAAGAGCTCGAAGGAGATATAGTTCCATCTGTCGATCATTTCTTCGTCAAAATTGGCGAACCTATTCCTTTGAACTCCAACGATTCCAATTTCAATCTCCAAACTCCAACCACTCAACCTCTTGCACTCTCTGAACGCTTTCGTCTCACTTTCGTTGCTCATTCTTCGGGTAAATTTTAACTAAACTTAACACTAACGCGCTTTTCATTTTCAGTTATTGATTATGTTTAAGTGATTTTATGTTTGCTTTTAGGTTTTTATGTTGTGAAGACGAAAGACCTTATTGATTCTGCTAAAGGTAGTGGCTCTACGGTTGAAGATTTGAGTCTTGTTGATGTTGGTATTGGTAGGGTTCGGATATTGGCTCTTTCTACTGATAATTCAACGCTCGCTGCTTCTGTTGGTGGCGATATACGGTTTTACTCTGTTGATAGCTTTCTTAATAAGGTTAGGTTTGTCAACGTTGTCTTTTAGTTTTCTCAGAAATTATTGTTTCATACAAGTAATTAAGACTCTGTTTAGTAAAATATAGTAGCTTATAGCAGTTGAGCTTATAGCTTATTTTTGTCATTGTTTGTATGCATGATATCTATATTGAAATAGAACTTTCCATGCTTGTCGTGTCCGATGTCCGTGTCAGTATCGGTGCTTCATAGGTTGTATACTTTGAATATGTCTTTAGTACATTCAAATTCAAATATGCTACATTTCTGTTTGGTTTGAGTTTAATTTGGGTTTAGTTTTTCCCCTCTTTTTGTTTGATGGTGGCCAATTTGTAATCATTGCACTTAAAACGGTTCTGCTAAGTGATGATGCAGCGAAATGCCATGTTTCATGAAACGGCAGATATCTTGGCTGTTGTTTTCTAATCCTGTTTTCGTCTCCGATGCTCTGGCCTTAGCTTTCGTCCCTGATGCACTTGACTCAACTTTCGTCCTAGATGCATTGGTCTCATCCCATCTTTGTCCCAGATGGATGGGCTTTGTCTTTGTCCCATAAGCAGTTCTCAGACTTGTTTTCAAGTTAAATATTTTGGGTCTCCGATATTATTGGTTTGAAGCTTCCAATGCAGTTTTAAGAAGGCCGAACCTTGCTTTGTTTGATTACTTGCCATGAATTTCTCACAGATTTATGACCGTTCCAGCTATCTTGCTAGACTGTCTTTGTAGCAATTTTCTCTGACTTTAATGCATCCTTGAGTTTCCTTTACATCCTTTACATTTATTTATTTGCGGAGCAATGCATTGTTTTCTTGTAACAAGCTAGGATCAATTCTCAATCTTAGCGTATCTTAGATTATGTCCTAGGATTGATTTCCACTTTTAATAGTTGTTACTGTTATTATTATTATTATTATTATTATTTATTATTATTTTTATTTCCCTATTTATTTAGGATTTGAGTCTATGTATCCCTATAAATAGGGACTAGTGTTTTTAGTCTTTGATATAAACTTAGTATCAGCTATTACCAATTATTTTCTCTCACCCTTTTATCTAAAACCCCACAACTTCAACAAACCTATTTATATTGTACTATCACTGTTTAGGAACTGAAACAAATCTTTTTCTGGTTCTCTCAATGATTTGACCTTTGGCAAGGACACATGACATTAATATTTTTGTTGTATTGCATTTCCCAGGAAGTGAAGCAATCCTTTTCTTGTTCACTTAATGATTCGACCTTTGTCAAGGACATGCGATGGACAACAGCATCTGAAAATTCGTATGTCATTCTTTCAAATACTGGGCAACTATATCACGGTGGGGTTGGTTTTCCTCTTAAACATGTGATGGACAGTGTTGAAGCTGGTATGCTTTATTCTTCATGCCTCCTTATCAATATGTATGTTTGGTGTTTATTAATTTAAATGGTCAAAGTTACCAATTGACAGATGTTAAAATTTGAATTACGATTCAGTACATTGTGGTATGGTGTGTGTCTTTATTTTAATTATTATCATTTATCTTATTTTTCTCATCATCGTGGTTGGGAGGAGCTTATGATATTGTTTATACACTGTCAAAATGCTTCTCTCTTTCTTCCTCCCTTCAATTCTCAGTCACCTCCTATCTGAATATGGTGGGGTATTGGGTGTTTGCTGTGCATTGGAATATTCCAATCATATGTTTTGTTCAATGTATTTTGGCATTCTCATTTACTTGTTTTGATTTTCTTTGCAAAGTTGATTGGTGCGTAAAAGGGACATTAGTTGCTGTGGCAAGAAAAAATGTTCTGAGCATTTTATCCTCTAAGTTTGAAGAAAGGGTTTCAATTTCACTACCCTTCAGTTCTTGGATTGGCGATTCTGAGGCAAATATCAATGTAAAAGGTTTGCAATTTTATTTCTTTCATTTTTATATTTAGTTTGTGTGTGTTCCTACATACAAATTATACTGCATTTCATCTTGCCTAACTTCTTTTTAAACTTGCAAAGTTGAAACCAAAATTTAGTTTCTTTACTTATAACTATGGACCCATTTGTTTTAGCTTTTTATACTGCATTGTTTTTTTGTTAAAACATTTTTAGCTAAGAATTATTGTGTTTAGAAGTTTCAAATGAGAAATTGGTTTAAATAGCTTCTCTTAAAGTGTCGTTTTAAGTATTTTATCATTTTGTTACAAATTGTTTTCGATAATAAAATTTTAAAAAATCTTTTAAATAAGAAGCTATTTCAAATAGCTTTTCATAAAAATCAATTTTGTGAGATATATTGTTTTTAAAAAAGTGATTTTTATCAAGTTAAAATCTCTAACATGAATATTTAAGTAACTGAATGTCAAAATCACTCTTTTAAATTATAAAAAGATGAATGTGAAATAACTTTTACTATCATAAAAATTATTTTTAAAAAATGCAAAGAAAAAAAAACTTTTTTAAAGCTAAAACCAACGGTCCCTACAGCCTGCGTAATAGAACTCAAAGGGAAGGTTATTGTCTTAATTATTAAATGAATAGTATTTATTATTATTTATATGATTATTTATTTAATTATATAATAAATGAATATAAATAGAATAGTGGTGATCCCACATCCCACTATCCAGAATCCTATTTTTCGGGTGGTTTCTCCTCTCCTCTATATGGGACTGATAACATATTTTAGATTGAACAGTAAAATTGTTTATATGTCGTGCATTACATCTAATCTAGGTCTTTCTTGAACAAATGTACCAGTTGATTCTGTCAAGTGTGTTCGACCTGATTCCATTATAATTGGATGCTTTCAACTTACTGAAGATGGCCAGGAGGAAAATTATCTTATCCAAGTTATTAGCAGCAAGCATGGTGAAATTTCTGATGTAAGTGCTAAATATCTGCAGGTGCTTAGTTAATAACAAATATCTTTCCCATATCTGTACCTCACCATGTAATGAGACCTTAGAAGGCCAAAATAACAACCATATGCTCTCGTTTTGGAACTGAATATTTGTTAGTCAGATCGTTTGATTTTTGGTTAAGTAAACATAAGTTTTACATTTTGTATATTCAAAGTAATGAATATTACACTATGCATAAGATATTTATAGTGTCATTTGAGTCTAACCGACTTTGTAACAATGTAAAGGAACCAACTCCTACTGGGCCTAAAGCCCAAGCCTATCTAATACAGAGGAGAGTTCTGGAGTGTTCTAGTCTCTGCCACTTATGAATGAAAGACCAAACACATACTCCTAATACCACTCCGAACACAGGGTGGTTGAGGCATAGCCAGCACCCTTAGTTTATCTCTCAGTATAGAGAAACATAAATTAGATAAGGGCTTAGTGATATTGTTTGCCACTGTCCAGTGCTGAACTAGAACATTGTTGATGATAAGCTTTGTTGCTAGAAGTTTTTCCCGTACAAAGTAAATATCAAGTTCCACATGCTTTGTCTTTTGAGTGCAAGGTTGAGTTTTGACCATGGTAATTAAAATCAGACCGGATATTGAACTAGTTTAGGCACCTGTACAAGGTCCAATATGGTTAAATTGGCGAGGACTATTTTTAAAAAAAAAATTAATATAATATATTGAGTAATAGAACCCACTTGGATTGGTCTAGTGGTATTGGCTTGGGACTTGGGTGTGTGTTCCTCCTTAAGGTCTCAGGTTCGATTCTCTATGGTGTCAATTTGGGTGGGTTAATTTAGCTTCTTCCAAATAAAAAATATATTGAGTAATAGTATATTGAGTAATTCATATATATATATATATATATATATATATATATATACGAAGAAAGAGAAAAGGACAAAGGAAATTCGAGAATCTGCATGTCTTACTCTTATGCAACACAGCTGTCATATATTATATATACAGATACTGAATCATAAAATAAATATAAAAATTAATGCTACACCATTTACTATATTCACAACAAATTACATTTTACTACTACTTATTTACATAATTTATTTCTTACAATTGTGTATATAGAATGCAGGCGTTAAAATATTGGGTAGCCAAAGAAAATTGCAGTTGTTTATTGTCATGTAGCATTAAACTCCGAATTTTTATTTTCTCTTGCAGGATTGTTCTGAATTAGTTGTCCAATCATTCTATGATAATTACCCAGGAATGGTTGATGATATTGTATCCCCTGGAAGTGGCCCCTACCTTTTATTGGCTTATTTAGAACAATGGTAATTATTTTCCATTTCATGTTCCGAAGTTATAATCTTGTCTTCTTATTCCCTGTTTCTTGACTTATTTTTTGTTGTCTTTACATGTCATTACATCTTCCCTGTTTTAAGGTTTTTATGCTGTAAAAGTTGGCTGTTTTATGTTTAAGCATTTATGTAATCTAATACTCCCTCTGTCCCATAATATTTGTCGCATTTGTCACATTTGACCGTTTCACAAATTAAGAAAAAAAGATAAATGAAAGAAAGAGAATGACAATTTTACTCAATTACCCATATTAACTATTGGTGAAATTCTAAGGGCACATGTTAACAAGACAAATGTAATATTTTATTGGAACTTGTACATTTAACTTTTTGAACATTAGATACTTTGTATCATTAAATGCTAAATTTCTACTTTTAGGTGGCTTAACATGTGCCCATGTTAACAAGACAAGACCGTTATCATAAATGCAAAGTGGAGAATAATAACTTGGGAGAGTGATGCACATAAATAAGGGTGCAATTGGAAAATAGCAATTAAAGTTGCATTGGAAACTAAAACTGACATTCTTTTTGGGACAATTTTCTTTGCAAATGTGACAAATTATGGGACAGAGGGAGTATATATTATCCACTTATCCTGGGTTCCTTACATTATGAATCTCTCCAACTATATGAACAGAACCTGATTTAGGCTTAAAAGTCTAAAGCCAAAATTAAATCTGTGTATAACTCTAGAATTTGTGATTCATGAATAATAATGTCATAATAGTTATTTTTCTGTTTCTTTCTTAACGTCTGATCATTATTTAACACTTTAAGCATGTTTAGATATAGTGGAAAAATTGGTTTTCATTTTTTTTTACTGTCTGCATGTTTTAAACATGTCTACCTGTTATTAGCATCATTCTTTATCTTCCCAGAATTTTGTTTAATTTACTTCTCCATGAAACAAAACTTAGAACACAAATTAATGGCTAATTTTTTTTTAATAACTACAGCCAACTTGTGATCAATGCCAACATGAAGAATACAGATAATCACATTTGCCTGCTTGCTTGGTTGCAAGATGATGATGAGGGTGAATCTGCAATTGTTAATAAACTTGAAATTGACCGATTAAAATGGATTCCGAAAATTGAACTTCAAGGTACATGTGCTTTTTCGTATGAGATTTTTATTTTTTAATTTATTTTTTACTTTTATAATTGATAAAACAAGAAATTTATGAAATGGAACAAAACTGCCAAAATCCTCTGCCCTTTTGTCTGTGGCCAACACATACTTAAATAAACTCACACACAAACCACTAGACTATAACAACAATGACAATAAAGTGAGTAATATCAACCGTTTATGAACAAATTAATGGTTTAGTGTACACTTGTATAATAAAGCATAGGTGGTTAAAATGTCAACCATTGTTTTACTCACTTTACTTGTGGTCTTGGTTTTAGATACTTCAATTGCTACTTAGACCTGAATTTTCAACTTTTCTGTCTCTCCTTGTCCCCTCCTTTCAATTTACTTGTGCTTACATTACATTTTTATAGTCTAATACTTATCAACTCTTTCTTGACCTAATACAGCAGCTTCGTAAACTTTTTCTTGACCCATAACTTGGATTGAGTTTTATATCTGACATAACTTTGCTTACATGTGCTTCTTTTTCAGCAAATGAGGATGATAATCTTCTCTTGGGGCTATGTATTGATAAAGTTTCAATATGTCAAAAAGTTAGAGTTCAAGTTGGTGCAGAGGTGGAAGAAACTGAGCTTTCACCTTGTTGTGTCCTTATGTGTCTCACACTGGATGCAAAACTTGTTATGTTCCATGTTGCCAGGTAAGGTTTTGAAGTTTTTTATTGTTGTTCTTTCATTTTCTTGAACAATATATGATTGACCGTGTTGGATAAAACTAAAAATGTAAGATGCAATTTGGCAGTAAAAGTGGTTCAAGGTAACATTTACCGTGATGTATCAATGCACCACTTTTTGAATTTTTAATTCATCAAGGGTCCTGAATAACAAGTGTAAAATCGCTCATTTCTCATCTTTCTTCCTCATCTCCTTCCCTGCCCCTCTGTTCATCTTCCTTATGGGCCATGAATTTCTTGAACAAATACAGTCAGAAAAGGAAGAAATTTTAAAAATGGCATGAAAGAATAGAAAATAAAACAGGAGATTGTGGTCTTGTAAACCAAGGTGAGGATATGAGATTTCTAAAAAATCACAGAATAAAAGGGAAAGATGAAGTGATGAACTTCCAAATCCCCACACTCACACCTGTTTTTATAACTGCTACACTGCAGCCTAGGAGATTAATTAAGCACAATGTGGTCTCGCATAAGAGGTGTGATTCCGGGCAGTGGGTTTCATAGGTGGACGGGAGCAAGTTTTTGTCCCATGCAGGTAAATCACGGTGTTGTGATGGAGAGATGCTTAAAAGAGAGATACAGGATTAGGGAAAAGGCGAAAAACAAGAGGCACAGAATTCCTTTTTGTCCATAGTATACTAGAGGCGAAAGGACAGAGTTGTCCACTCTAAAAGCCACTGAGATTTTATATTCTCAACGTGCTTCAAAAAATTTAAGTTCAAAGATTGAGTAGTTTTTGTCTTCAGTCTTGCAGGAAGTAACGTTTCACCTGCGGTTGATTCTGCTGAGCATGATGAGGAAGATGCTTCTATAAAGCTACCTGTGGATGGAAGCTCCAATTTTTCTCATGAATTGCAGAAAAACGAACAGGAATTGGATCAGGTATTTTTTGGATATTTAATTTTGGATATGAAAAGGGTAAGAGTTAGTCCACTGAATACTGATTGCTCGTGCCTTTCAGCTAATTACATTAAAAAAATTATGTGCAGGATGTTGAAGTTAGTGAGAATCTGAATTCCAAGCCTTTTGCTGAAGAAATGAAACCGTCACTAACTTATCCCAAGTACCCTGAAGTTGGATCAACGACAAATGTACAGTCTTTGAAGTCTGATGTGCTGCAAACAGTTCCAGGTGTAGATGTGAAGCAAGTTAATGATAGTCAAATTCCATTTCCTCCAACCGAACAATGTAAAAACCTAGGTCAAAAGACTTCAGCACTTGAAACAAGTATAGGTTCTTTTACAGTAAACCGTCATTCTGCTGCTCCTGGTTTGTCAAGTTATAAAAATTTTCAAGATAATACTGAGAGGACCAAGGAGCTCCAGAATACAAATAGTTCACGAGACTCACAGAGAGCTAATCATCTATTGCCTGGTGAAACATTTTCATACCCAAAAAACTCCAACGTGTCTTCATTTTCTGGTTCAAGAAATGTTAATGGTACTGATCATCAAAATAAAATTTATACTGTGGGTGCTACAAATGCTCATGCTGCAAATTTCCCTGGTATCATTGGTGGAAAGCCTTTATTTGCAAAGGATGCGAATGTTGAATCTCCTCGTATCCACTTTGCTGGTAGGCCAGTTCAGAGTAGTGGACAACTACCTTCCATAGGAGCAGAAAGTTCACATTTGTCATTACATGGAAATTCTATAACTGCAAAGTCATCTATACAAAAATTTCATCCTTCTGATGAGCAGCATGTAAATTCATCCAAGGCTGCGATTTCAAGTTCTGATTTGTCAAAGCAGTTTGGAAATGTATTATTTCTGGATATCTTTCATAGTTTTAACATATAATTTGTGGTAGATAATTTTTCCATAATGGGGCACTGTTGACAAAGATATATTAATTTGTTATTTATCTTGTTTCTCCTGTCAGTAAGAGTTCTCATCATTCTGTTCTGTAATTTTCTTCTCTGCTGTTAAATTCTTCAATAGTTACTAAATAGGTTATTATGTATTAGATAAATAGAAATCTACCGAGTAAGATGACAAAGACCCTTATAGCCCTTTTCTATGTTCTTATTGTGTTATCATTTTCACCTCTGTCGTAGATTAATGAGATGACCAAAGAATTGGATCTGCTTTTGAAGTCGATAGAAGAGGCTGGAGGCTTTAGAGATGCTTGCACCAGGTCACTACAAAGTTCAATTGAAGAAGTGGAGCAAAGCATGGACTCTCTATCTAAACAATGCAAAATACAAATGGTGATGTTTCTTTTGCTGTTTGACACTGTCATTTCATTGACTTGTTAAAATTTTGGAGCTTGAATCTATCTATTCATTGATGTGGGTATTTATTTCACTCTCCTCTTTGATGATTTATTTTAGTAGTGTTATCATTCTAATCTAGAAACATATCACTTTTCTCTTACACTTGTTAGATATAATAGAGATTTTCTTTTAACCAAAATTAGTATGCCAAAAAATCACTATGAGATTTGACATCTCAGCTATGTTGACACCTGAACTACCACTAATGCTTTGCAGTACACCAATAAATTTATTAATAACATGAAATATAATACAAGGAAGGAAACAAGGGGGGACATACACAAAAATTCAAGGAAAAATGTTCGAACCTATAATTAGGTAAACCTAATCCATTGCTAAAGAAATCAACACCTCTAAAATCAATAGTACTCTACCAATGAAAGCCTTTTTCTGGATCTTGCCACAAGATAACTTCTTGCCGTTTGGAATAGTCCCCTTCCCCTCTTTGCGTCATACGATGCTGTGATTAATGTGAGCCATTTAAAAAATTGTTTTAAGTCTTTGGTATGAGAGAATATATTTCTCGATCACGATATAGTTAGTCTGCAACTGAGTGTACTCTATATTTTGTTAGGCTTAGTTAGTTGAAAATGAACTTAGTTAGTTATGGTTAGCCCGACATACCAGTGTATAAATATAAATACTGGGTGTATCTTCTGCATTATATAACAATTGAATTGATGTAATGAGAATTTGTAAATACAATTTTCTGAATCTTATATCGTATCTCATGCCAATTGATCCTCTTGGAGTTTGGATTGAACCTAACTCAAACTTACAAAACCGTCTTGTAAGGTGAAGACTGCCTCTACTTATAAACCCATGTATAGGCCTTGCATCATCCAATGTGGGACTTTTAAACCCCCTCTACTTATAAACCCATACTCATATTTTACTGGTTACTGGTTTTAGTGATTGTTCTAATACCAGAGGCCATGGTGTCACTTTTGGTTGTGAATTGGTAGCACCCACATGGGTATTAAATATTTCATAATTAATGTTGGAGCGAGGGACTTCAAGCAGTCAAACTGAAATAGTAATACCCCGACCTCTTTCCTTTTGGCCTCTTAGTAGTTATGTTTATCTAGAGTATACTGGAAGTTTCATATGCTATTATCTGGTTATAGTTTACTTGCAAACGATTGACGTTTCTAGTTGTGCCTTTTATATGTGTTTTAAAATACCTATTTTATTTAAAGGTCATTTACTTTTTCTGTTTGTTCTAATGGAGTTTTTAGTTTTTACCAATATCAATATTATTATATAATATTCAAACTTTGCCTGCTTTACTTTGCAGTGCCAAGTGGATCAACATCTTGAGGAGGTTCATTATCTTCTTAACAAGACAATACAAGGTAATATAATTTTCCTTTATAAGCAAGTTTATATATATATACATTTTCAAAGTATTGGACCATGTTAATCACAAAGCAAGTGTAGTGGCTTCCAAATTCATCACAGTTTCTATCATGGGACCGAAGTTTTCTGTATGATTTTATCCAATTGTATAATAATTTTTAGTCACTCAATTGAAACGATTCAGTTTCAGAGTGATGTTCGAAAACTCAAGCTTTTCACGGTTCAAAATACTACAAAAATTTCCTATAAAAAAAATTGCTTCAGAAAAAAAATATTACAAAATTTTTAGCCTCCCTGTATTTTATTTATAAAATATTAAACATCTTTTTTATTCTAACAATAATATTTCCTATCACAAGTTTCCGCTGTGCTAGTTTTAATTATGTAAAGCTAGTTTTAATTGTGTAAAATCTTTTCTTTTCTGGTCAAATTAACGAATCAGCGTTTCTCCGTTTGACCTAAATGATTATCTGGTTTAATATCAGTTGTGGCAAGAAAAGTATACATGGAAGACATATATAAGCAAGCTTGTGACAGCCGATATTGGGACCTATGGAATAGGCAAAAGTTGAATTCAGAACTAGAGCTAAAGCGACACCATATACTTAATTTGAATCAGGTATATCGATTAACTTGCCAACAAAATATTTCTATGGCCTGTAGTGAACTCGTTATCTCAATCATTATTTCAGGATTTAACTTATCAGTTAGTTGAATTGGAGAGACATTTCAATGCCCTTGAACTGAACAAATTCAGTCAATATGGTGGCCATCACATTGGTCGTGGAGCTTCTCAAAATAGATATGGACCTTCAAGGTATGATTAACTTGGCCGTGGCCTTGCAATTAGTATATCTAATAATCAATCCACTTAATGCAGTTCTCATAATTTGAATTTTAGAGATGTTGATTTCATCTTGATCAATTGGTTTGTTTGCCTTAGTATAGATCATTTACAACTCTATTCATTAGACATAGACATTAGATTGCCTTTGTTTCTTAGCCAGTTTTCTCTTTTACATTTCTTTGGTGTATTTTTATTTTACAATCTTAAAATAATCTATTATTTTGCCTTACCATTCGAAGCTAATTTAGTGCATTTGGGATGTTCCTAATGCTAGTACGTTGAAAGGCCATTCCTTAGTCCCCTTTTTACTCGAGGGCTGAGTTATTTGTGCATAAGGGTGAGAATAGGCTGGGTCGAGTTAGACTTTACGACTAAGTCATGCCTGGTCAAAAAATTCAAGTCCTAGGCCTGGTCTTTTTGAAAGTATGGCCTGTTAGCCTACTTAAAGGCCTATTTCGTATAAACATATTTAAAAAAGTAATCTGGCCTATGTTTAAGTAGACTAATGAGCTAATAAACCTATGGGATTAAGCTCCATTTTGATATTTAATACACAACATTTTAGAGAATCTAACTATATATGATATCATATTTTAATTCTAATTTATAATAATACATTTAAATATGCGAAAAATTATTGCAGACTAATAAACTTAATTACTGAAATTGTGGGCAAATTTAGAATTTATTCTAAAGTACAAAATCTAATATTTGACATAATAATAGTAATTAAAAAAATAAATCATATTTAAGTAGGTTGGTCTGGTAGGCATAAGACTTTTTTATGGCCTTTCGCCTGCTATTTTTAGCTAAATAAATTCCCATAAAGTCTTAGCCTTCTCTACTTAAAAAACTGTCTAGCCTGGGCCTAATGTAGGCTAGGCCGTAGGCTTCCGTTGGCCAGCCTGGCTCTTTCTTGCATGTCTTGTCTGCTGTGTTCCTATTGGTGTATTATGGTAGAATATAACAGATATAATGCAACAAGGCTGCTACTACTCTGTTCTATACTTCTAATATTACATCATTAATATATTTCATTTCAGGTTGGGTAATGGAGTCTCTTGTTCGCTTATTTTGCGAAGAATTATTTTTTTTAACACGTACAAAATACAATGTGTTGTCTAGATATGCACAAGATTCTTGTCTTTTCAATTTTTTACTGTTTTACTATAGTGTCTTTGATTTATTTGCAGGCATGTACAGTCATTGCATAGTTTACAGAATGCAATCAGGTCGCAACTTGTAGCTGCAGAGAATCTCTCTGAATGCCTTTCAAAACAAATGGCTACATTGAGTTTAAGGTCCCCATCTGTGGAACAGAAGAACGTGAAGGAACTCTTTGAAACAATAGGAATTCCCTATGATGCTTCTTTTGGCACTCCAGACACGAAAGCTTTTATGAAGACTCCTAGTAAGCTCTTGTTTTCTGATTTGACTGGTAATAAAGATAAATCCAAGAGAACTCAAGCCAGTGCTATGAAGAGTTGCGAACCAGAAACGGCTAGGAGGAGGAGAGACTCACTTGACCAGGTATTTGTCGCTTGCAAATTACTCTAGCTTTGCCTGTTATACAAATATGTACCATATAGTTAAGTAGACATATTGGTTTGTGGTGCTCAGTTAGTTACTCGAGTAAAGAATATGTTGATATATTTCTACATTGTATCTTTTACTGTTGAATGTCACAACTAAATGGTCTCTTATTTAATTGCTACCATTTTATCAAGATTTCCACGATTACATGGTAACTTTATGTGCTACTTGCTTAGTTGAAATACATCTCTCTATGGATTTAAAAATTGGGATGAAAATTATTTTAAGATTTGCAGTTGAACATGTGTGAAGAAGAAAAGAGGAAAGTTGGGCCTAGCTAAATTGTGTTTACAAGAGGAGAAAAGAATCAAACTCACACTATCCTCAATGACCAATTCGTTTGCCATTCTTGTTGAGTTTTTCTAGAAGAATGCTATTATAATAATGTCATTATATTCATGATTCTTTTCTTCAAGTTGGCAATGGACATTTTCTGGCTATCCTTTCTCTCAAGTTCTTTGTCATAAAGTTTTTCTGCCCAGGCTTTCCACAGCCTGTCTTAAAAGCCGTAGGTCAGTTTGTTTCAGTATTGTGCCCTTTCAACAAACTCTAAATGCAGTTTGGCCCTAACCTGACTAACCCAGATGAATTATGTCCCCAACTATGTAATCCATGTTGTGACATGTTAGTGATAAATTAGCCACGATTCTAACAACCTCCAATTGTGAGTTATACTAATGCTATTTATTCCATCTCAGTGATGAGTCATACCTTGATGCAATTATACATGGTTGTGATACACACTAGCTTTAGTTTCAATTTTAATTATTTAAATTTTAGGTATCCTGATTTCTCTTGTGGTTTAAAGCTTCCAAATGTTTTCTTGGTGGATTTTGAGACGTTTAAAATGTTTTTCTTGATGGTCACAATACATTCTTACCACTCTTAAAATCCAGAAAGCTTGTTGAGTTGTATTTTCAACAGTGACATTTCTCCAGCGATTCCAGTATCCATGAATTACCTTTCTAGCGACCAGCATTTTGTGGAGCCCATTTTATATTTTCCTTTTAGGCTTTTTTTTGTGTTTGGAGGAAATGTGAGGGGAGGGCTTTAGATGGAGGGAAGTAGAGGGAAAAATAGAGAAATCTTTCATATTTTTTTAGAGTATTTTTATTTGTTTGTGTATCATGATTTGTTTGCTCATTCAACAAGGAGTACAAGTCTAGTATTATGTATTAGTATAAATAAGTGTTAAAGCTTTGACTTCAAAAGCTAGTAAGGAGGTAATAGTGGCGGTAGAGCGTAACAAATTTTTTTGAAGAATAGAGTTTAACAAATTTAAAATGTAGCAGCAAGCCATCAGAGGAAAATTGTGTAATGATTGGCAAGAGAAAAGGAAACATGAATAATGGAGAGGCATGACCGAATTCTGAAGTAAATTGGTTATCTATATTGGGGAGGCAGAGTCTGTATATACTTTCAATTGTTATCCCCTTATTTCTGCATTTTTTCTATTCCATTATTTGTTTCTGTTGGTAGCATAATTAGAGGATGGGCCTATATACATTATCAAATTCATTTTTTTGGCAAATATCTCTAACCTAACCATGTGTTATTCTGATAGTTATTGTATGTTTAAACACCTTCAGAGTTGGACCCGTTCTGAACCTCCTAAAACTATCATCAAAAGGGTGTTGCTGCAAGACCGCCAGAAACCAAAATGGAAAGAATTATCATTTTCAAAAGAAAAAATAAAATCTTCCATGCCAGTGGAATCTGCTCCTCATCAAATGGATGCTAGAATTCCCTCAGGTGTCCTCCCTGATTCTGAAATGAACTGAAATTAATTGTGACCTGATTCAAACTATTGTTTTTTTTTTTTTTTTTTATATTACAAAAACTGTGGTTTATAATGTCTGACACTCGTTTTTATTTATTATTATATACTTGCAGCAAGCTTTCAGGATTCCCATCTTGCACTTAAAGATGTGTCAGAACACTCAAAGGCATTTATACAGGATGACAACCTCAAAGCTCACACTCAAGTTTCAGATTCCAAGTCCCGTGTTTTGCAAAAAAGTAATATCTCTACAGTTCCCCAACGTCCTGCATTCCACTTGTCACCTGCAACCGTGCCTGGTCATTCCACAGAAACGAGAGATTTGGCAGCTGAAAAATCGAATTTAAAAAAATTTGATCCGAGTTCAAATAGTGAGAGCAAACCTTTTTCATTCACGGAAACGCCTCAAAAATTCTCAATCTCTACCCGTTCAACCACAGAAACTCCTTTATCTGTGTTTAAATCGAGTGAAATGCCCATTACAAACAGTAAAATGAGTACGGCTACAAGCTTGACGATGGGAGACAAACTTTCAGGTGCATTTACTCCCGAGTCTTGGAAAAAAAACATTCCATCCTTACAGTCACACTCATCCTCTACTTCTGCCACTTCAAACATTGTTGGAAAAGTTACGGAGTTCAATTTTAATAAAAGCTGGCCTGAAAATGATATTCCAGCAGTGCCCAATTATAGTAATTCTCGTGCATCTATGTCGTCATCTACTAGTAAAACACCAACTGTTTCTTCAGCATCATCATCTGTCTCTTCTATAGCTGTGCCTCCAGCAGCAGTGCCAGTGACATTAAGCAATACTATGACTGGTTCAAACATCAGTGTAGACTCTAATCACATGTCAACATCTTCAGCAACAGACTCTCTTGACTTATCTAACCAGGTCCCTAAACAAACATTTTCTCCGTCACCTAATTCTCCGTTGTTGAACTCAACATTGGAGTTGCCCAAATCAGAGATTCAACCAGCTGCTGTACCTAATTTAAAGACTAATTCAGATGCTGCTACAAAAGTGGTCACTCAACTAAATGAACCTCTGGATAGTGAATCTGAAATGAAGCTTGGATCTTCAAGAAACTTCATTCCTAGTAATGAACAGCCTGCCGGCAATATAACAAGTTCTGATATCAATGGTGTCTCAGTTTCTCAATCACAACGGCCTTCAGATGCACCTCTGCAACTTTCAACTTCTTTTCTTACTTCTGCTAGCGTTTCAAGCGGCAAAAATGGGGGTTTAGATGTTGAACTTACTCAGGAGGATGAGATGGAGGAAGAAGCTCCTGAGACAAGTAACTCAACGGAACTTAGTTTGGGAAGCCTTGGTGGGTTCGGGATTGGCTCAACCCCCAACCCATCATTTCCTAAATCAAATCCATTTGGAGGTTCATTTAATAATGTAGCAACCAGTTCATCAAGCTCTACAATTGCATTATCAGTTCCCAGTGGAGAGTTGTTTCGACCAGCATCTTTTACATTCCCAAGCTCCCAATCATCTGCACCAACTCAGTCAACAAATTCAGGTGCATTTTCTGGTGGCTTTGGTGTTGGGGCAGCTGTTCCTGCACAAGCTCCAAATGCATTTGGGCAACCGGCACAAATTGGATCAGGACAGCAGGTTCTTGGTTCAGTTCTTGGTAGCTTTGGACAATCAAGGCAACTTGGTAGTGCTCTACCTGGAAGTGGTTTTGCATCTCCTCCCGGTTTTGGGAGTGGATTTGCTGCCAATAATAATACTGGTGGATTTTCAAATGCTGCTGTTGGAGGGTTTGCTGGCAGAACATCAGCAGGTGGAGGGTTTGCTGCCATAGCATCTACAGGTGGAGGGTTTGGAAGCGTTACATCCACTGGCAGCGGATTTTCTGGATTTACTTCTCCTGCTGGTGGTGGATTTGCCGGTGCTGCTCCTGCTGGTGGTGGTTTTGCCGGTGCTGCTCCTGCTGGCGGTGGTTTTGCCGGTGCTGCCCCTGCTGGTGGTGGTTTTGCTGCTGCTGCTACTTCAACTGGTGGATTTGCAGGAGCTGGTTCTGGTGGTGGATTTGGAGCATTTAGCAGCCAAGGCAGTGGTTTTTCAGCTTTTAGTAACGCTGGAGGTAGACCTGAGTTGTTCACGCAAATGAGGAAGTAGTACTGCATTGCATCTTATATTGGAAAGTTATTCCGCAAAAAGGATTCGAAAGCAGTAACACTCTATTGTGGTTCTCCATAAAGAAAGTAGGCTGTACTTAAGCGTGGCGTACCATATCATACTACAAAAGGAAATGGTGCAATTTTGAAGCGTACAATTTCTTTTATCCTGAGCAACTTCCATGCAAAACAATTCTCGGGAAAATACATGTAATTTGTACTCAGTATGGTAAAAAAGAATTTTACCTTTTCATAAAAATGGGTTTATTTTTTATTTAGTCTTCCACATTTAATGCATACTAATTTTGTTTATGAAAAAACATGCATACTAATTTTTTTTATAATAATATCATACTTCTAAAATGCGATAATGAATTTAATTTATATTCAGTGTAAATAGTTTTTACAGTGTTAGATGATTGAAAATATTTGGATCAAGCCATTACTTTGTTTTTTTTATTATAATTAAAAAATGAATTATAAGTAGTTTTAGTTGTACTCTACCATTACAATTCAAGAGACGGCCATTATAAGCTCAGCAAACTAATGGGTCTTCACACCAATAAACAAAATAAGAGTTCTTTCTTATTCTCCCTATGACCCAAAACTAAGATTAAAATAATCAAGTCTACTATATTAGATACATATACATTAGCTACTCTTAAGACATTTTTTCACCATGGTTGGGAGCGATATGATAATTGACGAAGGACTTTTTGTATCCTAATTGACAATGATATGACTAACCGAAATGGGTTCTATCAGGCTGGATACTTGAGCTAGGCATGTGGGGCTCTCCTACTCTGTTAAACTTTTTGGCTCAAAACAGCTAAGTGGCTGTCTGTAGGACCAAAAGCAAAACCTGTAGAGAGTGTTGGCATTGCCGTCGATAACCATTGGCAGGTGGAACATTCTCATATTTTTGGTCATTAATGTTAATTATTTAAAATTAAAAACACCAGAGGAAGTTGGATCTTCTAAGTGCAAACCTGCTAACGGCGATGAAGAATCTAGCCTTCTTCTTCTTCATTGAAGGGACAAAAATTGACAAGAGGTACCTGCGCCTCGTTTATCCCCCACAGTGGCCCTTCTCTTTTTGTCTTAATGTTATATTAATTTTGATGCAATTTTTTTGACTAGGAAAATTATTCGGATGTACTTTTCTATCCGATGTTTACATTGTAATAAACATGTTTTTGCTTAGTATGCGAACGATACAAATGTCAGAACTGTGTGTGTTCTGTTGCGTGTTACTAAACCTGTTTTGGTTAAAATTAACTATGAAATAAAAATGCAGCCAAATTTAAAAAACATAACATATAAACACATGTAAATTATATACGTCAATTATCCAAAATAAATATCTACATTACCATATCAATAACAATTATCCAAAATAGAAAACAAAAAGGAAAAAAAAAAAAAGGTGTCTAGCTAATTGATACAAATCAAAAGCTACGAACTAGTTGAACCCGATCCACCCCCCTCTATAAAAAGATAAAATTCATATTCAACTTCTTGACAGCCTAGAGAAATTGGTAAATATGAGAGCCCATGGAACATCCCCATTAACCACGAGTCCATTTAGTATGTCACGGACGCGGCACAGTCTAGACAACAAGACATATGCCCTGGTGACCCGAGTCGACGCCTCCTCTCGCACAGTAGCATCCAACTCAGCCTACTTAGGTGATCTCCTGCTGGGAATTGGATGAGTATGAATGTTATATCTTCAAATACCACGTCATGTCAACTGATGCAATCAGCCACTGATGGAGAGCATGAGTGCTTAGCATATCGGTGATCAGAACCTGATCCAGTGCTTTGTTCATTGCTGGTCAAATTGTTGTGGAAGGGTCATAGGAGAAGCAGAAGTTTGTGGATGACACATAATGGTTTGTAGTACCCCAAAATTGCCGTAAAACCCTCTCTGACAGATACTTGACCCTAATCGGGTCATATCTGATCCAGCCAGAGTACAAGACAATATGCTCAAAAGGGCATGCATTTCGGTGATCCCGGTAGCACATCCATGTTTGTGGGGCAGCAACCAATCCACCAATTTCCGCATTGCTATTTGATTTGTTTGCCGCTTTGCCGCTCATATTTACAAGCTCGCGCATGTGCCCCTAGTATCTATCAGCCTTAACCCTGCCAATGTCGTCAAAGTGGTGGTAGATCCAAGACTGCAAAAGAAATAATACAATACAATGACCTCAAATGTAGAAATCACTTATTTAAATTATTAGGGTCTCTATTTATTAATAAATATAGAATAATTACATATAAGTGTAAGGCAAACGGACGACAAGTTGCGCCGCTATCCATGATTAAGAGGGGTAATTTCAAATTAAAATTGATCCTAAATCATCCCTCTCTAATTGATGAACAAGAAAAAAAAAAGTAATAAGAATTAGGGTTTGGGAAAGTAGTTATGCGGCGGCTGCTGGTGAACCAAATAATATTATTTTGTGTAATTCTACTTAGGGTTGGGAAAAGGAACCGTATTTACATGTATTAAAAAATCAATGTTGGGATTGAAATAAACAGAGGATACATGTGTGAAGACTAATTGCCATCCATTTTTCATGCATGAAATAACTAAGCTTGTACCTTATGATGATTGTAATAGAATGGCAAGTAAAGGTATACACATAAGAGAGTTATAACTAGTGAAAGAAAGTATTTAGTGATGGAAAGTAACATTTGGAAGAGAAGTTACACCTTCGATTGGTGACAGATTAGTACTTCATCACTATATGAATATAGTCATACTCAATATGATCCAAGAAATGAGTCAGATATGATGATCTATTCTAAGGTAATTGTATTAGTAGCTATAACCATGATTAGTGACAGATTAGTACTTCATCACTATATGAATATAGTTATACTCAATATGATCCAAAGTAAGAAATGAGTCAGATATGATAATCTATTGTATTAGTAGCTATAACCATGAGAGGTCCATTATTTTACCTTAGAACTATTAATGAGTTGTTAGTCTTGCATGTAAGTAAACACAGCCTTGACGATGCCAGTAAGCAATAGAAATGTTTAAGTGCAATCTTATGAGGATTAGTATATGTATGAATTCTAGGGTATGTGAGTAAGCAATTGAATACACTTATATGATCATTTATCATGATTTATGAGAGAAAAAAAACACTAAGAACACAAACTTAACCCTCCAAAGCCCTCCCATCCAAAACCCCTTCCAAACAATGGTTCACACAGAAATACTTACATCGCCTCAGCGCCATCTAGGAGGTTTTATGTAAAATGAAAAAATAAGACTTGATGCACATAATAATGAAAGCTATGAAAAACACGACAAAGGAAGAACGACATATTCAACCTCAAGGCCATAAAACCATACACAGTCGAACTAAGAGGCAACAACCACATTCAAAACAACTCTGAAATTTTCATATCACAGTATTGTTTCATCATATTGCTCTCAAGAATTGAGATTTGGGCAATTAGCTCCTTCTTTCAACACTTGTAAAAGTAAAACTATCTTTCCTGCCGAAGTTCCCAAAATGTTACATAGGAAAAAATTACAAGTGGACAAAGTACAGAGTAAATAATAACTTGCTGAAAATATGCCAAACTCAAAAAATCATTCTTCCTGCACATAGGGTTTCAGTTTAAAAATGAAAAATGTACTAATAAGTTACAGTTGACAGTCCATTCACAAGCATAGTTGTTTTAGGGGCGTCACACGGCTTTGCCTGCATGTCATCAGTTCAAATGCTGTTGTAGTTTTTGTCACCAATGTGGAACAATCTTGAAACTGGTAATAAGGATGGATCGAACCTGGTCCAAGAAGTATAGCAAATAATTTTATTTTTCAAATAAGAGTTAGAACATAACATATATTAAACATAAGGGAATGAATCTTCTCATGTCTGATCTGCATAATATGACTGTCGTGTAAGTGTTAACGTAGCTCAACCATTTAATTCTTTTAAAGATAAATCACAGGGAGGATCCGCTCCCAAAAATTTATAACACAATAAAACATTAATAACAATTTCCAATTCAAAGATGTCGAGTCCTTTCACACAGTCAATCTCCATCCTCTCCCATCCTTTCCCCCTCTCCACACTCCACCCCCATAACAGACAAATACAGATAGCAAGCATTAGAAGTTCCTAGAGTTCGGTGATGATGTAGGGAGTAGAGATCAAGAGAAGTAATTGAGAAAAATCATTTACAACAAATATGGAGTAGAGACCAATTGTTATCCAAAAGTTTCACAGATAAGACTGGGACGTGTTTTAATAATCTATTTAAGTTAATGATAATATTCTGTCATATATACTTATAGGTTTGCGACGCAAATAAAATGTGAAAGTCTACCAAAGAAGTATTGCATGATCTACAAACCTTAGAGAAAGCCACCCCCCGTCCAAGCATCATCTGATTTGCCGTTATGTCCAACAGTTTTCTTATTAGATGCACCGTCATAAAAATTATCGAATCCATCATCTTTGGCATTATCCCAGCCAGCCCAACCAGCATCATTATTATGAGGAGCCGATCCTTTAGCTGGTACTTCCTTCCGAGAATCTTTGTGGTCCCAATCATCCCAAGAACTTGGATTGTGAGTACCAGACTGACCACCAGATGAATAAGGAGTTGATCCTTTAGTTGGTCCTTCCTTCCAACTATCTTTGTGGTCCCAATCATCCCAAGAGTTTGAACTATGAGTTTTGAATTGCCCTGATGAAGATTGTTCTCTTCCGGTAGAAGAATTAATGCCTTTGTTCTCTTGATTGAAATCCTGATAGTAGCCATTTCTATCATTCTCATTTCGTTGCCAGTTATTAGTAGTCGAATTCGAGTTCTCTTTAGTGTACTCCTCAACCTTCTGTGAAGCCAAAGCCATGACTCCTTTCATTAAACCCCATGTCCTTTGACCAATTTCTGATGTCTTTTGAGTGACAACGCTGACAGTTTCATTGACTTTTTGATCATAACCACCTTCTTTGACCTGAAATAAAGAACAAAAAAAGTTATTTAGGCAAATAAAAGTGGGAACAACAATACCATGAAAAACAAAAAAAATAGCCTTTTCCACATCTCCATGCAAGGAAAGAACCTATCACATGTGTGACTAAAACAAGATTACACTCTACCAAGAACACTACAATTGCTAATATAACACTGGCATATGATACAGCAATTAGAAGATGCGCCATAGTTACAGAGTGAAAATAAACCTCTGAATATTCAATCCAAAGAACTTCATTACAACAAAAATGCCCGATACATTTTCTCGAGCTATGGTAAGTTCCATGTAAAAGGTTACAAGTCAAATAATTTATTTTTTATATATTTTATAAGAAAATTTAGGGTGAGGAAACAACAACATAAACAGACATATATTGATGCCAGACACAATCATGAATGTACGTTTTCTTCTACCAATATATCAATTTGCCAAAATTTGCAACAAAAAAGAATACTTGAGAGAGATTTCTAAATTCTTTTATGCTTTTATTTCAATTGCATTAGACACTTTGTTCACTATTGGCATCATTCAACAGCTTTCCTAAACCCCACACTATGCTCATAATAACTGCATTTCACAATTTTGGCCCAATTAACATTTGTCATCCTAAGCGACGAGGCAAAACTCAATGAAGAAATGGAAATAACTACATTTCACCAAAAAAGATTTTATTCCCACTTCTCAACTGCCAACGTAAGATTTTCAATTCCCACAAATACCAAATATATACGCAGATAAACAGTCATTTGTCTCTCATTTGTTCCTCATTATTTACATATTTAGTTGACAAAGAGAGATAGGAATGACTGTGTTAAGAAATCATACACCCCAGTAAACCCGTCTGGTCACTGGTCAATCACATATCATAGTATAGAAAATACCACTACAGCCGCTATTTGACAACATTGACGGGTATATGCAGGTCTTTGATGGGTATTGGACAACATTGCGGTAAACTGTGGAAGAAGTAACACATGATTGAACTAATATATGGTAGGAATACATTTTCATCGATCATATCTTGAACTAATGCATGGTAGGAATATCTCCAAGTCACATTGCATGAAAAAAAAATACATTTTCATCAATCATATCATTCATCGAACGAAATTGATCTAAATAAATACCTTAGAAGTGATATCTTTAGTGCTAGCCTGAACAACATTAGCAGCAGAAGCAGCAACCAGTGACAACTTACCAATCCCCTGAAAGAATTCATTCAATAAACAAACAAATAAGCAATTAATCAATTCATTCATAACTCAACCAAAAACAAACGAACTCAAACAATTCAATTACCTGTGAAACGACAGAGAAATAGTCGTTTTGCGGATTATTACTCCTTTGCGAAGGAGCAGGACTGGATCCAAACCCAACATACTTCCCACCTTGTGACGGCGGAAGTCCTTCCGGTCTCGACTCATTCTCTGCCATCTTCTTCGCAAAAAATCCTTCTTTATTCGCCGCAGAAGCCTCCAACTGCGATCGCGTGTAAATATCCTCCGTCGACCTCGATCTCACCGGCGCTCCACCGCCGTTTAAGCTTCTGAAATCCCCAGTCGATTTACTCCTCACATCGACGGAACCTCCAGAATTTCCTTCTCCATCCCAATCATCCCAAGCGGAATCGTTATTCCGACGAGTCTGTGACAGCGGCGGCCTCCCCTTGGAACCTAAATTCTCCTTAACAACCGGCGGATCGCGCCATGCACGACCTTCTGCCATAGCTTGGATCCTGTCACGGTAAACGGAAGCGGCGTTGGTGTTATACTTTGTAACGATATCGGTTTCCTTAGGAATTGAATAGCGTGCAAGGAAAGCGTTGAGATTGTCGTTACCACCAGCTTCCATTTTTTTAATTTGGATTTCGGACCAAGCATCCATGGTGACGGATCGGACGAAGGAGATGTGAACGCCGAGGCCACGGTGTTTTCCGGAGCATTCGAGACACATGAAGATGCCGTAGGACACTGATGCCCACTGTGGATTCTTCTGAGAACAATCGACGCAGATCTTGTTACCTGGTTGGGATTGCAGGTCCCGGAGCCGCCGTGATGCCGCCATAGATGACCGAAAAGTGAATGAGAATGAAAGGATGAAAATGAGTGACACGGTGAGGTTTAAGGTGTCGTAGATCGATTAACAATCTACTACAATACAATGGATTTCCACATTTTCATTCAAATCGGACGGTTCCCAATTTTTAACATTTTGCTTTTCATATACTTATTTAATTTTACTGAAATTTTTTAAGAGTTTAAACAACATGTATCGTCAATTTAATTAATTTTACACTACACTAAGAAAAATATTTTAATATTTCATGTCATACCAAAAAAAATTGCTAATGAAAATATTTTAATCTTTTATGTCATACGGAAAAAATGAAGAGAAGTGAGTGATGTAACAAAAAATATGATTGTAATTGTTTGACACTTAAAATCAATATATATTTTTTTAATATTAGTTTTATTTTTATGATTCGAAGGAACACATAAAAGTAATATACTAGTATCCAGCAGCAAAGCTATAGCCAATTTTGGCCAAGGTTATGGTGCATAAGGGGATGTTTATGCACCATGCATAAGCCCAGAATTACTCACGACCCCCCTAAAATTACTCACGCGCGCCCCCCAGCCCCCCCTACAGACTCGCTTTTCCCACCCCCTTTTCTGCTGATACACACACATTCTGTTTTGTTTTTTTTAGCCTGCTGGGCCTGAAAGTCCAGTTCCTTTTTTGTTTGTTTGTTGGTTTTTTTTTTACCCAGTTTACACCCTAGATTTATTCTTTTTCTCCCCTAGATTTGTTACAAAATCATTGGTTATTTATGCAATGTTATTTTGAAAATCATTATGAACAAAATATGAATAAAATATGGTTTTAGTTATAATATTTATTTTAAATTAAATATAAATATTTTATTTGAAACCATAAGAGAGCTACTTTGGTTTTCAGATACAACACTAGTGACACCATTAAGTTATACTTATGGTTTCGATTAAAATATTTATTTTAAATTAAATATGAATATTTTATTAGAAACTATAAGAGGACTATTTTGGTTTCAGATACAAAACTAATGAAACCATTATGTCACACTTATGGTTTCAGTTATAATATTTATTTTAAATTAAATATAAATGTTTTATTTGAAACCATAAAGGAGCTACTTTGGTTTTCAGATACAACACTAGTGACATCATTAAGTTATACTTATGGTTTCGGTTAAAATCATATTAAATTAAAATGATTTTAATTAAATAGTTTTGTAGTACAGATCTCTGAAACCATTCCACAGCACAAATGGTTTAGGAGTACACATCTTTGAAACCATTCTACAGCAGAAATGGTTTTGGCATGATTTTAGTTTAAAACTAACTACTAAAATAATTAACCATACATAATACTCTGAATTTTATCCCTAATCAATAAAATAAAATAAAATTCAATCAATCAAAATTAAAAGCGTGATAAAAAAAACTGAGGGGTGCGCTAGAAATTTTTTTAAAAAAAAAAAAAAAAAGAAATTGGGAGGGGGGCTAGAAATGGAGGCCGCGCGTAGCAATTTGGGGGGGGGGGGGAGTAGCAGGTGGGGGCGCGCGTAGCAATATGGGAGGGGCGCATAGCAATTATGCACGGTGCATAAGCTTTGGGCTTATGCACCATAACCCAACCCGCCAATTTTATATGAGGTGGCTAAATATGAGAAAAAATGTGTTTTTTATTTTAATATATTAAGTTTAATCCACAAGAAAAAAATTTCATTTTTTTGGTACTATAAAAAAAAATTCACTTATATAAAATATAATTAAAGTAACACAAAGTAAAATAATTAACAATAATTTAATTATAAAATGAGTTCGACAACACTTCAAAGAATAAAATTTTGCATAAAACAAAGGTCAAATTTATGTATAATTGACTTTTATTTATAATTTTTATCAATAAAAAATAATACGCTCAAATCCAATAACAAACTCTATTTTTTAAAACATCAGAGATATTAAAATAAGACGAAATAAATCTATTAAATAAGTGGTAATCCAATGAATATCGCATTTCTCCTGATTTTTGACAAATAAATTTATTTGGAGAAGCTAAATGTTATGGACTATATACTAAAGCCCAATACAACAAAGGTCCAAAAAAATAGAGGCCCCCCAAAAACCTCAAAAATATCCCTATTTTAATCCAAGTTTGTTTTTGATTATACAATCCGAAATATACTTCAATTCGGAGGGGTAAGGGTAACACATATGAAATGGAATATAACACGTGCAGAGCATAGATCAACAAGAACATGGAAGAGAAATGGGTTGTGCATAGCTTGCATTCTAATCTGTTTCATATGCTGCAAAAGCAAAACATAGAAGTAACCAAACCAACACACAAAACTTGTTTCATTTTCACTTGTAAGACCTCACATAACTGGTGGAATCGATATGAGTAACCCTCGATAGACTATGTACTCGTTTACACGAAATCAACCAAAATAAAAACAACAAAATAAAGTTTTAAATAATTCAAAAATTAGAGAATGAGAGTTATGGTGTTAATTTGTTTCACACAAATGATCCCCCTTTTTTAGATTTTTCCAGGCAATGTGGTCGACTGAAGCTATGTCACTGCCTCCTATGTGGCGAATCAAATTTGGTCACGTGACAATCGATTTTGACTTCATGAGAGACATTTTTTACTGTCGACATATTCGCTATTTAGAAGACGAACAAAGTTCGCAATGTAAATGCAAACAGTATTTTTCAAGAGAGCAGCTATGCTCCAGTTTTTGGTGCTCCATTTATTGCCTGTTCAATACACTGATGGTTGACACGTGGCAAAAGTAGTTTTAATGGTTGAGATTAAATGACTGTATTATAATTGCTTGAATAAATAAGGAACACGGAAAGAGAAAATGGTATAAGCTGTTCCATCTTCACTCACCACATTTGACTCCTACCGCCGCCGCCATCGCCGTCACAAAGGCAAATTAGTTCTTCCATTCTTCTCCGTACGACTAGAGAAAAATCAATAATTTCAGTCCAGCAGTAGAGTAAAACACAATAGAAGAATCAATTTTTACCTGATTCATTGAAACTTTCTCAAAAACAAAAAATTCATTAAAACACTATACTTGTAGCATATTTAGAATTCTGTTTTAGTATTGTTCGATTAAAGAAGGGCGCAAAGTAGATTGATTTTGTTCTAACGGCGAGGTTGGTCATGACGGCGAGGTGATGGCGTGTGACGATTACAGGAGAATGGAGGAAGGGCGCCACATATGTGACGGACGATAGTGGTGGGCGGCGGCGAGAAGAAGAGTGGTGAGTTGGAGATGAACAAGGAATACAAGAAGAAGATGACGCGGTGTTGCTGTTTCCGCGTTCTTATTTGTTTTGTGTTTTTGATCCATGGTTTTGTAATTTATTGACTAGCTTTTAATCTCAACCATTAAAACAACTTTTGCCACGTGTCGAACATCCGTGTATTGAACAGGCAATAAATGGAGCACCAAAAACTGGAGCAAAGCTGCTCTCATTTTTCAAGTTTTTGCTATTTTACACACTTGCTACCTAAGTACCGGCGAGAAGGGTAAAATTGTAAGACAAAGGATGGCAATGAGTATGGTATAATTAGGGCACTATAATGTCCATCCACATACACATAGTTCAATAAAATACTCCTACACATCCTTATACTTGAGTGGCAATGAGTATGGTATAATTAGGGCACTATAATGTCATACACATACTGATTACCCGCACTTTTGTTAAAAATAAATCGATCAATTATAAAATATCATATTATTTTAATAAAATTAAAAAAAATCAAAAATTTTAATGTTGGCTCATGAAAATTATATACAAAATTATTCCTATCAACATACTAAATTTCATATCTCTATTGACATATTCACATTGTGTTTGCATTAGGTGATAAATAAACATTTTTATTAAAAATGTGTAGTAGTTTAATATTGTTGTATTTTTTAAATTGATATAAATACATGAGGCGAGGTAGTACTTGTACCGTATGTACTCACATTTATACTCGCTCATTTTTGTGGGTAATATCTCATACTCGTGTCCGTATCTAAAATGCGAACTTTTACTAGAGGTGAAAAAATGGGTAAACCCGTCGGACCTGTCCGTTTAACCCACCATTTTTGGCCGGTCGAGCCTAGATTTTCGGCCCGGTGCCTCAAGTTGACTTGCCCCGCTTAACCCACCAAAAAAAGATAGGCGAGAGCGGGTCGAGTCGTGTTGGCCTGCGGGCATTTTATTTATTTATTTTTAGTACTTTAGATGAAAAATGGAGGAATGAGTTAAACTTTACGAATGAGTTAATTTAATTTTTTTCCTTTATATTTTTAGACCCATAAAAAGAAAGAGTTAAAGTAAATTTTATTTGCATCGTTTCCATTCCCAATTCAATTTATTTTGACACTTATTTAGATGATTGAATTTATTTGTGGCTTGTTTAATGTTGTTGGATCTTTATTGATGCTTTATTTTATTGAGACTTTTTTAATTTGAAGAATGATATTGATATTGTGAGGACGTAACAGATTAAATTGGTTTAATGTTGAATTATTAATTGTTACTAATTACTACATGATTTACGTTTGTTAATCTTTTGAGTTGTTTTCTATCATGCATATTGTTAAAAAAGATTTCTTATTTTCATAAAAACAAAGTAAGTTATATAATAAATCTATAAGTAGAAAATAAAAATAAAAAAATTGTCTAGCGGGCCGGGTCTTCAACGCGCCAACTCGTTAGTAAATGAGGCGTATTTGACTTTTGAGCTCGGATGCTTAAGGTGGTCCTCCCCATTATGCTTTTGGATGGGTTTAAACGGGTCGAGTTTAAACAAGACGGGCCACCCACTTTACAATTCATAGTTTTTACTCTACCTGTTATGAATATATTTTGTAGACTAAATATGAGTCAAATTACCATCCTTAACTATAAGGAGAGCGCGAAAAGAAGACTCATAAATTCAATAGCAGTAAAGCAATACCAAAACCGGCCGATGCTACGGTGGAACACATCCTCAAGTGGTCCACCGTGGACAAGTGATTAATACTAATATAACGAATACGAATTTTATAAATTCACCGTTGGATTAAAAATTCAAATCATATAGATCATCCATAAAAAATATAGAAAAATTAAAAATTGTTTGATATATTATTGAGATCCATAAAGATTAACGGTTTATTAAATATCATAAATCTTAACGAGTCCCAATAACATATCAAACGATTTTCAATTTTCCTAATTTTTTTATAGATGATTTATACGATATAACTTTCAATTCAACGATAAATTTTATAAAATTCATATTTGTTATATAGTATTAGTTCACCATGAACTACTTATAAATGGTTCATATTAGAATTTACCGGCCAAATCAATATCATCTATTAGTTTAGTTATGAGTCGTAATCATATGTGGATTCACGGTACAAGTAATCCATTTAAAGAAAAAGTTTAAAAGAAACCATCTCCCTTCAGTTGGGGATGTGGTGGACGGAAGGTGCTTGTCTGGTTGTTGCGTTTTGTGGAGTCTGTATGTATACCCCAAAAAAGCCATCTGCTTTCCAGGGGCCTTTGTAGGGTACCTTAATTACCTACCTTATTATCAAATGTCATATGATCATTTGCCTTACTTTTACAACGAAATTTTGAAATTTCATGAAAATTTTTAGAGCTCGTTCAATACTATGTCTATAGCTAACATAATTTTTTTTACCGTAATCAATACTAACATTAATAAGTAAACATTACACTTTTTTCGTAAATTTAATAAAATAAGAGAATCTTTATTTAGAAGTGTCTTTATTTAGTACCCTATCTCTCATATTAAGAATTCGTTGCCTTTAAATCCAAACTTTGAGGTCAAGTTTGTAAAGCGTCAAGCGAATTCGGTTGCTCATAAGTTAGCTAGGGCGGCCAATTCTTGGACTAATCGTCGTGTTTTTTATTCGATTCCTCCTTGTATTGAACATCAGTTATTAAATGAAATGAGTTAAGTTTGTTGTGGTAAAAAATAAAAATAAATAAGAGAATCAAAAGTATAATTAACTCTTATATTATTTTTTTGGTTACTAACTCCCTTTTATATGTTTGTAAGTAAAGATATATAGATTTGGATATTATTTTTAACTTCCTTTTACATATCTCTCATTTATTTCTATCTCCTAATGTCAATCCATCTCATCAATAAAAAGCTTTAAAATAATTACGAGAGAGTGAGATTAAAAGAAATAGAGAGGAATGAGAGAGATGTAGAGGATAGTGAATGAGAGGATTCAACCTCCTTCGGTTCCTCTACTGCCGATCGATTAGACTAAGTCAACTTGCTCGTGGGAGGAATTTCCGGCCAATTGCCTCTGCAAAGGTCTCATATTATTTGACTTAAATAAGTGAAAATTATCCACTATAATTTAGTGCACATTGTGGCAGTTCTCCATTAAACCTAAAGTGGTCTTTTATTATAATTTCCTTCAATTTTAGTAACAGCCCATAATGAGATATTGAGTAGTTAATATATTGCACGTTCAATCATTTTTTGCGTTGGACATAAGTTATAAAGGAAGCACACTTTATTTTGTTTTGAAGTAAAACTTACACCATCAAAATAAGATTGTAAAAGGTTTATAATAGTCCCGATATCTTCAAGCAAAAGCAATGACCAAAAATATTTTAGCTATTTAATTATATTTTCGTTTCCACTGTTTAAGTAGAATTTCGTTTTTGATACCGTAGAAATTCTAACAATATATATATCATGACAAAAGATAATGATACATATTTTGTCAAAAAAGTAAATGTTTCTACATGCTGTAAATGGGGCTTGCTCATTTATCTTTTTAACCTAAAAATTTCATTAAAAAATGGTGAGGTACTATAATGTTCCTGAAAATTTGATAATATGTGGATTTTGTTTAGGTAAGGGAAATTTTGTGGATATTTACTCAATAAGTAATGAAAATAAGCTATAAAAGTAGATTTATATATTGGTATCAACAATTAATTTTTAATGAATTTTTACTTCACATACATATAATTTGCTCTTTATTCTTTGTTTGATTTATCTTTAAATTATCAAAGAGTAGTATATAGAAAAAATCGTAACAATTTGTAAGAAAAAATAAAGAATTGGAGAGACATAAACTTAATAAGAAATATAAAAAATTAAAAGAAAAGACCCCGCATATTAAGCAATCATGCATGCTAAATGATCGACTTTGTTTTTATGGAATGCCAACTGATCTTTTCTTTTTTATGTGAGAAGATCTAACTGTTATGTCATTTATTTTTTTTATTTTTTTTGACGCAACTGTTATGTCATTTATTAGGAATGGCTCATGATGTATAAAAAAAATGTTTAATTTGAACTAGGGATCTCGGGAAAACAATTTATTATTTTGGTAAAGACATTTTATGAACTAGCTAGTACTTCTTTTTTTCCTCCTAGCTAGTTGGTTCTAACCCCTCGAGCGTCAATGACCATAAAGGAAAAATTGTACTAATCATGTACTTATTTAAGTTACATCTAAAAAATGAGCTATCCTTATTAACGGTCTTAATCATCACTAATTTATTGCGTCAACAAAAAATTCACTAGTTTATTTACCTTTCTAAGAACTAACTTAGTTTTAATTGTTGTATTGAAATCCACAATTTCTATGAAAATGAACTTTATAAATATTATTATTTGATTTATGCAATATAAATTAGGTTTTATGCTATTTTATAAGTTTAAACTAGTGAAAATTGAATTTTTATAAGCTATTTTATCATAAACTATTTTGAAAAATTTATAATAATACTTAAAAATTGCATAAGCTATTTGTCTAAGTTCAAAAATAATTTAGGTCAAACGGACCTTAGTACACTTGCTAAAAAGCCATCAATTTTTTTCCTAAAAAAGTTCACAATTTCCGTTGGAGACAAATTATATTGGTGAATTTTTTCTAAAAAATAATATTTATATACAAAAGTAAAAAAATCTAAGGAGGTGTTAACATTCCCAAAACTGTGACTATTACAAATGCAGTGAGATACGTAGAAAATTAATTTGATTCACGTGGTGTCCATCACTTTCTACTACTTGTAACAAAACAAGGTTCATGGCATTTGTACAAGAAGAAGAAGAAAAATATATACTAAAATAGTAATAGTACTAGCTGAGTAGATTGGTCGTTGAGGTTATTAACAGCACCTCACCGGTGTGAATTTAATACACCCAATTTTATGTCTAAATAAAAAGTTGATTGATTACCTATTACCTCCCAAACCATTCATGCTTTCCTTCCCTCTTCACTATTTTATTATCAAATCCAATGTTTCTTCTTTCTTAGCCCCATACTATACTTTCCTCATTTCTTATCTTCTTTCTTATTCAATCATCCCCACATCTTATATCTTACCACTTTTGTATATATATTTTCTAAACATGCATATGTACACATCAAACTACTAGTACTACTACTACTTGTTCATTTGAGGTGACAAAGGAAAAAATTTCTCTGATCAAAGTTATTACTTTCATTCAACACAAATTAATTTTGTTATTTTCTAGGTTTTCGTGCTACTTTAAAAAAATTAGAATGGTGGGTATTTTTTCGTTGGTCACGGGGATGGCTGGACCTAGCGGATTTGGATCCTCTACAACAGCTGAACTGGTGACTGAAGGAATTGATGCTAGCAACCTCACGATAATTATCACAGGTTGGTTTTTGTGCGATCTAATTAATGAGTATGTATTTTTTAATGTTGTTTTTGACTCGGTTATACGACATATGTTATGACAGTATTTTTTTTTTTATCATGTTCTTCATATTTTTAGCCTTAAGAGTTATACGACATATGTTCTGACACTTTGTGGCTTCATTTTCTGGTATTGGAGACACTCTTGTCATTCCTTTTTCCTTTTATGTTTGTTTGTTTTGGGCCACACCTTGTCCGTCGGTTTCTGTTTTTATGATACTCATCGATCTTTGACTCTGTCATTTGTACTTTTGTTATTCAATTTTTAAAAAATTCAGTTTAAAAAATTATCATCTATGGTGCAAATATCCCAGTTAAATTGCAATTAACTATATGTAATCCCAAAAATTAAGAAACAAAACAGGGTAAGTAGCTCGTGCATCTTAATATATGATCCTTTTATTATTACAATTCTAGAGGAAGTCATGAATATGAGAAAAATGTAAAAAATAAAATATATTGATAATGAGAGTGTTTACACGAGGATACATAACTTAAAAAATGATTTAGTAACTAACTATTAATTAATTACTAATTTCATCTCTAGTATCATTTTCTACAGTGTTTTAAAGACACTGAACTAGTCATGTTTAATACTTTTCTGGTCGAATTATTATTAAGACAGGTTCCAACGAGTCGAGATTTTTTCAATTTTTTAAAATAAATAGACATTACAATTATTAAAGGTTTGGTGTATAATTATTTAAATATTGTCAATAATTTTCAAAAGACGTGAATTATATTATTAATTTAGTTCAAAATTATAATAATGAACATCTCCATTTTTTTGGAAATTTCACTAAAAAATATCCTGTTTTATTTATTTTAAATTACAAGTGTTCGTGCACATGCGAAAATTATCATATTGCAATTTGAGATGAAATCTAAATTTGTTATCTATTTACTAAACAAATGCAGGAGGAGCAAGTGGTATAGGCTTGGAGACGGCGCGAGTCTTGGCTCTTCGAAAGGCACATGTGATAATCGCTGCGAGAAACATGGAATCTGCAAAGGAAGCTAAACAACTTATATTAGAGGACAATGAATCCGCTCGAGTGGACACAATGAAGCTCGATCTTTGTTCAATAAAGTCTGTTAGATCATTTGTGGAAAACTTCCTTGCTCTTGATCTTCCTCTCAACATCTTAATGTAATTTGATCATCCTCAATCTTTGAAATTGACACATATTGGAATTTAAATAGTTTAAGTGTTTTATAAATAATATATAAGTGATTTTAAAAATTTAAGAAAGAGAAAATTATTATTATAAATAATTGAGTGACAATATGGTAGTTTTACAACTATCTACGAGTTGATTTGAATTTTGTCTCTTAAAATTATTATTACGTTAAACTCTAACTATTAAGTTGATACATCATGGCTCGATAAGCTATAAAAGTAAATTAAATTTGATAATTTATTTTCAGAAACAATGCTGGAGTCATGTTCTGTCCGTTCCAACTATCACAAGATGGAATTGAGATGCAGTTTGCAACAAATCATCTTGGTATGTACTATGTAGTATCTCAACAAAGATGCAAATATAGCATCATAATTTGCTTTTGTGTAGTCTAATTGGTTTATTTTTCTCAGGTCATTTTCTGTTGACAAATCTTCTACTTGACAAAATGAAACAAACTGCAAAATCAACTGGAATTGAAGGAAGAATCATAAATCTTTCATCAATTGCTCACACTTACACTTATGAAGAAGGCATTCGATTGGATAACATCAATGATCAAATTGGGTATATATGTTAATCATTACACTTTAATTTCCATGACAAGGAATGCTCTATATTTAATAAAAAATTGTGGATAGCAGATAAATTAGTTGACGGCAGATAACTCTGATATTTTTTTTTGCTCAATATTTACATAATTTTTCAGTTACTCCGACAAGAAGGCTTATGGACAATCAAAGTTAGCCAACATATTACACTCAAATGAGCTTTCTCGTCGCTTGAAGGTGAACATATACTATTGTTTTTATCATTTTTTTCATGTGACACAAAAAATAATACGAGATCAAGACATTTTCTAATACAACACTTTTTATTAACACTATATATTATACTCTCCTCAAAATTAAAATTCATATAGGAATTATTTCTAAAATAGTGGAACTAATTTGAATTTCAAATAACAAAAAAGATCACATTAAAAGTTTGTTAGAGAATGCATTCTTAGTAGTGTCTAAAATAATTATTATAATTTTGTCAAAAAAAAATACTATAATAATGTAAATTATTGTTGCTACCCCTTTTTCTTAAGCAATTTATTGTTGCTATGCTTTTGTTTAGTTCCTTTGAAATCTCCTTTTTTGGGACTTAGCTCTTTGTTTATTTTGACAAAAAAAAAAAAAAAAAAAAGAGGTAAGCTCTTTTTATTATTAAAAAAAGTTTTCTTTTTTACAAAAAAATAAAATAAAAATCATTCAAGTGCAATCATTCAAACTCTGATTATATATATGTGTAATAATAATCACAATTAGTTGTCATTTTTATTAAGTTTTTCATTCAAGTGCAATCCTTCAAACTCTGATTATATGATCTATTTTGACTTTTGAATGTGACTAGTTAGACAATTTAATAAAATTTTCTTTAATTGATCATAATAGACTCAAAATAACCAAGACATTAACTCGAATTGTTCAAAACAACTCGAAATTTAAATTTTTTTTTAGAAGAATTCTTAATCAAATTTTATTTATTTTGTGATTCAACTTTAAATTACTAATCCATTTTTCTTGAAAATCAGAGGCTAATTTCAAAAAAACATTAGTGAATTAAACAAGGAGTTTGTTTTATTGACAGGAAGAAGGTGTCAACATCACAGCCAACTCAGTGCACCCAGGAGTAATAATGACTCCTCTAATGAGGCACTCTTCTTTACTTATGAGTATGTCAATTATTCTCAATCAAACATATGTAGTACTGCAAAACAAAACAAAAAACAGCTACATGTTCTTTTCTATATTTATTATTCTCTCTTATTGTTTTTTATTTGAAATATATGGATCAATAAAAAATGATAGAATTGGCCGGATTAAATACATCAATCACGTACCACAAAAAACAAAAACATCAATCAATTTTTGTTGATCTATATGATTCTTATAAAAATATACTAAAACTAGTATTAGTGTAAGTCTAACACAATAATGCAATTTTTCAAGCAGATTTCTTGAAGATGTTCACATTTTTCATATGGAAGAATGTCCCACAGGTATTTATTCTATAATGCTTTAACTAAAATTCGTCAACAAGTGCAATCAAAACTGCGACAAAATGGTCTATGATGTTGCCAAAACCTTTGATACCATATTGAATAACAATAATAGAGAATATTTGGCTCGTGTATTTCATAGTCTCAAATGAGTATATATACAAGAGTTTTGAATCAATTTGATTCTACAAAAATCAATGCTAATTAATTCTCATAAAGCTATTGCTAAAAATATGATAAGGAATATTACAAGGAATATTTTATATTCTAATAAAACCGTAACACAATAGGTCACGGTTGGCCGCATTTGACATAAGTTTTGATAATATTACAACTGCAATCTAAACTGCGACAAAATGGTTGCCAAAACCGTAACACAACCACGGTTGGCCACATTTGACATAAGTTTTCATATTATTATTGAAGATTAATTGTAAAGGTGTTGATTATTATGATCGCTATTTAAAACCTTTAATCCATGCAAGTTGATAAAAATGTTACGTTTGAGAGTGTTTATGATTGCTAATTGTATTTTATTTTATTGTTAATTTTAAAATTGCAGGGAGCTGCAACAACATGCTATGTTGCTCTGCATCCAAGCTTGAAAGGTGTAACTGGAAAGTACTTTTTGGATTGTAATGAGTTTCAACCAAGTGCATTTGCGTCAAATGGACTATTAGGAAGAAAACTTTGGGATTTTAGCAACAAGTTGATCAATTCAATTTCAAAAGCTTGATTAATTAATTGTCCCTACAGAGACAGATTCCTCGTCTTGATCATCACTTATCACATTATTTATGTATCAATTTAATTAAACCCATTATTCTTAAATTAAGATACCCGCACAACTTATATATAAGTCCTATGAAAAATATACTATATATATATATATATATATATACTAATTAATATTTATGATTTTTATTATGGCTTTCTTTTGTGTATTAGACATTTTCTTTCATGTTTTAACAATTAAATGGAATTGTAGATGTTACTCATTAAGGAAACATGTATTTAAAGAATACAAACAAATAAATGCAGTACATCTCTAACTGGGTGTAAAGTGTCCCCCCTACTTAGGCATGGCAATGCGGCGGAGTGATGAATGATTTTGTCTTCTTTGTTTCTAAATTTGAATGGATTCAGGTATTTTCATACCTGTACCAATTTTCAATAGGGCAAAAAATAGAACACGGTCTTATATTAGATGGAGTTCGAGTATCTTTAGTGCACTTCATCATGTTTGAACTCAGACTACATATATAACTTATTTATTTTTTCATTAATTTTGATAAACTCACTTTTGTCTCCAAAAGTGAATTTCTACTCTTAATTATTTTAGATAAACAAATGATATTATCATATTAATTTATAGAGATTTTGACTCTAGACTTCGTAATTAGTATTTCTTCAATGTTTTGTGTTCCAGTTAAGGTTATGAAGGTATCTAGCTGAGAGCATATCATACCTAAATTTTAGAGGTTTTTAATGTTTTTGTAAAATAGTGAATAGAATTGCTTAAGCGATCCTATATATCTCTTGCTTTCTCGGGACAAGTGGGTTAGGTGGTAAGAGGTGGTTACCTCTCCCGTGATCTCTGCGGGTAATGCAAGCGAGGTCACAACGCCAATTGACTCATTGGGATGTTGCGCCTCCATTGGGCCTATCTCTTGTCTCCGTCGAGGTCATAACGGTACACAACCCCCGAGCACAAGACATTGATGGCAAAGTACTTAAGAGAACCATGGTTATAACGATACACAACCTCCCAAGCAGGAGGAATTGCTTGCGAAGTGCTTAAGAGAACCGTGATTAATTGTAACGGTTTGCAACTTACTAATTGAGCTTTATTTTTGAAATTTGTTTTTACATAATATTTAAACATAAAATATTTACTTATAAATTTATCTTTAACTAAAAATCAATTAATCACCGTAGTATTAAAGGCATAGTATTTTGTAATATCCTAAAATACTTTCTTAAACCTGTTTAAACTTGGAAAAACAAGTTCTAAGTTACAAAAATAATAATTATTTGAAGTATTATTTTTAAAGAAGAATAGATATTTTTCAATATTATGATACTCTTTTTTATTTTATTTTTAACAGTAGTTATAATTTCAACTATTTCCCACTACTCTAAAATAAATGAATGTTTAATTAAAAACGAATAGTTAAAAATTATGTTTAATTTTACATTTTTACATCAAATTAAACCATCAAATTCCTCATCGCTTTTGGATGAGATCAAAGCCATTTCTTGAGTTTGGTTTACGGGTTGTTGAGGTAGAAACTCTTGTATTCCCTTTTCGAATTGGTGTGTTGATCATATGGTTTGTATTCAAAACATATTATAATTTGCTTTGCTTTGTAAGGGATTGAGTACCCCTTATAATATCATTTGCTTATAAAAAAAAAAACCAACATTAAAAATTTTCTACAAGTGATTTGGTAACAAATAATGGAAACAAAAACCAACATTAAGGTTATAGTGTCGTAAGTCGTAACACAGCTGACAGTGTAACTTTTTTCTCTTAAAGACTCAGTATTATTTAGCTTAATTAAGAACTGATTAATTTAAGAGATACTAATTTCACGTTCACTTTAGAGGATGTCAATTTAAAACTACAATTTTACTTTGTATGAACTACTAGTTCGATCAATACATAATATAACATTTTCAAAATTCAAATCTGAAACAAAAAAATAATTAATAGAGGACATTGCGTCGTGAGGTCCACACGGAAGAAATCATCAAAATGATGGACATTGTGATTTTATGGGGGAAGGAAGGAATGTGTCTAGAGATGGTCCTAGGTTTTGTTTTGACGATGAATTAATGTTTTGTTTTGACGTGGAATGAAAATCATATTTAATTATTATTTATCTAATGTCACAACTTCTAATATTCAATGTATGTGAAAGTAGGTGCGAGAACTGTGTTGCATGCTGCATGCATTTAACATGGTAAACAAATGGATCTATTTCTATGGCATTTTTTTTCAAGTAGTTTAATAGTTAGAAATTTCAACTTTAATCTCGATAAGTGGGATGATCAGAAGCAGTGGCAGAGCCAGGACCCTAGCTCATGGGGTGCATTGTTGGATGTGGAGCCAAGGCTCAGCAAGTTTGGACAGTTGTCTGGGTTCTGGCAAAAAATATTGGTATTTCTCGGGATTAGTTTAAGTCAAAACTGAGATTTTTACAGATTAATTTTGGACAAAACTAATACTTTTTTGTCAAAAACTGAGATATTAGTTTAAAGCAAGCACAAATTATACAATTTATAATTAAAGTTATGAATATATTTGCAATATATTTTCCATATGAAACATCAATGATTGATGAATTAATTATTTTTAATAAGCAATTTTCAAGACTTGAGATAAATTATTCTGATTCAATATATTTTTATTTGCATGTTTATTTGTCGTGCCTCTAACTTAGTGGCATTAAAGTTTTTTTCACCTTGTAATCGGGATCTGAGTTTGTTGTTGTCACACAATGACACAGTTTTACGCGTTAAATAATCATGACCGTTAATTTAAAATCAAACGGTTTAAATTTATTATACAATTTTATAAAGTAAAATAATCTCAACCATCGATAAAAGATCGGACGGCCTAGAGTAATTACAACACGTAATTGCAACACCCAGAAAATCTATTTCCCTATGATAGTGGTACAATTCTATAAAGCTATGAAAAAGAAGGAACAATCTGACAATTAAACAAGACAAGACAAACAATATTAAAATAATGAATCAAAAAATAAAAGGATAAATACAATAGTTAATTATGACTTGGAGAAATGTTCAGCCACATGTTAAAGAAAATCACATGGGTCAATCTGGGTGCAAGACTAGATATTGAGGGGGTTCAAATCAGAAATTAATTGGATAACTAGTGTAGTTTTTGGCGGTCCAAGGGGGTGCAGTTGAGCCCCCTCACATGTATGTAGCTCCGCCAGTGATCAGAAGTTGAACTTTAATTTACGCATATATAATGCAATGTACTATAAATTGAGCTAAACTCACGAAACCGATCGTATCCTTTACTTTCTCTCGGATCAAAATTCATGTTGCAAATGAGAACAATTCAGATAATGGAATGACTTTTGACCTATTAATGTTTCAGATTAAACATTAGTTCTTAGTCAATTTAATTTTTATTTTTTTTGGTACATTAGTCAATTTCATTTTATTTTAAAACTATGTTATTCCCTTGTTCCATATTGGATGATTTTATATATATATATAAGTTAAGAGTATTAATATGCACCAAAATATTGAATAGATATTCTAATTATGTTGGTATTCTTATAAAACAAAAATCAGTTGCATGTATATTCATAATAATATATTTAAAAAAAAAAAAAAAAAGAGAAAATAACAAAAACCCAGGGACAAAGAACCAAATCTGAGTGGATTATATTAGATGTTAGGTTTGATATTTCTTTTGGTTAGGAAGCTAAAAGAAAAGAAGAAAAAAAAGCTAAATAAATAAATTAACCACGGAGAAAGAAGGTTTTCATTGTGTCGTTCGTAAAAAGATCACAAACGCCTTCTAGAGAAGAAACGTGAGTGGAGGATGAGTGGAGGAGTCGGCATCTGAGGAAGCATTAAGTTTAGCGAAAAAAATTGGTACATTAATTTTTCTCTCTAAGTGTGTGATAGAAAAAAATGTTGGTATGGAAAAACAACTCCTTTATGTTTGATCATTTCACACAATTTAACAAAACTGTAATAATTAAATAGAGAAAGAATGTGATTTTACTTAATTGTGCTTAAAAAAATATTGATGGTTTATTTTGGTGTCGTTAAAGTAATAATTATTAAAATGTATAGTCGTGAAATATTGCATCGAAAGTTGAGTATGTCATGTATTTTGATACAATTTTTTATTTTATTGGGAGCATATATACGGATGGAATAATTGTGAATTTTTTTCCGATACAATAGTGTTAATGATTAATTTATTTTAGTCTATTTTTAACTTTTTCATCCCAACACCAAAACAACCTTATATATATGAATTATGAAATAAATTTTATTTTACATTCTGTTTTGGTGTTTCAATATATTTTAATACATAAGTTCAAGTCAATCAGGCCCGATCTTGAGGGTAGGTAATGAGTGTGACGATCTGAGGTCCAATATTTTAAGGGGTCCAATTATTTTTTTTATATCTATCTACTAATATAAAAAAAATTAATACTTAAAAAAAATATAATTAAACCAAGGAAATATGTGTAGGATAATTAAAGAAAATATAATTAAGGGGCCCAATTGATAGAAAATATGATTAGGTATAATTAGCAGGATTATTAAAGAATAAATAGGCGGAGAGTTTGATTAATGCACTAGAAATTTTTGAATTTTTGCTTGATATGGTTATTTGGTACCACATTTTATTTGTTATTAATATGGTCAGCAAAAAGTTGCAATCTAAGTCTATGTGCATTGATTCTACCATAAAACAAATGGAAGTTGTGTTATTGTTTTTTGAAAAATATAGAGAGGAAGACGTGTGATTAGAAAAACACATTTTGAAGAGAACAATGAGGATCATGAACATCAATCACCGGAGAAATCTTTTAAAGTCGAGTATTTTTTTTGTTGTTGTTGATATGACAATTACTTCTTTGAAAAATAGATTTGAGGAATTGAAAACATTTGAAAATATGTGTAGGATAATTAAAGAAAATATAATTAAGGGGCCCAATTGATAGAAAATATGATTAGGTATAATTAGCAGGATTATTAAAGAATAAATAGGCGGAGAGTTTGATTAATGCATTAGAAAGTTTTGAATTTTTGCTTGATATGGTTATTTGGTACCACATTTTATTTGTTATTAATATGGTCAGCAAAAAGTTACAATCTAAGTCTATGTGCATTGATGCTACCATAAAACAAATGGAAGGTGTGTTATTGTTTTTTGAAAAATATAGAGAGGAAGACGTGTGATTAGAAAAACACATTTTGAAGAGAACAACGAGGATCATGAACATCAATCACCAGAGAAATCTTTTAAAGTCGAGTATTTTCTTGTTGTTATTGATATGACAATTACTTCTTTGAAAAATAGATTTGAGGAATTGAAAACATTTGAAAATATTTTTGAATTTTTATATGATTCACAAAAATTAAAGTCATTGGATGATTATGAGTTGAAAGAATGTTGTGTTAAATTTTACTCAACTTTCTATCTTGGCAATTTATTAGATGTTGATGTAGATGATATGTTCTCCGAATTAAGGGTGTTACAATATGTTTTGCCAACTAAAACAATATTTACCATTGATATTCTTAGATTTATCAAGTTTGCTGATTGTTATCCGAATGTATCAATTGCTTGTAGCATCGGCGGAAAGAAGTTTTTCTAAATTGAAGTTTATTAAAACCTACTTATGATAATCAATGTCACAAGAAGGATTGAATGGTTTGGCAACTTTGTCAATTGAGAAAGCTATGTTGGCGGACATTGATATTGATGGGTTTATCAATGATTTTGCATCTTAAAATAATAGAAGAAATAACTTCTTATAAATTTTTGAATAATTTTTTTTATATATTTATATATTAATGTTATGTATATTGAATGAAAGAGTTTTTATCAGGAACGAGACTGAAGTGAATATTATAAATAACTGCTACATATAAATAACTACTGCGTTTATCAAACAGTAAGTTCAAGTCAACATGATAAAGATCTGCAACATTATAATGCTCATTAAATTTATTACCAAACAAACTAAGTTCAAAGTTCAAACAGCAACTAAGCATCATAATCAAACAACAACCAACCAAGCCTCTTGGTTAATATTTAATAGGCTTAATTCATAATTTGGTCCTTTATGTTTATTTTAGCTCTCAATTTGGTCTCTTATGTTTTAAAACGTCTATGTTAGTCTATTATATTTTAATGTTACCATTAATTGGTCTCTTCCGTCAATTTTTTTTTTTAATTCCGTTAATTTTTGACACGTGGCGTACACTTGTCAAAAATTAAAGACAGCCACGTGTTAAAAATTAACGGAATTAAAAAAAAATTGACGGAAGGGACCAATTAATGGTAACGTTAAAACATAAGGGACTAACGTGAGTGTTTTAAAACATAAGAGACCAAATTAAGAACTAAAATAAACATAAGGGACCAAAGTATGAATTAAGCCTATTTAATAATATAAACTAAGTTTAAATTATCGAAATTCCAACAAATTTATCAAAATAACATAAACAAAATTTAAATTCTTCAAAACAAATTAGTAAATCCAAATTCTCCAAATTAAACAAGTTATCTCAATATGATTGGATTGGCCCGATTGAAAATGAGAAAAAATTAACACCAACTATGTAACATACTATAACTTGCTCTTTTTTTAAAAAAAAAATATTATAATTTATTCGGTTATGACCCATTCAGACTAGGCTATATTTTAAACATGTTTTATTGGACCGGGCTAAAAGTCCTGATAAAATTAAGACTAAAATTTTAAGGCTGACGTTCGGAAAAAATTTGGACCATTCAAGCCGATCCATTTTGACAATTCTGACCTTGGGACAATATATATATATATATATATATGAGCAATGCTATACGATAAAAAGTACAAGAAAGAGAAGAAATGTACTATTTTATTTTAAAAAAACTAATATTGCTATAAAATAGGAAGTTAGAGGAAATTATGGGGAGATTTATTATGGAATTGTAGGGCCATGATTTATTATTCTCTTTCTTGCTTGCTAGATTCTTACAAACAAGCATTTTCCTATATATATATATATATATATATACTAGTATTGACACCTGTGCCAAGCACGGGTTAGAAATTTTTATTTTTTTTCATCAATAAAAAAGTGTTTGTCATATACTACCTCCGTCCCATTTTATAAGAACTATTTTGACTTAAATAGACTATTTATATGTCTTGCACTTTGACCTCATTTTTCTAAAAATATATAAATGTAAATATTATCATATAAAATCTTGTTTGATTTGTTTCGATGAACATTTTAAAAATATCAAATTTCTATATTTTTTTACTAATACACAATTAAAGATATTTGTAATTAAATTTATGCATTGGCATACATGCAATACTCAAAGAGTCTACGGAGATAGTAGATGTGTGTGCGTGTGTGTGTGTGTGTGTATATATATATATGAGTTGGGATCAAATGACATCAATATATCAAACTTAGTAATATGAAAGATTCAATAATTTTTCACCGAATAATCATATTAGGAAATCAACTATTGTGAGAGAGAGAGAGAGAGAGAGAGTGTGTGTGTGTGTGTGTGTGTGTGTTCACTCTATAAGATACTACTACATTGAAAAATATAATAATTTTAGACTTTACATATATGAATTTTTCCTTTTTTTCATAAAAAAATCAATAAAACAAATGGAAGGGGTTTGTTCTAATGGAGGAGTGTAATTTTTTATGGGGTGAAGAAATCAATCAAGACCATCTAACCTTAAGTCTTGTATCTTGATTATTAGGTAAAAAATATTATAAAAGTTCAATTAAAATATTCAAAGAGACATGATTTAACAAAAGAGTGGTGATCTCTTAAAATGTGAAAAATTAAACTAAACTCACGTAAAAAATAAAGAAATTGAGACATACTTAGGCCTCGCGTCTTAGTTATTTTTATAATTAAAATATTAAAAAAAATTATCTAACAAATGAGGGTTAATCTATTACGGTGAGAAGATTTAAATCAAGCCCGTGTAAAGAGTAAAACAATTGAGACTATAATCTTAGGTCTCAATTCTTAATTATTGTTGTAAAAAATTCGATTAAAATTTCAAAATGAATTCTATCTAACAGAAGAGAGTAATTTCTTACAGTGTGGAAGAACTAAATTAAACATGTGTAAAAAATAAAGCAATTTTGACCATAACATTAGGCCTTACATCTCAATTATTCTTTTTTTTATCGTATCTCAATTATTCTTGTAAAATGTTCAATTAAAAAATTCAAGTGAGATATGATTTAACAGAAGAGTGTAATATCTTATAGAGTGAAGAACTAATTAAAGTCTGTGTAAAAAGTAAATTAATTGAGTTCATAACATTGGATCTTGCATCTTAATTATTATTATTATAAAAACTTCAATTAAAATATCAAGTAAAATTTATGCTAACGGATAGGAAGATGGTAATTTTTAAGGTGTGAAGATTTAAATAATGCCCGTGCAAAAAGTAAGACAATTTAGACCATATTCTTAGGTTTAGCGTCTTAATTTTTTTTAAGTTCAGTTAAAATTTCAAGAGGGATTTGATGTAATAGAAGAAAGTAATTTCTTACGGTGTGAAGAACTAAATTAAACATGTGTAAAAAGTAAAACAATTAGGTCTCGCAACTTAGTTATTTTTCTAAAAAAATTGAATTAAGATATCAAAAGGGATTTGATCTAACAAAAGAGGGAATGTCTTGCAGGTTTGAAGAACCAATTCAAGTCCGTGTAAAAAGTAAATCAATTGACACTATAATCTTAGGTATCGCCTCTTTATAATATTTGTTAACAGTTCAACTAAAATTTCAAGACAGATTTAATCTCATAGAAAAGAATAATTTCTTACGGTGTGAAAGACTAATCAATCTCATATATTAAGAAAACAACTTTGACCATAACCTTAAACCCCATAACTTAATTATTTTTATAAAATGTTCAAGTAAAATATTTAAAGAGATCTGATCCAACAGAAGAAGTTAATCTCTTACGACTTGAATAACTAAATGAAGACCGTGTAAAAAGTAAAACAATTGAAATCATAACATAAAGTCTCACTTTTTAATTATTTTTGCAAAAACTTCAATTAAAATATCCAGATAAATTTTGTTATAACCGAAGATGATGATCTCTTACAGATTGAAGAAATAAATAAAGTCGTCAAAAGTAAAACAATTGCGACGATGTTCTTAGGCTTATAGTATGAAGAACTAAATCAAACACATGCAATATACAAAATAAATTGGACCATAACCTTAGGTCTCACATCTTAATCATTTTTGTAAAATGTTCAATTAAAATATTCAAAATATCTGATATAACCGAAGAGGGTAATTTCTAACTGCGTGAAGAACTAAATATTGCCCATGTAAAATGTAAAGCAATTCAGATCATAACCTGATCTCTCACGATATGAAGAAATAAATAAAGCAAGTGGTAAAAGTATAACAATCGAAACCATATTCTTAAGTCCACATCTTAATTACTTTTTTTAAAAAGTTCAATTAAATTTTCAAGAGGATTTTTTTCTGAAACAATTTTAAGAGGGATTTGATATAGAGAAATGTAATTTCTTAGGGTGTGAATAACTAAATAAAACTCATGTAATGAATTCAACAATTGAGATCATGACCTTACATCTTAATTATTTTTGTAAAAATTTCAATTAAAATGTCAAAAGGATTTGATCTAACAAAAGAAGGTAATTTTTTACAGTGTGGAGAACTAAATCAAACCCATGTAAAAAGTAAAACAATTGAAACTACTCCAATTTTAGGTCTCAAGTCTTAATTATCTTTGTAAAATGTTCGATCAAAATTTCAACAAAAAATTTATCTTAGGTCTCATCTCGAGTCTTAATTATTTATTTTGTTATCATAATCCCAATATGTATCAATAACTCATCCTAATCCTTTTTTTTTTTTGAGTTAAGATAAATTTAAGTATGATGCACCGTTTATTTTTATTTTTTTTGGCTCTGCTAATTCTCTACTTTTTCTTTTTTAAGTTAAAATGAATTTTAACTAGTATGGACACCCGTGCCAAGCACGGGCTAGAAATTCTTTTTTTTTTTTATAAATTTTAAAAATGCTTATTATATATATATATATATATATATATATATATATATATATATATATATTTTGAAATTAATTAATATTTTAGAAGTGAAAAATTGCCCGTATTATATATAAGTTAGCTTTCATTTATAAAAATATATTGATTTTCGATTTTTTTTTTGTTAGAATTAACGATTTTGACTTTAATGTGCACATATATTTCTTTTATTCTTGTTTTGGTAGAAAATTTAATTAATCTATCAAAAGGATTTTGTTCTAATGGAAGAGAATACTCTTTTATGGGATGAAGAACTCATTCAAGAACATCTAACCTTAAGCCTTGTATCTTGACTATTAGGTAAAAAAATTTCTATTAAATATCAAAATGTATTTGATCTAACGGAAAGAACTAAATCAAGCCGGTGTAAAAAGTAAAACATAATTAAAACCAAAATATTAAACCTCACATCTTTATTATTTTTTGTAAAAAAGTTCAATTAAAATATTCAAAGAGATATCCGGTCAAACGGAAGAGGCGTAATCTCTTAAAGTGTGAAGAGCTAAATTAAACTCACGTAAAAAATTAAGAAATTGAGACGATATCCTTAGACCTCGAATCTTAGTTATTTTTATAAAATGTTCAATTAAAATATTAAAAGGAGTTTGATATAACAAATTAATGAGGGTTAATCTCTTACGTTAGAAAGAAATAAAATCAGGCCCAATATAAAAATAAAGCAATTGAGATAAAAATCTTAGTACTTCTGAATTGTTTTTGTAAATAGTTCAATTAAAATTTAAAGAGGGATTACATCTATCTAATAGAAGAAAATAATTTCTTACAGTGTGAAGAACTAAATTAAACCTCTGCAAAAAGTAAAGCTCGTAATCTTTTACATCTCAGTTATTCTTGTAAAATGTTAAATTAAATTTTCAAGAGAGATCTGAACTAACGGAAGAGTTTAATCTCTTACCGCGTGAAAAACTAAATAATATCCGTGTAAAAAGTAAAGTAATTGAGATAATAACCTTAAGTCCCGCATCTTAATTATTTTCTAAAAACTTTAATTAAAATATCAAGAAAAATGTATTCTAACAAAAAATTGTAATCTCTTAAGGTGTGAAGAAATAAATAAAGACCGTGTAAAAAGTAAAGTAATTGAGACTGTATTCTTAGGTCTTGCGTCTTAAATTTTTCTTTTTTAAAAGTTCAAGTGAAATTTCAAGAGGGGTTTGGTGTAATAGAAGGGACTAAATTTTTACGGTGAGAATAACTAAATCAAACATGTGTAAAAAGTAAAACAATTGAGACCATAACCCTAGGTCTCACAATTTAATTATTTTTGTAAATTATTTTTATTAATATATCAAAATGAATTTCATATAACATAACAGAATAATCTCTTACAGGTGTGAAGAACTTATTTAAACTCGTGTAAAAAGTAAATTAATTGACACTATAATATAAGGTCTCGCTTTTTTTTATAATACTTGTAAAAAGTTCAATTAAAATTTCAAGAGAGATTTCCTCTAACAGATAAGAGTAATTTATTACGGTGTGAAGAACTAATCAATCTCGTATAATAAGTAAAACAACTGGACCATAACCTCAGGTCTCATAATGTAACGCCCCAACAAAAAAATATCTAGAATATTTAGTCGAAGCATTAAAACTGGAATCTGAGTACATTAATTAAAGGAAGATATAACTGAATAACATATTACCATTAAAATAACGAAAATATTTGATACAGACAGCGGAAACGAAACTACAGAAAATAACAAGCTAAATAACAACAAGGATGAAGACTAAGTCTTCAAAGCTGACAATCCAAGCATAGCTCCAATCGTCAGGTCCAACCTGGTCCCTGCTCCGAAATAACCTGTCTTACCTATATCAAAAAGGGAGTGGGGTGAGACAGTCACTTCGTCCCAGTGAGTTCTACTACCCTCCTAAAGGCTAATAAGCCGGGGCACCTAATCAGTCCATAAAACTAGCTAACATTATAATATCATGAACATAATTGATTAAAGTGTAACACACAAAATATCTTATTGATTTTATTCCGCTAAGACACTTCGAGGTGAGCATGTCTCGAAGGTCCGCCATATCCGCTGACCGATTCGACCACGGCATTAAGCTCACAATCATTTTCCTAATGGGTTGTTCCATTGGAAGCCCATAAGCAGCATACTAAACCGCACATGATTGACTGATTCTAAATTGATTAACATACTACCATATTATCCCAAAACCCGGGGAACATACAAACTTAATTTCTAAGTTATCCCTAATTTCAGAATTGTGCCTGACTTTCCGTACCATATTAAAAACATTATACATCTGCAATATATCTTCCTCAGATAATGATATAAAACGAGTGAACAACCATTTTTAAAATAGGAAAAGTGAGGCAACTCTGGGTTAGCTCGCTACGGCGAGTCAACAAGCTCGCCATGGCGAACTTACAGGTACTGGCCTAAACAACTCGCTAGGCGAGCTAGAGCTCGCCATGGCGAAGTTCTTCAGCCCAGAACCTTGAGCTCGCCATGAGTGCTCGCTAACAGATCGCTATGGCGAGTTAAGTCAGAAAGACCCCTGTTTTACGAATTTTCAATATTTTCAAAGATTCACCTACAACCAAACTCTGAGAAAGTGCAGTTATATAATATAGTCAATATATAACAGAATAGAAGAGAATTTGGGAGCTAATTCTCCTCACACAATTAATTCCTTATTTCTTAAGTTAACATGCAAATTCATAAATTAAGGGAATTCTAACTAAACTAGCCTAAGAACCCACCTGTTAATAGAGCTTTGATTCTTGCTTTTGGCTCTTTAACAGCTACCAAATTCCTCGGCTACACCCACGAATCCATTTGATAGAATTTTGAAGATGTGGAGAGTGAGGATGAACTTCCTAATCTGCTTGTTTTGGAAGACAGCAATTGCAGCACCCAGAACTCAGGATACTCAACATGCAAGATAGCTCGGATTTATTATAAAGGAAAGCACGAATTCAGGATGAAATGAGTGAGTTTAAGTTGGCCCTTACCTAGTTCTTAGTTTGCAAGAATGAGAGTGGAGATAATTCTGACTTATGCTATTGGTATGGGCTCGGCTTGACAGGGCGCGAAAAGGACAGTAGGAGCTCACCAAACGACCCGAAAACGAAGAAATTGAGCTGAAGAGTAATTCCTCATCCTGTCTAACTCGCCATGGCGAGTAGAACAGCTTGCCATGGCGAGTTGCTTCAGCTTAGCAACATCACCAACGCGTTTTTGTAGCACTTTTAAAAAGTTTCGCCCTTTTCTTCGACCCAGAACATTTCCAATGCTGCAGGACTCGTATATTCGAAGATTAATGCACATGCAACAGGGTATTCAAGCATGGGTTGAGATTGAGGGTGAAATGGAAAGAGAAAGTTCAAAGTGGAGCTTTGAAAAGGAAATGAAGAGATGGCTTTGTTTTGATTTCTGTTTTCTGATGATTGCATGTGATGAATTTCAATGTTGTAAGGCTGTCACAGTGTAGTGTTCACAAGGTGAAGACAAGATTCTAGTGTTTGGAAGAATTTTGGATTCATGAAAGTATAGAGTTATTATTGTTAGCTCTAGGGAGAGAGAGTAGAGAGTTGTTTAAGGAGTTGGTTTTCTGAACTGAGTTATGAGAAGGGAAAGAACAGTTCAGCCCAACTTAAAGGAACTAGCTTGCATGAGTTCTAATTGGTTCCTCAAGTGGTGAATGGATGAGTCACAAGGAAGAGAAGGAATGGGGAAGTGTTGATTCTTCTTGCTAGATTAATTCACATTTGTGGGATTAAGGTTTTGTGTGTAGTTTAGATTTAATTAAAAATCCAATTTACACCTAATTCACCTAATTCCCACATTTAAATTAATTTAAAACTCCTTCACTTAATTCAAATTTTAATAGAAAATTTCTAATTAAAATTAGCTAAGTGATTTAGAATTCGGGGATGTTACAATCTACCCCCGTTGAAGAAATTTCGTCCTCGAAATTCAGAAATTTAACTTTAGGAAAGATATGAATAACTTTTCCCATACCAGGTTTCTGTTCCTAAGTGAGTTAGTCGTCATGAGACTGAGCTCATTCGACCTGGAATATTTGGAATTAGCTTGTTCCAAAGGATCTTAACTTCATCATCGACTATACGAACTGGATTCGGCTGATAAGTTAATGCTGACTGAACATCAATCTCTAAAGAGTGATAAAGATAGGGAATGAGTTTCCGATGTTGAGATACATGAACACGTCGTATAACCCTGACAAGGGTAGAATTTCTTCGTTTGAAAACACCTTGTAATTCCAACTTTGGTGTTATTCTCAAGGACTCTCGTTTAACTTTTATTCCTTGGAATAAAAGTTTCCTCTCTCCAAGGTTCATTCGTCCAAATTTGATGTTCGCCTACTCTCGCGCTGCGCACTCTGATCTGACTACTCATAGTCGCCCATTGACCAAGTGCGTCAACATGTCCTTACTCCAATTGTTAGACCATAATGACGCACCATTTCCAATTAACTTCTACCGATAATACCTCGTTTATTGGATATCTCCACAAGGTAACACTTGGGCATACCGTAATTATTATCATTATTCCACACTGCACTTCCACATGTCGGTATCTGGCCTGGTTGTTGCTATATAAATAGCTGAACGGAATAAGTTTAGGTATTGAAGGTGACAATTCAAAATCTTTATCTTCGAGATTTTTCTCAATTCCGAACGCTGCAGCTCGCGACACGTCGCACGTACCACTGTCCCGTTCATGTCGTTAAAATACTCCAGGATAGATTAATATATAAATCGAGCGAAGAACGATTAGGCACTACAGATTCTTTTGCCAATGAGTTAAACTCATCTGCAACTGATTCCATAGTACTTTAGAATTTTCCACCTACTATTTCAATCCATCCTAGCACAACACTGTGGTCGAGTAGTACATTTAACATATCATGAACTGAGGTTCGAATTCTTCCTTCAATGATATGGTTAGGTTGGCTGGATAATTCACTGATAGGTTGGCATGAAAGAATTTGGCTGAAGTGACTGGATTCTAATGATGGCTGACTAGATACGGAAGATTTGTACACTCAACACAGAGAATGGCTTTAAATCCTTCATTCACCATAGTCAATGTGTCAGCGTACGAATTGAATTCGCAACAAGGAAACTCTTATACTCTACACGAGGAATTTGATTAGTGATGATCTGAATTCATCGTTGATAAGGTTCAGGGAACCGAATCAGTTGATAGAGAATGAAATGGTTCAAACTCGATTTCAGAGATTAGTTCGGAGGAGATATCTAGTTACTAATACTTATACTAACCCCTATTTCTATATAACTGGAAAGATCTGAGACTTAACTAGAATTTAGCTGATAAGACCCCAAAAGATCAAACAATACAATTGAATTAAGGATGAATCGTTCAGATGCTACTGACACTGAACAGAATAGTTCGGCGGATAATTGACTAATGATATGGATTAAAAGATTGATACGATGAGTGAGAGCTTGAACTGAATTTACACGTGTCCTCTCCAGATAACTGGACTCCATGAATTATATTCAGTTACTAACAGCGTAACTGAAAGGGCTGAAAGATTGAACAGGATTACTTGTAAGTAAAATCTCGCAAGGTTGGTATAACTGAACGATGTCGAAAATTTTTTTGGAAGTTTATCTTTCAACTACTCCGGTTGATAATTATGTTTGACAGATGATAAGGTACGAGAAGGAATTATCTGTCTGGAACATAAGCAGACAAGTTAGGGAATGAACCTGTTCCATGTTCTCATGTCTAATGGATACCCAATCCGACATAGTTTGGTTCGATGAACTTAGCTTATCAAAGGTCCGAAGGAATGGTCATGAAAATTGGAATTTTAACCTCTAATGGTTCAGGCTCAAACAGGTTATTGATAGGCACTCCTAGAGGAAAATCTGGCTGACTCTAACAGATCCCTAACTCGAAGGTCCGAACAGTTACAAGTGCTGAGTGGTTGGTAACGGATAAATCCAACTTAGTTATTTTCGATACAAGGGAACTTACATAGGTAAACAACGATTTGATCTAGATGGACGAAAACGCTAATGATAGTTCCTAAGTTGCTAATCTTATTGAGGCTTGAATGCTAGTGATACGATACTAAGGTAGATTTCAAGAGACTAACTGCTTTATTGTAACGAGTTCCTATTAGTAATGTACTAGATGATAATATAATGGCTGGCATCAAAGGAAATTAATAACACGGGGGTTCAACTTAGTTTCTCCCACAAGGTATCTACCTAAGCCACGACACTAAGCTGCTAATGTAGGGGATGCGTGATAGTGCTAAGTAACTACCTGGCAACTAAGTTTGGTCAAGAATTGCTTCTACTTGTCATTCCGGGTGAGGTTATGATCCAAATGATTTGTTGTGATCTCCAAGGTAACGTGTTAGACGTCCTATAGTAGTTCTCTAAGTGGTAACAGGACAGATCGAAAGGTAAGAAGGTGTTGAATCGAAGGCAGTCTAACTCAACTATTTCCTATATGCTTGGTTGAGTATTTGATGACACTAAGTTATAAGCTTAAGATAATGGAGTAATTACACCTAATAAGTTGATATGGTAAAAGTTTAGAAGATGAAATTCTTAACTGTTGCATCTAATACTGCTCAACCTTTAGTGATAAGGTACAACTATGGTTGTTACTTACAAGGGCTAGTTCGGTTAGTTCTTGTTTCTATTCCTCGCGAATGATGCCTTATGAATTAAGTTAGGTATCTACATGGTGTTGAAGAATACTTCCTAACTGTTACTCTAACCAAAATTGGTCTCTAATAGTTTGCTGAGTTAACTGACCTAAGCTGGTATCGAAAAAGAAATCCTATTTGTTATGTTAAACCGATCCTGACTTCTAACGGTATGGTAGGAATACGAGTTTCGATGTTGAAAAGCTAAATTATTCTTAGGGAGGCATTAAGAGTCGGCTTCCTATAGGATAATCTATTGGGAAGTTCTCAGATGAGTGTGTTACTATGGGTGAATATTCCAACTTGGTTTCTCTAGTATGGTATTGAACAGATCTAACAACACCGGTGAATCTTGCGGCTGAAAGGTAAGGCTAGGTATTCAGGAAGAGTCTTGATTTATTGTGGGTTGAATCTTGATTGGCTCACATGTTTCTCGTAAACATGTTCACCAGGAGATAGAGTTATTCTCAGGTTCGAAAAAGTTCGCCTGGCACACAGTGTCAGTTGGATACTGTTATAACCTACACTATTACATGTTTCCATGAATAAGTCTAATTCGAGCGATTAGTACTTCCATCAAATTGTTCTTACTTCTCCATAATCTTAACAATTGCTCCCTTACTATCTCCAGGATTTCTTACTACTACTGGTCTTAATCCATATAATCCATCTTAACTCTTGGTATACTTGTTGGCGTTAAACCACTTACTCCTTCAGTCCTATCTATTTCAGCTCTAACATCCGATTAGAGGAAATTCTCGCCAACGATTGCTTCAGAATTGCATCTCCACTACGATCTTCTTACTTAACCACCGTGGTCCACTTCGGTTCTCAACCGTAATACCCTGCCTACCATGCACAATACTGAGTTGATCAGACTCAGCACGCGATGGTTTCAGCGTAAACAGTCCAGACTCCCAAGGGTCCGTACTACTAAGGAAGGAATTGTAATGACTCACGGCAAGGTCCGATACTAGATCGACCTGCTCTGATACCAATTGTAACGCCCCAACAAAAAAATATCTAGAATATTTAGTCGAAGCATTAAAACTGGAATCTGAGTACATTAATTAAAGGAAGATATAACTGAATAACATATTACCATTAAAATAACGAAAATATTTGATACAGACAGCGGAAACGAAACTACAGAAAATAACAAGCTAAATAACAACAAGGATGAAGACTAAGTCTTCAAAGCTGACAATCCAAGCATAGCTCCAATCGTCAGGTCCAACCTGGTCCCTGCTCCGAAATAACCTGTCTTACCTATATCAAAAAGGGAGTGGGGTGAGACAGTCACTTCGTCCCAGTGAGTTCTACTACCCTCCTAAAGGCTAATAAGCCGGGGCACCTAATCAGTCCATAAAACTAGCTAACATTATAATATCATGAACATAATTGATTAAAGTGTAACACACAAAATATCTTATTGATTTTATTCCGCTAAGACACTTCGAGGTGAGCATGTCTCGAAGGTCCGCCATATCCGCTGACCGATTCGACCACGGCATTAAGCTCACAATCATTTTCCTAATGGGTTGTTCCATTGGAAGCCCATAAGCAGCATACTAAACCGCACATGATTGACTGATTCTAAATTGATTAACATACTACCATATTATCCCAAAACCCGGGGAACATACAAACTTAATTTCTAAGTTATCCCTAATTTCAGAATTGTGCCTGACTTTCCGTACCATATTAAAAACATTATACATCTGCAATATATCTTCCTCAGATAATGATATAAAACGAGTGAACAACCATTTTTAAAATAGGAAAAGTGAGGCAACTCTGGGTTAGCTCGCTACGGCGAGTCAACAAGCTCGCCATGGCGAACTTACAGGTACTGGCCTAAACAACTCGCTAGGCGAGCTAGAGCTCGCCATGGCGAAGTTCTTCAGCCCAGAACCTTGAGCTCGCCATGAGTGCTCGCTAACAGATCGCTATGGCGAGTTAAGTCAGAAAGACCCCTGTTTTACGAATTTTCAATATTTTCAAAGATTCACCTACAACCAAACTCTGAGAAAGTGCAGTTATATAATATAGTCAATATATAACAGAATAGAAGAGAATTTGGGAGCTAATTCTCCTCACACAATTAATTCCTTATTTCTTAAGTTAACATGCAAATTCATAAATTAAGGGAATTCTAACTAAACTAGCCTAAGAACCCACCTGTTAATAGAGCTTTGATTCTTGCTTTTGGCTCTTTAACAGCTACCAAATTCCTCGGCTACACCCACGAATCCATTTGATAGAATTTTGAAGATGTGGAGAGTGAGGATGAACTTCCTAATCTGCTTGTTTTGGAAGACAGCAATTGCAGCACCCAGAACTCAGGATACTCAACATGCAAGATAGCTCGGATTTATTATAAAGGAAAGCACGAATTCAGGATGAAATGAGTGAGTTTAAGTTGGCCCTTACCTAGTTCTTAGTTTGCAAGAATGAGAGTGGAGATAATTCTGACTTATGCTATTGGTATGGGCTCGGCTTGACAGGGCGCGAAAAGGACAGTAGGAGCTCACCAAACGACCCGAAAACGAAGAAATTGAGCTGAAGAGTAATTCCTCATCCTGTCTAACTCGCCATGGCGAGTAGAACAGCTTGCCATGGCGAGTTGCTTCAGCTTAGCAACATCACCAACGCGTTTTTGTAGCACTTTTAAAAAGTTTCGCCCTTTTCTTCGACCCAGAACATTTCCAATGCTGCAGGACTCGTATATTCGAAGATTAATGCACATGCAACAGGGTATTCAAGCATGGGTTGAGATTGAGGGTGAAATGGAAAGAGAAAGTTCAAAGTGGAGCTTTGAAAAGGAAATGAAGAGATGGCTTTGTTTTGATTTCTGTTTTCTGATGATTGCATGTGATGAATTTCAATGTTGTAAGGCTGTCACAGTGTAGTGTTCACAAGGTGAAGACAAGATTCTAGTGTTTGGAAGAATTTTGGATTCATGAAAGTATAGAGTTATTATTGTTAGCTCTAGGGAGAGAGAGTAGAGAGTTGTTTAAGGAGTTGGTTTTCTGAACTGAGTTATGAGAAGGGAAAGAACAGTTCAGCCCAACTTAAAGGAACTAGCTTGCATGAGTTCTAATTGGTTCCTCAAGTGGTGAATGGATGAGTCACAAGGAAGAGAAGGAATGGGGAAGTGTTGATTCTTCTTGCTAGATTAATTCACATTTGTGGGATTAAGGTTTTGTGTGTAGTTTAGATTTAATTAAAAATCCAATTTACACCTAATTCACCTAATTCCCACATTTAAATTAATTTAAAACTCCTTCACTTAATTCAAATTTTAATAGAAAATTTCTAATTAAAATTAGCTAAGTGATTTAGAATTCGGGGATGTTACACATAACTTATTTATATAAAATATTCAAGTAAATTATTCAAAGAGATATGATCCAATGGAAGAGGGTAATCGCTCTTACGACTTTAAGAACTATATGAAGTCTGAGTAAAAAGTAAAGCAATTGATATCATAACCTAAGTTCTCAATAATTAATTATTTTTGTAAAAAATTCAATTAAAATATGTAGAGAAATTTGTTCTAACGGAAGATGACAATCTCTTACATTGTGAAGAACTAAATCAAACATGTGTAAAAAGTAAAACAATTGAGACCATAACCCTAGGTCTCATATTTTAATTTTTTTTTTGTAATTTTTTTGATTAAGATATCAAAATGAATCTCATATAACATAAGAGGATAATCTCTTACATGTGTAAAAAATTTATTCAAGCTCATGTAAGAAGTAAATCAATTTACACTATAATCATAGGTCTCGCTTTTTTATAATACTTGTAAAAAGTTCAATTAAAATTTCAAGAGAGATTTGCTCTAACAGAAAAGAGTATTTTATTATGGTGTGAAGAACTAATCAATCTCGTGTAATAAGTAAAACAACTGGACCATAACCTTAGGCCTCCTAACTTATTTATTTATATAAAATGTTCAAGTAAATTATTTAAAGATATATGATCCAATGGAAAAGGGTAATCGCTCTTACGACTTGAAGAACTAAATGAAGCCCGAGAAAAAAATAAAGCAATTGATATCATAAGGTCTCAATTATTAATTATTTTTGTAAACACTTCAATTAAAATATCCAGAGAAATTTGTTCTAACAGAAGATGATAATCTCTTACATTATGAAGAACTAAATCAAACATGTGTAAAAAGTAAAACAATTGAGACCATAACTATAGGTCTGACATTTTAATTATTTTTGTAAATTTTTTGGTTAAGATATCAAAATGAATTTCATATAAGATAACAGAATAATCTTTTACAGGTGTGAAGAACTTATTTAAGCTCGTGTAAAAAGTAAATCAATTGACACTATAATATAAGGTCTCGCTTTTTTTTTATAATACTTGTAAAAAGTTCAATTAAAATTTCAAGAGAGATTTGCTCTAACAGAAAATAGTATTTTATTACGGTGTGAAGAACTAATCAATCTCGTGTAATAAGTAAAACAACTGAACCATAACCTTAGGCCTCATAACTTATTTATTTATATAAAATGTTCAAGTAAATTATTCAAAGAGATATGATCCAATGAAATAGGGTAATCGCTCTTACGACTTGAAGAACTAAATGAAGGCCGAGAAAAAAAGTAAAGCAATTGATATCATAACCTAAGGTCTCAATTATTAATTATTTTTGTAAAAACTTCAATTAAAATATCTAGAGAAATTTGTTCTAACGGAAGATGATAATCTCTTAAATTATGCAAAATTAAATCAAACATGTGTAAAAAGTAAAACAATTGAGACCATAACTATATGTCTCACATTTTAATTATTTTTGTAAATTATTTTTTTAAGATATCAAAATGAATTTCATTTAACATAACAGAATAATCTTTTACAGGTGTGAAGAACTTATTTAAGCTCGTGTAAAAAGTAAATCAATTGACACTATAATATAAGGTCTCGCTTTTTTTTATAATACTTGTAAAAAGTTCAATTAAAATTTCAAGAGAAATTTGCTCTAACAGAAAATAGTATTTTATTACGGTGTGAAGAACTAATCAATATCGTGTAATAAGTAAAACAATTGGACCATAACCTTAGGCCTCATAACGTATTTATTTATATGAAATGTTCAAGTAAATTATTCAAAGAGATATGATCCAATGGAAGAGGGTAATCGCTCTTATGATTTGAAGAACTAAATGAAGCCCGAGTAAAAAGTAAAGCAATTGATATCATAACCTAAGGTCTTAATTATTAATTATTTTTGTAAAAACTTCAATTAAAATATCCAGAGAAATTTGTTCTATCGGAAGATGATAATCTCTTACATTATGAAAAACTAAATCAAACATGTGTAAAAAGTAAAACAATTGAGACCATAACTCTAGATTTCACATTTTAATTATTTTTGTAATTTTTTTTATTAAAATATCAAAATGAATTTCATATAACATAAGAGGATAATTTCTTACAGGTGTGAAGAACTTATTCAAGCTCGTGTAAAATGTAAATCAATTGACACTATAATCTTAAGTCTCGCTTTTTTATAATACTTGTAAAAAGTTCAATTAAAATTTCAAGAGAGGTTTGCTTTAACAGAAAAGAGTAATTTATTACGGTGTAAATAACTAATCAATCTCGTGTAATAAGTAAAACAACCGAAGCATAACCTTAGGCCTTGTAACTTATTTATTATATAAAATGTTCAAGTAAATTATTCAAAGAGATATGATCCAATGAAAGAGGGTAATCGCTCTTACGACTTGAAGAACTAAATGAAGCTCGAGTAAAAAGTAAAGCAATTGATATCTTTACCTAATGTCTCAATTAATAATTATTTTTGTAAAAACTTCAATTAAAATATCCAGAGAAATTTGTTTTAAAGGAAGATGATAATCTCTTATGATATAAAGAAATAAATAAAGTCGTCAAAAGTAAAACATTTGAGACAATATTCTTAGGCATTTCTTGATCAAATAGTTCAATTAAAATTTTAAGATGAATTTGAACAAATCGAAGACAATAATTTCTTGCGGTGTGAAAAATAAAATCAAGCCCGTGTAAAAAATAAAAACAACTGAAACCATAACTTTAGGCCTTACATCTTAATTTTTTTTACAAAATTTTCAATTAAAATATCAAAAAGAATTTAATCTAACAGAAAAGGGTAATCTATTACGGTGTGAAAAATTAAATCAAACGTATGTAAAAAGTAAAGACAATTGAGACTATAATCTTATGTCTTGCATCTTAATTATATGCGTAAAATATTCGTTTAAAATTTCAAGAGATATTTGATCTAATAGGAGAGAGTAATTTCTTATAGTATGAATAATTAAATCAAACTCGTGTAATATACAAAACAACATGAACATAACTTTAGGTCTCACATCTTAATTATTTTTATAAAATGTTCCATTAAAATATTCAAAGATATATGAACTAACGGAAGTGATTTATTTCTAATTGCGTAAAGAATTAATAAAGCTCGTGTAAAAATTTAAATGAAGTTGATTAAAAGATGAAAATGTATGTTTTAATATTAGGGGGAAGGGGGATGAAATTCAAATTTCTTTCAAGGGAGAAGAGAGTAATTTTCTCTAATATATTTTGTATAAGAGATGAGGAAAGTATATATTTTAACATAAAAGGGAAGAGTAATGTAATTTAAGCACCTCTCAAGAGAGGATAATGTAATTTACTATAATATATATTATCTTTTAATTAATTTTTGTTTGTTTTTTTATTTTGTAAGGTTTGTTATTATTTTTTTGGGCAATACGTACATTGAATAATTGGTAAAAAAAAAAACAAACCAAGGCAATTTTATTATTTTGTTTGAGAATAGATTCTTTTTTGTACTTATCCTATAGAATTCATCTCAATCTTAATATCATATTATTTTTTTGTTTCACAATAGATTCAATAATTGATAAAAAAATAAAAAGCAAGGCAAAAAAAAAGGAAAAAAAATCATAAAATTATTGTTTTGTTGTTAGTGGGAATTGAACCGTGTCCCTTTAGGTCGTAAAGAAAAGACACATAGGCGCCACATCAATAAAATAATGCCACATATAAATTTTCTCCTTGAGAATAAACGTGAGAATGACAAGTGTACTATTTACTTTGAGTAAGGTAAATAATAATAGTATAGATTCGAATTGTCAAATTGATCTGAAGCTACATTATTTATTTTATTGAGTTATGCTAATCCTCAATGTTTATTTTTTCAGTTATTTATTTTATTTTTTCTTTTTTGAGTTAAGATAAATTTAAGTCAAGTCAAATTGATCTGAAGCTATGATCCATCATATTTTTTTGAGTTATGCTAATGCTCTATATTTTTTTTTTTTTAGTTACTTATTTTGTTATGCCAATCCTCAATATTATTTTAGTTTTTTGAGTTATTTATTTTGTTATGCTAATCTTAATATGTATCAATCAAAACAAATTTGATTTGCTATGAATTGTTCTAGTTTTTGTTTGTTATAATTTATTCATAGTTTTTTTTTTGTTATAATAGATTCATGGATTTGATAAATAATGAAAAAAAAAATTAAATTAAAATATTTTCTTGTTATTGGAAATTAATAATTGAGACCTTAGGTTATGATATCAATTGCTTCTGTTTTTCTCTAAGCTAACTTTCATTCATAAAAATATAATGTTTTTCTGTAATTTAGAAGTGAAAAATTGCCCGAGTTATATATGAGTTAGTTTTCATTCATAAAAATATATTGATTTTGGACTTTTTTTGTTAGAATTAATGATTTTAAATTTTAATGTGCACATATATTTATTTGATTCTTATTTTGGTAGAAAATTTAATTAATCTATCAAGAGGGTTTTGTTCTAATGGATGAGGATAATCTTTTATGGGATGAAGAACTCATTCAAGAGCATCTAACCTTAAGCCTTGTATCTTGACTATTAGGTAAAAAAAATTCTATTAAATATCAAAATGTATTTGATCTAACGGAAAGAACTAAAGCAAGCCGGTGTAAAAAGTAAAACATAATTGAAACCAAAATCTTAAACCTCGCATCTTTATTATTTTTTGTAAAAAAGTTCAATTAAAATATTCAAAGAGTTATTCGATCAAACGGAAGAGGCGTAATCTCTTAAAGTGTGAAGAACTAAATTAAACTCACGTAAAAAAATTAAGAAATTGAGACGATATCCTTAGACCTCGAATCTTAGTTATTTTTATAAAATGTTCAATTAAAATATTAAAAGGAGTTTGATCTAACAAATGAGGGTTAATCTCTTACGGTAGAAAGACTTAAAACCAGGCCCGTGTATTAAAAAAAATCAATTGAGACCATAATCTTAGGTCTTCTTAATTGTTTTTGTAAAGAACTCAATTAAAATTTTAAGAGGGATTACATCTAGCTAACAGAAGAAAGTAATTTCTTACAGTGTGAAGAACTAAATTAAGCTTCTGTAAAAAGTAAAGCTTGTAATCTTTTACATATCAGTTATTCTTGTAAAATGTTAAATTAAATTTTCAAGAGAGATTTAAACTAATGAAAGAGTGTAATCTCTTACAGCGTGAAAAACTAAATAATGTCCGTGTAAAAAGTAAAGTAATTGAGATCATAATCTTAGATCCCGCATCTTAATTATCTTTTTAAAACTTCAATTAAAATATCAAGATAAATTTATTCTAACGGAAAATTGTAATCTCTTAAGGTCTGAAAAAATAAATAAAGACCGGGTAAAAAGTAAAGCAATTGAGACTGTATTCTAAGGTCTTAAATTTTTCTTTTTTAAAAGTTCAAGTGAAATTTCAAGAGGAATTTGATGTAATAGAAGGGACTAATTTTTTACGGTGTGAAGAAATAAATCAAACATGTGTAAAAAGTAAAACAATTGAGACCATAACCTTAGGTCTCACATTTTAATTATTTTTGTAAATTTTTTTTTATTAAGATATCAAAATGAATTTCATATAACATAAGAGAATAATCTCTTACAGGTGTGAAGAACTTATTCAAGCTCGTGTAAAAAGTAAATCAATTGATGATATAATATAAGGTCTCGCTTTTTTTATAATACTTGTAAAAAGTTCAATTAAAATTTCAAGAGAGATTTGCTCTAACAGAAAAGAGTATTTTATTATGGTGTGAAGAATTAATCAATCTCGTGTAATAAGTAAAACAACTGGTTCATAACCTTAGGCCTCATAACTTGTTTATTTATATAAAATGTTCAAGTAAAATATTCAAAGAGATATGATCCAACGGAAGAGGGTAATCGCTCTTACGACTTGAAGAACTAAATGAAGTCCGAGTAAAAAAGTAAAGCAATTGATACCATAACTTAAGGTCTCAATTATTAATTATTTTTGTAAAAACATCAATTAAAATATCCAGATAAATTTGTTCTAACGGAAGATGATAATCTCTTACATTGCGAAGAACTAAATCAAACATGTGTAAAAAGTAAAACAATTGAGACCATAACCCTAGGTCTAACATTTTAATTATTTTTGTAATTTTTTTGATTAAGATATCAAAAAGAATTTCATATAGCATAAGAGTATAATCTATTACAGGTGTGAAGAACTTATTCAAGCTCGTGTACAAAGTAAATCAATTGACACTATAATCTTATGTCTCGCTTTTTTATAATACTTGTAAAAAGTTAAATTAAAATTTCAAGAGAGATTTGCTCTAATAGAAAAGAGTATTTTATTACGGTGTGAAGAACTAATCAACCTCATGTAATAAGTAAAACAACTGGACCATAACCTTAGGCCTCATAATTTATTTATTTATATAAAATGTTCAAGTAAATTATCCAAAGAGATATGATCCAATGAAATAGGGTAATCGCTCTTACGACTTGAAGAACTAAATGAAGCCAGAGTAAAAAGTAAAACAATTGATATCATAACCCAAGGTCTCAATTATTAATTATTTTTGTAAAAACTTTAATTAAAATATCCAAAGAAATTTGTTCTGACGGAAGATGATAATCTCTTACGGCGTAAAGAAATAAATAAAGCCGTCAAAAGTAAAACATCTGAGACAATATTCTTAGGCATTTCTTGATCAAATAGTTCAATTAAAATTTCTTGTAAAAAGTTTAATTAAAATTTTAAGATGAATTTGATCAAATAGAAGAGAGTAATTTCTTGCGGTGTGAAAAACAAAATCAAGGTCGTGTAAAAAAAATAAATTGAAACTATAACCTTAGGCCTTGCATCTTAATTTTTTTTACAAAATTTTCAATTAAAATATCAAAAAGTATTTAATCTAACAGAAAAGGGTAATCTATTACGGTGTGAAGAATTAAATCAAACGTATGTAAAAAGTAAAGACAATTGAGACTATAATCTTATGTCTCGCGTCTTAATTATATGCGTAAAATATTCGGTTAAAATTTCAAGAGATAATTGATCTAATAGGAGAGAGTAATTTATTATAGTACGAAGAACAAAATCAAACCCGTGCAATACATTGAATAATTGGTAAAAAAAACAAATCAAGGCAATTATATTTTTTTTGTTTGACAATAGATTCTTTTTTTAGTACTTATCCTATAGAATTCATCCCAATCTTCTATATTATTATTTTTTTCACAATAAATTCAATAATTTGTAAAAAAAAATAAAAAGCAAGGCAAAATAAAAAAGAAAAAAAATCATAAAATTAATATTTTGTTGTCAGTGGGAATTGAACCGTGTCATTGGATGATTCACAAAAATTAAAGTCATTGGATGATTATTAGTTGAAAGAATGTTGTGTTAAATTTTACTCAACTTTTTATCTTGGCAATTTATCAGATGTTGATGTAGATGATATGTTCTCCGAATTAAGGGTGTTACAATATGTTTTGCCAACTGAAACAATGTTTACCATTGATATTCTTAGATTTATCAAGTTTGCTGATTGTTATCCGAATGTATCAATTGCTTGTAGCATCGGCGGAAAGAAGTTTTTCTAAATTGAAGTTTATTAAAACCTACTTTAGATAATCAATGTCACAAGAAGGATTGAATGGTTTGGCAACTTTGTCAATTGAGAAAGCTATGTTGGCGGACATTGATGTTGATGGGCTTATCAAGGATTTTGCATCTCAAAATAATAGAAGAAATAACTTCTTATGAATTTTTGAATAATTTTTTTTTATATATTTATGTATTAATGCTATGTATATTGAATGAAAGAGTTTTTATCAGGAACGAAGTGAATATTATAAATAACTGCTACATATAAATAACTACTGCGTTTATCAAACAGTAAGTTCAAGTCAACATGATAAAGATCTGCAACATTATAATGCTCATTAAATTTATTACCAAACAAACTAAGTTCAAAGTTCAAACAGCAACTAAGCATCATAATCAAACAACAACCAACCAAGCCTCTTGGTTAATATTTAATAGACTTAATTCATAATTTGGTCCTTTATGTTTATTTTAGCTCTCAATTTGGTCCCTTATGTTTTAAAACGTCTATTCTAGTCCCTTATGTTTTAATGTTACCATTAATTGGTCCCTTCCGTCAATTTTTTTTTAATTCCGTTAATTTTTGACACGTGGCGTACACTTGTCAAAAATTAAAGACAGCCACGTGTCAAAAATTAACGGAATTAAAAAAAAATTGACGGAAGGGACCAATTAATGGTAACGTTAAAACATAAGGGACTAACGTGAGTATTTTAAAACATAAGGGACCAAATTGAGAACTAAAATAAACATAAGGGACCAAAGTATGAATTAAGCCTATTTAATAATATAAATTAAGTTTAAATTATCGAAATTCCAACAAATTTATCAAAATAACATGAACAAAATTTAAATTCTTCAAAACAAATTAGTAAATCCAAATTCTCCAAATTAAACAAGTTATCTCAATATGATTGGATTGGCCCGATTGAAAATGAGAAAAAATTAACACCAACTATGTAACATACTATAACTTGCTCTTTTTTTTTAAAAAAAATATTATAATTTATTCGGTTATGACCCATTCAGACTAGGCTATATTTTAAACAGGTTTTATTGGACCGGGCTAAAAGTCCTGATAAAATTAAGACTAAAATTTTAAGGCTGACGTTCGGAAAAAATTTGGACCATTCAAGCCGACCCATTTTGACAATTCTGATCTTGGGACAATATATATATATATATATATATATATGAGCAATGCTATATGATAAAAAAGTACAAGAAAGAGAAGAAATGTACTATTTTATTTTTAAAAAACTAATATTGCTATAAAATAGGAAGTTAGAGGAAATTATGGGGAGATTGATTATGGAATTGTAGGGCCATGATTTATTATTCTCTTTCTTGCTTGTTAGATTCTTACAAACAAGCATTTCCCTATATATATATATATATATATATTCAAGTACCACTAGTATGCATGAAGTTGAATGCTGCTAAAGGTGATCATCATACCATAAAAATTTTTAGTTTTCCATAAAAATTGACACCTTACTTCTATATCTTAGACTGGACATCATCCCATACCATAACATTTTTTTCCATAAAAATTATACTCTCAGCACATTGGCTCTGCAAACAACTTGAACATGTGGTTCACTTCGGCTGTTTGGCTAAACATTAGACTTCTATTTATGCAATGAAATTTAACAATTTTTTGAATAAAATGGTGTATATTTAAATGTTTGGCCTGATTGAGTGCAATTATAATCTAATGGAACCTACTTTATTTAGTTTGTTGTTGTTGGGTTTTTGGTGGGAGTTGGCGATACGAATGAGATTAGGATAGTTGTCTGGCCAAGTAATTGCAGATCTTGTGGATTCAGTTAACACAGAAAATTGGAGAGCGACTCAACAGCTGGAAATATCAATATTCAATACTATCTATTTAAGGACCTACTCGGAAGGAAAGCATTCATACCTTGAATATACACATACTTTGAATTTATTTTGACCATCATATGGGCCTCTAGTCAACTATGACTGTTCGTAAGTAGTCTAATTAAAATGAGTTAATGAACTATCCTCTGATTCCATATATAAAAAATGTTCACTTCATTTTAGACAATAATATAAAAAGTAAGAGAGTAGCGGGTATTAAAGGATCTTTAAGGCATATCAATTAGGTTGGCACATCCAAAGATCCTCATCTAACATAGAGGTTTGATAACAAACCTTTTGCTAACCAGCAATCTTATATTCGCATTTCGAAACAACCTTGAAGAGATACACAACTTTGAATAAGATTTGATCTTCAACTTGTAGCTCTGGAACAAGATATCCTAGATAATGCTGGGACATTTTGTTCAACATGTTACGCCTGGACATGTTAATCACCTAGTGGCAAGATGTTCTATTATAGTGTTATACCCTTCTCCTTTACTCTCAAAGTTGACCTTCCTTTTTCATTCATATTTCGACAATCAATGTGCGCTGATGTAACTGTAGTTAAGATATTATTTTTTTAGCAAATATAGTTATGATTATCGTAATTTTCAGAGTTAATAGGTGTTTAACCTCCTGCAATATGGACGAGTTTTTGTTTACCCCTGTAATATTCTTTTCCTGATTACCCCAATGTAATATGAAGATTTTGTCCTTTGCCGCCATTGCAGGAGATAAACACCTATTAATCCTAATTTTAATTATATGTTTATTACAAAATTTACATAATGTTTTTAATATATTTTATTATTATGTTTAATTTTTAGCATCTTAAATATTAATTTGATATAAATTTTATTATAACACAAGAAGGGGATCGAGTTGAATTATGTTTTCTTTTTCTTCCTTTTCTAGACTTAAAGAGTTTGAAAGGTTTTATAAAAGAGATGTTTGTAGCAGGATTAAAAAGTAAACACAAGATAGAGATAAGAGAAACACGCAAAAGATTTTTATATTGGTTCCTCTTACAAACGAGAGTAGTCCAATCCCTTTGTACTTCTAAGGAAGTTCACTATAATCACTACTGATTACAAATGCTCAAATTTCACAAGCAAGAGACTTCCTTTGGTCAAATCCACTAGCAAGAGACTAATATGCTCAAGCGCACTCGCAAAAGACTTCTTCTAACTCAAAAGAGCTTAAGAAAGATTAGATTGAACACTTGATATATTATCGAATGTATTCACAAAATACAACACATAATAAGATTTACAAGAACACTTAAGATATCTAAGAATACATAGATTGACAGAACTCTAAGTGTTTGACAACTAATGAATTTAACAGAGTATTTGCGTAGTTCAGAGGCTGATAAATCTTCTTATTCTTCAACTTGGTCTCTTTCTTATATAGGCGAGAAAAATAGAGTCGTTGAAAAATTATGGGTGCGTTTGTTTTAGATATTTTTTTTAAGAAAAAACCTATTTTTTCTTTAAAAAATCCATTTTAAAATTTTCATAGTGTTATAGATTTTTTTAAAAATCATTTTCTAAAAAATATAACTTTTAACCCCAAAATGTAAAAGCTATTTCTAAAAGCTTTTCAAGAATCTATTTTTTTTTAAAAAAAAAAAAACTAAAGAACCTAAGTGTAGGAACTTCCCTTTTTTTTTAAAAAAAATATTATTTTTATGATTGTAAACAAACACAAAGTAGCTTTAGATTTTTTTCAAAATCCCTACAAAAAAATATCGAGATTTAAAAAAAAAATTCACTTTTTTTAAAGCTTAAACAAGCGCACCCTATATATGTTGAGAAGTTTGTTTGATGCATTGGAACTTATAGAGAGTTGATAAGCTTTTCTTGAAAGTGAATTTGAAATCTTTTGCAAGATGGTTAATAACGGTTTCCTTGTTTTTCACCTTGAAAATATTGTCTATATCATTTGAAGAAAAATACAGTCACGCTTGTTGACAAGACAACTATCTTTCTACTTTATCATTTTCACAAGTCAAACCTTTTAGATGCTTTCTTGTCTCATAAAAGTCTGAGCTTCTTTAGTCTGATTCACCCAGAGTCTGTTGTCCCGGAGTCTGATACTCTCATACTCTGATCTTCCAGAATCTGATGCATCCAGAGTCCACGCTTCAAATTTTGATGACATATTCAGAGTCCATTTTTATGCTTCCAGCTTCTCAAGGATGTTTTATGCCCTTGAGTGCATTTGTAAATTTTATTTACTAATCCTGCACACTTAAGGAAATATTAGCATGTCCAATTGTAATTTTAATACTTTGTTATCATCAAAACCATTAGAGGGATTAACAAATCAATTTTGTTCCAACACTCGCCGCGGCAGAAACAAGTAAAGGTCATTTCTAGCCAAATCCGAACCAAATTGAAGCAATCGATGGTCACATAAATACGACGATGATGGAGATCCAAAAATCCAACCGTCGTTAAAGAAAGATCTAAACACCGCCAACAACTACGCCAACAGCCACCCAAGCAACACCAAACCACCAATAGATCTGAGTAACCAACACCGCCATTAACGAGACTTTGACGTAACATAGTTAATCACTTCATAGGCAAAAACAAATCCACTGTGAAACAAAACCACACCATATCAAAGCAGCACGAGATCAGCAAAGAGAAGCCTCAAAGCCGCAAATCCTTTAAACGGGCAAAGTGGTCCGCGCGGCGGAAGAACATCGGCAACCACTATAATAACCCTGAAAGGGATAAAAAAACCACGTCGGAGAAACAACGATCTGCAAATGAAACAACAACCAAACGTCTGCATCAGTAAAAGCACGTCGGAGCAAGGTTGAAGATGACTCCGACGGCGGCGATCACAATGGAATTTTAAAGAGATGCTGCCATGACCGACACTTTGATAAAATATGAATTCAATTTTCAAGTATTATAAGTTTACACATGTAGGCTTCCACTTCAACGTAAAAAATATACTAATAAATATATAAAATAAAATAAAATTTCAGCATATAAAAATTTATTTATTTGATAAATTAAAAGTGAAGTTCACTTATTCATTTTGAAAATGTATAATTCTAACAAAAATAAATGAATAAATAATGTTTATAAAATATACTATGTTACTGTAATAAGTTTAAATTATTATTCAACCAAACAATTTCATTATCTTATCAATCAGAAGTTATATAATATCCATTATTTTACCACCAAACTATCAGCTTATCGACTAAACATTCAAAAAAATATTTTGATTTTATTTTTTAAAACGCATTTATCCTCATCCCCAAAGCCGCAGGCACTGCCAGTACGACTCTCCAACTTCACCGGCAAACCTCCATACTCTATCCACACTCCTCAGTCCTCACGCATCGCATGTTAGATGTTTGTAATATTGTCTCAATGGCACTTTCTCCATTTCAACCCCACCCTTTCCCTCGCACCTTAATAATCCATTCACCACCAACAACACCACCCTTCTCTTTTTCCTCCTTCAATTCATACTTCAAAAAATTCCCTACTCTTTGCACCACCCCTTCTTCCACAACACACCACCCTCTCCCTTCTCCCAACTTCTCCCCCAATTCCTCTCATTTCAATGAAATCCTTCTTCAAACCATCCAATCATCTTCCTTCGATTCCATCACAACCGTTCTTAAACAAATGAAATCTTCTGGTTTCATCCCAAACGCCGACACTTTCTTTACTCTAATTCAAGGTTTGACCAATTTTCACCAAATTGAAGACGTGCTTAATATCATGGAAAATGAATTACGTTTTTACAATTTTGCTTTGAATGCTCTTGTTGAAGATAATAAGCTTAAGCTAGTTGAAATGTTGCATTCCAAGATGATTCGTGATGGTATTGTTTTTGATGTTTCTATTTTCAATGTTTTGATTAAGGCTTTGTGTAAAGCTCATCAATTAAGACCTGCTCTTTTGATGCTTGAGGATATGGTGAATCATCATGGGTTGAACCCTGATGAGAAAACTTTCACTACGTTGATGCAGGGTTTTATTGAAGAAGGTGATTTTAATGGTGCTTTGAAGATCAAAAAACAAATGGTGGAGTATGGTTGTTTCTTTACAGATGTTACTGTCAATGTTTTGGTTGGTGGTTTTTGCAAAGACGGTCGTGTTGAGGAAGCTCTTAGATTTGTTCATGAGGTTTCTAAGGAGGATGGGTTTTATCCTAATCAGGTTACTTTTAATTCTTTGGTCAATGGGTTTTGTAGAATTGGAGATTTTAATAATGCTTTGAAAATTGTGGATTTAATGATTGAGAAAGGGTTTGATCCTGATGTGTATACATATAACTCTTTGATATCTAGAATGTGTAAATTAGGTGAATTGGATGAGGCAATAGAAATTTTGCAACAGATGATTATGAGAAATTGTTCTCCAAACATTGTAACTTACAATACACTTATTAGCACTTTGTGTAAGGAGAATGAAATTGAAGCCGCATCTGAACTTGCCCAAATTCTTGTTAGTACGGGGATGTTGCCGGATGTTTGTACGTTCAATACTTTGATAAAGGGTCTCTGCTCGACTAAGAACCGAGAGATGGCGATGGAGCTGTTTGAGGAGATGAAGATGAAAGGGTGTCAACCCGACGAGTTCACGTACAGTATATTGATTGATAGTTTATGTTCTGAAAGGAGGCTTAAAGAAGCATTGATGCTGTTGAAAGAAATGGAATTGAGTGGCTGTGCTAGGAATGTGGTGGTGTACAACACTTTGATTGATGGTTTTTGTAAAAGCAAAAGGGTTGAAGAAGCCGAGGAGATCTTTGATCAGATGGAACTTCAGGGAGTGTCGAGAAATTTGGTAACATATAACACCCTTCTTGATGGTCTTTGTAAAAGCAAGAGAGTCGAAGATGCTTATCAACTTATGGATCAGATGATAATGGAAGGAATAAAGCCTGACAAGTTCACTTATAATTCATTGCTTGATTATTTCTGCAAAGTTAGAGATATAGAGAAAGCAGCTGATATTGTGCAAATTATGACTTCAAATGGGTGTGAACCGGATATTTATACCTATAGTATGCTTATTGGTGGACTATGTAAATCTGGTAGAGTAGGGGTTGCAACTAAGCTTCTTCGATCAGTCCAGATGAAAGGTATCGTCTTGACTCCACATGCTTATAACCCTGTGATTCAAGCATTATTCAAAAGGAAGAGAACAAAAGAAGCCATGAGGCTTTTCAGAGAAATGATGGAAGAGGGTTATCAACCAGATGCTCTAACATACAAGATTATTTTCGATGGACTGTGTAACGGTGGAGGACCGATACAAGAGGCTGTTAATTTTACAGTTGAGATGTTGGAGAAAGGAATATTGCCAGAGTTTCCATCTTTCGGTTATTTGGCGGAAGGGCTTTGTTCTTTATCAATGGAGGACACTCTCATTGAACTGATCAATATGGCGATGGAGAAAGCAAAAATGTCGGAAAGGGAAACATCTATGATCAAAGGCTTCCTCAAGATACGGAAATTTAACGATGCGCTGGCCAATCTTGCTGGTATATTGGATAGGCGAAATCCCAGAAGATATTGATTGAGTGGTGACAACTTTGTTGTGACTTGTAAGTTGTAACTGCACTTTGTGTTGCCTGATTGTGTAACTGGGAAGCACTACAGTGCATAAAGAGGCTGGAGAATATGGTGGATTAATTAAAAATCTGGGCTCGAAGCTAAATTACAGAATTGGAGTCGATACATTTCAGCACTAGCGGCTTTCATCATCCTGTTCTTGTCACTTTTCTTTCAGCCTCAAATGTTTCCTGTTTCAGGGAAAATGCGAACATGAAACTTGTAGCTGTACTTGTAGCTGTGGTGGCATTCATATGAATGTTTTTCTTAACAGATATTTTAAAATATACTATAAGAGAAGAGTTCATTCGGTTCCTAATTTTAACTTCTTATGCCAATGAGTTCTGAGTTTTCTACTTTAAATCTCCATCATTTACTATACTGATTAAGTTTTATACTCTGAATTGACCTATGAATACAATAGTTTTCATTGTAATTCAGAAGAGTAAACTGGAATAAATAGTTATCAGGAAATAAAACTACATACTAATAACACAACAAAGTTTAATTAAAATATAGTTGCATTATTATGCCTTTTTCTTCTATAGTTAAAAGCAAAAGGAGATAAATCTATTAGTTTACCCAACACTACAACATCTCCAATCAAACGTTGGTTGTTGAATTAACCAAACAGTTAATAGTATATTACATCTCAACAATATATGAGTAATTCAACAATCTAGATTTGGTTTGAGAGGTTTATGAAGAAGCTCTGAGGTGGTTGAAATTGACTATTCTGGTAACCTAAGAATCATAATATTTTCATGAAGGAACTTGGTCATCCTTTAAGATGGTCTTATGTCCCTGTTGCTAAGACTTCTAATAGTGCTCGAGTCAAGCTGTCAGTACATTATTTTTGTTTTCTCTTTCTCATACTTGCTGCAATTGTAGTCAGTTGGTGTGGGCATGTAGGTATGCACTGCAATGAACAATGCATTTGTTTTTATATGACCTATTTCTCACGTAAAATATATTAAAATTGTCATCAACTGCTTTCAACCAATGATCGAGGATTGCATAAAGTAAACTACTTCTTGAGTGTAGTTAGAACTGTGTGTCTTCCACGATATAAAATAATGTGAGATTTTGTAATATTTGAATAACGTTAAAATATTTGAGTCTTTGTATTAAAAAAAAAGACTGTATTGTTTATTTTTGTTTGACACTTTCACTCTTTATCTGAATAAGCAAAAAGACCTCACTTTAATGTTCGGTCTAGACCCCCTTTAGCGTTTCCTTTAGCGTTGGGTTGACTCTTCTCTACGAAAAAAAGATCATCCTATAACAAACTGTTTCAGCCAATAGCTTGTCCCAAAAAATTAATTAATTAGTAACAACAGGACTACAAGTTTAAAACTGACAGAAACACAGATTGTATATGCCACAAACCATAACATAGGAACAATAGAAGCTTAAGGTGCAATAGACTACATGTCAAAAACTTGGAAAATCAAGTCTGTAATTAACCAAGTTGAACATCAGACAAACTATAGACAAATTCCATATGAGAATTCCTATTCAGTCAGAATAGTTTAATTGGCACGGCTTTGGAATACATCAAGCCCCATCTCAGTAGGATCAGTTGCTTGCAACTCAATTTGAATTCCATCAAGCTCCCTCTTGAACCTTTCTTTGGAGCTGGCATAAATCATCTTGCTCCTTACCCTAGAAATATCAGGGCACCTTCAAACACAAGCAACAAAATAATAAACTTAGATTAAAATCAATCATAAAAAATGGAGTATCCAAACTTAAAAGTTAACTGTTGCTTCAAGAGCAAAAAAGTTGAGATTACCATGCTATGAAGAAAATTCTGCTTTTCTGGCAATTCTCCTCAGTGACAAAATCAAAATCATAAACAGCATACCGACACTCGTCAGCAGGAAGATTGGCAGTGAAATCATCATAACCATTTGCAGGCTCGCCAACCTTGTCCACAACAACTTGCTTCTGCTTTTCCTCAATCTTATAAATGATATACCGGTAGGTCCTCTTTGCCTTCAGCTCCAAAAACTTTAACTTGCACTCATCATTCACGGCCATACCTGATGCTGCGTTTGCCTGTAAAGTTTCACATAAATCAATAAGCAGATCGTATTTAACTCTAGGAAATTTCACAATACACACTTGCAACCCTAAAAATACGCAGCAGATCAACATCCCCATTGGAATACATTATATAGCATCATCAATCAACAACAAAAACAACCAGGTCTTATTTCAATAGATGAAGTCAACTACAATTATCATCAACAGACCTGGATTGCCTACAGTTGGAGAATAAATTTATCAGATGGTCCAAATTTAAAGCTCGGTAAACAAATAAACATCATAAATCGCTAATCAAAATCGGATGGCTAAGATCTTGCTGCAGTCACTATTTGATAGTAGGGAATCCATTTCCCTCATCAACAACATATGCAAGTATTCAATCATCAATCAAGCCCAAATTACCTGTAATCAGAAATTCCAATAGCTGCTGCAGTCAACTAATCCAAGCCATCAAATATAAATGGACAAGATCATAACTTAACGATCCAATTTTCATCAACGGCCGAGATCATAACTGCAGTGATAGCTAACCGCGGAGAATCCTGTTAGGAATCACGGGATCGAAGAGATGAAGATCACATTCATAGGAGAAGTAAGCTTGAGAGCTTGAAATGAAGGAAAACTTCAGAGTATTCATATTGAATTATAGAAAAAGATAGATGAAAAATATACAAAGTAGTCCTATTTATAGGATCTAATTACCTCAACTAATGAATAACCAACTATAACTACTTTCTAACTAACTAACTAACATCAACAAACTAACTAACTATCATTATTCTTAATAGCCTCCCTCAAACTCAACATTGGGAAATTTACCAATTTGAGTTTGAATTACAATGCTAAAACCCAAACAAAAAAAAAAAAACAAATCATTGAATTTTTTGGCTTGCAGTACATTCCTGCAAATCATAGATTCCAAACAGAACCGCAAGCAAATCAAACCTTCACACTATATACCAAGAACTAGCATAGATCTGCGCAACAAATTACAAATAAATTTCCTTGTGCATAGTCTAGGTAATGAGCCATGAATCGGCACAGCCATATTGAGTCTTGAAGCCCATAATCTCCAAACAAATCTGAACTAGTCCAACTTCCTATCTGTGGCAGCAGCAAATGCACTACTGAGAGTGAGAATAACTAAGGCTTCTTGATTTTGCATAGAAACATAATATTATATGATCTATAAAATCACTAAGCTCATTAGTATATTGAAGAATAGTTCTTGAATCTTCAATGCAGAGAAAACCAAAACCTCCAATTACTCTAATAAAATAGACATAGAAGTTAAACATTTTTTGCTGAGTTTGAACTTTGAACCAAATTCCAAAGGAAATGGAACAATTTCCATCTAAGCTGCAACTGACATTGTTCATCAAATAGAAAAATTCTTCCAAAACCAAAATTGTGGATTTCCAACCTTTAGCAAGTTCCACTTTAGCAAAGGAAGCCACCGTAATTGGTAATCAACTTCCTCGCCTTGCCATAAGGTCTCACTGATAGAGAAAATAGCCTGGACTTTCTTCACCTTCAAACTGAACTAATATGGAGACAGGAGTATCAAGCCATCATATGTTGTTATCACAAGATTACTGCCATTGTTTCCACCGGGATCAAAAATGAAAATACAACCACAAACAGTGGAAGAAGAAATACAGGTGACAGAAAATAGAGAAATGGAAAACCCAAATCCAAAATGTAGTAGTAGAGTCAAAATTGAAGCTTTTCCACCGGGATCAAACACAAAATTAACGTACTGTGAAGGATATGCAGAGATCATATTTGTCTGTCGATCCATTTTCTTCGGCGATGATTCGGCGGTTGCCGAAACGACGTCGAAAGACAAAATGTGCATTCTGTTTGTAGCAATCTTTAGGCATTTCTTCTTGCAAAAATTAAAATTGAGATCTTTTGTGAAAATCCCACCAGGATCAAAGACAAAATCAGTGACAACATTCTTTCGTTTCTTTGTAGTAACACGTACAGACTCCATAATCTCAGGCCCAAGAGATGAGAAATTGCTCTCTTGTGATTTCATTGCTTCTTCGTTGACATTGACACAGTAACCTCCAAGCATCTTTTCTTTGAAGATACTGCAACTTGATGCAAGAATGCATATGATTTCACCGATCTTGATGCTTCCGTCGTCGATTGTTGGCTCGATCGAGATCACCGGGGTCACATGTATGGAATTCGAGTTGCCAAAGATCCCAAAATTGCCGAAAACCATAATGCATTCTTCATCCTCCATGACTTCAGATTCAAGAATCGGTTCTTGCTGCAATTGCAATTTCTGGCGGCGATGATTGTTGCTCATCGTTGGTGCGAACGCTTCATGCAGTGAAGGGAACTCTGAATTTGAGAAATTGCAGGAAACAAGATGATTGTTGTTCTTGTTGATTGCAGTTTCAAGAACATATTCTGAATTTTCATCTTTTGGTTCAGAATCGTAGTCACAGTGATCTTCATCAATGTTGTCATTTGCGGAAGCAATGTGTGAATTTGAACCAGCTCTTGATACCATGTTAGGAATCACGGGATCGAAGAGATGAAGATCACATTCATAGGAGAAGTAAGCTTGAGAGCTTGAAATGAAGGAAAACTTCAGAGTATTCATATTGAATTATAGAAAAAGATAGATGAAAAATATACAAAGTAGTCCTATTTATAGGATCTAATTACCTCAACTAATGAATAACCAACTATAACTACTTTCTAACTAACTAACTAACATCAACAAACTAACTAACTATCATTATTCTTAATAAATCCATTTCTTTTCGAAATCAAACAAACAATTCACTAATCACTATCACAATTATCACTACAGAACCAGCAAAATCAATTAGTTTAAATACAGTTACGTAAAAACACTTCTAATCAACCAAACAATCCAATGAAACTAAACGCTACACGATCATGCAAAAGCAGATTAAACTCTCAAATCAATACCAAAATCAGATCTATCAGTGAAAATAAAACAAGCAAATAAGCACTTATCAAAACACAAAACTCGTGAATAATTTATCATCAGATCAACCACGAATCCAAATTAAACTCCACAAAAGCAGAATTAATAACTTGCAAAAAAAAAAACAGTTCAAAAATAAAATAAAATAAAAATTAAAGAACGCGATGAACAAATATTGCCGATAAATTTCTATCAAAACTCCGAATCGCTCATCCGTTTTGGTTGGGAACTGTGGAATATTTCCCGTTTAGCGAAAATTCACAGTTACGAAGAACAGCAAAGAAAGAAAAAAAAACTGCAGAGAAAAGAGCGCGAAGAGAGTGATGAAAAAAAAATCTAACCATTTCTTTTTCTCGGCTTGAAACTTGATAAGAAATGGTTCGTTCAAGAAAGGAATGAACGAAAAATAAAATGTTGATAATGGTTCGGAGAAATTGAATTTTTATTTATAGAGAGAAAATGGAATGGTAAAATGGAGAATAAACAGTGCCACCTGTCGTACCATACGTGTGAGAATTGATTGTGCTTTTTGACTAGTTTGGCTTGAATTGAATGAATCTATCGGCTCCGTTTCTGTGCGTCACAAAAACGGCATCACTTTTTCTTTATTGAGATTCCCAACCACCTTCAACCATGCATATAGTATTTTACAGCATTCACAATGTAAATTCTCAACCACATTATCCAAATCATTTATTTATAATTTTTTAATAATTAGTACCTAATTTTTTTTGGTGGGCTATAATAGTACCTAATTTGTACCAAAAAAAAAATAATAGTACCTAATAATCATTTAATTCCTCCAACTCAACACTTGTTAAAAATTTTTAAATGGATCTCATTAATAACATATTTTATCAATAACATTACATCATTAAAAGCGGATCCCATAAAAGTAATATAGATATCAATGCTTATTTAAGAAGCAATACTTATTATGTATTATTTTCTGTTTTGCTCCAATGGAAGTACCTATTAGGTACTGGTGCTTTAAAAAATAAGTACTACATACCATTGGAAATGGTCTTGGATCCTCTCTAATTTTCTCTCCAATACGATCTTAACCATTCGTTTGCTTATTTTCTCTCTCTTCTTAAGTATTACAGTATTTTATTCTTTTTAATTTAATAATCATTAGATTAAGAAAATGAGAGAAAATATTAGAGAGAAAATTGGAGAGGATCCAAATCCATCTTTGGAGGGAATAAGATTTGATGCGGTTCTGCGTCATGCAGTAACGCAGCTTAACCGTCCGAATAGATTTGATGGATAAAAGGAATGGTGTTGTGTGAAAAACTTTTCACACCATTCTGTTTTTTCCTTCGTTATCACTTCCACCAGTGTGGTTTTGTCACAGTGATTTGGATCGATACAATAACTCAAGGGGCACTTTTTGTATCCTCATTAGGATCAATATGATATGATTATCCTAATAGAATGATGTCAAACTCAAACCTATAAGTTCCCTCTAGGAAAAACTTGGCTGGAGAAAGATTGCGTAATTTTTTTTTACCAATCTCACAAAACCTCGGCTGCACAACTTGACGGGGAGGAAGATTGTGAATTTTTTTTTACCAATATCACCACTTCCTCCGCTGCAAAATTGTACATGTCCGACAATTTTTTGGATTTTGCTTCCTGCACAGGTTCGAACCGCCGAGAGTTCAAGCCGGAGAGGGAACTTAAAGTGGCAAGAGGTGTATGTGCCTTTTTTTTTTTCCATTATGTGGTGCTTCCAATTTGGCTAAAGACAAAAATTCTTACAATAGTTTGAGAACATTTGAGGCCCAATTCTTAGTGAGCTCAAAAGTCGTCTATTTGTCCCGCTCATGAGCAATTTTATTCCCACCCTGCCTAACCCACTTTATTGAGGCATTTGGAATATAAGAGTTTTTTCTCGCACCCCCTGTGTCACTCAAGCACCCCCGATCTTCTCGAATATCCCCTCGCGCTACTTAGGCAGTGGTGTGTAATGTAGTATTTGTTTTCTACATAGCGAACTTGTCGACTGTGAAAAAACTCAGCCGTGAATGCGGTCAAAAGGTGTTGCCACGTGGCCAAACGTGCTTGACCACGTGAGAGGCAGTAAATAGTGTTTGACCAATGAAAATGAAACAAAATTTGTATAAAAGGAATGGTGATGTGTGAAAAACTTTTCACACCATTATGTTTTTCCCTCGTTATCACTCCCATCGGTGTGGTTTTGTCACAGTGATTTGGACCGATACGATAATTCACGGGGAACTTTTTGTATCCTCATTAGGATCAATATGATTATCCCAATATAATGATGTCAATCCTATAAGTTCCCTCTAGGAAAAACTTGGCTGGAGAAGGATTGCGTAAATTTTTTTTTACCAATCTCACAACTACCTCGGCTGCACAACTTGACGGAGAGGAAGATTGTGGAATTTTTTTTATCAATCTCACCACTTCCTCCACTGCAAAATTGTACAGGTCCGACAATTTTATGGATTTTGCTTCCTGCACAGATCCGAATTTCGAATTGCCGAGAGTTCAAGCCGGAGAGGAAACTTAAAATGGCAAGAGGTGTATGTGCCTTTTTTTTCCCGTTATGTTGTGCTTCCAATTTGGTTTAGAGTTGTTTTTAATATTCATAATTCACACTCTACTGAGTAGAATGAGTTCGTATCCACAAGGACAGCGCCTATGTTACTAAGCTTATCATTGCATCCACTTTATGAGTTGGGATAGTTTTAGATTCAAGAAATAGAGAATATAACTGGAAAAAAAAAAAAAAGACAAGTTGAGAGGATAGGTTAAGTAGTTGAAATCCCTTCCTTATTCCTGTTGGGTAAGTGGTGCTATATCGTTGACTATTCTTTTATATTATTGGTGAACTAATATATTTAGTAATAACAGTGTACGGTAATTACCCTAATTACGAGTATGATGAATCTTAATTAATAGAACAAGGAACCCGTGTTGAACACGTTGTCACATTCCTATGCTAATGATTAGACTCTAAATATGTAGTCAATTAAATTTGGTTGCATTAGTTCATTAACCCTTAACTACTATTGTGACTAAGCTATTGTCTAATTGATCGGGGTTAGCCGCTGGTTTTTAGGCACAATACTAGGTATCACTAACCCTAAGAGCGTTAGCTGCCAGTTTTGAGGCACAAAGTAAGGTCATCGTACTACGATGAATCAATCGTACTGCGATGCTTGGATTTGCTTCAAAAATATAACTGATCTTGTGCATTTTTACCAGCTTGTGCACCAAGTAAAGCCATCGTACCACACGATACATGTCATCGTGATACGATGCAAATATTTCTTTTAAAAATAAAACTTGTGTTATCTTAGCCAACAAGCAGCTCCATCGTGCTACAATGAGACTGCAAAATTACGTTTTTGCTTCAACACGAAAGTTGTAGCTCTTCATCTTAGCTTTTCAACACAACTGACCGCGCCTCAATCTGATACTCGTAGCTCAAGTTATGGTCCGCAGACTGAGACTTGCATATTTTCTTTCTTTTAGCCTCTTTTCATGCATTTTCTTCAATTTTTGACTTCTTGGATAAGTAGCTTTGTTTCTTTAAGTTTTTGCCTTGTAATTGGCCTAAAAATAATACTAAACTAATAATAAATAATACTAAAAACATCATAGAAATTACTGTCATCAAATGTAAATAATGATAAAAAATTATTATTAGAATTCTTCTCCTTAAATTTTCTTTACAAAAAACTTATCACTAATGAATATACCCTAACAATGTAATTTTGGTTGCACTTGTGTCAAATCAATTTTTCAAAAATTAAAATATAAATTTAACCATATTAAACAAATTAAAATATTATCTAAACATCAAAGTATAATTAGATCCATGAATTTGTTATTTGATATCTCGAAATTATACGAACTAAAAAAATACTCCGTAATATATTTAATAAATAAATTTTCCAGAAAAATTCCTTTTCATACATTGTTACTCTTGGACCACATGCGACAAGTCTATTCGCCAAACATAAAGTGAACCCAATCAATTAATATTAACCTAATTCAAACTTCAAAGTAATATACTCCCTTGTCATAATCTATTACTATACATAAAAAGTATACAAATATTTGGGATGACTTTTTCATTATTCCTATCTTACCCTTAAAAAAAACTACTGAAATATTATATGGGTGTGCATCACATTCACATGCTAGTTTATAAGAAAAATAATTCAATTTTATTTGTCCTACATTATAAACAAAGACTAATTTTTCAGATTTATTTTTATGAAATTAGCAATTAATTTGATTTCTCTCTTCTTTTTATCATAATCAATAAAAAAATTATAGGTTCTAATAACATCTTGGTCCTTATAAGTACATAATTTTTTGTTTTAATCCATGTATCATTTTTTGTTGCAAATATTGTTGGTTTTAGTCAATCCCATTAAAAAAGTCCGCGTTTGAAGTTAATTGGTAACTAATTAGCTAAAAACACATTGGGGAGGGATGAAAATCAACAAAATTTGCACATTTAGAAGTATATTTGCAACAAAAAATGATACATGAATTAAAATAAAAAATTAACATACTTATAGGGACCAAAAAATTATTTAAGCAAAATTATATTTTACATATTCTCATAAAACTTATTTTAAAGAAAATAAAGAAGTCATAATTCAAATTATGTTTTTGTTAACTTTTTTTCTTATAAGTTGAGATAGAGGGATTTTTTTTTAAGAGATAGATGGAGTTACTATAAACACGGGTATAAATAGATCAAAAACCACTACCAAAAAAAAATAAATAAACATATCAAAAACTCAATTATATGGTTCGGATCAAAAATCATACTGAACCAATTGAAAACCGATGAAGTTTGATTCGATTTTCATTTTCAATTACAAGAACGAATGAACAAACCGAAACAAACCAAGTTAATAAATTTTTTAAACAACTCACATCTATTAAAAAATAAAACAAGGTCAACTACTTATGTAGGGTTGGGAATAGACCAAGCGACCTCCAGGGGTCTGCGGCCTGACATGGTCTGGTCTGTTTATTAAAAAGGCCAGATTCAGGCTTTTAAAAAACCCCATTTATATAAATAGGTCAGACTTAGGCTTTTAAAAATGCCTGCAAAGCCTGTTAGGCCGACCTGTTTATATTTAATTATTATTATTATTATTTATATAATTGTTTATAAAAAAATATTTATTAGACAAAATATATTTGTTTTTCTTTTGACAAAGACAAATTATATTTGTTAGGCAAAATAGAAATTATTGTGCTAAGCATTTTATTAATTTTTTCTTAATGTTGTAAAAATTATAAAAATTTAAATGTAAAATAGGCTTTTAAACAGACTATCAGGCCAGACCAGACTTTAAACAGGTACATGTCAGGCCAAAAAAAGAAGCATTTGATAGGCCGCAAGCCAAACTTAGATTTGAAAAAAAATCATAGGCCAGGCTCAGACCTATCAAAGCCTGACCTGGCCTGGCTGTTCCCAACCCTACTTGTATGTCTTGCTCTCATCTATCTTATCTCATGTTATTTTTTATTTTATATTTTTACGTTGCAACTTTATATTTTAGCTCAATTTTTAGATTAATACTAATTTGTTCATTATTTTGGTTATATAATCAAACACAAAAACTGTAACAAAGAAAAATCAAACACAAAAGCTAGTTTGATAAGTTATATAACATGTTATATAATCAAATAGAGCCACTAGAATAAACATGTTTTGGTTATAGAATGTTTGATTTTAGTTATTGATTTTGATTTAATGTTTTTACAACGGTTTAAACATGTTTTGGTTATATAATTAAACTACCAATTAATTATATAAATGAGAACTTATTAGATGAACTTATGGGGGAAAATGTACTTGTATTTGATAAATTTATAGGAAAAATAATTATATTTTGTATTTGATGAACTTATGAAAAAAGAATATATCGGAAAAAAAATAATAACATGAAATATATCGAAAAAAATACACAATAAAAATCGATGAAAGTATTCGAACCAAACCGATAAGTTTGATTCAAATTCATTTGTGTACGACATTAAAAACCGACTCAAACTGAACCAATCAAAACTTCATTGGTTTGAACATTAAATTCAATCAAAACCGACCAAAACCGATCCTAGTACGCCCTTATCTACAAACCTACGACTACAAGTACAAAATTGGTTCCGTAAAAAAAATGTACAAAAATTCTTACACATGTGTTAATTTTTTTTGTTTACAATAAGATGAAGATCGAACTCAGAACCTATAACATGCTACCTAAACCCTTTACCGCTGGACAAAACTAGTGGCTTACACGTGTGTTAACTTGCAGGACACTTCATCACAGAAAAACGGCTGATGAAGGCGGCCGTTAGATCCCACAGTTCATGCCACGTCGCAAAACAATATAGGCCGAAATTCCAGTAGGTCCCATCTCTTTATCCATCTCTCTTCTCGTCCCTTCCAAAAGTTCGTGATTCATGACGACAATTTTAATTTATTTATTCATTTTTCTTTTTCACTAAACTCTTCGCTCTCTTCTTTTCTTTTCATTTTTTCCATATAAAACTTGAAATCTCAACCACGAACCAAGCTTTTCGCTTCACTTTCTTTCCCGCACTCTCACTTTTCTCTCTCTACCTTTCGTCCTAAACCAAACCCTAACACTCTTCTCTTTCCAATTTCTTTCACTGCACTCTCAGATCTGTTACTCAATTACTAGATTCATATCGATTTCAGGTCTTTTTTCAATTTTCTTTCAATTTTACCGAATAAACGTTTTTCGATTTGAGTTTTTGGAATTTTTTTGATCGGTGTAGATTTGTAATAATTCTTGTTGTTTCTTTCTATCTTCAAATTAATTGAATTAAACGGTTAAGCGGTTATTTTCGATTCAAACGTTCATATCGGAACTTTTTGTGGAATCACCGATTGGATTATTGTTTGGTTGTTTGGTTTTTTGTTTTTATTTCTATTTTTGTGTTTTTTGTCGTGTTTGTTACTGATAATTGATCGAAAATTGTTTCTAATTATGGATTTTATGTCCAGGCGTTGATTGGATACGAATCTGGAGTGAACTTAAGCGAAAATTCGAGTCTGGCATTGATTTATTCATGGATGCTGTGCGGTGGTTTTGATTTTCTGGTAGTTATTGCACGGTTTGAATTCTCAGAGGCTCTGTTTTTCTATTTTGATGGGAGAAGAAGTTGTGTGTGTGCAAGCATTGGAAGATGAAAGAACGGAAAATAAAGAGGAATCGAAGACGGAACTGAAACGTGAATATGACCAATGTGTTGCTGATACTGAACCCCATGTTTCTCCGAATAAAAAACAAGCAAAAGAAGTTTCGAACGATGAAGTGCGTTCTGAAGTTACAAATCCTAATGTTTCTTCAACAGAGCATGCACTAACCTTTCATGATATCAGTAGCCAACCCACAGAATCGGAAAATGTTAACCATGCAGAGTGTGGGGAACTTACGTCTACTTGTTTGGAAAATTCTAGTTCTCATGATACCGTGAGTGATGAAGCCGGTGATCGGAATAATGACATCAATAATGACATCAATAATAATGATAATGATAATAACAATAATACTTCTTCGAATGATAAAAGTACGGATAGCAACGATGCAGTGATGTCCCGTGTTGTGATGGAAATCCCGAAGCATGCTAGTTCAACTGGTATTAGAAAGATTACTTTTAAGTTTAGTAAAAAGAAGGAGGACTATGATAATGATTATCAAACACCTCTTGGTTATACTGATGGCAATGGCAATGGCAATGGCTATGGCTATGGCTATGGCTATGGCTATCATGGGGATGATGAATATTTGGCAAAGGATGATTCTAATAGTGGGTTTTTAGAGGGCTCATATGCCACAGGATATGTTCCTTATGAAGATTCAGATTTGTATTCTGGCAATATGGAATTGAAAATGTCAAAGAAAGTCGTCCCTAACTGCTTCCCCACAAATGTCAAAAAGCTGCTATCAACTGGTATCCTTGATGGAGCTGCAGTAAAATATATTTACAATCCCGGAAAGGTAAAGCTTGTATTATCGTGGTCTGTTTTTTATACAGTTCTGCTAGATTTCTTATATTTTTGGAATTCTTGTCAGGTTGAGCTTGATGGGATTATTGGTGGTGGTGGATATTTGTGTGGCTGTTCAATGTGCAGTTACTCTAGAGTAAGATACATGATTTATTTATCGTTATTATTGGAGTTTTTGCTCTATATTTACCAGATAGATAATGTCAATGTTGTCTCAGGTGCTCAGTGCCTATGAGTTTGAGCAGCATGCTGGTGCTAAGACTAGACATCCAAATAATCATATATTCCTAGAAAATGGAAAACCAATTTATAGCATCATACACGAAATAAAAACCACTTCAAACAGCATGCCAGATGAGATTATAAAGAATGTGGCTGGTTCATCTATCAACGAGGAATCCTTCCAGGTTTGGAAAGGTGACGATTATTTCTCTGGTTTATAATTGCATTATGGGAGCCTATAGGTTTTAGGTTCATGTTGGTCAAGTCAAATGTCTTAAAAAAGAGGGATATGTGTGCATCCAAAATGTGTTAATTTATGTGGTTTAGATTTTTGGCTGGCAAGTTATTGGTAGTCTTGAAAAGCTATCCAAAAGTTATGTGTTAATTTATGTCTTAAAAGAAGTTTTGATTTGAAACTAATGTTCAAAATACTAACCAGTGATTGTTTTATCTAACATGTATATCTAACTAGACTAAGCCTCTTGTAAATGTAAGGTAAAGAGACTACGTGCAATAGTAATAAACCCATAGGGGGTCTGATCCGTCCTTGGACCTTATCATAGTAGGAGACTAGGAGGTTTATAGCACCAGATTTAGTTCTCCTACTCTCATATCTAGTGTCATCCATTTCTTCAACGCATTGCCAAATATACTCCCCACTTGCCTTTGACTTGAGTTTCTAACATCACTTGCATTTGAAATTGTCCACAGATTCCATCTTTACATCCCTACCTAAGTCATTTTATCTTTTAGATATTGTCCACAAATTCCATCTTCCATAAAATCTACACTGGCCTTTTACTTGAGTTTCTAACATCACTTTATTGGAGATAGAAACATTTCAGTTAGTCATCTGCTTCAATATTTATTTGAGTAGCTTCTCAAAATAATTATAAATTTGGGTTTTTTCGAAAGTTTAGACAAGCAGTCTAATATTTTTAAAATTTGTTTTGTCAAAATATAAGTGATGTATTTTTTTATTTTTAAAAATCTTAATAAACACACTCTCAATCGTGTGATAGTCATCTGGTCTATCAACTAGGAGATGTATTATTGTCAATCACCAACTGTTCCAAAAGCTTAAGTTGCTAGGTGAAAGCTTATGAATGGTTTTATATCTAACAATTATCATTACACAGCATCCACGAATGGGAAGGAATAGAAATAATAAACCTAGAGTAACCCGTGCATGTTGTTTGCTGCAACTTGCATTGGTAGACATATTAGTCATATGGATGCAGACTACATATCAAATAGTAAGAGGTGTTTCTTTTGCTTTGCTTTTGGACCTGGATTTTTCTTAAATATGTTTATATGTTTTCCATGGATTCTGCAGAAAGTCTCCTACAAAGCAACAGGAAGGTTCCAACTCATAAAGGCACGCGTCATACAAACTACAGGTAAAACAGAAATAAACCCAAATTTTAAAAAAAAACTCATAATATTTAGGCTGTACTTTAAACTGAATGATATTTGACCTACACTACCCAGATTCAGTTTGAACCCAATTATCGCAGGTTCAGTTTGGCCTCGGTAATTACTCTCCACCTCATTTTAAGTGTTGTTTAAGGTTATGCACACTTATTAAGAAAATCATTCAGTATACTAATTTCCATAATAAAATGACTATAACTGAAGTAACCTTATTAATAAAGTAGTTAATGGTGTCATTAGGTGGATTTAGATACAATATACAATAAGTAAGGGTACTAGTGAAAAAGCTAATTAATGTTTCCATGATATTCTAAAACGACAAATAATACGAGACACAAATATTCTAAGTGTAACACTTATTATGGCGACGGAAGAAGTATAAACTAATTATGAATTAGATATAACTCGGGAGTGTAGGATTTAATTTCAATAAGCATTATGATTAGTTTCCTTATTTAATTAGGGTTAGGAGTCTAGGATTAAGATATATAAGGGTGTGGCTAGTGATTATTTCTCATCTCTTCTTCTTTATCAAAGATCCTATAACTTCAACTTGTAAAACTAATTCATTTGGATATGAAAAACCCTCCTTGTTAGAAGTAGTTTTTGCTGTCAATATTTTTTAAATAGTTACAGAACTTCCTGGCAAAATGTCAATGTGTTGAAGTTTAATTTTAACCACCGAGTGATTGCTCTGTTCCATGGACCCCCTTAGGAAAGAGTTATACCTGAGGCTGTTTCTGTGATTTAGCTTACTTCACTAAATCGTATGAAATGGTGCATCTGCTTGTGCTTTGAGCATAAAGCCTAACTTGGTTGCCAGTAAATTTGCTTACATAATTCGTCCTAAGGTTTTCAGTTGCCACTGATTTGAGGATTTAAGACTTGGTTTTTGTTAAATTGAACTCAATTAGGCATTTCATAATTCTGAAGTCTGAACATGATTTTGTTAAGGGAGATGCAATTCAATTTTCACGGGAGTTTTGCTGTGGTATTATCCACTAGCGCCACCAACCACCAACAATTTAGTTTTTGTTCATTTGTTTATAGCATTTCAGAAAACTCTAGGTTCAGTCTTATTCTGCAATTGTTATATTTTCAAAACTATTCTCTTATGTAACCAAATTTAGCTGACTATTAAATTAAACGAAAAAGAGATGACCATTCTTACGTATTTTATTTTGATGTTCCAGTCAATCTATAGAAAGTGCAAGCCACATCTCATCTTCACGTGCACGAAATCATTTTGAGCAGCAAATGTATGTGAACCAGACAACTGATGAGTGGAAACGAGTGGTGAAGAAGTGTGTTCTCCTCTTGGTTTAATTACTAGTACTTGATACTTGATTGATGAGCATTTGCTTAGGCAGTCTACATATGTAGGAGGTTATCTGTTCAATTAAATTGTAGACCTTTCCTTCTGGTATATTCACACTAGACCTTTTCTGCAGGCCAAGCACATACACTTACAACTCAGGTATACTGCAGAAGAGAAGTGCTGATGGTTGCACCAAGAAAAGGTTCTTTTTGTTTTGTTTCATGTTTTTTCCAGTTGAGGATTCTTGTGCTGTTTTTCTATTTCTCACAAGCATCTCCATGTGAGCTGAAATATCTTAGTTACTGTAGTTTGAAATTTGAATTGGATTATTCTTTTTTCAGGGACAATGATTTGCACAGGTTACTTTTCATGCCTAATGGCCTTCCAGACGGTGCTGAGTTGGCTTACTATGTCAAAGGACAGGTGTCTTGATATTCTCTCTTAATATTTTGTGTTTATGGATTGATCTGCACATTATTTTTATTTTTCCTAAATATGCGATTTGATTGATGTGCTTTTCAGAAACTACTTGGAGGTTACAAACAAGGAAATGGTATAGTCTGTGGTTGTTGTGATGTAGAGGTATGGTCATATACCTATTGGCACCAACTACCTTATTTTTATACAAGTGCATATGCTAAGATAAGCTTTATGACTTTTGTTCATGGGTAAACAGATAAGCCCTTCACAGTTTGAAGCCCATGCTGGAATGGCGGCTAGACGTCAACCGTGAGTTGACTGTTATATAACTAAATTGACTTTTCTATTTTTCTTCCTCTCAAAATGCTTTTTGTTCTTTTGCAGTTACCGCCACATATATACTTCCAATGGCTTGACACTTCATGATATAGCTCTCTCTTTGGCAAATGGTCAAAACCTTACTACGGGAGATAGTGATGATATGTGTGCAATATGTGGAGATGGCGGAGATTTGATTCTTTGCAATGGATGTCCTAGAGCCTTTCATGCAGGTACCTTTTAAATTTTAAATTTTTTTAATTTGCTAATATTGTTTTTATTTTAATTTTTTCTTATCAATTAATCTTAATATCTATTATAAGATATCGTAATCGTAGTATCAAGTTATTGTAAAATATTTTCTTATATTCCAAGTATCAGTTTCCGATGTTTTCTTTATACCACTTAATAAAATCCTCTGTTATCTGGTACATCATTAGACAATGACTGTTGTAGTTTGTTGCATACCTGGTATAGGTTGCATATCATGTTTTCTTACTACCTTATTTTGTTGATACCGGCAACAACGTATTATAATATTATGGTATTTTCTGTTTCAATTGCAGCCTGCTTAGGATTACACAGTGTACCAGATAGTGGTTGGCATTGTCTAAATTGTAAAGATATTACTGGTGATGAGAGAGGTGTGAGGCCAATCATGATTCGGTTGACACGGGTTGATAAAGAACCTGAATATGAAATGGGTGGATGTGTTGTTTGCAGGTACGTGATATGATTGTTTGTTTATCTTAACATATATCAAATCAATCACATTTTGGCAACTTTATGGGAAGTTGTTTCCTTTCCCCTAAGGAAAGGATGTGCAATTTTACTTTCAATTAAGATTATGGTAATGGATTATGGATTATGATATGTCATGAGATCAAGGGTTCAGTAGCATATAATGCTAAAATTTCAATGCAATCCATGTTATGAAATGTATTCTTGTGGTAAGACTAGTGAAGATTTGTGGCCCCAGCCATTGAATTTTTAAATGGTATTTGGATTCTTTATTTGTTTTTTTACTTGGGACTGTTATTATTGTTTATGCGCATATTATTTTTTTGGCATATTCTTCCACCAATGTGATTTTTGGGAATTTTGGGGGAACTTTAACCTGTTAAAAAAGTAACTGTAACTTTTTCCAACCAGCATTGAGCTTTATTTTTGTACATATTGACGTGTTAATTCTTTTGTATTGGTCAACAGGGAACATGATTTCAGTGTTGATACATTTGATGACCGAACAGTTATAATTTGTGATCAGGTATGGTTATTACCTGATGAAAATTGTATTTAACTATTTTTCTTTTGTCAAACTGTAAGTATATTTTGGTTGTTGTCCAGTGTGAGAAGGAGTATCATGTTGGTTGCTTGCGGGACATTGGGCTATGTGAGTTGGAAGTAAGCACTGAGCCTTCATTTTTTATCATACTTTGCTTTCTTTTTCTTTTTCATTTTTTATCATCACATATTATTCTTACTACAGGAGCTTCCAAAGGATAAGTGGTTTTGTTGCAACGACTGTAATAGAATATACGTGGCTCTACAGAATTCAGTTTCTGCTGGAGCAGATACTATACCATCTTCCTTGTCTGAACTAATAATTAGGAAGCACCAAGAGAGGGGATTATGTACGTATGGAAGCATGAATAATATTCAGTGGAGAATTTTAAGTGGAAAAAGTCGCTATCCCGAGCATTTACCGTTGCTTTCACGAGCTGCTGCAATTTTTCGAGTGAGTGTTTATGACTTCAATGTTACTCATCTTAATATGAGATTATTATTTACAAAATTTTACACATTAGTAATTCCTTTACAAAACTGCCTCTATTTAATATAAGGTGGCTTTTCAACACACCTTTCACGCATAGGGTTTTAGGCCTGAAGCATGCAGAGTGCCGGTGGTCCAACAATGGATTTAGGATATACTCTAATATCATCTTATAAATTTATAATTTGGACTTATGATCTAATTCAATTTGATAAAATCAGTTTGCAAAATGAGAACCATCCAATGTGGGTGAAATTTATACATTTTCAAAATGCCTTTCTAGTATTCTATCTTTATCTTTTACCACATTTTGAATATGATCTGTTAATGCTTTGGCAGGAGTGTTTTGATCCCATTGTTGCAATATCTGGTCGTGACCTGATTCCTGTTATGGTCTATGGGTAAGCAACTAAAATTTATTTTAATGTTGGTTGACTGTGGTTGGTCCTCACGTATACAGTCTTCTTTTGTTGTATTTCCGGTTTCCAAGTTATTATTTTTTAATTTTCACTGTATTGATTATTTATTGTACACTGAATTATTAACAGTCATACATTACTTACTGTAGGATTATAGATTACTAATGGGGCATATATTGAACCTGACGTGAATTATGATAAATATGCATATTCCCCCCCCTCTTCCCTACCTAATCATTGGTTATGGAAAAGCTCTTGATAGGCTTTCTGACCTACCTTTGTATCAGAACATGTTTAAGAGTTAATTAATTTCCACCATTTATTTTTTTAAAATTTTATTCTGTTAGCATTTGAGATTGTTTATTAATACAAGTCTTGGCAGTGTCTTTTTGGTAGATGAATCACACGATGATGCATTTTACAACAAGTGGTTGTGAATGTTTTTTTATCAACGTTGCTAACTATTGCCCCCCCTTTTTTTTTTTATCAAATGCTAAACTATTGTCACAGGGACACTAGTTAAGGAGTCGATACACATGAAATTTTTTGAAAATCACAGCATTCAATATATTAGTAATTTTAAAGCAAACTTTTTTTTACAAGAACTCTAAATTTTTACTATTTAACCAATGCTCTAAGGGTACTTGTTTCCATTGTCTTGTTTTAATTAGTCTCGGTTTACATACCCAAAATTATGTTAAATATGCGGGATCTGGTTATTCCATATTTTCTGATAATGTTATATGTATTTTGAAATTTTTGCAGGAGAAATATTTCTGGCCAAGAATTCGGGGGAATGTACTGCATTGTTTTAATTGTGAAGTATGTGGCTTTCTATGCTTTCATATTTTCCTGAGTTCTTAATTTTGATTAAGCTGATTTTTATGTATTATACTTTGCAGTTCTATCGTAGTGTCTGCCGGGCTTCTTAGGATTTTTGGTTGCAACATTGCTGAGCTTCCCCTGGTTGCTACAAGTAGAGAGCATCAAGGAAAAGTAAGCAATTTATTGTAATTCTCGACTTACTCAAATTGTAAAAGTGCATTAATTAACATGCAATTTTCCATTTTAGGGTTATTTTCAAGTGCTGTTCTCTTGTATAGAGAGGTTGTTATCTTCTCTAAATGTAGAAAAGCTGGTGCTCCCTGCTGCTGGGGATGCAGAGTCAATTTGGACCAAGAAATTAGGCTTTCACAAGATGAGTGAAGATCAGGTAAAGTTCATCTTCTACATTTTACTGATTAACTAGGTAAGATAGTGATATTTTGAGCCCATCTGTTAAGAACCCGAACTTTCGAATCAATTGATGCTATGTTTGGAATTGCATCAGCCTTTGATTTCTCGCGTCCCTACCGTAAATACTATTATACTAATACTGAGTAGGTTAAAATCAAAAGCGTTTTCTTTGGTTTGGTTAGGACTATAAATGGGGTTTATTTTGATACTTCTAGCATTCCACGACTTGAATAGCATTTTTTTTGCCCCGGTTAGGACTATATCACTTTTTTGTAAATGGTGTTTAATTTTTATACTTCTATCATTCCTGGTATACTGGTTTTGAAATATTCTTCTATGGCAATTAGCCTCATGTTAGATTTCATTTTGCAAGCAGAGCCTTCAGTGTGTTGACTATTACTCTATTAGTTATATATGTAATCTGTAATGCACATGACATACTAAGAATTACATGGATTCAGAATTCGAAGAAACTGTTTTGAATATTAACAATTACAATTTTATTGTTTTGGCCAGATATCCAAATATCTTAAAGAGGTGCAGCTCACTCTCTTTAACAAAACTTCAGTGCTGGAAAAGACTGTGCAGGTGGCGACAGAATGATGCTTTGTCTGGTGTTGCAACTAAATTTTGGTTATCTATTCATTTTTTAAGCATTTTCCGCAGTGTAACATTACTTCTATGTTCTTGCTCTTAGCTCTATTGTTTTTCCTTTACCCTATATTTTTTTTTTTTGGCGTATGGGTGGTTGTAGCATCCTTGTACAATGTAGGATAAAAGAGTAAGCTTGGAAAATGGGGAACGTGGCCTAAAATGATAGAAGTAGAAGATTTGAGAGAGCATGCTCGCCATTTTTTTATTAGCATGCATGTGTCAGCCATAGAATTTTACTCTATTGAATTTTGTTTTTTTAAAGATCATGTATCTTCATGTTGAATTGATGTCTGTGGTTCTTGGCTCTCTTGGAACTTAAAACAATGAGAAATGATAGCAAAATACCAACCTCATGCAGCAAACCTGGCAAAGTGCAAAAGATTTTAATAATTTACATTCTCCTTATTAGCATTCGTTGAAATTTATTTTAATGAAAATAAAGATTATTGAAATTTTAAATTCTAAATTAATTTGAAGGTATTTTAAGAATTACATTATCACGAAAGAAAAAAAATCACTGGTTTATATTTTAGAGCATCAAATGTGATTATATTATTTTTATCTTTTTTTTATCTCTACTAGCACCATCCCTAAATATAAATAAATACTCTTGAACAGATTTATAGAACTTTTTCGTATATAACATCTTTCACATTTCTACGACATTAATTATGTGTACGAAAATATTTGGATGAAAGAGGAGAAATCATATTGTGCACCAAAAAAAAAAATTAATAGTGAAAATTTCAACTCTATAACATATTAATAAAAAGAAATCAAACATCATTTAAAAAATATTTTCATTGGTCGTAATATTTCTAGTTCCTATCAACGAAATTTTTTGATAAATAATGTTGATCAACAGTTAATGTTGATCTAAATACTGAAGAAAGTCATGTACTACATTGTGGTCATCGTATTTGTCGATCCACCACCTTGTCGGACCCATCAACGTTTAGTAGATAAATAAGTTGTTTATTAATATCTAATGTACTGAAATGTTAAATTAATGCAATTGAAAATGAAATTTTAATTGTGCAATTATATTTTCACTAATTTATTTGATATCATGAATTAAATTTGTCTTATTTATTTAATTTAAACTTTTAATCATTAATTAAATATTAAATATAGTTATATACTAAAAAACGGTTTTATACTTCTATTAATGTGAAAAAGAAAAGAAAAGTAAACTTTTATTAAAACTTAGGTGAGATGGTATAACTTAGGTGAGATGGTATGAGTTTATTTAATTTAACAAGATGATAATAATTAGTTTTTTTAGATATTAAAAAAACTAATTAATTTGAATTTTCCAAGGGACGAATAATTAGTTTTTTTACATGTTAAAAAAGAGAGAAGAATTCCCCGTGAGCATAACTTAATTGACAGAGACATTGCAAATTATTGCAGGGACCGAGGTTCGAATCCTGGTACTTTCATTTATTCACTTTTAAAGGTGAAATTCTGGACACTAGGCTACATGAATGCTTTGTTGATACAGAAAAATAATCAAGTCATTATATTTGGTCTAATGATGAAGGATTTATGTAGTATATTAGAGACGGTCGCAAGTTCCATCCCCATTTTCAGTATAAAAAAAAAAGTTAAACTCTAATGCACCCATCAAATCAAAAGTTTTTTTAAGTAGTTTAACCCCACATATTTTAATAAAATTTTGAATCTTCTTTATTATTAATTATTATTATTATTAATTAATTAATATTAATGTATAATCTTTATCTTATAATAGGAAGGTTGAATTGATCATATGCCTTCATGTTGATGATGTGACACTCTAAGAAATTTATTTCTAATCTTTATTTTGGACAAATATATTACCACTTTTAATTAATTTATTATTATAACATAACATACAAAAATAAATGGTCTTAAAAAACTAATTTTCATAATTATTATTCAATCTAAAAAACAAACTAATGCATTATTATTATAGAGTTATTGGCTAAGTTAAAAAGTTTTCTTCATAATTTCAATTATCATATAACCGTATCATGGAAATTTTTTCCACTATCACACTTCCCTATCCTTACAAATGCAAATGTAACCAACATAATTATTAAAAAACTAGTCGCCGGCCCGTGCGATGCACGGGTTCGGCGGAACGACATATGTATGTCAATCATGGTTGTTGCTTTAGATTAGCGGTATGATATAAGGTAATTATAAAAATGTTTGATGTGAGTTCAAAGACTAAATCATACAAAGTGATTAACCAAATTAAATCAATGAATACAATCTCTATCCAACTAACGCTGGCCCGTAGTGTTGCACGGCTTTTGTGGAACGCCATAACAAACCGAATCAAGTGAAACATCACACCAAATTTTATAGTGGATTTTTCAAGACCCGTGTCATGTATAAAATTTAATTTTTGCCTAAGAGTATACTTAATATAATCATCATTGATAATGAGATAATACAATACAAAAGTGAACCACTCTATTGTTGGATGGTTCAGTCACATTGAATTTCATAGTTGAGCCTTCAAAAACACGTGACATGTATAAAGTTTAATTTTACCCTTTTTTGTGCAATTAATATGGTTCTAAAGGACAATTATCAATTGATTAAAAAGAAAACTTCATCAAGACTTCAAACAAAATAGTTGACATCAATGATCAAATCAAGTAAAGATAACTACATAAATTGAAACTAATCATGCGCCACAAAGTAGTGTTGGCGCATATAGAAAAACAATATTTGATAATGCCAATTATTTGAATGCTCGATTAGGATTAAGTGATTTAGTTGCAAGCATTAAATAATTTAGAGATGGCACCAAGTTACGATTACAAAGTCTAAATTCATATAAAAGAAAAATATATATCATAAAAAGGATACATGCTTATAGCATTAATCGTGCGTTGCACATGTTTTGTGGAATGCCATAATAAAGCGAATCAAGTGAAGCCTTCAAAGACCCGTGACATGTATAAAATTTTAATTTTTACCCTATTTTCTTGCGCAATTAATACGATTCAAATGGACAAACATCAATGAATTAAAAAGAAAACTTCATTAAGACAACAATCAAAATAGTTGAAACTAATCATGTGCCATAAAGTAGTGTTGCCGCATATAGAAAAATAATATCGGATAATGTCAATGCTTGGATCAAACAATGAACAAATGATTTTGATCGAGGAAGAGGCAAAATAGATGAACCAACCCCCAGAATCAAGACCACTCCTATGAAATAAATGTCTCTTGGGAGGATTAGAGATAGGATACTTGACATAGTGCGCAAAAATTTTAAAACTTTATGCAAGCGGAGCACATAAATTACAAACCTATTTATAAGTAGCGCGTAAAAGTTAGTTAAATTCGAAACATTAACATTTAATTAAGAGTTCAATCACCCGTTATAAATATTTATTTAGAAGAGTCATTAGATGCTATAGAAAGGTTTACGATACATCTTTATAGATTAAAATTAGACATTCTTAGTTCAAGAGAAGTACTAGTGTTTTGTTAAGTACACTACAAATCTCTATGCAGACCCATCAATTTTTATTAAGTTAGTACACTTGTACACCATAAAATTGACCATGTTATAGTGGTAATCGAACACTCTTAACTTAATAGATTATTTTAAGTTACAAGGTAGAAGAGATTTAGGGTGGTTAAAAGTCTATCATATTAGAGCTATATGCTAACTTTTGTTGTAAAAATGCAAATTGTTGGTCATTATTTTCATTCATCCAAGTTAACAAAAACACTCTTTACACATTGTGTTGCTTTCAAGCAAGAAAGTTCTACCGAGATTAAATTGCAATGTAGAAGCCATCTCTGCATCAGACAACTTAATTGTTGTTACTTCTTTTACTGCAAAACAGTTGTCATGTTCATCTCTCTTTGGATTGTTATTGATGTGAACCTAAATAAGGCATTATCAAATAATAGGCAAAAACATATCAATATAAAGGATTTTATCCAATCATTCAATACTCAACATAAAGTCTAAAAAGACATTTGGAATATTATCTCTAGCAAAACAACCATATGGACTTAACCAAACATAAACATCACTATAAAATTTCTCATAAAACTTTTAGACATTAATTTCAAAGTAATCAATCATAAAATTCCATTTAATGGGAAGTGTAAAAAACAAATAGGGTTTTAATTTTTTTGTTAAGGGTAAAACTGTAATTTTAAAAAATATTGGGACAAAACTATAATTTTTTAAAAAATAGAAGCAACTTTGAAATTTTTAAAAAAATTAGGATTCAAAATGCAATTTATAAAAGTACATAGGTCAAAACGGAAATAATAAAAGTGTGGGGTGTAAATGTAAATATATAAAGTACAGGGGCAAAACTATAATTTTATATTATGTTGCTGATGTGGCTGGAGTGACGTGGCGGATGATGTGGATGTTGAGGTGTAAAAGGTGATGTGGCGAGATGGTACATGTGGCGGACAATGAATGGATGACATGTGTGAAGTAGTGTTTGATCAATAGTTACATAAACATAACATCATTACTTACATAATGAAGTAGGGTTTTCACCAAGTGAGTAGTGTTTACCCTTAAGAACCTTTACTATATTGTATAGATTATTGCTTAATAACTTGAATTGAGTTTTTTTATCTTCAATTCATGAAACTTTTTGTATATAATTTTTTTGGTTTTGGGACATCATCTCTCACTCTAAACAAACTTTGAGGTTATAATCTTCAATTTTGTAGTATTCAAATTTTTATTTTTTTTTACTCTTAAAATATGTCTTGATAGTCATATTAGAATATAAGTTTATAATGTCCTCTCTATTATATTCGAATATCTTAAAATTTTTATGATTAGTTTACATTTTTTTAGCAAATCATATGTTGGGTCTTTGTTTTTATAACAGATGTTATTGAGTCTTTGTTATAGGTTTTGTTTTAGGTTATGGAAATCGGTATAAATTATTTCGGTTTACTTTCTCTATGCAATAATCATAAGAAGAAAAATGTATGTACTTTAATTTCCTCTCTCTCTCTCTCTCTCTCTCTCTCTATATATATATATATATATATATATATATATACTCCTTTAATTTTGAGTTGGAATAATTATAAATAATTAAGAGAGTTTGCTATTTTATAATTGTGTGTTTGCAGATCAAATATCGTTATGTTATATCTCAGTCGGTCTCATAAAAATTTAGGGAGATAATAGATTAAACAAAACACTATTTGTCTTTATTTTTTTTTGTGTTATTTTTGTTTTTTGTTATGGGATTTAAGAGATAATTTGTTTAAAGTTTAACTTTTTTTGAAAAGGGCTTAAAGTTTAATTAGTATGCAATATTTTTATATGTTGATGATTCTATAATCTATAACTTTAATCAAAACAAACGAAAAAAAATTAAAAAATTGAGAATTCATGATCAATGACCAAATATGAATTGAAGATTTTTGTAGGAAGTAGATGTATCAAGATGATGACAGTGACACCATATCCATATTCCAAATATGTACTTTAATTGGGGATGTTGTCTTTCCTTAAAACACTTTATGATTTGAAAAAGACTTACTATATAATAGTAAATGAATTAATTAACAGTCTATTTTCTTAATGTGGTGTAGAGCAGCAGCAAGTGGGGGAAGGATTAAAACGTTAAAAAAAAAAAAAGTTAATCACTAATGTGTTGAGACAATGTGATAATTTTGGGAGAAATTAGAGAGAATAGAACGAGAGAATTGAGACGAGAATTAAGAAAAAGAGTTAATTGCATTCATCCACATGGGGCAAAGGTATTTATATACAAAATGGGGGCTTGCTTCACTGCCAAGCGATCATATATTAACTACCTAAGACAAATCAAAAAAACTATAACAAACTAATTATTACTAGCTTCAGAAACTTTCTCAACTTCTGAAGCTCTGCTCAGCTTCTGAAGCACCAGAACTTCTGAAGCTCTGCTCAGCTTCTGAAGCATCAGAACTTCTGAAGCTCTGCTCAGCTTCTGAAGCACCAGAACTTCTGAAGCTCTGCTCAGCTTCTGAAGCTCTGCTCATCTTCTGAAGCTTCTCCAACTTCTGAAGCTCTGTTTTCTCGAAAACATGACTTATTAATTCAACACACCTCCTAAGGCATGTTTTCCAAAGCATTCATTCCTATAAGCTTCTTCAGAGTGTCAAACCTTGCCTTAGCCATAGGTTTGGTTAGAATATCTGCAAGTTGGATCTCAGTATTGCAATATTCCACCTCAAGCTTATCTTTGTTCACTTGATCTCTCAAAAAATGAAACCTCCTCTCAATGTGCTTACTTCTTCCATGACTAACTGGGTTGTTAGCCAAATCAATTGCTGACTTGTTGTCAATAAGTAGCTTCATCCTTGTTGTCTCTACTGCATTCAATTCAGTGAGCAACATCTCAATCCAATTTGCTTGACAAGCTGCAAATGAAGCTGCCACATACTCAGCTTCACATGATGACAATGCCACTATCCCTTGCTTCTTAGAACACCAAGAGATTGGTGCATTACCTATCATGAACAGGTATCCTGCAGTACTCTTCCTGTCATCTTGATCTCCTCCCCAGTCTGAATCTGAGTAACCATAAGCCATTAGTTTCTTGCTACTATTCCTTTGGTTTGGAATTAAAATGCCATGATCAATGGTTCCTTTCACATATCTAAGGACCCTCTTTGCAGCAGTCAAGTGATTCATCCTTGGTTGATCCATAAATCTGCTCAGCAGACCAATACTATGACATAAGTCAATTCTAGTATTGCACAAGTACCTCAATGATCCTATGATCTGTCTGTACAATGTTGAATCAATCAACTCATCCTCAGTATTCTTGCTCAGCTTCACACCTGTTTCCATAGGAGTAATTGCAGGGTTGCAATTGCTCATGTGAAACCTCTTCAATATGTCAATGACATATTTCTTCTGATGCAAGAAATAGCCTCTATCTGTTTTCACAAATTCCATGCCAAGAAAATATGATAGCTCTCCCAGATCAGTCATCTCAAACTCCTTCATTATGTCTGCTTTGAATCTCTCTAGCACAGCTTTGTTTGATCCTGTGATCAACAAATCATCAACATACAGACACAGTATTATAATCTCATCATGACTTGAGCCTTTCACATATACTCCATGTTCTGATGTGCATCTAGTGAAACTCAAATTCAGCAGGAAGCTATCAATTCTCTTGTTCCAAGCTCTTGGAGCTTGTTTCAAACCATAGAGAGCTTTGTTCAACTTGTACACTTTCTGTTCTTGACCTTTAATCTCAAATCCTGGTGGCTGCTTCACATATACCTCTTCCTCTAATGGTCCATTCAAAAAGGCAGATTTCACATCAAGCTGGTGCATAGCCCATCCTTTGTAGGTAGCTACTGCAACAACTAGCCTAATTGTCTCTAGCCTTGCCACAGGTGCAAACACTTCATTAAAGTCAAGTCCAGGCTTCTGAAGAAAACCCTTAGCTACTAACCTTGCTTTGTACTTAGCAATTTCACCACTTGGTTTCATCTTCAGCTTGAAAACCCATTTCACATCAATAGGTCTCTTGTTTACAGCTTTGTTCATCAATGTCCAGGTGTTATTCTTCTCAATTGACTTCAGCTCCTCTTTCATAGCATTCAACCAATTTGAATCTTTCAAAGCTTCACTTAGAGTCACTGGTTCCAACTCTGCAATCATTGCTTCATTGACCAGTTCTCCATCTTCAGTGATTGCTTGATCAGGAAACACATCATACTCATTCAACCTTATTGACTGTACCCTTTCTCTGGTTGATCTTCTCAACTGTTGATTAGGTGCAGCATTAGGTTGATCATCTTCAACTTCTATCTCCTCTTGATTTGTTTCTTCAAGCATGAGTCTTCTGTTGAGCATTGAGCCTTCAGCACTTGTGCCTTCAGCACTTGTGCCTTCAGTCCAATCCCAACCCTTTGATTCATCGAACCTGATATCTCTGCTAATCACAACTTTGTTATCTCTAGGTGAGTACAATTTGTAAGCACCAGTGGGATGATAACCTAACAATATCATTGTCTGACTTCTATCATCAAGTTTTCTTCTAACTTGATCAGGAACATGTTTGAAGCAAAGTGAGCCAAATATTCTAAAATGACTAACACTTGGTTTCAAACCTGTCCAAGCTTCATGAGGAGTCTTGTCTTGTAACCTCTTTGTAGGACTTCTATTGATGATGTAAACTGCTGTAGAGACTGCTTCACCCCAAAACTTATGAGGCATATGCTTAGCTTTAAGCATACTTCTGGCCATGTTCATGATGCTTCTATTTTTCCTCTCAGCTACACCATTGTGTTGAGGGGTGTAGGGTGCAGTGACTTCATGCTCTATACCTTCATCTTCACAGAATTTTGCAAATTCATGTGAAGTGTATTCACCACCTCCATCAGTTCTCAATTTCATAACACTAAATCCACTTTGATTTTCAACTAGTGTCTTAAATTTCTTGAACTTGGTAAATACATCACTTTTCTTTTCGATAAGGTAGAGCCAAACATGCCTAGTACAATCATCTATGAATGTCAGAAAATAGTTGTTGCCTCCAATGGATTTCACCTCAAATGGACCACACACATCTGAGTACACCATTCCTAGCTTCTGAGTTGATTTCATAGGTAATTCATTCTTGAATGAATTTCTGGCCTGCTTTGCTGCACAGCATTCTTCACACATTTCACTTGGTGCTCTGATCTGAGGCAAGCCATGAACCATCTTCTTGGAATTCAACATGCTTAAACTTTTGAAGTTTAAGTGTCCAAACCTGTGGTGCCATATCCAATTCTCTTCTGTACTAGTGACTGAGGCTAAGCACTTGAAATCAATCACATTGATTTCAACCTTAAAGGTTCTATTGCTTGACAATGGAGCTCTTAGGATTAACCTACTTTTAGCATCATGAATCTTCAATTCTTTATTAGCCATTGTCACTGTATAATCCTTTTCAAGTAATTGACCAAGACTAATCAGATTACTTGTTATAGAAGGAACATACAATACCTCATTAATGAAGGATTCCTGACCATCTTTTCTCTGCACAAGAATTGTCCCCATACCTTCACTAGTGATCTGGCTGCTATTAGCAAACTTGATATTCCGTCTCACTGAATAGTCAAGTTTCAAGAACCACTTCTTGTTGCCAGTCATGTGATTGCTACAACCAGTGTCAAGATACCACAAGTTGGATTTATCAGCGTCAGTGTTTGTAATTGCCATGAGCAGGGAATCATCAGAGTCACTACCATTTCCCTTTGCCAATTGAGCTTCATCCTTGTCACTTCTCTCAACTTTCTTAGAGTGACACTCTCTAGCATAATGGCCAAGCTTCTGACAATTATAACACTTCACATCCTTCTTATTAATCTTTTTCTTTGAACCTTTCTTGTTACCTTTGCTAGACTCTGAATCTTTAAGGTTCTTGCCATCATTCTCTGAATCTTCTTTCTTTTTCTTGTTTTTCCCTTTGGAACCTTTCTGAAACTTTGCCTGCAAAGCTTGATCAATAGCTTTATTTGAGCTCCTCTGCTTGACTCTCAGTTCATGTGCCTCCAATGAAGCTTGGAGCTCCTCTATCTTCATAGTGGCCAAATCCTTTGATTCTTCTATTGCTACTACTATGTGATCAAATTTCTCAGTCAAGGTTCTCAAAACCTTCTCAATCTTGGACCTCTCTGACAGAGCTTCACCATTTGACTTCATCAAATTAGTGATACTCAACATTCTTGAAAGATACTCAGCTATCGTTTCTTGATCATTCATCACCAACATTTCATATTGTCTCCTCAGAGCTTGCAGCTTGATACCCTTCAGTTTTTCATCACCTCCATAAATCTTTTTCAATGTATCCCAAGCACCTTTAGAAGACTCTTCCTCAATGATCTTCTCAAAGATATTAGGATCCACACACTGATGTATGATGAACAGACCTTTTGCATCCTTTTTCTTCAACTCGCGATGCAAGGCTCTTGCTGCTTCATCAGCATTTGCAGCCAAGTCTGGTACTCCATCATTAACAGTTTCAAGAACATCTTGAAACCTGAAAATGACCTTCATCTGCGCACACCAACGATCATAGTTTTCACCTTTGAAAACTGGAAGATTTGCAGGAAATTGTGATGAGGTTGTGCCATTGTTTCTTGATCAAAGAATCAATGCAAAACGTGAATCACAACCGGGCTCTGTTATACCAATTTGTTGGGACAATGTGATAATTTTGGGAGAAATTAGAGAGAATATAACGAGAGAATTGAGACGAGAATTAAGAAAAAGAGTTAATTGCATTCATCCACATGGGGCAAAGGTATTTATATACAAAATGGGGGCTTGCTTCACTGCCAAGCGATCGTATATTAACTACCTAAGACAAATCAAAAAAACTATAACAAACTAACTATTACTAGCTTCAGAAACTTTCTCAACTTCTGAAGCTCTGCTCAGCTTCTGAAGCACCAGAACTTCTGAAGCTCTGCTCAGCTTCTGAAGCATCAGAACTTCTGAAGCTCTGCTCAGCTTCTGAAGCACCAGAACTTCTGAAGCTCTGCTCAGCTTCTGAAGCTCTGCTCATCTTCTGAAGCTTCTCCAACTTCTGAAGCTCTGTTTTCTCGAAAACATGACTTATTAATTCAACATAATGCACCCATCAAATCAAAAGTTTTCCATGTTTTATTCGGAATTCCTCGGGATCGAATACCAAAGACGCTAGCTTCCTCAATCTTGTCAAGTCGGGAGTCTTGAAACCATAAGTCTTGGTGTACCTTTTTTGAGAATCCATAATCTACAATGTTTACAAAAAATTTAATTTAAGTCATCGATATCGGATGAGAAAAAGTTTTATGAATGCGTGCATGTATGCATGATTATGCGAAAACATGGTGGGGTTAAGTTCATAATGTTGGAGTCAAAGGTACGGTCCTCCCACATGGTAAGTACTATGGTTTGCATTGTACCTGTATTGCGGGTTCTAACAAGTTCCCAAAGTTATAAACCGTCTTTTGAATATTACCAGCTTACGGGACTACTCCCGGTCCAATAATATTGGCAAGACAATCTCGTTCGGGTGTGGTTTCACGTATCAGCCAATCCAAGACTACTCTTGACTAGCCACCGCACCACGTCCTAAAAGTCAAGATGGGTTAATTGTAACTCTAAAGGTCCAAAGTCTCGTCGGTCCCCCAAAAAATAGAATGCCAACACGACCACTCATGTCAACATTTCTATCTTCGAGTTTCCTCAACTGGGTGTGGTTGTATCATACGCGAACCATGGATCGGACTACTCCGAGCATGTCGCTTTGATTATACCACTATCATATCTTATTGTTTCTCTCAAGTCCGGGTATATGACTTGTCTCACCACTCAAGAGATTCCCAAGCAACCAATATATACACATACATTCATACAAGCAAATAAAGATAAATGCGCAAAGACAAAGATTAAAACAAGATAGGCTCAACCAGCTTTGTTTGTTTGATTTTAAGGTTTTGAAAATGGTTTTAAAAGCAAAAGCCAAAAGTGGCAAAGATGTAAGGTTGATTTGGTTTTAAATTGTAAAGACAAGTCTAGATGATTAAATGAATTTAAGGTTTGATTGTGAAAAGAGAGGCGAACGTTTGGTTTCAAGTCCAAGGTTTTTTAGGAAAAAAGTTTTAAGCGAGAAAATCACTTGTTTTCAACTCCAAGATTTTTTAGGAAAAAAGTTTTAAGCGAGAAAATTACTTAGTTTGAAGTCCAATGTTTTTGGTTGATTCGAAGAATGTTGATTGATAAAAGGCACTTGGTTTAAAATCCAAGAGTTTTGTGAATCGGAAAAAAGGTTTTGAGTTTCGACGATGTTTTTGAAAGGAAATTGTTTTGGTATTTTGAAAGAGATTTTGACCCCATTTTTTGGAAGGAAAAGATAGGTAAAGTTTACGCGCGCAAAACGACACTAACTTAAAAATATCCTAAAAATTTAAAACTAAGCGTGAAGGCATTTCACAATGATATTTTGATCAAAGTGACGCCTTTTTCCCTCGGATTTTAACGTTACGCGTATTTGCGGAGAGCGATAAAAAAGTAAATATGCATGAGATGCAATTTTCATTTATGAGTTTACATTGTTCCTATTTACATCCTAAGATCTTTTGCAAGAAAAATAAACATGTAATGAATGCAAGAGAAACATATGCTATGCAATTTTATTTATAGTGTACATTTGGCCTAATTCATAAGAGTCTATGTTTAGTTTTATTATTTAGTTATAATATTTATTTTATCACCCGAACGCACACACGCGCGAGTGCACGCACGTACATACGCTCGCAGTAAGTAAAAGAAATTGATGCTCCTAAAATTTTAGAGTTTTTTTCTTTTATCAAACGTTGTTCGGGAGTTTGACATTACACACCCCACCTCAACACAAAACTATTTGCACCCAAATAAAGACAATACCATATTCATATACAACTTTCTAAGCTACAAACTTTCAATACTCCATTTTGCTAACAACGATAAGTTGAAAAGCTTTTAAGTCCTTTACACCCATGCCCCCTCATCCTTAGTCCTTTACACCCATGTCTCAATAAAAATAGAAAGGTGAAAAGTTCAGTTGAAAGTTAATTATTTGAAAATAACAGCAAAAATAAAGGTGATGGTAGGGATCGTATTAGACATAGCAGCCGCAAAGGTTGGTGTGGTGAGCTTCATCCCTACAAAGTATAGATTCTGGTCGAGGATGAATATATTATAAAAACAATTAAATAATATACATTCTTGGTTGATTATAAAAATGTTGATTGATAAAAGGTACTAGGTTTAAAATCCAAGAGTTTTGTGAATCGGAAAAAAAGTTTAAAATGAGCAAATAATTAAATTATACAACACATCAATCACATAATGCAAAATAAATAAACTAGTAATAATATAAGACATGATATGGAAGCATAGTATAAATAAAATGAGCAAATAATTAAATTAAGTGATTCTTCATTTTTTAGGTTTTTTATGAAAAGTTAAATTAAGAGAAAAAAGACTTAAGTTAAACTAATTGATTAAGTGCTTAAATATTTAGTTGAAATTATGTTAAGACAAAAATAAATCATGAAATTAAGTTAATTAAACTATAAGTCCAGAACTGATGTCATGTCAATTTTAGTGAGCTAAATTGACCTAAACAACTTAAATAAGTTGTTGGCTCAATAATCACTTTCCTAGTTAAGCTAAAATAAGCTAAACTAACTTAAATAAATAAATAAGCTAAAAAAACTACTTAAATCCTACAATTAATTTTAGTAGCTCAATATTGTTCAAATGATCTAAAAAGATCATTGAAATGAAGAACTACTTTCAAAAATAAGCTAAAAAACGAATTAAATCTAAGCTAAACAGGAGGGGGTATATCAGCAGTTATGGGAGTAAAGCTTTAAAAACTGAGAGGAGGAGTGAGTTTTCTGCATGCCCAGGATCCATTTCTGATTAAAAATCTGAGGGAGTATTTAAGTGATTTTTGCAGCTCAAAAAAAAATAAAAATCAAACTCTATCATCACTACAACATTAAGTGATTAATTTAAATTGCATACTTATGGTTTTTTGTACCAGTAGGAGAGCTAAGCTTTTTGAGTGGGTTATAGATATTTAGACCAAGTATGCAATTTCACAAGAATCCTTTTTTCTAGCTATGAACATTGTTGATCGGTTCTTGGTTGCTAGATCGGTGAGAGAGGAAAAACTTTGGTTGGTTAAGAAGATATAGTGGAGGGAGATTTTAATTTGGTGAGTGAGAGTGGAAGATGAGTGAAGAAGATATATAGTGGAGGGAGAAGATGAGTAAAAAATAAATATAGTATTATTACACACAAGTCTAAAAAATAAGAAAATGGTAATTTAAGAAGCAAATTTATAAACTCAGAAACAGGTTCACACCAATATTAGAGTAATATAGTAGAGATAAAGATAAACATATAATTAGTTTTATCAATCAATAAGAATAAGCTATACTCCATCTAATCACTATTATAAACAAAAATTCATTTTTTAGATTTATTAAAAAAGTAACGTATTTGGTCTATATTATTGACTAAATACATTATTTTTTCGGTAAACCTAAAAAGTAATTTTTTTACTTATAGATTACATAATTTGGATTAATACAACAATAAAATGTTTTGTGAATCAGAAAAAAAGTTTTGAGTTTCGACGATGTTTTTGAAAGGAAATTGTTTTGGTATTTTGAAAGAGGTTTTGACCCCATTTTTTGGAAGGAAAAGATAGGTAAAGTTTACACGCGCAAAACGACACTAACTTAAAAATATCCTAAAAATTTAAAACTAAGCGTGAAGACATTTCACAATGATATTTTGATCAAAGTGACGCATTTTTCCCTCGGATTTTAACGTTACACGTATTTGCGGAGAGCGATAAAAAAGTAAATATGCATGAGATGCAATTTTCATTTATGAGTTTACATTGTTCCTATTTACATCCTAAGATCTTTTGCAAGAAAAATAAACATGTAATGAATGCAAGAGAAACATATGCTATGCAATTTTATTTATAGTGTACATTTGGCCTAATTCATAAGAGTCTATGTTTAGTTTTATTATTTAGTTATAATATTTATTTTATCACCCGAACGCACGCACGCGCGAGTGCACGCACGTACATACGCTCGCAGTAAGTAAAAGAAATTGGTGCTCCTAAAATTTTAGAGTTTTTTTCTTTTATCAAACATTGTTCGGGAGTTTGACATTACACACCCCACCTCAACACAAAACTATTTGCACCCAAATAAAGACAATACCATATTCATATACAACTTTCTAAGCTACAAACTTTCAATACTCCATTTTACTAACAACGATAAGTTGAAAAGCTTTTAAGTCCTTTACACCCATGCCCCCTCATCCTTAGTTCTTTACACCCATGTCTCAATAAAAATAGAAAGGTGAAAAGTTCAGTTGAAAGTTAATTATTTGAAAATAACAGCAAAAATAAAGGTGATGGTAGGGATCGTATTAGACATAGCAGCCGCAAAGGTTGGTGTGGTGAGCTTCATCCCTACAAAGTATAGATTATGGTCGAGGATGAATATATTATAAAAACAATTAAATAATATACATTCTTGGTTGATTATAAAAATGTTGATTGATAAAAGGCACTAGGTTTAAAATCCAAGAGTTTTGTGAATCGAAAAAAAGTTTAAAATGAGCAAATAATTAAATTATACAACACATCAATCACATAATGCAAAATAAATAAACTAGTAATAATATAAGACATGATATGGAAGCATAGTAAAAATAAAATGAGCAAATAATTAAATTAAGTGATTCTTCATTTTTTAGGTTTTTTATGAAAAGTTAAATTAAGAGAAAAAAGACTTAAGTTAAACTAATTGATTAAGTGCTTAAATATTTAGTTGAAATTATGTTAAGACAAAAATAAATCATGAAATTAAGTTAATTAAACTATAAGTCCAGAACTGATGTCATGTCAATTTTAGTGAGCTAAATTGACCCAAACAACTTAAATAAGTTGTTGGCTCAATAATCACTTTTCTAGTTAAGCTAAAATAAGCTAAACCAACTTAAATAAATAAATAAGCTAAAAAAACTACTTAAATCCTACAATTAATTTTAGTAGCTCAATATTGTTCAAATGATCTAAAAAGATCATTGAAATGAAGAACTACTTTCAAAAATAAGCTAAAAAACGAATTAAATCTAAGCTAAACAGGAGGGGGTATATCAGCAGTTATGGTGTGGTGAGCTTCATCCCTACAAAGTATAGATTCTAGTCGAGGATGAATATATTATAAAAACAATTAAATAATATACATTCTTATTTGTGACTAAATTTGTGACTAATCAAATATTCTTTAATTAGTTTCTCTAGTTGGTATTCATTTTTTCTCTAACTTGTGACTAAATTAAATGAGACACTAAGATCAAAATATTTTTAATTTTCAAAAATTTATCATTGTTGTAGAATCAAAATAATGGATCATTTATCTTCACAATCTTCACAACACTCTCTCTCCCCCATCACCACCTCAATCACCACAACAACTCAACAAAAAAACACAACCATTGTCACCACCACCACCTCCATCACCACAACAACCACTCAACAAGAAACATAACCGTCGCCACCTCCTCCACTTCCTCCCCTCCTCCACCACTACCACCTCCACCACTTCAACAAACACACCCCTCCCTACTACCTCCACATCCTCCCTCATCCACCACAACAACAACCAATCGAGAACAAACACAATCCTCGCCACCTCCTCTATATCCTCCGCCCTCCACCATCACCACAACAACCTCCCAACAATAAACACAACCCTTCACACCACCTTTGAGGTCTTCCCTCATCCACCACTACATCCACCTCAATAACCTCAACACTACCACAACATCCTCTCTCAACAACTACCACCTCCATCACTACAACAACCTCTCCACAACAAACATACCCTTCCCCACCACCTTCATATCATCCCTCCTCTACCACCATCACCACAACAACTAGTCCACAACAAACACATTCCTCGCTACCACCTTCACACCCCCCTCCACCATCAGCACAGCAACCTCCCATCCACCTACACATACTCTTTCCTCCACCACCTCTGTCATCTCTTCACTACGAGGAAATCCTTCCTTCATAACTTCCACCTCCATGACCACAACAACCTCTCAACCACAAACAGATACTGAAATAGTAATTGTTCATGATTCACCTCACACACTAGGGACAAGTGGACAACTGTTCAACAAGAACAATATTCATCTTCTACACTGGAAATTCAAACTGGTATGTATATAATTGTGTCTTTTTTCTATTTAATCGTTTATTTATCACATTTTTTTATAATAACAATTTGTTTTCTTGATTCACATACACAGAGAACCAACAACCCCACAATCAAACTTTGGCGGGGTGTGTTCTCAAATGCATAGTTATTGTTGTACAGGAGTTTTTTTAACACTATGTTGTTCGGGAGTTTTTTTCTTTTATCAAAGGTTGTTCAGGAGTTTGACATTACACACCCCACCTCAACACAAAACTATTTGCACCAAAATAAAAACAATACCATGTTCATATACAGCTTTCTAAGCCACAAACTTTCAATACTGCTAATACAAAATATGATGGTACAATTTGGATAGCTAGAGAAAACATGATCTTAAACTCAATGCACTCCACACTACATTAATTGAATTTCAAAGTTTTAGACTCTATCGACACTACAACTTTATTTTTATTCTAGCAATGGCAAATTTAGTCGGTCTTTAGGCTGAATATCAATTTTCAAAAATAAAATAAAACAGTATGTTACTAAATTTGCTTAAAACATTTGATCAAAGTGGCGCCTTTTCCGCTCGGATTTTAACATTGCGTGTATTTGCGGAAAGCGATAAAAAAATAAATATGCATGAGATGCAATTTTCATTTATGAGTTTACATTGTTCCTATTTACATTCTAAGATCTTTTACAAGAAAAATAAACATGTAATGAATGCAAAAGAAAGTGATGCTATGCAATTTTATTTATAGTGTACATTTGGCCTAATTACATTCTAATTCCAAAATTCACATTAGTGGAAATTATGCATATTAAAAGCATATACTGATAAAAGAAAGCTATCTTTTATGGTGGAATATAACATGGGAAAATGGTCTTAAACCATTAGATGAGATCAAATGAATAAAATACTTTTATCATATACCTACCACCAATACTCTCTCCCTCTCTGAAATGCAAGAACTGTTTGTATAAAGATGGATCGAAGAAAGATGATGGGAATTATATATTTACACGAATCAACACTTATTTAATAATATTACCAACTTTCATTCATTTTTGGTATTTTCGTTCATGAAATTATATATTTAGAAACAATGAAATAATAGCATCTTTATCTTTACATATATTATAATTATTATTTATTTATTTTGACAAATTAATTTTTTTTGGAAAAAAGCAAAGAGGTATAGATTAAAAACCAAACACACCTCAAAGTACAAGGAATAGTTTGAAGGTTCAAATACAACTGTACAAGCATGATTGCTAAAGATAAAAGCAACACCAAACAAGCTAACAACCTAACTTGTTCTACGTATGCCACTAGCCAACAACAGCACTAGGGACAATCTTACAAATTCACCAATAACTACATATAAGAAAATCAAGCCACATGATATATAGCACCCAAAAAACTAATTAATTAGATAGGATTATGTATGTGTTCTCAAATGCATAGTTATTGTTGTACTAGTATATATTATTGGGTATTTTTTAACACTATGATGAGGTTTGTTTTCTGAAACAACATTCATTTTCAATTCTAAAACCTCTCTAATTTTAATTTATGGCTTATGACAAAAGTGCATAAATTAAAATTAAAATGCCATAATAAACTAACAAATAAATTAAAATTAGTGAAAATAAATTTAAATTAAAAATAGCCTCAAATTTGTGCATGGAAATGGACCAAATAGCTTAAAAAAGCTGGTCTCATAAGCACTTATTTCATAAGTTTAAAATAATTTAAAACAGAAAAGGGGGTGAGAACTGAAACAGGAGATGCGGAGCAGAAAATCTGAGGCAAAGAAGAGAGCTTTTGTGTGCTGGGCTCAAAACTTTTTTGGTCCAAATCAATTGTCTAACAAAATTAAAATTAAAAAAAGGGAAGAAGTATCAACACTGTTTGATCGCGTATTTCATTTCAAATTCAAACCCTAGAAGTAGGGGTGGACAAAAAACCGCAACCCGACTTAATCCGAAGGAACCGAAAAAATAACAAGGAATATGGGCGGTTTGGATCGGGCCACGGGTTAGCGGGTCTGGAAATTCGGTTTGAATAGAGTTGACATGGGCAGGTCCGGGTGGAGAGAATCGGACCGATAGGACCCGAAACCCGCCCGCATTAGTAAATCAAAATTTCGCGTTTAACATTTTTCGTTTGCGATATACACACTCTAAACTCTTTTTTCGTCTCTTCTTTACACTTTCTCATTTCATCTCAAATCCATAGAGACTGAAACAATCATGGAACATTTTGAAACATAAAACTTATATTTCTTCATCTTTTTGATCTAACTTCGCTGAAATCTAATGTTATATTTTTTATTTTATTTGAGATTTTTGTTTTTTGTTACTTTTTATGTTTATTTAGGGTTTGTAACACTTTTATTTTGTATTTGTTTCATGATTATCAAATCTTTTGTCGCATATTCCTAGAATTTAAATCGCAAAGATTGAATTTATTACCGATTTTATTTTATTTTTTATTTCTAACCGATCAAACCAAATTAAACGCCAAATAACCTGATTAAACCGCAACCCAAACCCGCGAAAACGGATCTCTATTACTCTATTATATGGGCGGATTGGATCTTATATTTTGACTCTACGGTTTGACTTGGATGACAACTTTGAGCCCGAACCCGTCCAAACCCGTCACTGTCCACCCCTACCTAGAAGTAACAAGATGAGAATAATTAGTTTTTTTAGATGTTAAAAAAACTAATTAATTTGAATTTTACAAGGGACGAATAATTAGTTTTTTTACAGTTAAAAAAAGAGAAAAGAAGAAGAAAAAAAAAAAGTAATGTTGAAAAATCGTTTTGTGGAGTCACGATTTCTCACGGAGTTTAAAAATTGAAATGCAATTTTGGTAGTTGAGAAATAATCTTTCTAGCCGTCAAATTCTTAGTGTGGTACCGTAGGAAAAAACCCAGTTATTAGTACACACCATTTTTGGGTTGAAAACTAGATTCTTTATTCTTCTCCGTATCAACGCTGTTTGATCGCGTATTTCATTTCAAATTCAAACCCTAGAAATAATGTACTCGTGTACTATCATTCCTCAGCAACACGTTTCTCTCCATTTTCACTTCTCCACCACTTCCCCAAATTCAAAGGTATCTTTCAACTCTTTCTCATTCTTCAATCACTGCGCATTTCCTCACTTTTTATTCCTTTGCAGATTTTTGCTTCCCGAAATTTCAAGATTCGCGCTGTATCCACTACCGATAATCAGCCTTCAACTTATATTCCCGCTGCTCCCATTTTCCTCCCCGAAGGACCTTGGAAGCAGGTCATTTTCTTTAACATTGTCATTTTGATTTCAAATCAAGTTAGTTAGAAAGCAAAATCAAATTTTATCGACAAACTTTGCGTAGTTGGTTGTATTTATAGAGAGCTATGAAACAATGATATGTCGACACTGATAATAATTTGAGAAAATAACATAATTTAATGTAATCATATGTGTCAATGTCGACTCTTACACTCGGAACGCCTAATCCACGGGGAGTTTGATCATAGTTTGTGGCCAATTTTTTTTTCTTGGCCAACATAAATTAGTCCGTGTGAGTGTGATGCTATTGAAGTTCAATTCATTTTTGTGCAAGTGTAACACAACCAGTGTAGTCAATGGCGGATATAGTGGCTGAGCACCAAAACACAGTAGTATTGGTATATCTGCTATGTCAAAGTTTATGGAAGGAAACAATACAAGAAAGTAATTCCTTAGTTTAGTACATTATACATATAAAAGCTCAAAAATGGAATAATTACACAAAATTAAAGACGTATTCATAGCTAATAATGAAAGTTCACTGTTCCTAATATTAAAACCCAATACAAATAACCAATTAAGTTTAAGAGTTAATTGAAGTTCATTGTAGCAACCACCACTAAATAATGCAGCACAACGGATTTTTCGCATAGAGCCTATGGGCTGCTACAGTTTAACGCCAATATAGTGGCTGCTATTGACTACACAGAACACAATTCTAACATTTCATGTCACTATCATTTATATATTGATATGACATCTTATTTGAATTTTTTAATTGATGTGCAAAATGTTTGAGCTGTTTTTTAGTGTCTAAATGTTTGATTTTGAACTTCTCAGATTCCAGGTGGAGTTACTGCTGCAGAGGGTTTCAAAGCTGCAGGAATATATGGAGGGCTGCGGGCTGTAGGTGAAAAGCCTGATCTTGCACTTGTCACATGTGATGTTGATGCCACATCTGCTGGTTAGCTTCGATCTTCGTGCTTATCAATATTTTTAAATTTGGGTTTTGGCTTGCACTTTATGTGACCATATTTCTTTCAGGTTCATTCACAACTAACGTGGTTGCGGCTGCTCCTGTGTTATACTGCAAAAGTACACTAGACATTTCAAACACTGTAAGAGAGTTTTATGTTCCTTGATTTTTCGTCAAGATAGAATCCGGCTTCTACTTAATTCATTGCTTGATTTGCCTGCTAATAAATCAATTTTTTCAATTTGTCAGGCACGTGCTGTGTTAATTAATGCAGGTCAAGCAAATGCAGCTACGGTAGGCTACCGATTCTCTTTCTATTTCATTTGTATGTGGGCCTCGAGTAATAATCAGCATATAGTTTACTGAAGTGTAGTTTTACTCTCGTTACTTTAGTTTGAGGAATATCTCACAATAACTCAGATAGTTTAACATGTTTATTTTTTTTTTTGGCTGAAATTAAGTAAATATTTTAGTGATTGAGTCCTTCCGTATCTCCAGGGTGAAGCAGGTTACCATGATATGATAGAATGTGTGGAAACCCTTGCAAAGGTATGCATTATTTTATTGTGTTTAACTGATCCTCCTTATAGTGCTCCATGTTGAAATGGTTTATGTAGTCTTTATTGAAAACGTTCATAATTTCAGCTACTGGGAGTGAAGGCAGAAGAAATATTAGTTGAATCCACTGGTGTAATTGGTCAAAGGATAAAGAAGGTATATGCAGAGATTCTGTTCACTGAGTTTTATATCCTATGTGCTTGTATCCTCTATGATTACATTCTATAATATTCATAAGATTCTGGACAACCCACTTGAAAAATATTCAAACAAGCTTAATTGTTTTAATTACTGTTTTCTTAAAAGGTGTATATTTGCCATTTTGTTTTCAGGGGGCACTTTTAAACTCACTTCCCTTATTAGTGAATTCAATATCTTCTTCAGATGAGGGGTAATTCTTGCATTTATGAGTTAATTTTACTTTCATTTTTTTATAAGTTAAATGAGATGCAATCATATGTGAAGAAAATCATTTTTTGGTAGTTATTCAATGGCCATTGTATCCGCAGCTTTTTTCTGAGCCTTATTTTCACCAGTTTAGTTTCTTATTTATTGAAAAATGTTAAGCTCTTACCAAAACTCGTGTCTAGTTCTAGTTTCAATCCTTCTTCCATTCTTTAAAGTTTAAAGCTTATTTGTCTGCATACAGGGCAGATTCTGCAGCAGTGGCAATCACCACAACAGATCTTGTTAGCAAGAGTGTGGCAATCGAGTCTTTGGTATTGCTTCTTCCTACTTTTCTTGTTTGCTTCATGTTCACACAACTAATGCATATTTATAGAAGAAGCATACGTATATAAACACATTTTGTATGAATGGGTAGATTTAGTCCTGTGGATAAATAATAAAATGCAATGTTTTCAGTTCACTTGTATGGGTTGTTGATATGTACAACTTGTTGATAAGAAAAGACACAGCAACCCAGTGGTTATGTAATGTATGGAAAAACTAATCAACAATTTGATTGTCTTAGAAAATTTTATCATTTTATGCAATAGTCCACTTCACCTCAAGTTGTAATTGGATGCTCAAATTCAATATGACCTGCACGGGTCATTGATGTTTACAAAACAAAGGGCGAGGGAGGATAGTTGAATCCATTGGCATTGAAATAACCTTGATATGTATGACAGCTTCCATAGTTTTGGAAACTAAATAAGCCTTTTATATCTGGTTCTAATTTCAAGGGGAGAGAAAAAAGAGAGATTGTGTAACTCTTATTATTGTTGGGTATTGGTTAGGTTGGAAGAACAAAGGTCAGAGTTGGGGGAATGGCAAAAGGTTCTGGAATGATCCACCCAAATATGGCTACCATGCTTGGGGTATGTCTGACTTGATGCTTTCATGTTTCAAATATATATATGGATTTCCAAGTCCATTCCACTAACTAAATCTACACTAGGTAATAACAACAGATGCCGGGGTAACCAGTGACATTTGGAGAAAGATGGTTCGGGTTGCTGTTAATCGAAGCTTCAACCAGATAACTGTATGTTATTTTCACTCTTTTCTGGAGACTGCAAATTCTGATAGTGACATGGTGCTGTATACAATAATTTACATATAATTTTTTTTCTTCTGTTTTCTCTCTGAACTGAAGTGCCAAAACATGTGGTAGTTTCACAACTGAAATTATAGTATTGTATTTCAAGAGTATTTAGAAAATTTACTTTCATTTTTTTGTGCCTCCTTGTCAAAAAGATCTTGCTCGTTATACTTTGGATTATGATTGATTCTTACATTGGTTTTGCATCATCTTGCCTTTGGATTATGATTGATTCTTACATTGGTTTTGCATCATCTTGCCTCAGGTAGATGGAGATACAAGTACTAATGATACTGTGATTGCTTTGGCTAGTGGGTTGTCAGGGCTAAGCAGCATTTCATCTCTAGACAGTGATGAGGCAATTCAGCTTCAAGCATGCCTAGACGCGGTAAGGTTGACTTTGTACAATTCCATCACTATTTTGTCATCTCATATTCAATCTTTCCCGTTGAGTGAAATAAGTGAAATACGTCAGCTCTTGTCGGAAGCTTAGTAGTTCTTGTAGAACTAATAAATGAAGTACTATGACCATTATACTGGAGGCAGTGTTATAGTTCCGTTTTGATTAAATATTCTGGAGGTGAAATAGGCACAATCCCCGATACTTTATTTTTACTTAATAATGAGTATCTCAAACAGTGGGTTAACAAAAAAATAAAATAAAAAGTAGCTCCCCTGCACCCCACTGGTGTGTTTATTATGGTATGGTTTTGCGGTTAGTATGCAGAATAGGTATCATTTTGAATGTTATCATTGAGTATGATGATACCCTATAATCCTTAACTTTCCCCTTGCAAAAAATTAATAAAAGATGCTTGAGATTTCCTTTTTGACATCATCTCTTTTATTAAATCTTGTCCTGTGATTTTCTTAAGACATGGAATTTATCATTTAGAAGCGCTCTTCTTTCAATGCATGGTGAAATTTTAATTTCCGTATCCTTTCCAGGTAATGCAAGGTCTTGCCAAATCTATTGCTTGGGATGGAGAGGGGGCAACATGCCTCATTGAGGTTTGTTTTATGCATTGAGGATAGTTGTACTATGATGTTGATTGGTGCTATTGTATTATTTTATACCTGCAACCGCAATCCTCCATGCTCCTTGGGCATGAATGATGAATGACACTATCTACAAGATAACTAGAGATTGTTTTCATCTTGCACTTCTTTCAAATATTCCTATTTTGATTTTTGTTAATTAACTAATATAAATACAGGGTGTACTTGCATATGTTAAATAAATTTAATTTTAAATTAACTATCGCTCATCTTTCTCCACGTTTTATTTTCATTTTTAACTGCTTTTGTTCTCTCTCTCTCTCTCTCTCTCTCTCTCTCTCTCTCTCTCTCTCTCTCTCTCTCTCTCTCTCTCTCTCTCTCTCTCTCTCTCTCTATATATATATATATATATATATATATATATATATATATATATATATATATGGTAGGAAATTCATAAATGAATCCCAGTGACAGTTATATTGTTTATATTCCTCTACTATTAGGTTGCTATTTAACTAGATTATGTAGTTTTGTTAATGTTTATTACTGAGAATGTGGTCCCAATCCTGCTTTATATTGTACTTTATAACCACATTCCCTCTTCACTTTGTAGGTCAGTGTGACTGGTGCAAATAGTGAGTCTGAAGCTGCCAAAGTTGCTCGTTCAGTTGCATCATCTTCGCTTGTAAAGGCACGACAGTTAAACCGAAGACTTTTTTATTGTTTGAATCTTGCCATGTCCTATCTTCTAACATAATGATCATTAGGCGGCTGTATATGGTAGAGACCCCAATTGGGGACGCATTGCTGCCGCAGCTGGTTACTCGGGGGTTTCTTTCAACCAAAATTTACTTAGGGTAGAACTGGGCGATACTTTACTAATGGATGGTGGGGAACCACAATCATTTGACCGGTAAGAGTTGTCTTTTGTTAGTTTACTTGCATCTTTTAAACTAGTAAATATCTCTTGGTCAAAATAAACTAGTAAATCTTTTCTCTCCGAATTTTCATCTACTGTTAATTTTTCTTGGCAAATCCTTAAGAAGCCTAGACTCTTATAGCATTTCATTAGAGATCGAAGAATCAATACAATAAGGTGTAGAATGAGAATAAAATCCGAGGGCAAGATAAATTGCATAAAGGGATAAATTGCATAAAGGAAACTGTTTAGTTAATTTATTAGTTGTCCAAAAAATGAAAAAGTCATTGAAAACGTATGTCTTTCCTTGTAACATAGGACATATCATATGTAACAAGAGTTGTTATCATGTTAGGTATTATTATTAAAACATTTCAGCTATCTATTTCCATTTTGAGCAAAGAACACAGTCTCTCTCCTTTTTTGCATTTCAACATAAAAATGTTATTTAAAATTGTATTTTTTTCTTATACAATTGTATTTTAATTGCTATGTTGATACTTCTTCGAACAATCGGCTAAATATATGATACATTCTTATGAGAAATTTTATGCAAGTCTCATCTATCCATAGAGCTTAGATTCTATGCTAGATATTGAAATAGCTTAAAAATGTTTAACATGCTTTTCATTTCTTCCCTAATGTTATTGTTCGTTTTTCTATATATATTATTACGACTGTGAACTGCGGCAGAGGAGCGGCTAGTAGTTATCTGAGAAAGGCCGGGGAGACTCACGGTACAGTTAGAATTCAGATATCAATTGGTAAGTCACCCACAGTTTACTAGTTTTCCACCTCCTTTTTTGAACTGACTAAATTTTTTAAAACATGGGGTGTGAATTTCTTTTTTTCCCTCCTAATTATCATGTTTATTATTTGATTTAACCTTTTCCTACTAACAGGCAATGGACCAGGAGATGGACAAGCATGGGGCTGCGATTTAAGCTACGATTATGTCAAAATAAATGCCGAGTACACGTCATAACTACAGATGAAGACTATGTTTGGTTTTGGATCAGGTTTACGTGTAGTCATGCGGTCAATGATTGACCGTCTGATTGAGATCGGACTGTCTAGATTTTAATCTCAGAATATTGTATTAAATAAAAAAAAAAAAATTGTATGAAGATCTGATCTGTCCGATCTTAACAAACAGTACCAAGAAGCTGACTGCATCTAATCAATTTCCATTTAGTTCTATGGTGAAACCAATTGAACGCACCGTGTTAGCATCAAAAGGGATATAACTCTTCAAAAATTGTATTTGGTTGTCTTTTAAGGGTAATCAATTCAAGTTGCCTCTTCAAAAAAAAAAAAAAGGTAATCAATTCAAGTGACTAAATGGAATATATTAGAAACAACAAATAGTAGCTTCCACGGTAAAGGTAAAATCGATTATGCATACTGGCAAATTCTAGGGTGGAAAAGCAAGATAGGTCTCCGAGTTAGAGAAATAATTTTTAGCCATTGAATAGTGAGACTCTGATTTTTATTATACACCAACAACACATAATGCTTTTTTTTTTGTTCATTCTCATTTTTGTTATTCTCTCTCCTCTCATACATCATTGATTTGAGTCTTCTTTTTCTTTCTTTCTCACCCAACAACTACATACTTGCAGCAATATTAACAAGAAACAACAAAATTTGTCATCTTTAGTTATGTTGTGGTTTTTATGTGAGACATTATTTGGTTGATTCAAATCAATATTTTTAGGAATAATTAAGTCATGATTTTGGAATAATCTCACCATGAGAAGAAATGAAAAAATTAATACTCCATATCTTATACCCTTATTCAAATTGGAAAAGATGAACATGTGGAGGAACTCCTTATCCATTACCCTTATTCTTTTGTTGGTTGGTAGTTTCTAGATCTAATATTCATTTACAAACAAGAAAGTGAAATCTGAAATTTTAATTAAAAAAGGTGAACTATTCAAACATATATCCACTTAAAGCTTGTTTAAAATCATTGAATATTTCAGAGGTGTTGCTCCATTAGAGTTCTCTTTTGTTGCAGCAAGAAAGAAAGTGAAGAGGGAAGAATGAGCGAGAGAGAGAGAGAAATGGAAGATGATGGGAAGAGAAAAAAAAATGTATATCCAATTGACAGTGCATCATAACATTTCTCATCTAATGGTTCTTGTAATTTGCCCACGATGGGAGACCTATCTCACTCTCCACCCTAGAAGGAGCCATGCATACCGTTGGTTGTTCATTTCCCTGATAGCCCGTTACTCTTGAGTTTGTTGTCGCCATTTTTTTTTTAATTGTTCTTTTTGTTTTGAATCAAAATGATCTTGCTTAAAAAAACGTGTGTATCTCAGTTTAACCTAAACCAAGCAAAGGAGTGCAAAATATAGATCAAAAGTTACAACTCAGGATCCTCCTGATAGACTTTAAACCCTTCACCCTAATTGAACCAAATTTGAGCTAAAATGGCATTCATTTTAAGACATGGTAAAAAAAAATTATTAAATTTTGAAATATTGAAATAATTATAGGATAACAAAATCAGTTTAAAATTTGAAAAAGATCCCAGATCATTTTGTAACAGTGTTTTCACCAAAAGCTATTTCCATTAGTCCCGTGTGCACTTATTAAGCCCATGGCTAGATTGCCATTCAAACGTGCACCAGAACGTGTCATCTAAAAACGGCAATAATTATCAAAGAAAGAAATAAGAAAATGAAGGATCAGAAGACCTTCAAGCACAGTTTATAAGATTATAAATAATATCATCCAAAAACAGTTGCCACACAATATTTAACCCAAAAAGAATATGGTACAGGCTGCTTCCAGCAATACATTGTATGATCTGATTGAATTCCAAGAGACATTTCTTGGTCTTTTATGATAGTAGTACTAAACAGTTTTTTACCTCGAAATTAAAAACTCTTCATCACACGACATAATAGTATGAAACTGATTATTTATGAAGCCTTAATATAGGATACAAAATCGAACTAGTTATTTATTTATGCAGTCTTTATATAGGAGACAAAATCAAGGATGTTCCTCAGCGCTTCTCCAACATGACAAGGATTTTCTGTAACTGGTGGTTTTGAGTTGTTAATTTCATGGTATGAATCATGGCCAACAACATCAAGATTATTTAATTCCATTGAAGCATCAAATCCTTTGCCACAAGATTCTGGCCATTTATAGTGATACTGCTTCTTTTCTTTGCCACTACTCCCTTTAGAATAGTTTCCCTTATGACCTTTCTTAACATATTTCTTATCAGTCTTCTTGATCTTGGATTTATGTTGTTTCTTGATTCTCACAGTATGTGACGATAATGTTGGTACCGGATCATACACGTCAGGGGCCCATTTAACCGACAATTTCATTGTTGATCCCCCGTGTTTCTCACGGCTACCCTTCATGGCAGATACAAGTTTTGTAGGTGTCTGTGGTGTAATACAGAGAAAACAAAAATCAATAAGCAAATGATTGGAAATGCGAAGAAAAATAGTTGCAATTATGATTCAACCAGAATTCAAAATTATACATCTAGCCCAACAGTTAAATGCACATGCATGTCAAAATATGTACTAATGCAACAAGCCAACTACTTCTCAATAGTAATTTTCTCAGTTTCCTCATTAAAATATAAACAATTTTTAACTTGCATACTAGACCTAGCTTGGATTTTTTTTAGAACACAAAAACAAGCAGATATTATATCGTTTAGAACTTACCGGCTGTGATGCCGAGCATGAAGGCAACACCGGATCAGGATAAGGAAATGTTGAACACTCCTCCAAGCTCTTCACTTTTAGTGAGGTTTCTTGCTGTTCGAAACCACCACATATGCTTCCCTCCCCCGCATGACAGTTACCAAGATCATCCTTGTCAGATACATGTTCTAACTCCTGATTATCTTGTATACGTAAGGACCCAACGAAAGTACTTTCAAGTTTACTTATGACATCATCATCATCCCCAACATTAACAGGAGAGAGGATGTCCATCAAAGGTATAAGATAACACTACAACACAAGTAACAAATTGACAAAACAAAATATTAGACGAGTAATAAAAAAATCAACTAAATTTCATAAACAAGCAGTAACAAATAAAACAATCCACACATTTCATGATTAGTTTATGTATGTTGTTCTTTAATCTTTATGATTACAAAGCAATCCGAAAGTTAGAAGGAAACAATATCATAATAGTGTTTTTGCAAAGCACAAATATTTGTATTGTCATATAATGATTATCGAAGTGCTGACAAGAGAAACTCATCAGCAGAAATGCATTAGTAAAAGAAGCGGATTTGAAGAGATTGCGAAGAACAATAGAAAGTCTGTAATCAATAAAATTAGCAATAAGATTAGTAGTGAAATTCATAGAGGCACTGTCTCAAAGGTGATTAATGATGGGACTAACCAACATGTAACAACCTCTAGATAAATACCAAATATCCCACAGGTAATGCATTCAAAGTTTCAGCTAAGGATGGTATCATGATTAGGTGCTCTACTTATAATCAAAATAAAACAAACAAACAGTTAGTCAAGAATATCACTAAATTATAATAATAATCAAAATACAAATATGTAAATGTTCCTTTTTTTATCAAGCAAGCCCCTATTTAAATTTAGAATTATTGATTATATAAAGTATGATCTATGTTATCTCGCTTAAAATAAAGTGCTTGAACAATGGATCAGATGACTTTCTTGCAATGTTATGCCTAATAAGAGGATTTAACAACTATAATCTACTAAAAATAGATTTTACAAAGATGTTCATTTATATGTCACTTTTTTTCAATCTCTCGTTATTCTTTCTTAAACCCAGTTTTAGATTTAGTGTGTGTTTGGTTTGGCTTTAGCCAGAATTGATTTTGATAGAATTGATTTTGGTAGAATTGATTTCAACAGAATTGATTTTAGCATAATTGATTTATGTTTGGATACTTTCACGTAGAAGTGAGTTGAACAAAATATTTAAGTGTAAATATGTAAGAATCAATTCTAGAAACCAGGAGCTACAATTTCTAGCTTCAAGTAGAATCAATTCTGGAGGCAGAATCAATTCTACTTTTCAGAAACCAAACAAGTCAGAATCAAATCTACACATCCAGAATCAATTCTAGCTATTCTAGAATTGAAACCAAACACACACCAAGTGCAAACAAGTTTTACACAAATAACCTATATCACAATATTATGTCTTAAAACCAATTTATATTGTCACAAGATCATAAAATTTGATTAGACTTATACGAAATTTACAAAGCCAAAGTATAATTATAAAACTATTGTCATAAAAGAATAATTAATAAATCTGATTATAATTATAAAACTATTTTCATACTACAAATTAGGTCAACTACTAATCCAAATCTTAATCAAACCTTAAAGCAAATTTAAGAACAACAAAGAATTAATCAGCAATCAACAGATTAGATAGCTATAATAACTATTATCTACAAATACAATTGTAAAAAAATAAAAAAATTATTAACTACCAATCTCATGAAATTCAAAATTCAAACTTACGACTATTTATCATTACGCGCTATACATGATATCATCATATTTGACATAATTGATTGTAAATAAAATAAAAATTACCTTAAACAACGAAGTTTGAAGATTCAAATTGCAAAAATCTCTAAACAGGAACAAACAACAGCAACCAATCACGGTTTTTGAAGTCAACGCAATACCAAAAGCTTCCAATTCGTCAACGAATTTCCAACGCTTGATCAGCGCGAATCGAAATTCACAAAACCAGAAGAAATAATCCGAAAAAGAGATCGAAAAACTTTGAGAAAACGAAACGAAGAAGAAGAAGGAAAAAAGCGTAAGGTTAACTAAGATTACCACGCCGATCACTTTTTTCAAGATGCTTAAGACGATGAAAAGAAGAACCACCGTGAAATAGAACCAAATGGCGTAGAAAGAAGATCGAAGACATCATTCTATGATCGTTGAAACCCTAATTCTTACAAAAGAAATTTCAGAACAAAAATCAAAACGCCTTTGTTCGATCGTAACCGATCGAAGATCGAAGAACATACGAAATAGATCTGAGGGTTCTTGAACGTGAAGAATTGGAATCGATTATTTGTGTATGATTTTCTGTTAATTAAGGATTAATCCATATGAGGTGAAAACCAAGAAAGCTAAATTGGATTATGAGAAAAGCGCGTTGGAAAAGCGATTTGTCCGAAATGGGGAAAATTTATTTTTATATTGAGAATGGGGGATTGGAGGGAATCGGAAACTTCGCTGTGGTGAGAATAAATTTGGAACGTACACGTTTCAGATTTTTTTGTTATTTTTTTTTGTTTGACTTTAACAGATGTTTGGATAATAAGCTAAATTACTAATACTAGTATTACTAATAATAGTTAAATATATTTTAATCTTTATAAAATTCTCAGTTTATCATCAAAAAAATAAAATAAAATTTTCAGCTTTTATATTTAAGTCTCATAAAATATTATAGTAACTCTATTTTTAGTTTCTACAATATTTTCTAACAATGCTTTTTTTAACCCTTGTACCATTTTATATTTTAACTTAAATTCTATGTTAAATTACATATGGATCCGTTTATATGACAATTTTTTAAAGTTGTAGTTTATTTTTTCTATATTGGTATTTAACTTAAAAGCATTAGGCCAAAAAATATAAGTTGACCCGAAAATAAATTATTATTACTAAGTCGGGAACGAAACATAATTACAGTATTTGATTCATTTTCACTCAGAATTGGTTTTTGGCTTCAATATGAAACTCGTAGCTTTTTCTCTAAGTTTTCCAAACGACATTCTTTATTTTTTATTTTTATCAAAAAACTCCTTCTTAACCATGGTCAAAACCGTAGCAAACTGAACGCATCTTTTAACCATAGCTAAATATATTCAGACTAGGTTCTCCCTGCTAACCTTAACCACGGATTAGCCGTGGCTAAAAAATAAGAATTGTGGTTAACTAAATGTTACAACGACTATGTCAACCGTGGCAAAATGCTAATATAGCCGTTGGTTAATCAGGGTTTATAAGTGGTTTGACCTAGTGGAGGTATTGCCCGACAAGGTCGGGGCATTGTTCCTCTCTTTCTTTGGGGTGTTCAAAGCGGTCAAGAAGCGGCACAAGGGGAAGGTGATGCGTTGGCAAGCAACGATTTGGATGATTTGGAAAGTAAGGAATATGATATTATTTTTGCTCAAAAATCCTATGTTGTCCAAAATGTTCGATAAGATCAAACGCATGTCTTGAAAATGGTTATTTTATAAAAATTGTACTCTCTATGCTTGTATTACGAATGATGCATTAATCATTTATAAACTAGATAAGTATAGTGGAGATCTAGATTTTTTGATTGGGGGCGGAACCTTTTATGGTATTTGGGATTAGTGGAGTACTACTTTTTACTTTGGTGGTTTGAGTACTATTCGTACTTTGTTTCAATCTCCACTTTTTATATATATAATATACATCCTTATTGCTGTAAAAATAAATAAATAATTGGAATTGTGGTGAAGCAACAAAAAAAATTAACTGTGAGCTGTTTCAAAGAAAGGCACTGTAGGTACTCATTAGTCATTCATTACACATAACAATTCCATATTTCTCATACCACCTTATCGGTTTAGATAATTGCCATTCAAATTCCAAAATATAAGCTAATTAAGATGGTATTTTGGGTCAAAATAAACATTGTCAAGAGCCAAAATGAAAAGTTAACAAACAATTACTAAACTACCACTGGATTTCCTCTCGCATTTGCCTCCTGTTGGCGCCTAATATTATCTTTGTGTGTACCCCATATGACACAATAGAGACCCAAAATGATGATCAGGGCACCTATCATCCTGCAAAATATAATCAATTAGATAAAAAAATTTGAAAATTTTATTAAAATTTCAATGGTTCCAATATTTTTTATAATCTTACCTTCCTAATAGTTGTTGTTCATCAAGAAACAAATAACCCAGTATAGCAACCAACACCATGCATACGGGATTAAACATGGTCGCAAAGACCGGTCCTCTATCTTGCATGACTTGCCCTCGCAAGTAGAAGCCTAATCCCGAGCAAAAAATGCCCTACAAAATATTTAAATTAATTAATTTAATTATTAGAATAACATTATAGAAATTATTTGCATAAAACTAAAAATTGGATTAAATGGTATAGTGGTTTGGATGGGTGTTTACCGCATAGATAGCAGATAATAACTTGACATCCCATTTAAAAAGAGACCAAACAGAATAATGATACCCTTGGTTCATAAAAAATGCCACCAATAGTCCTTCAATTGAGCCAAGTAAGGCTATTAATGCAGTAACAGTGAGCGGAAGGGGCAGGTGGTCTAGGGTGATAGTCTGGAAAAGAACACAAAGTTGGGTTAGTATTAAATTCAAATGAGTTAAATATTCTAAAGAAAAATTGAAAAATGTTTCATTTTTTAAATGTGTGTCTGTATGTAAGTAAAATTAATTTTGAAATAACATACCTGGAGGATATTAGACAAAGCAGAGCTTAAAGTTGATATCAGAATGAACACCAAACCTAATATTATACGGCCACCATCATGATGATTACCAATCTGGGATCCCACACTTCCAAATAGAACGGGTCCTTTGACCAAAGTCGTTACCATGGCGCCTATGACAATTATGGCTGTCCCCAGTATCTTTGCTTGACTCGGTTTAGATTTTATATCAACATTTTCTCTCCTAAAACAAAACAAAAAAAACTCAATATATAAGTAAAACTTATATAAAGTGCATTAAAGAAAACTGTTTTTATCTAAATTTACAACAAGCAACAGTTCACAACAAAAAGTACAAAGGTATGCAGTGTGATGTTAGAAAATAAAAAACAAAGGTATGCAATCTAATTTACAAGCAGCTGTAGTCTTTTGTTTTCTTTTTCCAATAACATACAATATGTCATAATAACAGCTAGCTCCCTTATCAAGGGAAGTGAAAAAAAAGAAGCATAAAAGCCCTTTGGTTAACTAGTTCTTGATGATCACTATAACATGCAACTATGAATTTATTAAATAATCAAATTATTGTTGCATGTTCTACTATTCATTATGAATTGATCTTCAATAATTAGGGTTTAGATTTAGGATTAGGGTTAAGGTTTAATATTTTATAGTTTAATATTTTTTAGAGATAAACCACGATCCAAATAAAAAATATATGAAATAGTATAGATATATCTAATTATAATATAATTTTAATTACAAATAAATGAACCTTGACAATTTTTTTTTGAAATAGAACTATTATTAATTTGAGAATGTTTGTTTATAATAATAGAAAAAAGTTTGAAAAAGATCAGTTGAAAATTACCGAGTAAGACAAGCCAATATAAATGTCATGGCTGGAAGAGTGTTGCACAGTGCTGAAGCAAGAGTTGCAGTGGAATTATGCATCCCCAAGAAGTATAAGTCTTGGTCCAAAATGGGCCTGTTCATTAACAAATGAAATATAAAAGTTAGTTAAAATGTGATGACAATGTGTCTAATTACTTAATAATAAATTAAGCTTATACCCTAATATACTGAGCGCAAATATCATTCCACATGCTCTAAATGTCATTCTGGGCCATTGATTCCTGTCAAATAGAAAGAAAACATAATGCATTAGACTTCAATTTTGTTATGTTAAAAAAAATAATGCTAATAAACCGGTTTTTAGAAACTTATTTATTATAGTTTGTAGGACAATTTAGTTTCTCATGGTTTTGTGAACAGTCTTAGTAGAAAAAATAAATTTTAAAGAGTGAAGAGAAGACTATATACCTTTCATAGTATATGGCAAACGGTGCTATCACCAAAAATGCACTGAAATTCCGGTATGGAACCAGAATATAACTATTAAGCCCATTGTTCATCGAAAGTTTGGAAGAAAAGTTCATCAATGCGAACAGCAGTTGTAATAATATTACAATGAAGTACGGCTTTATCTTCATTGTAATATTATGGTGAGAGTATGGTACTACTGATTCTATAGCTCTAGAAACTCCTAAAAAAAGAAAGTTCAAGATTGTATTAAAAAAAATAAAATTACAACCCTACACTAGCACTTAAAGAGCTGCTAAAACTAGAGCTTATGCTTTCCTAAAAAATTGATATTAAATCAACTATAGACTTCTCTAATCTTTCATTTGATGTTTTGGCTAAACACTTCAAGTCACAAATATATTCTAAATCTAAATTAATTATTCCCTACACATACGTAATTTAAAAAAAAAATTAGAAGATCAAAAATTAATTGATATTAGATTATATGATATTATCTTTAAATTTTTTTGGATAATAATTATCTTTCAATTTTCTTTAATGTATGTGTGTCTAAATATAATTGATTTAGGTTAGGTCTAAATTAGCATTTTTTATTTTCCATTACTATTCTTGCATAGAACCAAGCCTAAATAAAGAAAGGGATATCTTTTCACGTAATCTATATAGCATTGAACCATGGATACAGGACTACATTCATAATATTATTACTAACACTATCATAAATGTTATATATGGTACCTTACAACAATACTTACAATTTGATACTGTTCATTTATACATCTCTTTTATTTAATTTTTATTTTTTAAGAAATCACTTACACATGTGACATTTTTTATTTTCCTTTTAATTTTTTTTCTCTCTTTCATCTATTTCATCCAAAAACCAAAACACACAGCTCAGATTTCTCTCAAATCCCTTCAATCCAAAGCACTCTAAATTCAACCCTAAATTATAAATTATAAGTCTTTTTAAAAAACTTGGAGATTTATGAAAAGAACAATCCAAAGCAATATTAATTACTCTAATTTCATGATTAATTAAATACCGACAAAAGGTAATAGAACTTGGAAGTTATATATGGTACTAACAAGTAAAATGCATATCAATTTGTCTGATGGGAAACATTTAATGATCTTTCAGAAAGAAAAAATTATGCTCCAAAAGCACAAAGGTTTTGTAAAAAGAATGAAATGATGAAAATGGTGACAGCTAAAAAATTCTTTTCAAAATTCCAGCATTTAAAAGATACCAGTTTGAATTTCAAATGACGAAGAGGAATGTTGGTGTTGCTGAATATTTGTCGCTGGTGTGGGAGGTGAATGTGGAACAATTTCTATTTCTGCTTGTGCTTGAGAAGTAACCACGGAGGTGGAGGTGATGAAGGGAGGATTTCCTGATGGTGGAGAGTAGATGGAGGAGGTGGGAGGATGAGAAGGTGGTGGCGAAGTCTGTGTTTGTTGTGAACTAGTTGTCATCGTGATGGTGGTGGAGGAGGGAGGTGGTGGCGATGGTTGTGTTTCTTGTTGAGTGGTTGTTGTGGTGATGGAGGTGGTGGTGGAGGAGGGAGGTGCTGGAGATGGTTGTGTTTCTTGTTCAGTGTTAAATCTAAACTTGAACCGCATTTAAGTGAACCATTTCCATATTCTCATATAAGGATAAAAATATCATAAAGAGAACCTGTACAAAAATCAATGCATCAAAGTATACTCATATGTGAAGAGATTGATAAAAATGGAGCCATGTTACAGAAGATAACCATTCTGAGGTCATATTAATTAGGGAGTAAAGAAAACTAGATGCCTAGCTAGAACCTGAGGCTGGTGTGCTACACATTAAAGTTGGGTTTTTGTTTAAATTACTCAACTTTTTTAGAATGTTGAGATTTATGGATTAATTTGAAAACAAGGAACCTGTCGTGTGTTTCGTGAGCGAGCCCTTCGTAACAACTAGCATTATTCTTATAATATATCAATTTCATCCTATAATTTTGAACCAAATTAATTAATTTATACCAAATTACTAAAATAATATTTAAAACAAAATACATAAATAATATATTTTTAAAAAAATAATCTCATGCACGGCACGGACTAACATATTAGTATAATTAGTTTTATCAATTAATAAGAATAAATTGTATTCCATCCGTCACTATTATAAGTAAAAATTCATTTTTTAGATTCATTAAAAAACTAATATATTTAGTCTATATTATTAACTAAATACATTATTTTTTCAGTGAACCTAAAAAGTAATTTTTTGCTTATAGATCACATGATCCAGATTAATACAACAATAAAATTACTATAATTAATTAGCCGCACAATTTAGATAAGATGGTCATGATAAATCTATGTTTGTGCTACTAAGCTAAACTTAGTGCTTAGGGGGCATTTGTTTCGGAGAATAAAAACTTATTTTTAAGATGGTGGTGTCTTAGAGCATAAACATTGGGGATGATTTTTGGTAAAATGAAAACCTTGTGTCAGTGTGCCATTGATATTTAGTATCCAAATTCAACCTATATGCCAAATATAACCACGGTGCTTTGTGTGATTTTTTTTTGTAACAAATGTTTTTTTATATATTGTAGGGTTAGTGGGACTTAGTTTAGAGTTTTTTTATGAGTTGTATTAATATTTAAGAAATGTAGTTAAGTTGCTTAAAAAATAAAAAAATAAAAAATAATATAAAAAAAATTAAATGGAGTTCATTTATACTATCAAAATGGATATTAGTAATGTTTTTTTTTTTAAATGGCTAAATTTTATTAAAAAATAATTCCTCAACAAGAAACATAAGGAATTGTTGAAAATATACAACAAAAGGTAAAGTGATAAAATACTTTAACCAAACAAACTCCATTCAAAAAAAAAAAAAAAAAAACTTTAACTAAACAAACAATACACCAAATCAGCACCCCAAACCACCCCTACACTTACACCAATTGAAATTCACTAACCCCATCAGAAAAAACCCCTATCCAGCCCAAGGAGATACTCCTAGACACTAACTTCCGAACTCGAATTAAAAGTTGGATATTAGTGATGTAGATGCTCTTAGAAGTTGCATTGCATTTCCTTCATTATAAGTGAGTTATGAAGCTATGCGGTTGGTGAGTTTCTAATCTACTAGCTAGTTGATGAATTACTAATATGATTTTTTGTCTCATGTGAGTACTTTTTTGTAAGTCCTTTTCCTTATATATAGGAGCATACTAGGTTTCTTTTATTGGCAATTGAATTTCTACTTATCATGTATCAATAAAGATTTTGTACCAAGATCCCAACATTATTTCATACTATCACCATTAAGTTTTTTTCAGAATGCATTGATTAGTATTGGTATCTTTTCAACTTTTTCTGATTCAGCCAACTCACAATAGTTACATTTTTTTCTCTCTCTTTTTATTAGCACAAAAAGTTCCCGTGTCCTTTTATCGTAAACCCAATCACCTCCATATTTTAGTACCGATGGTCATATATATGTGCAAAATCAAATCAAGAAATGAAACAAAATTATTCAAACTCAAAAAACTATGAGGAAAAACACAAGTAAAATTCTAACTTTCCCAAAAAAAATTAGTTGAGAACCCAAATTTTGTTTGAACTAGGGTTTATATTTTATTAATTAGCACACGGTAGTGTATTGATTCATACATTAAAGACATAAAGTGCAAAAAACATAAGTGAAAAAAAAATTATATAGTAAAGTGGTTTACCATAACACATTGCTAGCTAGATTTTTCCGATCTCCTCCGAGATTTGAAGAACCACCAAAGCAACACTAGGTTGTACATTTGAGCAAAGCTTGGCTCAGGAATTTGCAAAACTATAATTGTTTCCCTTTTAATTCATTTTTCTGTTGTAAATAGGCCTGCTTTTATTATTTTTTTTGTAAAATAGGCCTGCTTTTTAACGGCAGTTATAATTAACCTCCCCTAAATAACCACCATTATCCAACACATTTTTTGTAGTGATCCGTGTACTAATCGCTTTACATGATTTTCTTTAAAAGATTAATTGATGTTTCTAATATTTATTCTAGTGTGCATGATTAATAATTAAAATTTATATGTGACTAAGAGTAAAAATGAACTCTGAAAAAACAACTAAATTTGAGCGCAAAAATTTATTCGCAAAAATCATATTTTTACTAATAAATAATAATAATAGAGTAAAGATGCCTTTGAGCTGACATACTTTTAACTTGACATACTTTTAACTTGTAAGTCATTTTTATTTATTTTATTTTTTGGTAGAGACTTGTAAAGTCATTTTTAAACTAAGTTATATGTCTACATTGGCTGGAAAAAGCCCCTGAAGGTTGGATAAAGCTCAACAGTGATGGTGCTTGAAAAGAGATGGAGAGTCTTCAAATTGTGGCGGTCTATTTCGCAACTTTGACGGAAGATGAGTGAAAGGCTACATTAAAGGCTACATTAAGAAGATTTTTGTGTGTGTGTGTGTGTGTGTGTGTGTGTGCTTGCAAAAGAGATGGAGAGTCTTCAGATTGTGGCGGTCTATTTCGCAACTTTGACGGAAGATGAGTGAAAGGCTACATTAAAGGCTACATTAAGAAGATTTTTTTTGTGTGTGTGTGTGTGTGTGTGTGTGTGTGTGTGTGTGTGTGTGTGTGTGTGTGTGTGTGTGTGTGTGTGTGTGTGTGTGTGTGTGTGTGTGTGTGTGTGTGTGTGTGTGTGTGTGTGTGTGTGTGTGTGTGTGTGTGTGTGTGTGTGTGTGTGTGTGTGTGTGTGTGTGTGTGTGTGTGTGTGTGTGTGTGTGTGTGTGTGTGTGTGTGTGTGTGTGTGTGTGTGTGTGTGTGTGTGTGTGTGTGTGTGTGTGTGTGTGTGTGTGTGTGTGTGTGTGTGTGTGTGTGTGTGTGTGTGTGTGTGTGTGTGTGTGTGTGTGTGTGTGTGTGTGTGTGTGTGTGTGTGTGTGTGTGTGTGTGTGTGTGTGTGTGTGTGTGTGTGTGTGTGTGTGTGTGTGTGTGTGTGTGTGTGTGTGTGTGTGTGTGTGTGTGTGTGTGTGTGTGTGTGTGTGTGTGTGTGTGTGTGTGTGTGTGTGTGTGTGTGTGTGTGTGTGTGTGTGTGTGTGTGTGTGTGTGTGTGTGTGTGTGTGTGTGTGTGTGTGTGATTCCACAATAAGTTGTGGAAAGTGATTCTAAAATTCTGATTGATATCGTTACAGATAACTACAAATTCAATGGAGTAGTTTCTACTTTGGTGCAGCGTATTCAAAACCTTTTGACTTTGGATTGGAGTGTCCAATTTTGTCATACTTGGAGGGAAGGCAATCGTAGTGCTGATTGGCTTGCTAATTTTAGCCTCTCTTTAAATTCTTTAGTTTGTGTTGTAATGGAGACTCCTCCAACTGAGCTCCAAAAACTCATTTTCGACGATTTTTCTGGGGTTTGTATGCCTAGAAATGTTCGTCTAGTTTCTTAGTTTATTTTTTTGTCTTGTTGGGCTTCAGCCCTCTTTTGTATAAAAAAAAAAAAACTTTAAAAACTCTTTGCTCATTTAAAATTATTTCTAAATTATCTAATTAATAGAGTGCTCATTTAGGATAATGCTATGATACACCGACACGGCCCACTTAGAAGTGTGAAGGTGTATTTTAGCATCTATAAATATGGTTAAAAGATAAAAATAACATTTTCTTATTTATAAGTTGATAATTTATACTCACCTAAAAATATGAAAGTGTAAATTAACAATGCACAACTTTTTCAATTGGACTAAAATTCTCTTGAACTTTATTATTTAAAACTAAGAAGTTGAGGGTTAATTTGGTAAATTTTATTAAATAATATACACTCATATTGCTAATTTATGTAACGGCCATATTAGAATAAATACGATTTTTGCGATTGTTTTTTTACTTGAAAATATGCGATTTTATGATTTGGTGGATAATTATGTTTTGGGGAGAATAAACGTGTATTTTAGTAATCAAATATAATTATTAAACTAGTTGAGAACCCTTAATTAATTTGGAGTGAGTTAAATGATTAATTAGGGAAATAAATGAAGTTAGTTAAAACTAATAGTTAGACATGTAGTTAAATAGACTTATTAGATGATTGGGCCAAGCCCAAGAGTAAATGATGGATAAGAAAGACATAAGTGATATTTTAATGAAGATTAGGTTTAAGACTTAGAGTAGAGAAAATAGAGTTGTCATAACTCATTTTCAAAAAAAGGAGGTAGAGAGAAAAGATGGAGAAAGAAATCAAGTGAAGAAGGAAGAAGAACACGAGCAAAAGGACTAGAGATTTCAGAATCGTTAAGGTATGAGAGTAATATGTGTATTCTAGAGTGATCTAGGGAGGAGGAGAAAATTTATTGCTCTTCATCCTAATCTTCCCTCACTCTTTTCTTTTTGGGTTGGGATTTTTATTTCTAAAAATGATGACTTTCTAATAGAATAAGAATCCATGAACCTTTTGCTAAATGAAATCACGAATCTTGGGGCTTATAGAAAGTGAATTTGTAGATGTTTATTAGGGATTTTGTGTTTTATGAAGTTTTGAATAAAACTATGAAAAATCTCATGATTCTTGTGTTCTGTTGATTCATGATTTCCAGATGTACTTTTATATCTAATATGATGTTATATGTTTAAAGTCAATACCTTTATATATTTATAAGTTGAAAAATGAGGTTTTTTATGAGATTTGAGTCCAAACCAGAGAACATAGTGCGTTTTGTGGGCACTGCTAGCTGGGCGAGCAGTATGAATGTAGCAGCGAGGGCGTTTTTGTCCTAGCTGTACATGTTCTTCTTGCCTATATGAGTGCTTGCTCAGCGAGCCATAATCTCGCCAAGCGAGAGCTCTCTTTGTCTCTAAGAATGAGATTAGTAGTGAACTTTTATTGTGTGGTGTTTATTTTAGTATTTTCATTCATGTTTCTTTTATATACGTTGTTTTTTAGCTTTTTTTTACCGGTCTCTGTTTGTGTCGTGCAGAGACATAATTTTTAATAATAATATATTTTTATTTTAAAAAAAAGATTTACGTACATTATTTTTACAGTAAATTAAAAAATCAAAATTTATTTATATATAAAGAAAATAAAATAGTGTCTACGAAATTTCAAATACACTTTGTTGGTTTAGACATTTCCTTATTGAGATGCCTTAAAACATGTTAAAAACAATCAGAAACAAAATACAATACTACTTGTTTTTGCTCAACATAGACACGTGTTGCACTACTGCTCTTGGAAGTTGGAATGTCACATAAAAATTGAAATTGAAAATTTACATTACAAATTAGAAACAAAATACAACTACTTGGTTTTTGCTCAAAATAAACACGAGTTGCACGACTGCTCTTAGAATGTCCCATAAAAATTGAAATTGAAATTGAAAGTGGACATTAACTAACAATTAATATTAATAATAATTTATAAGTCATTCATCCTACACTTGTCCACATACATCGAGTTTAAGTAGTTTAGTAGTTGATATTTCACTTTTTAAAATGAATTAGTGGACGAGCAAGGATTGAAACCGTTGTTGTACATATTTTTTTGTAATATTTTTATCAATTGAACTATATGCTCACAGAGATAAATTTTTAATGTCAAAATTATTGAATGGTGATGGCCTCATGACTACAATTTTCACGTGTAGTTTGCTTAGTGGGTAAAACATGCTCTTCAATAATTGGATTTGATGTGTTATTGTAATCTTTGCTTTTCCCCCACACAACAAGGTACAATCCCAAACAAATGATAAATGCACCTATCACCCTGCAATATATATAATCAGAATTGATTAGTTGATATTTATCAATTAATTATTTCTTTTGGTAATTTGACTACTTCCATAGGTACTACTTGATTTTTAAGATTGATTACCTTCCAAGAAACATTTGCTCAGCGAGAAGGAAGTATCCCATGATAGCAACAATGACCATACATAAAGGACTAAATGTTGTCACAAAAACTGGACCTCTAGCTTTCATCACTACTCCTTGCAAGTAATAAGCTAGACCTGAGCAGAATATGCCCTGTATATGAATTTTTTTTTTAAATTAAATAAGTTAAATTATTAAAATGGGATTCGAATTAGTTTTATGGACCATTTTATCATACTATAAATTTAGTATAAACAATAAAATTATCTTACCGTATAAAGAGTAGACAACAATCTCATATCCCATTTTATGTACCAAACTGAGGGACGACCCCATTCCATTATTGAAGCAACTGCTGCACCTTCAATTGTGCCCATTAGGCATATCCATGATGAAAGAGAGAGTGCTGCAGGGTAGGCTTCAAGGGTAATAGCCTAAGGAGATATACAAAGCTGGGTTAGTACCAAGTCAAACAAAATTGAAATCAAAATAATTGATGGGCATACAGAAAGGTTTAGTAGCGGCGCAGCTTGTTACTTGTTTACCTTTTATTCAAGTGTAATTATTTTTTATATATAAAAAAAAATTTGTCTCCCAAAAATGATTTAAATATGCCCATAACTTATATAGTGTTGATTCGTTGAACAATGGAAATTAACAAAATGCGTTTTCCGAACTCTTCTCACCCCCCACAACTCTTTCCTCAATATTCTGATTTTATTCTTGGTTAAAAAGTCTAGAATGCGTTTTCCGAACTTTATTTTACTTTGAAAAACGAACTTCATAATGTGTTTTCTCAAATTTTGGCTGAATTTTCACTAGAAAAATTTCGGAAAATCCATTCCAAACTTTTAAGTCAAGGGCAAAATTGGAAAATCGAGGAGGAAAAAGAGTTGTGGCGGGTGGAAAGAGAATCTTTCATAATTGAATAACTCACTTGAAGGTTAAAAAAACAAGCCCAACTAAAGCATCCAATGGTGATCAATACAGATCCAAGTATTGTATGTTGATTACTTGTTGTACCCCCACTATGATGGATTTGGCTATTCCCTCCGAATGTCTCAACAAGTATTGGCCCTTTAACTAATGTCATCACCATGGCACCTGCAACTGTAGCTATTGTGCCCAATATCTTTGCTTGGCTTCGTATACTTTTTATCTTTATTTTTTCAAGCCTAAGGCATAAACAAATAAAGTATGAATTGTGTTATTTGAATATTCAAACATAGACACATATTTAATATCAAAATATCATTTCTTTAAAATTTTATTTACCTAAGAATTGAAGCTAATATAAAGGTAATAGCAGGAAGCATATTGCTCATGGCAGCTGCAAAGGTTGCTGTTGTATATTTCATACCCAAAAAATACAAATTCTGATCAATAACTGGCCTGTCGATGACAAATTAAATGATCATCAAAATTAAGTGACAATGTGATCGATTATTCAAAGAAATATATAATGTGTTTAATTAACGTTATGCAACGATTATGTAAAAAAAATTACAATATGCAATTAAATCATTACTCTAGCAAACTGAGCGCTGCTATCTTGATGAAGATTGAAATCGTCATTTTCGGCCTTACTTTCCTATTAAATAGAAAGAAAACATAGTATAAGAATATAATTATATATATTTCGAGTTTTCATTCACAAAATACAAAATATAATATAAATTATGATAAACATATAAAAAAATGTTAAGTAGCTAGTTAGTGGTGATTAAAACTTTAGTCCCAAAAATAAATAAGTGAAAAGTTCAAAAATTGGGACTCTTATATACTATAATGTCAATTTTAATTGAATTATGATTAGAGGATGAAACGTACAAAAACTGATTATATTTTAAAGGTCAAATACTTTTTTTTCTTTTCATAAATAATGATTTAATTAAAGGGCTCTAAATTGTAACATAACGAGTTCGATTTTCAGAAGAAACAACGCTCGGCAAGTGTGGATGTCCCTACGTATAAGCCGGATTAGTCGTCCATCTTTGGTGGGTCGAAAACCGATACCAAAAATGAAAAAAAAAAATAGAGAGAGAGAGAGAGAGAGAGAGAGAGAGAGAGAGAGAGAGAGAGAGAGAGGATTATACTTGTCAAAATAGAGTGCAAAAGGAGTTATGACTATGAATGCAACGGCATGGCGGTAGACAACGAAAACATAGTTACTCATTCCATTATTTAATGCAGCTTTTGATAAAACATCCATAACTGCATATCCTAATTGCAAAGACAAGATAGCTATGAACGGTGTTGCCATTTCTAACCAAGTTTGTGTTTGGTAGTTGTGGTTCTCCATCATCTTCTAATAGACCTCTAACAACCTTAAATATTTGCCTATTGACACAAGAATGAATGAAATGGTATAACGTAGAAAGCCTCATATTTATATTCGTGGGTGACGTCAAATACTAGTATTTGTTAGTGTGCTATCAAAATTAGTTAGTTTGCGACTCATGTCCATATATGATATAGTACTACATACTACAAGTAATTTAATACAATCATTTTCTTTAATTATTATTAGATGGAATTTTGTCCGCCGTCGATTTTATTATTTCTTGTATATTTGTATATTATTTCTTGTATATTAGAAGGAATTATTTCTTTTATTAATATTAGGTCATGTTGGAACAGATAGATAATTATCTATATTTAGTTACAAAGAGTGTTAGATTACATTTTTATCTAAAATCTTAAGGTATTAAGTTTATGTATGTGCTCTCTCCTTTATAAAATATTTCACCTTCATTTTTTTAAGTAATATGAGACTTAACTCATCTCTCACTTGTCACATCAGTTAACCCTATTAAAAATGTTTCGGATATTAAAATTTAGATACATATTTCACCACATTGTGGAAGTTAAATTTATTTTTTTTTACGCAAGGAAGTTTAATCTTTTTATATTTGATTCAATCCATTGATATTAGTGTTGAATTTTTTTTTTGTTGGTAGATTGTTACTTACTTGTTAGTGTCAATTCTAAGTACACATATTACTTTAATGAGTTTCTATCATGTGCAAATTTATGTACAAATTTGCATATGTTAAGAAGTTCAAAATAATAAATTTATATTGAAATTTATGCATTTTATATTAAATGTATATCTTTTCAATAAATAATAATAATTTTTTAATAAAAAATTATTACTTTAAGTTGTTTTAACATGTAATATTACATATGTTAGGCAAATTATCATATTTTAATTTATTTCACATATAAATCATTTGTGGGAGGATTGGTAATAAAAAAACAAAAAAGTTGATATATTTGATTCAACATAGATCAATTTTCTTTCACACATTTTGCTTATAATTAAATATAGGGAAAGTATTTGTTCACGGATTCTAGTCAAAATAACATAAATGTTAATTGTTAGATTAGATGTTGTGATCGGAGTTCGAACTGTTATTTTTTCACTGATGTCGTGATTGTTAATTAAAAAAAGAATGGAGGGAAGATTTTGTTGCTAAGTTTGAAGGCTTTTAATGATGAATTAACTCGTCCATGTTTTGCATTCTCCACGTAGAAAATATTTTGAGATATTTTTACAATGATTGGCCGATCGACTTTTGTTCCTTTCCATAAGATGATAAAATGCAAAAAGTGATTTCAGATGAAAGTGCAAGTTGATGTTTTTGAAATTCAAAGATTGAAATGAATGATTTAATTAAAGGCTGTCTAATACTTCCATATTTCTATAGTTGAAGGCGACATATGAAGGATGATTAGTAAAAAGTGTTAATCATATCTTCTTTTTCTTGAGCAAGTGTTCATCATATCTTGTTATTATTAATTTGGGAATTGTTAAACAGTGTTTTCAGCATTTGTTAAGTAAATTTTATTTTAAAATTTATACATTTAATATTTTAAAAATATAAAAATATTTTAGATATTAATTTCATTTTAAAAAAAATTTATATGCTTAACAAGTTTCTTGGAAATACTGCTTAAAATAAACCTATTAATTTTGCTTTTCCATTACTACATTATTACTCCTACTAATTTAAAGTTTTTGTGTGTGAAACAATGATTTCTCAAAGTAGTATATCGTAAGCACTCAAAACTAGTTCTGTATAGTATATGCAATTGGTGGCTAATTAAAGGTTTTGTTTTTGTGTATGCTTTTTGTATGTGCAAGCTAGCACTAGAATGATGACCAATTTAATACTCAACCTCCAGGATGGAACCCCATTCATTGCGCATTTAGTTTTCGAGTATAGTGTGACAGTGTATATCTCTTTTAATTGTTGTTATTATTATTTTTTAAGAAGCTAATTAAATTAATTCACAGTGAGTAGAGCTGGCAAATGGATCGGTTTGGCCCGTTAAGCTTCGCAGCTCGATCCATCTAGCTCAGCTCGATAAGCGAAGGGTTACATGGTCTTATGGACCGGTCCAATAAAACTACGTATGTATCACACACAAATTAATATCCATAAACAAAATGGGTGTCATGATTTCACGAGATAATAAATACTACAAAATATTTATGCAAAAGTCGAGAGATTTGTGGCTGGTGATTCATAAAGTGCACCTTCAAAACTAATAAATTTCAAGCTTACATCACATAATATTAATATGTAAACCTCTAGTGCTTGAAGGTTGTTATATTATATGTTTCTTTTATTTCGTGACTAATTATAATTTGATTAATTTTTTTTTTATACTTTTCTGTTTATAATGATTGATTAAATTGTCATTAGTTTTTTTTCAAATAAAGATAATCATAACAAATTTGGTTTAATAATCATCTCCTAACTACTCTCTCCGTCCCAATTTGATTGAGTCAATTTGACTACATGCACTATTCACATAGACTCTATTTTTCTAACATTATACATAAACAAATGTTAGCATATGAGATGTTGGATTCATCTCGACGAATATTTTCAAAATATCAAATTTTTATAATTTTTACTATTGTACAATTAAAAATATTAATCGTCAAAGTTATACATTGGCATGCGTAACGCAGTCAATTGACTCAATCATTTTGGGACGGGAGGAGTAACAAAGTCAAAGCTCATCTTTTGTTACGTATTTATCTAAATATTTTATGATAACTAAAACTCCTTATTTTTAACTAAAATATTTTTAAAAATATTTTAAAAATATTTTTTTAACTGTTTAAGGGATGGGCTCAAAAACCTGTGGGAGCAGCCCATTAAAAAGATAGGCCCGAGGGGCCAGCCCAATAAGGCCCGATTATTTTTTTAAAATCCCGACCCGTGTAAAAATATAGGGCTAATAGATCGGTCTTATAACCCGACCCATTTTTAGAGCTCTATCGGTGAGAATCAATTGTTGTTACTTTTTTTTTGAAGAAGCTAAAATGGAATATATATAAATATGTAAGAACTGAGAGGATCACTCAGCACAAGATGTGCCAAGAGAGCCTACAAAAAGTTTACACAAGGATCCAGAGATACAACAAAGAAAAAAAGATACATCAATTAGTCGATCCCCAAACACAACAATAGGTCCGACCACCAACAATAAAAGTTGGATGTTAAAGTAGGGTTAGACGCTTGCATCCCACCTGTAAGAGAACACCTGCATCCATCAATTGTTGTTACTTACGTGTATAATATATTAAGTTCATAAAAAAATGTATAATATATTAAAAAATCATCAAACAAATAATAATTGAAAACTGCCATTTTAAAAGTTTGAAGTGTTGTCAACCATAATATCTTAATTTATCTAATTTAACTAGCAAAAAAAATGATGACTAAATTAATTAACTAAAAATATATATATATTTAAGGGTCATGCTAAACAGTACACCTGGTGCATTTGTTAAGCATGCTAAAAATAGAAATAAAAGACAAAAGTAATATAGATAAAATAACTTTTTATACTTTCAAAACATTTAATGCACAATTTCTAAAAAAAAGTTTTCATAAAAACTTGCTTAACTAGTGCACATGGTGCACTGTTTAGCATTTTCCTATATTTAAAGATCAAAATGAAAAAAATAAAAAAATAAAAAAAACAGTCGTTAAATTTGTCTTTGTAATTTCAACACATTTAATTAAAGACCATAATAACAACATCTCGCTATTTAAAAAGTAAAATCTAAACACAGAGGCGTATATATTTCTTTTTGTCATATCATTTGTTAATTTTTAGTGTATTAATTATGTACTAAAAAAATATGTTTTTTAAAACTAAGTCTATGTTATGATCCACACGACTTATAAATTATGGGAATTAGATTTTGTGTTGTAACAGTGTTGTAATTTTTAGTTGTCCGATCTAAATCGATAGTTGAGATTATTTTACGTAGTGTATGATTTGATTGTACGATGATCTAAACTGTCCGATCTCACATTAATAATTTATAATTATTACTCAGTTGAATTGCGTGAAATTTAAATTGTAGCTAATCATGATCCCAAGTTATGTCCTTGGATAGAGTTTCGGTATTTAAACATTAAAATAAAGACATTATATATATGTAAATTGCATTTATTTTATTTTTATTTTTTTGTACAAGGAGGAAAAGCAAGGAAGAACAATAAAAACAAATATTTAGAAAATAAAGTCCACTGGAATAAACTAGCTAGAAGGAAGAGATCACCGCAACGGGCAGGAAATTTATAGGAGATATAAGTTTAAAGGTACGAAGTTCTAAGCATAGCTAAGTAGTTTGTGCATGCATTTCCTTCTTGGAGGGTATCAACAACTTTAACTCTTTAGTATCTAACAAGGAGATCCTATATATTATGAATGATAGTCGCATAGTGATGTCAAGTATTAACAGGATCAGATAACAACATAATAATAATCTTAAACAAGCACTTTCTAAGAGTATATTCTGAGAGTAAAGTAAGACATCGACTCATTTTCCATGCACAACTGATTCCTTACTCGCTATATCCACCAAAATACATCCAAAAAGGAAAGAAAAAAAAAATCATCAATAACATGTCGCAACCATCCATATAAGTTTTCTTCCTGTTAAATTTTAGTGTATTTAAAAAAAAAATGTTTTCATAACTAAGTTTATGTTATTCTCCACACGACTTACATGTTATGGAAATTAGATTTTCTGCTGTAATATAGTTACAGTTTTTAATTGTTCGATCTAAATCGATGATTGGTATCGTTTTATTGTGCCATTTAACTGTACAATCTAGGCTGCAGTGGCGGAACCAGGATTTTTTTTCCTGAGGGGCCACTAAAAAATGTTATAGTATATAAGTTAAATATGAAAATTATATTGTGTACAAAAATATTATTATCAATAAATTAAATTACATACTTCGTATTTTAAAATAAAACTCTATGTGTGTCAAGTAACTTAAAATAATCAACAATTAACTTTGAATAAAATCATATATTATATTACACATATGCTAAAGAAAAGATTGTGCATTTTTTTAATTAATATATACATTTTAAAATAAAAATAAAAAAAACAAAACAAAAGATGCAGTACCCATATATACACTTTCTTTTAAAAATAAAACAAAAACTGCAGCAATCAGGAATTGAACCGAGGAGCTCCTGGGAGTTGGGCGCTGCATCAGCCACTTAGCTAGCATTGACTGTTGTTCAGTTTTCTCCCAAAGTAATATATAATATATATTTATAATTTTTTACAAATACTTAGAGTATTCTAGTAATTTCCTATTTTTTCCGGGGCCACCCCCTAGTTGCGCCTCTGCTAGGCTGTCTAATATCATATTAACGGTTTAAAATCTAAAATGCAATTGATCATCGTCCATGTGTCTGATAACAAACTCTTAAACATATGAATGGTATAGGAAAGAGACAACTTCTTTTTTGTGATACTCTAGGGCACTTTTTATCTCATTGGTATTTAAAATTAAATATTTTTACGTTAATAGGATGCTTGTTTGATTCTATAAATTTTTTTCCTCCACCTTTAAAATTAAATATTTTTACGTTTATAGGATTCCTGTTTGATATGCTTATAAATGAAGAAAGTAGAATAAGTAACAATTTTATTATGAATTTACAAATATGTTTTTTCACACAAACAATATTCATCCATTCAAATCAATGTTAATAATATAAAACGACAAATTATTTAACCCTATGTATTTGACTATATTGAATTGTACGGACTATCCCCATGATTTTAGATCTGTAGCGTTGACGACACCAAAGTCATTGATATGCACTAAATCGACTTTAAACTTTTAACATGGAATAAATAAACACCGCATCATGACAAGAACACAAAACACACCGCACAAACATGGAAAAACAAAATACTCCGTACTAAAACGAAAAATCAAAACAAACAATCTCGCACTTTAAGACGATAATAAAATCACAAAGATACAAAAGAAATACAAAATATATGTGGATCTGCACACTTATTTAACTAAAATAGAAGAAAACAAAACAATTTGGAGGAATAATTATAGGCTTAAATTGACCCTAAATCATCCATCTTCAATAGAATAAGAAGAAGAGAAAAGTGTGACAATTAGTATTAGAAGAGGAGAAAGAGTAAAAAGTTGGTGTTTTGCATTATGAGGAGCACTATTTTGTTCTCTCATAATCACCAAAACAATTTGTCATAAATGTTGGATTTTTTTTGTCAGATAGCCTAATTGCAAGAATTTCACCCCTCAAAGATGAATAAATCGATATATTAGGATTCGAACTCCGATCCATACACTTTACATGTAAATGTCCTATCAATCGAGTTAGGCTCACGGAACTTGTCATAAATGTTGTTATCTATAGTTTTTCATGATTTTGTCTAAACAACTTAAACGGAAACTTTAATTTGTTTGTTACAGCTTGAAGGCTAACTACCAATTGGTTGAACACAAGTTTGTTCCTTCTTCACAAAAAAAAAAAAAAAATGCATCGGGAAGCTCAATATGGAATGAAAAATCTGTTGTTTTTATGTGGGTTAGTTGCATTCTAAACCAAGTGGCTTTTAGGTTGTTGTTTTCATCCATCTTAAAGGGATTTCCCCTGAAACTAGTCGCCGGCCCGTGCGATGCACGAGTTTGGTGGAACGACATATGTATGTCAATCATGGTTGTTGCTTTAGATTAGCGGTATGATATAAGATAATTACAGAAATGTTTGATGTGAGTTCAAAGACTAAAGCATACAAAGAGATTAACCAAATTAAATCAATGAATGCAATCTCTATCTAACTAACGCTGGCCAGTGGTGTTGCACGACTTTTGTGAAACAGCATAACAAAACGAATCAAGTGAAACATTACACCAAATTTTATAGTGAACATTTCAAGATCCGTGTCATCTATAAAATTTAATATTTGTCTAAGAGTATACTTAATATAATCATTGATAATGAGATAATACAATACAAAAGTGAACCACTCTATTGTTGGAATGGTTCAGTCACATCGAATTTCATAATTGAGTCTTCAAAGACCCGTGACATGTATAAAATTTAATTTTATCCTTTTTGTGTGCAATTAATATGGTTCTAAAGGACAACTATCAATTGATTAAAAAGAAAACTTCATTAAGACTTAAAACAAAATAGTTGACATCAAGGATCAAATCAAGTAAAGATAACTACATAAATACAGAAAAATAATATTTGATAATGTCAATTATTTGAATGCAGGATTAGGATGAAGTGATTTAGTTCGAAGCATTAAATAATTTAGAGATAGCACTAAGTTACGATTACATAGTCTAAATTCTGCGCCACAAAGTAGTGTTGGCGCATACAGAAAAATAATATTTGATAATGTCAATTATTTGAATGCTCGATTAGGATGAAGTGATTTAGTTGCAAGGATTAAATAATTTAGAGATAGCACTAAGTTACGATTACAAAGTCTAAATTCATAGAAAAGAAAAATGTATAGCATAAAAATGATACATGCTTATAATTATAGCATTAATCGTGCGTTGCACATGTTTTGTGGAACACCATAATAAAGTGAATCAAGTAAAGCATCACACCGAATTTTACAATGGAGCCTTCAAGACCCGTGATATGTATACAATTTAATTTTGACATAACAACACACCTAATTTAATTTTCTCATGTTTAGGTGTGTGTATCTCAAATAATATAAACTAAGTTGGTCAAATTTTCTCATGAGTAACACGTTAAGATGATGAAATTAAAAATCATTCATATAATCATTGATAATATGATCAAGAAGTACATTGCATATTATTGTTGGATAGCTCAGTCACATCAAACTTTATAGTGGAACCTTCAAAGACCCGTGACATGTATAAAAATTTAATTTTTACCTTTTTTTGCTGCTCAATTAATATGATTATAAAGAAATGCGTTAAGATAATGAAATTAAAAATCATTCATATTGTCATTGATAATAGGATCAAGAAGTATATTGCATACTATTGTTGGATAGCTCAGTCATATCAAATTTTATAGTGGAACCTTCAAAGACCCGTGACATGTATAAAAATTTAATTTTTACCCTTTTTTCTTGCGCAATTAATATGATTCTAAAGGACAAACATCAATGAATTAAAAAGAAAAATTCATTAAGACAACAATCAAAATAGTTGAAACTAATCATGTGCCATAAAGTAGTGTTGCCGCATATAGAAAAATAATATCGGATAATGTCAATGCTTGGATCAAACAATGAACAAATAATTTTGATCGAGGAAGAGGCAAAGTAGATGAACCAACCCCCGCAATCAAAACCACTTTTATTAAGTTGGTACACTTGTACACCATAAAATTGACCATGTTATAGTGATAATTGAACACTCTTAACTTAATAGATTCTTTCAAGTTGCGAGGTAGAAGAGATTTAAGGTGGTTAAAAGTCTATCATATTAGAGCTATATGTTAACTTTTGTTGTAAAAATGCAAATTGTTGGTCATTATTTTCATTCATCCAAGTTAACAAAAACATTTTTTACACATTGTGTTGCTTTCAAGCAAGAAAGTTCCACCGAGATTAAATTGCAATGTAGAGGTCATCTCTTCCTCAAACAACTCAATTGTTGTTGCTTCTTTTACTGCAAAACAGTTGTCATGTTCATCTCTCTTTGATTTTTATATATTGATGTGAACCTAAATCGGTCATTAGCAAATAATAGGAAAAAACATATCAATATAAAAGATTTTATCCAATCATTCAATACTCAACATAAAGTCTAAAGTGACATTTGGAATATTATCTCTAGCAAAACAACCATATGGACTTAACCAAACATCAATCATAAAATTTCATTTAATGGGAAGCCTAAAAAACAAATAGGGTTTTAATTTTTTTAGGGTAAAAATGTAATTTTGAAAAATATTGGGACAAAACTGTAATTTTAAAAAATAGAAGCAAATTTGAAATTTTTTAAAAAAATATGATTCAAAATGCAATCTATAAAGTACAGCGGTCAAAACGAAAATAATAAAAGTGTGGGGTGTAAATATAAATATATAAGATATAGAGGCAAAACTATAATTTTAAAATATGATGCTGACGTGGCTTGAGTGACATGGCAGATGATGTGGATGTAGAGGTGTCAAAGGTGACGTGGCGAGATGATACATGTGGCGGAAAACGAATGGATGACATGGATATTAGATGATGTCATGATGACATCATCGATGATGTATGATAGTAGGATTTTGGAAGGGGCATTAGGGTTGACCCTTAACAACCTTTAGGATATATAAAGATTAAAATTTGGTTGGAATTATTAATAGGTCAAGTCTAGCATGGGTAAGTAATATAGGTCTCCCATCATGGAAAAGGACTTTTTAACCATTAAATTTATTAATAAAATAATTAAAGGATAGGATCAATTACCGGAAACCTAAAGGTACAATGTTCTACAGGTTAAATTTTATTTATAAAAAGGCCCACTTTTTTTGAGTAATGAAAATTTGTCCACGACCAATATAACCCATATATTTTTCTATTATTCAGTTTTAATCCCAGTGAATTTTTAAAAAAAACAAAAAAAAAACATATATACACACACCTTGTATATCTTCGATGAATAAAAAGAAAAACTTGAATCTCTGTGTGTGCTACAGTTTCAACGGAGATGGAGGATGGGTAGCTAGTTACTTCATATATCCTTTATTACTATTCTTCCCTTGCAAATCTCTAAATTTTTTAACTTCTCTTATCCCAAACTTCTCCTCTACCATTATTCTTTTCATTTCATATTTAACATTTTGGATTTTGTTGAATATTTGAATCTGGAAAAATTTAGTTTTCATATGTTTTGATTCTTAAAATTTGGATTTTGCTTGTTCTTTTAAAATTTGGATCATATGAATCATATGAAAATGTTGTTAGATTCATGATTATGTGCATAAAAAATTGGATTTTTGGTGAAATCGCTTTTCAATTTTCGGGTCTTATGGATTTCAACCGGGTCATTCTGACCCGTCTGGAGGTTGAAGAAGCAAATTAAAAAAAACAAAACAAAACTTAATATGGCTACCAAGCCGTTTCGAACCAAGGACCCAATGATACCATAAGTATAACTCATCCACTTGCCTGTGTATGTCATTTTGTAAATTTTGCATTAATATGATATTTATTACTTGCTTTAGGTTCTGTATTTTTTTGTGTTGCTTAAATTAATACTTAACTTTTATGCAATTTAAATATTATTTTAGATTAAGGGTCTGTTTGGCAAACCCAAAAAACTGACTTATAGCTTATGTCTTATAGCTTATAAGCTAAAAGATCCGTTTGGTAACAGTTTTTCAGAAAGAGCTTATAGCTTATTTTACTGACTTATAGCTTATTTTTCATAAGCTAATTCAAGTAGCTTATGAGCTTATAGCTTATAGCTTTTCATTTTTTTCTTCCCATTTTACCCTTATGATTTTATTTTAAATCCATTTTTATCCTTTACTATAATTTTTTATATAGTATAATTTAAAACAAAATAGGTATGTTTTGCCTACTTTTATTACGTTGTTGCACTTGCATCTATCTATTTTTCTTTTACTATGTTGTATACCAATTATTTTTTTTATGTTCTTGAATTTTTTTTTTTAAACGTTGATGTACCTAGTTTTTGGTACAACATTACTATAGCATGTATCTATTATCACCTCTTTAATATGTTTGATCTTTTTTTTGGTACATTATGTTTAATCTTTTTAATAAAGTATAAAAATTGAAATGAAGATATATTTAAAACAAAATTTCAAAGAATAAAATTTAACCTCTATAAAAAAATATTAAAGTTTAATTTAATATTATAATAATAATAATATAAAAGATAAATTAAATTATAAATTTAAATCACTAAATTTTAAGTATTTTAAATATTAAGTAATTACCACTTGAATTAATTTATTATTGTTTGTTCAATTTTTCTTATAAAATATAAAAATTGAAATGAAAATAATTTTAAAGTAAAATTTTAGTGAATAGATTTCATTCTATATTAAAATATAAAAGATATATTAAATTAAAAAATTAAATTACTAAATTATAAATATCTTAAATAAAAAATCTATTATTAATTATGAATGCCCTTTTATGTCATTTCATATTTATATATGACTGAACCGCTAATTTTACCAAACACTTTAATTAGCTTATCTTCTATAAGTCATCAGCCATAAGCTATCAGCTATAAGCTATCAGCCATCAGCCATAAGCTAGCTTATCAGTTATCCGCTATTTTTGCCAAACAGAGCCTAAATGTCAATAAGATTTATATAATTTAAATTAATAAGGAGTACCCACAAATATTTTTTATATATAGACGAAATGACAAATACATCAGAAATTTACATACACAAATGAGTGAGTCAGGGTTTGAATTCCAATAATTTCGTCCGACTAAACAATTTCGACAATTTTTGTCAGTTGAGCTAAGACTTGTGGACCACAAACAACATTTTTAATAATGCAAAATTATTATATATTAAGAGTTTAAAATCATGTTTGTGACAATGATGGTAATTAATTATATTGAATGTAGTGAACTTTATCATATATTAAATTTTTATTATGTTTATGTATGATTAATTATGATGACACTGAGTTGACAGGTAAACCATCATTTTGGTCCTTGAAAGTGTAAATCGCTGTCACATTGGTTCTTGAATGTATTGAAATTGCAAATAGGTCTCTAGTATCTCATTTGATAGTAATTTTTTGGACTAAAATGACCAACAAGGAACACATTCGAGGATTAACTTGACTACTTAAAAACAGATTCAAGGACCAAAATGACTAACAAAAAAGATATTTATTGATATGTTTGCAATTTTAATACATTCAGGGATTAATGTGACAGCGAGTTACACATTCGAGGACCAAAATGACAATTTGCCCTGAGTTGACATGAGACCTTGAAGTGTGCTCCTTTCAATGTCTTAGGTTTGATTCATCTTGGTGCAATTTTGTGTGTTAATTAGTTTATACAGAGTTAAATAAATAAATAAATAAATAAATGACTCAGGGTCGGGCCTGCCGCTAATTTAAAGTTTTTATACCGCACTAAACCTACTTAAAAAATTTTAGGTTAATTATTAGACTATTAAGACTTATTATACCATATTTAACCTCATTAAGAATTGTTAGGTCAATTTCTATACTAATTTAGACTTTTTATGACGTGTTGACCGTAGTTAAGAATTTTTCAATTTCGTATGTATGATTATTACCCACTCTCCCTTTACAAAAAAATAATTTTACTGCTTTAAACTCTTTTTCTCAAAAGGTTTTTCATTGTTACTTGTCGAACTTTATCCATTATACATTTGGGATGTCTTTTATTTTAATTTAATATTTTATTTTAAAAAAATTTGTTTAAATGGTTAAAGATCAAATTTTGAGTCTCATAACTCCTAACTCAACTGGCAAAAATTTGCCGAAATTGCAAGGCATGGACGTCATGACCGGGATTCGAATCCCGGCTCTCTCACTTGTGTGAGAATTTCTTATATTTACTTTGTCAATTCTTCTATGTACCAAAAAAAACAAGATCAAATTTTGAAATTTTGACAAAAAAATTTAGTTTAAAATCATGTGATTTGACTTAACGAGTTGAACCTAACGAATCGAACTGAATTGTTCGTGAACTTTAAACGAGCCAAACTCGAGTTGAAAAAAGAGTTCGTATCGAACTTGAGACGAGTTTCGAACTAAACCAATTCGTATCTAAACGAGTTCGACTCAGCTCGACTCATTTACAACCCTAATATTAATTGCTAATTTTAGTCAAAATTAACAGTAAAGAGGCCTTTTTTAAAAAAAAAATTTGTGGGAATAAAAAAATTAATCCTAAATGATTTGTTTGAAAAAATGTGATAAAAAAAAAAACCTCAGGGAGATTATTTTTTAAAATATTTGTGGAAAAAAATTAATAGTAAACATGCCTTTTTCTTTAACAGTTGTAAGCAAAAATAAAATTAATTGTTAAGAAGCTATTTAAAATATTGGTGAAAAAAAGTTATTAGTAAAGGAGCCTTTTTAAAAAAATTGTGTGAACTTGTCAAAAAAAAATAATTGTGTGCAAAAAGGAGTAATATTAAAGACGCTTTTTTTTAACAGTTGTGAGAAGAAAAAAAATTAATTGTCAAGGAGTTTTTTTTATACTAATAAATTGCAACAAAAAGAATTACATTTATAATTTTAGTTGAGTTTAAATTAAAATTTAAGATTGTTATGGGTAGTTTTCATAAATATGTCATTTGTGGTAAATATGTAAATAGCTTAAATTATTATTATATTATTATTATTACTTGTTTTACCTATAATAGAAGGTAGTTTTTCACTCTGCCATCATGGGAAACCTAAGACACTCACCCATGCTAGAAAGGGGCTTATTAATAATCTAAAAGCAAAAATTGCAATAGAGATAAACATTAATAGAGTATTTTATTATTTTATCAACACTACCATGAGTAGAGCTACATAGGGGCTGGAGTATGTATTAAGGTTTATAAATTTATACAAGATTGTGACGCCTATATTAGCAAAAGGTTGTGTGTTTTCCAACAATTTACTATTTTGGTTGTATAATTTTATATTAAAACAACACTTAAAAAATAACAAAGAGAACAAATACTATATTCTCGCTTGAAAGTTTGACTACAATCAGCCACTAAAACACAATAATAAACATGTAATTATTATAAATATTGTAAAAATATAAACATTGGAGAAATTAAATCAACGTATAATATTACTTAATAACTTTTTAATAAAGTATAAATTTTATACAATTTACTATTAAATTGAGTCTCAATAAGTTGTTGGTTGGGATCGTGAAACTATAGTTGTTTGGTCATAAAGATAATAGTTCTTATCTTATTAGGTTAGGGGCGGCCGACCGGGGGTTATCCGCGATTGGTAATGGCATAACCAGAAGAGGAGTAGGAGAGACAAGGGTACACGCTGGGTAGCACATCGAATCTGTTTCGGGTACAGGGTGACGAGGGGTGCTAAACCGACCAATCAGCAGCACACAATAGACTTCCAAACAAAGTAATGGAATATAGTAATAAAAAAAAATTATATATATATATATATGGACTCTCATAAAAAAAATTTAAACTCCATCACGGCCCTCCAACTATTTCAATCTAACTCTGCCACTGAATACTACATCCAAAATATATCCTATATCTCATCTCATATCAATGTTAATGTTAAAATCGATCGGCAGCTATATATCCCAAAAAATGGACTCCCCATCCTAAAAATTTTTTTTCTAAAGAATGTTAGGCATAACAAAAGAAAGATCATATACCAACCAGACACTATATCAATGGAAGGGTACAAAAAACGTTAATGTCAACAATTACGTGCACTCAATTAAAAATAAAGAAGACAAGAACAACAAATAAATGAAAAGAAAAAGAAAAACACTCTTGTACCTTTCTCCTTTTAAACAATATATAAAAAATTTGTTAAACATTATTCATCCTTGCATATAGAAAAAATTCGACACAAAAAATTCATTTTAAAAACATCTTTTATTTATTTTACAAGTACTTTTTGAAATTTAAAATGGCAACATAATCAATTTGTAATAAATAAAAAAATCAACGGGGGCTAAATTTAAAAGAGGGTAAATTTGAGGGGTAAAAATTGCACAATTGAAATTTGAGGGCTAAAATCGAACAATTGTAAAACTAAGGGGATTAAAATCGCACAATTGTAATTTGAATAACCAAAATCGCACAATTGTGAAACTTGAGAGGGCAAAACTACATTTAAGTCTAAGAATATATTTTTTTGACGAAACAAAAATGGAATATATTAACACCAGAAAAGTAGTCTCTTTAGCATAAGACGTACCAAACTAACCACTAAAAGTTACAAAAAAATCATACAAGGAATGCAACAAGAATGCGACATTAGTCTATACTCAAACAAGTAAATGGGCTCAACCGCCAACTATAGTAGTTTGGAACAAATCGGCATTCTTTACCTTCATCCACCAAAAAGAGTGAAGTTTAACTTTATCCAACAAACGCGGTATGAAATTCTTTGAATTTTTTAATAATCTATTATTACGTACATTCCACACTAGCCACACATTAGAGGAGCCAAATGAGTTGCAACAAGGAGCGCCACGCTTTCGAACCACTTGTCCCGAAAACAAACTAAACGAAGTGATCTGAGAGATTTTGTGAATCAGACGATGAAAAACCAATTCAAAACCGAACTAACGACTAAAGAGAACCAAAAATGTTGCAAAAAAAAATAAGTGAACACTATCAATTGCCTCACAACATTATCAATTTACATACATAAATAACTGAACACTAATTAAGATTTTCTTTCAAGTAATTTCTACTTAAACATTTCCATCTTTACGGCTAAGGATCATCCAATGTGTTGTTCAATTGCAACAAAGTAATGTCAAAAGTAACACTTATTTGGGATTTTTCCTTTAACTGAAATTAATTAGAGCTTGTGAATTTAATCACATGGGTAAAGTTCTGTTTAAATCCTATTACTATTTTGATTTTAGTCTACTAGCTAGTAGCACCTTTTAATTTGCTTTTGCCAGGATTTACAAGTTTCCATTCAAAAGAAAATTACCAAAAGAAGACTCTAAAACAACTTTGATTTAATCAAGTCACGATGAAAGAATCGTATTTGTTAGAAAGCAAAATCATAAAACCCATTGTTGTTTTTTTAGATAACCCACACTAAGTATAGGGTCTTTTTGTTCTTATGTCAATTGGCTATGAAACTAGTAATCATCAATTAATCATTTTTATAGCTCATTTACCCTCTCCAAAAATATGCTTCGTGGGGGTGTTTACACCTAAAATAAATTATTCGTTTTTTTTTCTTTTCGATAAGTAAATTTTTATTAAAATAAAAACCCCCCATCCCCCCTCTGGCTAGCCACTATGGTGAGGAGCGGTCTAACCATCGGTGGAATCCGCCTAAACCAAGCCACACTTGGGGGTAGGTAAAAGGGACCCTTGGTTGGACAGTCTCTCAGAATCTCCAATCATCAAAGAAGAAGAAACTAAAGTCAAAGCACAAACTCCCCTCCACGAAAGCCAGGGTACAAACCACAAAGTTATCCGATATACAAGTAATAAACCAAAAAGCAATAATAATTTAGTTTCACCATAACAATTAATGTGCGGGAAACAAAGTAATTCTACAATCAAAAGACACACTTAAAGGTTCGTCGTTGCACAAAGACAGTAAAAAGTAGATAGAAAACAAGCAAATTGACAAAGAAGATAAGAAACTCATTATGCGAAAGAAATAGTAAGTCACACAAAATCCCATGGAGGGGAAATGTTGCCAAAATACAAATACACGTCCACATAAGGATGGTGAAATATCCATTACATGCATACTCGAGCAAGGTTAGACCTATATATACACATATTTCTCAAACGCTTAAGGTACGCCATTTTTCACCCAATTCCTTAGTATACTCCCCTTATTCAAATATTGACTTGAACGTTGGAGTGCTAACATTGTTGCAGATACCTTTTCCCTTTGTGCCTGAAGTTCATGACAACCATTCCAACCATTCAATCTCACCATCGGAGTAGTTCCGTTTTGCCCGTTCAAACCAAGTAGCCAGCTATATCTTTGCACGAGGGGACAATGGCATTTGACAATTCCCTGTATAGAAACGCCAGTGCAGCAGTGCACCATGCATAGTTGTCAACCTGATTTATGTCCTTGAAATATGTCAGGTATGTGAGGTCCACGCAATTCTTCGCCATGTTGGAGAAGATGGTGGTTCCAACCAACAAAAGGAGGTATACCATGGGTGTGTATCCCTTGTAACTCTCAAAGGTGGCCATATCAATGTCCTTCTCACTTTTTTTTTTACAACTTTGAGGTGTTTTTCAATGAATTTCTTCAAATAAACAAACCTCGCATGTGCACCTTTGGTGGTCTTAACCTCAAACTCAGCTTCCTTTGTAGTTGACCCAATGTATCTACCCATCATATAATATCAACTTATCTGACGGGCCCCCCGAAAACTCCTCAGGCTCAAGCTGACCATCAAAAGAATTTACCCATGCTGGACGCCGAATTAGAATCGGAGCCAGAACACCCTCCCATTGCATCTCTTCCTCCTCCATGTTACGCACTACATCATCACTCGAATCTCCCTCCTCCATATCCTCAGGTTGATGATGCTCGGCCTGGGCAGGCTCACCCTCATGATGCTCAGGGTGAGCCGTCTCAACAGCCTCAGGCTGAGCCAAAGGCTTCCTTGACCCCTTCTTCGGAGGATTCTCAGCTGCTTGTGCCCTTCTGGCATATGCACTCGTCTTAGTTGGTTGTTTCCCTTTACCGTCATCTTTAGATGTATTTTTCATATCTAAACATGAAGGGGAAAACAAAGCAGTTCATTCAACTAATTATAAAAAAACAACAACAATTCGATCGACATCAGAGGAGAAACCAACCCAGTCGCAAAAATTTTTTTTGCAGAAAAACGAAACAAACGATCAAATGCGAGCTTACCTAATGTAAATATTCACTCTTTCTTGTTTTCGACGGCAAATGACCAACAATCCGATGATGTTCGTCAATTTTTCGCATTTTGGGATGTGAGAGATTTTTGGAGGGTTTGTTTTTCGTTTTTGTAACTGAAGAATTGGGGGAGGGGGGAAGAGACGAAACTGACACACTTTATATACGAGGGGCATTCGCATTCCACACAGCGAACAGATGTTATGTGCTCACCTTTTAAGATGCGAACGTTTTTTTTCTTTCAAAATTCTGTTGGAATTATTCTAATATTAATAATAGACATGCTCTTAATAAAGATTAATTCTATAGTCTTAGTAACTTTAGTGCGGAAGCCAAAAACACATGAGCATGTATATATAAACAGGATCTACGACATGTTGATTCATTGAGATTAAGAGAATATAGGAATACCTGGATAGATGAATATATATGAACAAACCGTAGCCTATTCGATAGCAATCCTGAAACGCAAAGAGAGACGGATGACGAGCACCCGGTGGCTTGTGGTTCTTCCTCAACCGAGACTCCTTATGCCCTAAGCACTCTTCAGATGGGGAGAAGAGACGATATGCAATGTATTCGGTATATTGGGGACCATAGCCTTTATATAGTGTGATGACTCATTAGGGTTCCCATTATTCCCAAATGGGTCATCCTGACATCCACTCATATTGAGCCCATATCAATTAATTAAATAATTACCGAAATAGAAATCTAATTAGCCTTTTTACTAAATTTGACCACTAATCAATTAAGGCCCCTAATCGATAAATAGCTAATATAATTAATAAAGATATTTGCCCACATAATATTATTGGAATATAATACAATATTTCAACAATCTCCCACTTGGGCAATATATCGTTATTCTTTAGGTGCGCATCTGAATGCTATTTATCCTTAGATTTCAACTTTACAATCTGGTCCATCTCATACATCGATAATGGGACCGCGCGGCTATCGTCACAAACATATAACGTGACGGAACCTTCGACGACCACCACATCAATGTACTTAACGACATAGATCGATATGGATGAGTAGCATGGAAATTTCATGTAATGTGATCTTTATATCATGTCTATTTCCAACTGGTCCAACTGAAGTCCTTAGTGAGATCAACCTGAAGTTTGCAAATTTAATATTTGCACAAATGATACAGAATCAATTATCATAATAACATCAAACTTTATTTCTGCTGAAAGCCTTAACAAAATATGCATCTGTATCAACACTAAAGTGAGAACATAACTGAAGAGAAACTCCCACTAATCCAAGACATCCTTAGTGACAAAAACCAGATGAAAGACCTTAGGTGTCAAGTCTTCGATTAGTGAGTCAGCTAGCATAAAATTTATCTCTATATGTTCTATCCTTCAACAACTTATTAATAAATAAATAAAAATCTTTATAAAACAATTGTTGAAGCATTACCTGACTAATCTATGTCATAATATAACTTGAGTTGTCTTTCAAAAATCTTTTACTTTACGCAACCAAGTGACATAGATATTTACAATCATTTCTTGAGTTATGATGTCCATTATATATAGATATCCATAATGATCGGAGTCTAACATACTGATGATCTCCAAATTATTAGATCTCCGATATCCAAACACAAATTATTTTGTTCTTTATAACAATCCTTATGGTTGCTTCATTTCAACAATTCAAGTTTTGAATTATTCAAGTATCTACCAAATGATCTTATTATATACGCTAGTTCCGGATGCGTATAATTAAGATCGTACATAAGTTTCTCAAAGCCAAAGCATATAGAAAAACACTTTATTTTCTAAATTTCCAGATTTTCTATTGGGCAATTATTGAGACTTTTAAACAGTCTCCTTTATGATTAAAAAATCCCTTAGTTTATTGACTTTCATGTCGAATTTACTTTCAACTTTATTGATATAACTCTTTAGTGATAACCGAATGATACATAGAGAATAATCTCTAGTATCAAATTTCCTAATACAAAAGAGATGTGTGCAATAACTTTCGTCACTAAACTTTTGTTAATGATTTCTTGTTTTTCGCACAACCATCATATATCACTGTTGACTTAATAAAGTAAAATCAACACACTAAACTAAAAATATAAATATACTCCCACTGAACCTGTATAACCCACAACTCTCCATAATATACATCTCAAAACCAAATGAGACAATTTACCTGACGAGACTTTTGTGGTATCATTAATGAGACAACTTCCTTAACTCATAAGTGGATTTCATCTGTTTGCAAACCATATACTTCGTGTCTTTTGACATAAAATTTTCTTTGATTGCACCTTATTGTTTTTCTTAATGTCACCATTAAGAAATACTATCTTGATATCCATCTTATGAAACTCCAAAATTATAATAAATGACAAGTGTCTTGACTGTCCTAATAGAGTTTTTAAACTCAAATCAGATATGATTTCTCTTTTCAGTCAATACTTTATGACACTTGACGCCCCAGTTCTTGAAGGTATTGAGTTTGATATTTATGAATCAATTTCTTAACTTAATAAAGGAGGAAGAACACTAATATCCTTATGAGGCACCAAATTTACTATATAAATAGCAACTTTATGAATTGGTTTAGAACCAATTCTTCCTCTCTCAATTTTGTCCCTTTATCATATCTCTCCCCAAACTCAATATCTTCAAGAGACTTTGCAGTTCATGTCTCAAAATGTTCGTTAACTTGGGACCAAAGTTTATATTTCTCAAAATTTTCAACAATTCAAGATTGTCACAAGTCATAACTGAATTGACTATACTGATATTTAAATTTAAAAGACAAATTGAATCCCTCATTAAGAAAAAAATAATAAAGAATTTATAACATTAAAACAAAAACTTAATTCGGATAATGATTCACCAAATTGCCTTTTAAATACAAATATTATTAGTAACAACAATTTAACAAATAGTTGAAAAATCATCAATCTTAACTGACTTATTTCCCCTCTAGATTGATGTGTCTTTCAACATCATTGGATATTTGTCAGTTTAGATTTCCTTATTATTCTTTATTTGCCCTTATTCGTTGAGGTATTTACCGAATGAGCACTATTTTATTTTCTCTTGCTTTAACATTTTCTTCATTGCACACTTTATGAAATAATTATATTAAAGAATCATTTCCAAGTTTATTAGTAGAACTAATTGTGCAAAGAGAACACTAAAGACTAAATTTTCGACAAGGTCACCTGATTGTCGAAACCACAACACTTTAGCAAGAATAAATAGTTACATAATGTGCTCCGGATATTTTCTTTGCTCAACAATTTTAATGAAAAGTCATATCTTCAAAGAGAACTTGTCTTTCACCTTATTGCTTTAGAAACACTTTAATTTGAGCAAAGAAAAACATGACAAAATTATGTCATCTTAAATAACTCCTCTAATGTCCCTGGAAATTAAAACTTTATGATCACACGACCTTCGTGATTAGGAGTATACTCATTTTCTAAACTTGATTATCACATTAAATTTACCGAATTGTGAGAGATTTGAGTTCCTCCATCCTTATCAAAGGTCTAGATCCAAGAACATGATGTTCTTCTTATATTTTGCATATACATGCATAAACTATATTAGTTTATAGAGAACCAAAAAAATACCAATCAAAATATCTAGCGCATCATCAATGTCAAGCCCTTAGAATTAACATCAATTGCTAGTGATATTTTGTTACAATGATCAAACAATGACAATTAATATTGATAAACAATAGTCCTCATATTGTCACATGTTTACCATTATATGTGCAAATGTAATCCACTAAATACTTACATAGATTCACAATAACACGACTTTATTATGCATGTCAATAAGTTATTATAGAGACATGTAAAACCATATTTGTAAATTAAAAGACTAACAAGATACCAAGTGCACCATTAATCCTCAATCTTTGGATTGTAAGAATTAACTGCAAGCGGTACTCTCAATACGATGATCAAACATTGGTGATAAATCATGTCAAATAATAGTCACGTTTGCGCATCCTATTATTCACATGGTAAATAACTTTATAATCACCACACGTTTACCATCACAAGTATGCAATTATCCGGTCAAGTTGTGCCTTCCTTGGGGCCGACAACAACTCACATGGATAATTTCACACTACATCCTTTTGTAAGTTCAATTGAATCAAATTTATGCAACAGAGGTTACTTGGGCAACATGTTGTTTCAATCAACTCAATCGTCATTACTAGACAATTTAATAAATTGAATGTATATGTATATAATTATTCAGTCAAACTGTGTCTACCCTTTGACAGACCCAAATAGCTTGCATGAATGATTTTATACACCCTTCTTGTGATTTCAATTGAATTAAATCTAGACAACAGATGTTACTTTGGCAACTTGTTGTTTCAACCAACTCAATCAAAATCACCTGACAATTTATTAAATCAAATGGGAAAAGTCTTAAATTTACAAGGCACTACCCACCAAATGTAGGTCATATTCCTTTATGATGTCCCTTCGTAATCATATGATTAACTGACATCCCTTAATGTGAGAACAAATTCTCACCACCAAACTAGAATTGGCATGAAATATAACCGAAGAGCATGACAAAAAAAATTATTGTAGAAATTTAATAACAATAAATTCAAACATCATAGTCTTGCTACAAACCAAATATTTAATTTTAAATAGAATTAAATCTTTATATATACCAAAGTATATTCATGCCACAATTGATTCACATATACTAAATGATTCTTTAAATAAATAATAAAATTCTATAACTGTATTTTCCAAAATAGAAGGAAATCAAAACTTTATATATCTTTGACTAAACAAATAATTATAGAATTTATATTTTCCTAAAATTTAAAGAATCAAAACTTTAATTTTGTACATACCAAAATAGATCAAAATATTTTGAAAATCATTATTAATTGCTATTTATAACTGCAATTGACCTTCTACAAAAATATATATAATAACTATATATATACAAAATCTTTATATACCTTATTTCTCAAAGTAAACTTTAAATACAAAATTAATGTGAATCAATCTATCATTTCAAATCAAATATAAATCCTTATTTTAAGCAACAAACTTTATAACTAAAGTAAAATAAAAATTTGATTTGAAAACTGAATCATCAAATCAAAATCCTTATTTTAGAAACTAATCTTTATGAATAAGTAAAACTAAAAATTTGATTTGAACACCGAAAATAAACCGAAGCATTAACAAATAAATCAAGATCCAAATCTTTAGTTGCTAATAGCATTTTCTGGATAGGTACAAAAGCATACCAAACTTTATAAACAAGTCAAACCGATAGATTTGATTTCAAAATTGAAAATTACCAAAATTAATTCAAATCCTTATATTTTGATAATAATAGATCAAAAAACAAATTCCTAATATACATATATGAAATTATGTATTGATCCAAAAAACTGTAATCACAAAAGAAAATTAATATTTCCATATTTTATTCAAAATTGTGATTACAAATAAATTAATTTCCAAAAATAAAGCAAAACTTTATGCTTATGTAGAAGAGCTTAATTCTCATCAACCATAACTACTTCACGTTCATGATCAGAACCAAAAACAACTTTCTTATTACCTCCTGATTTTCCATGATTCAATTTGCTTTTAAATTGTGTGGAATCGATGCTTATTTAATTCTTTGACTAAATGAAAATAAGTAAATCAAATTGAAACACAAAAGTACACATGACAATATCATGTATTCAACCTTAGCCACATTGATTCCCGAAACTTGAAATTCATGAATAGATAAAAAGAATTGTCTCAAACAAATACCGCAAGCATAAATTAAAAAATAATCTCAATAATTCAAACATGAAGACCTGCTCTGATACCACTTGTTGGAATTATTCTAATATTAATAATAGACATACTCTTAATAAAGATTAATTCTATAGTCTTAGTAACTTTAGTGCGGAAGCCAAAAACACATGAGCATGTATATATAAACAGGATCTACGACATGTTGATTCATTGAGATTAAGAGAATATAGGAATACCTGGATAGATGAATATATATGAACAAACCGTAGCCTATTCGATAGCAATCCTGAAACGCAAAGAGAGACGGATGACGAGCACCCGGTGGCTTGTGGTTCTTCCTCAACTGAGACTCCTTATGCCCTAAGCACTCTTCAGATGGGGATAAGAGACGATATGCAATGTATTCGGTATATTGGGGACCATAGCCTTTATATAGTGTGATGACTCATTAGGGTTCCCATTATTCCCAAATGGGCCATCCTGACATCCACTCATATTGAGCTCATATCAATTAATTAAATAATTACCGAAATACAAATCTAATTAGCTTTTTTACTTAATTTGACCACTAATCAATTAAGGCCCCTAATCAATAAATAGCTAATATAATTAATAAAGATATTTGCCCACATAATATTATTGGAATATAATACAATATTCCAACAAATTCTACATGAAGGGTGACTACATTTTGAGGATGGGCTAATGGTCACATCTTTAACACACTCGCATTTTATGATGTGAACATTGTTTACATCCTAGAATGCCGAGGGGTTATTTTGATAATTTTAGATGACGCGGAAAGAAAAAGTCTTTTTAAAGATTGTCTAAAGCTGAGATAGAATGATATGGTCTTTCTTCTTTTATTTTTTGTGCTTTGATAAATATTGGTGCGGCTGAGTTTTAGCTCTAGTGTTTTGGTCTCTTTGAATATAATCCTGCTTTCTGTATCAGCAGACACATCCCAAGTAAAGTTCAAGAGTTGTGACTTTCATTGTCATCCAATTAAATCAATAAATCATAAAAGTGATCATATTGATTAGATAGATCATTTTCTTACGTGCCAGTCAAACCAATCTCTCCATGGCATTTTGTTTTAAAAGGCTCAATAATGCATCACCAATAAGCTTGTTATTATTAATATATATATATATATATATATATATATATATATATATATATATAGTATTTCACTGTTTATGTCCTTAAATGTCATTTTAACTCTAAATTGAAAAAAAGATATGTACAAAACAAAAATAACAAAAAAAAGAAGATAAGCATAAAACAAATATACTCTTAAAAAAAAGATACAAAATAAAAAATAACAAAAAATATCCAAAGATAAGCATAAAACAAATCTACTCATAAAAAAAATTAAAAAGTGAATAAAACAAATATACTCATAAAAATAGCACGAGAAGTGTATTATTGATGAATATATATTATAATAAATAATTACGGGGTAAATATATATTATAGTAACACACGGGATAATTGTTTTAATAAAAAAAATTAATCTTACACGGAACAATTGCTTTAATAAACAAAGGAATTAAATAATATATTATAATAATACATGGAACAATGTTTTTTTGAAGGAACAATGTTGATGAATATATATTATAATAAATAATTACGGGGTAAATATATATTATAGTAACACACGGGACAATTGTTTTAATAAAAAAAGGAATTAAATAATATATTATAATAATACACGGAACAATGTTGATGAATATATTATTGATGGATATATATTATAATCATAATAATAATAATAATAATAATAATACACGGGACAATTGTTTTAATAAAAATAATTTAATGATACACGAGACAATTGCTTTAATAAAAAAAAGGAATTGAATAATAAATATTTGTTATTATTACTTATAGTTTATTACACAAAAATCATACACGGGACAATTGCTTTAATGAAAAAAATTACTTAATTTAATAAATTTTATAAAAAAATAACAGAATAACATCACTTACTATTTTTATTTTTTTGGTACATGTCGTCACTTATATTTTAGCAATATTTTATAAATAAAAGTCAATAAACCCGTGCGAATGCACGGGTCTCAAAACTAGTATATATATATATATATATATATATATATATATATATATATATATATATATATATATATATATATATATATATATATATTTATAATTTTTTTTTTGTTTTAAAAGACTCAATAATGCATCACCAGTTACAAAAAAAGAAGAGTGTAATTATCAGGGCCGTCTCCGAATATTTCGAGGTCCCGTGCTAATAATAATATTGGACCCCTAATAAAAAATATATTATTTTTTAATAAAAAAACATAATATATTTAAATTGTAAACATATCAATTACATCAAAAGTAATTATAATCCTTGTGACTAACAAAAAAAATGTCATATTTTAATCAATATTATCAAAATTCATTATAGAGTTCTAGCTAATTTGTTTTTTTTATTACATATATTTGTTTTTTGGACCTCCAGTTTACTACTACACCCCCTACTTACTACCCAAAAAAAAATTGAGGCCCCAAATTTTTTGAGGCCCGGAGATGCAGCACTGCCTGCACCCCCTCAAAACCGGGCCTGGTAATTATCAAAAATAATGCATCACGACTGAGCTTGTTATTATTGATAATATTAATTTTTCTTTTATTTTATTTACTTCCACCGTCCATTTTTTATACCGACTAATTATTACAAAATAATCAATTACTGTGAATTATTACTAATATAAAATATGCTCAGTGGTAGAGCTGTCAAAAGGAACCGGCCCGGTCCGTCTCGGCTTGGGGGCCATGCCATATAAAGGGCTTTGGTGGGTCGGCCCATTATGTCTTATGGACCGGCTCGTTAAGCCCAGTCCAATAAACAAAGGCCTACATGGTCCGATGGACCGGCCCGTCAAACTTTCTTTTATTTTTTGACAATTTTTTTTTACAAAATAAATTCAATGGACAATAAAACTATTTATAATGATTGATTAAGTTGTTATTAGTTTTTTTCAAATAAAGATAATCATAACAAACTTGGTTTAATCTTAAAAAAACAACAAATTTGGTTTAATAATTATCTCCTAACTAACAAATCTCATCTTTTTTACTTAATTATCTAAATATTTAATGGTAACTAAAACTCCTTATTTTTAGCTAAAATTATTTTTAGAATTTTTTAAAAAAAAAATTTTAACTCTTTAAAGGGCCGGCTCAAAAGCCCGTGGGGCCGGCCCATAACGGCCCATCAAAAATATAGGCCCGATAAGGCCCGGCCAACTTTTTTAAAAAGCCCGACCCGCGCAAAACTATAAGGCTAATGGGTCGGCCCAATAGCCCGACTCATTTTTACAGCTCTACTCAGTGGTTGTGAAAACACTAATAATTAAATAATTAATTAATATAATTTGATTTTTGTACATAAATGAATCGTGATGGATTATAATTTGACTTTTTTTATTAATGTCTCATAAAAAGTTTATGTCTTTGATCATTTAATTGTATGGCTCATTATAGACCGGTAACACTAAACGGCAAAGAGAGTATAGTTTACTCTTATACAGTTATACTTGCTCTCTCTCAAGAACCATCAACACGACTTAGGTCTCATGTATTGGTTTTGTAATTCAAAGTCTGTCAACTCTGGCTTAGCGAAATTTTCTGACTCAGCGAGAATGTTCGGTTTTGAAATTTTGTTATGACAGTTATACCGACTGTTATGGTGTATATTGTTTAACTGTTTTGTTGTCCATCTTTGTGGAGTTATCCCGAACATCATGGATGATGGATCCCTAAGGTACATATATTTATTCTCATAAACTATATATGCAATCATTTTTATCTAAGCAAAAGCATTGTGTTTCTCATTTCAAGCTATCAGAAGTATTTTCAAATGTGCAACGGCTAGTTGAGTGATTTGTTCACCAAGAGTGTCCCAAAAATTTTAGACATTACTGTTTGCAAAATAAAAATCATTTTAACTTTAATCATATAAATTATCAACAAAAATCTTCATACAATGCCTTTTTTTTTTGTCAAATAGGTTACTGACTAGAATTTCATCAGGTAAATAAATGAGGAGTGCAGTGTTCGAACATCGATCTCTACATAAATCAATATTCCTACCAATTGTGTTATGTTCGAGAGAACTCTTTATACAATGCTTTATAATAAACCAATAAATAATATTGTACTAAGAAAACAAAATTCAAAATTACTCTCATGATTCATGAACTTAATTTGATTTAACGATTTAATCATTTATCTTTTGTCACATAATTTTGATTCTTCACCCATGTTTGAATATGGATTCAAATCTATTATTTTATTTCCTCGTGCGCTCTCAATTATTAATAGATGATATGTTCCAAAAAAGTGATCATAGATTTAAAGCTTAAAAATTCATATGCAAACATGAATAAAGGACTAAAATGACATAATAAAAAATGACCAAATCGTTATTTGAAATTAAGTTAAGAAATCACATGATTAATTTGCAAGTTGATCAATTGGCATTGCCTTAGCCAAATCGATTGCTCTATTGACACTTTCTGCAAGTTTTTGAATCGTCGCATTTGCCGAAGCCATTACATTATTACATCATGTATCATGGGTTGCTCCCTTAGGAAACACTATCAAAGTCAACGTCAATGGAAGCTCCCTCAACTCGCTACTTGGGAGGTATCATGCGCAACAATAAACGGATTTTTTGGATTTCTTGGGATCACTACTAGCTTAAAAGTGAAGCTTCATGCCATTTACAATGGCCTCTACTTTGCAAATGGCCTCTACTTTGCAATGGACCAAGGTTTCAACAATGTGGTTATTGAATCAGATTTTACGATTGTGATTTGTTTGGTGGAACATGCTACCCATTGATACATTCTCTCCATCTTTATCCTCCTCTCATCAAGAAAATTCGGCAATTCCAAAACATGGATTGGACTATTGCTTTTCGTCATACTCTTAAAAAAGGCAATGAATGTGCAAATTAGCATGCCAAAAACGTGAAAAAAGTTACACCCCTATGAATAAAGTTTAAAATAATTTATTCATTATACAGATTAAGTGAAAAAAGTGTTTTGAGAAGTATGAAGAAATGACATGGCGTAACTGGCATAGTCTTATATTACAGTATACCTATAACATAGCCAAGCATTTTATCAAAGTATCAACATAAGCCGAGAAACATCAAATGTATGATGTTTCTGAAATATGAAGTGTAGCAAATAGCAATATATTGGAGCACCAAGTAGGTTGTTTTAACAAAGATTAAGATTGTGCATAGTCAGGCTCCTGAAAAAAGAAAGAAAAACGGATACAGCAATAAATAGATATATGATTAATTTCCCAACATAAGAAGGATCTTACCATTCACACCCAATAAGTAGCAACTATGAAATAACAAAATAACAATACAAGATCGATGAAAGTCATTGACCAAATTAAGTTCCACAGTTAATTTGAAGTTGCTAGAGCTTCTTCTAAGAACCACAGCAAGCCGATCTCTGTGTGGCTTGAGCAGATCCAGTTCCCTGGTCTGGTTGGTTAATCTTGAGTGTATGGGGCTGCAAAGAACCAAATAAAAACTTAGTGCGAAGATGATGTGGTGATTAAATCGGGTTGACATTTTCTTATTCAATGTGAATACCAATTAATAGAAGATTAAGTAGCAGTTAATTAAATAATTATGAAGTAGAATTTATATTGTTATTTAGTATTTATTATATTAGTTGTTGAAGATTTCTCTTCCCACCCCCTATGTCTCTTTTTCACCCCCCAGAAATCCAATTTTACCCCCCAAAACTTCAGTTTTCATTTACCGAAGTTTTCCGATATAGAAAAACATGTGTTTTCAACTGTTTATAACTTCAGTACATGGTTACCGAAGTTTTCTTCCATGGGTATAAACGAAAACCTGGGGGGTGGGAAGAGAAATCTTCCTAGTTGTTTAGATTGGGCTTTATAGTTTTAGGCCCATTTAAGATATTATCCATTAAGGATATTATATATGTAGTGTGTTGACACACTTTAGATGAAGGAATGAAAATGTAGAATTTATCTTTTTATCTTGAGGTTAGTTTTAGTGTTCTTTCTTAGATTAGCTTAGTTTTCCAATAGTTTGTAGCTTTGGTAGGACTACCTTCCTATCACATATCAAAAAAGAGTCTTGCATTAACTTCAAATAGTCAGCAATCAAAATATGAAGCAAATATAAACTGTTGCGTATTGCAATATAATCCATCATAACAAGAGAAAGGTGAAAATGAAAACCTCAGCTTTTGAGTCAGTTTCTGCAAGTCTTTGTTTGATGTCCCGAGCTATTGAAAAGAAAACCTCATCCACATTCATGTTAGTTTTTGCACTCTGCATAAGTATAATCTCAGCATTAAAAACAGCACAGTGATTTTGGAATGCTTTTCCAACAAGAGTATTAAGTGCAGCTTACAGTTTCGAAAAACTTGATACCGTATTCATCTGCCAGAGCTTGACCCTTTGAAGTTGGAACAGCCTAAGGAGAATAATTTGCAGCATCAAGTGTAGCATACTAATCATAGGAGATATGTGTACATGCATAACCAAAAGGATGGACAAAGAGTGAGTGTGTGTGGCCAAACCCTTTTGCTTTCATCCATGTCAGCCTTATTCCCCACCAATATCTTGTTGACGTTGTCAGAAGCATGCTGCTCAATGTTGCGAATCCAATTCTTGATGTCTGGACATCAGATGAAACAAGTCTAGTAGTCAGTTGCATCTTAATAAACATCTAAGCACTGGAATCTCCCCAAAATTCAAAGTTGAAAAGTAGGGTACAAAACAATTACTTGTTCCACTGATGCATGTGGATTTAAGGAAACATGTAGTAGGAAATAATAAAAGAGGTATAGCACAAAACTAAAACAGGAGGAGGGTTGAGAACTCACTGTTAAAAGATGACTCATCAGTGACATCATACACAAGTAAAATACCCATTGCTCCACGGTAATAAGCTGCCCAAAAAGAAAAGATTAAACACGTCATCAGACTAGAAAAAAAAAATTGAAATAGTGATGGTTGTCACTTGTCAATCGATGTCACAGTATGTACTGATATTCATAAACAGAGCAACATCTTACAATGCAGAACCTATGAATCCATGATACTCTAAAATTGCTGAAGTATCGGTGTCATACCCGTACCCGATTTCAATATGCATATAATACTCCCAGCTTAGTAACCAAGAGTTAACCCTGTCATTTTAAAAATAATATTTTATCGATAAAGTTGGGATCTATCTTAATACATTGGTCTACAACTCCAGAAATTTGAACCTTGTTCTCCCTCAAGTTGTGAGTATAATTGGAGTACATACTCCTTTATTCATTTCTTGAGGATATGAGGAGAGGGAGGGAGGGGTGTGTGTGTGTGTGAGTGAGAGAGAGAGAGAGAGAGAGAGAGAGAGAGATTGTGGATATTAGTGGTGAATGTCTATGACTTATTTGATGATGAAGGTGACCAACGTTTTGAATTGGCAAAATAAATTTAAAAGCTTTGCTGTTTTGGATGATGAAGATGCCTTTGAATACATGCTAGACACCTTTTAACATTGTCCAATTAAAATAAATAATATATTGTTCAGACAAATGTTAGCAAGTCTTAGGCGTGTAACGAAAGACTGAGCCGACGCATGCTCTTGGCAAGACACTTTGTGACACTTCTAACTTTAGATTAGATCTTCTCCTTTTTAAGACAACTAGAAAAATGATGTCTTGCCATTTTTTGTAAGGATCATTATCATAGGATTAACTAGTTGTTATAAAAGACATGATTTATATTCATATCATATTATTATTATATAGATAAGGATTACATTACAAATGATTCCTCCTAGTAATTTCTTTTTAGTCATATCATTACCATAAACTATTTTTAGAAGGTAAATATGTGAATCTAAATTCTCAATTTAGAATTTTGCCATGTTAATTATATATACACATACATGCATTAAAAAAATATATACAAGTGTGCAGTGCTCCGGTGTCCTATACTTTTGGACAATAGTCGTGTCACAATGTTTGTGTCGTATCTGGTATCTATGCCGGAGTATTTGCTTCATAGATCTGGACTTATTTTAAATAGGAGTAGTGGTACTTTGTGACATTTTGACAATGGTTAGAGAAAAAGAATACATTTATGACATATTGCGAGGAAAGTAATAAATTTTTTATATGGGTAAGAGGAAAGATATGCCTCTATGGCCTACTTTTTTTCTAATGGTTACAAGTATTTGTTTTTTATAAGGAGTGGAGTGATACGAAGGTTGAGGGTTAAATTCCCACTCCCAACACAAAACTAACAACACTATAATATTTGTTGTTTAAAAAAAACAAGTATTCTCTGAGTTGTGATCATCATCTGCAAATAAATATAGTTATATACTAATAAAACATATCAATGTTTCTTTACAAATATTATTGCATTGAGGAGTGCTATTTTCACACTCTTTAACACACTCCTTTCAACACACCTTCATTTATTGGACCACATCACCCTATTTTTTTAATCCTTTACCTAGTAACCTGTTTAGCAGGTTGAGGAAAAAAAAAACAAACTTTCTTTTATCTTTTATACGTGTTGTCTCCTCCATCTCTAGAAACCCTTATCAATCATCGTTGTCGTTGTTTCAACATCAAGCTTCGATGACCGTAACACACAAGAATGATTAGTCGTTTCAATTCCAGATTTTAGAGGAAGGTTTCCTTGTTGTTATTTAAAAGGAAATGGCTACAGAAGACAATAGAATTCAATTCTACTTCTTCCTAATTAAATCCAATTCAAGAATTTTTCTTTAACATCCAATCTTTTCACCGTTTTTCTCAATTTCTTCAACACCGCTTTGATTCTCTCATTTCCTTATTTTCAATTTTTCCATCCATTTTCTCAATTAAAAACAACCCAATGATATTCTCACAAAAGGGTTTCTTTGGATTTCATTTGTTTTATTGTTTCTACTTAATTTGCCACTGCCACATGTAGTGATCCAATTCAAAGGTGTGTACTTGAACGTATTGCAGCTGCATTACAACGAATTCTCCAATGGCAAGAGAATAAGTTAGATCCAAAGAACACGGTTGTTGAGGATGAAAAAGAAAGAAGAGAACACGAAAAGACAAGATGCAAAGAAAAATAAGTAAAAATTAAAATACATGGTTATTAGTGTTTTGAAATGAAACAGGTAACCGGTAAATCAATAAAATAAAGTGGATGACATGTTCAATTATGATTGGAGTGTGTTAAAATGGTGTGTTAGAGAGTGTGACCTTAGCATTACTCTTATTGCATTTATGTAAAATGATAAAGTATGTAGAGTTTTTATAAATTTGTGTAAATGAGTTTAGGCCACATCATCAGTTTTCAATAATTTCCCAATCCATGTCATATTGTGATAAAGTTGTATCAAGTATCACTGTATCAGGGCTTCATATAGTAGAACTAAACCCCAATCACATGTAAGGTTATAATCAGTGGGCATAACACTGGAGATCCAATTACTTCACAGGTCTGATAATACCGAGAATTTTGGTTAAAAGTCTAAACAAATCTAATGAAGAGATCTAGCCCGTACATTCTAGTAAAAAAATCATATGACGTCAAACAGTCAGCAACCTTAGAAGGTCTATTAATAAACCGCCAATCATATCAACTACCTTATACGTTTGATCTGGCAAATGGAACTTTAAATCTAAATCAAAACGTTTGCAATACAACAGTTTAGCTAGTTAGAGAAAAATGGAAATCTATTTGCTTGCCTCAATCAATAAATAATATTGAAATGTACTATTTATAGTGGTTCACTGGTTCCTATGCAATGCGCAAGAACAGAAGGATCGATAAGTAGCAATTGATTAATATCATGACAAGCACACATTGCATAAGAAACATTCATAAGTTGTATTCAAAGAACTATAACTCTCACTAATTATTCTAGTAATATTAGAAGGGGAAGAGAACAAAAGACAAAACAAATAAATTTCAATAACTAAAACTAACCCGTTGTAATGGTTCGAAACCTCTCTTGACCAGCTGTATCCCATATTTGCAATTTGATTCGCTTACCATCAAGCTCTATGGTCCTTATTTTGAAATCAATGCTGAAGAAAAATAAAACATTCTAGTAATTACAGGGATATCTAATGAAAGAGACGAGAAGAACAAGGAAGACATAAAATAGGTGGAGATCATACAACGAGAACCTACCCAATGGTAGTGATAAAACTAGTTGTGAATGATCCGTCTGAAAAACGCAATAGAAGACAACTTTTACCCACACCTGCCAATGTGAAAACAGAATGTAATGTACTACAAATGAAACCCAGTAAAATACATTCCATACATTAATAATAATATTAATAATAATAATAATAATAATATAAGACATGTTTGGATTGGCTTATTTAAGCTTATCTACTATGATGCGAACCCAAGATCAAACAATGAAACAGTATTGCAAATACAGATAACTATGGATGATTTGTATTATTTAATTGATAGGAAGGTAAATGCAGTTGGGAACAAGACTCCCAACCACCCACAGAGCTAGGCTCCTCTCAGAGAAATACATTCCTCTGGCCAAAATTGAAAATGATACCTCCGCACACCCTCTCGCTTCAAACACCTTCCCTCATATAACCATATTCTCCTCACTCACAAGTCACAAGTCCTCCCCTTATCTCTGCCACCCCGGCATTCCTACTTGCATCCTATTTTTCCTCACCTTAGGCCTAGTTAACTGTTGTTACTGTCCTTTTGAGCCACCTTTCTCATCCCAAGTCCTACCATACTAGCATAAGCACACTTAGGGGAATTTTTGGGAAGTCTTATGGAAACAGCTTGTAAGTTGTGACATGCCCATAAGTTGTTTTCAGCTTATTTCCATAAGCTCGGCAAGATAGCAAAATGAAAACAACATATGGGCTTAAATGAAAACCATTTGACTTTATTTTAGATTTTGTTATAGAAATAAATAGCTTATATATATAAGAACATTAGATTAACTTGTTTATCCAAACAGGGCTAAAGTCTGTCTACATGACCATCACATCACTTTTGATTAATAACTGATTTTCAAACACAGGGTGAGTTGGAAGATCAAATTATAAAGGTTAGGTACTTATACATTTGACATAAACTGTACCAAAATAAGTGTGCTATTGCCTATTTCAGTACTAGCTCATAAAAAAATCTCAATTTTGCACAGTTTAAACATGACCATCATAACAAGTAACTAATAATTAGTTGTAGGTTTAAATCTAATGGTAGTCCCTGCAAATAAATTACTTTTTGTTTTAGTCCTTATAAGTTTTTTTGTTTGGGTTCAGTCCCTACAAGTTCAAAAATTACTGTTTTTAGCATGTGACATCATAAGTGACCCAATATAATCACAACATGTGGCGCCACGATGGCACAATGAGGGGGTATAACATCAAATTTAAACCTTAGTTGTAACTATTTTTACTTTTCAATTTCATTGACAAAATTCAGGTACTACTTACTATCTATCTCCATTGATTACAGTAGTAAACTATTATTAATACACTACTAATCATCAAACCTAACTTGCATGATAAGGTCAAAAATCATAAAATGGATCAAATTCGATGAACTAAAAAATACTATATAATAAAAGGGAAAAGAGAAGTACCGACCGCTATCACCGATGAGGAGAAGCTTAATTAGATAATCGTAATCGGATCGAGCTCTTGCAGGTGGAGCAGCCATCGAGATCAAAGCGATAATTGAAAAACCAAAAACCTGATCTGATCCACGGTGGTTGCTGCTGTGCTTTAGAGTAATTAATTGAGATTAAAATTAAGTTAAGAATAAAATTATGCGATTATAATAATATTTAATTGAAAAAAGAAAAAGTGGAGAGAGTGAAGTGTGGTAAGTTATGAAGTGAGGGAAAATGGAAGAAGAAAGTCGAGATCTGAAAAGGAAATGGAGCTTGGTGTTGGTGGTGGTGGTGGTGGTCTGGTCGGGCATTGAAATTGAAATTGAAATGTGTTTTTGGGAAATGAAAAAATATTCAATTATGTTTTGTCAAAAAAACAGTTTTTTAGTGTAGACTTTTTTATTTTTTCTTTTCTTATAAGAAGTTTAGATTTTTTTTAATATAAAATTAGACTTTATTTCGCAAAGCAACTGAGAATTTTGCAATTATTGTCCCTAAATAAACATCGCAGAGGCATATAAACTAGGGCTTCTTATAGTTGTCTCATTTGTATTATACTTAAAAACTCTGTTTTGGTAAAATAAAATAAAAAACTGAGCTATTTTATTATAGATGAATTTATAATTGATAAGGTTTAATAGGTTGGATCGAAGGTCAACCGGGTCAGACAATTATTAATTTTATATATATATATATATATATATATATATATATATATATATTATTTATATTCAAAAATATTGTATCATACAAGGAATAATGTAATATTTATATTAATTTTTGGTCAAAAATGTATATAATATTCATATTTCACTTTTTTTTTAATCAAGGAAACTTTTATAAATTCAAAAAATAGTTTTTGTTCTGGATACACCAAATAGTCTCACATCGCTTGGAACTCGAGGCTAATAGTAGTTTATATACAACATGCCACACACCTCTAACCAACCGAGGCGCCTTTTCTGCAAAGGACAAAACCGTGACGGGTTAACCCCAAAGCGGACAATCTCTCGGAGATTGTTCAGATCTAACCTTAAGTCCACATCTCCGAGTGATTGTCCGCTTTGGGGTTAACCCGTCACGGTTTTGTCCTTTGCAGAAAAGGCGCCTCGGTTGGTTAGAGGTGTGTGACATGTTGTATATAAACTACCATTAGCCTCGAGTTCCAAGCGATGTGGAATTATTTGGTGTATCCAGAACAGATGCCCCCAGTCGAGGCTAAGGGGCTGGGTTCGAGAACGAATTTTATCGTTCCCACAGACGGCGCCACTGTTCAGATCTAACCTTAAGTCCACATCTCCGAGAGATTGTCCGCTTTGGGGTTAACCCGTCACGGTTTTGTCCTTTGTAGAAAAGGTGCCTCGATTGGTTAGAGGTGTGTGGCATGTTGTATATAAACTACCATTAACCTCGAGTTCCAAACGATATGGGACTATTTGGTGTATCCATAACAGTTTTGTACAATGTGATCTCATAAGTGATCCAACCATCCAAAAGGGACAAGCAAAATCAAAAGAGAAGACTAAACTAAATAAGCAAATGAGCAATATCCTCCTTAAGCATAGGACTCCTCCAACCTATATACACTATAATATTGACAATATCATTATCTATATTTGTATTATATACTTAGTTGTCAAAGCAAACATCATTACTTTATTTCCATAAGGTGTAAACTGTTTTAGCAGCCGCACTCTTAAGAAGTTATGCCTTTCACCATTCTCTTTTATTAAGTCTCTTAATACACCACAATTCATCATTTCATTTCATAAGATCATGATCTACCTGCAACCACCTAAGAACCTTTTGCCAAATAATTTTTAACTCAGTACAATCAAAAAACAGGTGATTAATAGTATCCTTCTTGTTACAAAAACATCATTGCAAGTCAACTCCCACACAAAGTTTATGGAGCCTATCATTTGTTATCAATCGGTTGTGATTAATAGTTTCATATTTCACATTGTTAAAAATTAAATCAACTAAACAATTTCTCATAGTTCTTAAAAAAAAATCGGTAAATACATATCAAAGTTTTTAACGATGTAAAACACTCATTTTTCAATATTGACAAACTTCGGTACGCGTTTACCGAAGTTTTAGGGGGTAAATCAAGAGTAAAATTGGATTTCTGGGGGGTGAAAAGAACGACGGGGATGGGGAGAGAAACCTTCCTTATAATATACCTTTATGGGTTATTAGTGTTAACTTAATAACCTAAGAAAATTATTTTTCCACTTTATGGGTTATTAGTGCTAATTACGTCCTTCCGCTACTTATTCGTGCTATTTGCGATTGACCAAAATATTATTCTGCTACTTATGTCATAAATGTAATAAAAATGAGTAATTTATGAGTAATTTTTACCGGTCATTCGCTATTTAAGTCACAGATTCGTCGGTGGTCAGGTCATTATGTTTCAGTCAAAGGCCTGTCACGTGGCTAATTTTAATTAGTCATATGCGCGGCCAAATTGTCTATAAATGGAAGGCTTCAGAATTTTGAGGTCTCACCTCTCATTCTCTACCTCTCTGCTTAATTTTTCTTTTTTTAATAATGTTAGTTTGTTTAATTTTTGCCACTTCGTGTGTATATGGGCTCATAGTCCTTCGTCGATTAGTCGTAGAGCACCCACCGGTGTGTTTATTCACCATGGTTGGGTGTTATATGTTAATCGACGAGGGACTTTTGTGTCCTTATTATTGGGTACGCTATGACTAATCAAATGATTCAATGGTGATTCGTTGAAACATGGTCTTGGTCAGATATTTGGCAGTTGCACCTGAATCCAAAATATGTAGACCCTGCCAAACTTTTTGTCGTTGCTCAAAATTTCGACTAAATTTGCAATTTATGATTCGGAGACAAAAAATCACAAGAGGAGGGTGTTTACTTTATTTAATTAGCAATCAAGATTTTGCATGTAATATTTAAATCAATGTAATTTTTGTCTCTAACGTGTTAATAAAAAAATTATGGTTGTACCACATTTTGACATTTCTTACTTTCTTTTACTGATTCTATCATTTTTAAGTTTCCTGTCACTTAGGCATCATTGACTTAAGTGATGAAACACCATAAGGAATTTTGTGCAATCCGTGGTTAAAGTCACAGATCCCTGACGTAGGGTGTCCGTGACATATGTAACGGATGGCTCTGTCACAGAAAACTCAAAAACAAAATCCTGTGACAGAGCCAGTCCTTTTGGACTTGATTTTGTCGCTAATATTTTTATGATATTAATGCACGTAATTATGCAAACAAAATGCAGTCGGTTTAATTTTTATCGATGTTAATACGTGTAATTATCCAAACAACATCATAGCAATTTGTGCCCTAAGTCACATATTCTAGCACTCATAGAAAACAAAACAAAAATGAAACCCTAACCAAAATTATACTAATTTCACAGCCAAATCAATAGAAATAGACAACGATAACAACACGAAATCAAATTTAATCCAAACAATAGCAACATGCAACCTAAATCCATACCCTAAGTCACAAATGTTAACAGTAAAGAACACGAAACAAATTGCAAAATATGAAGAACTAAACTGATAATACGTTCCGAAGTTGTTATTCAAGGCAAAAAATAATTCGATAAACGTGTTTCGAAGTTTAAATTTATAATATAGGCAAAAAAATAAGGTGGGGGGAGGGGGGGAGAGAAATTGTTCCTAAAAAGTCAGTGTTCTATAAGGGGGCGTTTGTTTCACGGATTCTAAATACATTCCTGGGAATCCAATGTTGGAAATACAAATTCCTATGTTTGTTACAAGGGAATAAAAAATTTATCCCAGGAAATAATTATACCCAAGAAATTTTTTTACACATGAAATCTGTCTTTCTATTCCCGTCTGATTGTGGAGGGAATGTTTTATTCCTAGCGGTTATTTATATTGCTAGCCCACTACTGCACACGTTTCCATTTTATAATGCTTGACATATTGGGTGCGTTTGTTTCACGGTATCAAAAATGAATCTTGGAATTACTTTCCTAGGTATATTTTTCCAAGGAATAATTTTTTAGAAAAAGTGTTTGGTAAAATAAATAAATTTCCTTGGAACATTTTTAAAATAAATTCAAATAAAATTTTAAAATATTAAATTTTTAACAAAATGAGTTAAAAATAATGGGGGAGTGGGGAGTTATGGGTGGTTACTTCTTATTCCTATGGGAATATAAGATTCCCACCCTTTTAACATGGAAATAGAAAGTGGGAAAGTCATGTGTAAATTGTATTCCTTGGAATAAAAAATTCCTAGGCATAATTTATAAAAACTTGAAACAAACATAGGAATGAAAGATTCCCAAGTCAAATTCCTTGGAACAAATTTGTAATCCATGAAACAAACACCCCCATTGATAAAGATACATGTACTAATTATTTTAAGCATTTGAAATAAATTTTGTAGAATAAAAAATAATTTGAAAAAAAAAAAGATTCCTAGGTAATGAAAAAACCATCCAAATACTTTTATAATAAAATTATTCCAGGGAAACTTATGCCTGAGAAAGTTATTCCTAGGATTTATTTTTCATTCCGTGAAACAAATGCTCCCTAAGTGAAAAGGCAGGAGCCGTGTTCCAGAAAAACAAAAGAAGGCGGCCATCAACACATTGACTCATCGCCTATTTGAAACGACTTATTTTTTAGCTTATGTAAATAATAAATTTTTATGTATTTTTACAAATTTGTTAAGGTAGTTTATGAAAAAAAAATAAATATAAAAATACAGTTTTCATTGGTGGGAACTTATAAATTAACATAAAAACTTATTTATTTACAACAGTTGTAAGCTAAAAAATAAGTTATTCCAAACATGCCCTCGATCATCATCTTCATTGATATATTTGACATTTAATTGAAAAACAATGCAACAATTTTCAACATTTCTTTGTTGTTCTAATACTCAACATATATATTTTCTTGTTATGAATTAAATTTTCATGTTCAATCTACTTCTTCATTCTTTCTTCGTGTTTTTTCTTTTTTCTTCTAAAACGTTTTTTAATCTATAAAAGAAATTGAAAGTTTCTTTCACAAACAAATTGAACCGCCTGAACCGGCTGGTTTATCGATTTTTCTGATTTTAAGCAGTTTCACACGTTTTTTCATCAGTTCCACTGCGCCCCGGTTTCCAGACCTAATCGGACTGGATATATGCCCGGTTCTGGTTCGCCCGATTCGGTTCGATTTTAACAAAGTATAAAATGACAAAAAAATATTTATTATGGAAGAATGTCAAACAACTTCTTTGATTTGAAGTGCATTAGAAGGATGCGATTTCGTATGAAAAAATATCTCTAATAAAATTATTAGTATTGAGTCTAGTGCAATTGGCCAAGAGTGAAACATTAGCAACAACAATGGATATGGCAAACTTCCAATGAATGAAGAAGTTGTTAAACCTCAACAAGTTCCTACCATACCAATGGAGCTGAAAATTTTGATGACAGAAGATAACTCTACAACTTTGCATTAGGATACAAATTCAAATTATAAATATCAACGATGGTATGAAAAGGGGTTAAATTAATATTAATATATCATTATATCCTATTTCAAATAAAGGAGGCAAGAGGGCATTGAATATAAAGGGGGCAAAAGGGCATTGAAGAAAAATATGCAAATTAAGAGAATTCCACAAGGTTATCACAAAGGAAGTACATAGAAGGTCCACAGGGATTGTTTCAATTCTAAATATGTAATTTAATTGAATTCAAGATATAAAAGTAGGAGATTTGCTTGTCAAAGTTTGTTTGTTTAACACAAAAGTAAATAATGGTGATTTTTTAATTATGAAAAGTTTAATTAGATTTTTTGAATCCCTTCCTCTTTCTAATTTTGAATGAACCCAGAATTATATCACAATTTCTTCTTTGTCGGCACATTGAATTAACAAAATCGTTCAAATTATGGTCAGTGACTAGGAACGCTTTTCTATAATAACAACAACCTAATGTCTTAGGCGAGTTCAAAATTGTAGGAAGTTTATCGAACGTTATTCTTTTATCACGGTCAATATTTCGATATGTCTAAAGTAATTATTGACAGAATAATTTATCTCAATTTCTAGTTCAACAGTTAGGGTTGGTAATCAATTGAAACCAATAAACAATTATAAGGTTGTAATTCATAAAAGCATTAACACACAGAAATAACTAAATATCGACAAGGTTGAAGTATTAAAAACCTCAGAAGTTCACATGTTCTAAGTTGATCCGAGGAAGATCATCTATGAAATATCTAATCAATAAAAAACTTAACTACTCATATTTACAATATTCATGGCAAAGAAATTTGAGAAAGAATACATTTAATTTGGTGAACAAGGGTGTTGAATATTCCTTTCGGTTGAGTCTCCAGCCCTAGCACTCTCAAGAATGCGTTTCTTGGTATTTTTGCACTGAAAATCGACCCCTGAATCAATTCTTGAAGCCCCTATTTATAGAAAAATGCAAAATTATGATTTGTTGTTAAAAGGTTGTGCGAGGCACGTACAACAAAACTCAAATGCCTTGCTTTTCTTCATGAAAGTTGTAGTTCTTGATCTTAGCTTTCATATGCCGCAAGTCACGCCTCATTGTGTCATGACTCATGATGCAAATTGTGTTGATTCTGTTGTTCTTCAATTTGCGCGAGGCGCAAGCAGCAGTGTTGGGAAACCTCCAGTTTTCTTCAAATTGCTCCATATAATTGGCATGGAATACTTACTTTCTGAGCTATAAATTACAATTATCCGATCTTGAATTAAAATTTATGATTATTTTATACTTATTTTTATGTAAATATAATATCAACTAGTTTATTTAAAATAAATAACTGTGATTTATTAGTTTGTGAAACGGGGATGCATTTGAATGCATACTATTCTGATTCCTAAACATATGTAGATGATTTAAGTGTTTTTTCTTTTTTTTTATATCAACAATATATGAGGGCTTAAAGCAAGTAGATATTTTAAGCAGAGGCGGAATCAGACATGATTGGGGTGGGCCATGGCCACTCCCCAAAAAATGTGAAATTACAATAATATTGTTGACATTTTTATAAAATTATAAATCTATATATATTTTATTTTATTTTTTTGTACGCGGAAAAATAACAAATTGAAATATCGAATGCATAATTATTAATTAGGCGGATATTGTACCTTTGATATATAAGGAGGTTATGAGTTCAAATCATGTCTACAATTGAATTTCTACATTTTGTTATTTTTTCTTTTAAAAAAATAATCATATTTTACCAAAATTATATTATTTAAGGGAGTTTAATGAGATATAATGTGTGGCGAAATAAACAATTGTTATTGAATAAAAGTGAAAAATTAGGTGTATATTATAAATTTTTAACGGCCCTCCCTAAATATATTATTCCGCTGATTTTAAGTTAGTTGAAGAGGATATTTTGATTTGTACAACAGCACCGCATCTTTAAAAATTTCTGTTAAAAAATGATTATCATGATGGTTCCCACCAAATGAATAAAGTTCAAGTATTGTTGATTCATTAATTTTGCATTTTACACGTCTTAAGTACCTTTCCATTTCCAGAATGGCAGCAAGCAAATAGCGATACGATACCCAATATGGTATGTCGGTAGGTCCACCAGCAACTTGCATCCTTCATGTTATATTATGACATTGCAATAGTATTTTTAAGCTTCGAAGCATGGACACCTCTAAGAGGTAGTGTGTCGTGGTGTTCCATATATATCGGTGTTTGATATTTGTATGCTACTTATACAACACTCGTCAGAATAATTAAACAAATTTAATAAAAAAAATAATATTTTTTTTGTTTTGATATTTTAAAAAAATTAAATATGTATTGAAACAATGTTATCAATTAAAAATTAAAGATATTAATTTTAATTAGAATATTTTTAAATTTTTTAATAATAAATCGATAATTAAAATAAAATTTTATCATACATATAACAGTGCCAATGTCTTATATATTTTAAGTTATTTCCAAATTATGTCATGTCGCGCCGTGTTAGAGTATGTACTTCATAGTTTTTAGGTACTAGTTAAAGAAATAAAGAAAATTATTTAAAATAAAAAAATTATATATTTTTTTTTTGAAAAATTAGTGCTCGAAAGTCCTTATTATCATTTTCAAATAAATATATATATATATATATAATACAAGATACGTTCAATCTTTGTGCATAAGAGGAATAAAATACTAGGAAAAAATGACTACAGTGTATGACAAAAACAAAGATTATAGTATATGACAAATGGGAGTAATAGGATTAGGAGTACAACGAACTGACGAAGTTGAGAAGGACGACCTTGAAAAGTCATTTAAATCGACCTGGTCTGTTAATCTGTTTCTTAATTAATTAGTTAATTCCAAAACTTGTCGTGGTCCAAACAATAAAGTGTATTCAAGCCACGTTTTCCCTTTTTATTTTTATTTTAAGTTTGGCAAAGAAAAATTCAAAACGTATATTGATATAATAAATTATAAATGCTTTGCTTAATAAGAATTGAAACGGTGTGTTGATGGAATGCAACAAATGGAAATTAGTTAGGTTAGGAACCAGTGGCAGGGAGGGAGTGACAATGAGATGCCAGCATCAATCTATCGTTGATACATACATATTTTGCTCTTCTTATTATTCCTTCAAATTGCTCCTTTTTTATTTAATATAAAACAAGTAATAATACACGTTCACCAAAAGAATTACATAGACTCTTTCTTATGATTAAAGATAAAATTATTAGAAAATCATACACACAAAATATTGAGATCGAGGCGGAGTTCCAAACCCACTATTTATATTAATAATTTTGATATTTTTATTAGTTGAATTAAAATTTATCAACAAATTACATAAATAGTTTTTTATGAACAAAACAATATTTCATATATTGCTAGTACCAAGTACGATATTCTTTTAATGTCAAAAAAAAGTAAAAGTAAGATATTCTTTTTACATTTTAATACATATTTTTATACATAACGGTGGATATCATATACATTGTGGATGACACTAGTGGAGATCATATACATTTGGTCAAGGATCATTTGGTAATTTTATTACTGAAATATATATTCTTCAATTATGCTTCCAAACAATTTAAATTTTTTTGTTTGTATTCTACGGGGCCTAGACCCAAAAAGAAAATATTACACGAAAATAAAGTGGGGGAAAGCAACCCCCTCTAATCATCTTCAACAATTTGCTTCACCCAAGTAGGAGGGTGCTCAAACCATTCCATATCGTAATGACATTCACTGCCCATATTAGCAACTATATCAACACACTTATTTACTTCCCCGAAGACATGGATAACTTTAACCTCCCAAGAATCATTCAAAATATCCCTAATCCTTTTCATGAGGGCACATCCCATGATATTGCTACCATTGTTGTTGTTATGTATGCTTTGCACTATAACATGTGAGTTAGACCGCAATTCCAACCTCATCACGCCTCTACGTCAAGTTATGCGTAACCCTTCAAAAATACCTCACAGTTCAACCATATAAGCTTTGGTGTCTCCAAGGGCCTTCACAAATCCTTCAATCCACACACCGGTGTGTTTCGCAACACTCATCCACGACCTGTTGTATACGTTGGTTAGGTGCTTAGGTCTACGTACGTATCAAATTTTTTTACCATGATTTTAATATGAAGTTTCTATCGTCATTAATAATGATTAATTTTCATCTGATAACATGTGGAGCATATAAGATAAATTTTCTCTTCCCGACCAAATTAGTCCTTGCGATACGTCAAAACTTTTAAAATAGCCCATGACCTGAATATTTTAAAAGTTTTGAGATATTGCATGGACTAAAATCAATTTATTTTCTTTATAAGACTCTTTTAAAAACAAGACATAATTGCAAGAACCAAAAACGTATTTAAAAATTGGTCACACATGATCTCTAAATCCTACTCAGTGTCTGTCACGTCATAATCTAAGTGACAAGTCATCAAGAAATTCATATCAAGGGCTATTTTAAAATTTTTGATATATTGCATAGACTAAAATCATTTTTTTTTACAGGGGCTCTTTTCAAAACAAGACATAATTGTAGGGATAAAAAATATATTTAAACCTTACGTTTTTAAGTGAGGTAGTAAGGGAGAAATTAAAATTAAAAAATAATAAATTATAAGATAACTAATTAACTTATCAAAATAAATTATGAACTAATAAAAATAAGCTACAAGCTCGTGAAAAAAAGTTACTAGATAAGTTTTTGTGCTTTTCATGACTTATATTTTTTTATGCAATATAATTTTTATATTTAATTTATTTATTAAAAAATATTATGGTATGTTATATTTCATCCCTCTTATTCGAAATTGTATTTTTGTTGACAAAATAACAAGTCTCTTTTACATCGATTTATGACTATTTATATTTATGCCATGGTTGAATTTGCTGCTTGCGGTTATAATTGTGGCCACACTCTAAAACATTCATAGCTCCACCTATGTGAGACCACTCAAGGGGGCAAAATTTCTTACCACTTGAAATGAATTAATTCAGTTGGTAACTTTTAAAACCAAACGTCCCCATGAGTTTAGCTCAATTGGTAGAGACATAGCACGTACAGGAGCCGAGTTCGAATCCGGATACTCCACTTATTCACCTTTAAGGTGGATTTTATAGTCACTAAGCTATTTGACAAAAAAAAAAAAAAACTTTTAAAACCAAACTTTAAAATTAAATGCTTAAACAATTAATTTCACATTTTTTAAAAAAATATTTCCACTTTTAGCTTATTTGTGTAAATTTTTCTTATTAAATAATAATGTTGTCCCCTTAATATAATATATAATACTTCCTCCAATTTTTAATATAAGAAAAAAACAATTTTATAAATTCTTTGAATAAAATATACATGTAGATTATTTTATTATCTAGATACATATGTTATTCAATGTATTTAAAAGTTTTTTTTTACTTATATTCAAAATTGAAGAGGTTTATATAAATTTTTTTTTTTTTGGTAGTTATATAAACTATTTTTAATCCATTGAAAATACTATAAAACGAAATTGAGAATGGTAGTATCGCACACACCCACCCGCACTTGATCCGCACCTCTGTCGGCGAATATCCGTTTAGTTATTTGGCACAAAATTAACTGTAGCATCTGATGCAACATAACAGACCGTTGGTTGAGGGGTTCAAATTGCACTGCACGACTATTAGGAATGCCGTCTCCGTCAACTCTGTGTGGGTCCACCTACACCCAGTCAACCACAGCTGCACTGCAACACACTCACTTTTATTCTACATTACCGGAATATGCGGATAATAAGATATGCTGCTGATTCATGGCTGAGTAAGAATAAGGCACTTCTTTTCTCTTTTGGTTCTGATAATTAATCCATTCTGGTACTACATTAATTTCTATAGTAGTTGTAACATCTATACACTTGTTAATTATCCGAGGTTTAGCCACGGATAATAAGCATGAAATTACATAATAAATAAATAAGTATAATATAGAAAGAAAAAGAATATGCGCCGATAATATAAAATCATTTTACACAATTAACTAATAACAATTATATTTTCTACACTTTACCTTACTTTTTTTAATATGACATACTAAATTGATAATAATTTTTCATTAGATGACTAAAGCATCTTTATGAAATTCATAAATAAATTGTTACGCACTAATTAGACACTAAAGTTTTGATCTTTATCTTCTAAATAAATAAAGAGCTTTAGAAATTCTAGAAATAATGTTTATTCTTGTATCAAAAGCTTTTAGATATAAGATTTAGATACAAGAGCTTTAGGTACAAAATTTGATCACACTTACTTAAGTGGAAAATGTAGAAAAAAAATGAATTAGATAATGTTTATTTTCAAATAATTAATCGTGTGACCAAGTTTTATGTCAAAAGTCACATGTCATTTTAGATTAGTCATAATTAAGAATAGTAGAAATTTCGTATCAATATCATGGTAACAAAAAAACACTTTAATAGTTTGTCAAAAAAATATTTAATAGTAAAAATAATTATAGAAGTGTAAAATAATTTTGAGATGTTTAGTAAATATGAAAATTATTATGAAGAAAAAGGACACGATATGTTAATAACGATAAAGGTTAATCTTTTTCTCTTCTCCTCTGAAAATCCTTATTTTTCCTCTCTTCTAAACATGTTTTTTTGGTTCCTCCAAATATGGGCCGGTTTGATTGCGTGTCAATGTGTATTTAGATCTGGTTCGCCAGAAATAAGCGTTGACGGTCACTGGTAGATTGATTGATTGAGTGTCGTTCTTTAATTCGTCGATGCACTAGTTCGTTTTTGTTTTATGGAGTTTCGGTTGTTAGTTTTGTCACCTTGCTAATGGGTTATGGTTGGCTTTGGATTGTTTGGCTAGAAATGGTTGTTGTTGCTTGTTGTCAGTTGCGCAGTCAGTTGTCGATTCGTAGAGTTGTTCCGTGTTGAAAGACGAGTCCTTCGCCGTTCTCAAAATTAAGTTAGGTTGCTCTTGCTTCTAAATTTGGATTTGTCTCAAGATTGAAGGATTGATTTGTTTCAAGATTAAGGTTCCCCGTTATTATTCAAATTGATTGGCTCAAAAGAGTCAAATATTACTTACTGCTCCGTTATATTCTCGATTTGACGTGGAACTATTTGGCTCGAAAGAGTTTCGAATGCTTGTTGTGATTTATCACAAGAAGCTGTGGTTATGTGATTTGATGTCTGTTAAAGGTCATTTCATTTACTATTTTTCAGACTTATGTTGGTACTGTTATAGTTTTCAAACATGGTGCTTTGTTCACGTACTGCTTATTAAAAAAAGCAAAATGTTGTTTAGTAAGAATTATATTTTGCAAAAAAAAGAAGAATGACATGTGGCATCATGTAATTCCTCAAAATAATAACTACCACTACCCCATATATGGTAATCCAAAATCTAATTGGTCAAATATCATATGTATGTGAATTATTCTCTTTCTTGTTTAAATTATTCTTACTAAATAACACTGCTCTTAAAAAAATGTGTTGTCCATATAAAAATATTAGTAAAAATATGTTGTTCTTATAAATATATGAGTAAAGAGGAAATTATTATCCATAACGATTAGACAAATAACCATTTTATTATTATCCAAATGCATGATTTCAAAATATCTCTCATAAAAAATATTTGGGTTAAATATGTTTTTGTTCTCGATGAAATATCTGAAATTTTGTTTTTAATATGTGTAAATTTTCTTAGCAATTTCTAGTTCCTCAAATATTTTCCGTCACAATTTTTAATCTTGTTTTTTATTTAACTCGTATATATCTTTTAAATTTTTTCGCAATATTGTTTAGTATATTATCTTGATGTCTCTAGCAAAAATTTAAAATATTATAATAAGAAGTGAATTAAAAACTTATTTAACCCTTTATTTTTTATAAACAAACATCATTTGATGGATGCATAATTTTTAAAAATTACCTAATAGGACACTCTATATAAATAAAAAATTCATAAAAGAAATACAAAAAATAAAACGAACATTTACTTTTTTTATAAATAAAATAAAATATACAACTAGATAGCGTAGAATAGTTATATCATATGAATGGAAGGTAAGGAAATTCCTTGATTCCATGATATATGCCCTTTTTATTATTTTCCCCTTAAATATCAAAAACAGAGCGGGAAGAGAAGAGAACGCGTCGCTTACACCTCACATTTTCTCATTTCCTCCCCTACTTAAGCATCTTTTTTCATTGCATACTCAACAAGCAAAGCAAACATTCACGCTTTCCTTACTCCCATTTTCTCTTCGAGATCTGTGCTTTCTCTTCATCCTTCTCATCTCTCGGTTAGTTTCCGTATCCACTTTTACCTCACCGTTTCGCTAGGGTTTGATCGTTTTTTTGTTGAAGCGTTGTTTTTCAAAGGTCAAAGCCGTTTTACTGTTTGCGTTATGAGTTTTATGCAATCGAATAGTTCAGATCTATCTTCGTTTTGAGTTTTTCTACCGTTTTTTATATTGTGAATTTGTGATGATGTTATAAATTGTAACTGTTCATGTTCACGAGTTTTGTTCTGCAAATGACTTCTGAATCGGAAATTTTTTATTCAACTTGTTTATGTTTTTTGTTTTAAATTTAAGAAACGTGTTTTATTTGCTTTCTGAAGGGTGTTTCTGAGGTAGTACCAATTGAAGTTACTGAGATCGTAATGGTTGTTAATTTTGTAAGTTGTAATTGCAATGTAACAATCGTTCATGTTGTTGCAATGGTGTTTATGTAAGATTAGGGGCAAAAAGTAGAACTATGTGTTTTTATATATGTTAGATTATTTCAGTTTTAATTAGTTTGATCTTCGAACGGTGTGAATGTGATTGACTTTTTTTTTTTACTATTATTAGTAGTTATATTTTTTTGTACCTTTGTTCCCTGGATAATCCTACTAAAGTTTAAGGTCTTTGAAGCACGGATACATCTGATCAAAGGCGTGTCTGGTGTCACATATGTGTCAATGTGTATTGACACAGCTACATGTCATTACATTCAAATAATTCATTTTTGCACATTATTACTAGCGTAGTGTCCGGTGTTCATGTTTGTGTCAGTGCTTGTAAAGTTATGTTGAAATTTATGTGAAATCATGTCGAATTATTAGAGTATGCTCATTTGCATTGTTTGGTTGTGTATTCCATTCTTTTTTATTATATAAAAAAGAGAGTATTTGAGTATCATGGATCTAATTATGATTATTTATTTATTTTTTCAGACTGAAGATATGGCTCCACCAATTGAGACCCCAAACAAGGTTCCTACCTCAACTTATACCTCGCCTCCACCTCTAAACGAGAGGATCCTTTCGTCCTTGACTAGGAGATCTGTTGCTGCACACCCTTGGCATGATCTTGAGATAGGTAAACAATTTTATTCAAACGATGGCAACATGTTATTCGTTTGATCACAATGTGCTGATACTCTGTTTTCTTTAATTATTTTGTTTTCCTTTATTCTAACTGTCTTTTCTCAACAATGTAGGTCCTGAAGCTCCAAAGATCTTCAACTGTGTAAGCATGCTGGATAACAAAATTACTTGGGGTCCACTTACTTTCTAACAATATTGTCCATTTTCATTTTCAACTTTTACTTTGTATTTGAGTCGCTAAGTACATTTAGTTATTTTTCTTTTTAATCGCGATCGATAGAACATGAAAGCGAACTAGAGAAAATGCATTTCTGAAAACACTGAAAATAATGTTTTGAAGTTTTATAAAATTTTTATAAAATATTGTATCTATTTTTAAAATGTCTTTTCTAATATTTATTTTTAAAATGAAAATGTATTAGGCCTTATGGCTATTCTATGTGGATCTTGAGTTTTTTCCAATAAACATAAAAAAAAGTAAGCAGGCTCTTATTTGATGTCAATGTCAACTACCTACCTGCTTTTCTTGCCTGAAAAGTAACAGATCATTAACTTATTCACGTAGATTTTGTCTACTGACGAACATTGAACATATTAGATAGTTCTGATTCTGTTTTCATCCCTGTTTTTATCTAGTTAGGGACTTTTATTATAAGAAATGGCTCTCTTGTTATATTGCTGACTCGTTGAAGGACAATATGTTGATTACTCAGACACGGATCAGACTTTATTATTTATGTTTTTTTTTATGTTGATTACTCAGACACGGATCAGACTTTATTATTTATGTTTTTTTTTTTGAATTCCTATCTTCTCCTTACATGCTGTAGAATGGCGTGTCTAAGCTTTTTCAAAATTGTAATGTAATTTTTTTCAATCACAACTTGATCTTAGGTTGGTTTATGTGTCGAGCTTGAATTGTTATTTTCTCTATTTGGACTTCAATTAAGATCTTCATGAGAAATCTCATTTGAATACATCATTTCTAAAACGATGATTTTTTAGGTTGTCGAAATTGGGAAAGGAAACAAGGTGAAATATGAACTTGACAAAAAAACTGGACTTATCAAGGTGATTATGGTTTTATCTTTTTTTGTCCTTTGTTTTACTTATTGCTCTTCGTTATTGCTGATCATGCTTCTATGTTCAGGTTGACCGTGTTCTTTACTCATCAGTTGTGTACCCTCACAACTATGGGTTTATCCCCCGCACTATTTGTGAGGATGGTGACCCCATTGATGTCTTGGTTATTATGCAGGTACTTGTTTTCTAGCTCATATTGTCCACTTCCCATCATTACACATTAACTAATAACTAGTGTGATAGTTTCAGATGAATATCAAATGTGCACTACATATTTATGCAATCCTGTTCTCATATTTGGAGTCTGTTATTAGTTGTTATGTGATTTGCTTAGTTAAGGGAAACCTCAATGTATTGGAAAAAAATTCAAAGTTAATATATGATCTAGCCTCCTTATTATGGAACTTTATTAATATTTTGTACAAGAGTTCTTGTGCTAAAATGGATTCTATAACAGTAGTCATCTTCTGCCCAGCGGTGTTTTCAGATGCAAGAAGTTGGTAGGGGTCAACATTTTAACTAATATATTTTGTTGATTCTAGTATCTTATGAAGTAATATTCATAAATTAAAAAATTTAAAACATATTGAGTAATCCATATATGATTGATCAAGGTGATCAAAATGTGAGTAATATCAAAATATGACTATTCTAGTACAATTTCACAATATTCAAAAAGATGATGATTAAGTAATAAGCTGGCTTTATTGAGTAGTAAGTTGACTTCATCTAGCATTACTCTGTTTGACGCATCTTCACTGCTCTGGGATGCTAATTCTTCTGCTTAAACAGGAGCCAGTTCTTCCTGGTTGCTTTCTTCGGGCCAAAGCTATTGGGCTCATGCCTATGATTGATCAGGTATGTGAGACATTCCATTTGGCAGATGGAAATAATCTTTCTTTTGATTGTTATCGATCAACCTCTAACCACTAATTATTGTGAAATTCAGGGTGAGAAAGATGACAAAATAATTGCTGTCTGTGCTGATGATCCTGAGTATAGGCATTACAATGATATCAAGGAGCTCCCTCCACATCGTTTAGCTGAAATCCGTCGTTTTTTTGAAGATTGTATCCTGTCAAAAATTTCAATTGTTTTTATTTTTCAATCTCTACTAGACTAACTACATTGAAATACATGAATTTTTCTTTTAGTGCGGTATATAAATGATACTTCTTTTTTTTATATATAATTTTCCTTAATAAAAGGAATCAGACAAGAAGAATGAGAACAAGGAAGTTGCAGTAAACGATTTTCTTCCTTCCTCATCTGCCTATGAAGCGATTGAGCATTCCATGTAAGTATCGATGATCTGACTCATACATACTAAACTAATCATTTTCCGTTACCCTGTTTATACACTGTTAAACATAGTAATCCAGATTTTCAGTTTTCATACTCTCTTTTAATACATGTTCAAGGATAATTTAGAGTTTATAATTTTTTTCATTTTGGTTGTGAAGGACCTTGTATGCGGACTATGTCGTGGAGAGTTTGAGGCGGTAGTGTCGCTCCATATGGGATTCTGCTCGGTGTTGAAGATATGTTTTGAAGGCTACCATTTTATAAATATGATTACGACGAAAAAAAATGATTTGCACTGTAATCCTATCCTATATAGCATGTACATTTGTCTCACAACTGAAACATGCATATTCTACACATATTTGTGTTAAACTTTGTTAAATTTTGATTGTCAAATGATATATTCGTTTATTGATATAAAAATCTGTTTAATATTCATTCTTGTCTCATTTATCTTGTAAAGATGCCACTCGGTTCTTTCCTACACATGCAATGATATCATTTTTTTTTTTTTGAAATTACATGCAATGATATCATTAATTAGAGGGGTTCACGTCTATACCAATTTAAAATTCACTTATTTTAAAATAATGTTTCATGTTTGGTGGTAGGTGCTCTGACTCCTTCACCTATTCTTTCTAACTTTAGATATAAAATGGAAGGCAGGTGGATAACAGTGTTGACTGTTGACTGTTGACCGTTGAGTTAGATAATGCACATGAATGAGCTTTGATATATCAAAACTAGACTATATACTGTATGTAATAAGAATAATATTCGGTCAAAATATAACAATAACAGAGTAGAAGATAAGATGTTTATCCACTCGATGAATACAAATTGCTGGATATCCACTTATATGATTTAATATTCGGTTTAAGAATCGACTAATTTGAGATACACCAATCTCACAGTTCAGTAATTGAGAGTCTATTTAAATTCGATCTTTTGTTTGTATGAACTGACTAATATGAGAAACATCAATCTCACGGTGTAATTTCAACCTTCTATTATTTTATTTAATAATTAGACTTGTGTGTGTTAAAAACAATGAATGAATCAAATTTTACTGCACAAAAATGTGATAGGAGAGAATCTTTTACAATATGATATTAGAGCAAGTTAGAAAATCAAAAGATTATTTCTACCGGGAGGAAGCCTATACTCAACTAGTGCAAATCACTCAAGAAATGTCTTCTCAAATTAACCACTTGCAAACAACTAGAACTTACACATTTGGATTAGGGCTTATATTAAAAAGAAACACACACACATTTGAATTAAGACTCTTGTCTTTGGTCTCTACTTACTCACAAGTCATTATGATGCAATGACGAGAAAATGTGGGATCAGGATTCACTGCATTCATAAATGGGTGCAGTCACTGCAGTCAAAACTCTACCAACCATTTGATTTGTTTTTTATCAATTATTTACCCTTAGATTGTTTGTCCCAAATTTTTTTAAAAAAAACACTTGTAGAGAGAGATAGAGAGAGGTGACTACAGCAAATCTGCATCCGAAAATGTGGATTAGCTTGTCTCAGCTTTCTTTTCAACAAACACATGATCCCCGTGATCCTTAACATAAAAAACAATTCATTTTTTAATACATTGAGAATATATAGATTATATCATAGATTAATACATCAATCTTCTAAAAAAGTAAACTTTTTCTTATATTAAGTAAGAATTAGATGGAGTATAATTTTTTTTTTTGAATACGCATGATATATACAATCTTAAATCCACAATATACACTTCCTCCACTCCTTATTATATATAATAAAAAAATTAAACTTATTAAATGATTGATAATATAAATCAAATATATCAAAAAAATTATTTGGTGTTGTTGTTCTACCACATCTTTTTTCCAATTTTGTTCTTATTTTTGCCATTTTTATGTTTTATACTTTAAATTTCGGTGTTATAATATATTTTCTGATTCAATATATATATATGAGGGTTGGTAACATATTTTCACCTAAAAACATCTGAAATTATGTTAGCAAGCCAAACTCTCACTATATATTTACCAAATAATCAATTCTATATAATATAATAATGTATGTATCAAACAAAATGATATATTTGTAAATTATAATTTATTCTATTTTTAAACAAAATATATTAAAAACATATTTCCTTAATTTAAACAAAACATTATAAATATATATTCCTTAAATTATTATTTTTGGTAATAATATATTCCTTAATTTTAACAAATGTCTTGTTCATTATTATATACTACCTAAATGATGAATTGAAATACTAGGAAATGGTTAAATATTTCCAACTTTAATAATTCCACACTTTTAAGTTAATTAGATTAGATTAGATAATATGACCAAAATGAATTATTGGTCAAGTGGTCAGTTACTAGAAACTGGTAAGATGGGTTTACTCAAAATCACATAGAAGACAATTTATGGCTTTACTCAACTCAGAAATAACGTGATTTTTGTGTGAATAAATAGTGTGAATATTTTGTTTCCTAGAATGGTAACCATAAATTGTTATCACAGTGAGTTGTTGAATCAAGTAAATGCATACAACGAAAAGTTTCTTCTTAATCTGTTCAACCTAGTGTTGCCTTTGCCTGAACGCGGTTCTTCAAATCTCGGAGATTGGAAAAAGCTAGTCATCTGGTAAAGTTCTTTTTTTCGTTTGTGCAATTTAGAATTTTACTTGTTTTTTTACCTCATAGTACATTTTGAGTTTGCGTTTGTATATTTTTGTTCTATTTTTCTGATCTGATTTTGATTTTATTCAATTTCCAGATAAGTCAGTGAAAGTTTGCAAATCATGGAGAACAATGGAATGTAATATTCATAGAAACCACTATTACTCTGTCTGATTCATTATCTTTTTTTTTTTTGTTTCAACTTTAACGAGTGTATTCTATTATGTATGCATGTAGCTATGTATTATGATTATGATTTTATTGTTTCTTGTAATGTGTAGTTTTAAAGAGAAGTCCTTTTCAAATGGGGATGTATACTTTGGTCAATTCAAGAATGAACTTTTCCATGGTAATGGAAAGTACACACGGTCAAATGGAATAATCCATGAGGGTGATTGGGTTGATGGAGAAATCACAGGGAGAGGTGTGTGCTTATGGCCATCAGGAGAAAAATATGAGGGGGATTTTGTTTATGGAAAAAGGACAGGGAAAGGACTTTACACATGGTCATGTGGACATAAGTATGAGGGAGATTTTGTTGATGGAAAAATTACGGGGAAAGGACTTTACACATGGTCATCTGGACATAAGTATGAGGGAGGTTTTGTTGATGGAAAAAGGGCAGGGAAAGGACTTTACACATGGTCATCTGGACATAAGTATGAGGGAGATTTTGTTGATGGAAAAATTACGGGGAAAAGACTTTACACATGGTCATCTGGACATAAGTATGAGGGAGATTTTGTTGATGGAAAAAGGGCAGGGAAAGGACTTTACACATGGTCATCTGGACATAAGTATGAGGGAGATTTTGTTGATGGAAAAGTTACAGGGAAAGGACTTTACACATGGTCATTTGGACATAAGTATGAGGGAGATTTTGTTGATGGAAAAATTACGGGGAAAGGACTTTACACATGGTCATCTGGACATAAGTATGAGGGAGATTTTGTTGATGGAAAAAGGGCAGGGAAAGGACTTTACACATGGTCATCTGGACATAAGTATGAGGGAGATTTTGTTGATGGAAAAATTACGGGGAAAGGACTTTACACATGGTCATCTGGACATAAGTATGAGGGAGATTTTGTTGATGGAAAAAGGGCAGGGAAAGGACTTTACACATGGTCATCTGGACATAAGTATGAGGGAGATTTTGTTGATGGAAAAGTTACTAGGAAAGGACTTTACACATGGTCATTTGGACATAAGTATGAGGGAGATTTTGTTGATGGAAAAATTACGGGGAAAGGACTTTACACATGGTCATCTGGACATAAGTATGAGGGAGATTTTGTTGATGGAAAAAGGGCAGGGAAAGGACTTTACACATGGTCATCTGGACATAAGTATGAGGGAGATTTTGTTGATGGAAAAATTACAGGCAAAGGACTTTACACATTGTCATCTGGACATAAGTATGAGGGAGATTTTGTTGATGGAAAAATTACGGGGAAAGGACTGATGATGTGGCCATTAGGAGGTAAGTATGAGGGTGAATTCTATGAGAATTTTCGTCATGGTAACGGCACTGAAACTTGGAAGGATGGAAGTATCTACATTGGAAATTGGGAAAAAGATAAAATGGAAGGAAGAGGGGTTATGAACAAGGCTAATGGTGATGTTTTTGATGGTTTTTTGTCAAATGGACTTATACATGGATCTGGGGTTTATAGATATGCAAATGGAGAAATTTATGTTGGGACATGGGTTAAGGGACTGAAGGATGGAAAAGGGACATTCTACTATCCTTATGGTAGTAAACAGGCATCTCAACAAAACAAATGGTGTACTATTCTTAGAAAATCAAGATTTAATCCTTGTCCCTCCGAAAAAGTACTAGTCGGTGGTAGATCAAAAAGTTTGTGTTCTTCATCTCACAGGATTTCGCCATTGGATGGGAATTGGAGCCTTCAAAATCATGCTGGAGATTGCATATGTCATGATTCCTCATCCACATTAACGCAGCCCACTGATGAAGGTCGATCTGAGGCATTAAGTATGAGATATATGGTTGCCGAAAGGGAATATAACCAAGGAATTCTAATTAAGGAGAGAATTAGACAGTATTCAGAAATAACACATAATAAGAACAATAAGCAAGATAAATTTAGTGTGAAGCAAGTAAAGAAGACTTCGCGTATAAGGACATTCTTTTTGAAGATCATCAAATCCATTATCTGAACGGCATTAGGTAAATTATTTGATCTCTTTATTAGTATTATGGAAAATCTGATATATAATATTCATGGTTACTGGTATTATCACCTCTTTCAACTGTTCTATACTTTATTTTATAATGATTGCCTTGTGTAAATATTATTTGACTAATAGATTAGACGGCATCAAGTCTTTAAAACAAAAGCTGTGGACGGATCGATAAATTTCATTAAGTTAGAGTTTATTAGTGTATTTGCGTGTACTTGCTACTTCATTCCCATGCCAAATTAATATTACAAATAACTTCTATAAGTTGTGTTTATTATGGTAAATGGAAAATTGGAAATACTGACAGAAACATTTCGGTATGGATAGAGACTGTAAACAGGTTAAGTTACATGAATTTCTCAAGGAAATACAAATGATAGTGTTCCTATCCAAAGGGATTTCAGTTTTCCACTCATCATTGATGAGCTTAAACCAGATGAGAGGCTATTTAGTATTCAGTTTGCATCTTTCTTCACTTTGAAGTTGAACTCATATCAACTTCATTTCTGTAATATATTTTTGGTACATACTTCATTTCTGTAATATGATTATTAGTTTCAAGTTATTCAGGATGATTAAAGGGGAATAAAACAGAAATATGAAGAATTAAATCGGAAACACTGTTCATTCGCATGCACTGTTCATACGGGACACTGTTCATGCGCGCGCACTGTTCATCACACGGTCGTTGTTAGCCTTTTTCTTTGGTTGTTAGTCTGTTTGGTTGATGTTTTGGTTTGATGGTTGTCCAACAAACTTCCGCCGCAGCCACTTTGGCTCATATTGGTAATTCTACAGTTTGTCTATCTAACTCCGTGGGATCATGGATTTTAGACTCTGGTGCTTCTGATCATATTGCTGGTAATCCCTCTCTTATCTCTAACGTGTTACCTCCTAGAATACCTCACAGCATCACTGTTGCTAATGGTTCTAAAGCACAAGTTGTTGGTATTGGGCAAGCTTCACCTTTGCCATCTCTACCATTGAATGATGTGTTATTTGTATCTAGTTCACCTTTTAATCTGATATCAATTAGTAAACTTACTCGTTCTCTCAATTGTTCCATAACTTTTTATTCTGACTCTTTCTTTATAAAAGACCGAAGTACGGGAAAAACTATTGGAACAGGATTTGAATCACAGGGTCTCTATCACCTTAATACCAATTCATCTACTGTTTGTGGTGTTTCTGCATCTCCCGATATCATTCATCGTCGTTTGGGTCATCCAAGTTTGGATAAGTTAAAGGTGTTGGTTCCTCAACTTTCACATTTAAAGACTCTTAATTGTGAGTCTTGTCAGCTTGGTAAACATGTTCGAGTATCTTTTCCCAGTAGTGCCAATAAAAGATCTAAGTCTTCATTTGATATTGTGCATTCTGATGTTTGGGGTCCTAGCCGCGTGCCTTCTAATTTAGGATATCGATACTATGTCACTTTCATTGATGATTTCTCACGATGTACTTGGATAACTTTATTGAAGGATCGGTCAGAATTATTTAGTGCGTTTCAGACTTTTTATTCAGAGATAAAAACTCAATTTGGGAAAACAATTAGAATTTTGCGAAGTGACAATGCCAAAGAATATTTTTCCACACAGTTCAACTCCTTTTTGGCTTCTCAAGGTATCATTCATCAGTCTAGTTGTCCACACACACCACAACAAAATGGTGTAGCTGAGCGAAAACATCGTCATATAGTTGATACAGCTCGTACTTTATTGGTCAATGCTCACGCACCTTTCAAATTTTGGGGAGATGCCGTTCTCACAGCTTGTTATTTGATCAACCGCATGCCATCCTCAGTGTTGAATAACGAGATTCCGCATTCTCTTTTGTTTCCTAGCAACTCTCTATATTCCGTCCCTCTTCGAGTGTTTGGCTCCACTTGTTTTGTTCATGATCTTTCTCCCGGCCGTGACAAATTGTCTGCACGAGCTGTTAAGTGTGTATTTTTGGGATACTCTAGAGTTCAAAAAGGGTATCGATGTTATTGTCCCTCTACACATCGTTTTTATATCTCTGCAGATGTTACTTTCTTTGAAGACGTGCCTTTCTTTGCAAGACCAAATCCAACAGAGTCTACTCCGCAGGATCTACCTATTCCATCATTTGAATTTGAAACATCTGTCATTACTCACAGACCTCCACAACCACAGATTGGTCCTGAGTTTAAACGCTATGGTATTACTTATGAGCGTAAACGTGTCAAGTTCCAGATATTGTTGCTACTGATTCTAATGATTCAGGTAAAGAGACCCACACTAATGAAGAAACCACCCCTCCTCTTTCAGATGATTCAGATTCTGTTCCAATTCTTTCTCCTGCTCCGGTTTCACCCAGTCCTTCTGTTGATTTACCTATTGCTCTTCGTAAAGGTAAACGGTCTACTGCTAATCCTCATCCTATTTACAATTTTTTGAGTTATCGTCGTTTGTCACCATCCCACTATGCCTTTGTTTCTGCTATATCTACTATCACCATTCCTAAGACTGTCAAGGAAGCATTATCTCATCCAGGATGGCGACAAGCAATGATTGATGAAATGACAGCATTGGAATCCACTGGTACATGGAAGCTAGTTCCACTTCCACCTAAGAAATCAACAGTTAGTTGTCGGTGGGTTTTTGCTATTAAAGTAGGTCCTGATGGACAAGTGGATCGGTTGAAAGCTCGATTGGTAGCAAAAGGATACACTCAGATTTATGGTCTTGACTATAGTGATACCTTTTCTCCAGTTGCAAAGATGGCATCTGTTCGTCTTTTCTTGTCAATGGCTGCTATGAAACATTGGCCTTTGTATCAACTTGATATTAAAAATGCCTTCTTGCATGGGGACTTAGAAGAAGAAATTTATATGGAGCAACCACCTGGCTTTATTGCTCAGGGGGAGTCTGGTCTTGTTTGCAAATTACAAAAATCCTTGTATGGTCTGAAGCAATCACCTCGAGCTTGGTTTGGCAAATTTAGCAAGGTTATTCAACAATTTGGCATGATTCGTTCTGAAGCAGATCATTCTGTATTTTTTAAACGTTCATCTTTGAACAAAGTCATTTATCTTGTCGTATATGTGGATGATATTGTTATTACTGGTGATGATCAAGAAGGCATTAATGACCTAAAACAACATTTATTCAACCACTTTCGTACCAAAGATTTAGGTCGCTTGCGTTATTTTCTTGGGATTGAAGTAGCTCAATCACGGCATGGTATTGCTATCTGTCAGAGAAAATATGTTCTCGATATCTTGGAAGAAATAGGGATGCTTGATTGTAAACCAGTTGGTACTCCTATGGATCCCAATGTGAAGCTTCTACAAAATCAGGGGGAGCCATATTCTGACCCAGGCAGATACAGAAGGTTAGTTGGGAAACTGAATTATCTCACTGTGACAAGACCAGATATTTCGTTTGCTGTCAGTGTTGTGAGTCAATTTCTAAATTCACCTTGTGATAGCCATTGGAATGCTGTAGTTCGAATCTTGAGGTATATTAAAGGGTCACCTGGAAATGGACTTGTTTATTCAGACAGGGGTCATACTGATATTGTTGGATATTCAGATGCAGATTGGGCCGGTGATGTGAATGATAGAAGGTCTACTTCAGGTTATTGTGTTTTAATCGGAGGAAACTTAATTTCATGGAAAAGTAAAAAAGCAAATTGTTGTTGCAAGGTCAAGCACAGAGGCAGAGTATCGTGCTATGGCTCACACTACTTGTGAGCTCTTATGGTTGAAACACTTGCTACAAGAGTTGAAGTTTTGTGAACTAGGTCCTATGGAACTTATGTGTGATAATCAGTCTGCATTGTATCTTTCTTCAAATCCAGTTTTTCATGAGAGGACTAAACACATAGAAGTTGATTGTCACTTTATTAGAGAAAAGATTCTTTCTGGCATCATTAAAACCTCTTCAGTGAGCTCAAATGACCAGTTAGCTGATATCTTCACTAAATCTCTACGGGGGCCTCGGATTGATTATATATGTAACAAGTTGGATGCATATGATATATATGCTCCAACTTGAGGGGGAGTGTTGATTATTATTTATTATGATAGAGTTAGTTTCCTATTTGTTAGGATAGTTAGTTTCCTTATTTTACGATTCTCTCTTGTATATATAAGTTTGAACCTCATTGTGAAATATAAGTTAATCAGTATGTTATTCAACTTTTTAGTATGCTCGGTGGAGTAATTAAGTGGTTTGGTTTTTCCCCTTTGATAGCCATCTTTTAAGGAAGGGTTCCCAAAATGCTTAGATACTTTTTAGAACTATGTGATATTCTGTTGAAAACATGTAGTATGTTAGAGAATGCTTGCTTACGTATATTCGTTATAAGAATATTTGTGTCTTATTTGTTAAGATCTGCAATGAGAATGGTAAATTTCTAATCAGGAAACCAAAAAATTAGTTTATGATACTAGTTAATGAGTCTGCTAAAATTTTGAGGGGAGACGGCCGCAAGTATCATGTATCCATGCATCACAGGTGTGTATTTATGGCATCTATTCTCATGTTCATGAGTGTTTTACTTTTTCTATGCAGAGATCACGACAACAAGAAAGGGTGATCTCATTGACGTGCCTAACACTACTGATGTATATGATGACGATGAGGGGAGGGCCAGTTACGTTGTTACAGGAAATGAAGATGCAGAGTTAGGATTTAGCAGTCAGTTGTTTTTCGAGTCAGCTTTCTTGTATTCCTTTATGTAGACTTTTTACATCAAGTTGAACTCTATTCTAAAGTTTCAAGTTGAACTGTAATCTAATGTTTCTTGCTTTTTCATAATGAACTATTGAGTAGTATTCTTATTGCAATTTGCAATTTTTCCTTTGTGCATGAGATCCTTATTTAGTTAACTCGATGCAATTTGTAGCTTCATTCATTACCTTGTTTATAATTGAATCCCTTCATCTTTTGAACAATTATGTCAAACAAAACTAACATTAACAAATCTGATTTCTCACTATCATAATAAAACTGAGAATTTTAGCTCGTTTAAGAGAAACGCCGAGGTGATGAAACATCAGGAAATGTGAAGTTCACAAGTCTTTTTTATCAAACAACGACTAAATTACAAATAAATAAAAAAAAAATTGAAATAGGAGAAACCTTCAATGATCAGGACAGAAATGAAAAACAGAGACAACATTATTTGCAAAAGAAGCTCTTATACCCAAATTGACAAAACACTATTTGCAAACTTCAGCAAAAGAAACTTCCATATCTAAATTGTTTTTCCCCGAATAATGCCACCGACAACATTTAGCGGAATATCTTTCCCAAATTCTCATTTAAATATAAAACAATCACCAAAAGAATGTTTATACAGATTTTTAGTTTCAGAAAAAAAGAGGATGTCATTGTATGTAGATGATGTTAGGCTTCAATGTATACTCAGGTAGGTTAAATAGAGACAACATTGAAAAACTCAAATTAAATAAGATGTTCCTTACCTTTCAGCCGAACTCAAATAAGATGTTCCTTACAAGTTTGTTTAGATAAAAGCTACATTACCTGACAATCTAAATAATTTTGCGACAGACTCTGACTTTCACAGTCTATCCAACCATACTTGATATTGCTAAGTAATGTGATTTGCAAAACTATGATTCAGCTGGAATATACAAAATGATACTCCATATGACAGCCATTGACTACATGGATTAAAAGTCAAATGAAACTACTGTATAGAAGAGTGAGTGACTATGTCAAAATACTTGCATACCATAGATCAATGATAAGTGGCAATTTAATTTAACAGTTTGGAATTGTATTTTATTGAGAAAATAATCTCACATACATTGCTATATTCATCTACCAAGAAAACTATTAACACTTCTATAAGGGTGAAATTAAATAAAACCAATATTCAAAGCCAAGTAGAAGAAAAATAAATAAATTGAAGGTTGTGTGTGTGATACATCGCAGAGTTGCCATGAATTGCAGGCAGGTCAACTAGATGCCACACATCGGGTGTTTGGAAGGGTGATATCGGTCCCGTGACATTAATCATAACTTCATAAGTATTACAGAATAGGTAGTCCATATGAAATCGACTTCTGGCATATTCTCATTAAATTTTTTGACAAACCATTCATGGATTGGAATCAGGACTTGTTTGTTTCTTTTGTTTCAACATGTCTCCAAGGGTTGAGAGCTTCTCTAACTGCCTGAGCATCTGGGGAATTCTCCCAGGCGCGCTTTTCTGACTCCAAAACAGTTACTTTGTCATCTGCATAATATAAAAACAAAGTGAAACAAATTCAAATTTTGTAAAGCGAAATCCTTTGATGAAGACAGAATTTGAGAGAGAAGACAAATATCATCTTCATATGCAAAATATCAAGTTAATTAGACAATTTGACCAAAATGAATTATGTAAAAGACACGGGGGAATTTGTTTAAATTTATGCAAATTCATTCGAAAATAACTTCTCAAGAATATAATGAAGGGGATTTCTCCGTATTTTAAAAAATATATATATTTGGCCAACATTTCTAGTTCCTAAGAATTATTTATAATGTGGACTGTGGAACTAGTATCAGGAATTATAAAAAGAAATTGTAAATAAAATTCCAAAGCCACTTCATGGGAATCAATTTTTCCAACCCTTAAAATCATGGAAATGTGAAAGTTATTTGTTTTTTCATGGAAAACTATAATATCCAGTAATACTAATTATTTTAACCAACATTGGAACACATCATCTGTTAGGCACTGCACCTAGTGAAAGGGTCTTAAGAGTTTATTAAAGAAAGAAGTTTAGGAACAATAAATAGGCCTCTGGTTGTATATTTTGCGAGGCAGCAGTTGGGGCCTTAGGGGTCAGTTAGAGTAGTTAGGTTGTTATTTCTGTTAGTCTTTTCTGTTATGGCCAACCTATAAATAGATTCATCTGTTTCTAGTTTAGGTATCTCAAAAATTCCTTGAGTTGTCCTTTTTGTTTTGATGGGTGGCACAATGGAGATTGGAGAGCAGAGTGAGCACCTTGGAAAAATTGGCCTGTGAACAAGAGAAGTTGCTGACCAAGTTGAAGTCTGACATGGAACAAACTAAAGAAAGTTTACTGGATGCGAAATAAAAGAATTACTTCTTGACTTCAAGAATTAGACGATGTCAGGTGGAGAAAATCCAGTCAACAAAGGCGAGAAACCAGACAAGGAAGACTCGGACAAGCATATTTCTAACAAAGGCGATGAGGAACTGCGACACTCGTGGTTGAAACAGGTGAAATTACCCACCTTTGAGGAAAGCAACCCCGTGGCTTGGGTCGCAGGGGCTGAGAGATTTTTTGAAGTGCAGACTGCAGAATGTCAAAACCTCTGAAAGATTGTGCTTAGCCTTTATCAGTATGGAGGGGAATGCGGTCCATTGGTTACAATTTTGGCGCCAAACATCCAAGAATGCCTCTTGGGAGGAGTTTCTGACAGCATTGTTGCGTACAGAGGAGACAGGCGTGGAACGGTGTATGAGAGGCTCGCAGCGATACGACAGAAGGGGAGAGTGGAAGACTATATCCAAGATTTCGAACTCTTGGTGTCTGAACTTCTGAAGCAACTCTGCTGCCAGAAGAACAACTGATGGGGTATTTCTTTGCAGGATTGCTTCAATATTAGTAATCAATATATGTCCTCACGACCCACAAAGTTTGATTCGAGCCATGGAGGACGTGTGACTTGGAAGAAGCTTTAAAAAAAAGTGCTTAATGGGATGGTCTATGCATCAAAATTCAAGTTCATTGTTTCGTTATCAAGGAGGAGGAGGCATTGTGCCGCATGTTGCTGCTTCTGGTACATCCAACAGCACACCAATTTCAAATGGAGGGGATTGTTTTGAGACCAATGGCAACAGAGCAAATGAACAAAATTCATGGGCTAAACCAGGAGACACAACAAAATCTGGTTCAACAAACAGGAGTTCTTGCTATCTCCCTTACCTGGAGCATCTGAAACGAAGGGAGGAGGGAAGGTGCGTTCGTTGTGGCTTGGCCTATGGTCTGTGTCATCATTGTCCATAGAAGAAATGAATTTAATGGTAATCACAAAAGTTAAACGACGAAGGAGAAATCACAAAAATTGAAGTAGAGGAAAATGCAGAGGAGGAAATGGAGGAGGTGATGGAACAAGAGTGCAAGTGAATGGACCTGCACAAGTGTTAAGCAGGAGGATTGACTCAAACACACATTATGGGCAATCTATAAATAGATTTCCCTGTTCTAGATTAGGCATCTCGACTATTTGCTTAGTTGTTGACTGGTTTATCCAGCGTGAGGGGAGAATAGCTCCTTTGTGTAATATTTCTTTTGTGATTAATAAATTCAGGAGCGAATTGCTTGTGGTTAAAGTATCTTAACATATCCCCTACTATATATGAAATGGGGCCCATGATATTTGCCTAAAAAACTCATTTTCCATTGAAAGACTGTGATACTACACAAAACTCACAGACGTGGAACTGTGTATGAGAGGCTCGCAGGACACAACAGTAGTGGCGTATCTTGTAGTAATGGTAGCAATATATTTTACTTAAGATAGTAATTGAGTAACCAGAACCACTATTCTGCAACTATACAACCCAACAGTTCATACCATATCAAACAATACTTTGAAATGGAAATTTCTATAATAATAGATTTTAAAGGCAGTATTAATGAGAACATGAAATCGAAAATACAAGAAAATGCAAAGATGAAAAGAGTATTTAAAGAACGAGTAAGGAAATTTCTCACACAGAAGCCAGTTTTGACCATGAAAAATTCCATCGAAGCACCAACCAAAGCCGACGCAACCCCAATCTTCACATACCAATCAAGAAACTTCATTTTCATCTAGACGAAATTGCAACAATGATTATTAAATAACATTTGAACAATAAAACTCAATCCGGACATTGAGATAAAAAATTGAATACATAATTGTAAAATTCAAAACTAATTGTAACAGAATTGTAGATAGCTTAAAATAATAGTCGAGATTTGAACATATTATGGAAAACTGCAATCACAATGTATCACTATTTCAATTTCAAATTTTATCATTCACATTATGTACAATGAGTGAATCAAAGAATACGAAGGCCACATTAACCTGACACCATCGCATTGTAACATGATTTGGCAATTTTCAATCTAAGATTAATAAAAACATATAGTTAAAGAACATAAAAAAAATCCCAGGAACAAGTTCTAGAACACTTGCATATGGATTAAGCATGGCCCCAGTTCTGTCCAAAATAAAATATTGAACCGAACTGAACTGTGTTTCGCTTCAGCAAAACAGAACCAGGTTCTTTGGTTGGGTGCACCAGGTTTTGTACTTTCCAACTTTAGCAAAAAAAACCATAACCTTTTCAACCAAACTGACATAGTATGAACCAAACCAAGCTCAACTTCTACCTATATGAACCAAACTGCTTTTTGGTGCTGAATTGGTTTTGAACTATGAACTTCCCACAAGAGTGTTTTTTTTTTTCTTTTACAAAGATAAGAAATATGTGACCTAGTTGACCTTAATTTACTATTTTCATTTGAGTATAAGTATAACAACTTTATATCATCAAACAGAATGTCACGACTCGAATCCGCATCGTGACCTGCGCACTAAACTAACACACTAGTTACCTAAAAAAAATGCCATTATGACCAAACTTATCAATAATAAATTAAAATATTTTCAAAAAATGACTTTTACCTAAAAAAATATTCACTGAAATTTCGACAGATTATCCTCTGTAATTGAAACGTTTCGGAACGAGGGAGCATGGTTAATATATAATATTAAGTCTTAACTACTCTTAAAATGGCATTAAGGATCAAAATAACATGGCTGTCATCTAATAACAACTTGCAAAATTCTAGCAAATTACTAATAACAACCAGTTCATGATCTCAAGCATTTTCCCATCAATACATAACAGCCCCAATATCCATTCTAACTCAAGAAATTTCAATAACAAATTATAGAGTTCTAATCCGAAGGTTATAAGCAAAATGAATGAGTTTATTGAAGAAGATGAAGTTATAATTATCACAAGGATTGGCAAAGCTCATAGCCAAAAAAATACAACCACAAAAAGAGCAATAGGAACAAAGCCTCAACAAATAATTAACCCAACATGCATCAAAAAGAGAAATTGAAAGCGGGAAGAGAGAGAGAGAGAGAGATGAGAATTTGAGAATAGTTATTACCAAACAATTGCAATTTCGCTGATCGGAGGAGCAACTGTGAGGTTGTCGTCCAAGTCCCTGCTTGTATAACAGAAAACTTCTCTTCTCTTTTTGCTTCTGGGGCCGTAAGCTCACAATCTACCCATGGGGCAATGCTATTCGCACCCCTTTAATTAAATTACTCTAGTTTTATGACTTAAAGTTAGTTTGTGTTATTTTACTCTTTATGGTGTGTATTTAAGAAAATTTCGTGTTTCATTTGAGATCAATTATCAATATTAAATAAATTATTTTCTTCTCTCAAATTCTCTCATTCAATTTTATGCTTTGCATAATCTCTCATTTGCACCGGATTCTATTATAAATTATTAGAATCCTTACTTTGAGACTTGATTATTTAACTCTATTTCACCAAATTTTATTCTTTCATTGGAGTTCTTGAGCAGATCTAAGGATTATTTCGATTTCTCTAATAATCCAAAGTAGCAAATCTTTACACCGTAACTATGCACGAATCGCGGTGTTATTGTTGTTTTTTTATAGGATGAGTATTGTGCAGTGCGAAATTAGTTCTATTATAAAATTATTTATCATTTTAAAGATTGTTGTCTAGTGTATGATAGTTATAATTATAAGGTAAGGTAAGATTACTTGTGATAATATGATCAAAAATTATTTTTCTATCTTTTTGAAACGAATGGAGTAGTAATATATACTGGCTTGCAGTTATTTTAAGCATCGTTGATAAAATATATATTCTGGATTTACAATAATATTCAATTTTTACTGTCCCCATGAGCTTGGCTCAAATGGTAGGGATATAGCACTATATGTGCAGGAGTCGAATTCGAACTCGGATACTCCACTTATTCACCTTTAAGGTGGATTTTCTAGCCACTAAACTACTTGATCAAAATAAAAAATAATAAAAAAATTCAATTTTTACTATAGACAAAAATTAATAGGACTAAAGATAAAATTTGATATATCTATTTAAAAATTTTTGACGTACTTAATTTTTACTACAATTGTTTAGTTCAATTTTTTTTTTTTTTTACTACAATTGTTTACAATAGTACTGTAACACCCCCTTTTTAAATACCGAAAAGAAGAGCGTCACAGTTCTCTGCCCAATTTCAAATGCTTAAATAGAAACAAATATATAAAAATTGTGCTGATTTATTTTAATTGTAAAAGGAAAGTAGTAAGTGAGAAATATACTCGAATATGAGTACTATTTTTTCTTTTTTTTGTAAAAGTTTTTCAAATTTCTTTTTATTTAAATTCAAAGCAAGCCCATCAGCCTGATATTATGGGATGGGGAAGCACTGGTAATCACCAGTTTATAGTTCCGCGTGCTTATATTTTGCAGCATGGAGAGAACCATACCCTAGAGGGAGATTGGAAGTCTTTATGGGACTAAAAAGGACCTCACCGTATCCAAACTTTTATTCGGTTGGTAGCCCATGAGCGCATCCTTACCAATTATCGTAGAAGCAAGTGGGGCGTGGGCATATCTCCTATATGCTATAGATGCGAGAGAGGCGATGAGTCGACAATACATGTGCGTCGTTACTGTGCATATGCTACTCAGGTATGACTTCGTCTAGTTCCATCTAATTTTATAACTAAGTTTTTTACTTTTGATTGCAGGAGCTGGATTTTCGATAACATCAACAAGTTCGGGATTGGGGCTATTATTACGAGCTGGAAGACAACCTTCATGACCACATGTTGGTTCTTGTGGAAATGGAGAAACAAATCTATTTTTGAAGCTGATTTTCATCTGCCAAACAATCCTATATTGGCAATTCAAAATCTTACTAGAGAGATGGATTTACGGTCAAATCAATTGCCTCAAAGAGATCTTCAGATAAAGGATACAATCTACATAGACTGGAAAAACCCCCCTAAAGGTTGGATAAAGCTCAATTGTGACGGTGCTTGCAAAGGAGGTGGAGAGTCTGCAGGTTGTGGCGGCCTTCTCCGCAACTCTAATGGGAGATGGATGAAAGGCTACATTAAGAAGATCGGTGTGTGTGACACCTTTCACGCTGAGTTAGGGGGCATGTATCTTGGCTTGGATATGGCATGGAGGGAGCAAATTCCACAACTCATTATGGAGAGTGACTCCAAAATTCTGATTAATATGATTACAGATAATTGCAGTTTCAACGGACGGTTCCCACTTTAGTGCGGCGTATTCAAAATTTGTTGGCTTTGAATTTGCATGTCCAGTTTTGTCATACTTGGAGAGAGGGTAATCGTTGTGCTGATTGGCTTGCTAATTTTAGCCTCTCATTAGATTCCTCAGTTTGTGTTAGAATGGAGACTCCTCCTAATGAGCTCCACAATTTTCTTTTTGATGATTTTTCTGGAGCTTGAATACCTAGAAATGTCCGTTTAATTTTTTAGTTTCTTGATGGACCTTCGGCCCTCTTTTGTAACAAAAAAAAAAAAAGTCCATCAATAATATGTATCAATTACATCAAGTACTTATGCTCAAAGGATTTGCAAACATAAAATATTTTCATTGCACATAAGTATCTTATAATCTTTCACTTGATCACGAATGATCACGAGCTGGTCAAACACTAAAGATGTCATCGAGAGAGTACTCCAATGACGTCATCAATACCGGAATCTCAAAAAGATTCTCTTCAGACTCCGAAATAAAACTAGGTTACAAATCAACACTAACGATCCTTGTATTAGTGTTTCTCACAATGTTGTTTTCCTTTTTCCAATGAACTTCAAATTGATGTTCATCGTATCCTGCACCAACTGTTGTAAGGGATGAATCACTCGTACACAAGTTACCATCGTGATGATGTCACAAGGTTACACATAATATTGTACAAGTATATGCATTTTTATTTTACAAGTAGATATACATACCTAGGTATCCAACCATGTATTTAACTTGAATAAAACCAAGTAGTTAAATAGTCACATATAATCAATTAATCACAAACACATCAATTACAGAAAAAATCATATCAATTAGTCAAAAATAAAGATAATATATTTTATCAAATATATCAATCATCAAAATTTAGTCATTTATTATTTATATAAAATCCTTTCGTAATTCTTCACTCGAAGTTAGTCTTCTAACTTGGTTAGTAATATGTTTGTTAAACCTACTCCACGGAGATCACTATTATGAGCATAATACCGTTTCTACTGCCATATCATGGTCGTTTGCAATAAACATATATTAAGTATGTCTCAACCATTCTTGTCTGAGCGCTGCACCATATTATAGATAGTCCTGCACAGTCAGGTTTCACCACGTCGGGTTTTATGATTTCCTTCAGTTAGAGGGGCTATCACTGACTATTGGTAGGAGTTCAAAACGCCGGTGAACCCCATTAATAAGAGTTCAAAACGCCGGTGAACCCCATTAGGTCTGTAGGCGACCCAGCCGAACATATCCTCATTCTTACATACATTATAGTACTGTAAGAAACATTCTGTTTTGCTCCTCACCAACCCAAGATGATTAGTTACGTAATTCCTCAACTTAAATTTTCTTTGTCAACATCTAACTTAACATATTAATCCTCAAGACTCATAAGTCATAATGCAACTTAAGAGATATCACCTCAAACTCTCCACTATAAACGATTAAGTACATAGATATCATTATAAATAAACAAATTAAAGACACAAATAATTTATTTGTTTTTCTTTATAAAACATGGTGGATAGTAACAATTTGAATTGCCAAATCAATTAAACACATTTTCAAATCATATATTGAAGAAGGTTTCTTCACAAATATAATCAAACTAAATCAATCACTCAACATTTTAGATATACCTTAAAGAATTTAAAATTAGTAATATCAAGTACACAACTCCCTTAATTATATAAAATAAAAGTAACACATTTCTTATGCTCATTGAAACTTATTACTATTAGCAATTCCTCTTACCTCAAAGCTTTCCAACATAACTTGAGTAATCACCTTCTTCTAAAACACTTATTCACTCATCAAAACAACTATCTTTTAACTAACTATAAATATAATTAAAATTCGACACAGTAATATTAATTATGAAGAATGCATGTCATTGCTTTGTATATTTTTAAGGTGTACTAATTAAGCTCATAAAATAAGGACCTTTTAATTTTTTTTAACGCTCCTCTAAAATTTGCTCTGCTAGGGTTTGTAGATTATGGACTTCACCATTACGGCCCCTCGGCAGAAACACGGAAGCCGCCTGAACCACCCGATTGTGGAGGGGAAGATGGGCATCGTGCAATCAAAAACATAAATAAAGTTTCTTTTAAAGATAAAGTCCTAGGTAACCAAGTTTGAATCTTGTCTACTACGATGAAAGTGTGCTTTGGGCGCTGTCCTCAATGGTAGGTACACATGTTAAAGTAGATCTTCACACGCTAAATGTTGCTCGTGGCAGATTTGCGCGGATGTGCGTTGAAATCGATCTCGGACAACCGGTGGTCGGGCGTGTCGGAATAAACGGAGAGTGGTATCAAGTACAATATGAGGGTCTACATATAATTTGCACTAAATGTGGCTGCTATGGACACCTTCAAAAAGATTGTGCATTGCCAAACGAAAGGACTACAACAAAGACGACAGTGAACACTGAAAATGGTGAGAGCGGCAATGAAGCAGTGCAACAACAACAATCCCAGTCAAACGAAAAGGTCGGAACGAATGCGGAAATTGCGGAACAACGTGGAGATGATGGAGCACCGGATTCTCTTCACGGGGAATGGATACGCGTGGAACGCAACAAAACAAATTCTCGCGGGGTTGTCGCAGCATTACAACAAAAATCCGTGATTAGCTCTCCTGATATGGAAAGTTTGGTCAACAAATTAAGCAATATTCAAAAAGAAGATAATGGCTATATCAAGTTGGGTCCAATCAAAAGAGTAAAATTAAATTCAAAAAGAAAAGACCCAGATTTGAAAATATTACAACACATTATAAGGGGTTGAAACCAACTCCGTCTCCTAGCAACACATCTTCCATGGGAATTTATGCAGGGGGACACACCTCTATGAAGGGGAGAGATCAAGATATAAAGACACATCATGGAGAAAATAATAATAATAATAATAATAATAATAATAACAAGAATGGAGTGGAGTCTACTGCAAAAGGACTAATAATCACAAACCACAACATTCAGCTTGTGCACATGCATTTATGGATGGACATACACCTCAACACCTCATGCAATCTGATACTCACATGGGAGAGGCACATGTCAAATTAAATGAAGGAGTGAATTCAAGTAATTCACAAGAAATGAATAAAGAATGGGTGGACGTGACCCAAAAGCACCAAATGAATATCAAATAATGGGTTTTACCATTACTAATCTTTGTAGTTCCTTTTTTATTATTTTTTTAATGATTATAATTAATTGGAATTGTAGAGGTGCTCAAGGAAAATAAAGTCGATATGGTGGCTTTGCAAGACACTCGGTGTAGTGGCAACATTGCCCGAAATACCATTAAGAAATTGGGCTTCAAACACTATTTAACGGCGGAAGCTAGGGGTTACTCTGGCGGTATCTGGCTTATGTGGAATAGGATAGACATACAAATCAAATTAATTAAAACTGATTTTCATTTTCTTCATGTGCAGGTCATGGAAAAGGACATGGACCCTTGGTTGCTCACCGTAGTTTATGCTAGCCCTCGTGAGCATGAGAGAAGTGAAACTTGGCATCAAATTCAAAATTTAGCAACAACTATTATCGACCCTTGGCTCGTGATGGATGATTTTAATGAGATTGCTAGTCCAGTTGAAAAAAAAAGGGGGAGCGCCAGTAGACATCAGAAAATGTTTGCGATTTAATACTTGGATTAATGAGTGTAGTCTTATGGAGGTCACTACGGTAGGAACAAAGTTTACTTGGAGGGGACCTCAATGGAATGAGAGGGACATGGTTTTTAAAAAGTTGGATCGGGTTCTTTGCAATGTCTCATGGAGACTAAGATCCCATGAAGGTTTTGCTAAAGTGCTTCCCCGAGTGCAATCCGATCACCATCCCATTATTGTGCTTCTTGAAGGGGAGCCTAATGTTGGAAGAAATCGTCCTTTTAGATTTGAAGCGGCTTGGACTACTCATGACAATTTTCATGAATTTCTTCAGGAACATTGGACCAGGGGAAGAGATTTGGCGTTTCTTCTAAGCAACCTCACTAACAACCTCAAAGTGTGGAACAAAGAAGTTTTTGGAAATATTTTTAAGAGAAAAAAAGAGTTGTTGGCTAGACTGAACGGGATCCAGAATAGTCCAAAGTACGGTTATAGCAACTTTTTGGAGTCTTTGGAAAAGGAGCTTCAAGATCAACTTGCAACTACTCTGTATCAAGAAGAGTGTCTATGGTACCAGAAGTCAAGTGGGAAATGGATTACTGATGGTGATCGTAATACAAAGTACTATCATTCCAAAACAATTGTTAGAAGACGGCGTAACAAGATTTTATCCCTTAGGAATGAGGCGGGAGATTGGGTTGAGAACCAAGAAGAACTCAGCATCATGGTTAGGAATTTTTACCTTAATTTATATAGGGAAGAGAATCCTATTCGTGATCCTATTATTTCTTGGACGATATACCCTCAACATCTTGAGACTGAGCATCGAAAGTTGAGTGCCCCGGTGCATTTCTTTGAGTGTAAGCAAGCTCTTTTTGATATGGGCCCTCACAAGGCCCCCGGTGAGGACGGATATCCCGCATTATTTTTCCAACAAAATTGGGATATTGTTGCTGACTCAGTCTATCATTATGTGAATCAGGTGTGGTCTAACCCTTCACTTATTTCTTCTATTAATAATACTTTGCTTGTTTTAATTCCTAAAGTGGAAAAACCTGAGTTTGTGTCTCAATTTCGTCCTATAGCTCTATGTAATGTTGTTTATAAAATTATTACTAAAGTCATTGTTAATAGAATTAAGCTTTTCTTGAATGGTATCATCTCTCCTTATTATTCTAGTTTTATTCCGGGTCGTACTATACATCATAATATTATTGTGGCTCAAGAGATGGTTCACTCTATGGCTCGAATGAAAGGTAACAAAATGTTTATGTCCATTAAAATTGACCTTGAAAAAGCATATGATCGTCTTAACTGGAATTTTGTAGAAAAATGTCTAGCGGATTGTAAGTTTCCTCATGAGCTTATTAATATTATACATTATTGCATCACTTCTCCTTCTTATAAAATTTTATGGAATGGAGAGAAAACTGAAACTTTAACTCCTACGAGAGGCATACGACAAGGAGACCCTTTGTCTCCTTATTTGTTTGTCATTTGTATGGATCGTCTTTCTCATATTATTGCTGACCAGGTAGATGCTAACTATTGGAAACCTATGCGTGCAGGTAAATTGGGACCCCGTATTTCTCATCTTCTTTTTGCTGATGATCTTCTTCTTTTTGCAGAGGCATCTATTGATCAAGCTCATTGCATTATGCATTGTTTGGATCTTTTTTGTGAAGCTTCAGGTCAAAAGATTAACGGCCAAAAGACACAAATTTTTTTCTCCAAGAACGTTGACCAACAACTCAAAAGTGATATTGTGGAGCATACAGGTTTCACACCAGTTGGCAGTTTGGGAAAATATCTGGGAGCCAACATTGACCCAGGGAGGACTACTAGAGGAAAATTTAACCATATTCTGGAGAAAATTCAAAATAGATTAAGTGGCTGGAAACATCAATGTCTTAGTATGGCCGGAAGGCTTACTCTCTCAAAGTCCGTTCTTAGCTCTATTCCATACTACCACATGCAGTATGCAAAGCTCCCAAAGACTTTATGTGATGATATTGAAAAGATTCAAAGAGGCTTTCTGTGGGGCGATACTGACCAAACTCAAAAACCCCATTTGATCAGTTGGGAGGTGTGTAGTTTACCTAAAGTTGATGGAGGGCTTGACATTAAGAGGCCTCACCAAATGAATGAAGCTTTCCTTATGAAAATTTTATGGAATATGATCAGCTGTCCAGACGATCTTTGGTGTAAAGTTCTTTATAATAAGTATGACAGGAACACCGACCTTCGAGTTTCTATCAACGCCAAACCTTATGATTCACCTCTTTGGAAAGCCTTGGCTGGAATCGGGGACCAATTCCGAAGTCACACAGTTTGGCAAATAGGAAATGGGCAAACAGTAAACTTTTGGCTTGATAAATGGATGAAGGATGGTTACTCTCTTATGAATCAATCCACTCAACAAATTGTTAATACAACACTTACTGTGAAAGATACACTGACGGATACGGGAGAATGGGATATCAACTTTGTCACCACTAATCTTCCCCCCACTACAGTAAACCAATTAGTGGCTATACCAGCACCGAAAGATACAGATGGTCCAGATTCCTTAGGGTGGAGCGGAACCAACACTCGTCAATTTACGGTTCAAAGCGCCTATAATCTTCAACGAGGGGCCTACCTCTCCATTGATGGGAATTGGAAAAGCTTATGGAGTTGGAAATGACCTCATAGAATCCAAACCTTTATGTGGATTGCTGCTCATGAGCGTCTCTTAACAAACTATCGAAGAAGTAAATGGAGAAGTGGCATTTCATTGACATGTCCTATGTGTGGGAATGAGGATGAAACCATCATCCACGTTTTGAGGGATTGCATACATGCAACCCAAATTTGGATCAGACTAGTGGCCTCTAATCACATTACTAATTTCTTTTCTTTAATTTGCAGGGACTGGATTTTTGATAATATGGCAGGAGCCCACAATAAAGAATGGCAGACTGTTTTTATGGTAGCATGCTGGCACTTATGGATGTGGAGAAACAAGAGTATCTTTGAAGAAGATTTTCGTCGTCCCAATAACCCAACTCATGTGATTCTCAAGATGGCAATGGAAATCGATAGATGCGAGCAGACTCATTTGAATGGTTGGCCTCAACAAAAGGACACTATCTTCATTGGTTGGAAGCAGCCTCAAGAAGGATGGATCAAACTCAACTGTGATGGCGCTCATAAAAGTTCAATGAACCTTTCAGGGTGTGGCGGTCTTCTTCGCGACAACAATGACAACTATTTGAGTAGTTTTGCTCGTAAAATTGGCTCATGTGACGCCCTTCACGCTGAGATGTGGGGCATGTACATCGGAATGGATTTGGCTAGAAGACAAGGAGTTACACATCTTCAAGTGGAAAGTGATTCAAAGGTTTTAGTTGAAATGGTAACCGGAAACTACAATGTCAACAAGAATATTCCTACCTTGATTAGACGTATTCGTGATCTTACCGACATGAATTGGCATGTTCAGATTAATCACACTTGGCGTGAAGGAAACAAATCAGCTGATTGGCTAGCTAATTACAGTCTAACTTTAAATTCTTTTGATTTGCATGTTTTGGAGACACCTCCTAGAGAGCTTCAAAGTCTCTTATTTGATGACGTTTCCGGTGCTTGTATGTCTCGGAGTGTTCGTGTAATTTCCTAGTTTTTTTTTCTTTCCCGGGACTCTGCCCCTCTTTCTGTACAAAATAAAAAATAAAAAAAAGGACCTTTTAACTCATCATAATAATCCAAATGTTTAGAAGAATATGGTTCTGTTACCATGTTTTCGTTTTTCTTTCATTTAATTTTATTTCCTTTTCTTTTCTAAACAATTAAATAAATGTTGCTTAGTTAAAACTTAGGGAATAAATATAGAGTAATAGGGCCGTCTCTGAAATTTTAGGTGCTCTATGTAAATATAATTTTGATGCCTCACTTTTTTATAAGTCATATAAAAATATATAATGTGAAAGAAAAGTAAAAAATTATATTTTCAATTATTTTAATTCTTTTAATAAATTTTAATTTTTCAAATAAATTTTACCATTAAAATCATAAGAGTCTAAGTTTAGTTATAATATTTATTTTATCACCGACTGCACGCACGTGCGAGTGCACGCTGTCATACCCCATTTTTTGACTCATGTTAGCGATTTTTTCTTTTCTCGTATTTTAAATTTTAGAAAAAGTCAACAAACTTCAATCATTGACTGAGTCAACATTTTGAATAAAAAAACAACATTTTTACATGAGAGCTAAATTTTATTTATTTATTTATTTTTTGCATAGATTGCATTTTTATGATTCTCACATTATCATTTTTATTTCTAGCTTATTATTTATTTGTGCTTATTTATTTCCATTGTATTTATATTTCATGCTATTCATCTCATCACATCCTAATTGTTCATTTATTTATTGCTCATTGAACTATTGATTATTTATTTGTTATTATTGATATTTAGAATGTAACTAGGATCAAATGTAAATCATAAATGAGAATTGCATTGCATATGTGTCTATTTGCATCATCATTCATTTTTATTTTATTGTTAAGTTTTAGAATGTAATTAGGATCAAATGTAAATCATAAATGAGAATTGCATTGCATGCATTTTATTTATTATGCTTTATGTTAATTAGATAATAATCCAAGGAAAAGGAATCTCATTTCGATCCAACGTCGTTAAGATATTCCTCGCGCTTAATTTAATCGAACACATTTTAGTAAATATTTTCGCACCTAGTTCAAATCATCACACTTTATAAGATTGATTGTATGTGATTTTTTTTGTTTGGATGTAGTTTGTGCACATCTTGTGTCAAGCTACATAGGTGATTAATTTATTATATATATAAATATATTCCTTTTGTTGATTAAAAAAAATATTTTGTGTCATTTTTCATTATTATAAAAGATTATAATCATGTTTAAATTCATAATTGAGAGGAATAAAAGTGATTTTAGAAAATAAAGTTATCCTAACTATTATTTTATATTTAATTGTGAGCGAAATTAATTCTCCAAAATCCACCCTTAATTTTCTAGGAACAAATACATTATAACAATTAAACAATGTTTTTAAAAAATAATAATTAAACAATTTAATAAAATATGGTTGAAGAATTTTTTATTTATTTTTATTTGATTTGATATTAACACAACTCTTTTCTTTTTATTTTGGCTGCTATGTCCAACACGATCCCTACCATCACCTTTATTTTGGCTGTTATTTTTAGGTTAATTTTCAATTGAACTTTTCACCTTTCTATTTTTATTGAAACACGTATGTCTATAGTGAGTTTTTCTTCATGTCAATATTGTAGTGGTGACATGTGAGAGGATTGTCTCCATGATATAATAGTCCATTTTTTGAGAAGGAAGATAGAAAAAAAGGTAGTTTCTAGGTTGAGATTTAGACAATTGAGACAATCCATTAGGATTTAGGACTATAACCATAAGTAGTTTGATGTAGTAGTTTTGATGATCAAGTGAACAATAATATGCGGTCACTCTTATACTTTTCTCTTATCTAACTTTACTTTAACAATATAAGTGTCTTCTGTAAACATTTGTAAAGAAAACCTTAGCTCGAGAAATAGATTATACTTATTTATAAATTATGTTTCCATATTTTACTTATTGGTTTTTTTTTTTTGTGTGCTTAGAATGGAAAATATAAATATAAGAAATAGATCAGGCCAAGCAAAGGTGGTGGGAACAATAATCACTCTTGCGGGCGCAACTATTATGACACTGGTTAAAGGCCCAGTGTTGTATGGGAATGTTGGAGCTAATAGCCACCATGGTAATGGGGAGGTCATTATCTACTTGGAACGGTATACATTCTATTAGGATGTATATCCTCTGCTGGTTCTATCATTTTCAATGTAAGTTATTTTATATCATTTTTAAGAAAGTTATCCTCACTATTATTTTATATTTAATTGTGAGCCAAATTAATTTTCCAAAATCTATCCTTAATTTTCTAGGAATAAATACAATATAACAATTTAATAAAAAATAGTTGAAGAATTTTTTTTTTATTTGATTTGATATTAACACAACTCTTTTTTTTTTTTTTCTTCTAGAGATATGCATCTGACGAATACTCAGACCTCTCCCTCACTTCATTGGTGTGCATATGTGGGACCATTGAAGGTGTAATTGTAGCCCTGATTATGGAGGATAAAGTCAAAGTGGAAGAACAATGAGTTTATCGCCAAAACATATCACTCCATCCACGACCGTACTAAAGCAGGACGAAGAACCATCCTCTGTTGTGCACCTTTACTTTATAGATGGTATATCACTCACCTACCCCGACCCGCAGTTTCAAAGAGAACTTAGATAAGTAAAAAAAAAATATTTATTTTAGAAATATTTATTTTATTATCGGACGCACGCACGCGCGAGTGCACCATATACACTCGTATTAAGTAAACAAAATTGATGCCCCTAAAATTTTGATGCCATATGCAGTCGCTTCTCTCGAACACCCTCTGAAACCCTATGTGGAGTAATAACTATATTTAAAATGTTTAAACCAAAACCAAGGAAAAGTATACAATACGTGACTAAAATATTTGATTAATTAAGTACCCCTGTTTCTTAAATTATGGAAGAAAGACGTTTAGCTTCACTGAGTAAATTGTTTAACCTTGTATTTGTTAAAAAATAATTTCAACACAAAAGTTTATTTTCAATTTTCTTTTCTTTATTAATAACTAAGCACAACTAAAAAAGATATTTATTAGTTATCAATTAATTAACAAACATATTCTTATAAAAATAATAATTAACAAACATATTTTTAGTATTCACACAATTATGATTAATTAAGATTAAACACATCAGTTTGCATTAAGGATACAACTTAAATATGATCTAGGCCGATTTCATAAAGTTTCCATTAGTGTCTTTGCTCGTAGTTAAAACAAAATTCTTTATTTCATTTATAACTATATGGATATAATTTAATCTAACTTTTCAAACATTTTAAGCACATTTAGTAACATACAAGAGTTAATAATAAAGAAGGATTTTCATCAAATTTATTGAAAAGTGACTTAATGATGGAAAAATATTATCTTATACCAAGCTAAATGTTACCCAAGAGTTATGAGTCATTTTATTTTCTATTATTTTTAACACAAAATAAAACAATAGAGGTTTGTAAATTTTTAACCACTCAATTTTTTTTGCTATATTCGATACCACAATGATATATGAATACTGATATCATCAAATTTGTAATTGTTGTAGAGTGAAAATAATGTTGTAGTGATGATGATAGAGTCTAAAACTTTGAAATTCAATTATGTAGTGTGGAGTATGATGGGATAGAGTAAATTGGGCCAAAATGTACAACTATAATTATCAGAACTTTTGAAACATATTTGAGTTTGGGTAGCATAAAAGACATTTCTATATCCTACACAATTTAACTACAACTGAGTCTGCTTCTATGTTATTAAGTTGTGCAATAACTCATCATTAAAACAACACACCAATGAATATTGTTAGTAATGTTTTGTTAAAAATCATAACATATACAGATATCATGTCTTAAAAAGCAAAATGAAAGACGGAGATAAAATCAAAAATGCGTATAAAATATATATGAAGAAAAAAGAGAATAATGCACATGGATTACAACACATTACAACATTGTCCGGTGAGAATAAACAAGTTCTTATTAATGCATTGAAAACTCATATATCTACCTTATTTTACGACTTGGCTGTGCTGTTTCGGTAACATAATAAATCAAATAACTAAGAAGGAAATGGATGCTTTACAATTTACATGATGGGGAACATAATAAATCAAATAACTAAGAGGAACAAATAAGTGTTAACAATCAGATACAAAATACCAAAGAGTTCAATAAAATATCATTTGCATCATTTGCATTACTTAATAAAATAAAGGTTACAAAGATATATATAGCAACTTAAAAGACTAGAATATTAAAAGGACTAAAATACTAATAGGCAAAACATAAAAACCCGATAACTCATTATCTAACAATAAGCTTACCATTGTGTCTCTCATTTTTTCAAACAAGATTGATTTTACATTATCTTTACCGATCAAGCGACAAAGCTCAAGAGTCAACCCTTTAGAGGATGCACGAACATTTTGATCTTGGCGATCAAAGAGTTCGTGAAGCATCTTCAAAATTCTTTTTGGGGGCACAATTTTGGATCCAAATTCACTAGCAGCATGAAGACGGATAATTATCATTATATGAGAGTACAATAAAATTATCATTATAGTTAAAATATTGAGGATGCTCTTTGATAAAATATTGCACAATAAATTCACCATTACCTTAAGATAAGGAGCGAAAATTGCTACTATAACCCTTTGTTATCTTCATGTTAATCGGATTTTAATTTTGTGATTCGTTTTATACCAAAATGTTAACTAACACTCCTCTGCATCAGCTACCAAAAATTGTCATGAGAATATGAGTACATCAAAGTTGTGCCTATCAAGAGTTATCATTAAAATTGAAACATGAGTAGAGAAATTAAATTAGACAAACAACAACCTAATAAACAAATCACTCAAAATTAGATGCGAAACAAAATACAATGAGTACTTTACAGAAACTCAAATGTCTAAATTTATGACCATCAATATAAAATCAATGAATCATACTTAGTAAAAATTATATTCACAAAGTCATAACTCACTTCCCATTTGAACATACATAAAAATGCATCATATAGATACAATGATTTGAGTAAAATTCTTAGCTCAAGTATGTATAATCAAAACACCAATATACACCTCAACCAAAAAATTCATAAACAATTTTGAGAGCCATTTAGTGCTCCAAAACTAATGATTGATTAGATTAGACAATTTGAAGCATCTACTCCTTATAATTGTAACCAAACTTTAAATCCAGCAGCTGCAACTCTGCTTCCAGTCATCCGGCCCTACCTACACAAGGCAGCATAAAAACTAAATGATTCCGCCACTTGAAATTCTTTAAACATAACTTACATCGGCGACTTTATCGGTTTTATAGATGTTAGATATAACAATATTTATAATGCCAAATAGTTGAAACCAATTAAAATTTAAACTGTAAAAACATGTAGCTAAATTTCATCTTTTTCAATCCTAAAAGGGAACAATAACAAAAAATTCATTCACATATGAAGCTTTACCAAGCATACTTTCATTCTTTCTCCTTCTCTAAAAATTTATGAGATTCCTAACTACATCACATTTATTGTATTTGTAAAGACACTCCTCAAACATTAGTGAACTTTAAACAGTGAGAATGGAAACTTGTATAAAAATTCTGGTCATGTGAACTTCAGCCCAAGCAAGATATTATATCGATCGCATAGTTTATTCATCTATTCTTTCCAACAATTTGAATGTTGTGATGCATTTTAATTCCTAGTGTCTGGTTTCACAGAAAAATGTAATGTTACATAGCTAATGTATAATGCATTACTTTAGTAATAAGCTAATGCTAAAAATACAAAATGGTTTCTAGGGATATATTGAGTATAGAACACATAATTGTTATTGGACATATAGAGGAACATAAGTTATTAAGAAGAATAGGCATTTAGCATGTGCAAATGTAATAATCAATAACTCTCAATAAACCAACATTATGGTCCCAACTGTCAATTGAACTAACCTGCAATTTTCCTGACCAACATTTGTGATGTAAGTGAACTCTAATGAACTACATCTCTTCATGAGCAACTGAAGAATAAATTAGTTGGAATATGCATAATCATACTCCTTGGAATATGCATAATTTGAAGATCTTGACCTTTACCGATAGATGAATGATTAATCCATTCCAAGCCTATGATGGGAGGGGGTAAGCCGACCTATTTAAGAATGAGAGAAAGGAACAACAAACCTTTACCTTGGCTCGGAATCCGCCGCTGCTAGCGCAATGAAAGCAACTTCCAGTTCATCCTCTCAATTATATATTTGTTGGTTCCAGTACAATCACAATTCTGTGCTGTTGATCTTCTTCTTGTTAGCAATACTCCTTCTTCAGTATAAAAATGCAGGTATTTTTTTGTATTGGTCATGTGGTGCCTCTTTTTGAACATAATTAAAATCTGAAAAGTGACTTACATGCCACATTAGCTTATCATGTGAGTTGTTTATATGTGTGTTGTCTTGCTAATGTGGCATGTGAGTCGCCGTCCATGTGAGCGTTGACTTGATCAAAACCGGTGACGGTGAGGGACCGACCTTTTGCAAAATAGGCTTAAGTTACGGTGCCAAAAGTATAATTTAGGCTAAAATTTACTTGTAATTCTAATTCATAGAATGAATGTAAGATAGAGTCACATTCTCACCTTCCTGCATATATACATGATCCATAACCTGTATAACAAAGTATTCACAAACAAACATTTAGTGATATAAAAACACAAAAAGTACTGAACTAGTTAGCGCCATGAAATACTATGACACATTTATATTAAACATTTCAATGATAAACTTTATATAATGATCCCAAACAAGCTAACAAATTGTAAGTAATTTGGAATTAATAGTAAACCAACTTGCAACTGTCTAACTCTAACATCATTAACTTACTCGGATCCTCGGTAGTTACTATAGCCGTATCATCGAAGTCACATGTTCCTCCAACACTATGCGTTTTTTGATAATAATCATTATAAGCATAAGAAGCATGGCTTTTCGCATCATTAGGGAAATAACAAGGTCTCCCTGCTTGAATAGCTGCACAGTTTGCCCGGCCTTGTCCGCAAGCCCAATCCAAACCAGCTTCCATCTTATCAGCATCCGCACCATCTTTAGTCACACAAAAAGACGCCGAAGAATTTCCAAATATCTGGTTAGAACCACTAAAACTCAAAGGGTAAAGACTACTTCCATTAGTAGTATATAAAAGTCCCAATGTTTTTCAGATATAGGTCTTATTCTCGTCTTCATCAAATAATTCATATCTGTAGGTATTAATTGTTATATTTGGTTGACTAGGAGGACCTGAATCATTAGGTACTCTCCTAATCAAATTATTATTGTAGGTCTCAGCATTTTCTACATTACCATCCGGTTCGTTCGATCCACCTAAATGCGACAAGCCAGTTTCCGTGACAACAATTGATATATCATTGAAATTTATAGCTTGTGTAGAATAATAAGTAGCATCCACCATAGCATCAAACATACTATCATAACGAAACAACATGTTTGGATCCACAATTTTCTTCATGGAAGGAAGGGAACGAAGTAGAGCATATTCGATTGGGAAAAGGCCATCTCCTTTAGTATATCCATAATAAGGATAAGCATTTAACATGCAAGAAGATTTTGTGTTCTTCAAAAACTGAAGGATTTGGTGAATTGTTGAGTTCCATGATGAGTTAAAGGTGGCTGTAGAGTGTAGAAGGAGGAAAAGGCTTAGGGATTAAATCCATGGACTGAGGAGTCGAAACTTTGACGCGAAAATGAAGGTTTGAAGCAACCAAAGCACTGTGAAGATGAATCATGGATTAGCTGCTACGTTTTTGCTAATCCATGATGCTGCAATTGATGAGATTCTCCGATTCTTAGTATCTCTTCGTCGGTGACACCAACAAGCACTTTAATGCCGGTGTTTGAAAGGGCTTGTAGCATGTGAGCATTGGTGTCGTAAAGATGCACATGAGTAATTTGATGAGATTTTAGTGTAGCAATGATATTTGAAGCTGATGGTAGATCAGTTACATCAGTGCCAAACTGCCAATGTTTACCCCCACAAATGTACCTACACCATACATTATCAAGAATGTGGTCCAATATCAACTAGAATAATATGTAATTTCAAAAACAAAAACGTAGCTTAAGTCTTAACCAATTATTAAATTTTATGTAGAAGAAGCAAACTTTTGGATTTGACCTTAAATTTTTTTATTCTAACTATAATGAATATATGACTAGACTTAGCAAGGGATCGAAGTGGAGTAATAAAGAGGTCAGAGTTTGATTTTGACCCTCGGCAGAACTAACGATACTAATTACTAATATTGGTCTTTTAAAAAAAAGGTTAAACAATTAGGCAGCATATGCTTATACAAAGGAAATGATCACAAGAATACATGACTAGACTTTGAAAAAACTTATATTAACTACAAAACGGTTTAAAAGTTATTGTAATCTCTATAGCACAAACACTTCTGATGGAAGACGTGTTCCTGTCTGACACCAACACGTGTAATGACAGTCAATTAATTCTTTTATAACGTGTCAATGCTTCATAGATTATAACCGTAGAAACAATAAAAGTTAACTAGCAGTGAAGTCTTTATAAATGAAAAACCACAATATAAAGCTAAGCATGATATTAGTAAGAGTATTTATTTTCAGCTGAATGCATAAATAACCTAATAAGCTGAGAAATGGTTATTAACAAAGGAAGGAGGGACATAACTTACCTAATACATTGTTGAAAGTAGCAAAAGTGAGTAAAAAAACACTTGTGGGGCAGTTTTGAAGCTTCATAGCATCCAATCCCAAGAATAGCAGCAATGGCAGCTTGAGTTGAGTTGAGTTGTGGGTTGTCTTGTTTTTGTCTAACATTACATACATTTGAGAATGGTGACTTTTGTGTCATTCCTGAACCCTGTTCCTATGATTTTCCCTCCAATTAATCCTAAAATGAAACCAAAAAGTCATTCTTTTCTTTTAATTATATCTCTCATCACATATCACAGTGCTCAAAACCAAAATTGAAAATGGAGCTTTTAATTATATTCGGAATATTGTTTATATTAAAAAGTAATGTTCTTTCACATGATAAACAAAGAATTAGTAGTATGAGAATCACCTTCTTAACTGCAAGAAGCTTGCTGGTCACATTTCTATCCTCGTCCACGCGTTCATATTGGTCAAGATCCCTTTTCCTCTCACGCTCTCCCCTCTCTGACTCTGAAACACAAATCAAATTAAAAAGAAATGAAAACATGCTTATACTCCCCATACAGTAGAAAAGCTATCACTTATCAGAGTGAGAATACATGGATCAACAGACACAGTGTTGAATTTAGGTATTGCAAGAGATAATAACAAAATCTGCCCTACTAGTATGGTTGGCTACATGGATCAACATACACAGTATGAATTTTGGAAATAAAAAATAAATACAACATTAATTAATTAATGCAAGCAAATCTAAGATGAAGGCAACCCATCCCGACCACAATAACCACACAATTCTGCATGAGCATTACCTATCACGTCAATAACAGGGGTAAACAAAAAAATAAATTTTGCAGGGGTAATCCAAAAAATATATATCATAAGATAAAACAAAAATTTGTCTACTTTGCAATGCTCAAATTCAAACTAATTTAAATAAAAATCGCAAACCGATTCAAAAAATTTGAAAACCGTAAAAAACCGAATAATTTTAGATGTGTTTAAATATTCTTTTGTGAAAATCGCCGGATCAAATTTTGGATTGATTTTTCAAAACCGAACCAAATCGCATACTTATTTAACTTTTTTTTGGTATTATATATTGCATTCACCTATTATTTTGTTGATTTTTAATTTTTTAAATACTATTTATTATTTTAATTTAACCTATTTTTTTACTATTTCAATTTTTTTAAGTAACCATCCAAAATCAAATCAAACCGCTTGTAACTTTATATCGGATAAATTTTTACTTTAAAACCAATCCTAACCGATCTGCAAACATCCCTATTTTGCATGGGTAAAAGCCAATTAACACTCTTTGTTATATTTTTTTTCTTTTAAAATTGATTTACATACTATTACTAATGTATATAACGGATGTTATTCAGACTAACCTTAAAAAAAATATTGTTATATATGTACTGTAAAAAAATTGGAGCAATTTAAATTCCTTTTTCAAAGTAAAGTAAATAAAAATAGTCGCAACTCGCAATACATCAAGACTGAAACGTGCCCCAATTTGAGCTCCTACTAATTACCAACCGAACTCTCGATCCGCAACTATTCGGCGCACAAAACGAAATCTCATCCGTTCATTGACCAAACTCAATCAACGAACAGAGAACCCAACACGTCATCGATCCGCACAACGCCTAATCCTCCAACCAGAACCATTCTCTGAATCCTATATAAACATCTCTTCTTTCATTCTTCCCCATTCAATTCATTCACCAACAACACACGCAATCTCACTCAATTCACCAGAAATCTCTCGATTCCGATCAATGGCTCCCGCAAAGGCTGAGAAGAAACCCGCCGAGAAGAAACCGGCAGAGAAAGCACCGGCTGAGAAAAAACCAAAGGCTGAGAAGAAGATCTCAAAGGAAGGAGGAAGCGATAAGAAGAAGAAGCGCGTGAAGAAGAGCGTTGAAACCTATAAGATTTACATCTTCAAGGTTCTGAAACAGGTTCATCCTGATATAGGTATTTCAAGCAAAGCTATGGGAATTATGAACAGTTTCATCAACGATATCTTCGAGAAACTCGCTCAGGAAGCTTCCAGATTGGCTAGATATAACAAAAAGCCTACGATTACGTCTCGGGAGATTCAAACGGCGGTGCGTTTGGTTCTTCCTGGTGAATTGGCTAAACATGCGGTTTCTGAAGGAACTAAGGCTGTTACCAAATTTACTAGTTCTTGAATTAGATTTCTAGGTTATTTTTAATCGCGTTTCTCAGATCTAGAATTTTCTTTCAGATTTTTTCTGATGTAGATTTGATGTGGTGTTCTGAACAGCTTTAATTTAAGCACTTGGTTTTAATAATTTCTTTCGTTTGGTTTTAATTCTGCGATTCTTGATGGGAATGATAATTTATTTTTAATCTTTTTGCGATCAACGTACGTAGATATGTGGAATGAATTCTGAATAATTATATGTATCAGAGAATACAATGGACTTGGATCCTCTTCTTCCATTTATTCTCTCCATCTCTCTCTTTCCAATTTTGTTTCTATCTCTCTCTAAATTGTAGAGAGAAGAGTAAGAGAGAAAAAATATTAAAAAAAGATAAGAGAGAGAGAGGGAATATGAAGTGAGAGATAGATACAAACAAAATATAGGAGAGAGATGGAGAAAATAGATGAAAGGAGAGGATTTATGTTGTCTATGATTTGAAAACTTTTTTATTTTTATTTTTTGTGATTAATGGCGAAGAATTGTTTTAATTAAATTAACCTCTAATTGTAATTCAAAAATTATACTCAAATATAATAGTGCAGAAAACCCAAACTCTTCACATGTTCAACTTATTGTTAAGTATTGCCATACCAATCTTTTAATGAATCGCCGTTGCTTTGTTTTTTCCTTGACAATGAGCGATTGTTTTTTGTATTCTGTGGCCTCTGACAGAACTTCAACACTTCATAGGGACATATTTGTTTGTAGACATAGATTACTTTTTGGTAAGGTTAATTGCATTTGTGCATTTTCTGCCACAACGTTTTTGGTAGCTTTTGTAGAATGAATGAACCAAACTAAAACCGACAAAGATACTTCATTTTCCATGTTCTAGATATAGTTAAGCTCCAAATAGAACCCACGAGTAATATACTGTCCTTCCCTACCTAATTCAAGCGAACAAATTATAGCACTTGAGAATGAAGGGGAAAAAGCCACAACTGGATGATAGCAAGCCTGGCTTACGTTGGGAAAAAAAGAGCGCTGTCTATTCATGTTTAGGTACGAAGTTTGAGTTCTGAAAAAACGAATAAATGAACTCGACCAGAATAGTAATGGACTCGGGTTCGAGTTCTTGTAGTAGAATGAAGATCGAGTGAAGACCTTTGAAAAATGTAAAAGTTTCAGGAGCCAGAAGAAAGGAAAAAATAGTGACTCCTTGGTGTGATAGAGTAACCCACTCCTAGCGAGTATAAGTGGATCATTGCTTCTTTCTTCATGTCTAGTTGATATAAGAGATCAAATTGAAATCTAAAATAAACATGAATAACCAATTTGAAACCTAAAATAAACATGAGTGACCAACTTGAAACTTTCAAAACATGAATGACCAACTTGAAACCTAAAATAAACATAAGGGACCAACTTGAAACTTTTAAAACATAAAAGACTAACTTGAAACCTAAAATAAACATAAGGGACCAAGACCCTGTTTGGATTAGCTTATTTTTGAGCTTATGCAAATATTTTGTACAATATAAACAAACTTATAATAATGCCTAAAAATTATATAAGTTGTTTGCATAAGCTCAAAAATAAATCAATCCAAACAGGGCCCAAATGTGCAATTAAGGGTCCGTTTGGTTTAACTTATTTTTGAGTTTATGCAAACAATTTATGCAATTTTTATGTATTATTATAAGTTTTTCAAGGTAGTTTATGATAAAATAGCTTATAAAAATTCATTTTTCATTAGTTTGAACTTATAAAATAGCATAAAACTAATTTATATTGTATAAGCCATTTGCATAAGCTCTAAAATAAACTAGATCAAACATGCCCTAAGCCTTGCAATTTCAAGTGTTTGAAACATATCTTGCATCATATAAGGCCATAGAACTTGGAGATTAAGAATCGGTCAATAACAGTAAAATATATCAATCACTAAGAATTGGAGAGAATTAGATAACTATAAGCCATAGTTGATATTGTACGTTCTTAGTCAATTTTATTTGGTTGTACAACTATATTGTTTTTTTCAAAAGGAAAGAGAATTGGAGATTAAGATTGGTCAATAACCATAATTGGCATGGAGATTAAGAATTGGAGTTAATAATGACTAGTAGTATTGGTTAATAACCGTAATTTTAATATGTTATGTAATCTCTATATATATAAAATGTGAACCCTTTTTTCAAATTCAAGTGTACACGTGGTAGTCTCTAAGTGATTCTTCTCCCATATTATTTTGGCCATTAATGAATTAAACACTAAATTTATTTTTTGGTTTTTTTTTTGCACTACTCCTCACTGTTTTTTTTAGTTTGACCCATGCCATAATAATAATTGATATTAATACCGACAAAAAGAATTATTTCTGAAGTGTTATATATAGCAAGAAATTATATAGTCATTATTTATGTCTATTTTTTTTTTTTTGACACATTATTTATGTCTATTGAAAATTATAAATTTAATTTACTATAATAACTATTTTTATACCAAAGTAATTGTTTCTGTATTTTTTTTAAGGAAGATTGCCGGCTGCCTATAATAATTAGGTATATTAAACAATAAGCTACAAATTAGTGTACCTAAAAGAAAAAGAAGCTACATATTATAAAAACAAAAAATATGCTTAATTCATTTGTTATTGTCTTACTTTTTTTTGGTACAGACTTTAAAGTTTTTTTTCTAATTTAAAAAATAAATCAACTAAAGTAAATTAGGTTTGATGCTGAAACATTTTTAATAGGCAAATTTTATTTAATTTAAATTTTTTTAAAAAAATCGTGCATGTATAAATTGTCATAATGGAAAAATATAAAATAAATAAATTGTCATAATGGTCCTAATAAAAAGGAATTTTTTTTGTCATAATGGCATTTTTTTTTATTACGACATAATGGCGTATGTTGTTAAATGTGATATATAATCTCATAATCTCATTGTCATCACTCATAATCTCATTGTCATCACTCATAATCAATGAATTTCTATAACCGGAAAAACAAAATCAAGGAATTTCAAATACAAACATGGAAATATATTAACTCTTAGTTCAATATTATTTACTATATAATAAAGCTAAATTCAAAAGCTCGCTCATCCTTTCGATCTCTGAATCTTTTACCGATCAACTTCAAAATAAGCCGTCAAGATAGTTAAGAATAGTGTCTTTTCTTAAAAGTGTTTGCTTTTTGTGTTCAATCGATTGTCGGTGTTTCTGTCATTTGTTTAGTTTAATATGTTTTTCTATATATATATATTTTTTATTTTATTTTAATTTGTAGTTAATTATCTTTGCCTTTTGTTTTGGTGTTAGATGATTGTAAAAGAATATCATAACATTTCGAATTCTTCACGTAAGTCCCAAGAGTATATTTGTTTAGTTTTATACTACTAAATCATTCTCTTCTATATTTCTTTTTTGTCTTTATTTTTTGATATAAAGTTAAATTATTTTGCCTTCTATTTTGATGTTATTTTTAGATTGTATAGAAGAAAGATCAAAACAATATTCATTCTTCACATATGGTCCAAGACAAGAAAAAAATGAATGAAATTACGGCGTTGAGATCACCAACAAAAGAATGAGATATAAAATGACATCTATGAAAAGTGAACATGCGTCATAGGATATACTACTTTTATTTTTTGTTTAGTTTTATACTATTGGATCATACTCTTCTATATTTCATCTGTTGTCTTTGTTTTTGAAACAAAATTAAACTATTTTGCCTTTTGTTTTGATGTTATTTTTAGATGACTTAGAAAAATCAAAACAATATTTATTTCACATAAAGTCTATGAAGGGAAAAATAGTTGAGAAACGTCAAGATCACAAAAAAAAAATAATGAGAGATACCAAATTGATCATCTTAGATAAAAATATAGAAAAAACAATGGTTAGAATAAGTAACTTTTTATGTCTATTATGTTAAAAATAAAAAAAGTCAAGTGATTGTGCACCATAGCTTACAGAACCAATAGTATAATGTTGAGATACTTCTTTAATTCAAATACTATCAATACTTTGTAAATTTTGAATGTGAGCGTGAATAATAAACAATGATACACTAATCATGGCATAGTTACAATACCATTTTCATGGTTTGGAAATTTATTAAAAATAAATTAAATTGCAATGTTGTAAATCACTAATGAAAAATGTATTTTTTTTTATCAGGCGAATAACATCTAGAAATTAGGGGACAAAACAGGTTTCTCCTAAATCCTTTGTCTATATTTTCTTATAAAAAAAATATATATATATATATATATATACAAAAAACTGGAGGACATAGACATAATTCAATGAGTCCATACACGCACGTGTAGGACAATAAAACATACCAACTCCTACTTAATCCTAAAAGACAAAATAGAAGTCCTTAAAAATTTGAGCGAATGAACCGACCGCCAACATGAAAACAGGACACGAACCCACTACTCTCTACTATAGCAGCAAGCGATGGTGGCTCTTTCGAGTCGAACTGTCCGAAATCCACCTCCAAGTCCTTTTTTTTAGAGAAATTATTTTCAATCAAATTTATAATTCTATGGAGAATAATAGAAACAACTATGATACATTTTTAATTTGATAAAAAAAATACAAACTATAGAAATCTTCGCTAAATAATCTACGACACTATAAATAAATTTTACAGTTAATATTTTTTATCACATAGTGTTATTTTAATTATTAAATTATATAAGATTATAAATATTTATGTAGTTATCATTAATTATCTTTCATTAACAATTAAAATAATAATTTTTCAATTTAAAGTAAAATATATTATTTATAAGTCAATAAATCTTTAAACGTGTTTTTACCCAAGCAAGCACGGGTTTGGATGCTAGTAAAAATAAAAAAGGAAAGTATAAGAATTAAAAAAGGGAAAAGAGATTATGTAATGATTTTTTTTTCTAGTCCAACATTTATTACTCTACCTCAATAATTAAAATTGAATTGACGAATATGACCTCATATAATAAGGTAAAACTGTAAAAAAAATAAATTATTTTCTATACTCTTCACAAAAATTGTGTCGGTGTGAGCAAGAGAAAAAAGAGAGTAATACCGGTACACTTAAGTGTATGGTTTGCGGTGCTTACCGGTAAACTTTTCTTCATCATCAGCTTTGTTTCACAGTTTTTAATTTCACCTCTCCCACAACATCTCACAACTAATTTTCTCCTCCTCAATCTCATCTGCCTGACCCTTTCACTCAAAACAACAACCTTATCCCACCACTCCACCACCACCCTTCAAAGCACCGTCATGACAAAAACGTCTACGACGAAGCTCGCCGCAAAAAATCTTCCAACATCTCTTCTTCACGAAGTAAGCCAATATTCGATTTCTACCGAACCTCCATCGACGACATCGTTCATCGATCTTAATCCTTTACCAGAGAAGATGAATAGATTGATTTGGACTTTACTTGGATTATGTTTTTAATCATATTGAAGAAGATGAATGAATTGATTTGGATTTACAAGATGATGAAAATAATGGTTTACTTTTTACAGAAATGAAGAATTGAATCTTGAATTGGAAAAATATTTTGTGGTTGAAGATCGAGACTTGGATTTAATCTGAGGAGAGTCATTGATATTTATTTTGGAGACTTGGTTGAAGATGAATACTTTAATTTAATTTGAGGAAACTTGGATCTTGAACTGAAATTTGTTTTAAAAGTTAATCTTCATCTCTGAACATTGGATAATTCATTTATGTACCGGTACTTGATTTAATCTTCATCTCTATAACATGCTGGTTGTGAAATGTTAAATAGGAATACTGATTTGGATTGAACAACACCTACAAGAACATTGGATAATGTTTTTTATGTACTAGAATAGTTTTGTGAGGTAAAGTTAAATGATACAAGGGATAAAATAGGAATATTTAATAGTTTGTAGGGGTAAAGAGATGAATGTAGGGGTAGAAAAAAATTCATGTAATCCATTTATCACTTACCAAGACAATATTATTACGGCTTAATTAGTTTGCAGGTCCCTTAAAAATATTTTTGCTTTCACTTTGGTCCTTTACAGAAAAAACGTTTCAGTTTGGTCCGTTATTAATATATCCGTCATTCAGTATGGTCCTTTATAAAATAGGCTTAATAGATACTTTAGTTTCTGTATGTTCGTGAATTTTTGGTTTTAGTCCTTGTGTCTTGTTTTGTTGCAAATAAGTCCCTGAATATATATTTTTTTAGTTTTAGTCCATAAAGTTAAAATCCGCAGGAAAATCCGAAGAAAAATTTCCACGAAAACTGCAGATTTTCTTGCGGATTTTGACTTTAGGGACTAAAACAAACAAAATATATACATTCATGAGCTTATTTGCAACAAAACAAGACACGAAGACTAAAACCAAAAATTCATGAACATACCGAGACCGAAAGATCTATTAAGCCTATAAAATATAATGGAATTAATTTGCAACATGGTTTACCCTAATCCTCATTAGCAAGGGCAGGAATGCTTGCTTAGTTGCAGCCTAATTACTATAAAACATGTAATTAAAGCTCTCATCTACTCGATCATAACAATTTTTTTTATGCATTTGTGTTTTCCATGGTGTTTTGTTGTGGCTCAATGTAATCCATTTATCACTTACCATGACAATATTATTACGGCTTAATTAGTTCGTAGATTCCTTAAAGATATTTTTTGTTTCACTTTGGTCCTTTAAAGAAAAAACGTTTCACTTTGGTCTCTTATTAATATGTCCGTCATTCAATATGGTCGCATATTTTTGGTTAATGAAGTTGTTGATTAAGTTGTTTGTATTATATTTCAATACCGCTAAAATCACATTAAGTTTCTATTATATTTCAATATACATAGCCCACAAATATATCATTGAAACAAAGTTCATTACAAGTCTTGATAGTTTCATTATTCAATTATTTACTACCTTATGTGTAGGCATGACGATAAAACCTAGACTCGTGAATACCCGTCCAAATCTTATCCGCTTTGACGGGAAAAATCCGAGTTGACTGGATGTGGGTTTGGGTGTTTCTCGATTTTAATAGTATTTAATTTCAGTACATTTTAGTTATGGTGTAAACCGCAACCATCGAACCGATCCTAACTCTATTTGTTTGGATGACTTTTTAAAAACCAACCGAACCAAACCGAATCTCATTCTATTTTATTCTGCGGTTAAAATGACTTTTAAACTTAAAACTGAATCTAATTTAACTGCGAACACGCCTACCTACACTTGCCTACCGTTCTCACCTTTCTACTAACTTCTTCTAAATTCTTATTTTCATTGTAAAACTATTTTCTTTCATTATTAATTTAACCACTAATTTAAATAGAATTTAATTTAGGTTTCTCTCATTAAATCCCGCTAATTAAATTAATTATCGCCTAAATCAACTATATTATAATAAAATAACTATTTCTAAAAATTGAGGGGTAATTACTTTCAAATATTCTTCAATTATTCCTTAATCTCTAAAAAAACATATGGCTTAATTGTCATTTGTCAAAGATTCGTTACTAGCATGCAGCTTTTTTTGACAAGTTATTTTGGGTAAATCTTTTTTTTTTTGACAAAGTTATTTTGGATAAATCTATTACTTATAAAAACAAATATTTATGTGAAATTAGTTTCGTTTTAAACAAGTAATTTTATTTACTTAAGAAAAAAAATACTATTAACAAAGAGAATTAACTTAAAATAGAAGAGTGGGGTTTCCAAAGGAAGTGTGCAAATCAAAAGGTTCCAACTTCGAACCCTTGAGAGCGAGCGTGCGAAAGACTTCAATTTCCAAATCTCAGCGAGATGGGTCAAGGAACTCCCGGCGGCATGAACCGACAAGGTCATCCAGGTGACCGGAAACAAGACGGCAGCGACAAAAAGGAGAAGAAATTCGAACCAGCAGCACCACCGGCACGTGTAGGTCGTAAGCAACGGAAACAAAAGGGTCCAGATGCGGCTTCTCGTTTACCCACGGTCACTCCGGTGTCGAAGTGTAAACTGAGGCTGTTAAAGCTTGAGCGTGTTAAGGATTATCTTTTAATGGAGGAAGAATTTGTAGCGTATCAAGAGCGACTCAAACCTCAGGAAGAGAAGGCGGAAGAAGATAGATCTAAGGTTGATGATCTTCGTGGTTCTCCGATGAGTGTTGGGAACCTTGAAGAATTGATTGATGAGAATCATGCGATTGTTTCGTCTTCGGTTGGACCTGAGTATTATGTTGGGATTTTGTCTTTTGTTGATAAGGATCAGTTGGAGCCTGGTTGTGCTATTTTGATGCATAATAAGGTATTTGTTAATTTTTTGAAATTTTGTGTGAAATTAGAAGAATTATGAATCTAGGGTTTGAATTGTTAATTGTTTAAATTTTGTAAGAATTTTGAATTATGAATCTAGGGTTTGAATTTAAAGGTTATGTTGTTTGTTTCTGAAGGGATTGTTTAGTTTAATATTTTTTTTTTATAATTTTGTTAGAATTAGATTAGATGCATATTAAGAAAGATGTCAAGTTCTATAACAGTGATTTTGATTATAAGGGCGTGTTTGAATTGACTTATTTGAGTATATTCAGTGACATAAATATCTGCGAGACTTTTTGAGAGAGCATATGGAAACAACTTATAACATGTCCATAAGCTGTTTCCAACTTATTTTCTTAAACTGTCTAGATAGCTTATAGTTTTTATGCAAACAATTATACTTTATTTTTATCTTTTGTTATTGAAATAGTATTTACATAGGCATTTATTTATATGATAAGTGCTTATGCTTTAAGCACTTAATTAAGCTGTTTATTCAAATAAGGCTGTCTTGTTTTGGCTCATTAGCTATGCTTGATTCAACTAAAGTGTGGGAGTGTTGAGAATTGAGAGTGGAGTTTTAATTCAATCATTAGACTGCAACTCACAATTTCGACCCTTTTATAAAACTAGAGTGAGATGAGGCATCGGAGTAATTTACTGTTTAATGTAGACTGGGAATGGTAGTTATGGTGAATTGTCTACACATTGTATGAGCATAGAATCACTCTAATGATTAGTAATGTGCATAATCGGATACCGCTTTGTAATTTGTTTAGGAGCATCTGAATTCTGAACCTGGAAAGAAAATTAGCACAAGTTGCAATTGAAATATTCTGCATAGAATTAGCCAATTAGGTATCTCTTGTTATTGTTAGTTCAATTTGTTCTAAGATGGTATAATGATTATGATTGGTTTTCTATCAGGTTCTTTCTGTTGTTGGCCTTCTACAAGATGAAGTCGATCCAATGGTCTCTGTGATGAAGGTTGAGAAGGCTCCTTTGGAATCTTATGCCGACATTGGTGGTTTAGATGCGCAGATTCAGGAAATTAAAGAGGCAGTTGAGCTGCCCCTGACACATCCTGAACTATATGAAGATATTGGAATTAAGCCTCCTAAGGGGGTCATATTATATGGAGAACCTGGAACAGGGAAGACCTTGCTTGCAAAGGTTTGAACTTGTTTACTTTGCTTAAATTTGTTCAGTAATGAATCAATGATGTGGAAATTAGAATGTTTTTCTCTATTGTACATGAACAAAATAGATTTGTGTGAGTTATTATTAGATGTGTACAGTTTGCAAATGATCGTGTCTGCATTGTGTATAATGTTACTTTGAGAGTGTGTATGTGCTTAAAAATTAACATACAGTTTGCTCTTCTTCTGACCATGGTTTTGTCACAGACACACAGTTGTGTTAGTAGTAAGATACAATTTATCTGGACAAAATCAACCGATAAACTGCTTCTTTAAATAATTACAAAATCGATATATTGTATTTTTGATCGCTTGTAAATTGTAATGTGTTACACAAACACACGCACTATCAGTTAGGTCTAAGACATTTCTCTTGTGCGTTCAGGCTGTGGCAAACTCAACATCAGCAACATTCTTGCGTGTAGTTGGCAGTGAATTGATACAAAAGTACTTGGGAGATGGTCCAAAACTTGTGAGGGAACTTTTCAGAGTAGCTGACGATCTTTCTCCTTCTATTGTTTTCATTGATGAAATTGATGCCGTCGGTACAAAGAGGTAAGCTATTGAACCCCGAAATTTAGGATTTGTGTAGGTGGGGGGTGTAGAAGAATGATGCATTGCATCACTTCAGGGACTCTTTTAAGGTTTACTTATTTCATTCATGAGTTTAATTATTAATATGCCTTACAGGTATGATGCTCACTCAGGTGGAGAGCGTGAAATTCAAAGGACTATGTTAGAGTTGCTGAATCAGTTAGATGGTTTTGATTCAAGAGGAGATGTAAAAGTGATTCTGGCTACCAACAGAATTGAAAGTCTTGATCCAGCTTTGCTACGACCTGGTCGTATTGACAGGAAGATTGAATTTCCTCTTCCTGATATCAAAACAAGGAGACGCATTTTCCAGGTAGACACGACTAGTTTTGTGAAAGCTAATCCTATTTCTGTTGATTCTATGTGATATCTTAATATGCATATTCTGTTAGATCATAACTGACTAACTTCATGCTTTGAATTAAGATACACACATCAAGGATGACATTAGCTGATGATGTCAACTTGGAAGAATTTGTTATGACCAAGGATGAATTCTCTGGAGCTGATATAAAGGCAATATGCACCGAAGCTGGTTTACTTGCTCTACGAGAACGCCGAATGAAGGTTAGAAACTTATTCGTGTTTCTATTTCTTATACAGCATAATACTGCTGTTTGTTGTAACTAAGTTTCTTGTTTTGACAAGTTCAGTTTAATATGACCCAAATATAGCATGCAAACATAAAACTATAGCGGAGGTTAATTTCTCTAAGTTAAAACATTCCAAGGTTTGGCAACCTCCTACACTACTCAAGGGCGTGGTAGGGTGGATTGTGTTATGAACTTCTGACGCTAGAAAAATTGTGGAGGAGCTGGAAAATAACATTTCTTTGATTATGTTTCTATGAATTATGAGAGAAGAAAAATATTAAGAATGCTGACCAAGTTTCATATTTATATACAGTATATATTCGGTTGTTTGTGTGCGTGGATGTATTAAACAGACAGTTGGTCGTATTGAGAAACCTGCATGACATCCTTAACATCTTAATACTAAAAGAAAAAAACACATTCATAAGAAAAAAATATATAAATGAAAAGAAAAAAAATTCGTAGTATTTTCCACCACCCCCTCCACTTCAAACAATCAAGATTAGAGCTGTAAAAATGGGTCGGGCTATCGGGCCGGCCCATTAGCCCTATAGTTTTACACGGGCCGGACTTTTAAAAAAAGTTGATCGGGCCTTATTGGGCCGGCCCCTCGGGCCAATATTTTTAATGGGCCATTATGGGCCGGCCTCACGGGCTTTTGGGCCGTCCCCTTAAAGAGTTTAAAAAAAAGATTTAAAAATAGTTTTAGCTAAAAATAAGGATTTTTAGATAATTAAGTAACAAAAGATGAGATTTGTTAGTTATGAGATAATTATTAAACCAAATTTTTTTTTTTTTAAGATTAAACCAAGTTTGTTATGATTATCTTTATTTGAAAAAAACTAATAACAACTTAATCAATCATTATAAATAGAAAAGTATAAGAAAGAAATTAATCAAATTATATGGATATTAATTTGTGGGTGATACATATGTAGTTTTATTGTCCATTGAATTTATTTTGTAAAAAAAATTTGTCAAAAAAAAAAATGAAAGTTTGTCGGGCCGGCCCATTGGGCCATGTAGGCCTTTGCTTTCGGGCAGGGCTTAACGGGCCGGGCCATGAGACTTAATGGGCCGGCCCACTAAAGCCCCTTTATATGTCATGGCCCCCGGGCCGAGGTGGGCCGGGCCGGCCCCTTTTGACAGCTCTAATCAAGATTCATGACTTGATATTAGAGTTCCTACTCAGTGTTTTAGTGAAAGAAATCTGTTGGTTTCATCTTTTCATATTAGGGTCGGAGATATGCAAGCAAAAGTAACATACACTAATTAAATCAATGCAGCAAATTATTTTAACTTTAAAAATAAATCATGGAAAGTACTTCCTCGTGCCTCTTTAAAGCACCAAGCCTGCTTTTGTTCATTTGGATCATCATACTTTCCTGCAAGGGTTGGCCCAAATGGGAGGATTCCAGTCTCTAGATTGAAAGGTTATCTGAAGTATTAGGCTTGCTGAGCCTGAGGCGTGTCTTGACTTTAGAATGGGACAACATACCCTCCCCCAAAAAATTTCTAACCATATAGTAACATTTCATTGGTAAATTGAGTGTATATTTAGGTCCAATTTTTTACTTCATTCATTGAATCAGTTCCCATCTTAGCCTATCAATCTTTTATTTTACAAGCATTTGTCTGTATTATCTTTTGGTTTGTACTTTGTACACATTATTTTAAGTTTGATCCTCCAGTTTATGATAATCTTACTATTACTTTTTTATATCTTGTTCAGGTGACTCATCCTGACTTTAAGAAGGCAAAGGATAAAGTGATGTTTAAGAAGAAAGAAGGAGTGCCAGAAGGACTATATATGTGAAACAACATCCTCTATCATCCCTGGCATTTTTTCTTTTTTATTTGGTCTTTTATGTTATACATTTGCTCAAAAATGGCAACTCCTTTGTATTATGAAAGTTGAACTTTATCCGTATGCAGGTAAACTATGGTGAAGTCAGTTGTGTGGGAAGTTGAATGTAAACTATGATTCATTTTAGTTCCACATATTTTCTTTCAAATTTCATTGAATTTGGAAATTGTTTCATATCCTAATTATGATTGAGGTCTCTTAGCTGCTTTTCATGGATTTAGTTCATCCATATGCTGCTGCTTATGAAAGTTTCATGCATAGTATTCCTTAACTTCACTGTGCATGGTAGCAAATTAAACTACTATGCCCCTAGTTACTTCCATTATTCTTCATCCAATTTGTATGCCTCGTGAATTTTAACAAATAAAATGTGTTTGGAAGAGTTTTACTGACATTTCTCTTTCATATATGGCTAAACAACTCTTACGAAAAAAAATAGAAGGTTTCTCATCCCACCCCCCGTCATTCTTTTTCATCCCCCAGAAATTCAACTTTACCCTTGATTTTACCTCCAAAAAGTTCGGTACACGCGTATTGAACTTTTTCGATATTGAAAAATAAGTGTTTTACATCGTTAAAAAGTTCAGTACGCGTGTACTGAACTTTTTTTCAATGGTTAAAAATGGAAACCCAGGGGGTGAAAAAGAAAGCTGGGGGGTGGGGAAAGAAATCTTCAAAAAAATATGGCTAAACAACAGGGTAATTTTCCCCTGTGAACACATGTCTTGAGTCTTGACTTGTGTAGTTTCATTTTTGCCTTCTCCTTTACCCAGAAAACCAACCTGAGTGTGTGAATCAAACCAATAACCAAAAGCAATATTCCCCAAGCAACAACAAGAGGGAAAGCCATGTTTAAAACTTGCTTAATAATATGATAAGGAGTAACCAAACCTTGCGCAAACTCATACGTGAGTTCCATGAACGTGACTGCAACAGTCATAGCAACGGTCAAGATCCCACATCATGACCTTATTCTTAAGAGGGAATCCACTAATAAGTAGCAGCACAACACCAAGTGAGGAAAAGAAAGAAGTGGTGTTGTATGTCATGAACTTTATGAGTTCATGTGGCCAAGCATAAGCTAAAACTGCAGTGCCTGCTTCACATACACCATAAGTAGTGCAGTTAAGTCCACCAGTATGCGTATTTTCTTGCCAAACACCACCTGGTGGACTTATTGTTGATTGAAAAGTCATTGTGGCAATTACAGTAGCCACCAACATCAATGTTCCCCTTGTTTCTTCTATCCAATTACCTTGGAATTGTAGATACTTGGACCACAAGTTTTCCCACATTTTCCTTCTTTCATTTGAATGTTCTTGATTAGATTGATTTTGTTGTTCTTGACTAGCTGCTATGTTTGGTGATGCTGCATGTTGCGGTACAGATGTTAGAGCCCCTACTTCAATTAACATCTCTTCAATTTTAAGGCTTACGAAATCTCTTGAGGAGGGCTCTAACAGCTCAATAGTTGTGAAACTTGACCTGTTAAAATCAATTGCTGTTCTTATTTTAGGCTGCAAAAGTAACAAAGTTATTGAAAACCGAATCACTAACACGGCGAAATTTTGAATTTAATGTCTAGAATGAATTGCTTAAATATCAGAATTAGTACCTTAATTGGTTTGAGCCTAACTGCTAAGTGCAGAATTGTATTCCCCTCTTTGTTTTTGGCAAGCAACAACTCTCGGTCTCCTCTACCTGATCGCAATATGAACTTCAATGCCTCCAAATGGTTATACCAAACACACAAGTGTAAAACAGAATCATCATCATTCATAACTTGAACCGAACCCGGTCTAGCATTAACCAACTCTCTAATCGCTCCAACACGTCCTCTTTTTGCAGCTAAGTGCAAAGGAATCATGTCATCTTTGTCAAAAACCAAACAAACATCTTTGTTTGCTAACAAAAGTGCTTTCACTACTTCAGTGTGTCCTTCAGCTGAAGCTAGATTAAGAGGGCAACGTCCTTTTGAGTCCACTTCATTGGTGAAACTTGGTTTGTTTCTTAGAAGAATTTCACTAAATTCTAAGTGTCCAAGTAGAGAGGAAATATGTAATGGAGTTTCACTAAAGGGAGAGAGTGAAACTTTGTGTAAAATTAGAGGGTGGTTTTGGATGAGTGTTTTTAAGGTATTTGCACAACCGTTTAAGGATGCATTGTAGAGTGTTTTTATTGTGTCATCCTCTAGATTTGTAGTAGTTGTTTTTAACTCCATAGTTTGGAATGGAAATCACAATAAGGAGTATATGATGGTCTTAAATATTATGGATATTTGGATTCAATCAAAGAGTTTGTTGGTGTTGGTGGTGGTGGTGGTGGTGGTGGTGGTGGTGGTGGTGGTGGGGGGGGGGGGGGTTGTTGACTAGAAGTTTTATTTTTTTGGTGATGCTAAATAATGTCCATGGGACATTGGTTATGCATATAAAAAAAAGAAAAAAAAAATAATATTAAAAAAACAACTTTTTATGTTTTTGGGGTATTGAATGCACATATATTGAGATAAAATTTCTATTGTAATATGTTTGACCAATGCTCCAGGGCACTGTTTAACATTTTTTTTTTTTTTTTTTTTTATGTATGGTTGACTAGAAGTTGGAAGCACGGAAACCTAACTTTGCATGACTTGTATATACGACTTTGGTGACATTTGCCAAAGTCTCTTGTTCATACAAGGACACCTTTGTGGCTAATAATGTGCCAAATTAATGTTAATGGGGTGTAGTTATGTTAAGCCTTGTGGCTAATAAGGTGCCAATTTTAAGTTATAGGTAGACATATTTGATATAGACTTTCAATGGAACAAGATTTGATGCAGTAATAATTCACATAGTTTCCATGCTGTTTTTAATTAGGATTGTTCGATTTAAAATTAATGATTAAAATTATTTTGTACTGGTTTTATAAAGATACAATATGAGTCGATCGATTTAAAATGAACGACTGAGATTTATTGCTGTGTGTAACTTTGGGAGCTGTGGGAGACATTGCTAGCATCATTCGACCGAGACTTTGTTTAGCACTGGTCCATCATGATAATTATACTTTATAGAAAAATACTAACTAATATTTTTGGAGTATTAGTTAACAAACTAAATAAAATAAAAAATTATTAGAATTTGTGTAATATACTGTGCAAAAGTATTAAGAATACTCTTTTTAATCAAAATTTACTTTTTTTAGTTTCTTTAACTAGTATGTAAAGACACTATTTAGTGTGACCATCCTTTATATGCTTAACTTTCACATTAGTTTTTCTTAGCATAAGACCCCCTAGGTACCCACATTCGATGAAGTGTTATCCTGACTTTTTAATATTCTTTTTTAGAAATAACTTTGCTGGAAACTTTTTCAAAGGAGAATGGACAAGACCAGGGGTAGATTTGGACTTAAAATGTCGGTGGGGCTAAAAGTTTAAAGTATTATCGAAGAAAAAAATATATTTATCCTAATATTTCAACTAAAATAACAAATAATATATGAGATTACTACTAATACAACATGTATATTCAAAAGAATAATAACAACAAATTATAAAAAATTTATTCAAAAAAGGAAACCAACAAACTATATGTAAGAAACCACAAAATTTTTATTTAAAAAAAAAAATTATAACTTATTGAATATATGTTAAATCATGCATATCATTATTATTTTATGCTTCACAAGATCTTACTTTGAACCAAAATATATTGAACCCAAATTACAAGTTTATATTTAGTTTATTTAATTTGATAAGATAATCCAATTTTAATAAGAATAACAACAAACCTACATGGTTATTTTTAAGAGAATTGATTTTGCCATTAAAAAAGGGTTAGCGGCGCAACTTATTTTTTTGTTTGTCTTTCATTCATATATAATTACATTTTATTTATTAATATATACTAGTTGCCATTCTTTTATCAGTATTATCTTACTTGAAAAAATTAAATATTAATTAAATATATTTTTTTATGTCATTTCATATTAATATGCTAGTTCAATTGCTAATTTTACTCATTCAATCCATTATTTTTTTTATAAACAAAGTTAAAATTGACTATTATAAAATTAAACCATACAACTTAAAATAATATTGTACATATTAACGAGAGACTTAAAATCATCAATAATACACCACAAACTAATATTTGCACTGATACCTTAACTAATATGCGTGCGAAAAACTTACGATCGTCAATAATAAACTCTAAACTAATATTTACATTAATATTTATATAAATATGTATACAGAATGACTTAAATTATTTATAAAAGTTATATATATATTTTTTTTCCAAAAAATTCTCGGCTGGAAGAGACCATAGTTTTAATGTTTCATCATCATCAACAATCTCTATTCTAATAGTTTCGAATTTATAGGCAATACCTTTGACAGTATATACATCTATAAAAGAGATATTTTATATTTTAATTGTATTGCTATTATTGTTATGAATGAAACAACAATTGTCAATTTTGTTTTGCGTAAGAAAGAAAGCACTATTGATTTTTTAAAAATTATTACGGCCCGTTAAAATAATGTCTACATGTTCATATTACAACTTCATTTGACCAAACAACTACCTCTTTGATGTTAGCCAAAGTATATCTCATAGATCATTCTAAGAACGTTCTTGCAAACAGGCAACTTTTTACACTTTGCTTTACAAACTCATCTATAACTGTCAAAAAGGATTGGTATGAAGGCAACTGTCATCCGTCTATGCTTGGAGAACAAGTTAGAGACAACATGCTACAACTCATTACAAGCTTATTACTCACACTTCTTTTTGAAAACTCCGGAAGAATAATGTTATGACAGTTTGACTCTCTTTCAACAACTTTATGTTAATTGTTGGAACCTAACAAATTTACTTGGAGTTCAAATTTACTTGGAGCTCCACCCTGTTATTCAGTGTTTGTATCTTCATTGAGCTCATGTATTGGCATAAATTTGATTTCGATTTTATTGGATTTTGCGAGTATAATATAATTCCCAAATTTTATCTGTTTCCTTTTGCTTCTTTGATTATAATATACTGAAGTTCTCTACTTCTCTTTTTAACTGGACATAAAGTCATGGTGTATATGTGCTAATAATGAACAAATGATAAATGTGCCAGCTTCACTATTCAATTATTGGAATTGTGAAAACATAAAGTAAGAGTCGATGCAATAATTTAAGGGTCATGCTAAAATATGCCCTGCCGTATGAACACTTGTTAGCATTTTTTATAATTTAAATACGACAATCAAATTCAATTTAAATTTTTATAATATAGAGTATTAATTAATATCAGTAATCAATAGCTGAGCTTGACCATGAACTTTCATCTCTTGGAAGCTGATGCTATACCCACTACCAAATCCTATTTCAGATATGATACCTACCACCAACCATCAGAAGGTATACAAGTGTTATCGATATCACATCAGTATTTTTTATTGGCAAAATTATTGGGAGCCAGTCCCGTTCCTGACATTTTATGGGACTTAGGCCAAACATAAAAAAAAAAAAATCTCTTTCATTCAATATATATATATATATATATATATATAGGGTCAGGATCAAATGATACAAACTAGTTTGACACCAAATGTTACACCGCTCAATAAAGCTTTAAAGAAATCAAATTTTACAAAATCCACCGTTGGATTGAAGATTATATCATATAGATCATTCATGTTAAGTTTTATAAAAATCTAAAACCGTTTAATATGTTATTGAGAATCGTCAAGATTAACGGTATTCAATAAAAACGCATAAACCATTAATCTTGACGAGTCTCAATAACATATTAAACGGTTTTAGATTTTTATAAAATTTAACATGAATGATCTATATGATATAATCTTCCAATCCAACGGTGGATTTTGTAAAATTTGATTTCGTTAAAGCGTTATTGAACGGTGTAACATTTGGTGTCAAACTAGTTGGTGTCATTTGATCCTGACCCATATATATATATATATCATTAGTACATGATAAATTTACAAAATATAAAAAAAATTACTTAAAAATTTATATGAAGTGATTTCTTCGAGCATTTTGAAATGCAAAATCATTGATAAACCCATCAACATCAATGTCCGCTAACATATCTTTCTCAATTGACAAAGTTGCCAAACCGTTCAATCTTTCTTATGACATTGATGATCTCAGGTAGCATCAATGCACATAGACTTAGATTTCAACTTTTTATTGACCATATTAATAGCAAATAAAATGTCGTATCAAATAATCATACCAAGCTAAAATTCAAAACTTTCTAGTGCATTAATCAAACTCTCTGCCTAATTATTCTTTAATAATCCTACTAATTATACCTAATCATATTTTCTACCAATATTGGCCCTTTAATGATATTTTCTTTAATAATCCTACACATGTTTCCTTGGCCTAATCAATTTTTTTTTTCTGTTAAATATTATTAATTTTATTTTTTTATATTAATAGGTATGTATAAAAAAATTTGGGCTCCTTAAAATATTGGGCCTCAGTCCGTTGCACCCATTGCCTACCCTCAGATCCGGGCGAGCTTTCTTAACTTTTTAAAGTTTTGGATATGTACTTAGATTTGTTTCTCAATTAGTTCTTTTTCAATATATTAGCATTGTTGATAATTGTTTTTCCAGTTTCTGTTACATTCTTTTAAAAGATAGCCTGTTGTTCATGACACTGCTTATTTTTTAATGGAACATAATGAGAATTAAAAAGAAATAAAAAAAATCAATAGTGTTAAGATTTTGAAATTGGGTGAGATTTATGTTGATCTTAGATTTTCTATACGCTGGATGAAGTAGTGTACTGGTATTATAACTTTAGTTTGTTTCTTCATTTAGTTATTTCCTTAATTGTGTAATAATATTCTGATTTTGCATTTGTTACTTTGATATTTTTGAATTTTGATTATTATTAAATAGTGTAATAATAAAAACAAATCATTTTTTTTAAAGTAATGATTAAAACTGATCTCAAAAATAGGTTTAAATTTAGTTGATCGATTTAAAACAGTTACCATGACAAAGTTTGTGTTGATCCAGAAGAAAGGGAACAATAATAATACGAGAGCTTTAATAATAATAATAATAATAAGCCCTCTTTTTGTACCCAAAAAAAATAATAAAAATTTAAAAATAAAAATAAAAATAATAATAATAATAATAATAATAATAGGGCAACAATAATTTACATGTTAGATGTGTATAGATTAGCTTGCTACGATCTGCTAAAATGGAGTTCTCGCACATTATACTCTTGTATTTTGCTCAAATGGCAGCTGCTACGATATCAAAATGCCGGATAATCTATCCTGCAGTGTACACAAATCCATTATTAATGATTAGTTGTCCTTTTGAGCAATATCACTAAATATGATTAGTACTGTTGTAAGTATAATTAACAAAGGCAAGATTAGGCCAACTGGATTTGAAAATAGATGTTTCTTTTATATTGTAAACTTGATCTTGTAAAATTAACACTACTGGCAATTTACCTGACTGATGCTTTTGTGGACTATCTTGGTTCCCACTGGTACCTGGTCTGTTGACATTTTGCTGGTTCATTGCCTGGTTCAAAATTTGCAAATGGATTTCATAAATGTTAACATCTTTGTGCCATATATTTAAAAAGAAGACACTATTAAAAGGATATAACAAGTACTATCTTCAGAAATGAGAGTAGTCTCCAACCTTACATAGAGATTATTTTTGTTTATTTGACTAAAATACTACTCCTTTTAAGCATGCATTAAGATTTACCTGAGTAAATAAGTATTCATTTTTTTTTTTCATCTCCAAAACCAATTTTCCCAAACAAGGTGAAAGATTTACCTCATTAATTTATTTATTTTCACAATGTATAGGTTGCTGCATATATAATCTCAAAAATGGCACTAATATTGGAAAATATTTAGTTTCCTAGTTTGTTGTTTCTAAGAGATTCTAAACTTATCCATTATTTCCTTTTATTTCTCTTTTCAATTATTTCCCCTTAATCAAGGAGATCACTAGTTGTACTTTTTCTATTTAAACCAGTCAGTTTGTTGTTTCTAGAGATTTTAAACTTATCCATTATTTTCTTTTATTTCTCTTTCCAATTATTTCTTCTAAATTCAAGGAGATAACTGATTGTACTTTTTCTATTTAAACCAGTCCAGAGCTGAGGAATATAATATCATAGCATTCTCATATACCCTAATAAATTCTATTACTATTTATTTACCTCATAATATTGTCCAAAGATCATAAAAAACATTAAGAACACAGTATTAATTATTTACCTGCATTAATTGTTGCACCTGGTGGGGACCTAGGTATTGCTGGTAAGGATCGGTGAAGTTCGGGATGTGTGATTGATCTGGAGGTACAGTACCAAGGGAGTTAAGGTGGTTATCTGATTGACTTTCTGTTTGCATTCTGGTTAAATCAGGAACATGGGGCATATGGAAAGGAGGCATACCAAACCTCGGTCCAAATTGAGCTGCTACTGTTGCTGCTGGTAAAGGAGAACTAGCTAACATGTTAGGAAATGGCATCACTGGTCTGTTCATTCCGATTCCCATTCCCATTTCCATCCCCAAACCCATTCCCATTGTTGGCATAAACTGTTGGATTCCAGGAAACATCATAGGTACCATGCCACATCCCATGGACATCATCTGCATAAAGAAATTTCACTTTGTTATTGTCACAAATGCATCTACAAATGGTATACTAAGTACGTAGTGTATATATATAGGCGTGAGTTACAGAGAGTGATAATTGTAGAACATGCAAACGCATAAATAAATAAATAAATAACACTAAAATCCTTAAATAAATAGTACAAGTAATACAGAATCTTTGGCTCTCACTAATATCACTCTGCCTTTTGCATTTAAAGCATGTGCTGTTTCCTGAATAGATTGCATGTTCATGTTTTGCCACTGTAATTCATGCTTTGTTTTAAAAACATATTATATGTTTACATAAGAAAGAATTGTGTTGTTTGAGGCGAGGATGAGCAAAATCAAGTAGATTGAATTGTTTGTTCATTGTTGCACAACCAGAGGTTGATGCATGACTTGTTTACAAAATATTTGGTGGGTTCCTTTTAGTTGTTATTTTAAAGTTATTTATACAAATAATATATAATATTATTATTACTACCTCCGGTCCTTTTTATAATAAACAATTGACATTTTAAATTTATTGAATAATTAATTTATTTTGTCTATGTTATGAACCCAATTCAAATATTCAATAAACCTAAAAAATCAATTGTTTCTTGTAGACTAAAATTATATATCTTTTCCCTATATTACCCTGGACTATTCACTCCCTCATTCTCATATCATCTGTCTCATTTTTTTAAAAAAATGTTGTCATTTATTTTAAACAAAAAATTATTTGTCATTTTATAACATCATTTATTTCATTTTACCAATGTTACCCTTATTTATTAAAGTAGTTGCAAGTATGGGGGTATAGTGGGCAAATAATAAATGAAGTATATTTTAGTCTTGATATTTTTTTTGCATTGAGAATTTATAAGTAATCATTTTATTAAAAAAAATACCTATGCAAATATCAAATTAGAGACATAATGTGACACAATCAATATTGCGTTCAAATTTGAAAATGGCAAATAATAAAACTAAATTATTCTATAGACAATTACTGAACAACGAAAAGAATATGTTTACATGAAAAGGAACTGTATTAATATTAATTGAAGACTTTACCTGCACTTGTAGCTGCAATGACTTCAAGTATTCAATTGCTTCATCCAACATTGAAGCTTTGTCAGACTATCAAATTCATAAAATGAATCAAAATTAGAAACAGCTATGAAGACAGAAGTAAAATCCAGTAGTATACTCTTAATGAAAACAAAAAAAGTAGTGAAAAATTTATCCAAAAATAAATGAATAGTGAAAAAGTTATTTAGTGTTCACCTTGTTGCACCGCGGTATAAGTTCTTGCAAAGCTTTCATCTTTTCATTGATCCTATCTCGACGCTTCTGCACACATAGTTCAATATGAAAACATTCAGATATGAGAAAAACAGCCTCAAATTATGGACTCGATTAATTAAAGTAATGTATGTACATACCCTCTCTGATAGATTATGAACCTCTGCAGCACGAGATCTCTTTGTAGATGATGTAGATCCACGGACTTGTTTTTTTTCTTCCCGACATTCAAAATCAACATCCTTTTGCAGTAAAACAGGTATAGATAAGTATATTATATGGAAACAACATAATAGCATAAATTTATAGCAAGATAATGAGAAGCCACCAACATAGTATATATCATCACAGGGTGGTATATTATTAATTGAAAATGATATTTATAGCAAGAAATGTGATAATGAACACATTGCGAAAGCATAATAAGTAAGAATATATGGCCAAACATTGAAGGTAAATTAGCATCCATCCACAATATGCGTGTTCCGGCCAGAATTTTTTTAACTGATTACCGAAATTTTGTGTGTCATTTGCGAGGCATCTGTCTGTGTTACTCTAGTGTACTCGTGCATAAAGTTGCATTAAATATACAGGGATTGGAGTTCGAACCCCGAAATAGTTTTTAAACAAATAAATCAATATTATATTATATTAGAAAACATAAAACAACATTTATTTTAAAATATTTTTCTTTTAATGATATATACTAAATTAAAAATGAGATAATTAAAGCAAATAATTTAATTTTAGACCATCATAGGTGGCAACTTAGTTAATTTGTAACCCTCCGGTCCCAACCTAAATATAAAAAAGAAAAATGTTTAGTTGTATACACTTCGAGAGATAAGGAGATTGATATAATATATGAGATCCATCCATGATGGATCTGAATTTGCTCCAGTAGAAAATGCATGCAATTATGATGGATCCCAATTTGCTCCGGTAGAAAATGCATGCAAGTATACAGTGGAATTGATTTCGGTCATTAATTTTATATTAGGCGATTTATATTACATATGCATTGAAATAATCTTGGCCATTGATTGTAATTTGACGGTTGATGTTGTAATTGTGTTGCGCAGTTAGAGCAAGAAATCTGATTCCATGATATATTGGTGATGTGATAGAACGAGAGAGGAAAAAAGGATAAAAACAAATAGCGTTGATCGTAATTTGAAAATAAAATTGTACATTTATCACTGTTGTATAAAAAGAATTAAGTCAACAAAAATATATGTATTTAATTTAAAATTTGAATTAAATACATTTTGTTAATCTACAAATCTTTTCGTTGAATCAATCTACAAAATATCACTCCTTTAGTCTCAAAAAATGTCACATTTAAAATTTTCTTTGTCTCAAAATAATTATCATTTTAAAATAACAAGTAACATTTATAATTTTTTTTCCTTCACATATATACCTTTGGAAAAGGATCTTCTCCAATAGGTTTTACACTCCAAATGATCTGTCCTTCTTTATTGAATTTTAGTTCACTATTCTACTAATTATAATTAATTAATAACTTTTTTTTTTGAACAAGCATTAATAACTGTTTCTTAATAAACAATATTAATTTTATTATTGAAATCAACTCAATTAATTAATTATATAGTTAAAAAATTGAACACAATCTAAATACAAGATTAATTGGAAATGGAGGAAGCATAGGTAGCTTAAAACCATTCTCAATTTCATGAATCTTTTAAGACAGCAGGAAGTGACAAAAGGAAAATATTTGTGTACATACACTTTATTAGAAATATAGTAGGTTACTTTACTCTAGCAACTTTATTAGAACAACTAACTATATTTCTAGTATACTTAGGCTCTGTTTGGCAAAAATAGCGGATGACTGATAAGCTAGTTTATGGCTGATGGCTGATAGCTTATAGCTTATAGCTGATGCCTGATAAGCTGATTTAAGTGTTTGGTAAAATTAGCGGTTCAACTGACTGGTAAATGTAAAATGACAAAAGGGGCATATAAAATCTTTTATAAAAAATTATTATTAAATCTATATCTAATTAATATTCAAGACACTTCAAATTTAGTTATTCAAATTTATTAATTTAATATATCTTTTATATATTATTAATTTTTTTATATATAATTAAATTTTATTCTTTGAAATTTTATTTAAATTTATTTTCATTTATATTATTATACTTTATATAAAAGATTAAACATTACATTTTTTTTAGGCTTTTATACAAATACATAAAAGATAGATCAAATTTACTTAAAAAAACCGTGACAATATAGGTACATGCATATTTTATAGTAATATAAATACATGAAAAATAAATCAAAAGTACTAAAATGAAGGGGTTATAATGATAATATAATTATGTACAATGCGTCATAAAATATTGTTACGGTAAATAACATTTTTTTTAATATTTATGTACAAAATCATTTTAAAAGGAGATATAACAACGACAAAAAAAAGTAAGTACAATATAGTATAAATAATAATGATAGACTAGCGTAAAAAAAATACAAAATTTTCCTATTTTATTTTAAATTGTAATAATATATTTTGAAAGATAAAAATAAATTTAAGATACTTTAATTATTAATGATTAATTATGTATTCTAATGCATTTTTTTTCATCTAGTTTAGTATATTAAAAACTAACGACGTCGTAGAACATAGCGTAAACTATACAAATTAAAATATAGAAAGAGTATTTATTTTATTTCATAAGCATCGAAAGTAAAATGTCAAAAAAAAATATTGGAAGCAAAGGAATGACGTTTTTTATTTTATATTATAATAAATTAAAAAGGATAAAAATGGATTTTAAATAAAATTGTAAGGGTAAAAATGGAAGAAAAGATGATAAGTTATAAGCTATAAGCTCATAAGCTAATTGAAATAGCTTCTGAAAAATAAGCTATAAGTCAGTGTTGAAAAGACTGTTACCAAACAGGACTTATAGCTTATAAGCTATAAGACATAAGCTATAAGTCAGTTTTATGGTCTTGCCAAACAGACTCTTAATTAGTAACATTATTTTTTTGATAGGCAATATTAATTCTTTGTATATTACAGTGTTAGTTTTCTTTTTTGTCAGAATTTAAATTCTGAACCTCCAACTTTTTAACTCTTAATTCAACTAGTTTAACAAATTAAGCTATTCATCACATCCTAATTACTAACACTTTTAGAGATTGATGTAATAGATATAATAGATTCTTGATGTAATGAAATGAGAGATAGAAAAATAAAGTGTTACTAGCTTGTAAAAAACGGCCAATTCTACACCACAAGTAGCTCAACAACACATTACATCATCAACAAATTTTGAATCTCCTCTTTACACGTGGCATATTTCTGTCCATCAGATAGAGAATAGTAACAAAGAAATCGATGTCTCACTTAATCTCAGACGTACCAAAAAGTTGGATTCATGAACTGAATTTTGATAGATAGCTGAATTGAATGCAAATTAGGTGGAAAATGCATTCTCTTTAAGTAGAAAAAAAATTTGAGAAAATAATATGTACAATAAATATTGGATCATAAATATAAAATAATATTTAAATTTAAAAAAAATTGAGAAAAGTTGATTAATGGTTGAAATATGAAAATTGAGAATTTTTTTTTTTTAAGAGGATCCATTCTCAATTCTCAATTAGGTGTGAGGTTCACACTAACTAACATCACTCCTCAGCAAACAATGGCCAAGCCAATGTTATAGAGATTAAGAAGCCCTGATACGTTAAAAATGGTTAAGTATTGTGTCTGACATGTATTTGATATCGACATGCGTATTAAAGAAGTATTAGACAATTAATATTATTTTTTTAATAAAAATGATCGATATGTGTCGAATACTTCTCTGATACGCGTATAATAAAAATATCGGAAAATTAATCTTATTTGATGATGAAAACGGAGAAAATTGATACAATTTGTGTTCCTCATAAAGTAGTGAATGTTAAAATTTAATGTTCTTTATGAATAATTAACTATGATTTTTTTGAATAATACTAAAATATTTTATTGGATAGTACTAAGATGTTTTATTGAATAGTACTAATTATATCTTTTTTACGCAGTATTTACCGTGAGTAATTTTAATTTTAGTTTATTATCATTATTGATTTCAATTATCTCATATATTATACATTTGTATATATCAAAAATTTTAAAAAATTTCTTGTATTATGTGTCGCGTATCTGAACTTCCTGTCAAAAAACACAAAACAAAACAAAACAAAAAGAAAAAGCGGCATAATAACTACTAACGATAAAAGTAACTAATTCTACTGAATACTGACCTCGCTCTGAAACTCAGATTCCTCCGGTTCACGACCTTTCCTTTTCCGGTCCAACTCCGGTTTTCTCTGAGCCGGTTCACCATTCCCGCTTGAACAATCAGTCGATGACGTCACTGTCATATCCAACGTCGTCGTAGTCTCCCTTCTGCCATTCGATGTCGCCGCTTTTCCGCCTGTGCTCACACTATCAAATCCAGTTTCCGCCGTGTTCCTGATCGTTTCCGATAATCTCGAAGCCGCATACATCTTCGCTGTCACGATCGGCGTATCACATGAATCCACGGCGCTTGAAGAAGCGCCTTGTTCGTTCCTCACATTACCGTGGTTCGTAAAATGTGCAAAATTATGTTTCCTATTATTCACCGCCTGTTCCGGCTTCCTCACGGGATGAATCGGAGGCCGAGAAGCCGCCGGTCTCGTTTGCCGATGAAACTCCGGTGCTTGTATAACAGCACCACCGTTTTTCTCACCGGCAGATGGATGAAAAAGTGTCTCCGTGCTGAAATCTTGACGGTTGAAAGGAGGATCTTCATTCACCGAATCAAAAAGCCACGACGCCATTTCATCTTCTTGCATGAACAAGTGTTGATTTATATTGTAATTATCTTCATCGGAAGATCGAGTCACTTTATGATCAGGAATCACACGATTTCCAGTGTTGTTCATTACCGGCGATGGCGGTTTTCTGAATTGGCGGTGGTTTTGGCTTTGCATCACAACTTGACCGTTTTGCCATAACAGTTCCATAATCTCATCGTCTTGTTGCCTGTTAATCAGTAAAATTTTCTATACTTAGATTTAATTAATTTAATTAATCAATTACAAAACATGATTAAAACAACAAAACAGAGAGATTAATCATAAATGAATAATTACGTTGAAGATTTCTTTGAGAGATGCACAGGATAGTCATCATCGTCGTCGATATGATGAATATCGAAATCTGGAACACAGTGATTCATTTTGCTTCTCTTGTGTGTAAACTGAACTGAAAGAGAAAATTAAATAAATAAGTGATTAAATTCTCAAAACTTAGCAATAATTGTATCTGAAGAATAAAATTATTAACCGACAACTTACTATTGAAGCTAGCTATTAGCTGATCCAGAACATGGTAAGCAAAAAGTTAATTTGTGTGGAGCTTAATTTTTGTTGCTAGATTTTTTATGGAGAGGTACTATTTCAATGGATTGACTCAATCTTATGCTATGTAAATCAAGCTTTAATAATACTAGAAAACTATGGTTGATTTGATTTGATGTTGGTTGTGTTGATTTTGGGTTTTTGTGAATTTGGGAGAATGAAATGAAAAGTTATAGAGAACAGAGTAAAGAGAGATAAGGTGTGGCACCGAATAATGAATGAATGAGTAGCTAGTGCTAATTGCTACAGGACAATGTTGTCGGGTGCGGGTGCGGTACTGATATTCGATACGGGTATTATTATGTGGTACAACATTTTTAGAAAAATTAATATATGTATATAGGCATAAATTAAGTACAGATGTGTAACTAGTACTGATATTGACATATACTCGATATCGGTACTCTCCCTCACATGAAATATCTATGCATCATAGCTAAAAGACAAAAGAAGGCGTTTTTTACAGTTTTTATTTTTTATTCTACTTCACTTCTTCCTTAATGTTTCCGTAAAAAGATAGTCAATGCTCTTCTTTTGCAAAAAGTAATAATCAAATAGTAAGTCTTTTTTAGTTGTAGTACTAATACTAATTTTTTACTAAAAGTGTTGGAGCAGCACTTAATACTTAATGTTGACATCAATCATTATTAGGATTTAGGACTAGATTCCTTTTTAAATTAAATTAAAGTGGTTAATGATACTAGATGTAGTATCTTTTTATCGTCTTCTATTCCATATGGTTTTATTATGTCCATGTAATCAGGTGAGTGCTTTTTTTTAATGCTTGGTTCGAATGTTCGATTCAATGCTCTATATGAATATATCAAGCATATAGAGTTATCCTTCAATTACATCATTGTTTGAGGTGATCAGGTGGTCCTAGTTAATAAAATAAACATTGCTAAATAATTATATCCCAATTAATATATTGATTCTTTTACTTATTGATTATGTAGGTCTGGAAATTCTAACATGAGCATAAACATAAATAATTTATTTCAAGCACACTCACACTAATGTAAATAGTAAAAGTGATATTGATTGATGTGATTATATTATTTTTTTTCTAATTTTATAAATTTATGTGTGTATGCCTAAATTTATATCTATATGTTTTGTGTTTAGATAAGAATTTTTCTATGCATGCCTCACTTTAAATCGATCGACCACCTAGTGCATAATATAAATTTGAGCTACACCTCACCATTATTGATTTTATCAAATTCAATCAAAAACCATCTTTTAAGGAGCATTTATTTCACCGATTTATTGTTACTGTTGTGAATCTGAATTATGTTCAAAACAACTATAATTTACGAAAAATATTAAATAAATGAGTGTAAATTGAGAAGGCATTGTAGTAGATATTGAACTTTCGCTTCCTAAGGTTTCAAAGATTTCCACGAAATCCAATGATTTTGTCATCATTAGGGTCTTTTTCAAGTTACCAACTAAAAAGATGGTTAATCTGAAGTTCACGGGTCAACCCTGTGCAAGGGCAACATTACTCTTCATACATGAAAGTTGAGAACTTTTTTTTACGACAAGCAAAACTTAAACGGAAAAATTAATGGATTTTCTCAACTTTCACTTCCTAAAAGCAGCATTATCGCCCGCTACAACAAGTTCCTTCGCACTTGTTAATACTCTTGTGTTAGAGTTCCTTTGATAATCTACTATTAATAGATGTGCTTTATAATTGTTTGTGGTTCTGCAGAAGAACGTTGCTGGCTGATGCAACTCATAAAATTAATTATATTATGGATAATGATACTCTAAGGTTTCAAAGTTTTCCACTAAATCCAATGATTTTGTCATCATTAGGGTTTTTTTCAAGTTACCAACTAAAAAGATGGTAATTCCGACTTTCATGGGTCAACCCTGTGCAAGGGCAACATGACTCTTCACACATTACCTCAAAAATAGAGGGGCATAAAAATTTCGTCTTCTTTGATATTTAAAAATATTTATCAATATATATTTACCAATAACAATTATAAAAAAAAATATTGTGGAAACTATAAAATGTAATCATTTGTCTAGTGATTTTGTCATTTGTGTTAAATGATGGTTGTGTGTTCTAGTCTGAGCATTGTAATTCTTTTTGTTAAGATTCCAATTTTTAATGAGTTGACCCAATAAAATACGGTGATATGATTTGTCTAAAAATCCTTTGATGCCCACTGTTTTCTTGAATTTTAATATTGTCCACCCTGTTCATGCCTAACAATAATAAAGGGTATAACAATTGCTGAATGGACCGACCATCAACACAAGATGAGTTCAAGAACCAATAACTCCCTGCAATAGCAACAAGCAATCAATGACTCTGCCGATCCAATCGGTCCAATGTCAAACGAAAAAAATATCGAGGATAGTAAAAACATTCTAAAATCAACGATGGTACGAAGATCATTAAATTCATATTTTGAGAGCAATGAATGACTCCGACCGTCAACACAAAGACATGACTACACACCAACAAATCACAGTATCAATCTAACAGCAAGCAACAACGACTAAGTCTAGCATAACATTTTGGAGACAATTGATTTAATGGAATGGATCAAGAATAGGAACCAACAACAACTTGAACAACAACAACCACTCCTAAAAATTGTCGTTGAACCACTCAGAGAATTCAACTGAAGTTGTTCACGAATAACCAACCCAACACATTCGTACAATCATCTATAGCAATACAAATCATAAACAGAACCACCAAGGCGATGAACCACACAAACGTCCATTAGTAACAAACTCGGCTGATATTATAGAACAATTCCAATCAGGATTATAGACACAAACTTGAGCGGGATTTCAACCTAACGTAGCAGTGACACCGCTGAACAAAATTATAGCCCCAAGCAAGTTTATGAATAGCCCTCAAACCACTACAAGAAAAATATGATTTATTGAGGGCCAAAAATTCTTACTAAATAAACAAAACCGCCACTATGTTTAAATATTTTGGCGGCCACCTGGCGGCCAAAATATGGCAAAAAGTGGCCCTTATTTAATTTTTAATTAATTTATTTATTTAACTGAGGGAGATGAAGAGCAACAGTCATGGTGGCCAATGAAGAGAAAAATGCAAGATAAATCTGATGAGATCTTCGGCCGCAATTTCTGAGAGAAAATCAATTTTCAGAAGCGACAGAGTACATGGTTTTGGACGGCGGAGTTGTAGATTTCTGGCGGTAGAGTTTGCGGAAGCGGCACTTCTTGTTGTTGGTGGTGGTGTTGTTGTTTTTTTTTTTTAACTGCAAAATTTTATTAATAGGCACAATTAAGAGGCCACAAGGAGCAACAAACTAGCACCCAGGCACACACACAAAACTACAGCAAACAAGGCAACAACAAGAAAGAAAGAAAAAACAACAAACAACAACAACACAAACACAAAAAAGACACTCCTAGCCGAGCGACACCACGCACGAAGGACAACTAGTCACCTTAACATACAATCACACGGGTTCCAATGCCATTCATACAACAAGCATGACCCTTTGGCGGTGCCATTTAAAAACCAAAGCCAAGAGAGCCGTTGAATATGTTCCACCCTTTGGCGGTGGTGGTGTTGTTGTTAATAATGCTTTTCATGAAGAATGGAAGGGTTGTGGGGGTGGTGATGGTGGTGATAGTGTTGCGGGGCTTGAGAAATTCTTTAGATGCAGAGAAGCTTTATATCGTTTGCATTCATCCGATAAAAGTTCTTTGTCATTTTCTTTTTTTCTTCTTAGTTTTATTCATAGATTAGCTTAATATTCATGATGTCAACGTTTGAGTAGTTCACCCACACCTTGAGGTTATGGAGAGTAACCTCTAGTATAGCTTCTTGATCCTTTTCCAATGTATCCAAGTTGATTGTGATTTCTAGCAAGTATATCATATAGTGTAAATGTGTGTTGAAAATCTTAGGATGTTGGTGAAGAACCGATAGACGAAGTAAGTAATCTTGACCCTCTACACTTTATAGTCGGCGTATTGCGCTCCCTATGTGTTTGGGGCTGTGTGGGTGGTTGAATCCAAGATCATCTAGGGCAATTGACGACTGCTGCGAGAAGGGTGGCTATAGAAGAGAGACTTTCACAATTTATAAATTTTAAAAAGGTTTTCAAATGGCAAAGGTTGAGAATTTGTATTATTGTTGAAATCTATAATATTAGGGGTCTTTTATATTAAGAAAATCATAATCATGTTGCATGCTTGTTTGATCACTAAAAACTCAAGAACAATCTTCATATTCATCTCTCTAATCACTATAATCATCAACACAATATCCTTAATCTTTTCATATATTCAATCTACTTTTTTTTTTAAAATAAGTTTTACTCGGTTACTTATTAGTCCTTGTGGATTCAATACTCTTTTTATTAAGATGACATACTCGTGCACTTGCGAGCGTATCAATTCCACATCGATCTCCCTTCATGCTATTAATTTGGTGCATGGTTTGCAACTTGAAGGAGTTAATTTTGCTCACGAATCGAAGAAAGCGGTGGATTGTAATTATGATGAACAATACTAGTGTATGTATTCGGGGTAGAAAAGTGTGTTCCCGTGACATTGTTGTTTTTTTACTATTTAAAAAAAAAAAAAAACTAAATTAGATGACGACATATGTAGAGAGAATGCTAATGAGTGTTTTAGAGCATTGATTAACAAATTAAAAGAAATAACTTTAAATGCATTCAAGAGTCCTTTAAGTTTTGCGTTTGTAATAAGTCGATCTTTTAAGTTTTTAGGTAAAAAATAGATCCTTTATTTTTATTTTTTTTATTTAACAAATTGGTCCTTTAAGGTTATAGCTTATTGCACCGTTATCGTTCTTCCAATTATCCTTCCTTTCAGATGGGCCTCAACTGTTCGAGGTTCATGATTCGCATTAGATTGAGCCTTAAATTAATCATGGTTAACATCAGAAATAACAGTCACACTAGCATTTTTGTAAACGTATGATAACTAGAAGGGTAACGGTGCAACAAGTTAGAAATTTAAAGTACCTATATATTATCTAAAAAACTTAAATGACTTGACTGTTATAAACTTGAAACTTAAAGGATCCTTAAACACATTTGACCTTGTTTGGGAGTAATAAGTATGCATTTTTCGTCATAAAAATAATAATAAAATAAATTATCACTTTTTGTGGGAAATACTAATGACTAATGAGCACTTTCGAAACACTGTTTAATGATCTTATAGAGTAAATTTTTATTAAAATATGTGTTGTTAGTACATTAAAAATAAAAATATTTAATTTTTATAAATAATTTTTTTATAGATAAATAATTTTTTTAAATAACGACATTAAAAAATATCTGGACATTCATTAAAATTTTTTTGTCCACATAAATTATCATTATTAATGGCTGGCAAGTTAAAGAAAAGTCATGAGACATTTTGATATGAAGCTTGAAAAGACATGAACATGTAGCTAGTCAATGTCAACTTATTGGACATTTGTGTTGCAAAAAGTATGATTAATAGTAATTTTTCATAATGACAGTTGCTTTCGTTTCAACATGTAGATGATGGCTATGTAAAACCGAATTTTTCAACCATATTTGACGCCATGTTTTTTTTAGTCTTTTTCGGTGTGGTTCCGGTTCCAATAGAAAAGGAACCGTTAATTGTATAAAAAAACAAAGAAAAGGAACCGTTAATTGTACGATAGGTTGGAAATGATTGTCTGGTATGGTTTTCTTATACAATTATTATAACTTTAATATAGTGAATTTTAGGTTGGCCCAAATGGCTTATTTTGATCATAGTAGGCAAATGCAATTGTATTCCATAGCGTGCAATGTCTAAAGTGTCTTGTGAGTTTAACTCAGTTGATAAGACATGTATTATATATGTAAGAAGTTGTGATTCAAATTTGGATCATCTACTTATTCAACGTAAGTATTAGACTACTTGACAAAAAAATATGATGTCTAAAGTGAATTAGTGATATCTTTTTCTGTAAAAAATAATTTCTATTAAAATAATTTCATTTTTATTTAAATTTTAATTTTGAAACTAAATCATTTATTAAATTAGCATAGTAAGTTTTCTTATACAATCTTGTCAATTTCATCTAATTTCCATATAAGTCTCATAATAACCATATCATTGGTACGAAATATCATCAACTTTACATATGATTAACTTTTAACCAAATTGAATATCGATAAGTATGATATTATTGGTTCCGAATATTCATTAGATTTGCATACGATTAACTTATGCAACGGAATTTAACTGAATATCTTTTGTGTATCTGCCTTTACTATTAGAAGCGTAGACAAAATTGGCCATCTCTTGTTACCAGTACGTTTTGAATCACCAAGTACTTAATATCTATAACACATTTCTTCCAATTACATTACACTAGTGTTATATTTGATATAGCAAATATGACAATTTCTTAAGATAACAAATTTATTGAATCATTTATTTACTTAGATCTGAATCTATTTTTATATTAAGAACTAGTTCATTGAAATTTAAACATTTTAATTATTTCCTCGTGACCCTTGCTTGAGTTGTACTTTCATTTTTATCCCAAAACAAATTTTGAATGAATAATGTCCCCTGAAACATGGGAATCTGATACGTTTGTACTCAATATTTAATAGCAATTATCATTTTATCTATATTATCAAAATCTCAAATTAAATAACATGCAAATATTGCCAAATATAACTTGATAAATTTAAGAATTTGGTGCTATGATGATAAAAATGGAGCAAACCTTAGCATATTTTTCTTTTAATTTTCTTCATAAAAAAGTAATAAAAACTATAACCTTTACCAAATCCTCACCATATAATTCAATCAATAATGGTTACTCTGTAAATTACAATTTGTGCGCCGTATTCCATGACCAGCACTCTCCAAATCTGCTATTCATCCTCAGGGAAAAAAATAACAAAAGGAAGACAAAAAATAATATAACACAAGGGTAAGAAATGAAACAACAAAAGCCGACCAAAAAAAATCATACACACAATGTACAAAATACACAACAATGAATAGAATATATTCAAAACCCACAATTGTACTTCCCAGAGAACCTGCTAATCGTTAGCAGCATCAATTGATTTTCCTGTCCTTGCATTTGAGATTCGGTTCGCGTAAATGGTAACCAACTTCAACTGTGTGCTGTTAAGCCCTTCCAAATATGGTAAGAATGCTTTCCCAAGTATGATATAAATATCCACTAGACAGAAAACAACAGTCTGTTCCATCCACCATTAATATAAAAATTAGAATAAAAAAGAGGCAAATTACATAAATGAAGAAAAAAGATATGCAATAAACATTGCAACAATTATACAGATAGAAAACAATACCAAAATTCTCATTCAAAGTTAATAATTTCAGACAAAGCCAGTCACATGTATCATCTTTGTGAAAAAATTGATGTTCAAATATTTGAACCTAATAGAGTGGAACAATTGTTCCCAGTATCATGTCAACTATCCATATATGTCGCATGCTAAATTAGGCAACATTGCCAGAATAAACCAAGGTGGTAGAGGCAACAGCAGTAGCAATGCTGCTTGTGGGGTAAAAGGTACATGTCGGTTGGGGCATAGGGGCATAGTGGCAGTTGCAGTTATGGATGTGTGGAAGGGATGGCGAGCTGTAGTGACAGTGAGAAGTGGGCTAGGTACTCTTTTCAGTAGGATTATAGGGTGCAGTACATGTGTCTTAGAATTAGGAGTTGGACCTAACTCAACCCAACAATGGGGAACTGCGGAGTAGAGATTATGTTTCCAGGGAAGTGCAGCACTAGCATCTAGCAGCAACACTTTTTGACATACTTCTTTGCAACAGTTCTTTTTTTAATGATTATTAAGTGAAAGTTGTGTAGGTTTCATGATTATTTGAGGTAATTCAAATTTTTAAGAGTCCCACATCGGATGTGAGATGGCCTGAATATGAGTTTTTAAGTAGAGGCAATCCTTGACTTACAAGCTGGTTTTGTTGGGTTGAGTTAGGTCCAACTCCTAATTCTAAGGCACATGAACTGCACCCTATAATCCTACTGAAAAGAGTATACATAAAGTGTGTTGTTGACATTTCACTTCTAAACAATCACCAGGTTCCTGTAGTAACCACAGCATTATATTGAAGCTTTCACATTCCAATACCAGAGAACAAATGATAATTTGTAACTCAAGTATTTTTTCTGGTATTTTTCCCAATTTAGTTTTTCTTTTCCAAATATATATATATATATATATATATATATATATATGAAACTACTTAACCATTTCACAGAATTTCTAATGAAACAAACAATCCGTAATGTCCATTCAACAACAAAAGTTATTAAGAAATTATAGAAACAGGCAGTTGTCCTGTAGAGCCATAGTATTCCATGCTAATAGGTATTCAGTGATAATGAAAGGCAAAGAGGGACATGGAAGTGTCCAGTCCAGCCAACCTCAATATCATACGGTTCATATGGTAAAATATATATTATTTAAAATCTAGTAACGTGTCTGTTAAAAGTGAGTGTGTTTTTACTATTCTTTGACTTTATAGCATCGTTTGCTATTTGTTAGTATTCCTAGTTATTATAACTTCCTAGACATTGAATGTAATTGTTGCAGCTTCATTATAAATAGAAGGTGTGTGGTCTTCTTTTAGACAGAGTTTTACATTATTTTACAGTGTCCAACTACAAGAATGTCTAAATTCACATAAAAGCATTAGATACAAGTGGTGAAGTATTTCAAAGCAAGTTTTGTTCAATAATCCCAAGAAGTTTTAAGTCGGGATACTATAACAAATTAATATTTTAATTAAGTGCAAATATGCCACAAGCATCTAGAGTGTGTTAAGTTTGGCATTTGAAATCCCTACTATAACTAACTTTCGCTCAAACCATGGTTGCAAAACCATACTCCCCAAATCTCCAGTTGGCTGAATTTGTCAGAATTAGAAACAAAATACCACTTCACAATGTTCTTAGACTACATAAATATTTTACCACCTAATCTTTAAATGTGCTAAGTGGAAGACCCTTAACTAATGGATGCAAGCAAAAGACCTCAAGTACCTTACGGATATCTGCACTCTGGTTGCCAAAAGCTTCAAACAATGCAGGCAGAAATGAGGGTAACTGAGCCAGCAGTTCTTCCTGAGAGAGCCGCCCCACAATCTGAAGGGAATAATATTCAGTTAAACATGAATATGTTTAAGCAAATTTATATATGCACAAAAATGTGTATCTTTGTACGTGGTATGGATACAACGTGATACAAATTAGTTGATGAGGAAGTATTGGAAATATTCACATGTAAAATACAAAATAGTTGTGGATTGTTGTGATTCTGTTAGGATATACGATATAGGATAAGCAGAGTAGTTAAGAGTTAGTTAATTTTAGTTTGTTAGGTGATTGTTAAGAGTTGTTATTTTTGTTATTCTAGGAAAGTCTTTAAATAGCCCTCAATTGGTGGAGGGGAAGGATAGCTATTGGAATAATTGAGTTTCAGTATGGATACAACATAATACAAACTAGTTGAGGAGGAAATGTTGGAAATATGCACAAGTATAATGCAAAATAGATGTTTATTGTTGAGATTATGTTAGGATATGGAATAAAGAATAATTAGAGTGGTTAAGAGTTAGTTAATAGAAGTTAGTTAGTTGATTGTTAAGAGTTGTTAGTCTTTAAATAGCCCTCAATTGGTGGAGGGGAAGGATCGCTATTGGAATAATTGAGTTTTAGGACTGGTTAATTCAGTATGAAAGGAGAGTGCTCCTTTGTAAACCTTTTATATCTTCTCTTTCAATCTCTCTCTAGATAAATAAGAAATCCTTCATTTGTTTGCAATCTTTATTCATTTGAACATGTTTTTACACTGTTATTCTAGGAATTCCTTTTTCCTCAAAGAAAGGATCCTAACAGATTCATTCCTAGTTGTTAGCCCTTATAGATTTAGCATCACATTGCAACCATCAGCAGTATTACTGTGCAGATAATAAATATACATTACACGTACACTAGTCACACGATTTACCAAAATTACATATATGCAAAACATAAACATTTGTGCAATTTACCTTGGTCAAGCAATTTATGCAAGTGACTAAAGTTTTCTCATCCTCGGTAACCAGTAAAGGGATAATAACCTGAAAAATTTTAAGTTAATAAATGCGAACCCTTTTTCAATTATACATTATTAAAGAAACAAAAAGGGCCAAAAGGTAGAAAGTTTAAGAAATGCATACACTTAAACATCTGAATGGATCATTCTGAGATAAAACAATTGTCAGGCAGTGCTCCGCTTCATTTGAGACCTGACAAAAGGATGAAAACTCAGAGACTTCGAAAGAAAAATAGCATGTACGAGACAAACTAGAAGAACAGCATTAAGTTAAATCAGTTACCTTGGGAACAATATCCTTTGTAACATTAAGCAGCTTTTCAATTACAACCTCAACTGAATTTTCCATGGCATCTTTCTGGAAACAACAAACACAAAGATAAAACGATCTTTTAGCATATCCGGATATGCCCAGAATAGGAAAAATATCGGCAATTGCAAGTACAGAAATGAGCTAGAGAATAATATAATCTGAAGAAATAAATGGCACAAAAGGAGTAAGAACCTGGTTTTTAAGCATTTCAAGTATCAACGAAAGCGCAAGCTCTCTAATTGAGGAATCTGAATCATCCAGCACCTCAAGCACAACAGTCAAAATCTGATTGAAGTACTGCAATTACACCATGAAACAAACATCAAACTAAGAAGAGAAATCCAAATATATTGGTCATTTTTGTTTTAACATAATGCGTGAAGAACTCCCTATTTATTGATCGGACAACTCGCAGAAATATAAAAATCAGAAAAACCCACTATTATATGCCACTAGAAATTTCTTTTTGGATAAGGTGTCTGAAAACTAAAGATAAATAGCATTACATAATTTTAATATTAATAACTATCAAATCAAAACCATCAGCAGTATGACAATATAAAACGATATTTGTGGGACAAAAATGAGAGAGGCGCTCATCAAATTAAATCAAACATACCTGGATCCAAACAGAATGATCATTTGCTACAGAAGCTTCAACTAACTGTAGAAGTGCAGTCCGCTTGCTTGAAATAGTGCTTCCATCACCCCCACTGCATATCTACACAAACAAATGCTATATATTTAGTCATGAGAAAATCCAAAGTAAAACTCTATTAAAATAAACTTAAACAATGACTGTTATAAGCATATATATCAAATAAAGTCGTCTCTGCTGAAAGGGTTGAAATTAAAGTGGGGCTACATTCTATATATTTCTGCTGTTTATTTATGTTCTTAGAGGATACTTCACCCTCCTGCATAGTCTAACTATCTCTCTTTGTAAGGGAATTTTTGTTATTCCAAAAATAACAAATTAAAGATCTAATTCATGCTCTTGACCAAAAAAAAAAAGACCTAATTCATGCTCTAGTATTTGCACAACTCACCATATGAAGAATTTGAGGAATGCTGAGTCCTGTGTTTGTCAGGTGGTTGACTGTCACATCTTCAGCTGAGTGATGATTATGATTCAATTCAGAGAGATGTTCAAAGTCTTCGGCAATGTTTAAATGTTCTAATGACATGTGACCATTAGCATCCACATCAGATGATAGACCTTCAAAGTTCATGCTACTACTATCCACATATCCAAGTTGGTCAGTTTGAAAGCCAAAGTTTTGATCCATTGAATTGACAGTGTAAGAATGATCTTTGGCTTTTGAGCTAACAATACCGCTATCACAATCAGTCTGAAGATTCTGATACAGATGTTCCTCAGTTTCATCAGAAGCTGGTTGGCCAAGACTAGCCTTAATCAGGTTTGAATCTTGGGAACTCCATTTCCTGCCACCATCACTATCTAGAGAACCGCCAGAATACCTCCCAATGTAATGCGCTTTCCTAGACAAACCAGCATATCCCTCATCAGAGGATGTTCCTACATTATCAGATGGATCATACGAAGACTTATTACGCCGCTCTTTCTTGTTCTGCAGATAGTTCATTAAGTCTACTTCAATGCGAGGGGTGCGCTGTTTAAGGGCCCGTCTCAAAGAATTTTGGTCATCAACTGACAAACTAAGAATAAAATTCAAAACTGCAGATGAATCAAAGTGAGAGTATACTGATATAATGCATGTAATAGCTGCTTCTTTAAGTTTCGTGTTTTTATCGTGAACCAATGGGGCTAACTTGGCAAGCCATAATTTTAGGATGCCAATATTAGCAGCACCTTCAGGATTCATTGCATGCTTGTTAAAGGAACCGATTGCAAACTCAATAACAGCCAATTTAGCCTTTGGAGACCTTTGTTCATCGAGAGAACGTAGCAATGCGGGCAAGAGGGAATCTATACTGTATGTTTTAGCAATAGCCTCCAAAGTTGTAGAGCATGCTTGCCTAACAAGCTCTTTGGGGTCAATTAAACGAGAAAACACATGGGGTAACATTCGTTCCATGTAACCCTCAAAGGGCTTTCGGCATGTACGGATAATATCAGCAAGTGTAGAGAGAGCCGCCTGTGCGACTTTATGATGGGGGTCATCCAAGTGCTGAAAAAATAACTTCATTACCTTCTCAAAATTCTGGACAACTTCTTGAATACCCTTTTGACCTTGCTCTAATAACAAGTGCAGGTAATTAAAGGCAGAAACCCTGGCAGACCAGTCAGAACCTGAGCTAAGTCCTTCACTAAGAGCTTCATGAAGAGATGCCGGTCCATCTGCATAATTTGACATCTCTCCAATAGATAATTGACTATCATCAAGACTCCTTCTCCTGCCAGCTGACACACGTGCAGTTACGTTCTTTCTCAATAGTGGCCTCTGAAAATTGGGCACATAACTATTTTGTGAATCCCTATAGTTCCCATCTCTATAAAGGGCATCCATATACTGCCTATCCACATTGGGGTTCATATATCGCCTAGTCTCCCTGATGTAACTATTTTCATCAACAGAACTTCTTCCTTGTAACTTTTCAGTAGCCTGTTTACTTGTGTATGATAAAAAATCTGATGAAGGCTCAATACCAACATTGCTATTATATGATAACTTGCTAGAATCTTTAGTAGCTTGAATTTGGGTGATTATATCAGACAAACCTAAACCACCGTTCCGGCTACTACCTCTATTGACACCCAAACCAGATGATTCTGTTGTTAAAGAGGTAGTCCGATGATTTGAGGCTGAAACAGCAGCAGGGAATGGGGGATCACGAGATGAAGGAGGGTCAACTCCTGCACTAGGGGAAATAAGAGATAAATTTAGCCGCTCACAAAAAGTTTCAAAACAATAACACTAACATCATCAATCATTAAACTGCAACAAGCATTAATAGTGAGTTAGAAATAAAATATATAACAGGTTAACTTATTTGGTACCTAGATCCAAACTTGAAGATCGCAGAGCAGATGAATTATGCTTATTTGACAAATCCAAACCTCTAAGCATGCTCTCAATAGCACTGACCTTCTGTTTGCTTGCATGCAGTACACTTTCTAAACTACGTTCTGTACCTTTACCAAGTGGCTTAGCTTGTGAAAGAAGAACACCCGAGGACATAGACGTCCCTGACGATAAACTAGAACTTCTGTCCATTGCAATAATAGCTGAAGTTCCATAACCAGTTAGATTAGGAGTTGATGACATCGGTGCACTTCTATCACGAACGGAAGGCGATGCATGTCGCCTATGTTTGCCTCCATCCTCTTCATTTATTAACTGTGAATCGTATCCACTTCAAAAGATGACTTATACAAGAAAATAAAAGAAGAATGACAGCTTCAAATAAATATATACCCTTTGAATAGAAGAGTCAAAGGATGAAAATAGGCGACGGGAACGCTCTGGCCAAGTTTTTGCAAACATTCTGTAGCACATCCTTGCAGTCGACCGCACCTATCAAGTTTCATATTGCAATCATTTTCATGCACACATTCCTTGGCGCTCTCAAAATGGAAAAATATGAAAAATGCAAACATTTTCATGCACTAATTTTATATATTATTAGGGTAGCTAAATATAAAATATACTTAGTTATACAAAATTAATTAATTTTCTGGGTAGCTAAGGTTACGGCCCTTCTACAGGAGTTTTCTCATGCAGAGTTTCAGAATTTTGATTATTCCTTACCATGCACACATGCAAAATAAGACACGGAGAACCAATAAATAACTTTGATTATGGCTTTTCACAATTTCAGCATAAATATTGCATGTCCTGACATTATACATTTCATTTCATGCGAACAAAAAAGTAAATATAAGGAATCGCTTTTGTTTTCTACAACTTCAGCTGCAATGCAACTGCATTGTGTGATGGAAAAAGAACAGAGCAATTAAGACTTAGTCAACATTGAAATATGATAATGATGCACAATCTATATGTATCAAACATCAAATAGCCTACATAAACTACCTCGCTCATTGCGTCTGAAACACAACACCGTATCATATCTTCATATAAATCTGCTGATCGCTGTATTTCTGGTGCATCAGGCCAATGTTCTAGTATCAAAAGAGCATAATCACAGCACCTGCAATACAAATGGTTTTAGTAAAAACCAAAAATTTAGCATATGTTTCCCCAAAATTGGATAATTCGTACCTTGCACGAAGTATTGCACTACGATCATTTTTTGCACAATCAACTATTCGAGGAAGCACACGAGCAACTTTGCAGTTGCGTAGCATCTGGAAAATAGAGGACAAAGGTGAAAATACAATGTTGCAACGGTATAAAATAACATGGAAAATAAAAAAGCATATTTCATTACCGTTTTTATGCAGTTATCTGCAGACTCTGCAATTACAAGCACAGTAATCACAACCAGCTTCAAAAGGACCTGATTATGAGATCAGGTATTAATTACGATTACAAAACTTTCAATATATGATATACATAGATAAAAAGTTGAACTTACTGGTATGAACGTTTCAGCACATGCTTCAAAATCACCCAAGAGGTCTTTTGACAAAAAGCATAATAGATGGCATGCCTAGAACAAAGTGAATACCAAACAGAAAACATTCATGGATTAGTAATGATATTCCAATCTAAGCTAAACTAAAAACCAGCCAAACAACAGATTAAGAAAGAAAACATTCCCCCTCATGAAAGGATTTTTACTTCAATTGCATCTCAACTCAAACATTCTCCCTCCATGAAAATATGAAATAGAACCTTGGGATTGAAGCTTGCATAAATTACAAGCCCATTCACTTGTGTTTAGTTTCAATTGTTATTTGTTAATAAGATTATAGAGATGGCAAGGACTGAATTCTAGGCACTTGGTCATAGAGGCTCTTATACAATGTTGTAACTCAACAAACTAAGCCTAAGCTTTCTCAAGTACAATATCTTAAACAGAAGAGATTGTCAGGGCACCTGCTTCACAATGGTAGACCTACGATCTGACAATTGTGTGCTTAAAGGTCCGACAAGCTGTTTTAGGATTCCCAAAAAACATGGATAATCAGCAGCTCCTGAAAAGCAGCATACTCAAAAGATGTAGATCATTCATGCCACAAAAAACAAATGAAGTCGTATTTAATATTAAGATCTCGGTGAAAATTACAATAAAGCATTTAAAAAATTAAAACCACTACTAAAGTAGACATTTCAAAAAATAAAACAATTTTAAGAACTCAAATAAATTATAAAACTTCAAACATGTTTGTCTTTGATTACTTACTAATTTAAAATGCAACTAACGTAGAGGTCACGTCTTCTTTATACAAATGGAATCCAAAAACTGCACCTCTATAAATGAACTCACATTTAGAGTGACACCAGCAGACCTACTGTTTATGGCCCCAACCAGCATTCTTTACCTCTTTATTTTTTAACAAAAGCATATTCATTTTCATACTCTTTGATTCAATAGTTCGGTCAACAAAGACTTATAGAGTCAATAGCTACAAGTAAAAACTAAAAAGTAAAACCAAATACATCTAAGATAACCACTGGCATCCTTCTCATTAACCTCATGTTACAGACATCCTTACAGTGACAAATGTTCTTACCCATTTAAACTAAAAAAAGGAGGGCTTAAGATTGAATTTGAGCATACAAAATCTGTGCATACAACATATACTCCTGAAAAGTAAAAAGAAGATGGAAAACACCAACCTCCCAAAACAAGACCTTCGATTCTCTGCAGGGCCGCAATTCGTACTGACCAGTCCTTTTCTGGTACAAGGGTAGATGAAATCTTCTCAATTTCCCTGATGAATTCCTTCTCTGAATACACCTTGATAGGTTCTATACCTTTCTCAGTGACATCACCTTCTCCTGCTCATATTTAACAAGTAAGGAAATACATATTAGTAGAGCACAAAAATACATAGAAAATGTGGCTAACAAGGCAACCATAAGTGTAGGTAACATATTTGTCTAACCAGACACAAGATCACAACAATATATAATGTGGAAAAAATTGTATGACTTCAGATGTTACTTATTATACCTTTTAATTATATCACTTTATCCTCAGTGAATCATTTTATTTCAACTGCCACTCCTTGAAAAGGGAGGGATGAAATTGAAAGTAACATTCATTTTGGGACTCTTTTTTTTTTGCAAATGTGGCTAATACTATGGGACGGAGAGTAATAATTACAAACAAATAAATAAGGCTGGAGGGCAATCACAATGACAGACAGCAGAAAGAAAGAGATGGAAAATATATTAATTAGAATAGAAACATCTGGAATCCATAAATTGCAAATATTCTAACCTCCAAAACGAGATGTCTCCTTTGATGAACTTTTAGCCTTTGGACTACTTTTCTTGGAATTAATTTCTCCAGGGATATTATAACCACTAGAAATACCATTTGAAGACTGAACTTTTGGTTGAATCCCCTCTAGCCTAGCATTAATATATTTCACCTGAAACCATTGGAATGCAATGCATAATGAACTAAAAACGCACAGTAGTAGATGTGATTGTGAATATTTAAAAGAACCTTCAAATGTCCAAACTACAGTGAAATGCATATGATAATGAATAAAATATTACTAAACAATAATGAAATCAATGTGTTGCTTAATGTTTACCAAAGAAGAAGGGAGATTGTGGCGCTGAAGTTCATCGCGAAATTGAGACCCAGCTTGTGCAAACATCTCCTGTAAAAAGAGGAAATTAAAATATTCATCTTAATTTTAAATCTTCCAAACACTGTCCTCAACTATGTGTATATCATTATTCAATCAGCCTTCGCCTATTGCACTATTGTTAAATATTTTCATCATTATTCAATTATTAAAGCATTTAATAAACATTAGGGAAAAAAGGTCGACCCAATTAAACATAAACATGCAAAACTGAATAAGTTGCATTTAAACATAAATTAGATTTTCCAAGAACTTACATTACATCAATTCTTAAATTTAGAGCCATGCCATGATTCAAAAACATCAGCTTTTTCTGTAAAATATAGTCTAAAATCTACACAAAGCGTGAATCGGACCTCAAATCACAGTGTCTGGGCCTCAACTAAAGTCTAGAGTCGCTTCCATTTTCCCATTCCTCAATATTCATGCTTTTGGATCCTCTCCATTACCATAGGAAATGGAGATCTCCATTTCTATGTGTATTTGATTGACACGTGGTGTAAACAAAAGGGTTGAGATTCATTATTAAATAATTAAAAAAAAACCCATGTATCATTTGCGTAAATAGAATTCAAGAACAATAGCTCATCTCGCCGCCCTTCATCCTCGTTGTATCGTCACACTGCCCCTATGCATCACCCCTCAACAACATTGTCCCGCCATACCACCGCAGTGAGGGGAGAAAAGAAAACCCATTTTGCACAGCCCTATTTGGTGACAATTAGTTTTGTTTGATTGTCAATTCCAATCGTTAGGCGTGGTGCATTAACTTTGCTGTCAAAGTTTAGATTCAGTTTGTATGTTGCTTAACATTGGTTGAATAGCTTTGTTCTATTTTACCTTGGATTTGTTCTCACAAATTTAACATGGAATACATAGCTATCAGTATAACTTGTGTTGTTTAAAGCAAATAAAATTATGAGGAAAAATCAAGACTGAAGCTTTCAAAACTCAACACATGATTTAGCAAAATCAGAACAGAAACTTTTCAAAACCAAAAGATAAACTTGCATGTGTCTGTGGATTTCACTTCAAAATACTGACGGCCAAAGATATGATATAGCAAAGTAACCTAATAGTTAAGAGTGAGAGATCGACGCAAGGTACAATAATGGTGGGGCGGTGGTTGGGTGGAGTTATGGAGACGACAGGTTTGTTTGAGAGGATGGAACCTGGAGAAATGAGATTTGGGGAAGACTGAGTTTCAAAACATGTTTTTGTTAATTTTTAATTGACAAATTTTTTGATTCTTTTTTTAGCCACATGTCAGCCATAACTGAAGTATGAACCAAAATGGAGATGTCAATTTCCTTTCCAAATGGAGAGGATTTGGACCCCAATATTCATATACGTGTGTTTAGTGATATTATCATACACATCAGCATAAATGTGTTTATATAAGCATAAGATTAAGCTAAAAAATACACAGAATTTTAGCAATCCATTCTTCTTTATTTGGCCAAGAAAATTATTGATATGGCATTAATCCTTTTTGGGGCAACTCGTATAAACATAACAATGTATGTAGTACTTAGCCAGTTCAAACCTCAAATATTATATGATGAGATGAGCCATGCTTACCTCAATGCACAAAATAGCTGCTTCCTTGACAGCAGGATTTGGATCACTCAGCAATTGCAAAGTCTGTTATGGATCAGTTTCTGAAGAGTTAGATCACGTTCGAAAAATATAAATAAATAAAAAGATATACATTGTTTGTTTGTAGAAGTCAATAAACATACTGGAGGAAGAATAGCCCGTTGAAGGGGCAATTCAGTAGATGAAAATAGACCAATTGCAGATGTCACAGTTCGCGCAAACTCCTCTCTGACTCTCCAGTTTTTGCATGTCCATGCAAAAGACCCGGCTCTTTCAACAATTATTGTGGGAGATGAAACCTGCAATAATAATAATAATAATAATAGAATTTAAAAACGAAAGGAAGTTAAAGGGTACACAGAAAGTGCTTTAAAACTGCAAAAAAACAGGCTCAAGAGGACAGTCACAGAGGGATGAGGAATGCCACTGTAAAGAGCTTCAGACATTTATGATGATTCTATTTTATGTGTGCTGGATGCATTCATGGATGCCAAAACTACACACAGAATCATCATAAGTGAATTGAAGCGTTTTGCTGTTAGGAAATGCAGAGAATGGTATTCCAAAAGAAGCATTCAACATAGAATAAGGCGTTGATAATCAAATTCAGAATTTACAAACATCTGCCGCGAAAAACTCCATTTATTTTGTGCTATATCACATCCTAATACCAACACCAAAAATGGCAACAAACCAAGAACAGCCAAATAAATAGCTTACAGCGTAACTTGTTATAAAGTATAAACCTATCCCGTTCATACGACATTTTAGAAAAGAATATTTTTCCTATAAAATTTTATCGTAGGTACATATTATATAGAGTGCAGAACCATAAGTCTCCAGAAGATCATTGAAATTCACTCTAACTACATAACTACCAGAGACTTGAGAGTGTGTGTATCCTAAATCTATTTATCCTATACCATATATTTACAAAGAATGATGCATCACGTCCAATGCTCATCATAGATTCTATAACCATGTAACTGCCAGCAGGCTTGAGAATGATTTGGCATGGCTCTAATAAACCAAATGATCGAGTATTCTTGATTTCATATTAAGATCTTTGGTCAATCCAACCTACTAGAATCTCATGATGAAGCTTTAAATACCACAGCATTGCACTTGAATGACACTAAAACATAATGCTATGGGCAATGGCTGCATGGCAAACCCAGATAGGCCTTAAGGTTATGGACAAAATTTTTATCAAAGATATTGTGATATGATTTAGAACTAGAAAGCCTATTTAGAGTCGAAACCACTGCCAACCATGTATATCATCAATCATCACTCATCAGATTTTTCATTCCCCGGAAACTATGACATCTTGGCTGGCACCGGTTAAAACTCAAAATGTCCGTGAGAAAAGCAAAAGAAACTACCAATCCTAGAAAAATGAAAGATTCACTTATAATTGCTATGATTTAAATACCACCAAGCTTTCTCTTCGTACACTCAAAGTTATATTCCTTATCTAACTTTTCCAAATTCCAACCAACAACTACCTTTTTATCAGTTTTTCGTACTCATCACTCAAACACTTGGTACTTTTTTCACTTTCCAAAGCAGATTCGAAGATTCTCTACATCACAAGAAGCTAATATTCTGAATCTAATCTTCACTTGATTTCTGTACAACACTGATAATAACTAACATTAAGAAGTTTCGCATTCACAATTAACTAATTCGCAACAGTTTGATACAAATGAACATACCTCCATGAGAGTGAGCAAAAGCCTTCTAGCAGCATCACGAACAGGCTGTTTAGCATCACCTAACCGATCAACGACAGCGGGAACAAGAGCGTTGAAGTGAAGCTTGAAATGATCGCCGGAGAGAACGGCGGCGGAAGCCAAAGCTTGAAGAGCGCCTTGAGCGACCCTAAAACTACTATCCTTCAAGAGATCCAAGCAACAATCGACGAGAGAAGTAACTTCAGTTGAACTTAGACTCTTTCTAGAAGCTTCTAGAACTTGATGGAGATGCTCTACACCGGCCATTCGCTCCTTTGCGTCCTTGGCACGTGCCAGTTCCAGTGCTTCCTCCATTGCAGCGAGGTTGGATCTGGTACGCGTTGGTTCAGATCTGGTTGAATTGTTTCCAAATTCAGCACCGCATGGAATTTGGAAACCGTTGCAAAAGTGAGAAATCGCAAATGCAAATGAGGAAATGCGCGAACGAGTTAGGATGGTAAATTTAGAGAGAGTGAAGTGAAGTGAAAGAGGAGTGTAGAAAGAGAAAGAGAAGATGAATTTAGCGGAGGCGTGAAATTTACTACCGCTCGGAGGAGAGGTTGTGGTAGGGTAGAGAGAGAGAGAGAGTGATGGACTGTGTGGGGAGTGTGATAGAAGAATGTGAAGAGAATCGAGTGGGAGAGATGAAGGACGCGGAGGAGAAAAGAAAATGATTTGAAAACAATGTTTATGAGGTGGCGGTGGGTGGAAAATTAACCATCCATGTGCTTCGTATTTCTACAATTATTCTTATTTAAATTGTTAACTGTACAGAGTTTAATGAGTGATTAATGGGAATTCGGAAGTACTTTCCTTTTTCTTTTTTGTTACAAAAACTCGGCTTGAGGAGTACAGTACTCATTTAAAAATAAATAAAGTACAGTACTCATTAATACATTCTTTGATCTCTGTATGTTCGTGAATTTTTTGTTTTAGTTCTTGTATCTTATTTTGTTGCAAATATCCTTGAATACACAAAATGTGTTGATTTTAATTTCTAAAGTTAAAATCCGCATGAAAATCTGCAGTTTTCGTTCAGATTGTGGAATCAGCTACTCTTCTTTTCTTGTACTGTCATTGTGCTATGAAGGTGTGGAGTGAGATTTTCAAGTGGCTAGGGGTTTCGATAATGATCCCTCCCTCCTTAGCTTCTCTCTTTGAGTTGGTGAAGGGGTCTGCAAGGAATGCTAAGATTCGAAGTGATTTTCTATTGATTTGACACGCAACTCTTTGGTCTATTTGGAAGGCTCGAAATAGTGCAATTTTTTCAACCGGTCATTTTTCTCCCATGACATTAGTTGAAGATATAAAAGTTTTGAGTTGAAAGTGGAGTTAGTTAGGTTAAAGGTGGTCCCGTGTATGTATTATGAGTGGTCTTGGACCCCGGAGATTGTCTTCTCCAATAATGTGTTGTTTATGAGTTGTTTTTAGTTCCCTTTCTTGGGTGTTTGCGTTTTTTCCCTAGGATTCTATCTTTGGGTTTCCCCCTTTTGTATTTGTTTTCTTCTGCGCCCCTTTTCGTCTTGAAAAGGTGGTAGCTATATTACTTTTGCCGATTCAAAAAAAAATATATATGCATAAGTTTTATTATATTTGTTGAAAAAATATCTCATTAGGTTAGTTTATTCTAAGCCCTATAATTAAGTATAATTAAGGGATTTAAGTTAGTTTTAAATACATTCATTTGGTTATAAATACCAAAGTAGTATCATATTATTTTGTATGTAAATAATGTATTTGGTTCATTAATCATTATCAATAATATTTTTATATTTAATATTATTTTCTCCTATTTTTTCACCAAAATACCACAAATTCAACATAGCCTTAAGATTGATCAAATATGGTTGAAAGTTGAAATTAGACTTGGAGAAATGCAAGAAACCATGTCATGTCAAAAGCATAAGAACATGTAGGAGCAAATAAATAACAATGATGCTCAAATCAATCTCATCAATTAAGGAGAACCAGTATCCATGATTTTTCATCATGATGGAAGAAACTCAACTGAGGTGCTTACATTTCAGGGGTTCTAGCATCATAAAACCAGCCGCAAATCATCCCCCCATGAAGTTGAGAAGCAGCCCAAATAAAAGACAATAAATAAATCAAAGGGTTTGGGTCACAATTTAATTAAATGACACTAAAAGAAAATCCCATCAAATATGCAACACAAAAGTTTTTTGGGTATTCAACTGGAAAATGAACTGTATGCGGAGTTTCTTACTTCTTTGAAGAAAATCATATCATATAAACGGGTCCGGTTATGGTGCATAAGGATTCCTTATGCACGGTACATAAACTTCCTATTTGCACCCCTTCCATTTCGTTATACACCCCATTTCAACATTTGAACTTACCGGAACACTTTTTCTCAAGTGTACCGGTATGCATATATTCATACCGGTACACTTGAGAAAAAGTGTTCCGGTAACCATATGAATATGCATACCGGAACACTTTAGAAAAAGTGTTCCGGTATGCATATTCAAAATAAAGAATAATGAAACCATTTTGTTGTGGGAATGGTTTCAGAGATATGCAATCCAAAACCATTAGATGCATACAATGGTTTCTAAAATATAGGATGTGCTTCAAAACCATCCTATGCACTTAATGGTTTCAGAGTGTTTATATCTGAAACCATTCTCACAACAAAATGGTTTAGGGTGCATGAGTAAACATATGGTTATGATTAAAAACTACTAAACCATTTTGTTGTGGGAATGGTTTCAGAGATATGCATTCCAAAACCATTAGATGCATAAAATGGTTTCTAAATTATAGGATGTGCTTCAAAACCATCTTATACACTTAATGGTTTCAGAGTGTATATATCTGAAACCATTCTCACAACAAAATGGTTTAGGGGTGCATGAGTAAACATATGGTTACCGGAACACTTTTTCTAAAGTGTACCGGTATGCATATGGTTACCGGAACACTTTTTCTCAAGTGTACCGGTATGAATATACCGGAACACTTTTTCTCAAGTGTACCGGTATGAATATATTCATACCGGTACACTTGAGAAAAAGTGTTCCGGTAACCATATGAATATGCATACCGGAACACTTTAGAAAAGTGTTCCGGTATGCATATTAAAACGCGCTACGATTATTACACGTGTCACTGAGATCTAATGGCTGAGTTTCACTTATGCACCGTGCATAAAAATAATCCTTATGCATAATAACTTGTGCCCATATAAACTATAACGCCAAACTAGAACTTGCTTGTAGTAGAAGAAATAATGTACAAGTAGACAAGAAAAAAAAAACATAGCATACCTCTATCTTAATTGCATACATATACCTTTTTATGACTTCACAAAAAGCAACTAAAAGCGTATATGCATCTGAACTGAAATTTTAATTGATAAAATGAAATTGGAGCTGCCAAAAGCAACAATCTACCAAATAGAAATTATGCATGCATCAATGCTTATATTATAGGGGTGTCAAAATTATCCATTTATCCGTTATCCATCCAATCCACTCACTAATGGATCCATCCAATTCATCCATTAGTAAAAAAATTAGTAAATGGATTGGATCCAATCCATCTATTTAATTAATGGATGGATATGGATTGAATCCAATCCATCCATCTTAATTTGAAAATCCAATGGATCATATATAGTACAATAATCTCAAATCCAATGGATAATCAATTTTTTAAAAATAAAATTAACAACCAATTCAAAAATAAAAAATCGGTTGAAAACCAAAAAAAACACCTGAAGATCCTAAAATCGGGCGAAAATCCAAAAAATCGGCCGGATACCCATAAAAACCCAAAAATCCGCCGAAAACCCAAAAATCTGTCGAAAACTCAAAAAATCGGCCGAAAACCCAAAAAACACCTGAAAACGCAAAAATCGACCGAAAAACCCAAAAAACGCCCAAAAATCCAAAATTCAAAAAAATCGGCCGAACAACCTAAAATCAGCAGAAAAACCAAAAAACGGCCGAAAAACCTAAAATTGGCTGAAAACACAAAAAATCTTATGAAAAACCGAAAATCACCCCGAAAACCCAAAAAATCCTAAAATCGGCCGAAAACCGATAAAAAGACTGAAAAACCGAAAATCGACTGAAAACCCAAAAAACACCCGAAAATCGGCCAAAAACTCAAAAAATCGGCCGAAAACCCAAAAAACGCCCGAAAATCCTAAAGTCCAAAAAATCAGTCGAAAAACCTAAAATAACTTTTCGGCCAATTTTAGGATTTTCTGGTGTTTTTTGGTTTTTCGGCCGGTTTTTTGTGTTTTCGGCCAATTTTAGGTTTGTCGGACAATTTTTCGTTTTTCGGCCAATTTTAGATTTTTTGGCCGATTTTGTGTTTTCGGCCGATTTTTTGAGTTTTCGGCCGATTTTCGGTTTTTCGGCCAATTTTAGGTTTTTCAGCTGAGTTTTTGGGTTTTCAACCTTTTTTTGTGTTTTCGGCCGATTTTTGGTTTTTCGGCTGATTTTAGGTTTTTCAGCCGATTTTTTGTATTTTCGGCCGATTTATGAATTTTTAGATTTTTTTAGGTTTTTCGGCCGATTTTCAGTTTTTGGCCGATTTTTGGGTTTTCGGCCGATTTTTTGATTTTCGGTGTTTTTTGGATTTTATGTTATTAATAAAAATAATCTATTTAATTAATAAATATGTTATTAAAAAATAATAGTAATTTAATAGATGGATTGGATGAATATCCATCCATTTAAAATACCATAATGGATGGATTGGATTGAATATTTTGAATGAGTTTTAATGGATTAATGGATTTTTTTTATCCATCTATTAACAATCCAATCCAAATCCATTCATTTTGACACCCCTACTTATATATATATATATATATATATATATATATATATGGAAAATTCTAACTTCAAGTGGTCCATGGTGGACCATTCATAAAAAATCATATAACGAATACGAATTTTACAAAATCCACCGTTGGATTTAAAGTTTATATCATATAGATTATCTATAGAAAATTTTAGAAAAATTGAAAATCATTTGATATGTTATTGAGACCCATCAAGATTAACGGTTTATTAAATACTGTAAATCTTGATAAATCCCAATAAAATATCAAATGATTTTCAATTTTTCTAAAAAATTTTATGGATGCTCTATATGATATAAACTTTCAATCTATCAATAAATTTTGTAAAATTCGTATTCGATAGATCACTTATCCACGGTGGACCACTTGTGAAGGTGGTCCACCGTAGCATTAGCCATATATATATAAAAAAACAAAGTAGGAAAATATTACAAATCAAGAAACAAAGCAGTCATTTTCCCCTGCCACAAGGAGTTTAAGTTTGATCCTCTCAATCATATAATAATAGATTCTGATACCACATGTAAGAATTAAAATATAGATCGATAATATTATATGAAATTAGAATACACTTACTTGAAGAGATAGAATCATAATCAATATTGTTACCGAAAGCGTCAACATCGAAAAATCATCGATATATTAGACAAGGTATTCATCTGTCTGATCACATGCTTCTGAGGTCAGAATGGGGCAAACATCAGACAAACTAACTTCGACGTATTGCTCGAGTGATAACGTGACGGCAAAGGAGACCTATCATATCTATTTATATGATAACAACCCTAGCCACACTACTCGTCATGTACACTAGAGGTTGGGCCCACACTTTGTTTCTACACAAATCATAATTAGTGTTTAAAGTCCATTATTACTGATCACAATTATTGGGCCTAAGCATCATCAAATGAATCACAATAACATCAACCTGTTTTTTTTTTTTTATCAAAACCAAAACCCCACAATTGATTGCAGCCCACAAAATATTAGAAAATATTATAGCAAGTTACACTTAAATTTCCTTTTTTTCGGATAAGGTCCTGTCCCCTTTCGTACACCTTTTTTTATTTATTTATATATAATTATGAAATATGCTTACATGATAAAGATATCTGGGGGTGACAATATATATGGATGGAAGACTACCAAAAACTCATACATATAAATACGATGTTATGAGACTCAAATTCAGATGAAAGAATTTAGCCTAATAATATCAATATTGTCGGTTAGATAAATTACTTTAAAATGTTTACAACTTTATTAATTATAATAATCAAAGCATAAACCATTAGTAGATAACTTAAATTTTTATATTCAAACTACAACGAGGACTTTCACTAATCACACTAGTAAATGGATTCGACTATTACCCTAAAAATAAGTACTAGAATGGATTGAACAAAATAATAATTAAAAAAAGCTTGATCCAAACATACAAATCACAAACAATGACATTTTTGCCTCTAGTAATTAGATTCACACTGAATAACAAATAATAGCAATAATGATATACTAATAATTGAAGGCCTTTTATTAGGTGTTGGTGTCCATAGCCATTATGGTACTGAGGTTCATAGGACTCATAAAATCAGAGGTTCCATTAAATATGTCTCGAACAATAAACTCCAAAGCACGTTGAGTTGGGTGAAAAGGGTCCCAAAATGCATAAACATCACGATTTGGGCATAGGTTTGAGAAGGCAGTGCATAGTCCCACTCCATTGAAACGTCCTTGACCACAACAAGCTATCTTTGATGTTACAAAACCTGCTCACACCAACAATTATATATATATATATATATATATATATATATATATATATATATATATATATATATATATATATATATATATATATATTAGTTGATGGCCAATGTGGATAGAAACACTTAAAAGAATAAAAAAAATACTCAAATAAAATATATGAAGCATTTACACCAACATTAGATATCCTGAGATTTTTATTTAATCAATATTCAATTCTTACATTTAGGACTGCATATAATAGAATGATTCTTAGATAGTCTATACACAAAGAATTTGTTTTGTAAATTGACTTTAAACTCATTTTTCAAACCTTGTCACATATTCATCAATATATATGAGGAAACTGCCTCTGCGGTGAATTTTTCACCGGAGGCAGTCCAGTAGATCTCAACCATTCAATTTTTTTGTTGAGATGAACAATAGACCACAAAAATGAAATGAGTGACTGTGATGTCACCGGAGGAAAATTACAAAGGAAAGGATCTCCTCTCATATATGAGACTCTTATCGTATGCTGACATGTACTTACGTGGATAATAATTTAGAAAAATAGAAGTCATTAAGGATGCGTTTGTTTTAGCTTTAAAAAAAATGATTTTTTCTTTGTATTTTTTAAAATAGATTTTATAAAATTGTTTTTCAAAATATTATAAGTTTTTTTATATTCCTTTTTTCTAAATTCAAATACTAATTTTGACATTATATAACATAAACATACATTATTGAAGATCAAAACATAGTCAAAATGTCAATTTTTACAAAAAGTTGTATTTCAAAAATGATTTTTATGAAAATCTATTTGAAATAGTTTAAAAAAAAGTGATTTTTTTTGAAATTTTGATATCCCAAAAAAATTTCAATAAAATGATGAAATGTCTAAAATGACATTTTAATAATAACTATTCAAACAAAATTTTCATTTGAAGCTTTTATAAAAAATTTCTTTGTAAATTTTTTTTACACAAAATTATGGGTGCGTTTGTTTTAACTTTAAAAAAAATAGATTTTTTTTTGTATTTTTGAAAATAGATTTTATAAAATCGTTTTTCAAAATATTATAAGTTTTTTTATATTCATTTTTTCTAAATTCAAACATTAATTTTGACATTATATAACATAAATGTACATTATTGAAGATCAAAACATAGTCAAAATCTCAATTTTTACAAAAAGTTATATTTTAAAAATGATTTTTATGAAAATCTATTTGAAATAGCTTCAAAAAAAGTGATTTTTTTGAAATTTTGATATCAAAATTTTTTTTCAATAAAATGATAAAATACCTAAAATGACATTTTAAGAATAACTATTCAAACAAAATTTTCATTTAAAGCTTTTATAAAAAATTTCTTTGTAAAAGTTTTTTACACAAAATTATATTACACTATAAAAATCTATTTTGAAAAAATCTATAGCAAACGCACCCTATATTACACTATAAGAATCTATTTTCAAAAAATCTATAACAAACAGACCCTAAATGCAATGTAGAATAAAACTCATTTTTTAAGTAATACAAGTTCAAAAGAAGAATAAAAGATTAAAGAAAAGAGTGAAATTAGATAAATGTTGAATATACCAAAGCTTTGAGGGTTGTTGATGAAATTCATATTCATTTGATAAGCATCAGCAACAATAAACACATCAGAACCTAGCTGGGCATTGAGGTCTTTAAGCATTCGAAACAAAAGTTGGTTGAAAATTTGAGCAGCTTGTTGTATCTCATTTACACACTCTCCATTGATGCTCCTAGTAGCAAGCTGAGCTGGAACACAACCCAATGGGCCAGCTCCTGTCACAAGCACCCTTCTAGCTCCCAACTCAAACAACCTCTGCATTACCATATTGACCCTTACATAAGTAAAATGCTAAACAGTATCGAGAATTCGTGGATTTAATATGTCGAGAATGTAAAAAATTAACAAGTGTTCCGGGGGCACTATTTAGCATGATCCTTTACATAATACTTATGCTCTATCTAAGATAAGAAATTAATTTATATAACAAATAGCAGATAAGTTAACTGCTATAATAGAGAAATTAACATTAACATTAAATTTGTAGTATTTGATAAAATTAACTGTCAAATAAATTGATAAATATAGAAGAAAAAAAAAGTTTTTTCTACAATTAAGATAGAATAAAGATTTTTTTTTAATGGCAAAATAATTATATATAAAAAAGAGATAAATAATACACCACATAGTCTATAAAAGAGAGTACAAAAAGTACTAAGTCTCCAAAGAAAAGAAAAAATACAATAATATGAAAGATAAAAAACTCCTAAGGCATCCCCATTCCCCGGACTAAACTAGGAGCCACAAGCCCAAATCACCAGGTGGCCAAAAAAAGAGAAAAATAGTATAAATCAAGAAAAGAATGCAAAAAGAAAGCTCGTATTTTACCAAGATCATCGGTCCCCAGAATCACCACGATGAATGAAAGATATAGTGAAGTTTAAAGAGAAAACAATATAATATATGCTTAAATAGTACTTGAAAAAGTTAAACACATATGTTTTGATTATGTTAATTTATAAAGTATAAGTTATATGCTATAAGTAGATAAGAATGTTATATGAATATGAACTCAACATATGAAAACATTATACTAATTAATTTGGTATTAAAGTTGCATTAAGCCATTAATCTAGAGATGAAAGAAGGTAATAAGAGAGAATGATCACCATAAGAATATTTTGATATTGAGAGACAATATAGGTGCAGAATTGTGGCACGGTGAATTGACGAGACCTAGGAGAAAATGGAGTGAGAAAATAATTGTTGACAAAGTCATTACCACCAAGTGTAATAAGTACCAAAGCTCCATTTACAATTCTAATTGCCTCTTCTTCTCCTACTTCTCCACTCAATCTTTGTTTGTATTGTTCAAACAAAGAATATTGTTGAAACATTCTCAATATTTCCACCTACATATAGCAATTGTAATTAATTAATTAATTAATACTAATATACCCCCACATTTGTTAATTCAATTAATGTTGTTTAGTTACATAAAAAAATTGTTATGTGTGAAATGAATTTACAAATTGAATGCCAGTGTCATTAAGGATTCCAATCCCTGCTGAAGCAAAATTGGCCCCAACTAGTAACTTTTGTCCAGTCAATTCACGACTCAAGTATGGCAATATTGGTTCAGAAAGTCCAATATGCTGGCCTACAACATTATTCAACAATAAAGTTTCTTATGTCAGCATTTATTCAACGGTTGAAAATAATATAGTAAGTTTCAATAAATAAAAAATGTAGTACAATATTCCTATTCCTATAGATAAAATTGAATATTATGATGTATTTTAAATTTATTTATATTAAATTAATATAAATTTTGAATGAATTTTACCCATAAGATACTGGTATTCAACCAAGTTCCAAGAGTACAGTTTAAATTATAAAAATTATTTTTGTATTTAAATTGTCTAATCTCAATCAAATGACTACCAACATATGTGGTGATGATGTAATTGTGTGAATCGCTAACAATAGCAACTCCGCAAAACAAAACATATACGGCGCATGTTTTAATGATAGTGAATTTGACATAATCACATTATAATGGTACCATAGTTTTATCAAATCACCTACTCTATAGAGTTTCAACAAAATATTAGATAACTTTAATTTCATATAAAAACTCACTTTAATTACACATACTCTATATATAGCTTCAACAAAATATTAATATAACTCTTGATTTCATAAAAATTAATGTTAATTCAAATATATATATATATGCACATATAATGTATGAAAATTTATATATTACTCATAAAATGACGATGATGGTGAAGTTACTTACCGATAAGGTCAGGGAGGTTGAAAGCATTGGAGAAGCGGCCACTAGGACGACGAGAGGGCATATCAATGCCATACGGAGGAGAGTCGGCGCGCGCCGTGGTTGGCAAATAATTATTGTTGCCATTGTCAACAAGTGAGTCACCAAAAACAAAGAATGCACGAGCTGCTTCAACTCTCTTTGGAACAACCATGGTGATAGTGACCAAGACAAAGATGGGAGTGATAAAAACTACTCTCATGTTTCTCATTATGTTGAGATAAGAAGTTGTTGAGGAATTGTCACACTCTTTTGTTTCGTGTATTCTACTAGGATTGTGATGTGGTTGTGGCTTTATATAAGCCTTTTGATATTCATATCCCTTGTTTCTACTTTTACTTGTCTTAACTAAAGTAAGGTGTGTGAAAATGATAGATTGCTAACTTTCCAATAGTTTTGGTTAAAATTTATTGTGTACTCATGTTTTAATTTATTGGTAGACAATGTGTCAGGGTCTCAGGGAAGGTACATAAATAATGAATATTATCAAATTAAATTGATATTTAATTTGACTATATTTGGATATTAAGAAAAGAATGAACTTGCATGTGCAATCTATGTTAACTATTCATATAAGAAACACACAAACTTATTGTTCATTTCTGTTTTATTAAAACTTATTGTTCATTTAATTCTGGAACTCTAAACAGAGCTGTCAAATAAATACTAAAAATAAAGTGGATTATAAACAATACTAAAAATAAAGAGGATTATAAATAGTTTATGCAAATAAATAAATTTTTTATATGTTATTATAAATTTTTTAATGTAATTTATGATAAAATGGATTATAAAAAAAAAAAAAATTTTGTCAGTGAAAATTTATAAATCAACATGAAAGTTTATTTATTTGCATAAACTATTTTTACAAGCTTAAAAATAAGTCAAATTCAAACGGGATGAATGATTAACTTGTATCTGATATCTTTTCCAAATATGCGTATTTAAAAATTGGCTAAATTGGTATTTTGGTCCTTTAATTTACTTGTTGGTTTCATTTTAATCCCATAATTAATTATTATTTCATTTTGGTCTCCTAATTATACTTTTGTCCGTCAAATAAGTCCTTTCTATCAACTATTAAGGGTCCATTTGGATTTAACTTAGTTTTGAACTTATAATAAAAATATTAATTTATAAATTTCCAATCACAATACTTTTATTTTATTTTTTTACATAGACAATACTTTTACATATTTATAAGTTCTTTTCTTATAAATCACCTTAAAAAAAATTATATAAAAATAAATCAATTTAATCGCGACCTAAATTTTGTCTAAAAAATATTAATTTTTATCGTCAAATCCCAAAAATTTCGTCAATTTCACCATCTCCTTCATCACCAAACCTAAACAAATTTAAAATATAATAAACAAATTCTATAATTCAATTTGAACTTCAATGTTAAATTTCCACAAACTTTAAAACTCTAACCCAAAATTTAAGATTCACAGCTATAGGTTGTTGTTGTCGTTGTTAAGGAGGCTTGATTATAATTGAAATTCATTCATCTCAATCAAACTCATAAAGAGGGTCGATGACATCATCATCATCCTCAACAACCTCATTCAATGAGATTCTGGAGAGATTTTTTTTCTCTCACTAGCATCTTGGGAAAATTGCAAATAAAATGGAATATGGAAATATCCCGTAAGCTTAGCTAAGTTGGTAGAATATGACATTATATTATGGGATTAGAGTTTGAATCCCGATCATCCCACTTATCCATCTTAAGGGTGAAATTTCTAACCATTAGGTGAATTTTTATCAATTTCACCTTAAATTTTAGGTTAGAGTTTTGAATTTGGGGGAAATTGAACATTGAAGTTTAAATTAGATTATTGGGTTTTTTATGAATTTTGTGATGAAATTGATTGAATTTTTCAGACCGACAAAAGATTGATGTTTAATTTTTTTTTTAATAAAATGACCGAAATGAAACTAAGAGATAAGTTAATGACTAAAATATCAATTTAGCCTTAAAATTTAGTAAGAAAATAGTCGTAGATTAAGTAGCGGATACAATTCACTATTTAAGTAGAGGACATATAAAATCTTGAAAATTTCATGTTATGAATTTTTTTGAAATTTCTCATTTTTATAATGTTTGTTACTTAAGTAGCGGACGTGTAAATTTTTAAAATTTTATGTTAGGAGAGTATTTTCTTCTCATTTTTTTTATAACGTTTACTACTTAAGTAGCAATTAACAAATAGAGTTCGCTACACTTAAGTAGCTGACGTTTAAAATCTTAAAATTTTCATGTTATGAGATGTTTTTTCTTAAATGTTTCACTTTGATAACATCCCCTACTTAAGTAAAGAAAATGTAAAATAAAAAACTAGAAGGGCGCACAAGAAATTGATAGGGTGGCAAAAAAAACTCTAAAAAAATAGTTTAAAATATGAATCACTTAGCCCAATCAAGGAGAGTGGGGTCATAGGAGAATGTTTGAGCAATTAACCCCTGAACAATTCATAAATACGACTATCTATGAAAAACATTAACAACAGAGATAATTAAATGATTTTTTTTTGAATGGCAATTAAATGAATAATATCTGATTGAATTACAATAATATAACATCAAAAAATTACATGGCTTCAAATAGTTTTAGGAAAGTCCATCTACTTAGCCCAACCTAAGGAATTTAGCTACTCATAGACATAATTAACATCACAAAAGAGTTTAGAAAAGTATCAATAAGAATAACCTCAATTAAGCGCTAGAAAAGTGTTCCCAATAGTGGAAAAATGCTCTCCTTAACCCTTGTAGTGGTTCTTGCCGTCTTGAGCTCTCTCAATTTCAGTGTGTCAAATCCGTGTGGTATGGACCTCTATTTATAGTGAAAAATGCGCACATAATTTCGCGCCATCGTGGCACGATACACATCATCGTAGCACGATGCTTCACAATTTCACCATCGTGGCACGATTGCTTCATCGTGGCACGGTACATACCTGAGATTTGCGATTGCTTCATCGTGGCACGGTACATGCCTGAGATTTGCTTCAAATTTTTCTTTTCTAGTCTTGCACGATGCTCCCATTGTGGCACGATGAACAATGTTGGTTTTCTTTTTTTTGTTTTTTTTGTCTCTTGTTGTATAATTTATTCTAATTCTTATTTGTTATCCAAGTATGCTAATTAAACCTTAGGTTTTTTTTTTTTTTTTTTACTTCTTATAATTTGTGATGCCTAGCTAGTTTTTTAAAGGAGTAGCGAATGAGAATGATTCAGCAAGTGAAAAACAACAAAGGAAATTGGATGGAAGAAATATCCCAAAGACTTTTGACATGTTGTTTGAGAATATGTTGATATTGCTACAGAAGTAACTCAAGTCAGGAATAGTTAGTACTATCTGAAGTCTTCATAAAAGGCCACAAAAAACATAAGAAAAGAAAATGACATGCAATTGTTGTTACATAGGAATCCAATGTTTTTTTTTTTTTTTTTTTTTCTCTATTAGACGTACTTCAATGGTGGTCTTTTTATGTACTAGTACTTAATAGGTATTCACATTAGAGTAAAACATAATTGAGTATTTAATAGGCATTGTTTCTTAAATAAGTATTGATATTTATATATTTCAGTGGGACTCAATTATAATGATGCAGAATCATTAGTAAGATGTAGAACTATTAGCGAGATTTATTTAAAACTTTTTAAGAGGTGCTAAGTTTGAAAAATTGAGTATTTTTAAGTACTGTTATTATAAATGAATGATGTGCATACTTAGGACCGAATTACGTACAAAAAATGAGCAATTGAATTTTGGCCAAATAAAGTGTCAAACAAATAGGTAACAGAACCGCCTAACAATTGGATCAGATATTTATTTATATTCAAGTTTTGATATTGAGGTTCTGTCATTTTCCTACATTATTACTTTTTTTTACAAGATTTACTTATTTATATATGCTATTACTATCAAGTAGTTAGTTAGACTTAAATTATTAATTGGCTAATCTTACTTAAGTCTAGATAATTGTATATTTTTTATGGTATCAGGACAAATGAATAAAGTTCAGTATCTCTCCCCTCGGGCTCCAATTATTGATTATGTACATACTGTTTATTTGAAAGGAATAATGGGGAGTCCTGGAGGGATTATACAGGTGAGAGAGAGAATATTTCATATGCTCAATTTCAATATTGACTTGCATCATTCTAGTAATGATCATAGGCAGATAAAATCTTTAATCATGCCCCTAAGACAATGGTGAAAGTGAACCAAACTCCTAACCGATCAAATGAAGGAAAAGAAACCACAAATGAAGACATATGGTGCAAGAGTGATTCGTTGAATAATTAATGTCTTTCATTTATCATTCCTTTAGAATTGGTGTTTGTTGGTGCTGCAGTTTAGGAAAGGAATGCATGGTGCTATTGTACATTTTAATTTTGATTTAGTAAATATTAGGCTTTGGCATTTTAGTTTTAGTCATGTTAGTGTGGTGAACTATCTTGATTTATGAAGGTGTGAAGTTATTGTGTGGATGAATATCGTTTTGATTTTAATTTTGGAGGTGTAATGATTGTATTTATTTTAATGATATTACTATTTTTCTTTTGGATGGTGTTTGTTGTGAAGTTATGTTTATATATTCACGTTATGTTTTGGATGCATGGCCTATGGGTTAAATTTTTTAAAAGAAAATACAAGATTTCAAAAACAAAAACGCAAGATTTCACCTCTGTGGAAGTCGAACCAGACGTAAAAAGTCCACATTTTACATCTGATGCTCACCAGATGTAAAAAGCGTTTAACTTACTCTATCTTGTAAGTTTGCATCTGATGCGGACCAGATATAAAATGTACTTTTCGCCATATGTAAAAAGTACTTTTTGTAGAAGTGTGGATATCCACTTTTAATCATATATTTAAAATGTGTGATTTCTCAAAAAACAATCCACAAAATTGGACAATTTAAGTCAACCCAAATGACAAAGTAAACTCACTCTTGCAAATTTCACGACATATTTGCAATGTGACAAATGTGTTAGTAATTATGCTCATGTTGACCCAAATCCAAAAGTTCTACTTAGCGGAAGGTGCTCTGTATCTTTGCTGCTATTGTCCAAATTCCAGCTATTACATAATAATCATTCATCACAACTTAGAAGATAGCAAGTAGAACTAGCTAGCTAGGTGCAAAAGAAAAACAATGGAGGGTGTTGTGGTTCAGAATGGAGGACAAGTATTACCACTACCAGGATCATCATTGGCTGCTGCTAATAGGTATGAAAACAATCAAGGAAATTATTTGGAACAAATAAGAGGTTCCCTAATGGTAGTAGCAACAGTTATTGCATCCTTAACTTTCCAAATTGCAATTAATCCACCGGGAGGTGTTTGGCAATCAAACACAACACCTCAAGATGGTTGTGCTCCTAATAAAATATGCAAAGCTGGTACTTCAGTTTTAGCATTTGGTGATAATGATAGCAACCATAAGCTTAAATATGAACTTTTTATACTTTTATGTACCATATCTTTTTCTGCTTCTCAAGCAATAATTGTGTTACTAATATGTGGATTTCCCCTTCGTAACAAGTTTGTTATGTGGTTGCTCATAGCTGTAACTTGTGTCTCAGTATTTTGCACAGCTGCTGCATATGTGATTTCTCTTTCGATGATATTGGATCCACTTGATGGAACTTTATATAATATCATACTTTATTATGTCATTTTTTGGGTAGGGTTATTTGTTTTGCTGGTTATAATATTTTGGCAAAATTTTATGTTTAAGTATTTAACTTAATTTCGAGTAACATTTTAGTCTTTTATTATTTTTTATGTCATGTTTGTTCTTTTTTTTTTTTATCTTTAATTCATGTTTTTTTTACGACAATATGTCACATGTCATTTTTAGTAGTAGTTTTATAGGTTTTTAGTTATGGAAAATACCTAAGGTTTTAGCACAAGTCAATAGTTCGAAGAAATTGCACAAGACAAGGCTAAAAAGTAGCAAAAATCAAGTATTGTATTATGGGGAAGTCCTTGGATTTTGGGTAAATTGCCCAATGATTAGAGTTGATCGCCCGACGATAGTGCGCTGAAGATAAAAAAATAGAACATATATTTCTCATCAGATAAAATATAACAAACTTTTCAGGAGTTCTATAAATACAAGGCTTTATTCACAATTAGGATCACCACTTGAAGACCACTGAATCACCTCGAGAGAGCCACTTTTGAGAGAAGAACACATTCAAACATTCAAGTCCAGCAATGCTTCGTCAATTGAATATTCATGTATATGCTATTTCATGTTTAATCTTTAAAACTCTTGTGTTATTTTTATTATCATGAGTAGCTAATTCTCTTTGGTTAGGATTGTATGGTCATTCTCTTCGAACTTATCTGAACCATGTAACTATATATTTTATTCAATTCAAAGCAAACTAATAGTTATCCAGCTAATTTTGTGCTTAACGCATTTTTTATTCTTGGTCACTTTTAAAATATAATTCAAGAATTAAATCACTATTAGCCATAGGATTTAAACTTTGAACTAAATTATATGTTTGCCAATCGTAAATGCTATAGGGATATATGGCTAGTTGGTATGATGAAGGGTTTAATGCACTTTCAAGCTACTACACTTTTGACATTTAATAGCGCTTATAGGAAAGAGCGGTCTTATGCCAAGCACTATCATAAAGGTTATCCTATAAAAGTGCGTTTGGAATAAGCGCTATTATAGATTGTTAACCCAAAAAAAAAATCAAGAAGGTATATTAGCGCTCACCAGATAAACGCTATTACAGGGTACATACTATGATAACACTTTTAGTCATATATGGATTGAGTGCAGTCAATGACTGTGACTGCATGGACTCAGGGAGATCACAGTCACAATCGTCCAATTAAGATTGAACGGTTCAGATTTTAAAGTTAAAATCTTTATATTTTAAAAAACTAAAATTGCAATAAGATTTGAGTGGTCTGATTTTGATCAAACAGTTCAGAGTAGATGACTGCACCCAGGTTAACCACTCTTAATCCATTTTCCTTTTAGTCTTTTACCTAAAACATTATTCTAATCATCGACAGATATTTTTCTCTCTACAAACATTTTTCTCAGACTTATCTCTAGGTTCCATCTGCGCTTTTCCTCTTCCCTCACAATCCAAATCTTTGAGGAGTAGGCTTGTTCTCTGGTGGATCTGTTTTGTTGTTGGCTTGTTTGTGGTGTGGTGGTTATGGCAGACTTTGGGTGTGGTGTTGGTAGATTCGTGTTGGATCCTTCCTCCGGTGACAGTTTGGGCGTTGTTGTATTCTTGGTGCTAGGTTGTGGTTGTTTCAGCACTGCCACCCTTGTGGTGGATGGTTATTTTGCAAGTATACAAAATCATTCAAGTAATAAAGTAAGTAAGATCGTCTCCACATGGATTGTGTTTAACAATACAATTAGAGAGAAGTTGGGAATTTAGAAAAGCACTAAAGATTGAGGGGGTTTTGGATAAGAGTTGTTTTGCATAAAGTAAAAGTGTTTGACAATGGAGGATAGCTTCTTTACCTATTAAGTTTGGAGGGTTAGGTTTGTATTCAGCAGTAGAGGCCGCATCATATGCTTTTCTGGCTTCTAGGGTCCAATCTTGGGTGCTGCAAGATCACATTTTGAGAGACAATGGAGTATGTGGTATAGTACTATCCTCAGGTACCGCCTCATGATTCCTTTATTTCTTAAGGACGAGGTTGGTCCAGTCTGTCGCAAGGCGTGCCTAGACACTTTTGGGGAGCATGCATTGTAGGGAGCTTCCAGGCTTCAAATACAGACATGACTTGGTTAGGGATGTGCTTTTTGATATCTTTAGGCGTGCAGGCATTTATATGAAGAAAGAGGCACCGGTAAACTTCTTGACGGACCCACAAGAAGGGAGATCGACACTTCGTTCAGCGGATATCATGGTGTATGGATGGGTAGGAGGGAAACATGCTTGTGTAGACTTGACTGATGTTTCCCCACTTGTGGGACTAGGAGTTGGAGATTTTACTTTGGGACGGGCAGCTCTCAAAGCTGCTTCAAGCAAAATGGCTAAATATGAGAAGGCGTGCTCTGAAAATCAACATGTTTTTATTCCATTTGCATTCGACACATTTGGTTTCCTAGCACCAGAGGCAGTCGACCTTCTGAAAAGAGTTCAAAGGGTTATGCATAGCAATATGGTGACGCCTAGGTCTATGGATGTAGTTTTTCGTAGGTTGGGATTTGTTATACAAAAAGGTTTAGCGGCGCAGCTTGTTGCCCGACGTCTACCTCTCGTTGATGTGTAATTATTAAGTGTGTATATATATATATTTGATAAAAAAATAAAAAAATATTTGACAATTGGTTTGATAAAGATGACGGACTCGTTTGACCTAGCTTATTTTTTAGTTTTTGCAAATAATTTATGCAATTTTTATGTATTATTATAAGTTTGTCAAGGTAGTTTATGATAAAATAGCTTATAAAAATTCAGTTTTTACTAATTTGAACTTATAAAATAGCATAAAACCTAATTTATATTGCATAAACTCAAAAATAAGTTAGGCCAAACGGGCCTAGTTGCTTCGAATCCCTTCTCTTTTCCTACTTGTGTAACCTGTTATTATATTTTACAATTCAAATTAAGTGTGGTTCATCATGACGAATTAACCCTTAAATACTAATAATCACTCCCGTGTCTTTTGAAAGCATTAAAGATGCACATTAATTCAAAAGTCACAGTCCACAAGTTATGTATTCTTACAATAACCCTTTTGGTTGAATAATTATCATCAGTTCGGATAATGATTTCATCTTTCGGAGTTTCTTGGATCTATCATCGAGAAGGTTTAATCTTGGCTAACAAAACCAATAGAAAAAATATGTGATTAAAAAACAGTAAGGAGAAAACAAATAAAAGAAAGTGTAACATAGACATGAAGAAAGAATATATAAGAGCGGTTAATCTCAGTTTTAGGGTTATAATTTTTAAGTGCGTTTGGGTCAACAAAACTTGGTAAATTAATGGTCCAAAATATTATAAAATAAGGCTATTTTTTTTTTTGTTTACCAAATAAAAAATTTATCAAGTATATTAGACATAAATTTATTATCTATTATCAGCAGTATATTTATTGTTTATTTATCAATTATTCGGTTCATTGGTGGTTCGACCAGTTTTAAAATATTTGTTATGAGTCCAAATTATTGTACCCTGTTTGATATAGAAATCGGCTATGAGACAGGACAAAATAAGCTGCAAGGGACATGACAAAATTAAGAATTTTTGTCTCTCACTGAAGCACAAGACAACTTTTTGTTCATAGTACAACTATAAAAAATACGAAATGTCCATTTTAATTACGAATATAAAAATATTATCTCTCCAGCTCTCTCACATAGAGTGTTGTCCTGTTCTATACGATCTTATTATGTGTTGTATTGTTCTATCCAGTATTTACTGGTAATATTAATTTATTTTTTTACACTTTAACACTTATATTTTAAAATACTTATATGTTTATTACTCTATCTAGTTCTTAATATAAGAGTAACTTCACTTTTTTAGATTCATTGATAATCTAATGTATTTAGTCAATAATATGGACCAAATACATTAGATTCTTAATCAATCTAAAAAGTGAAATTCCTCTTATATTAAAGATCAGAGGGAGTATCATTTTGATTTATCTATCTAATTCAATAAATATTATATACATATATATAGGCCTTGGATTAATCTTTTCTGTGCTGCTTAATTTTTATCATCGTAGTTAATCATTTCACATTTCATCCCTATCATGTTTACTCTACCGTCTCATTGTTAATGTGATTTATTTGTCTCTCAATTTTTTGATTTTGATGCTTATCCTTGTTGAAGATCTATCTCTTTCTCTCTCGTCTCATTGTTGTTATGTTGCATATTTTCTATTTTTCTTCAATCTTTGAGTCTTGGAAGAATTTTGCTTTCATTATCTTTTCTTCACTCATCTCCTAAAAATTGAAACAAACACAAATCCTTAATATATCCCCTTCACTCTCTACTATATACCTCGAACCAAACAAAAATTGAGGTAACCGTTATAATAGGACACTCGATGCATTTTGCTTAAAATATACTCTCTCCGTCTCATATTATACAAAAAAAATCATTTATTCTTGTCCTAAAATATAAGAAAAAACAATTAACTTTTATCCTTTTAAAAAATTTATTTTTATTTATTTTCATGAAATTATTGCATAAATAATAATAAATAATATGAGACTATAATCAATAAGTTTCATGAATTTACATTTATTTTTCTCTTCTCTATAAATATAATCAATAAATAATTTTTATAAAACTTATTTCAAGAAAAATAGAAAAAAAATCATTCTTTTTACATAATTTGGGTAATGCTGAGTAATCTATAAGATCTGAACTCGTTGTTTCTAAATCGAAATTAGGGTAAACAAAAAAAAAAGCCAAGAACAAAAACCCTAACATGCGAATCAATTGTTGCCATTTTTCTTTAGCTTTCGTTCTCAAGTTTCTGAATTTTCTTCAAGCATTTGTCGGGGTTTCAATTCTTCTCTATTCCATATGGATGCTCAATCATTGGGATCATTACATTCCTCAACCACCACCTCTTCCCCATTTTTCCATCTCTCTCATTTCCAATATCAACCTTCCCGCTCCTTGGTTCGTTCCTTTCTTTTTCACTATAAATTCAATCAAATTTCATTTTTTTATTGTTTTTATTTTATAGATTTATTGTAGTAATAGTAATATTTTATCTAATGCAGTTTCTCTACCAACTTAGTAGTACCCATGAGATTGGTAATATTAGTAATCAATGATATGTTTTTTGTTTTTTTATAATAATTTTGGTATTGTCAGGTGTATTAAATGCTTTACTATTAAATGGTTCCTTACTATATCAACTACTTTGATCCTTGGAGTAAATTCTAAAAAGGGAATTTACATTTATTTTTAATTTTTCTCTTAACTCTCTTTTGTGAATTGGGTGATCATGAAAGTTACTTACTCCGGCCTTAATTATAAGCAATGTATCTGTCTTGGCTAGATACATTAATTATTCAATAAATTTAAAAAGTGAAAATTTGCTCATAATTAAGGTTGGAGGGATTACAATATAACTGGTACCAAATTACTACCAATTGAGGTTAGTTCAGTTAATGATGAATTGACTCGTACCCTGCTGAGATGTGGGATCAACTCCCACGGTCAGCGTAAGTATCTCTATCGGGTGCTCTCTGAGCTTTGAGGTCTATCTGGACTGGTGAGTCCCAACTCACCTAAACTTTCTATATCACCAAAAAGCTGTTACTGATTTACCAACATGAATTCGTCCTAGTGGTAGGGGCTCGGATCGATTAAGCAAGAGGTTCAGAGTTTGATTCCTGATGCTTGTGAATAGAGCAAAGTATGTTGGAAGAGGTCCCCATTGTGCCTGATGGTACTTCGAAGGCTTAATTAAAGAAATGTTGCTAATTTAGTTATAATTAGATTGCAGTATCCCTAGTGGGGTTGTCAATATGATTATTAATTAATTAATTAATCTGCATTGCTTCTGTTGAAGAGTCGCACATTGGTTGAGAGATGGCCTGAACATGGGTTTATAAGTCGAGGCAACACTCACCTTAAAAACCGATTTTGTAGGGTTGAGTTAGGCTCAACTCCCAATTCTAAGAGCTTCTATTGTGGATTTGTTTTTAGGTTTTGAAGATTATTTGGTATTTAATTTTTTATTCTTTGCTAACAATGTTTTTCACTTGATGATGACAGGTTCATTTATGCTTTCATGTGTGTGGGAATATTGGTGTGCTGCATTGCTTTCTTTGGTTGCGTTGCAGCTGAGATTATTAATGGTTGCTGCTTGTGTTTTGTATCCCACTTAAAAACGAGTTATATTTATTTCTATATCTTGGTTTCGATAATCTATTGTTGTTTGGAGAGTTAATGTGTGTTGAATACTTGGAAATAAATCCTACTTTTTCTTTTGATTTTCTTATTTTTGTTCCAATTTTCCTTTTGATTCCTTAAACTTTTGAAAATTCTAGTACACTCTACTCATCACGGTACTTGTTCTACTTGAGGCTGCTTTAGTGGTATTCATTGCAATTGATCGTCAATGGCAACAGGTTCGTCACATCCACTCTTTATAAACACGGTTGTATCAGTTAACATCTATGCTTTTTTCTAATGACAATAGTATGTTGATTATTGACTTTATAGGATCTTCCAGTTGATCCAACTGGTCAAATTGAGAGCCTTCGATCTTTCATTGAAGATAATCAAGATATATGTAGATGGGTTGGCATTGTTGTTCTTGCTGTTCAGGTATATTAATTTCTGTTGTCTTTTGCTCTTGGCATTAGGACTTTTTTCCGTCACCTCTCACTGGTGAACGAGTAAGTTATAGACTGATAAGGGGGTTTGGTGGTTTGAGGGGAAGGACATAGGGGTTGGAGTGATAATGATGGTCATGATACAACTCTCACTAGTAACAAAAATAACAACTGTCAACTAATATTTGTTGTTAAAAAAATTATTGTTTATACGGTTAACAGTCATACTTTGTCTGGTTGTGGTCTTTACGTAATAGCTATTCGAAATAAACGAGGGTAAAGCATCGGTTTAAAGTATATCCAGCGACTATTTTAGTGATCCTTCTTACATATTAGAGGCAACATTGATCAGTGTATTGTGAGCTATGGATGTACATGGATTTTTCTCCCTAGGAAATTTGTTCATCTCAACCTTTTCTTGCCTCCTCTCCCTTTCTTTTGGATTGATTTATTGTACAGACAAATTAGTTTGTATTGTGGAGGTTGATAGGTTCTGCCTTGATTTCAAATTTTAATGCTTTGGTGCAACATTGTTGAGGTTGATAGTTTATGCTGCTCTGTTTACTTTGTTACTCCCTCCGGCCTTATTTCTTTTTTTCGCCAACCAAATGAACAAAATAAATCCCAAAGTCAATTATAAAGACCAAGAGTTCGCACATTAGATAAATCCAGCACAAAACCTCCAAAAAAGCTATGACAAATTATAAAGATAAAATTAAAACCAAAATAGCGACTATGAAAACTTAAAACCAACTAAATCACACTCATAGAAAGTAAAGGGCGCAGATCTAACAGGCACTGGTTGGCCAATCTCTGGCGAAGTAACCAGATTCTCCACAGCTTTAGTAGCTTCCACCGCCACCGCTGCCTCCACCACCTCCATACCTGCCTCCACCACGACCACCGCTGCTGCAATCCCTAGCCATGTGGCCAGATCCACAACAATTATAGCCGCCTCCACCATGTCCTCGTCCACCACCACCGTAGCCTCCGCCGATTCCACTGCCATATCCACCTCCGCCACTGTAGCGTCCACCACCATAACCACCTCCACCACGCTTGTAACCACCGCCGCCGCTACCACGTCTGGTTCCTTGAACAGAAGCACCATCTGGTCCAGTAACATTAACAGCCTTGGATCGTCCATTGTTATCAGATTCGATCTGATACTCAACAGATTCTCCTTCAGCAAGGCTACGGAAAGCATTAGTTTGGATCTGAGATTGGTGAACGAAAAGCTCCTCGGAACCATCATCAGGGGTAATGAAACTGTTGCGAGTTCGACATAACTCACACCAATAAGAAACTGATGTGTGGGGCAAGCGTAACAAGCAACCAAATAATAAGGACAGGATAGAGACGATGATGCAATAATTCAAACAATTAACACGGCAAGAAGATAAAGAACACACGATCCATTTATTTACCCAGTTCGGTGTTAATGAACCTAATCTGGGGGAGGGAGTAGCCCTTCCGTTCTACTATGATCAAATAGTCACCACTTTACAAGAGTTTCCCACAATTGGGTACAAGGAATTAGCAACCCTAATTCTACCCAAAACCCGAATCTCTTCCCGTGGCCAAGAGACTCAATTTGACCTAGTCTACCCAAGGTGTCCCACAAGATGAACCCAAAAGTAGTTTGCCCTAGGATTCAAAACCCTAGCCTTTTGTGGTGGCAAACCCCAACTCTCTACATCTTGTCTCACTCTTTTTTCTCCCTCTATTTTTCTATGAATAAGACAATCCCTATTTATAGAAAAATATATGCCTACTTATTTTAAAAGATAATCTTCTAAAATAAAACCAAATCTCATATTGTTTTTAAATATATCCTATTTAAAAAACAAACACAATCTAAGTCAGATTTTCTCCAAAACAATTTCTCCACAGAATCTGGGAACAAACAAACTTGGCCACCACACGTGCTGCGCCCCGCGCAGGTCATGCTGCGCCCCGCGCAGATGATAGGAGCTGAAGCTCCATCTTGCAAGCAATTGCGCCCCGCGCACAAGTGGCTGCGCCCCGCGCAGGCCACAACTTCTGGACTCCGAAATCCTGACTTCATGTAACCGAGATTTTAAGGCACTTTCAACAGAAACCAAACCCCTTCTGAACATGGAACCATTTCACCTTCCCAGTGAATCTCGAACTCATGATTTTCACTGAAAACCAGAAACCCTAATTCGCAATTCAAAGCTGCGCTTTAACCCTAGAAGAGATTCTCACTCCGGTTTTATTTATAAGCGACTAAGAAAAAAATGAACACCCCTTAAGAAAGTGGATTGACTGCATTTAATTGATGCTGTTAATAATAATATTTCCTATTTTACCCTGAACTTTACCTTCAGTTAAATTAAAAATTAAATCTGCAATTTTCGATATTCTTCCTTAACTTTTTGGATTTCCTATTAATCAACTTTGGAGAGTGATAACTAACGTCACCTATATACAATCCTCTCTTAATGGCCACAGAAGTTCTCACGCTATAGTAACTCACCTCTCCATCAAAATATGTTGGAAAATGAACTTTGGAGACTTGCCAATTGCAAGAATACTAAAAAAATTGAAAAAACGAGTATAAACTTAATTAAGGGTAAATTTGGAATAACTGCATTAATGAGTTGAATTTTGCTTATATTTGAGACCAACAATTTGAGAGTTTTTGTTGCTTATATTATGAGACTGAGAAGAGCAAGGTTGAAATACGAAATCTGGACAAAATTCTACGTAAGACTAGACGTGGTGCCTGGCATATTTCATCTGTGCACACGATTGCGTGTGCGTTGTTACATGTTACAAGAACGCCATGAGGTTGCTATGACTATGTTTTGAGTTTCCAGCATGTTTGTATCATCATGACAATAGTGTTATTAACAATACAAAGTATCATATAATAACTGCACTGCATGAATGTACAGCATTTTCTGGGTTTCCTTTTTCATCCCTTGTTTTATTGCTATATTTTTCCAACCTCAGGCATTATCTCTACTGGTAGCATTAATATTACGAGCCACGGTTTCTACTCGAAGACAAGATATTGATGACGAGGAGGAAGAATATGATGTTAGGAGTAGAAGTAGGGAGCCCCTACTAAATCCTCAGTCTGGCCAAACATCTGGGTCAAGCAAAGGTGATATCAGAGGAAATCACTCTGACATTTGGAGCTCACGGATGAGAGAGAAGGTATGATATGGTCTAAAGTGTAGTTTTCTGGATAATCATGAATGGATTTTGATGGTAGGAAAATAATTCTTAATTTTGTCAAGAGTGTTTCAAAAGAGAGGCTCAACTTTTATATCAACTATATATAAACTACCAAAACTTCAAAACTGTTTTGATATCTTTGAATATCAACTATTCTATCACGATTCATAACAGAATGGATAGACAAATCTTTTGCACAGATCAATGTACTTTTTCAAATACTACTATTTGTGTAAATAGGTTATTATCGAGTCCGCTCGATACATTGGTGTCCAATAACATTAGTAACAGTGGTATTGCCATTTCATGTTTTTTGCAGTACGGATTGAACAATGGTGACAAGCACAGTTATGAAGCATGAGTTAGTGGAACTAACTGTCAAGTAATTCAGTGTGGTGTTGATATCTGAGTACATATGTATATCTTTTGTTTAAATGTTTTATTTTGCTTGATTTACTTAAAAAACACACCGCTCCTTCCTTTGGTTTGTGGTTTGAGGCTTTGTGCTGATGATACTAAACATTAATTCTTAGTCTTCAGTTTTTGCTTTTCCCTCAAGAAAATATCAGTTTTGGACAGATTCTGGAAAAGCTTGACTGGCGTGTTGAATGTTGCAGTGTGGATAGCGAAATTCCTGAAGAATTTAATAATTAGTTACACGTTTCTGGATTGTAAAAATATGCACCGTTGTCGGCACTTGTTTTGTGCATATGATATCTCTAAATATTTTGAGATATTTAACTTGGCAGAATTCAGGAGTGCGCAGTTTTTTTTTTTTGGGGCGAGGGTCTATAACTGTAATGTATGTCTCTGTATTGTTGCCTTTCTCAATTGGATATGCACAGTAAGTTCTCAATACATCCGCGACTTGAATACTAAGTTGACTGTATTGTTCATTGAATTATGTTAATGATGAGTTGTTCCATATTGTAATCCACCTGATATTTTGGTGCTCAGTTTAATCATTTAATGAAAAATGTGTGCTGTTGCTTTGGATCATCTACTTCCTTGTAATTTGAACTGGTTTATTGGATTGCGGTAGGGATGTCTATTGCATCATTGGTTTTGAAAACAGTCAAACATATGAAAAAGGCTTGTTTAACAGAAAATATAATTTATGATGTCTCTCCATGCAATAATACAGTATGATATGTTTTGTTAACCTATGAGATAGTGAGATCCACCAGCAATTTAGGATCTCAAAGATGGACTGAACTGAAGTCACAGATCTTGACTTGTTGTGGAATACAATCCACTGTTGTCACAGGATTTTACTTGTGCCATCAATCTTTAAGATATACACCATAATTTTGGCTTATAGTGCAGTTAGAAGTTTCCTATACCAAGTTGCTGTTTAGGAAGTATTCTCATACTCTTGTGCACTTGGAAAAACTTTTATCCCTTTTTAATACCAGGATTCATGCTTCAGGCTGCAAACAGACCACCTGTTATGAATCAGATTTCTGCACTGACTGCGTGATATAGATATACAATATGAATTTCAATCGTTCGATCTAAATAAATGACAAATTATTTAAAGTTGATTTTGTGAAATGATTGATATTATTTTCATACAGTTACAGAAATGAATTCAGATCCCTATATGTCACGGCCTGCATTATACGTGTAATATTCTCATTTCTGTCTCTCTTTTTCGATGTTATATTCCACAAGTTATGTGGCGATAATCAAAATCATCAAATAGTATTGGGTGACACATCTAACCATGTGATTATTTTTCTGGGTGTCCCTTTAGCCGTTGTGATCGTAATCACAAATAATCTCTTTTGAGATATATGACAAGAGATCAAAGAAAATTGTACAACCCTCCATGTGTGGTTTGGTTGATGAATCTTGAACATGGTTAGCCAGGGACGGTCCCGAGTATTTGGAGGTCCTGTCTGACTATTAAGAATGAATCTCTAATATAAAAAATAATTTTTTTTAGAAAGTGTCATTCTCTATTCAAATTATAAATAACAAAAAAAAAAAAAAAACATCAAAAATAGTCATTATAGTAAATAACATCCAAAAGAGACATATTTTAATCAATAACATACATCTTCTAACTAATATCATTGTCAACTTTCTAGTAATATAGCTTCTTTTTTTTGTGCAATAAAATATTTTTAGTAGTAACTAACAAGTCATTAACTTTTTTGTTACATATATAAAAATTTGAAGCCCTGCGCGGTGGCTTTGCACACCCAAAGGGCCGGCCCTGCGGTTAGCCGGCTAGGTTACTAGTAACTACCACCATAAATATGGCTTTGACCTGTCATTTTAATCATCATGACTTGAAATCATGGTTTATTTCTAGCCAACAAGATGTTGTAAAATGCAAAGGACAACAATTCTGTTAAATTCATGCTGCATATTAATTGTACTGAATGGTTATGGTTAAATTAGTATAGTACTAACAATGACTGTGACATATGATAAATGTTATCCAGTATTGTGGTCTCACAGCATATGGATGAAATAATTTGCTGTAACTTGTACCAATATACATTGATTTTTTGCATAAATAATTATTTATATGTAAATCAGAGTCATTAATAGTATCAAATATGTACAAGTTGTGTCTGTAGCACTTAATAAATTAGGTGCATAGGGCCATGTGGATATATAATCAAATGCAACAATAATAGAGTTACATTACAATGATATTTATTAAATTATTTAAAACTAAAGCAGAAAATAAGTGTTGTCAAATAGTGGTTTATAGTATAACATAATTCGAACAAATTGCTATTCTGTGATACGCTATTTAGTATAAAATGTTGTAAAACAACAACTATAGTGGTGCTATACCGTTGTAGCGTAACAGAATCTGAGTAAACCACTATTTCCCGTGATCTACGATTGATGACACCATGAAAACCCTCATCTTCCTGTAAAATCAAGCACAACATTTTCCACTAGTTCTTCTATTATCTTTCCTTCTATTTCCCTCCCCAAAGCATCAATCTCCATTCTCATAACCTCAGCCAACCCAATCTGCACAACCTCTTTTCTAACAACATTTTCTACAACCAGGCTGTGACTGTCCCCACCCCAAACAAACCTCATCCCATTTGCTATTAATTCCTTCATTTGGGTCATAATGTGGTCCATCAAACATGAACCTTCTTGAACTAGGGCTCTCCTGTGGGTCCCACAGTACATCTTGAAGTAACTGTCTGACCTATAACCAACAACTTCCAATAGTGCAGCATTAACACAATCAAATACAAGTTTCTGATTTGATCTCATTTTCCTTCTCTTGGCCTCATTAAGAGGCTGAGTACAGTTCTTGTTTTCATTTATGTTGGCATATGTGTCCCTCAATGATGGGTCCAATGGGCTTTCAAGGGAATGGAATCTTGTGTGAAATGATTCATGTTGTTGTTCTTGATCATCATCATCTAGTCCAGATGCTGATAGTAGTTTTTGGACTAAGAGAAGCCAATCATGTTCCTCTAACTTGGTGTCTAAGGAAGAAGCCCTTGTTAACTCTGCACAAGAATCTTCATCCCATGATAGTGTCCTAGCTACTGATTCTATCGGCGGTGATTTGTCAATTAAATTGGACTTCAGTGACACCAATGATCCTATACATATAGAATAAGTTGCACTCAGAATTAAAAATAATAATAAGAGTTTAATTTTGATACAATAACGCTATCAACCAATCACATACGTGACGTTAAAAACAATTATGATAACATTGAAACATTTATAATGATCTATCTCATTATATATTGTTTTTTTGAAAACTCGGTATCCGGCCTAATGGCCGACTAATTCGAGGGGACCAATCCCACCGTCCACTTCCAGAGGCCCTATTTAAAGCCAGAGTTTGTTTTGCTCAGTATGGACTAGTCCACCGAAATTGGCACCAGAGAGAATCATAATAATGATCTCATTATTATGATTGTTGGTGTAAATATTTTTAACAGTGAAGGTATATGTGACTTCTTGAAATGGAAAGACACTGATAAAGAAAGAGGTAAGGCCTAAGCATTACCCATGTGATCACCCTTCATGCATTCCAAGGACTCATGAGCTGTATTATAATCTTCAAATGGAGATTCCAATACTGAGATTGGACTTGGCCGATCCTGTTTTTCATTTGAAATCTCTAGCACCACAGGCTTTGACTCAATCAATCCATGCTGTAAAAACAAATCAAAGATTTCATTTTTATAAGTTTTTTGGAAATGTGTATTCAGAAACATCCTATTTTTCTGATTACACCGAAAAAACACTAAATGAGATTGTTTACTAATCTGTGATAATAGGAAGTTAAGAGGTAGTGCACTAGCCTTTAGCCCTATGTGCTGACTATGAAAAGTTTTTATGAAGTCAAATAGGTTCTATTAATCGTCAATTAGTACACAACATGTTTATTAAATTTGTTTCGCCATTGCAACACACTCCGGTATAGTTAAGAAATACGGGACACAGATAGTAAAACTCAAGATTTCACAATTAATGACGGTTAGTTGATGCTATCAAATAAGATCTAAATAAAGATTAAACAACAATTAGATTCATTAACCACAAACATAGTTCACAGAAAGGCTAGAAATACTAATACTGCATTTCCATTTGTTTTCTATTTATTTCCTGATAAATTCTTGCATTTGGTGTATAATATGAAGACAATTAGTGAAAACTCAAGCTACATTGAAATCCTTACTGAATATATCTTAATGCTATGATTGTTTCCTATACTCGCATTTGTTTTCAATTTTTTTGTTCATTTTTCATTCCACTCCACACTCTTTTAAAATTTCAAATAGATCCTAAATAGTAATAAATAGTAATCACTAAAAGTAAGAAAGCTTGCATAATGAACTAAAAGAATAATATGTTGGATTTTGCATAACAATTGTAGCTAGATATTACCTCTAGTGTAATCATGTCTTCTTGTCCACAAGAAAATGAATCTGTTGAAGTATTGCATGATAATTCACAGAGAGCTCCAAGAGACTCTTCAAATCCACCAACATTTGAGCTTTGAGACACATTATGTCCAGGTGAATTTACTGATGGAACCGATGTTTCAGTGACAGTGGTTTCAGATTCATGTATAGATTGAAATGAACTAGATTTTTTCTTGGTTGATTTTTTACTCATTGAAAAGAAGAAACTTGCCACTTTCCCTTTAAATGATGATTTCTTACTCTTTGACTTTGCCACCACCGTGGAGTCATGTTCTATGCTAGCATCGATGCCGAGGCCAGGTTCATAGACAGTAGACGATGCAGGAACAGAATTTGCCAATGAAAGATTTTGAGATGAATCATCGGCGCTCGTTTCTTCATTGACAGATTGACTGCAAGAAACAGATCTACTTGGTTCTTCTTGGTGTTTATTATCATTCTCAACCACAGATGTTAGAGATTTCTTTACAAGGGAAAGAGAAAGCATTTCACCTAAGGTAGAGTTTCTCGCTACACACCTTTGTTCTTGATAATCTTTTTCTTTAGCTGTAACTGTATTCCATCTTTCAGAAAGCCGTTTCTTTGCCTCTAAGCACACCGATGACTCGGGAGAACATGTTGCACGACCCATAGATTGCGTAGAATAAGGACTTCCACATACATTGATACAATCCCATGAATGCCTTGGCATTGGTGACATAGCTTCCAAATCATGATATGATTTGTTATATGAGCTATCATCACTAGAATAGCCAGTGGAAAATGCTGAAGAATGTAATAAAATTTTATCCTTTTGATAGCTCCTTAGGCCTTCTTGCATTTGCATTTGCATTCTAATCTCTTTAGCCACTTTTATGGATTCAAGTACATTATCATTTGCATTTCCCTGATAGAAACTTTGAGGTGATGGATTTGTTGGAGAAACTAAAGCCTTAAGTTCATTTGTCCTTCCAGGACTAGGTTTCAATACTACTATTCGAGTAGATTCCGGAGAGTATCCACGATTCATGTTCTCCCATACAGTTGTTTGATCACAATCAGCTGGTTTCTTAACCAATCTATCATTCTTCCTACCCTTTCCGGAAGATTTTTCATTTCCAAACATCTTCAAAGGTTTGATAAGGGTAATGCAGTTTGAATCGTCCGGTGGAGTAGAGGGAAGTTGATAAAGCTTTTGTGAATCCAAAAACCTGACCAAGAGATCATTGTTTGAGCTTAAAATATCCAATGCATCCTCAAATTGCTTCGATTGACGCAACGTCTCATCTGTTGACAGATACTTTGTTTCGATGAATTTCTGATGGACAAGAGCCATCTTCCCCTCATCAAAATCTTCTCTCCACCTTCCTCTCTGAGATTGCAGCCACATTTCATATCCATCTTTGTGACCAATCTGTTCTGTGCTTGGATGATGAACTTCAAGAAGCATTTCCTTATTATCCATCATAAACTTATCTTCCACCTTCCAATGTTTCAATGGCCATCCTAAATGAGCATACATGTCTCGAGAATAATCTTTAGTTTGGCTTCTAATCACAGATAAATTAGGCTCTCCGTTTGAAAGGGTTTCAAGTCCCATTAATTTGGCTACTACATTTGACGGATTGTGCTTGGACTTCATTTCTTTAGACATTTCTCGGTCTATTCTATATGCATCTTGATGATAAGTACTCCATTATTTTTCCAATTGAGATTTTGAATGTGAAGAAGCTGCATGGCAATTAGGTACTACAATTTAGTAATATATGATTATGGGAATAATATAATATCGTAACAATATTTTAACTACAGAAATCACAAAGTACAACTATTAGAGACAGCTTAGAAATAAACAAAAAAATGAAGACAATTCAGAAACCTCCAACTTGGTAGCATAATGGTACTTATGAGACATAAATATACAGATCAGCTAGAGAGAGATGTGGGGGTCTTGTTGTCCTTCCTCTTCCTCTGTCTCTGTCTCTCTGTCTTTGTTTAGTCCTCCATCCTCACTCTCTTTGTAAACAGTTTTCATCAAAGTACCATTGATTTATCTTTCTCTACTAATTTTGGATGGATAGCAGAATTAGGCATTGAAACAAAAACAAGTAGTTGTTACAACTTTATAGGAAAAAAATAATATAATAAAATAGTCAGTCACCTAACCTTTGGCTAAATAATATTTGATAAGCAAAGATAGCATAAATGGTGAGTAAGTCATGATATATAGGAAAAAGAAAACTAATGAAATAATATTTCATTTTTGGAATACATTGACAAAATAAGTTACTTGACTTAATAGCAGGCAACTTGTGACATTTTGTCTAGCTCTTTTCAAATATGAATGATTACCATTAAGATAGTGTCATAAGATAAGGAGATCCTTTTAAAGTAGATCCCTTAAAAGGAGTAAAGACAACAAGAAAGGTATATAAATAAGTAAACAGAAAAAATTAAGTAAAATCTGTTGAGGCCCAACAAATTTTCCTCATTTTGTTAGCTTGACTTGGCAATAATTATTTGTTTGAGCTACCTTTAATGTGACAAGCTACACAATACTTTGGGATCTATTGGTGAGTAAATACAAAAGATTTGTATCATAGGGTAGCCTTTAATCTGGGGAAAGAAAATATTGAATTGGGTCATGTATCGTTTTCTAATTTATGAGTGACGTACAAGTTGCACATGCAATTGAAAGTGACCCTTAAAATAGAACACAATAGCAAGTCTAAATCTCACTTATGATGTTTGGTTTGTTTAATAAGCACTAGTAAAGCCAAATAATTATAATTATAATAATAATCTCTTTAATTAATCATGTGCAACATACCCCACCCTCGTGCATCTTGCCTTCCAACTCCAACATAGAGTAGTTAAGAAGAAAGTAATGAGATTCAAATCTTGAGTAGCATGAAGATCACTCCAAAGGATACCCACAGAAAGAAGAATTTGGGGATAGTTTTGAGTTCAAGTTTGGGGCTTACTTAACGCAAGGATCTTTCACGTTATAGCATTATTCAATCACGAGATAATGCTAAAATTTATAGTTTTTTCTAGTGAATCATCACGGGAAAGTTTATTAGATATGTGAAAATTATACACACACAATCAATTAAAAACATAGATACTTGTGCAACCATTTTTCTTTCAATTGACTTTGTAGATAGAGTCCTTAATAATCCAAATTCGCAGAATATCGTATTCTAAAAACAATATTCTCAGAAATGGCACACTAATATGGACAGGTCATCATGTAAACTATTGTCAAAAAGGCTATCATGTAAACAAAATTAACCAAAAACATGTGATTAAGCACCCCAGAGAATGTTAGACTCTAGAGGAGCATCTCATGCCTTTGCTCTTGGTCATTGATATTGTCACTGTCATCCAGAGAAAATGGCCATCCATTGTCTCTTTGCTTGGACATATGAAGAAATGATGAGTTATATATTTCAACAAAGGCTTCACTTAAATGATAAAGAACTTCTCCTTGATCTCCACCGTTGATCTTGGGTTTGTAATTATCATCAAAATGAAAAAGTGAAGACATATTTTCGCTTTCGGGTAACTGTAAATTTCTAGTAATTGAACTCTGGTAGTTTGAGCGGGAACTGGTTAAGGATAAACACCTAGGTGACAATGAATGCCAGGGTTCCGTATCAGGGTGATGATCGTAGTCACTGGAAACTGTTTTTCTAACCCAATGATGGTAAGGTGGAAGGTATACGCTGTCTTGAACAAATGAAGCATCGTTCTTGCAATTTTCTGAGAATTTAAAGTAGTGTTTATTGTGTGAAAAGGACAATGCTGTGTGATTAAAATTCATGTCCATTTCTTCATCTTCTTTGTGAACATATTCTCCAAAGTGGGATTTTTGATATTTCAATGAACCAGAATCCAATACTGAATTGAAGTCATGTGGTTTGTTGAGTAATTCACCTAATGAATCATTTGATATCTGCTCTTCACTGTGGTCTAAAAATGATAATGCAGGGGCCATATATGGTTTTGCATACTTACAAGTGATAGGCAACTTTATCTCATCTTTTGTGAAGTCAAAATCTCTTTCCATAAGAAGAGGAATTGGTTCTCTCTCGAGTTTCTCCAGCTCTTTGAAATGATCCAATGTGAAGGTTTCATGCTTTTGATCAGTACACAAAAATCTATAACTTGCATCATTCTTGTCTAGGTAAATTGGAGTTACACCAAATTTTCTTTCAGCTTCTGTTCTGAACACAGGTCGAAACTTGTGAGAATCAATTGGAAAGTCAGTGTGTGGAGTAATTGACTCAACTGATCGGAGGAACATTGGAGGCAACAAATGATCACCGAAGGATGAGCTTGGTTCAAGTTCAAGGAGTTTCCTCCTAGGTATTGGATGGAGTTCTGTACGTTGAAAATCTAACTCTTGAGAATCAAGCAAACTATATTCGGTAGCATTTTCTACTTCGTTAAATATAGGTCCAAGAGTTATGTCATTTTTTACAGAGGCACTGAAATTTGGAGTTCCACTCAGTTTGCACTCAGGTGCTGTTATACTGTACAGAGGTTGAAAGTTCTGAGAGTAATAGGTTGGAAACTCAGCATATGGAGTAATTCTGTTACCTGATTCGAGAAACATAGGAGACAACATCTGATCATTGAAGTATGACCCTGGTTCAAGTTCAAGAGGCTTCCTCTTAGGTATCAGATGGAGTTCTGTACATTGAAAATCTAAGTCTCGAGAATCAAGTAAACTATATTTGGTAGTATTTTCTACGTCGTTAAACAAAGTTCCAGGAGTTATCTCAATGTCACCCTTGCCAGAGGTACCAAGTCTTGGAGTTCCACTCTGTTTGCACTTAGGTGCTGTTATACTGTACCGAGGTTGAAAGTTTCGAGAATGATAGGTTGAAAACTCATCATGTGGAGTAGTTCTCTCACCCCATTCTAGAAACATAGGAGAGAACTTCTGATCATTGAAGTATGAGCCTGATTCAAGTTCAAGAAGTTTCCTCTTAGGTATCAGATAGTGCTCCTTAAATTGAACATCTGACTCTAGAGGACCCGGTAAATCATATCTGGTAGGCTTCTCTATTTTTCCTGGATATGGATCCCCATATTTCTGAGCAGAAAATCACTTTGGTCAAGGAAGGAAACTAATTGGAAGAATTTATAGCATTACAAAATGGCTGCTAAAATAACATACATTTTTTACAGTGCTGTCAGTGCTCATTGGGAACAGCCGACTAAGGAGAACATGAACAATATCAAGCCTGAAAAATCCCAAATTTGTTCAAAATGGCAAGGACATAAACATTAAATATCATACGAAAAATTTGTCTAACCCTTTTGAACATGGTTTCTCTGCATCAGGAAATAAGGTATCTGCAACACACTGTCGTAGTTTCTGTCGCTTTCTAGAGAAGATATCTCCATCGTCATACTGGTTTCCTGAAGTACCACAGAGAAAATTGTTCAAACAAGATATATCAAGACATTCTCAAATATAATCTCACTAAATGAGACGCTTAATACACATTTTCCCTAAAATTTTGAATTTAACATGAGAAGATTAATTAACAAATGAGTGATGCCCAGTCAAAGATTGGCACTGAAGACCCAGTAACATAAACAATTGATGTTCTAACTTTTCTACACATTGTTTTCCCCTAGTACACAGCAGTCAACAATAAAAAGAAAATCAAACCTTCATTTGAAAATCCCTGAGGTTTGATGGTGTCCGCACATCCTTGAGATTTTTTCAGCATGCTGCTCATAGAGTACATGTCTGCATACACCAGGAGGAAAGAGATCATTTGGTACTAGATCATTATTGTTTAGCAGGAAACTAAAAACTGAAATTGTTAGATGTTTATATTGGGCTTAGGTCATCCTTACAAAACTGGCTTGTATGGTGAGTGTTGCCCAAGCTATATAAATACCACACAAGCCATATCCACCTCTTAACACCCAACACAATGAAGGTGTTGGAGGATGCAATGAAGGCAACCCAAATGCCGCAATTATGCAGGAGGGGTGGACCACAATGAAGGCAGAATTTCCAACAGAAATTATGGAGGGATGGAACAGTTTCCAATATATCATATAATACACCTACTAGATCACATGACTTACGTCTTCCTAATTCAACTGAAAGACTAGTAAGCTTTGCATTTAAATTTATGACACAAGCATGTGTTGATTAGAAAAACAGAAAAAGGCTACACAATGCAAGTAGTAAATAGAAGAAGACATTGATAGTTTAAGACAGAAACAAAGTCACAAAGGAACATTATGAGTATCACATTTCCTATGTATTTGTATCGTGAAACTTAGTGATGAGAAGTATCAGTTTATCTCTGTGGATAGTGTAGTATAAAATTCTCTTCTAATACATACCTGACCTATTCCAAGCTCCAACAGAAGGTGAAAGAAATGAATCCATCTTAAAAGTTGACACATCCTGATTGATCCTTGAAGAGTTGCATCCCGTAGTGCCAACCATAACATCATCAACCCTCTCTGCATAACATAAGAGATACCCCATTTAAGTGACTGTTTCAATACACCTATACTTTGTGTTCCTTATTTTAATTAGTCTATGTCATCATCATAAATTCTTTAAGTGCAAGCATGTATCAAACAAATTTTTAACTTATCATTAAGCTAACACGCTGACATGTAACGTAAGCACTTATTATGACAAGTGTTTGTGCTATAAACTGCAAATAAGCCGTTTATCCAAAGAGGCCCATGTCCATAAGATGTTTTCAGTTTATTTCTATAAGTTCTCGAGTATAGCTTATTGAATACAACTTATACCTTATAGGAAAACAAATTGACTTTATTTTTATCTTCTGTTAAAAAAATAGCTTATACAAAAGTACTTAAGTGATAAACATTTAATTAAATTGTTTATTCAAACAGATACATAATTGAAGTTAAACCAACCTTTGGAACAGTCACCAGATTCAGGCTTCTTCGACGACAAGGAATCATCCTTTTTGACTTGATCTGAAGAAAATCTGAGACTTGCATCCTTCTTCAATTTCTTAAAGAAAGCATACTCAGAAGTTTTCGGATCACCTAAATTCGAAAACACACCTCAAATTCTTAACATAAACAAAACAAAATTCAGTTTAATTAACTCTAATTGTAACACTCGTTATGAAATAATGAGAATTAGAATCTTACAGGTTGTAACATTTTCTGTTTGCAATGGAAGTTGAGAATGATCTGATTCTTCCAATCTGGAAATTGGTTTTTCATGATCGGTAATGAACTTAGCCTTTTTGTGGCGAAGATAAGATGGATCGTTAGGGTTAATTCGGGAAATTCCCTTTTTCTTCATTGAAATGCGGTTTCAGTCTAAGGGAACGAATGAAGGAATCGATCGTTACATGGTTGAGTGGTGGCCATTGCCGGTGTCGACACACAACAACATTTCGCGCCAAGCTTCATCTATCGATTGTCTTTTTATTTTCTTTTTTAAAAACAAAAATATTTTATTTGGTTGGATTTATTTTTCTTTTTCAAAAGACAATTCCGACTTATACTCTATAATTTCAGAAATATATTTGTCAATTTTTTATTTTGAACTAGGAAAATGTTAATCAGTAGTGAAATATTATTATTATTATTTAATAAATTAAATGGAATATTAATTTATTTTTTGTCTTTTGTTTAAGATATATAATAGGTGAAGCTTAAAAAAAAAAAACTATAAAGAGATGACTTTAGTTATTCCTATCATAAATACTTATATGAGTACAAATCTATATAATCTTTGATAGATACACTTATCAGAAACAAAAATAAATAAATAAATAAATAAAGAGAAAAATGGTGTAGATGCTCACGAGTGCCAATAGGATACTAATCCAACAACATGAAGATGGTTATTTAGCTATGTTCACAATAGACTTCTCAAATGCGTTCAATATGATTGATAGGTCGGCATTGTTACAAGAAGTGGGAGTGAGATGCCCATCCATTTCATTGTGGGTGGAATTTCTTTATGGTCAGGCAACAATGTTGTACTTTGAAGATGAACATATTATGGCAGCTGCTTAGAATGCAACAAGGTGACCCATTGAGACCAGTCATTTTTGCTCTTATGCTACACCCTCTTGGAAAATAAAAATTAGGTGTACAACCTAAAAATTCTTGGATTAGATATATATTATCTTTAATTTCTCTTCATTATTCATATTTTATATCCTCATTCATAAGATCAGAGACAACTACAACCTTCTTCTTCATGTTTGGTATTTTGATGATGAGCGTTGTTGAGTTAATGCATATTCTTTCTAAGTTAAGAGATTAAAAAAGTGAGCTTCTACTTCAGTCATGCATGGATATCGCCAAACTTTTGTTTTTTCAGTCTCAAGACGTGCCAACTGCCAACAAATTAATATGGAGGAGACAACTGTTTTGTTTGATAAAGAGTTGAGAGTAGCGGTTGAAAACATCATGCTTGGGGAAGGTCCGTTCTTTGGAGACTTTCAATGGAGGTTTGCTTCTTTACCCATTAAGTTTTTTTTTTTTTTTTTTTTTTTGGGGGGGGGGGGGGGGGGGGGGGGGGGGTATTCAGTAGTAGAGGCCACCTCATATGCCTTTGTGGCTTTCAAGGCTCAATCTTTGATTTTGCAAGATCGATATATTGTGGGATAGCGGAGTTTGTGGTAAAGACTTGGACAACGTATGTCCCTGGTTGAGTATTGCACCATCCTTAGATACCGTCTCATGATTCTTAAGGATGAGGTTTGTCCTGTGTGTCGTAAAGCGTGCATTGACACTTTTAGGGAGCAAGCAACTCATTGTATGGAGCTCCCATGCTGCAAATACAAGCATGACCTGGTCAAAGATGTGCTCTTTGATTATTATTTTTGGGCGTGCAAGAATTTTTGTGAAGAAAGAGGCCCATGAGAAGGAAAATCGACACTTCGTCCAGCAGATATTCTAGTGTATGGATGAGTCGGTGGGAAACATGTTTGTGTTGATTTGATTGGAGTTTCCCCGCTAGTACGAGTGGGGGTCGGGGATTTTACCGTGAGATGGGCATGCCTTAAAGTTAATTCAAACAAAATGGCCAAAAATATCGAATGCAAACAGTATTAAAACATGTTGATTTCATATTTTCTCATATTTAGAAATATAAAATTTTGACATTTAATTATGCAATTACCTGATATATATATATATATATATATATATATATATATATATATATATATATATATATATATATATATATATATATATATATATATATATATATGGGTTTTGCTAATGCACACCCACTATTTTTCATGAAGGTGTGCATTAGCGACATACACCTTAAGGTTTATTTAACTACTTTTTAGTTATCAGTTGCTAATGCACACCTTCTAAAAAATAAGTGGGCGTGCGATAGCAAAGGCCTATAGGAGTTGCTAACTTACACCCACCTATATCTTAGAAGGAGTGTTTTAGTAAGATGCACCTCAAGGTGTATTTAACAAATTTTTAGTTATAACTTGCTAAAACACTCATTCTAAAAAATAATCGGGTGTACGTTAGCAAAACCATATATATATATATATATATATATATATATATATATTCTAATTTTCTCAATGGATAGCATGCCTAAATGTGTTTTAAACTTTGGAAATAACCTTGCACAATGAATAGCCACCTATGAAGCTCGTCTACGTGACATAATACGATATTGATATGGCGATATCATTTTTTTTTTTAAATTTCCGATAAGATATACGGACACGATCCATTATTTAAAAATTAAATATATAAATGTACAGTATATAACATAACTAAAGTTGATAATGATAATGTTCCGACGTGTAACTTAGGGGGTGTGTATTTAGTAATGGTGAGTAATATAATGATTGTGTTTAGGCTAATTTTTTTAGTGTGTCTAAAAATACTTTTGGGGGTTGTATTTATAGGCATATAGAGGAGGTATGTAACTCTCCACGATTCCATGATTTCCTTCATGCAGTAAGTCCGCAACTGGCGCGTAGTGGAGGGAAAGGCGTTGGCGCCAAGTTTCCTCCGATCGTGCTATCGGCTTATTTTTCACATGGTGATTAAGGATCCGTTGCGTATTGGGCTTGGATAGGCAAAGTTGGGCTCGGGCGAGCTGGATCGGGTCAGGCGAACCGCATAGTACAGGTATTGGGCTGTCAGCAATAATGGATTTGCAGTATAATTGGGTCTGGGCGAACTGGACCGGTACAGATAATAAATTTACATTCAAATTACTCAAAATAAGCAAACAAATGACAATTATATATCTTAAGTTAAATACTATCTAAAAATGACATAGTTGATTATTCATAAAGAACATCATATTTTAATATTCACTACTTAAGAGGAAGTACAAGTTGTATCAGTCTCATCTTCTCCGTTTTCATCATCAAATAATATTAATTGTCTGATACTTATCAGAGAAGTATCTGACACATATCAACCATTTTCTTTAAAAAATAATATTAATTGACCAATGTTTCTTCGATAAGAGTATCAAACAAGTATCAATATCGAATACACGTCGGACACGATCCTTGAACATTTTTAGAATATCCGCACTAAGTTGACTGTGAATTTTTTCTGTAGTAAAAGGAATGAGTTGTAAGTAGTGACAACATTATCCAAAGGAACGGGATATGGTGCACAAGTGTCACCCTCCTATTTGAGGAAACGATTGACACTAAAGTTTTTGAGGATGAGATAATTCTCCTCCAAAATAAACAACCAAACTAACACACTTCACTCACTCAAACCCTCTCAGATTTCAATCTAATCTTTTCCTTTTTTCAACTTTAAGATTACACCAAAACAAAGAAACACACACAAAGAGATACAACAATAGTTATGGCTAGCAGCAGCATGGCATCAGCAGCTTGTGGTTTTATGTTGTCACTTAATGTTGCTGCCACCACACCCTCATCATCTTCCAGGAGTACCATGTTGATGTTTCCTATTAAATCCAACAATATTGGTTCTTCTTCTAGACTTGTTGTCAGGGCATCCGAGGAGCCTGCCGCCGCCGCTGCACCTGCTACTGCTAGTACTGCTGCTCCTCCCGCAGGTGAACCCGCTCCTAAACCCAAGCCACCACCAATTGGTCCCAAGAGAGGTGCTAAGGTGAGTTTCTTGCCCTTAGGGACTAGTGATATATTCGTTACATGCACACCTATTGCGCACATTTTAAGGTAGACGATATAGAATTAAAATATTTAGAAATTTGTTATAAAATATTGTTAAGATATAAGTCGAATTGTTGAAATTTGAATCACATTAATCACATCAACATGAACGGAGAAGCGAAGAATATACTATGTAGATTCATAGATGATAGACTAATCATCAATTCGACTATGTGGACCGGCTATAGCAAAATTTAGTTTCAACACTAACTATAGTCAGTGTACAAAGTCGAATTGATGATTAGTCTCGTAGTTTAAACTAATTATGAAGAACCTAAGTTCATGGACTGAGGGTGAATATTGTATTGAACTAGCTCTCTAGCAAGAAGTTTAGCTTATGATTTTTGTTTTCACTCAACAGGTGAAGATTCTTAGGAAGGAGTCCTACTGGTACAAAGGAACTGGTGCCGTTGTTGCTGTTGATCAAGTTAGTGTCCTCGATCAAACTCATTTTCGAGCAAACCCTTTCAATTTTGTCCCGTAATCCATTGGTAACTAAGATCTTGTTTCATTGATTTGTTTTTGTTGTGCAGGACCCCAATACTCGCTACCCTGTCGTGGTTCGATTCCAAAAAGTGAACTATGCAAATGTATCAACAAATAACTATGCTTTGGATGAGATTGAAGAAGTAGTGGAATGAGACCAATTTAATTGTAATTCCAACTCTTGTAATGCTATTGAAGTTACTAGCCTAAGGTTTTTTTCATGTCATCATAAAAAATTTGTATCATATTCTCTCTGTTATCTATGTACCTCTTCATCTCTAGAAACTACATTCAATGTGCAGTTGCTCATAATTTTGATGTTCTCTTAATTCTTATTCTATTAAAATTAGGCATGTTAGTGTAATACTACTAATTAGGCATGCTAGTATTAGTAATTTCCAAAATAGTGGAATCATATAATACACATTGGATGACTCGAGATCACCCATATATCGTATAATCGATGACTGAAAAACTCGACACAGCAGGTAGATGTTGTTTATCTCATGTTTTTGGGTTCCAATGGTTATATATCACTTCATGTATTTGGTTAAAATGTGTTGTTTCATGATTATAAAGTGAATAAACACAACTACATATATGGATATATCCTTGATGAAAGCTTATGTTTCATATATGAAGTGATGTCTTTTGCTCTATAAATAGCACAACATACACACTGGAAAAAAACACAAAATTTGATTAATATAATCACCATTTCCTCTCTTATTTTCATACTCTAAACTATCATTCTTTTAACTCTAGTGCATGAGAGCAAATGAAAGAAATACTTTTCTATAAAATGCTATTGAAAGATAGACTTGAAGAGATTGTACAATTCTCTTCAAAGTTTTCAAAAACATCATGAAAGGGATTCATTAGTATTTCTATTTGCATCCAACAATTATAGATTGGTGTGTGCGAATCAATTCATTGTCGTAATCATCTTCATCCTAGTTTTTGCAGCATCACCGCAACTCAAGTTCTAACAATTATGGAACATTTTTCAATATCCAATACTCCAATATTTTTCAAGAGTCAACTTTCTCTCTTTTTTCTTACCTTGCAATTTTTGTGTGGATCATATATATTCTAAGCACAATTTGACTTGGAGTGTAACCAGGAGATTAATGAAGATGAAAATTGAAGAACATACAACTAGGATCAGTAAAACTGCCAGAAGAAATCTTCGGTCGACAGAATAATGTTTCTCAAGCTTAAAAGTAAAGTTTATGCATAATTATAATGTGCTTGGACATGAGTAAAGAAGATTAATATGGAAAGTAGATCAACTAGCTGGAGCTAATCAGGATTGATAAGAAGAGGAGTTGGCTAGAAATTCATTTTTTTTACGAAGTTTATGCCACGACGATCTATAATGGAAGTGCAGATCAGAAAGAAAAATGCAAAAAAAATAAAAATAAATAAACTATAGACTAAACCATTAAAAGAGAATTTGTCCTAAACTAAATATATATGATTTATCAAGTACATTTCAATTCATCAGAAGACTAAGGCCAAAAATTATAGAGACCAAAGTATGAAAGTTTGATAGAATATCTAGGGCTGAACTTGTTGTTTTGGAGGGAGGAGTATATGAGAGATTAAGCTTCCGAAGAAGAAAAAAAAACATGTTCTAAACTCTACCATCGAAGCCATCTAATAGACCAGTCCACATTCCCTTCACTGGCGGTAATTGTGCAACAAAAGCATTCCAAGGAGGATAACCGACGCCGCTGCCACGAACTCGACCATCCAAGCGTAGAGATAAATACCTGTATAGTGAAAGTGTTGGAACAGCAACCTGGTTCAAAAGAAAACACAAAAAATGCAAACAAAGAATACACAAGATTTTATCACAGAGTTCGCCCAATTGTGATTTGTGCCTTCGTCTCTGACAACAGAGTGACTGTCGTGATTTTCTATTATTCAAACATAGGGTTACAGATTATAACTTATGTTTAAAACTTTAAATACTATAACTTCTTTATATAATTTTCAACACCAACATGGATAGTACTTACACCGGAGATTCAGGGGATACACCTGCCAACTTCTTTTGTTCATCTAGCCACCTATTAACAAGATAAAAAATATATATGAATGAAAACAATTGGAAAAAAAAATTAAATTAAATTTGTGTCGTCATAGACATACTCGGACCACTCGGTGATGATAACTGGAGCCAGCTGCCATAGTCTCTTCCTTCTAGTGGCAAGTTGCTTTGCCTCATCGGTCTCAGTCTCGGTCTCCTCAAACTCTAAAATAGGCGTGTTTCCATCCGTTACTAAGGGAACTACAAGCACTCCTCTATCCAAAAGACTTTCAGTGAAAGGTTCACTTCGCTTAAAAGACTCAGTTATGAAGGATGCCGGGCCAGCACAGATTACTAGTCGAGCAATTCCTCTTAATGAGTTAACAGGAATGATCTTATTCTCTGTCACACGGAGTTTAAGATTTGACAAAAATTCCTCTCGAGAGAGCCGAGCCTCTTGTGCATTCTTGGCTTTGTTATCTCTTAAGTACAAGAAAGCAAACAAAGATACCGCTCCAATGTCGATGCCAAGGCCTTTGAGAATTTCAGGAACTTGGGATGCTCTTGATGGATTTGTCAGTGCACCAATTAGTTGTGATGTTGCTATGAGTGTTCCAAGAGAAGCACTTGCGATAAAAGCGATGTAAAAGAACATCCTAAGAGACCGAAAAGGAGATAGAACCTCGCTCCTTATCTTCGCTGTAGAGCTGAAAAACAAATATGATTAATAACTGGTTGATTAAGCATCAATGCAGGTAAATAGAACTTGATGAAAGAAGCATTGCATAAAGACAAGAAAGCATAAGAAAAGAAACTCAAGTGAATTCTGCATTCATTTGATGTGAAAGGTTTTCTGCAGACAAAAAGATTCATGAGATGATGCACCTCAAGTCCTCACGGTGAACAAAGATGATTATTTTTTATCTTTCATTTTGTAATGTGACTTATAAAATTTCACTCAAATTCTAAACAATGTGTTAACAGTCCCACATTGGATTCGATAAGGCATGAAAATGAGTTTACAAGTGGGAGATATCCCTCACTCTACAAACCAGTTTTGCAGGGTCGAATTAGGTCAAATCCAAACTTTAAGATGATATAAAATTATATCCAATATCCATTGACACTTTCTATGGGGGGCCACTTTGGTCACATTCAAAATGTACAATCCTCGGTGTGAGGGTGTGTGTTAAGAGTCTCATATTAGACGAGATAATGCCTAAAAATGACTTAATAAGTGGCAAAGTACAATGTTGTCCATAGAAACAAGATGATATACACTTCTTTGATCCTGTTAAGGAATCTCACATCGGTTGCGAGATGACCTGAATGTGTGTTTATAAAATGGTGGCAATTCTCACCTTACAAGCCGATTTTCTAAGAATGAGTTAGGCCCAAATATCCAATCTTTAAGAGATCCTAATCTTATTCTCAGGCATGTGGAGTGAAGTAAGTAAAAGTTTGAACTTTACAACTAAAATTTATTGTGGCTATTAAATTGAAATGCCACTCTAAACATCAATTCTCATGATTAGTTCATAGATTTTTCTTATTTGTGTTATGCAACATAGTTCAAATTATAATCCCTACAAGCATATTATTAAAATTAAATACTTAAATGTAACAAACCAACATTCTAAAATCATATCATAATAACCATAAAACAAAAAATAAAGTGGGAGGAAAGAAAAGGGTAGTACCTAATTTGAGAAGGTTTATTGGAAGCAGAACAAAGAATAGTGAGAAAAGAAGATCTTTTATGAGAATAGAAGAGAGTATGAGCATAGCTGACACGTGAGGTACTGAACACAAAATTAGTACGATGATGATGATGATGATTATGGATAAGATATGATTGTGGTGTTGGAAAAGTGAGGAATAAAGTGGTGGAGTTAGCAGAACCGAATGGTGCTAGTGCCATGGTTCGGTTCATAAGCAAATGTTTTAGCACTTTGCCATGTGCAAGAAGAGTGAAACTCAACTAACTGATGATCCTGAGGTCACATACATATCTATCTCCTTATTTGGATGATTTTGGTGTTGCCACGCTTTATCTCCAACTACAATTCAATAGACTTGATTTGAAATCTATTTATTTATATTATTATTTTGATTTAAATATGAAAATAGTACCCTTTTTTTACAAAATATAATGAAAAATTGATCAAAGAAAATTAATTTATTTGGTTAAAAATTTGGACTAAATACATTAATTTTGGTTGATCAAGTTTTTCTTATATTTTGGGACAGAGAAAGTATTAATAAGAGTTTTGGTTTTATTCTTTATAAAAATATTTCTTGTTGGTTATAGTCATTATAAAGCTCCATTTAGATTGATTTGTTTTTTAATTTATATAAAAAAATATATGCAAATAAATAAGTTTTTATGTATTATTATAAGTTTTTCATGATAGTTTATGAAAAAATTTGTTATAAAAATACAATTTTTATTAGTGAAAATTTATAAATTAACATAAAATTTTATTTATTTGTATAAGTTCAAAAATAAACCAAAATCCACAAAAGTCATAAATATATAACATTTTATCTTATAAAAAAATAAATAACATTTTTATTATGTTTTATTTTAGTTCTCATAAGGTTTATGTTAAAATTGGCATTTGTAATACTTATTTTAGTCCTTATTTTAATGGACTAAAATTAAATGTTTTACGTATTATAAACACCAAGACCAATATTAATCAATTTTGTAAGGACCAAAACAAAATAATAAGGCCAAAAGAAAAATGTTATATATTTGCAAGGATTAAAATTAAAAGTTTATTTTTATAAAGACTAAAATTAAAACAAAATAGTTTATTTTTTATTACCCCAAAAGAAACGTAGTACAAAATCAACCATTTCTACAAAGGGAAATCGTAAAGAGCTCTAGCTACCGGCTTGCTGCCCTTGGCTTCTAGCCAATTGTTTGATCTTCTTCCTTTGACTTTTACTAACAACGGGAGTGAAAGGCTTCTCCCCTTTTTTCATATCAGCCCAAACTTGTTTAATCAGTTGAAGATTTGCTCTGACCACCTCGTCAAAGTCTTCATCCGGCAAGATCCCCACCTGTTGCGTTGTGTCGGGTAAATGTCAGCTGGAGTCAGTACTCGGCATTACATGCGTAGCAGGAGTCATAGCATCTGACAAAACAATAATTTATCATTCTAATGTGTGCACAGCTAACACATCATGCTGTTTCTCTGTCATAATACGCACTGCAGTAACATTCTCTTCAGTCGCATACTGCTCCCCTGCAACACCATTAGGTGCGGAATGCACCTCCGGACCGGGTAGAAGACATCACTGGCGGATCACTCGCAGCGTGCAACAATTTCAATCGGTTTTATAGTCTACCCAACACTCAGTACTAATTGTAAGTTTTTACGGACAAAACTAATTGTATCTTTATAACTATTTTTTCATAAACTATCTTGACAAACTTATATTAATATATGAAAACTTATTTATTTACATACATTATTTTATATAAACTAAAAAAATAATTCAAATGGACCTTGTATATCTTACTTGTTATTTAATATATGTAAACTAAGGTTTGTAATCTTGAAATTTTGAAGTCTATTTATCATATTCTATTCTACATTATTTTTTATTATTATATTTTTAACTAAGTTTTAATCATTTTAGCTTAATGATAGTTTTGGCTCTCTAATTATCTCACTCGTGAAATTTGTTCTCTTATTTTAAAATGCTTTGATTTTGTTGTTTTTTAGGGCCCGTTTAATGTTGTCTATTGATATTGCCATTATTTTTTTATTTTTTTTGGTACAACCATTAATTATAATATAAGATTTTTGAAGGATTTTTTCAAGGATATAATAATATAAGATTAATCAACTAAATTGAATTTGTACATATTTATAAAATTATTATCTGACTATTGCAGATGGTCTGGCACTATGGCACAGTGGCACACCATTTATAAGATCAATAGCACAAATTATGTGAGAAAAAAAATGTGTCAGAAATAATAAGGAAATTGAAAAGTTTTTTAAGTTACTATTTACTATAATATCAAAAACCACTTCTTTGTTATACGAAAAGAAAAGTCATGATTTTATTTTTCTGAATAAATGAAATTTATTATTTAGCCTTCAGTTTTTAGAAAATATAATACAGCATTAAGTATTTTTAGTAGCACAATTCACAATTATGCTTGATAGTATATATATAGTCTAAGAGTCATTTCAACCAAATGATGCAGGTGTTGATCAGTCCCAAAAAAATAAATCTTTATACCACTGATTGTGTATAAATCTTTACCCATATCCTTGAAGTAAAAACCTCTCATGTCTGTGTTTAAAAGTTAGCATGCTACATCATAAATGCCAAAATCTCAACCAAAAGGATTCAATCTTTTGCACTTGCATGCAACACTTAAGACATTATATAATAGTCCTATCACTCAAATCCTCCAAAGCAACAACAAAAATAAACATGAAGATGATGAAAGGAAACTCAAGCAAATATATTTTTGCACTAGTATTCATTTTGGTTCTTACCTTTCCAACTCTTTTGAGTGCTTCAAGTTCTTATGCAACAAAAGATCATTTATTCCCTGAATTCATAAAGTGGCATGTATTTGTTGTCAATTCATTGAGCTACAGCCAAAGCTTGTTCACACATTGCAAATCATCAGATGATGATCTTGGCATCCATAACCTATCTCCAGGTTCCAATATAACTTGGAGTTTTAGGACAGATTTCTTCCACTCAACAAAGTTTTGGTGCTATGTGACTAAAGACGGCGCTTCTCTTAATTTCGATGCTTTCTGGTATGATGCTCGTCTTTTTGACAAGTGTGATTGGAAAAATTGCATTTGGGTTGCTAAAGATGATGGAGTTTACCTGAAAGATTTGAGTGGAAGAGTTGATGAGTTGGTTTATAAGTGGGATATTGGAAACTAAAAGTGCTGGTATTTTTAATTTTTAATGATTTTTCAATAAATCATATCATAGGAAAGTTTGTGTTGATTCAATTTAGATAGATTAGATTTTAAGGATTGGTTATGTTTGCTTGGCTTTCATGAAGTTTAATTGATTTGTAGTTATGGTTTGGTTTTATTCTTGTTAATCTTCTGTTACATTATTGCAATTATGTGACACTGGTCTCTGCTCATTATCCACCAATGAAGTTAGAGATGAGATCTCAAAACGATCGTTAAGATTAATAAAGAAACTTTTTCTCACCCCTCAAAATCGCTATATCCAAGATAAACACAATTTTTGCGTCGTCTGAGAGTACATTTTAGAACAAAATATATTGTCCGGAAGTATACTTATAGGTTAATGCTTGCAGAATGCAAGGAGCTTGGGTGAAATTTAGGAAGAAATGAAAAAAGAAAATATGATATTATTAAGATTTAAGAGTTGTTTACTGGTTTTTACAAGTAAAAAGATCATAAACCAGAATGGTGCTTAGATCTAAAAGAGTACTACATTCATAAGAAAGTATGAATCCTAAAACATGTCATTATGCAACAAATAATAGAAGAATTATGTATTCATAAATTTCATTTGCCAATTGTAGTTTTAGGTAATTAGTTCTTATAGTGCTATTTCAAGAGCATTCAATTGACCAATTGAAGAATCATTACATAATGAACAAGAAAAATATAAATATATAGTCTTCCAGGTATAAAAGTTGCTTAATTCAGTTATATAAGCCCTCCGACTACAGGTTTATTATGGTCTGAACTCAGAGTGCTAAGTTTCCACCAACATGTGCCACAAATCAGTAACCAGATCAGATTCCCTCTAGGATGAGGGTAATATTGACAAGGTCTTAGCTCTCCTTATTTTTAGCAACAGCTTCTGATAGCAGTGTTTCAAGTTCTCCTTTCCTGTACAGCTTAAGTGTATCTGCACAAATAAAACAATGTGGGAAACAAAAGGAGAATACAAACGAAATTTCACATTGCTAAGATTTTTATCGAACTGCATAATGCTATCTTTCTGAAATTGCTAGAAATCCAAACAGAAATGATAACTGATAACATGGCGCAATATTAATGCAATTCTACAAGCATGTTTTCCAGACAAAAGCGGATTTAAATCTATGAAACACGGACACTCATCAGATTAGGCGTGTCTTGGTATCGAACACGCGTCAGTGTCGGACACCAACACGACACTTATTACATTGAATTGTGTTATTTTCTCAAATTACAATTGGTGTCGACGTGTCAGTGTCCGTGCTTCATAGATTTAAATGGTTAACTGGAAGCCGTGAGACAAATTGTTTAATTAGCACTGCTCAAATCCAAATTCATATATTCAAACAATTTACATTTACTGTCATATATATTTTGAAGTAAAAGCAGAAGAATGTAAAAAAGAATAATGTTTTAATCACTGGGGAAAAAATTAATATTTTGGGCAGTTGAGACATCCCACTCAGTTAAATAATCAATAATACAACAAGAGCACAAGGAAAATATACCTGTACAGCCACCGATGTGATTGCCACCTGCAATGAAGAAAACTTTAGGGTCTGAAATAAACTGTTCTATTCAAAAGATAAAGTTAAATTCAGGGTAACAGACTTTTTGTTTTGGAATATTAATCCACATTTCAAGGCATGGAAAGAATTGAAATAGCATATCAGGATTTGACTATAAGAACTTTCCGTGATTGTGAATGGTAAGAGTGGCATAATTTTTAAGTTGGAGTTTCTAAAGTTACATTCTTTACGGAAAGGACTTTGGAGTTAGATGGAAAAAACTAGTATCAGACTGCCTCTCAACCTGTGTGCAAATAATAGAAATCACCCGGTGTGCTTGTAGATTGTTCCACCCTAGAAATGAAGGGGGATTCAGTCTGGGAAATGTAGAGTCTAAAAATATTGCCTTGGCAATCAAGACATTAAGTGTCTGCGGCATATTCTCCTAGATGGACTACTCCTTTGGATCTTTGATTTCAATTACCTTCAGTGCGACACTCAATTACCTTCAGTGCAACACTTACATCAAACTCTTGCAGGAAACTTTGGGCTGGAAGTGATTCCTCAAAGGATTATCCTTAGGGTTCCCTAGAAAACTGGTAATTTCACTTTGTTAAGAACTTGAACAGTTCCTCCTTAACCAACCCACTAGGAAATGTACTGGGTTCGAATCCAACCCTGAGAACACAACTATTAAAACTTTTGCGGGAGAGTTTTGCCCCCCATTGAAATTCTATCCGGCTCAAGGGATTAGTCAGTGCAGTTGCGCATGTAGGATAACTAATTTACACACAAAAAAACCATTGGGAAAGACATGGTTATTTCAAGGGAGTCTCCAACTCAGACTTGCAGAGAGAATGGTGATAGAAACCAACTGATATAGAATAAGGAAATAGGGAAAGTTCCTTTGGTTACAAGAATGATACCACAGAACTACGAGGGCCTGCATCTCCCTAATGCCAAAATGGCCCCTTTCCAGTCAAATTCCAAGATACCCTCTTTCCCAATCATCCCTACTATTTATATGCAACACTTATGTGACAGTTATTTTCTATAAAAACTGCCTATTCTTATCTAACTACAGTTTCATGACAGTTATTTTCTATAAAAACTTCCAACTACTGATGAAAACTACTTACTAATAATTACTAACAAGGCCCATTATTATTGATATCCTAATTAAGGTCCATATCTAACAAATGGCAGCCACATTATTAGTTTTTCTCTTTACTTCTCACCCCTTCTGCGGTAGTTACTCTATCACCGACTATGCTTGTGGATAGTTGCAAACCTAGAAATGGAGGGGGTTTCAGTCTGGGAAATTTGGTGTCTAAAAATATTGCCACGGAAAGTGGCTATGGCATTCTCCTAGATGGACCACTCTTTTGGATCTCTGATTTCTATTACCTTGAGTGCAACACCTGTATCAAACAAACTCTTGGAGAATACTTGGGGATGCAAATGACTCCTCAACGGCTTTTTCTTAGTTCTCCCTCACAAACTGGGAATTCCACTATTTAGTAAAAACTTGATATTTAAGATGCTTAAAGAGTGCCTCAGGGGCATTCGTTAGCATTTTCCTTAGTCTTTCTCTTAACTTCTCACCCCCTAAGGTTGTTGTTCTTTCATTTGTGTTTTCTTTTTCTATTGAAAAGTTAGCAAATATTTTCAGCTGAGCTTATAATATCCTTCTCTCTCCCTTTCTTACTTTTCTGACCCAAAAACACAGACTTTTGGTTTCATAAATCACTAGATATTAAGTATATTCACCATACCTTCAACCCATAAGTGCTCATTATATATCCCTATATATTGTATAATTTCAATTTATTTACCTACCTTATATAATTTCTTAAGCTGAACATACACAGAAGTCTGTACAAGATTTTTTCATATCTAGGTTATGATAACCTAATCAGTAATCAGCATGACTCAAATATACAAGCCATATGATAAGCAGTTATGCTATATGCGCCTAATGCCGAATCCTAGGGTTTAAATTAGGATTGATATATTTCACAAAAGGAACAAAATACTATGACATTCTAAATTAAATTTCCCTCATTTCTTCTCTACTTCCCCAAAACAATTGGAATCACTAACAAGAAATTTTTAAGGGTTAAATATGTTTTTAGTCGCTACAAAATATTATGAGCTTTCAACTTTAGTCCCTCAAAATAATTTATCCACTAAAGCCCCTATTTGCATTTTATATGGACTGTTATGAGGACTAAACCAACTGCAGTATTATGGAGATTAAAATTTAATAGGGACTAAACTTGAAAGAATGTGATTTTGTAAGTACGTGTGTATGTTTGGTTTCAATTTTGGAGTTGCCAGAATTGATTCTAGACGTGTAGAATTGATTCTGACTTGTTTGGTTTCTGAAAAATAGAATTGATTCTACTTGAAGCTAGAAACCGTAGCTTTCGATTTTAGAATTGATTTTTACACTCAATTTTTTTGTTTAGCTCACTTTTTCATTAATATATACAAACATAAATCAATTTAGGTCAGAATCAATTCTGTCAAAATCAATCTTCCTCACCGCAGAACCAAACATACATATTTAACCCTATTTTAAAACCAATAAGCAGTTATTACCTATAAAGACATTTGGGACAGTGTATTGGCCAGTGATTCTTTCCAATAATTTCTGCAACTGTGGACCTTGTGGACCTAAAATAATATAAAATTAATAAATACACAAACAAAATTGCAAGCAATAGTTGAGTTGTAAATGATGAATTAGGGTTTGAGTTGAAATACCCAATTCGTCCAATTCGATGACCAAAGGTTGAACACCAAGTTTCTTGAACAATGATTTGACCTCAGAACAATAGGAGCACCAAGATTTGGAATAAACGACAACAGGATTTTGAGAAAGGGTGTTTTTGATGGTTTCTTCAAGGCGAGAGCCGAAGGAGGAGGAAGAAGAGGGAGAAGAAGAAGAAGAAGACATGGCTCGAGGGAAAGTGAATGAACGTGATGTTGAGGAAGATGCATTGATGATGGGTGAAGGAGTGGAAAAAGTGAAGATTTTGAATGAAGAAGAAGAAGAAAGAGTGGGAGAAGGGTTGTTGTTTTTGAAGGTAAAGTGAGGAAGAGTGAAAGTGTTCGCCATTGATGATGATGCCATAATTTAGTTTCTTTTGGTTCTGTTTTGTGTGTTCACAAAATTACGACAGGAGAACATCTGTTTGCCTCAAAATCACGTTTGAGGTACTTTAACGTGATTTGATTATGGGCTCGTTTGGTTAACTTAACAAAAAATGATTTTTTTAAGAATCTGAATAGTCCTCGATGTTTAGAAAATTAGTTGATGTGGCATTTGAGTCACTTAACTGACTTGTTACATTAACGTTGACTTGATTAAAATTGACCTTATGTAAAAGGGATAAAGATAAAGGATCAGAAGTGCTAATTTTATTTTTTTTTTAAACTAGCAAACTTAACGTCTTTCATTATGAATCAAAGAAGCAATACATGGGGGTACATATTCAAAGAAGCGGTGACAAGACCAAGAAACGGCCGCCCGAGCTAAGGTATGGGCTACCATGTTCGCTTGCCTCCTAATAAACTTTACCTCAAAGTTTGATAAACCGGCTAAGATATTACGAATCCTAGCAACAATGTTACAAAATTCAGAATTCCCATGACTAGTGCTATGAGATGTAATGAAATTAACAAGACTTTGTGAATCACTTTCAAATATTACATGATTGAAACCTTGAGAGTGTGCAAGCTTAACCGCGTCAAGTAGTGCCAATCCTTCTCCTTCTAGAACGGACAACCTTGTATTGTATCGATGAGTTTGAGCACACATAAACACGTCATTGTTGTTCCGAATACAGGCTGCCGTTGTTGATATGCCGTCATTAGGAGAGAAACCCGCGTCGACATTACAAGTGAACCACCCATTGGGCGGTGCTGTCCAGCTGCTGCTATTGCGGTTCTGATGAAGCTGAGCCCGCTGCGTCTGCTGTTGAAGGCGGTGCTACAGCTGCTGCTTGGCGGTATACCAGGTATGCCAAGCTGTGGTGGCCTGATGTGCGATGGTTGCTGCCGAGATCGAGTGGGAATTCCATACCATGTCGTTGCGATTTTTCCAATATTTTGAAACACAAAAGATGTTGTGAAAATGAACTAAAGATTGTGAATTGAAAAAAGTAAAGTGGAAATAAGTCTCACATAGGAGAGAAGACAACCTTTAGTAGTGTTTATATATATCATTGTGACTACTTGGGGCGTGCTTCAAGGGGTACTCCGTTTTGTGAACGGCGGACTTCGTAGTACCTCCCTTAACCATCACATGTGGATTGGGTCGAGTCTTGGGCCTAGGTGATGTCTATTTTTTTGGTCATTAGTTAATTTTTTAATTAATTAATTTGAAATTGTTTGTTGACAGGTCCTTTCCAATCCTTCTTCGATTTTGAAACGGATCAATATTAATCCGCTTTATTGCTCGTTAATTCTACTGTCACTACTAGAAAAATTGCTTTTGCCAACCGAATTAGCAACCGATTTTGATGAAAATCGGTCGCTAAACACGTTAGCGACCGAAATGGCAACCGGTGAAAATCGGTAACAGCCACCCTGGTCGCTGATCTGTTGTGACCAAACAAGCAACCGATTTGTAGCTACCGAATTAGCAACTAAATTTAGAGACCGAAATAGCGACCGTTTTCAGAGACCGATTTAGAAACTGACTTTGCGACGCGTTTTGCGATGCCTTTTCCAACGCTATTAGCGACTGAATTAGTAACCCATTATAGCAACTGATTTTGTGACTGATTTGCAATTACTTTCTCTTCTCATTGCGACCGATTTTGCGACCGATGCGTGGTAAATTCAATCTCTATTTCGGTCTCTAATAATTTATTATTATTATTATTATTATTATTATTATTATTTTTCTTTTTTTATTTCCAATTCCTAAAGTAACATTGACCAATATATAAAAAAATAACAAGCATTTATTTAAAATAACATAAGTATTCAAATAGAAGTTACATCACTTTAAAATCAAAATAATCAATGAAAGCTCAACATGATCAAAATAATCACATAGAGCAAAAGCTCAACATCACAAGTTGTGGAATCCTAATTCATGTGACTTGCTATCTAAAAACTGAATCTTAACTCAAGTCATCAAAATTAGATATCTATGTATACATTCTTCATTGATAAACACTAAAACTGAGACTATGCATCTCCATGATGAATTTCATGCCCATGACTAGCTCCAGTGTACATAGCCAAAGCAAATGCAAAAGCTGTGCAATTACAGTCATTCAAGCACCGAGTTCTCTGTCTTCAAGTCAAAGTTTAGCAAAAGCTACTATAATTTAAATAGCACCAGGACAAACACTGCATATTCTATAGTGTTTTGAGTTAAAACGTACCTAAGAGAGGCAGATCCATTCCCATTGTGTGATTTGAGGCATATCCATTATCTTCCTGAATCATTTACTTGCAAATACATACAAGTTTTACCCTAAAATAAGTTACATATGCCAAGTAAGCTTGCTACTCTAGTATGATTTTTTAAATACTTCATAAATATCACAAGTGCATGATCTCCTCCATATATGAAAGAACTGAAAAATAAGAATAAAACACTGAGAACTAGCAAAACAAAATGAAACTAGTATTGAAGAACTTCAACATTTACACTTCACAGTTATATTTTAAGTCCATTACTAGTTTCACAATTCTTGTACACTAGTACACACACTTGATCCTACACTAAACATAACTCAAACGACTTACAAATAGGCATACAATTATGCACCACAATAGGATTTTCAACAAATAAATATCCATAACTAAAAATACACACATATATACAAGATTGTTACTTATGATTTAGTATTTACAACAAGTACATAATGTGGAGGAATTATAACAGCAAAAATTGAAACCCATGAATTTAATCAAGTAGAAAATGATAAAATTTCACCTTTTCAATCAAACCTATGAGGAAATGCAGACAATTCTCCTCCACCAAATTTCAAAGTACTTGAACCCATTACTTTGGCCACTTCTTAAATTTATATATCAAAACATGTCAAGTTTCCTGTACAATAAAAACAAAGAGAAAACATAATGTATCAACTAGAAATAATGGCAAGTTAGATTATATTCAAGTAGCAGATGCATCATCATAGGGATTGAAAACATTATAAATTTAGCTTTTTTACATAAAATTGAAAATTACCACCTATATTGTGACCTACAAATTTATGGAGAAGATGCATTTGAGCAACCCTTCATTCACAAGAACCACTCCACCTGAATAAACACAACAGCAAGTTTAACACTTTTCATGTGGTAAAGATGATCAACAATATATGTCTAAAACCACAGAAAGATAGAACAACATAATCTAGTATATGGCAAGAAGATAATGCAAACATGGATTAATTTATAACTTTGATTTTTAACTTTAAAATATTTCCTCATATACATTCACAAATCACAACAAGCAAGTGAGAGTGTTTCAAATTCTTAATCATCATACAATTAATATTCATTTAATAAATAAATTACCTGAAATGAATACACCTCAAAATAAAGTAAACAATATTAAGCTTAGATGAACAATCAAACAAATGAAAACGGAAAGATGATATCTATATTGGATATCACACTAAAATGGGAGATTGACCCCAAATTACCTATATTTAAACAACATCTTTCATCTTTCAAGCACAAGGTGCTAGGTTTGTTGTATAGAAATATAAATATTTTGTTCATGTCAAACATGATTGATTATGTCTAAAGCTCAATTTAACTAAAATTGATAACAGACTAGTATAAACTATTAAATTTTTCTAACTCCTCTCTAATCCCCCAACAAGCACACACTTGCAACAATAAGAACATAATCAGATAAGAAAACAGAACAGAACATAATTCCAAACTAAGAAATTGCAGAAACTTTAGAACATAAATAGAATGAAATCAATACCTTAGGGTTCAGTGAGACTTGATTTTTTCAATTCATGACGAGAGAGAGCTTCAATTCGTGAGATTATCAGTGAGAGGGAACGAGAGAGATGAACGAGTGAGAGAGATGAGCGATCGAGTGAGAGTTAGGGACTTTGAGTTCAGTGATGGGGGCTAGGGTTTGTGATAGGGTACGAGAGACCGATATAGCAACCAATTTTTTTTAATTTTTACGCTAAAAAAATCAGTCTCTAATTCGGTCTCTAAAGCGACCGAAATATTTTAGTCTCTAAATCAGTTGCTAAAAACAAATTTTCTAGTAGTGTGTGTTTCATTGGTTTGAAAACTGATATTGCAGTATCAGTTCGATTGATATTGTCGTATCAATCTTTCGAGTGATTTTGTCGAATCTTTCAAGAAGGTGTTCCTTCCAATCATTACAATGCAATAATGGATAGGTTAATTCGAACGAGCTATTTTATCCTGGAGGCGGCGCGATTGCTTGTCTGCTTTGCACCTTTAGAGCAGTATCGCAAAACGTCTTAAAGAGCGACCTGGTCGTGACTCAGCCGGTAATTTCTTCGGTTTCTAATTTTTGAAAATCATTTTTTCAATTTAAAACAACAATTTTAAGACGTTTTCAAAACTGCTATGAATACCGAAGAAGTTATTGGAAATTCGGCTGTTGGTGCACCCGAAAGGCCTTTCAAGTTTGAAGGTCTCCATTTCATACGTTGGCAACATAAAATGTTTTTCTTTTTAACTTTGAAATAAGTTGTCCACGTTTTGAATGAGGATATGACCACTGTTCTTGTTGGTCTTGTAGGATCGAGTTTAGGAAAAAAAGATCAACCACTTGCCATAAATGGTGATAATGTTGATAAGTCTGATGCAGCGACTCAAAAAAAAACAAACTGATCATGCTTCTCATATTAAAGCCCAAGAGCTTCAATTGAAAAAGGAACAACAACTCTGGTTGCATAATGATTATTTATGCAAAGGCTATATCATCAATGGTCTCTGTGATGATTTGTATGACTACTACAGTACACACAATTCTGCCAAGGATGTTTGGGAGGCGCTGAAAAAGAAATATGATACCTAGGAGGCTGATGTGAAAAAGTATGCTGTGAGTATGTACCTGAAGTACCAAATGGTTGATGAAAGGTTTGTGGAGGAACAATCTCATGAACTTCAGAAAATTGCTCATGAAATAATAATTGAAGGTATGCCTCTTGACGAACAGTTTCAAATTCCTGTGATGATTGACAAATTGCCCCTGGTTGGAAAGATTTTAAAAATTAGCTTCGTCAAAAAACAAAAGAATTTTCAATCGAGAGTTTGATTACTCAACTCCGTATTGAGGAGGAATCCAGGAGACAAGATCAAAAAGAAGAGGAAAAGACTCATGTGGTCTCTGGCAACAAAAAGAAATTCGGTGCGGTTCTGAAGCCTAGGGGAAACCTCTGAAAAATTAGAATCGCAGTCAAATGAACAAAGCAATAAGCGCAACAAACGTATATACCTTCGTGACCAGTCGATATCGTTACCTTCAGAGATTGATTGAACAAGATGAGAGCATATATCTACAGTTCAAGCGATTCAAACAAGAGTTTCGTGACTCTGAAATTTCTCAAACAAGTGTCTGTGAGTCTCGAAAGCATTCTTTGTTCGATATTCTCTAAAATTTCAAAAGGGTAAAGAAGGGTTTTTAGATTTTGTAGTTGTGAGTTTAGGGTTTCTTGAGAAAAATAGTAGAGAAGGAGGTTTGCGATTCAACCAATTTCTAAAATGAAGGATTCAACAAGTTAGGGTTCGTGAGGGATTCAACAAGTTTATGGGTTCAACGAAACCTTGGATTCAATCTAGTAGACAAGGAGTAAAGATGGGTTATGAGAAGAATTTATTCACGTTTAATGTTGTATAATTTGTGTTTGTGAGTATATTCAATTTTTTTGCCACAATAATAGATATAGCTCAATAGGAACGGTTTTTACCTTCCATTTATCAAATCTGAAACAACCGCTCTACATAATTTTTTTATTAAAATATATCAAAACGGTTTTCCCCCGTTGCTGAAAAGAATTAATAGAAAACTGTTCTCTTTTACCTATTGAGAACAGTTGTGAGCCCTTGCTTAAATTTTGTAAAATATTTATTTGCTACTGCAACCAAAAATGAAAATCGTTCTTTTTGGCACTCTGATGACAGGAATTTATGTAGTATATTTAGTAGTAATTTCACCAAGACAGACCCAAATATCAACAAAAACCTGAAGAATCAAGAAAAAACATCAAGACAAGGCAAAGATGCGCAAAAGACAAGAAAAAACAAAAAAAGTGAAGAAAAGCAGCTCATCGTGTCACGATGGCTCCCAACGTGCCACGATGAGAGCTGCTTGTTTGCCAAGAAATCAGCAATTATATTTTTAAAGAAAATCTTGCCATCGCAGCACGATGCACCTCAACGCAACACGATGACATAACTTGGCGACTAAGCTGATGAAATGCACATGATCAATTATATTTTTAAACTGAATCTTCCCATCGTGTCACGATGGCTTGCTGAGGCCCATTACGAAAAGTAGAAATAGAGCTCCAATTCCTCATTATTTTGCATTCAAAAATAGAAGAACTTTCTCTTCTTTTCAAAGAGAGGTTCAGAGGATCTCTAAGGGCATAGTTTTCTCCCCTTACGGGAAAACTAACTCAACAAGGTATGTTTTCTTTAGGCTTTTCTTATTAAGTTCTTGTAATTTAATTATGTTTAGTCTTTTGTAATAGATGCCTTAGGTTGTGGCGGAGACGATGAACTCCCCGATGAATACTTGGGTCATGTAATTGAGTCAAAGTTATAATAAATCGTTATTCTGTATATTGTTGTTATTTATTTTCTTGCACTTAATAACGTTGCCCGAAATCTGGCCGGATAAACGGGACCGCCTTTAGAATAAATATTAGGGTTCACTTTAATAATAAATTAGGGTTTGCTTTAATATTTGTCTGGAACTAGTAATGAATAACGTTAGATGAATAGATACGGTAAACATCCTGAACTAGTTGTGACTTAACAATTAGAGGAGGAATCATGCACTAGCTGCGATATAGCACTTAGAAGCTAAATAGCCCGAAACTAAGATCTAGAGGCATTGGATGGTTGATGGTTATAATGCATGTTTGTGAATAACTTTATCTAGTAATTAGGGTATGTGACACAGCGATGTTAGGCTCTCTTAGGTACCTTAGTTGCAAACATAGGAAAACTTTACTTACATAGGGTAGTAGTAAGGTACTATCATAACGAGGATAAAATCAATGCCAAATAATAATATGAATAACTATGTTATACACGGATTATGTCAAGTATGAAGGAGGGAGTAAGTTCAACTACCATACACATCCTCTATGTTTCTGAATCAAACATTTATTTTTTCGCACGCATCTCGCTATTTTTATAAAATTAAAAACCTTTTTCAAAACCTAAAGCGAATGCAAAAACTCACGAACTAGAATAGCACTGATAGTGTTTTGGCACGATCCCTGTTGATACGAACTCATTCTAGACACCTAAAGTGTAAATTATTACTCGACGACAGACTGGTGCACTTGCCAAACCGTAGTCACACTCTATGAGAATGATTTTTTTATCATCCAAAATTTAGAAATTGTGGTAGACTTAAAATGTTGTAGTGGAGGGGAAAAAAAAGGATTTTTAGGGGTTTGGGCAAAACATGGAGAGGAGTAAAGAGAAAAATTCAATAAACTTGAAATAAAGTTGGGCCAGACTCGAAATCCATTGCTAGACAAAATCCATTGTTAGGAGAGTTTCTTTTCGCACTCCCCGGGTTTTCTTTTTCACCCCCTGAAATGACCATAATATTTTATACTCAAAGTGAATGCCAACACTCCCATGGATGAAAAAATTATGAAAAAATGAGTTCGCATCCTAGGGAGCGAACTCAGTTATGAGTTTGCATTCTAGGGGTGAACTCTTTTTTTCCATGATTTTTTCATCCATGGGGGCAGTGGCGGAGCCAAGATCCTGAGTCAGGGGGTGCAAACTTTTTTATTCATTAATAAATGTTAAAATTATATATAGTAAAAAAATTATTTAGTAAAAAAATTATTTAGTAAAAAAAACATATTTATTAATTTTGTAAGTTTTATAAGAAAGAGTACAATAGTTTAACCTATATTTTGGAACGTAGGATTTTAGAAGAAAAAAAGTTTAATATATATTTTAACAATATTTTATTTTAAATAAATTTTTACATTAATATAAAGAAGAACTGAAATATTAAATAAAAGTCAATAGACTCATGCGAATGCACGAATGTTTAAACTTTTTATATATAGTATATATAGTATTTGCAACTATGAGACAATAATATTTAAATGGTCTAGTGGTTTAATGATTTATGCCAGAAAAGTGCAATCATAGGTTCTAACCACTACTCCCTCCGGTTTCATATATAAGCAAATTTTCAAAAAAACACACTTTTTAAGAAAGTAGGTAAATACATTGGTTGCGGAGAAAAAACACCTTGAAAAGTGTAAAACATTGCATTTATTGGTTGAAATTGGAATAATGTCATAAAACATAATAATTGTAATACACTTTTGCTTATATTTGAGACTTTCAATTTTTTTGTTTTGTTGCTTATATTTGAGACCGGAGGAGTACTTCCTTGTTTTTAAACTTTAGGTAAAAATTTAAATGTCAAAAGTAGTAGTAAAAACAAAAAGAAAAGTAGAGATAATAATTAAATAGAAAATAAAATAATTTAGTAATAACAAGAAGAAGAAACCCTCTGTCAAAAAAAGAAGAAAGTCACATAAATGGTAATGGTTGGGCCTGCATCACTAAAGTAGCCAAAAAGCTTCAGTTTGGGCCGCTGTGCAATCAGAAGGGAAATCTTTGGGGCTAGGTGCAAACCAAAAATTTCAGGGGGTTCAAATAGTATATCATATAAGATTTCAGGTGTAAATAGCATAATTTCAGGGTGTGCAGCTGCACACCCTCACCTCCAAGTGGATTCCCCACTGCATGGGGGCGTCGGCGTTCAATTTAAGTATAAAAGTTGACACTTGTCATTTAGAGTGCGAACTAAAACATAGTTCGATAATTAGAAAGCGAACTTAGTTTACACTTTAAAAAGGGTGGATAGGACAAAAAATTTAACTTTTATAAGGTTCGCATCCTAGGATGCGAACGTAGTGTTCCATTTTTGCAATTTTACACACTCTCTTCCTAAGTAGCAAGATGGATAAAAATGGAAACTCAGGGGGTGAAAAATAGATTTGGGGGTGTGAAAAGAAATTCTCCATTGTTATAGAAAAGTTCTATAGACTTGAAATATTCTATACATTGTGCTTTGCTAGACAAAATCCACCAAGTCTAACTTTCATGGGCCTTAATTTTTATCGATTTAGGACGAAAAAGAAAAATCTCATAATCTACAACTTGTCAAAAAAAAAAAAAGTATCACTATCAACTTATTATATTTTATTGTTACATGAAACACAAGATCAAAATATGATACAATTAAGTTATAATAAAATGACAACTTAATACATAAGTCTTTGTTAAAAAGTCTCGTATGTGAGATGATTTGTATATGATTTCATTTTATAAGTCAGTTTTGTAAAGTTTAATTAAATCAACTCTTAATTTTAAGATAATATTAAAGTCTATTCTTAAATTTATTGGGCTATCTATTATCAAGTTTCTACTATCGGGTTATTTACTATTGATATCCACCCACCAAACTCAGTGGTGGTGGATGATAGGGAGTATGTTAAAAAGTTTACAACGGATATATGAGATAACATGTATATAAATTTATAAGTAGATGCAATTATTCCTTACAATTAGATTTTGTAGAATTGAAATAGGTCTAACTCATAATTCTAAGGAGCTTGATTATTTTTTTTCCGGCAAAGTCTATGGTAAAAGAACTCATCAAGTTTTCCACCGTACACAAGTCATCAATATTATTACAACGAATATGAATTTTATAAAATTCACCGTTCGATTGAAAATTTATATCATATAGATCATCCATGATTTTTTTAAGGAAATCGAAAATCATTGTTTATGTTATTGAGACCCATTAAAATTAATGGTTACCGTTAGTCTTAATAAATCACAATAACATATAAAATGATTTTTAATTTCTTTAAAAAAATAATGAATATTCTATATGATATAAACTTTTAATCCAACGAGAAATTTTATAAATTCGATATGATAATTTGTGCACCATAAAAGATTTGATGAAGACTTTCATTTTTAAAGAAAGTTTTTTTTTTTAATTATTTGTTTGCATAAATGACACTAAAATAGTGACCTCTAGTGAATGAGATACGTTTTTGGTGGATACCTACTTAGATAAGTCTATTATTCATATCAGAATTATCATATCTTTTACATCTCTCGATCGCTTAAACGAGAATAATCACAACATATGTCAGAGAGAGAGAAACCTGTATTGTCTTTCACATGCTACTGTTACAATCTATCAATTCTTTGTTTGTTCTATTGAGAATTTACTTGTGATGATCACATTAATGCTAGCCACATAACAGATTAAAACCCATGACCAAGGTTCTTGTCCCCCAAATTTGACAATAAAATCATGAGTTTATTTTGGTCAACACCATGATGTAGTTACATAACTCAATCACCTATTACTCTATTCATTGAATAATTATCCATCAACAACCACTTTACACCTTCTCATGCATTTCCTTTAATTAACATCCACAAAATAATGACATTCTTCATCCATTGTATTTTTCTAATGACTTTATCAACCATGGAATGATCTATCTTAGTCTCACAGTTGTTTCTGAATCAGCATAAAACTTTGCATTTAGATAACACAATTAGTTTGTGAATGGTCCACTTTTGGCACAACTTTGTTGAAGATAACATAAGAGTTCAATATTTTGAAGGTAATGTGAAGCCATTAATTGTGTCCTCTAGTGAACATAAGGATGGCTGACAACTATGTCATGTCTGATTGAAAGTAGCAGCCCTGATATTGCTGTCTAGCCAACATGTACCATGTCTTTGTTTTTGATGTTGTCTGATATTTAAGGATGTCTGGTTTGATATGATATATGGTTCATGATTTTGTTAAGGAGGACAATTGAATTTTTAGCTAATAACTAATCTGTAATATAATTGGGAAGAAAGAGCCACAAAAGGCAATGAAAATCATGTTTCACTGCAAGAAAATAAGCACACTTTGCGATTGTTAAAACTGTCGCAATTCTACATTTGCTACGGTTGTAAACCGTCGAGGATTTGTGTGTTGCAAGAGATTTAGGGATTTGTCAACATTGACCGTGTTTTATGTTTTGTCCGTGTGAATCAAATTTTTTTTTTCTTGGTAAGTGAGTGAGTTTTGATGGGATGAGTATTGCAGCCAACTTTTTTTCTTTTCCGGTGGGAACTAAAGGAAAACAATGGGTATTTTGCACTTTTGAAAGCAAAATATTACAACAGTTGACCAATTGTCACATTAACTGCCGCAAAAATTCTAAAATTGACACATTGCGACGGTTTTGACCTAAAGGTCGCAACGTAAGTGTCGCACAGTGACTTTCTTCTTGTAATGTTTGAGTGGTGAAAATAAACTAATGGGGTATGGAAAGAATCATGTGAGTATAATCATTCAAGCATTTGTTACTAACTTAAAAGAAAACATTGTGTTAGATTAGAATAGCATCAGCATGATTTCCATTCAAAAGTATTTCCATTCAAAAGTAAAAAAATATGAAAAAATAGAAATAGAAAATACAATATATTTAAGGGTTAATATGTTGTTATCCCCTACTAAGTGGGCATGTTTTGCGTTACCACCCTGCTAAAAATTTCTTCAAGATTCCCTCCTTGCAAAGTAAATTTTTTTGGTTTCCTCCCTTGTCCCCTCTTGGGTGCAAGAAATTTACACTTTTTAAATCAGTTGAACAAAAAAACCGATTTAAAAAACCTAACTTTTTAAATCGGTTAAACAAAATAACCGATTTAAAAAGTGCATCCAAGGGGCGAACCCAAAAAAATTTACTTTGCAAGGGGGTAATCTTGAAGGAATTTTTAGTATGGGGTAACGCAAAACATGTCAACTTAGCAGGGGGTAACAACCTATTAACCCTATATTTAATCATGAAGTTCGCCCAATTGTTTCTCCGACTACAGGGTACAACTTGTGTTTAAATGCAACGATCCATTTTACATATTAACCATGAACCTTAACAGAAATACTTCGTCCTAACGCCCTCAGTCCAACAAACATTTTGACCAAGCTCGAGCGATTTCAATTGATATTCATAGTATTGATCATTTAGAATAAAATTTTGAATAACGTTAATAAATTAGTGATTATGTTACTTTTCAGAGTTTGAATCCAAAATCTCCAAATAAATTAGTGATTATTTTACTCTTTCATCAAATCATCCATGAAATCACCAAACCTTATTGCAAGTTCCATAAATGTGCTTTCAAAGACATCTTCAAGGTTCAAGTCAAACTACAATTACTCTGCAAAATTGTAGACTGCGCAAAGCTCATCAAATTTCTTTAAGTTAATTTTTATTGGTATCTAAAAGGTTACAATGCAACCCTTTGACACTTAGCCACAAAGGTATATATTTTTGTTGATTTTGATAGGTCCACTTTCTGAAATCCATTATGGACAATACCATGTGAAGAGAACAAGTTCTGTTTTATACACAAGGAGGGAACTAGTATGTTTGAGTTTGAGCAAGTAGAAGAATAATGGGCCCTTGTGGTGAAAAAGAAGTAGTGGCCATCCCATGTGTGTAATTTTAATGCTATTATTAGTGAATGTCTCCAATGAGAACATGTTGGAAGCATCTAATAAAAATCAAAGAGATACAAGACAAAGGATATAGATTATCTGCTATAAAAAAGCAAAGTGCGCAGTAACACGCAGTTTTTAATCTAAATCGTTAATATTAGATTGAACAGATAATATTAAAAATTGTGTTTTTTGTATTAAAATATTCTCAGCCGTTGAATTTAGATCGAAGAGCCGAGATTAATTATAGTCATATATTGTTTCTTCCCTAATTATTTTTTAAAATAAAACAAGACAAATTGAAACAATTAAATGTAGACATGTTTAGATTAAACTAAATGTATAATTGACTTGGGGATGTTGTGAAAATTTTAGATGGGCCATTTAAGTTTGAAAAAAAAAATAGGTAATTGATCTTTCTCTCCCTATTGCTTATGAAAAGCTTCTACAATGAAAAGATTCTGTATATTGTGATAATTGATGGATAGTTATGTGTATTTTTAACAGTTAGTTTCTGTGAACATGGAACTCTCGATCATTTGAACATGACAATGTCTCTCAGCTAAGGCATGTTTAGCTCTTAGTGAAGGACAACTCTAGGCATTTTGTATGATCTGTGTGTCCATATCAATGATTTGCTCAAGTACTAGATAATCATTTTCCAAATAATTATTCGGGTAATATGTTTTTTTTTTTTTTTTTTATAGTTACTGTTCTATCAAATTGTTTTTCTTCGTTTTTTAATGGAAGTATCAATTTTCAAATAGATAGATACTTCCTTCGTCCCAATTTGAGTGAGTCAATTTGACCTTGTGCATTTTTCAAATATATTACTTTGATCATATTTTTCAACTAATTTATAAAAACAAATATTAGCATATAAGATGTTGTTGGATTCATTTCGATGAGTATTTTTCGAATATCAAATTTTTATAATTTTTACTATTATACAATTAAAAATATTAATCGTCAAAGTTATGCATTGATATGCGTGCTGCAGTCAACTAGCTCACTCAAATTGGGACGGAGGGAGTATATCTAAGTGTATATAGGTTTATTGATCTATCGAGCTAATTCAAAAAACTTGTAGAACTAAGTAATACTTCTAGAATTTAACCCACTTGAATTGGGCTAGTGGTATTAATTTGAGATCTGTAAGTGTGCTCCTATTAAAGTCTCAGATTCGATTTTCATCGATGTCATTTTGAGTGGAATAATTTAACTTCAAATAAAAATAAAAATAAAAACTTCTAGAATTTAACTACAAAGAAAGATTTGGAAAAAAAATATATAAAACTCTTAAGTTTTGTAACCCATAAGTTTTAATTAAAAACATTAACGAGGCCTTTTTAACCTTGACTACCCAATTTGCTAAAAAACCACCTTAACTATACACTCTTTTACAGAATAGTAGTACCAATTAAGCCAAATTATTGGTGGCCTATAGCTCTTGCTTTACTTGCCTAAAATTGTGCTGACCCCGCTGATATAATATTCTCTATGATTTCAAGCAAATAAAAATTATCAAAGGTCTAAAATTCAAACAATTTAACTCTATTTAAAAATTTAGTTTACTTTTAACAACTATTTTATTCTCATCAAACAAATTTTCATAAAGAGCAATTCAAACAATGCAAAAGTTTTAATTTCTAAAATTGCTTCAAAAAAAATAGTTTTCATTTCTAAAAATAATGAGAATAATATTTTTACTAAGAAGGTAAGTAATTTAATTTCTTTTCTCCTAATTAAAATTCTGAACGTATTCTTATAATTTATTTAGGCCTAATTATGGGTCCTTTTCATTGATAGTAAAATGAGATAGACAAAAAAGGATTAAATATTTTTTAAACAAATTTAATTGTGTTGGACCTTGGAGCCTACAATCTATATTGGTGGTATTTATTTCTCTTTTGCGGTTTGTACAAAAAAAAAAATTGACAAATTATAAAAAGGATGAAAGTATTACAAACAATGGATTTATTTAAGAGATTGATATTCCTTAAATAAGTGGTTATAGGTTCAATTTTTAACTTTTTCATTTGAAAAAACACTACTAGAAAAATCTGAAATACCGATGGACAAAATCTGTCTCTAAAATGTAAATATTTTGTCACTAAGCAAGCTAGAGACAGATTTGATCCTATCGGTAATTTCCTCGTCTCTAAACTATTAGAGACAGACAAAATCTATCTCTAAAATGAAAATATATGTTTTTAAAATAAAAATATATTTCTCTAACTGCTTTTTTTGTCTCTAATTTCATTTATATTAAAGAAGAAATATATTATGTCTCTAAATTCCGTCGGTATTTCAACTTTTTTTAATAGTGAAATTCTATTAGGAGAGAAAATACATATTTCTCGACGGAGGTTATTTATCGTTTAATAAAAGTGACATTATACCTATATAACATATGAGTGTGCTTGTTTCAAGTTATATTTTTATATTCCTAAAAATAAAATGATAGGAAAGTGAATTCTTATATTTGTTACAAGTTTATTAAAGTTTTATTTCTGGATATAAAAGATTTCTGAGAAAAGATAACTTTCACAAAGAAAAAGGGTGTGGGAAAAAAAGTTCCCTCATATGGGAATAAATTATAAAAGTTATTGGGAATATTTTCAATTTTTCAAAGAGTAGCCAAACATTATTTTTTTTTAAATACATAGGAAAAGATTGTCATCCTTGTATTCTAGGGATAAAGATATTCCCAAAATAAAATGAAGGCTTAATTATATATTTAGTTTTTTAATTTTATTTTATATTTGAATTTGATCTCAAATGCAATATTTAAGCATAAAATAAATATAAGAGATTAAATATGTCATTAAACTTAAAATAAAAATATCCTTACCTAATTACAAAGTCGGTCCAAAAATAGGAAAAGCAGGCCTACAATTCAAGGTCTCAACATTTTGAGGGGCCTCAATATTTTTGTTTTCAAGTCCATTATTCCAAAAAGTAGTTAAGAATATTTTTGATGATATTTTATTATATGAAATTTCATTTGGTGCAATGGTAGTGTGCATCTTCTTGAAGAGTTCAGTGTCAATGCTGACCATTAGAATTACAATTAAATTTATTGTATATTTAGAGAGTTTTAATGATATATATTAGTTCATATTGAACATTATATAAATAAATTTAACTATTTTAAAAATAAAATAAAGTTGAAATTTTTATTAAAAATACTATCAATTTTTAATCTTATTAGCTTGAATATGTATTTTGTTATTATTGATTCTAGGGTTAACAGGTTGTTAACCCTTGCTAAGTAGGCGTGTTTTGCGTTACCTCATGTTAAAAATTCCTTTAAATTTTCCCCCTTGCAAAGTAAATTTTTGTGTGTCCCCCCTGAATGCACTTTTTACATCGGTTATTTTGTACAACCGATTTTAAAAGTGTTGTTTTTTAAATAGGTTATTTTGTTAAACCAATTTAAAAAGTGAAAATTCCATGCACTCAAGGGGGAAACCAAAAAAATGTACTTTGCAAGAGAGAATCTTCAAAGAATTTTTAGCAGTGGTAACCCAAAACACGCCCACTTAGCAAGGGTAACAACTTATTAACCCTTGAATACGACTATTTTTTATGGGTATAAGGGGGTAAGATCCAACAAATTACAAAATAAGAAGGATAAAATTTCAAATTTTAAAATAGAAGGATAAGATTTCGAATTTTAAAATAAAAGGAGTAAAATTCCAATTCACTCAAATTAAGAAGAATAAAACTGCATTTAAGCATTGATTTTAAATAAAAGATCACTCTTATTTAAAAATTGCATTTTTTTTTTAAGAAAAACATATTGAGTTTACTAAATTTATTTTACTTTTAGAGGATCACTTTGTCCAATTTGTCCAAGCCTCAAAATGTATTGAGCTGGCCGTATCTAATTATTACATATATTTCCTGAAACTCAAAATTAAATGATTTTCTTACCTTTTTTTTTTTTTTTGTCTTATAACTCCAGTTTTTAAGAGAAATTATCTAAAAATCTTGAAATTTGCTTTATGCTCCAAAGTCCAAACTGTGATTAATCCATCGTGAGCCCTGCTAATCTTAATCTTAATTATAATAAGAATAGATTACTTTATGTTAATTCTAATTTTTTCTCTATTAATGCCTCTCTTAACATCTCAACCATATATTAATTAGGCTAAATTAGTCAATTGGTCCCTTAACTTATTTATTGGTTTCATTTTAGTCCCTTAACTATTTATTGTTTCATTTAGATCCCTTAAATTTATTCCGTTAGTCGATTTGGTCCTTTCCGTAACTTTTAACCCCCAAATGTATACGATGGACAACATTGTATGTGGTACACCAAAAACCTCATTATTTTTTAAAAGAAACTTAATTTGTTCCACTATTATTGATCCAGAAAGTTAATAATCTCTCTCTCGTCTATTTTATTATCCAAAAAATTGAAAAAACCAAGATGCAAACTATGAGAATTGTAGTCTGCAGTACACCAAATCATGATGTTCGATCCAACTCCCACTCATGTAGGTAACAAGCCATAAATAAAAATGCATAAATCAATCAATTAATTGATTAACACAACATATATATAATAACATAAATTAGCAAAATCATTTAATATATCTTAGCTATCCATTTCTTTCTTCCGAAAAAATATCAGAAAACACTTCAAACAAACATTTTTCTACTTCTTCATCCAATCGATCTCCTCTGAACAAGATCTTTGCATGAAAACACTGTTGCTGTTAGATCTAAACGCGAGATTGGAAATGGGTTTAGTTCTGGTGATGGATTTAAATCCTATATTCTTTTGGGTTTGTTATTCTTTTTCTTGATTGAACAAAAAATGCTTATCTGTCTGGGTTTGTTGTTTTCCTATGTGGGAGAAGGAAGTGCCAAACAGCAAAGGAGAAATTTTTTAAATTTTTGGGTTGAAAATTTGTTTTGTTTGTAGATTTGAATTTGTTTGATGAAAGGTTTATGAAGATATTGATAAAGATGAAAAGAAAAGAGAGGAAGAAGATGAAGAAGAGTAAAAATAATTACTTGATGATGATTCACCATTAGATTTAATAGATATGCAAGATCCAACGGTTACATTTTCGTACAAAGATCAAATAGTTGAAATTTTAAAAAAATAATAAGGTCTTTGGTGGACTACATACAATGTTATCCATCATATAGACATTTGGAGTTAAAAACTAATGGAAGGGACCAAATCGACTAACTGAACCAAAGTTAAGGGACCGAAATGTAACAAAAAATAGTTAAGGGACCAAAAGACTAATTTAGCCTATTAATTACTATAGCCCGCCACTTCTTAAATCTTCCTCAATTTGAATTGACCTTTATTAGTTTTTTTTTTCACAAAAGGCCTCATTAGTTTTTATGCATTGAAAATAATATATTATTAAGGAAGAGCCTATTATGCATCTCTTTTTTAAAGGTGCACCGGTGCACCCCTCTACTTTACCTGCTATAGCAGGTTGCTTTTATTAATGAGTGGGACCCACAACCACTGAAAAATAAAATAAACTTATTTATATATTAAATTAGGTTGATTGATTACGTTAATGTCCTTTATTGGTGAGTGGTGCCCACAACTGCTTCATCTCCACTGATATTCACATAATAGGAATGGGAGAAAATTTCTAAAAAACATCAAAACCCTTTTACCCTATTCTATTTCTCACTTTGCTGACAAACTCGTGTAACCCTTTATGGGAACTTTTTTTTTCTTTCAAAAACTGAAAACAGATTCAATTTTAGTGTTTATGGAACTTTTCAAGAGATGGGTATCATCTCATTTTGTTCAATTTGTTGGTTTTCAAATTTTGATTTCTTAGTTCTTGTCAAACACATCTTTTGATAATGTCATGTCTTTTTCTATAATCTACTAGTACTGTAATTTGGATTAATGGTGTTGATGGAAACATCAATTTACTTGATGCCAATCTTCTTTGTTATTTGTTTGTTGTTGAATTATTTTTTCTTCATAATTTGATTAGTTGAAAATAGAAAGATGAGTTATTAAGTTTGTAGCTCTGCAAGCCTCTATTATTAGTATATTCTGAGTGGCTTGATTTTTAATACCATTATCAACCTATAATATAATAGCCATGTATATGTGTTTGTTCATAACTATGGCAGTCTACTTCATGACTTCGATGAAATTCATATCAAATACGTAGTAACATTTATCAATTCATTTTCTTTGAAATGATTATTTGAATTCTATGAGGTTCTCAGTGTTTGTTTGGTAGATTTTAATAAGTTATTTCAACTTAACAAGATGTTTTTAACTCATGATTGGATTCTTTTAATACTCTTATATTAGGTTGTGAAAATCAAATTAGATGTCGATCTTGACTAATTTAAATATGAAACTCTTAAACGAGTGATTAAAAGTCAAATTAAAAGTCGATTTTCACTAATCTCAATTTTTCAATTTTTATATTAGGTTGTGGAAGTCAAATTAGAAGTGGATCTTACCAAATTTAAATTTTAAATTCCTATATTACATTGTGAAAATCAAATCAAATTAAAATAAATTTTGACTAATTTCAATTTTAAACTCTTATATTACATCGTGAAAGTTAAATTAGATGCAGATTTTGACCAATTTCAATTTGAAACTCTTATACTAGTGGGTGGAAGTCAAATTAGAAATCGATCTTTCCTAATTTCAATATTTATTTCCTATATGAGATTGTGAAAGTCAAATTAAAATCAATTTTGACTAATCTCAATTTTAAACTCTTACATTATAGGTGCCAATCTTGACCAATTTCAATTTGTAATTCTTATATATAGTAGACGGAAGTCAAATTAGAAGTCGATCTATCCTAATTTCAATATTTTATTTCTATATTAGATCGTGAAAGTCAAATTAAAATCAATTATGACTAATTTCAATTTTAAACTTTTATATTAGGTTGTGAAAGTTAAATTAGATCCCAATCTCGACTAAATTATATTTGAAACTCTTAAACTAGTGAGCGGAAGTCAAATTAGAAGTCGAGCTTCACTAATCTCAATTTTTAAATTCTTATATTAGGTCATGAAAGTCAAATTGGAAGTTGATCTTGCCGAATTTCAATTGTTAAATCTTATATTAGGTCATGAAAGTCAAATTATATGCGATCTTGACCAATTTCAATTTGAAACTCTTATACTAGCGGGTGGAAGTCAAATTATAAGTCGATCTTGCATAATTCCAATATTTAATTTCTTTATTAGATAGCGAAAGTCAAATTAAAATAAGTTTTGACTAATTTCAATTTTAAACTTTTATATAGGTCGTGAAAGTTAAATTAGATGCCAATCTCAACTAATTTAAATTTGAAACTCTTAAACTAGTAAGCTGAAGTCAAATTAGAAGTCAAACTTCACTAATCTCAAATTTTAAATTATTATATCATGTCGTGGAAGTTAAATTAGAAGCTGATCTTGCCGAAATTCAATTTTTAAATCTTATATTAGGTCCGAAAGTTAAATTAGATGGGATTTGGATCAATTTCAATTTGAAAATCTTATACTAGTGGGTTGAAGTCAAATTATAAGTCGATATTGCCTAATTTATATATTAGATCGTGAAAGTCAAATTAAAATCAATTTTGACTAATTTCAAATTTAAACTTTTATATTAGGTCGTGAAAGTTAAATTAGATGCCAATCTCAACTAATTTAAATTTGAAACTCTTAAACTAGTGAGCGGAAGTCAAATTAGAAGTCAAGCTTCACTAATCTCAATTAGACCGTGAAAGTCAAATTATATACTGATCTTGACCAATTTCAATTTGAAACTCTTATACTGTTGGGTGAAAGTTAAATTAGAATAGAAGTCGATCTTGCCTAATTTCAATATTTAATTTTCTTATATTAGATTGTGAACGTCAAATTATAATCAATTTTCTTACTATGACCTTTTCAACATCCTTAACATCTTCAGTCTCTCCTCTGATCTCTAGAGGCCTTACTATGACCTTTTCAGTATTCTTAACATCTCTAACCCCTAACTTATTTTATGGAGGTATTTTTCCTAACACATGTGCATCCTTAAATTGTTCTACTCTGCCCTAAGATGGGTAAATTTATTATGCTACTGCTATATCATTTTATTTTTCCATTTGTAAAGAAAAAATACAGGCTTAATAGATCTTTTGGTCCTTGTATGTTCGTGAAATTTTGGTTTTAGTCCCTATATCTTGTTTTGTTGCAAACAAGTCGTCCCTGAATGTAAAAAAAATTGGTTTTAGTCCATAAAGTCAAAACTAATGCCCCTGACCAAATGCATTCTCCAAGTCCATATACTAATGAAAATGGAAGAGAGGAAGATTAGAATATAATTTTATTTGACGGAATAAGTTTGAAAATTTGGTGAACACTAAACATGATGTGATTATTTTTGTAACATGACATTCACAATGTAATATAAAAATTCAAAATTGAAATTAGTCAAAATTTATTTTAATTTGATTTTCACGATGTAATATAGAAATTTAAATTCGGCAAGATCCACTTCTAATTTGATTTCCATAACCTAATATAAGAATTTAAAAATTAAGATTAGTGAAAATCAACTTTTAATCTGACTTTGGATCACTAGTTTAAGAGTTTCAGATTTAACTTTTAAGTTAATCAAGATCGACATTTAATTTGACTTTCACAACCTAATATAAGAGTTTAGTATTAAAATTTGTTAAGTCTAAATCTAAATATCAAAAGACTCAAATCTTGAGTTAAAAACATCTTGTTAAGTTGAAATAACTTATTAAAATCCATACCAAACAAACACCGAGAACCTCATAGAATTCAAATAATCATTTCAAAGAAAATGAATTGAAAATATTACTATTTGATATGAACTTCATTGAAGTCATGAAGTAGAACGCCATAGTTATGAACAAACACACATACATGGCTATTATATTATAGGTTGATAATGGTATTAAAAATCAAACCACTAAGAAAATACTAATAGCAGAGGCTTGCAGAGCTACAAACTTAATAACCCATCTTTCTATTTTCAATCAATCAAATTATGAAGAAAATAGAATTCAACAACAAACAAATAACAAAGAAGATTGTCATCAAGTAAATTGATGTTTCCATCAACACCATTAATCCAAATTACAGTACTAGTAGATTATAGAAAAAGACATGACATTATCAAAAGATGTGTTTGACAAGAACTAAGAAATCAAAATCTGAAAACCAACAAATTGAACACAATGAGAGAATACCCATCTCATGAAAAGTTCCAGAAACACTTAAATTGAATCTTTTTTTTCTTCAGTTTTTGAAAAAAAAAATTAAAAAATAAAGTTCCCAAAAAGGGGTTACACGAGTTTGTCAACAAAATGAGAAATAGAAGAGGGTAAAAGGGTTTTGATGTTTCTTAGAAATTTTCTCCCATTCCTGTTATGTGAATATCAGTGGAGATGAAGTAGTTGTGGGCACCACTCATCAATAAAGGGCATTAACGTAATCAATCAACCTAATTTAATATAGAAATAAGTTTATTTTATTTTTCAGCAGTTGTGGGTCCCACTCATTAATAAAAGCAACCTGCTATAGCAGGTAAAGTAGAGGGGTGCACCGGTGCACCGGTGCACCTTTGAAAAAAAGGTGCATAATATACTCTTCCTATTATTAAATGCTCATCTAAAAAACAGCACAATAGAATATTATACCTAAAAATGTGGCATATCTCCATTATCTCTCTATCATTATACGCTTCTGATTCTTTCATTCACGATTTTCTCTTTTTGCTTCTCACTCACCGCTCTCTCAACCCAATTTTTTTTTATCTTCTTTCTCAATACCTTCATTTTTCCGTCTCTACATCTCAACCCAATTTTTGATCAGCATCAACCTGCACACCCTCTCTAGACAATATAGTATCATGAAGGAGAACAGGAAGAGGCACCGATTTTTGTTATGCGTATAGTTTAGTTTCAGGTTTATCTATGATTGGGTCAAATTGAAGTATTTGAATCCTAACATTTTTTGAATTACTATGAATGACAGGTTTGGTAATGAAGTTGTGTATCCTAACACAAAATCTCGAATTAAATGATTTTTGCTTCGTTAGTCATCTGAAGCGGGCTCTTCATATGCTAATTAGGGTTCAAGTGCTAATTTTCCTTTTTTGGGTATTCCGTCAGTTATCCTTCGCACACTACTAGAAAAATCGTTTTTGGCAACTGATTTAGCGACTGAAATATTTCGGTTGCTATAGCAACCGATTTAGAGACTGATTTTTGAGCGTCAAAGTAAAAAAATAATCGGTTGCTATTTCGGTCGCTACTATATTATAGAGACCGAAATAGAGACCGATAATTAGCAACCAATATTTTGGTTGCTATAGAGACTGAATTAGAGACTGTTTTTTGAACTTCAAATCAAAAAACATTTCGGTTGCTAAACCGGTTGCTATAGAAACCGATTTGGAGACCGAAAAGTAGCGATAAAAAATCCGACGCAAATATTTTTTTTCAATAATTTCCAAGTAACTTTTCAATATAAAAAAAATAAATCAAACTGATTGTGTTATCTTTCAATCCATCTCATTCCAAGAGTAACCCCAAATCAAACTCACAATTTAATTTATATTTCAACAATTTTAATCTGTCTCCAAGTTTTAATTATTTTAAATAAAAACTTATATAAGGAAGATCGTTCTTTTAAACTAGTTTTGAGACCCGTGCATTCGCACGGGTTTATTGACTTTTATTTATAAAATATTGCTAAAATATAAGTGACGTCGTGTATCAAAAAAAATTAAAATAATAAGTGACGTTATTCTGTTATTTTTTTATAAAATTTATTAAATTAAGTAATTTTTTTCATTAAAGCAATTGTTCCGTGTATGATTTTTGTGTAATCAACTATAAGTAATAATAATAAATATTTATTATTCAATTCCTTATTTTTATTAAAGCAATTGTCCCGTGTATTATTAAATTATTTTTATTAAAACAATTGTCCCGTGTATTATTATTATTATTATTATTATTATTATTATAATATATATTTATCAATAATATATTCATCAACATTGTTCCGTGTATTATTATAATATATTATTTAATTCCTTTTTTTATTAAAGCAATTATCCCGTGTAAAATTAATTTTTTTATTAAAACAATTGTCCCGTGTGTTACTATAATATATATTTACCCCGTAATTATTTATTATAATATATATTCATCAATAATATATTAATCAACATTGTTCCGTGTATTATTATAATATATTATTTAATTCATTTTTTTATTAAAGCAATTGTCCCATGTAAGATTAATTTTTTTTTATTAAAACAATTGTCCGTGTGTTACTATAATATATATTTACCCCGTAATTATTTATTATAATACATATTCATCAATAATACACTCCTCGTGCTATTTTTATGAGTATATTTGTTTTATTCTCTTTTTAATTTTTTTTATGAGTAGATTTGTTTTATGCTTATCTTTGGATTTTTTTTTTTGTTATTTTTGTTTTGTATTTTTTTTATGAGTATATTTGTTTTATGCTTATCTTTTTTTTTTTGTACATATCTTTTTTTTTTAATTTAGAGTTAAAATGACATTTAAGGGCATAAACGGTGAAATACTATTAAACGTACTAAGTACAAAATAGAGTTTTTAGTAGTAGTTTCTTATAATATATTGTAAATAGATACACTTCTCGTGCTATTTTTATGAGTATATTTGTTTTATTCTCTTTTTAATTTTTTTTATGAGTAGATTTGTTTTATGCTTATCTTTGGATTTTTTTTTTGTTATTTTTGTTTTGTATTTTTTTTTATGAGTATATTTGTTTTATGCTTATCTTCTTCTTTTTTTGTTATTTTTGTTTTGTACATATCTTTTTTTTTTTTAATTTAGAGTTAAAATGACATTTAAGGGCATAAACGGTGAAATACTATTAAACGTACTAAGGACAAAATAGATTTTTTAGTAGTAGTTTCTTTTAATATATTGTAAATAGATTTACACGTTCCTATTGGATTAGGAGTCCATATCCTAAAATTAGCTTGAGAAACCTTCTATTCTTCTCTACCAAAATTGAATCGCAAAGAACCCATATTTCTTCTTCCCACCGTCAGCGATTCAGAACCAAAATCGGTGACCTTCTTAACTTCTGAGTCGCAGACGAACCAAAATTGCAACTTCTTCTCTACCAAAATTGAATCGCAAACGAACCCATATTTCTTCTTCTCTACCAAAATTGAATCGAAAAGAATCCATATTTCTTCTTCCCAAAATTGATTCATTCCAAAATCTGATTCTCTCCAAATATCGATTTATTGGTTGTGACAAACCCACTCCCAAAATCGACCCATAAATTGATTCGTTCAAAGAAAGTAGCTAACAAAACCCTAAGGTACTCTTCTATATTCCTTCTCTACTCTTCAATTGATTTATTTGTTTCTTGTTCTGATCTCTAATGTTTATCTACCAATTATTCGTTTTCTTCATTTAGTGTTCGGGCTTTACCTTCTCAAACGTGTTGACAGAAAGTATATCAATATTGAATAGTTAGTTTTGTGTTTGCACTTAATTTGTTTTGAGCAAGGTTGGGAAATTTAGTGTTTAGTGCTATTGCCTTTTGTAATTGTTTGAATAATTCAGTTAGATTGAAATTTTAATAGATGTTCTTCTTTATTCATGCATAAGAAAGTAGAGTTAACAACAAACGAGTTGGGTGGAAGGGGGGGTGGGCATTGAGATGGAGACGATGTATGTTCAAATGCGAGAAAAATTAATGTCACAATTAGTTCAAGACCAAAGTTTCTTCATCTACATTATCACATGGCTTCTATTTAATATCGTGGTTTTCATTACAGACCGAGGAGTGTTTAAAACCGGAGAAAGATAGGGTCGTTACCTGCACTCTAGTAGCGAACCAAAGTTATTATAAGTTTGTTCTTTACTTGTTCCATTTTTCAATGTCTGACTTTTTCATTTTGAAAGTTCAATATTAGCTTTTATCCATGTGTGCAAACCAACTCTTTGAAAAAGAGCATTCTGGATGTTGTTTGGTATTGTTTTTAGTCTTCATTATCAAGATATTTATTCATATATGTTTAGTTCATGCATGTCTAATAGATATGTTGTGGTTGTGATAATGCTTGCTAGGTGTACATTAAATTACAGCCCAAGCCATCCAAATCCTTCATGAAGATGATGTGGTTGATGATAACGAGGATGTGGCCGATAATAATGATGATATGGTTGATGATAATGATGATATGTCTGATGATGATAATGACGTGTTTGATTATGAAAATATGGAGCAACAATGACAAGTGTGGTAGTGTGACTTAATTTTATAGATGTTATTTGAGTTAGGATATTGACTTTTTGTATGCAAGAATTGAAAGACATTTATTTCATCTTTTGTATGTGTTTAATGATGGTGAAGATCAATTCGCCGATGATTCTTGCAAGATAGTGATAACTTAGTCTTGGTTATGTTTTGGATTGATATTTGGTAATATTTAAGTATATTATGCTTATATTGTTGTGTTAATGTTTAATTGTTTGGTGTTTATGATTAATTACATTTAAAAAATTGCTATTGAAAAAAAAAATCAGAAATTGCTTTATTGATAATGTAAATTAATAATAATAATAATAATAATAATAATAATAATAATAATAATAATAATAATAATAATAAATGATTATTATTATTATTTAAAAAAAATTATTAGAGACCGAAATAGAAACCGAAATAGAGACCAAAATAGAAACCGAAATAGAGACCAAATTTACCACAAAGTATTTTCAAATCGGTAGCCAAATCGGTTGCAAAGGGTAGGGAAAGTAATTGCAAATCAGTCACAAAATCGGTTGCTATAGCGTCGGACAAAGCATCGCAAAACACGTCGCAAATTCAGTCTCTAAATCGGTCACTAAGTTCGGTTGCTAATTCGGTCGCTAAATTCAGTTGCTAATTCCGTTGCTAAAAATCGGTTGCTAATTGGGTCGCTATAGATCAGCGACCAAGCCGGCTGCGACTGATTTTAATTGGTTGCTATTTCGGTCGCTACAGCGATTAGCAACCGATTTTCATCAAAATCGGTTGCTAATTCGGTTGCTAAACGCATGTTTTTTTGTAGTGGCAACGAATTGACACAATTAACAACATTTAGGGTCTGTTTGGATTAACTTATTTTTGAGCTTATGCAAACAATTATATTATTATAAGTTTTTCAATTTAGTTTATGATAAAATAGCTTATAAAAACACAATTTTCACTAATGTGAACTTATAAAATAGCATAAAACATAATTTATTTTGCATAAGCTAAAAAATAAGTTCATCCAAACTGACCCTTAATGTTACTTCTGATGTGTTGGTATGATCATGCATGTGTTTACATTTTTTTATATTTTGTTTGTAAATAGTACTAATATTTTTTATGATTATTTTGTTTATATCATATAGACTTTGCCATGGATTGGATTATGTCACAAAGCACTACTAAAAGAGCATTTTGAGTTGATATTTGTTGATTATAATGGGAATGCACACAAAGTCAATTTTAGCTCTGCTGATGATGGAAGTTTGAAGTTGGTCAAGTTTTCTGGTGGATGGACATATTTTAATTCACTATTAGAAAAATTGATTTTGGCAACCGAATTAGAGACAAAAAAATTTCGATCACTATAGAGACCGATTTAGAGACTGATATTTTTAACGTAAATTTAAAAAAAAAAATCGGTTGCTATTTCGGTCGCTACTGTATTTTAGAAACCGAAATGGAGACCGATAATCAGCAACCAATATTTCGGTCGCTATAGAGACCGAATTAGCGACTGTTTTTTGAGCTTCAAATCAAAAAAAAATTTGGTCGCTAAATCGGTTGCTATAGAGACCGATTTGGAGATCGAAAAGTAGCGATAAAAGATTCGACGCAAATTTTTTTTTTCTTCAACAAATTCCAAGCAATGTTTCAATATATAAGAAAAAAAATATCAAATTGATTGTGTTATAAATTATAATTAATAATAAAAAATATTTATTATTCAATTCTTTTTTTCTTATTAAAGTAATTGTCTCGTGTATGATTAAATTTTTTTATTAAAGCAATTATTCCGTGTATTTTTTTTATAATAAATTATAATTAATAATAAAAAATGTTTATTATTCAATTCCCTCTTTTTTTATTAAAGGAATTGTCCCGTGTATGAATTTTTTATTGAATTCCTTTTTATGTATCGGTGATAAATATTTTGTCATTTTTTTTTTATATTTATTATTGATGAGAATTCATTTTTCTGTTGTTTTTTTTAAATAAAAAAAAAATTATTTATGAAAACTCATGTCCATTGATTTTTTTTATTTTTTTTTTATATTTAAGATTGATATTATAGTAAAGTATAAAATTTATTTAGAATAAAATATTTAGAAATATGTTATAAAATATATTTAAAATATAAATTGTGCAGTTTTATATAAATTTGTTAAATGAATGAAAAAATTATTAAAGTTATTGTCTCATGTATATTTTATTAATAAATTATTAGTTTTGAGACCCGTGCATTCGCACGGGTCTATTGACTTTGATTTATAAAATATTGTTAAAATATAAGAGACGTCGTGTACCAAAAAAATAAAAATAATAAATGAGGTTATTCTGTGATATTTTTGTAAAACTTATTAAATTAGTCTTTTTTTTATTAAAATAATTGTCCCGTATATGATTTTTGTGTAATGAATTATAATTAATAATAAGAAATATTTATTAATCATATCTTTTTTTTTATTAAACCAATTGTCCCGTGTATGATTAAATTTTTTTATTAAAACAATTGTCCCGTGTATTATTATGACATATATTCATCAATCATATATTCATCAACAATTGTTCCGTGTATTATTATAATATATTATTTAATTTCTTTTTTTTATTAAAGCAATTGTCCCGTGTATGATTAATTTTTTTATTAAAACAACTGTCTCGTATGTTATTACAATATATATTTATCCCTTAATTATTATAATATATATTCATCAATAATACGCTTCTCCTGTGTTTTTTATATAAAAGTAAACACAAATAGAGTAGATTTTTTTAAAATAAATATAGAGTACAATTTAACTATTTTATAGAAAAATAGTAAATTGAAAAATATACTTTATTTTTTTACGAAATAGAAGATTTGAAATTGTAACATCCCGCAATTTTATCCACCTAATTAATTTTAAGTAGAGCTTGTCCAATAATTCAAGGTTACTTGGGGGCGATTAAATTAATTAAGTCTTGAAAATTAAACGTACTAAGTGTTAAATTAGAAGTTCTTATAGGACCTAAATTACACAATAGTACAATTATTTTTCAAGTACAAATTTAATTAAACTCTAAGTATCAATTTTTCCGTCCCTAAAATGCTCTCTCTCGTGTCCCTCTCCTTTCTCTTATGATAACACCTACCCACTCATTCCAATACATGACTCATTTTCCACTTAATGAGATACTTCTTCTCCTAATGACAACTCAACCCATGACTCACCTCACTACTCCCTTTCATTCATCTAATCACATGCAAAACCATTACTCTTGAACCCACTCATTCAAACATCAGAAAAATTAGAACTAAAACTCTCTCATTTATCTCTTCTTCTCTCCTTCACCGAACCACCATCAACAACAAAACAACTACCCCATACTTTCAATCCTTCTTATTTAAATCATGTGCTTCATCACTCAACCACTTACTTTGCATGCCACTCAAATCAGAATCTAAACACTCACTGTGTGGGTTCTTAGGCTAGGTAGTTTAGATTCCCTAAATTCATGAACCTTGCATGTTAACTTAGGAAAATTAGGAATTAATTGTGTGAGGAGAAATAACTCCCAATTTCTCTTCTATTCTGTTTTATATTAATTATATTATGTTTCTACACTTTCTCAGAGGATGATTGTAGGTGTAACCTTTTAAAATTAATGATTTTCGTAAAACAGAGTGTTTTCTGCATGAACTCGCCATAGCGAGTTGCTAGCGAGTATTCATGGCGAGTATCCAGGTTCTGGGCTGATGAAACTCGCCATGGCGAGCGTCTGCTCGCCTAGTGAGTTGATTTAGGTCAGGACCTGCAGTTCGCCATGGCGAGCTTAGTAACTCGCCGTAGCGAGCTAAGTGCAGAAAGACCCATATTTTCATTTTCTAAAATATTTCTAAAGCACTCGTTTTATATCCTTATCTGAGATAGATAGTTTGCAGTTATATAAATGTATTTAATGTTAAACAGGAAGTCGAGCACAATTTTGAATCTTAGGGTATAACTTAGGATTAAGTTGCATGTTCTCGGGGTATTTGGAATAATTATGGTAGTATGGATTAACTTAGCATCAGTCAGTTATGTGCGATTATTAATATCGCTTTGTGGACTTCGTTTTAGATGATCCACCAGTAAAACTTTGTGAGCTTCACGCCGGAACGCTTTTTGTTCGCGGACAAGGCAGGCCTCCGAGACATGCTCACCTCGGAGTGTCTTGCGGCTAAAATCAATAAGATTAATCAGTGTTACACCTTTATTTTTATGCTTTAAGATATTATGATATGAATATGCTATGACTGATTAGGTGCCCCGGCTTAATAGCCTTTAGGAGGGTAGTAGAACTCACTGGAACGAAATGACTGTCTCACCCCACTCCCTTTTTGATATAGGTAAGACAGATTATTTCGGAGCAGGGATCAGGTTGGACCTGACGATTGGAGCTGTGCTTGGATTGTCAGCTGAGAAGACTTAGTCTTCTTCCTTGTTCAAAATTAGCTTGTTATTCTGTTGTCTATTCTTTCCGCTGGTTGTATCGAATATTATAAATATTATCTTAATGATAATTTATTTTTCAGATATAATTCTTTTAATTAATGTACTCAGATTCCGGTTATTAATGTTCCGACTAAATATTCTAGATAATTTAGTTGTGGCGTTACAGAAATATTTTTAAGAATTGATGAGGACAAATTAAGATTTTTAGTAGTAATACCTTTAATATATTGAGCCCATTTGAATTTGGCTTATTTTTAAGCTTATGAACATACTTTATGATTATTAATTTATAAATAAACTTTTATGTTATTTCATTAGGTTTTTTTACGCATGTTAATTTATAAGTTTTCACTGACAGAAATTATATCTTTATAAGCTGTTTTCATAAACAACATTAAAAAACTTATAATAATAAGTCAATCCAAACGGGCTCATTGTGTTTTTTTTTTTTTTTTATGTTCTTTTAATTTTAAGCTCATAAATAAGTATATTTTTTTTATTAGGTTCTTCAATTTTTATTTTTTATATATAAGTTTTTATGTGTTAGATTGAGTTAATATTTTTGGCGCGTATCTTTTATCGTGATTTTTGTTTCTATTTTTATGTGTAAATTTATTTTAATTATTTTTTTTTTGTTCCTATCTTTGAAGTTAAAATAGATTGGATTATGATCTTTGTTTTTAGAGGTGCTTTTCGGTTTTATTTTCATGGGAAGATTTCTGTTATGTTTATTTATTTATTTTGTTGTTTAGAGATGTTATTTTTAATGCTATTTTTATGGAAAGATTTATTTTAGGCATATCTTTCTTTCTTTCTTTTTTTGTGTTTTTTAATAGTTTAGAGATAAAATTACATTTAAGGGCGCAAAACTTGAAACACCGTTAAAAGTGATAAGGACAAATTTGGATTTTTAATAGTAGTTTCGTTTAATATATTTTAATAAGTAGATGATAACTATCGGTGAAAAATATTTATCCAAATTTTTTATACATGAGTGAAAAATATTTGTCCATGATTTTTTATATTTATCGATAAGAACTAATTGTCTTGTTTTAAAAAACTATTAGTTAATTTTTATGTTTATCTTTAGAAGTGGTTTCTATTGCTATTTTTATGTATAAATTTGTTTTATTCTCTTTTTTTAAAATCTATCTTTTTGTTATTTTTTATTTTTTTTGTATCTTTTTTTTATGAGTAAATTTGTTTTATGTTTATCTTCTTTTATATTTTTTGTTATTTTTGTTTTGTATTTTGTTTTTAGTTTAGAGTTAAAATTACATTTAAGGGCATAAACGGTGAAATATTACTAAACGTGCTAAGGACAAAAAAGGTTTTTTAGTAGTAGTTTCTTTTAATATATTGTAAATTACATTTAAGGGCATAAATGGTAAAATATTATTAAACGTGCTAAGGACAAAAAAGATTTTTTAGTAGTAGTTTATTTTAATATATTGTAAATAGATAATTATTAACGACAAATATTTATCCAATATTTTTATGTATGAGTGAATAATATTTACCCTTTTTTTTTTTATAGTTATCGATAAGAACTAATTGTCTTTTTAAAAAAAACTATTTATCAATTTTTTATATATTAGTGATCAACAGTTTCTTTTTCTTTTTTTTGACAAAATTATTGATCAACACTTGTCTCATGACATTTTAACTATAATGAAAAATATTTATCCTGTAATTATTATAATATATATTCATCAATAATACACTTCTTCTATATTTTTTATATAAGAGTAAACAAAAATAGAGTAGAATTTAACTATTATATAAAAAAATAGTAAATTGAAAAATATAATTTTTTTTATGAAATAGAAGATTTGAAATATTTTTAAGAATTGTTGAAGACAATTAAGATTTTTAGTAGTAATACCCTTTAATATATTGGCCCGTTTGAATTTGGCTTATTTTTAAGCCTATGGAAATAGTTTATTGTTATAACTTATAAATAAACTTTTATGTTAATTCATAAGTGTTTTTACGCATGTTTTTGTTTCTATTTTTTTTTTTTTTTTAAGCTCATAAATAAGTTTTTTTTTTATTAGGTTCTTCTATTATCTACAGTATTTTTTATTTATAAATTTTTATATGTTAGATTAAGTTACTATTTTTGGCGTGTATCTTTTATTGTGATTTTTGTTCCTATTTTTATGCGTAAATTTATTTTAATTAAATGTTTTTGGTTCCCTATTTTTGAAGTTAAAATAGATTGGATTGATATGTTATTTTTATGGGAAGATTTTTTTATGGTTATCTTTTTTTTTTTTTTTTCTCTTCTTTTTTTTTTGTTTTGTTTAGAGATGTGGTTTCTGTTGCTATTTTTATGGGAAAATTTCTTTTATGCTTATCTGTTTTTCCTATTTTTGTTTTGTATTTTTTTTATATTAGTTTAGAGTTAAAATTACATTTAAGGGCGCAAAACTTGAAACACCGTTAAAATATAGCTCAAAGGGAAAAATCAAAAGTAGAAATTGAAATTTGGAAACGAGAAAGAGAAAGTGAGAAACAAACAGAAACTCAGTTCAGTGGAAATCCCAACTGCTTTCGCCGTTCCACCGTCCGCCGTAATTTTTCTCTTCGTTGGTGAGTGCTTCCTCTTTTTCTTTAGATCAAATTTTGTAAGGTATATGGATTCAACAGTTAAATTAAGATGCACATGCGTATTTGCTTGCAAACACATTATGTTGTAGTTACTATATGAGTTCGTTAACCTATGGTTGAAACCGAATGTAAATTTGGTTACTCATAAATGTCTATTATGTTTGATATTGCAATCTTAATTTCATATGCATCTATATCTATCTAATGTGATTAATTTGAAATATTCTCATATGCAATTAACTTTGTTACTGATGCAGAGCTGCATTGAAATCTTCACATCACCATATCTTTGTTTGCCGCCTTTGATAAAATACCACTGATCATGCTTTAAGTTGTAAATTGTTTGTATGCACGTGTGTTTTTTACGAATCTCAAGCTAAAAATAAAAAGACATAAGGCCATGCTTTAAGTTAGTATCCATAGTTTCATTTTAGCTTGTACCCCAAGAGAGAAAAATTATCCCCTAATATAACTTAGAGTCAATTTAATCGGTAAAAAGGAAAATAAGTTAATCGGCAAGATTGTCTTGCAAACTGTGATTCCTTGTCCCTTTACATTCACCTATTGTATTTTCTGGATTCTACTTTATTAATTTATGCTATACACAATTCTATTTTTTTTAATAATTAATTGCAAATGGCAAATAAAAGTAAAGAAAAGGCTTCCAAGAAACATAAAATAAAACTTCTCAAACGTTCAACTCCACAAATCTTCTTTATATGCAAGCCGGAGAAATTACCGTGGTTCAAGTTCCTCTTCAACTGAATAGGTGCAAAGACAAGAATATGAAGAACTGAAATTTGAAAAGGAAGAACTTCGTGATATGGTAAAACAATTGATGGAAAAATTGAAGATTCAGCCCAAACCATATACTAGAGATCAAGTTCATGAAGATGATATGATTGATGATAATGACGATGCGGCTGATGATAATGAGGATGTGGCTGATGATTATGATGATAACGATAACATGTCTGATGATAACAATGACATGTTTGATGATGATGAAACAAAGTAAGAATGACAAGTTTAGTAGTGTGGCTTACTTTAATAGTTTTTATTTGAGTAAGGATATTGACTTTTTGTATCCAAGAATTGAAAGGAATTTATTCCATCTTTTGAATTGATATTTTTTATAAGTATTTTTTTTAACAGATTTTTTTGTAAACATTTGGTAATACTTAAATATATTATGCTTATATTGTTGTGTGTGAGATTATAAATTAGATTTAAAAAATTGCTTTCATGAGAATATAAATTAATAATGATAATAATAAAAATCATTATAGACTGAAATAGAAACTCAAATAAAACGAAATAGAGACACACAGAGAGACCGAAATAGATACTAAAATAGAGACTGAAATAGAGACCGAAATTGAGACTCAAATATAGACCGAAATAACGACCGAAATAGAGACCAAAATAGAACCTCAAATAGAGACCGAAATAGAGGCCGACATAGAGACCAAAATAGAGACTGGCGTAGAGACTAAAATAGAGACTGAATTTACCACACAACATTTTCAAATCAGTCGCAAAATTGGTAGCAATGAATAGAAAAATTAATTGCAAATTGGTCACTATATTAGTCGTTAATAGCGTCGCTCATAGCGTCGAAATTTGTGTCGCAAATTCAGTTTCTAAACTGGTTGCTAATTTGGTCGCTACTTCGGTCACTAACCTAGGTCACTAATTCGGTTGCTACAAATCGGTCGCCTGTTTGGTCACAACAGATCAGCGACCAAGGTGGTTGTTACCGATTTTCACCGGTTGCCAAATCGATCGCTAACCCGTTTAGCGACCGATTTTCATCAAAATCGATCGCTAATTCAGTTGCCAAAATCGATTTTTCTAGTAGTGATTGTATATGCAATGATATTAATATTTTTTTATCATGAATGCCGTAAACAAAGTTTTCTCTATCAATCGGTCTTATTTGTATCTCAATTATTTGCCTACTTTTTGTATTTTTTTTTATTTTTTAGTATTGATTAATCTAATAATTTCATATATCTTTTTTAGTTCCATTTATACTTCCTAATTTAAGTGTCAATATAATTATGTTATGTTTTAATTTCATTTTATTTTTTTATTTATAATTTTAATTATATAAATTTAAATTATATATCTATCACTCCGCAATGCGCACGGATCAAAGTCCTGTTGGTTAAGAAAATAAGACGTTTCAAAATTTGATTAAATCTTTACATCTAGTCGTACTACCCTATAATCTATAGTATTTTAAGGGTGTAATCATCCCTTGTATTTGGTCTAGTTTTGTTTTCATCCCTCTCAATCACTGAAAATATTACTGCTACGTACGTCTATGACTTCAGACTTCTATTTATTTAGTCTTTAATAGGTAAAATATACAGTTAATTTACTGCAAATACACGTTCTTCTTCCTTACCTATAGTACAATTGTCATAGTCCTAGGTTTTTTGTTTTTAGTGAAATATTACATTGTGCCCTTTAGGGCACATGTTAAAAAGATAAATGTAAAAAAAATTTATTGAATTTGTGGTGTATTACATTCTCTAAGCATTAAATTCTTTATATAATTAAATGTTATAATTTTATTTTTAGATAGTTTAACATGTGCCCTTAGAGCACAAGTTAACATGATCCTTGTTTTTAATTGCGTAAATTAAGTATTTTCTACGTGTAACTGCACAAATTAACAAATCTCATAAGTTTTGTCGGACTCAAAACAAACTTTCTGTAAGAATTTTAAACGCAAATAAGAGATCAAACTTAATTTTTTTTTTTCACCACCAGTTGAATCTAGTTCGGGGGTCAGTTTTAGCATCAAGTGGTTTCAGCCCCTTCCCGTTCGCAGTTGCGGGGAATCGAACCGTGATTCTCTCTACCAAATTCAGCGTCAATCACCACTGAACCAACTAACGATTGATAATCAAACTTTTTTTTTTGACAAAAGTAAAAATTCATTCATTCCAATTGAAACATACATAGATCATTACAAATTCGAGATTGCTAAAAACTGAAAAAGGTAAATCTACAAACAAACTTGCAGCACCTAGGTTAATAGCATACAACGGCATCATGAAGATGCCTACAAATATGACAAAATAAAAGTAACCAGAATCTTCATACTTCCGGATCTGTAACGTTGACGTCCAAGTCTTCATCAAATCTGTAATGAGTTGGTGTAGATATGTCAATTTGAATCAACGAAATACCACACTAAAACGAAAAACCAACAAACGCCACACAAGACGACGACAAACACAACGCCGCACAAGACGACGACAAACTTATAAAATAAAAAATGAAGAAGCAACTCTATATAGATAATCACTTATTTAAATGAAATGAAAGGAAAAACAATTTAGTTAAAATAGAGTTAAAATAGAGAATACACTTCATCTCATCTAAACATTCATTTATTCTAGGTTTTAGAATATACATTTGTTTTTATTTCATTATTGACATATACTTATAATTAATTTGTATCACATGTTATTTATTACACCTGAATCAATTTTCTGCCATCAATCTCACCAAACCAAACTGCTCTTATTCAAAGCAGAATCTTACCTAGATTTTTATATTCAAGTGTTCAATAATGAATTACCGTCAAAAAAAAAAAAAAAGTGTTCAATAATGAATCTTAATATTTACTACTTTTTTTTTTGTCTCATATATAATCAATTATTTATTTTTTAGATTCATATAATTGTTAACGTATCAAATTATATTATAAATTAGATACTTATTTTTTTATAATAATGAGGGTCTGATACAACAAACATTTGTTATGATATATCCCTTATATCAAGGTGATTACTTCTCTACCCTTTCATAATTTAAGAGTATTTATCCTTTAACCAATAAGAATAAGCCGTATAAGTAGTTTTGTATGTGGTCTTCGCAACTAATTGTAACAAACTTATGGGAACCACATACATATAGCTTTTTCTTATTGGTTGAAGGATAAATGCCCTCAAATTATCAAAGAATAAAGTAGAATTTCCCAAACATTTAATTTATTAATTAGCGGTCAATATTACTTATTTACACTCTAAAATGAATCACTCGCTTTAAATGAGTCAAATCCATTTAAATAAAATTTGACAAGTTTTATCTCATAAATTTGACAAATCGATTTTAACAATTAGACCATTATTAGCGATGAAAAAATTCTTACAATCACTTGGTTGTTCTAAATACATTAATATTAGAATATATTAATATTAGAATCTATGATATAACTAAGAGAGGGAGATAGTGTTAAATGTTGGAAAAAATTGGACCTATTCACAATAATAAACAATATATAAATTTATGTAATCAAACAAATATGAATCAAAATAAATAAATAGAGACACAAAAACTTATCTTTCGGTGAGTGTCGTAATTTGATGTTGATGCTGCCGCGTAGTAAACAAGTATTGTGTCATAAGTAGAGATGACCGCAATATAGTAAACCATGAATCAATACCTAAGGCGTGCTGATCGCACTGTCCTTAAGGATTTATACGCCTCAAAAGCGCAAATTCCCCAGAATTCAAGAGATCCTTCCCGGATGTTAATTATATCCGAGGTAACAAAACTAGCAAGAGATTAATATATACCGGTAATGTAATCAGGAAGTAATAACTCAATTTTATCAAAGAAGGGGAAAATTATTTCTTGGTTTAGTTCACAGGTAAACACAAAGGAGAGGAAGGCACCTAAATTGTAGGAAACGTGATAGTATATATCAAGTTCCCATCATCTCTCCATATATATGTAACATGTTTTAATTAATAATATTAACCAGAATATTTCCGTTGCAAGTAACCATAAATCCTAGTAATTAGAATTGAAAACAAAGTAATAGGACTTAAAAGAGGGTTGAATTATTATGCATAAGGAATACTGTTTCTTTGACTAAGTAAAAGACACATTTTAACAAATTATTAATAATAATAATAACATTAATTAATTTTTTTAAAATTATATATAAAATAATTTTAATTAACTTTAAAATAAATTATATGATTAAAAAATACAACATTAAACGTATGGCGTACGACTTAGAGAAGATGAATAAGTTTTAAAATTCAACACATCGATTTATGAATTATAGAATTATGTGTCGGCACATCCTCTGTTTGCACCGATTTAAAATGTTTAGAATTGAAAATTTTCTTAAATTTAAAGGCATTTTGAAAAACTATGTAGAACTAAAATTGCCTTAATCAAATTAATTTATTTTAACATCATTTAAAACAAACAAAGAATATATGTGCACTTACTGATAGCCCTACAAATTGTTTCAATAATCACTTTTTGACTATTAAGAATCTATTTTGAATCCATGATATAGCCAAGAGATATGAGTAGAGATAGAGTTCTTCAAGTTGTCACATACATTGAAAATGTGGGCCATTATAAGACATAGCATCTCTACTATTACGAGAGACAATGCAAGTTAGAACAACTAAGTTTGATTTGTGGTCATATGATTATGAATTTATATCACATCATCACATGAAGATCTAATGCTAGATCAATTAATTCGTTGGCTAGCTAGTAGCTCCTTTAAATCTCCACCAACTTGTAGAGAAAGTCTATGTTGAAAATTCTTCAATTAGATTTAGAATAGTTGGAAAATCTAATCACTAGAAACAATTGAAAAGAAAGAAAAGGACTAAGAAATCTAAGATGAAGCCAAATTAATATAGAAAACAGTTATTATCCTTTATTGCTTTTGAGTTCATCAAGTTTGGTATTTCTATATTTGATCAAAAAATGTTTGGCCGCAACTCACAAATTTGGGCACAAATAACAAACTGTATGTATATTCGTCCTTGCATACTAAATTTGATAATGAAAGGAAAGTATTTTCGCTTGTAAATTAAAATAAGTGATTTTCACATAGATTAACTCTTTTAGTTTTTGTTTTTGTTGTGATTTCGTCGTCTTAATGCGACATTGTGTTATTCGTTGTCATTAGTACAACATTTGATTTCCCGTCTTGTTGCAATGTTCGTTTAATTCATATTGAAAGATCAATTAACTTCAATCAATTGCAGATTCAATCAATGATTTGAGCATCATCGTTGCAGATCCGGAATCATGGACATTCCGGTGACTTTAATATTAGGCTAAACTACACATTTGGTCCCTTACGTTTATTTTAGGATTCAATTTAGTTCCTTATGTTTAAAAAGTTTCAATTTGGTCCCTTACGTTTATTTTAGGTTTCAATTTGGTCCATTCCGTCAGTTTTTGCACATGTGGCAGACGGTTTGCTTACGTGGCAGACGGTTTGCACACGTGGACACCTGGACACGTTGACACGTGTCCAATTGAAACAGTGGAACAGTGAAATCTGACGGAAGAGACCAACTAATGCGAACGTTGATAACGTAAGGGACCAAATTGAAACTTTTTAAACGTAAGAGACCAAATTGAAACCTAAAATAAACGTAAGGGACCAAATATGTAGTTTAGCCTTAATATTATCATATTATTTGTAGGCATTTTGCCGTTGTATGCTATTAACTTGGATGTTGCGAGTTTATTCGCAAATTCATCTTTTTTGTTTTTAGTGGTATTGAATTTGTATTTGCATCTGATGTACTCTTTAAATTATTGGAATGAATGAATATCATTGTTTTTTGTTTTTGTCAAAAAAAAAAATGAAAGTAAGAAATAATGGAAATGGATTGAACGCAATAACTTTTTCATGCGGTTATAATGTAATTAGTTCGTCTAATTTAAATTAACGTCTTAGATTGTTTTAAATTGATTTAATTAATTTGTATTCTGAAATATCGAAATTTCAAACAAGTAATCGATATTAGCTACTGGAAATTATAGTATTATTTTTTTAATGCCGAAATCGTATAATTTGAATCAACAATTGAAATTGTTTTAAATAGATTTTGTGGATTTGTAATCTAAATTATTAGAATCTCAAATCAGTGTGACAGAGATTAACTACCGAAAATTGTGTTCGTTTATTAATGCTCGAAAAATTCAAATAATTTGTCAAAAAAAAAATCAAATACATTGTCAATAAATAAATTTTAAAAGTAATGCCAAGGTAGATATTGGAAGTGAAGTTGAAATTATATCAAATAACTTTGATTAATTTTTTTGACACAAATAACTTTGATTAATGAAGTGTGTATAAAAACAGTGTCAATAAACAAAAATTAATAGTAAAACTAAAAAGCCTCATCATCCTTAATCTTTCAAAAGAAAGGCCCAAAAAGGCAAAAACAAGAACAAAATCGAAAACTTGGGCCTTTGGAGAGGGCTGGCTCTATCTCTATGCTATCTATTATTTGTGTGTATATTTTTTTTTTCTTTCTTTTTACAAAGATATTGTTAATTTTTTATACACCAACAAATTCCTATTGCTAAAAGAAACAACACTCCTAATGTTTGTTGTTAAACAATTAGTGGAAATTTAGAATTGAGAAATGCAACGTTTATGGCAAGCATTGATACATTGTTTCTTTTGTTTAGTCTCTTGTTTCCAAATTTGAGCAATATCTTGAGCAATTTTGATAGCATCATATGATGAACCAGAGAGCCCTCTCTTTGTAAACCCAACAGCATAAAGTCCAACATTTCCTTTCCAACCATTTGGGAATGGTGACTTTGGAAATCCATTCTTGGAAAAAAATTCACCTTCCTACACAAAATTAACCAAAATAAGATTAGTTACTTCTATTTCCAAAAGGGCTCAAAAGGAAAAAAAAAAAAAAACGACAAAAAGCAATATGACCCAAAACTAAACCAAACATCGAACTATATGTCGATTATAGTTCAACTGTTTTAAACTGCTCGAACCGTGGATCAACCGTAATTTAAGATAATGTTAGTTCACGTGATTGAACTCTTCATGTTGGTTTAGTTTCAAAAACATTGATACAAACACAAACATAATTTTGTTACCTTAAGCCAAGAAGGGACATTGCTACGATAGCCGGTAGCAAGAACAACCGCATCAACTTGACTCTTTTCACCATTAACAAGTTCAACATAGCCATTACTAAACCTCTTAATTCCAGGCAAAACTTTTATCTCACCAGATCTAATTTTCTTCAAAGTACCAATATCCAAAACAGGAGTTTTACCCTTTGAGTTCTTAAGCTCCAAAGGACCTTCCAATGGCCTTTTAAGCCCATATTTCTCTATGTTACCAAACACTAACCAAGCCAACATTAACAAAATCTTATCAACTAACCAAATGGGAAACCATTTCATCATCATAACTGCCAATCCAAATGTTGATTTTCCAACAACTTCTCTAGGCAATACATGAACCTATATTTAACCAAAAACACAACAACCTCAATTAGTACAAAAACATCATCCTCAAATTATATTCTTAAAAATGTTATTTTAGTAGGCAAAAAAAATTTCATTTTCGAAATAAACTAAAAATTTCGAATTAATCTTTAAATTTAAAAATCTTTGACTACATTAATTTTTTCAGAATGACTGTCTCGAAAAAATTTATGTAATCAAAGATTATAAAGAAAATATTTTATAATTTCGTTTATTTCAGAGACGAAATTTAGTCATTCGAGTACTTACCGAGCTACGAAGAACAATAGAAGGTGAAGCATTATAATTGCACAGATCAAGTGAGAGTTCCATTCCAGAATTACCACAACCAACAACCAAAACTTTCTTCCCTCTAAAACCTTCACCAGATTTATAATCACAAGCATGGATAACTTCACCATTGAATTCATTCAACCCTTCAATATCAGGCACAACACACTCTGCATTCTCACCAGTAGCAACCACAAGCCACCTACAAATATACTCAACCTCATTTCCATTCGAAACCGTCTTAACACTCCACAATCCAGTAGTTTCATCATATCTAGCAGATAGAACACACTCGTTGAATCGCGGGTTGATTTCAAAGCGTTTCGCGTAGGATTCAAGGTAGTTTATGAACTGTTTCTTTGTTGGGTATTCAGGGAAATCTTGTGGGAATGGAAAGTTAGGTAGTTGACAGAATTGTTTTGGAAGGTGAAGTTTTAATCTGTCATAGGTTCTTTTTTGCCATAGTGAAGCTATGCAGTTTGATCTTTCGAGTATCATGAAAGGTACTCCTTGTTGTTTGAGACATGCTGCTGTTGCTAGTCCGGATGGTCCTGCTCCTACGATTATAGGACCGCTTACCCAAATGCAACGGTGTGAAATTAAGTCTTCTTCGTTATCAACTAGGCGAAACAAATTCTCCATTTTTTTTAACCTTCTGATTTTCAGAGGAGAGGAATAAGTCTGATAATTTAAAGTTCGGCTGTGAAATAAGTAAAGTTTGAGCTGAGTGTATGGTTTTGTTTAAGATGTTGGAATGACTTTGCTTTGGGAAGTTGAAACTTGAAAATGTTTTGTATGAAGAAGTTTTGGAAGTTGAGAGAAAGGAGAAACTATGGTTAAGAATTGAGCATGTGAGTTTGGAATGAATGGAGAGGGATGATGGGTTGAAGGGACTTAAATAGAGGATTTGGGCTTATGATGAAGTTTTGAGAATTTAATGTGCTTTTCTCTCTCTTATTATTTTATCACTTAGAACTTTTATTATATTATTTTCTTTTTATAAAATGAATATTTTATTACATTATTATATGTTGTGTCATTATTATATTAGATCCTACTTAAGTTGGTATGCTTAAAACAGACCCCAAAAATAAGTTGGTATGCTTAAAAAATTATTGTGGAGAGTTAGCAATTATTTGGTGGGGACTTATTCTTTCCTTCTATAGTTTTCTTCATCACAATAGTCTCTTGAGAAGTTTTAATTTCTTTTTCCACGTGTATCTAATTAAATCATGATAAATAATTATTTACAGATATATTTTAAGAACTAATTTAAAAAAAATGATATTATAGACTATTTTATTTGGATATATATATATATATATATATATATATATATATATATATATATATATATATATATATATATATATATATATTAAATCTCTATTTAGATGGATATATAGTTTAGATTTTTCTAGCTTAATTAGTAATTTCATATTAGAATTTAATATTAAAATGTATAAATATTAAAACATGTGAGAAAGAATTTTACATTTTTTACCACAATTTGAATGAGATTTAAACTTTTGACTTCCTGTCAATTTTAGCCACCAAGTTATCATTATATCTTTTAGAAAATTAAATACAGTTTATGTGATTTTAATCTATTCAATTTTGAATTATTGTTTCTTATAGGATACAGATACCCAACTAAATTTTAGAATACTAAATAATTTTCCTAAATATTAATCATTTTCCTTATGAAAGTAATATTAATTTTTTACTCAAAGCATAAGTTTTAAAAATATAAATATAATCCAGTTAAAAAAATAATCTTAAAATAGTGTTATAATTTTGATCTATGCTAACTTTAGAATCATTGATTTCTCAACTAATGAGTCTAGCATGGACAGATCTTCTTAAGAGTGTCAACCCTTATAGGGGGACAAGAGGTGCGATGACACTAAACCTACTATTTTGGGCAATCATAAGTACGGTTGCTTGTTTTTCCATAAAAAAAGATTTACATCTCAAAATGTTCGAAGAAACCGCATCTTATAAATTTTTGAGTAAAAGTAAGTTTTTGATATTTTGTAAAACTATTATTATACATATAATGTGTTTTATATTAAATGAAATATGTTTTTTTCTTATAATTGGTCTAAGACCCATAAAATATCAAGAACGAGATTGCTTTTTAAGAGCGGAAAGGTGCCGCGGTACCCCTCAAATTTTACTTTTTCTTTTTATAAGTATATATTTTTATATAGTATGAATTTTAAAGTCTGTATATATATCATTTGTTTCCCTAACTTATATTGTGTGCCGCCTAGTACTTTTTTTTTTTAAGCAAAAGGAGAGCAGAGGAAACCCGCTGCCCTATCCCAAATATATTAAACATAAAACAAAGATAATACAAAGAAAACTGGGGGGACATCAACCTGACCCAGTATACCACATAAAAATGTAGCAAACAAAGATAAAACAATTAAAAGTAACTACAAGTGGTTTTGGAGCCAACCTTAAAAGGTGAGAAAAACCAAAGTAAACACAAACTCATCAGACGCTATCCAGCGAACCCGCGTACGGGCGCGAAACAAAATAGCAAAAAAAATGATAAATGAGCATTTGCTAAGGTAGGAAACGGCAAATGAACTAGTCGTCAACACAAACCGATCCACGTACCAACAACTCCCTGCGAAAATGCAGCAAGTATCAAAGACCCTTTTGAGCCATACAAACCAATGCCAAAGCGAGATGAATCAAACACCACGATCGACACGGGTAATAAACAGCAGCCTCGACTCATTGGAGACAAGCTTGAAACTCTGAAACCTGCAAATCTCAACAGATTTGAAACACAATCAGAGAAACAGAGAGCAAAAACGTCACCAAATACGAACCACCACCGGAAGAACCACCGACCACCACCACCACAGAGACGACAATAGTGGTCGAAACAACTCCATAAAGCTCACCAACAACAACACAGGAAACAAACCTGTACTGTTATGAGAAAAGCTAACATAAACAAACAACCACCGCCGCAAGGGAGGTGGTGTTTGTCACAACGAAACACAACCCACAAAGGGTAACCGCCAGATCCGCCGCCAGCACCACCACAACAGATAAGTGCCGACGCGGACAAGGAGGAAGAAATCCAAACCAAAACCGGAAAGATGTGAACCCAGGAGACGAGAAACCCACCACACCCATCGAAACCTCTCCGGCGCAAATATGGACAGGGTGGTGCGGAGGGCCGACGCCGCTCATCGCACCACCATAGGAACAGGCTACATGATGAATAAAGGAGGTTGGATATGGAGGGTGGGGAAGGCGGTTAAGGTTTCTTTAGAGAGAGTCCAGAGAAAAGTTTATTTTAGAGAGAGAAAAAAAGGTGTGCCGCCTAGTACTGATTTGCATACCTATCCATAGTAAGCTTGTGTTTTTGGGTTCATCACCCTCTGATGCCTTTTTTTTTTCTTTTTTTTTCTCTATATAATTTGTTCTAATATTTCAAAATTTATATTGAACCAAATATCATCTAAGACAACAATATGTCAAAAAAAATTGTCTAAAACAACAAATTATTAAATTCCTTAAAAACTTTCATTGTAATGTGTTATACTTTTTAGATAAAAACGGATCCATGTGTCAAAAAAAAATAATACTACTCACTCTCTGCCTCTCTCACTATAGATATGTCATTGCGATACTTTTCATATCTTAAAATTATTTTTATTTAAAAATAACAAAATAATTAATCATTTTCTTAATGCGATTGCAGGGTAATTAACATCTTGTGTTGAAAATAGAATATATTCATGCAATTTATAACTATTATTTATTTTTTATGGAAGAAATTTAGGATGAAAGGATAGTACTATAGAGGATGAAAATAGACTAATTATTTTGGACTTAATCAAAAGCATGAATATCTATAATTGAATTTTCTCTCGGATTTATCTTGTGACTGGGATTAGATCACCACAGATAATTTCAATTATTGATGTTGGTTTCGTAATTGTTTTTACCGCTGTGAACAATTGGTTTGTGGATGTGTTGTTTCTGTGTTGGCGGTCGGACCCTTTCGCTATTATTTTTTTCTTTTTTTTGAAAAAGACTAATTTTATTGACGATAAACACAATAAGTACTTTTAAATACACCAAGAGGCACAAAAAGGCAAAGCCAAAACAAACAAACTAGGACACCAACACCTAACACAAAAACCTGCTACTCCAATGTTGCAAAACAAACGATCAGGACCCAACAGAACCAAACACACGCACACACACACCACAGTCCCGAACCAAGGAGAAGAAACTGGAGGCAGACCAAACCGAAATAGAAAAAACACCCATCACACACCTTGTCCAACCGGAAACACCATCATTACCGCGATAGACAAATTATGGGATCACAACACCAATCATAGAACAAACAAATTGGAATCTTCCAACGACTCAAGCCCCACCGCCACGACAATAGTTTAACATCATCCACTACCTTACAAACATCTCTGACCTCATTCGCAAACGAAATCTCATTCCTTGATCTTCAACTCATCCACACGGTTGTGTGCTAAATCAAAGAAAATCCTTTTCTAATCTTTTTATTAGATGCAACACCTGTCAAACAGTCGAACAACACAAAAAAATTCGGGGGCAAAACTCTGATCACACCGAGCCAACGAAAAATCACATTCCACACTTGCGAGGCAAAATCACAAAAATGAAATAGATGTCAGGCATCTTCCTCTCTTCCAAGACAATGAACACAATCATTCGACCCCCCCATGACTTGCACCCCACGAATAAAAAGATTAGACCTCGTCGGAATCCTATTCTCAAGAAATTTCCAAGAGAACGCTATCACCTTTGACGGAGCCGAGCTTTTCCAATTATATTGGAAGACATTCAGCTCTTGGTCAGAGAACTCCACAGTTTGTTAAAACACATTACAAAAAAGGAGGTATATGGAATGCACAGAAAAAACACCCCCTCTCCATATGAGATAGCGCCAACAAAGGAAGAGTCTCCCGCATCCTGACAAGTAACTCTTCCTCCCATACAAAGAAGTGTCTCATCCACGTCAAGTCCCACCGACCCACCCCATCAAGGATCAGCCACATATCACTAATTTATGCCTCTTACTTGAAGAAATTGAGTACAAACGCGGAAACAAATCACACAAAGGCCTAGCCCCCATCCAACAATCCTTCCAAAACATAGTCGAATCCGCCGTTCCCACTTTTCTTGAAACCTTTTGTGCAAATTAGCTCACACCATCAACATTGTCCAACCCACATAAATCTTTCCACCAACACGACGCCCGACCCAGGATATTGCAACTAATCCAATGAACATTTTCTTGGACAACCGGACCATATTTTGCCACCAAGACATATTTCCATACCGCCTCCTCATTTTGAAGTAAGTTTCATCTCCACTTTATCAAAAGACTTAAGTTAACCTTTCCAACATCGCTCACCCCTAGACCCTTTTGACTTCTCGGCAAACCCACATCCTTCCACTTAACACAACTAATTTTCTTACCACCTTTGATACCTCCCCAAAGGAATTCTCTTTAAATACAAATAATTTTCTTCATCACCACCGCCGACATTTTCAAGAAGCAAAGGTAAAAAATTGGACTTGAGTTGAGAACTGAGTTAATCAAAACAATTCTCCCTCCAAGACTAACATATCTATTCTCCCAAGACCGGAGCCTCTTCCTCAGCCTATCAACCATCGAATCCCAAGTAGCGCAACGCCTCGGATTTTCCCCCACGGGAAGGCATAAATAAGAGAACAGAATAGCCCCTCTCTTGCAATTAAGGAAGCTACAAGCACGCCCCATAAACTCATTTACAACATTAACCCCAATCAAACAACTCTTCCAAAAATTCAGCTTAAGGCCCGAAGCTAGTTCTCCATCGATGTCCCACCTATGCAAAGAGTATCATCCGCATATTAAAGATGAAAGATTTGGAGTCCCTCTGAACCAACCAAAAACCCCTCGAAAAGGTTTTTCTCCACCGTACTCCGCATCAAACTAGCAAAACCTTTTGCTACCAACAAGAAATGAAAAGGAGTTAATGGATCTCCTTGCTTTAAAACTCTTTGAATGTTGATTTCCGTTGTAGGCCTTCCATTCATAAGAATCGGGAGATTACCCACAAAAATACAAGCACAAATCCAACCAATCCATTTACTGCCAAACCTCCGGAGCATATATTCCAAAAAAAAAAAACCAATCAATGGAGTCGTAAGCTTTTTCTAAGTCGACTTTGAGGATCAAACAATCTCTACCAGATTTCTTAGCTAAGTCCACCACCTCATTCACTACCAACACCCTATCAACAAGATTTCTCCTTTTGATAAAGGTCGATTGGGTAGTTGCCACGACCAAGTTCATGACCTTCGCTAGTCTCCCTACCAACTCCTTAACAATTAACTTATATAGACAACCCAAGACGAAAATGGGTCGGAACTCACCTAACTTCATAGGACAAGACACTTTTGGGATGAGCGTGATAAAGTATGAAAACAAACTCAACGGAAGGTTCACGTTACCATGAAATTGATCAAACATATTATCACCTCCCCTTTAATCAAGCTCCAGAAAGACTTAATAAAAGCAAAATTATATCCATCCGGTCATGGGCTTTTTTTACCATCACTTCTCAACACAAAATCATCAATTTCCTCCATAGAGAACGGCTCCTTCGCTGTTCTCAATATCTATTCTCATGGTGGAATCTATGTTCCCTGTTTGGTTGGAAGCCTCTCATGAGGCGGATTGATCAAGACCTGATTCGACCTGTTTTTGCTCGAAATGGCTAGGTGCACAGATTCTCTGTGTTGATGTTAGTTATGGGTGCTTAGATCCAATCCAATAATAAAAAATAAAAAAAAAAACTAAAAACCGAATTTTTTTGGATGTGTTTGGACCACCTTACAGCCAAACTGATAGGTTCGGTTCGATTTTTGGTTGGCTTCATGAGAAACGATCCAAACCAAACCGAAATATATGTCATAAAATCTAACAATTTATCAATTTTTTATCACAAAAAAATATATTTCTCTATTTATAAGGCGCACTAAATTAGAAACCCTTTTTAATTGTGATATTTATAATTATGTTATTAAGTGTTCCAGACTAGCTGAAGTTTAAATACTACAAAGGCCTAATTAATACATGAAGGTGCATAACTCTAATATATGTTACCAAACATTGGATAAATGACACTCATAATAGATATTTGTGACTCATTCCTAGCACATAGAGAACCCCACTATACGGTTATTGCTCAAATTCCATTATATAGGCATGCATGCACACACTCTCAAGGTATATGCATTCTTACACAATTTAGCATTTCCCTGACCTTGAGAAAAGACTAGCTTGAGCATTGGAGTGCTAACATTGTTGCAGATGTCATTTCCCCAATCGGTACTAGATGATCACACCATTCCCAGCCAAGCACATATATGTCTAAATCATCACACCGGAAGAACATTCTCATTTGAGCGCTCAGTTCATTAACAAAATAATAATTATTGTTATATTGGTTCTGGGTTGCTTTGGATTCTAACAAGACTTGATTCGTCAGACGTTGATACGGAGCTCTCATTTTTCCTCTAGTGCCATGTCTATATCAATATTTGTATATCATTTATTGATTTCAAACTGTTTCTCTTGAAAAAGCCATGATCACATGCTGCTTGTTGTGGAGAGTAGTGGGTTCGTGAACCGTTTTCGTGTCGATAATGATTGGTTCATTCGCCTTGAATTTTTAGGAAAGCAAGCAAGATTAAGAACATATGAAACAACGACTTCACCCTTAGATGAATCTCACTACAATGTATCACTCAATTTATAAAGAACATTGTCACAAATTTGCTCATTATTTTTCTCATAGGCAAACTCTTTGAAGATAACTCTTCTCTCTTGAACAATCTCTTTCTCTTTTGCTTCTTTTTTACTTCTATTATGGTGTGTTGTCAATGCTTGCTCATAGTTATAATTTATAGGGGAAGCCTAAAGCAGTATATGACAAAGTCTTCTATATAGTATAATAAAAAATAAGTCTCATCATTTAGTGAGACTTTAAATATAAACACACAATATGCTTATAAAAATAAAATAAAAATATTAAATTATATAAATGTTGAGGATTAAACTTGAGATATGAGGCCTCAATTCTAACACATTGTGCTAGACAATATATGTAAGTATTTTATCATATTATATATGTATAACTAAATTGAATTTTTTTTTATATATTGTTATATATATTTAATTTTTATTTTACCACAAAAAGTTGAGGTCAAAGCGCTTATTGAGTAGCTTAGCCATTGAGCCAACCTTGGTCACATACACATCTTATCTTATTTGATTAAATAATGAGATTTTTACCAATCGTTAGTTGGTTCAGTGGTGATTGGCGCTGAACTTGGTAGGGAGGACCACGGTTCGATCCCCTGCAACTGCGATCGGGAGGGGGCTGGAACCACTTGATGCCAGAACTGACCCCCGAACCAGATTCAACTGGTGGTGAAAAACCGAAACAAAAAAAAAAAATAATAATGAGATTTTTTATTTTTTTTTGTCAAGTAGCGTAATGAATAGAAATTCTACCACTTTCAATCATGCCTCCCTTCATATTTAATACAATATTTTGGCAACTGATCGAGCTAAGTTCATAAGACAAATAATGAGACTTATTAATTCAATAATAAAAATAAATATATGTATAATTAAAAAACTTATTTTATACTTGTATACCATAGATTTGACCCTTAAATACTATCAAATGAGTGGAACTCAACCCATTTGAAGATCCAACGTATTTGAAGATACTTCCCACAATCTTTAGCTCATCATTATATTCCCTAAGATTTTGGAATAATTATCGTGATGATGCATGTACTTAATTCTTTTAAAATAATTATTGTAGTCATCTGTAGATATGAAACTTAATAATGTTTATGTATACTTTAATTAAAATATCATTTTAAAATGTGTTAATAAAAATAAAGTAACACATTAAGATATCAAATAATTTTTATAAATATCACCATTAGACCAATTTACTTATAAAAAAAGAAAAATGCACCATTAGATCGATTTAATAGAATTTATCTACAATTTTATTTTCACAGGTAAACTAGTAAATTTCTTAACCAAAAGAAATTAAAATGGTAAGCATACCAAATTCGATAGCTTACTCCCTATCTGTTTGTACAAAATAAGTTAGGTAAAATCAAGTTGTTTGGAGTCAAGTGGCAAATAGCTCTTTCTAAGGATGTATATATATTTGGAAAATATTAAATTCGCTTGGTCAGTGCACATGCCTTTACGCACGAGCTGGATTAGTCGCACACATCTGATGGATCGAAAAAGGTGCCAAAGAAAAAAAATACTAGGTAAAAATTGTATGGCACATATAGATGTTTGAGATTATCATGCATTCAATATCCCTGCATGACATTTGTACAAATCAGTAATAGTCAATAATGATTGGACGTATGTAAATTGTTGTGAGGACCATTTTGCAATGTTATCCTTAGGTTTAGGTAAGATCTACGTGAGATTCTTTTGGTTAGAAGTGCATTTAGTATAATATTAAACATACAAAATACTAAATTCTAAAATATCTTTGCAGTCATGACATAAGTTATACAATAATTTTTTATTGATATAAATTAAAAATGCTACCATGATTGATGATAATGATATGTATAACAAAAGAAATATAAAAGAACTATGATCAACACCACGAAAATGATAAAATAAAACTAGATGACCCAAATTTAAAAACCTTTAAGTCAAACAAACAATTAGATAAATAAAAAGAGATTTAAGAGCAATGATAGTGATGAGTCCTCTGCACATGATTGCATGAGAGGCTCACAAATTAAGTATTGAGAGAGTTAGTATGAAAAAATAGGAGAAAGAATTAATCTCTTGCTGTGAAACACATGTTTCTTCTATATTGACGTAGCAAGAGGATGTTGACGTGGATAGCCTCCTTAAAGAACCTTCTTATTGTGTTTTGGGAAAATAATTTTTTTATGTTAAGAAAATCAATATTCACTTTATTCTAAAATATAAACAAAAGTTAATGTATCAATCGTTAATTGGTTCAGTGGTGATTGATCTTGAACTTATTAGGAAGGACCACGGTTCGATCCCTTGCAACTGCGATCAGAAGGTGACTTGTAACCACTTGATGTCAAAACTGACCCCTAAACCAAATTTAATTGGTGGTGAAAAAAAAAGTCATATATTAAATATGGATACACATCAAATATGGATATTTTCAATGTCAAATTTTAGCTCACCATATTTTTGTAGATTTTTGTAATGTTTGGTTATAGTTTTTTTTTTCTTTTGTTATACCTATGATTATCATCAATCATGGTAGCATTTTCCATTTATAAAAATAAAAAATTATTAATATTTTAACTACTCATAATTTGTTATGCATTCTATTTAAATTAATCATTTGATTATGAGTAAAGGTTCAATTTGATTACTTAAAAAAAATTATACTACAATTCAATTTTTAATAAAAATAAAACTCAAATTAATCTATGATATTTTCATATTTAGGATAAGCTAATTCCCGATTTATCATAATAGAATGACTAATTTGTTCCTAATATAAAAATGTGAAGGACAAATTTAAGTTTTATTTTTGTTACATTGTAAAAACCCAAAATGAGTCTTCATTTTTAAATTATTTACCAACAGTTGATACTACTATTTTTCTTTAACTGTATATTTTAATCACTTTAGAATATCCAAATCTAAAAAACAGCCATATTATGAATGAAATGATCTGAGTTTGTTGGGGTGGGATGGGTAGCTCAATTGATTAAGTTAGTTTAGCTAAGGGTCAAGAAGTTGGAGGTCCAGAGTTCAAGTCCCGACAAGGAAAAAAAAGCTAACATATTGTAAAATACTATCAACGAGAGTGGATTCTCTCAAGTTCAAAAATAAATTGAGGAAATAATGTGAGAAATGAGCCATTAGATTACAAATGTAAGACAATATTTAAATATAAAAGAAATGGAGAAAAGTTGATTGATGGTTGAGATGTGAAAATTGAGGAAAATTGAGGAAAAATAAATTGAGAGGATCCATTCTCACTATCAACTAACAATTTGCCATTTAAAAAAAAAATATGTGAGTTTGTTTCTTAAAAAAAAAAATTGTAAAAAAACCATGTTATTATAGGGTCACGTGACTTATTGTGGTGGGCCCCAAAACCATTGGATTATTTGAGGGTTAGGGCTGTTACGGGCCACAAAGCCCATTCTGCCAACCAGATTTTCACACTGCACGAGGTTCCATATGTGGCGGTCCCACGTTATATTATATATATATGGAAAAACATTTTAGTAAGAAAATTTAAGGAGAATAATTGCAAGAATAAATCTTTATCGTTGATTATATCCACTACCACCTATGATTTCCACAAAAATGAAATTAAATGACATCATCCTTTAAAATTTTGTCATGTGTTGATTCTATTTTTATTTTTTTAAAAAATTCTTAATAAATAGCAATATATATATATATTTTAGATTCAGGTCCCACGTTATATTTTCACTACCTTTTCTACCGTTGCCTTCTTCTTCTTTTTTTGTACAATATAAACTTGCCTTCTACCATCCAACAAAGAGAGAAAAACAAAACTATCACTCAACCTCATTTTAGCAACCCTAACCTAAACAAAAATCTACAAATATGAGTGCATTACCTTCATTGCCTACACAAAAAAGCACTACATTAATCTTTATAGTTTGGCCATTAATTAATTAGCTTTTACTACATGGTTAAGTTATCCAATAGAGCAAAATGCACAATAATTTTGGTTTCATGCACTTTGACTGCAAAGGACATATATGTACTATATTATGTTAATGTAATTCATTGGACATTGATACATGGGACGGGTTGATGAATTTTTGAAAGATATCACTTTTGGTGCAATGAATGAACACAATCTTCTTTTTTTAATTAACTAAAAAAACGGAGCAAAGCTTTGTTATCCACACACATATGATGAGGCTCTTTGAATCAAGTTCCAACATAACCTTGCATGCACAATCTCGGTTAATTGTATCATTCAATAGTTCATGCAATGCATCATATGTAAAAGAAGATTCAATTATCATGCCGCGCCCGTTTAGCGAAAGAAGTCAGAATCACACAACATGATAAATCAAAGTTTAAATTTGAATTGTTAGAGATGTTCATATTTAATGTCCGATACATTTTGAATAGAATCATCTCCGATAAAAATAACCTATAAAAAAATCATGTCGATTAATTTTTTTAAAGTATATTAAATAAATAAATAAAAAATGCAAACACTATGGGGATATAAAACCAAACCTAAAAAATCCACACAATGCAGGACAACCCAATCGATAATACATACATACAGACGTAGCAGCACAAGTTGAACTAATTAAGTATAGTCAATCCTATCAAACGAGCACCCACTACGAGCACAACCTAGTGAACTCGTGCATGAATATCATATAATCGTTTCTTCGGTCATCCGATTACATTGAAATGCCTAAATGTTTGATCAAAAAACATGTTTTCTATTATTTTTATTGTTTAATTTCAACCATATCAATTAAACATTATGTTACGTCTCTTTAATTAATCAAATATATTATCTAATTCATATTATTTACACTTAATATAATCAGAACAAATCTGTGCAATGAAATGGAATGTCTCGCAAAGATATTTGCCCAATTAATTTATCAATTAACGGTTGATTTTACTCACTTTACAAATTAAAGTGAATCATTCACTTTAGAAGAACGTCATCCAACTAGCTAATACTCAAAAAGTAAAAAGATCGCTAGCTAAAATCGTCACAATTGATTCTAATTAATAGAAAGCTTAACTAAATATTTTCATATGAGTTGGACGAATTCCCTCATAAGCATTGGTTATTTGCTAGTTGCTAATCACAAAGATTAAATTAATCAATGAAGAGAACAATGATTATGCATGAGAGAAAAAGCAAGTATTTAAAATTTTGATCGAATTCACATCATTAAGCAAAGGTCCCTTGCAATACGGGATGGCTCCTATCCTAAGCTGGCTGTGGAGCAGAGTGCAAGGCTGGTGAGGGAAGGTTCAAACTCTATCATATCATGAATATGGGGACATGATCACTAGCCAAAAGTTTAAAGGGTGTGTGGGTATTTGGACGATTGCTTTTGGAGCATTGCCAATTATAATATATAATTAATCTATATACTATAGCTAGAAGCAAATTGGAATATTGATAATTGCTAGCTATTATACTATGTACCATTTTTTGCATTCACCCATTCCAAATCATTCAATAATATAGATATACACATAAACTTTAGAGAAACGCCAAGCTCGTAGCTTACAAAAAAAAATTTCATGAAAAGGAGAGTTCCATATGAGTTAGAGGATCATGAACATGCTTCACTCTCTTTCCCATGACATTTTAACCACTTCTAAAGGTCGTGAAGTTGGGGTACACCATAATTTTCCGATTAAGATTGAAGATATTCATATATCCGAATCATCAAAGAGTAGTTGCACTACTTTAAAAAGTGGAAAAGGATTTTCTCCCATAACATGAGACTTCAGTCAATTTTCAACCATTAATTTAGGAAGAGAGATAAAGAAAATAAAAGGGCAAAGTGGGTTTAATGGTGGAGATTCCTCCCCGGGAGAAATATGAGAAAAAAGCACTAGAGGGAATCTCTCCCTTCCAAAGATGTGGAGAATATCCTTCCAAAGTTGCAATCATAATTATATTCCCTTAGCAGATTAACGATGTTGGTACATTGTATAGATATGCATCCAATAATATCATCTTGCAAATGTATAAATTAAGCCTAATAAAAATAAGAGAACTCATACTGTCACATTTTAATTATCTAGGCATGTTTTCGCGTTGCTCCTAAAGTATTAGTATAGCTCAAGTCATGCAGAATTTAATTAAGTGTGCTAGTTAATCCTTTTTAGCCTCTAACTGCAAAGTTCTTGTCTTTCGTGCACGTTAGCCTAATTATTCCAGTGTCGAGTATTAAGTCTCTTTTAACATATCACTAATAATGCTTAAGATTCAATTCATAAATATGTCTACTTATTAATTGTATAAAAACAGAAAAGTAAATAGAGAAAATAGAGTGGTTGCAAATTATATAGTCTTTCTCATAACCAATTACATAGCTCAAGAATTCATAGGGGATTTCATCTACTTAACCTAACCAAAAGTTCTAGCTATTCATGATATAGTAATTAAACAAAAGAGTTTAGAAAATTATATTGTGGTAACCTTAGCCTTAAATTGAAGGGTACCCCTACGATGAGAGTACGTAGCCCTTTCCCTTGAGAGCTCATTGCCCTCTTGCTCACCAACTCTTGCTTGTTGACTGATATTTCGATGTGTAAAATATGGTGGAGAAATGCTCTATTTATAGGTAAAGTGGGCTTGGATCTCACGCATCATCGTGGCATGATAGGAATTCATTGTGCCACAATAACTCACAAGGTTCCATCGTGGTACGATACACGCTGATCCGTTTCCAAAGTTTCGCAGATTTGTTTCAAATTTATCTCATTGCATCGTGGTATGATGCTCTCCGTCGTGGCACGATGGCTGCTGATGTTGGGCATGAATTTGGTACTTATTTATTAAATATTGAATTATTGGTCCAATAAAGAATTATTATTAAATGCCAAAAAAACATTTAATTGGTATTTCTATTTTGAAATAAATATTCCAAAAAAGGCTTTATTGATTCATGCTTAAATGGTGTTTATTGGCCTTTTGATTCGATATTCGAAACAAGGGTTTTTCGAGATTGCCAGCTTGGACTTTCTGAAGAAATTGGGCTAGAGGATGTTAGCCCAAAGAAAAGCTTCAAGTCCACTTTTGAAGGTTAGCACGCAAACGAAAAATTGATTCGAAGAAGTGGAGAACGTGGGGACGCGTGGAGCAATCTGGAGCGTCAAGATCGAAGTAGCGGTTTAGCTTTGCTTCGAAGTATATAGGGTAGTTTTTCATTTGAAAAATGGGTCACAAATCTTATACAAAAAACTTCCTGTAAAATTCTGAGTATGTTTTGTGAACCAATTTACTTGTAATTGCTTTTACGATTAATGCAATTTACTTTTGCAGCATTTTATTTTCCTTTGAATCTTTAAAACATCATTGTTTCGAGGCGATTCGAACCAAGTGATTTTATTTGCATGTTTAACAAAGAAAAACTCTTAAATGTTTGTTAATCATTAATGAACATTCAAACTTTCTGGAAAAAACAAGCATAAAATTGTCCTAAGATTTCTAGTCAATCTTGCGAGTGTAAAATACTTAGACTAGCGCTTGTTTACCAACTTTCAGTGTAAACAGCTGAAAATCTTTATTTTTCGTCTTTTGTATTTTTTTTTTTTCACTTTTGTGCAACTGGTGTGCAGCTTTGGTCCCATTGATTTTTTTGAGTATTTTGCATGCTTTTGGTCTTGCAACTTATTAAAACTAATAAAAATTACATACAAAATCCTAAATACATGCTAAAAACATCATACGATTTTCTGTCATCACATGTCAATCTTAACTTGACCATTCAAGTCCCATTGAATTCTACCCTCAGGATGTGAGGCTCAACTTGGTCATTCATGTCACATTGAGCTCCACCTTCAACATGTCAAGCTTGACTCTACAATTCAAGTCACACTGAGATGAGCTCAACCTTCGACATGCCAAGCTAATCACATTGAGCTCCACCTTCTGCATGTCAAGCTCAACGTGGCCTAAAGCTCAACTTGACCGTTTAGGCCATGTTGAGTTTCACCTTCAACACTCTAAGCTCAGCTCAACTATTTAGGTCATGTTGAGTTGCACCTCCAATTCAACTATGCAAGTGATCATATGGATCTCGAGTTACTACTTAGGTGAAAGTCTTTCTTCAGATAAGTGTTTCATAGTATGTCATGTGTCTTGTGTAGACATAGTAACGTGACATACACATGCTCCAGCTTCATGCGCGCACAAACGAGTGATGCTTTTCATGCTTCGGCTCCACGTGTCATGTACTGACGAGCTACACATAGACCTCAAAAGCATATATAACTTATTGGGCTTAGCCTCAAGAAAAAGCTCATTATGTTAAGAAAGGATATATTATAAAATAGACATTAGGAGGCAAAAGGAGAAATCAATTATAGTGCAAACAATGTATTCTACCTTAGCCTCTTCAGAGTATTCTTGAAACACCTCTTATATTGCTCCATAGAATATATAACTGACAATTTGTATATTAGGTTTACACACGTGAATAAGTGTATACTCCCTTCGTCCCAATTTATTTGAGTCAGTTGACTTCAGCACGCATGTCAATGCACAATTTTAACGATTAATATTTTTAATTGTATAATAGTAAAAATTATAAAAATTTGATATTTTGAAAATACTTATCGAGATAAATCCAACGACATCTTATATACTAATATTTATATTTATTTATTGACAGAAAAATATAGTCAAAACAAGATACATGAATAATGCATACATTCTAAATAGCTCAAATAAATTGGGACGAAGGGAGTATATGATAGTTTTTTTTTACCATTATTTTTGGCTAATTGTCTAGTGACTAAACACTTAATGTGAATAAGTGTGGAATCTCAAATTTAAACTTGGACAATTTTATATCTACATCCCTTCAGCTATTTAATATTAGTAAGAGTTTGTCGTGCTCATTTTTTTTAGTAAAATTGATCTATATAAAAATTAAAATAATTTAAGTTTTTATTATAATACTATCAAACTTTACAGATATATTCTTTGTGTTATAGTCTATGAAGCCTCGATACTCGTCCATATGTCTCGATACTCGTATCGAAAAAGTATCGGTTAAATCTTTATTTTTAAATAAAAAAATAATATTTGATACGCGTCGGATACGTCCCGATACTCGTATCAGAAAAGTATCGATTAAATCTTTATTTTGACCCTTGTTTGTTGAGCTTCAAACAATTTTGCTCTTTTGCAAGTTTATTAGCTTGTTTGTACTTCTTGTACAATAAACTATTGACGTTTATAATAATAATAATAATAATAATAATAATAGTAATAATAATAAAATTTTTTTGTCTTTCAAAATAAATTATCATTATTAATATTATTGATTTTAGTCATGTTTATATATTATGCATTTATATATTTAATTTTATTTAATTTTTAAATAACGTATCGCGACAGTATCAGATTGAGATTTTTAAAAAATTTCCCGTATCGATATCGTATCAGTATCGTGTCGCGTATCGAGGCTTCGTAGGTTATAGTAGCTTTTGTAGGAAATTAAAATTAATTTTTTGAATTAGGGTTAAATATGTTTTTAGTCCCTACATTTTGCCTTATAGTCAATAATAGTCCCTATATTTTTTTTATGATTTAAAAAAACTCTACAATTTTTTCTGTAATCAAAATTGGTCCCCGCCGTTAAGTTTTTTCAACAAAACGCTGACGTGGTACAATTAGCCAATAACATGGTGACATGTGTCTTTTTCCATTGGGTTTATTGTGCATCTTTCCACACCAAATCTTTCTTTCTACCTCTCTTCCTCCAACACAATCCCTATCTTCATCACCACAAATTCAACCAAAACCACAACAACAACACAAACTGAAGCTATGGTAAAAGACATGTGTCATCTTGTTATTGGCTAATTGCGCCTCATCAACATTCTATTAAAAAAAATTAATGGCGGGGACCAATTTTGATTATGAAAAAAATTGTAGGATTTTTTTAAACTATAAAAAAAATATAGGGACTATTCTTGACCATAAGACAAAATGTAAGGACTAAAAACATATTTAACCCTTTGAATTATAAATCTATATTTCTGGTATTTTTTTTCTTTTTCGTTTTTGAGCTTTTCACTTTTAAAATGTTCTAAATTTTCACAATGGAATGTTTATATAGTATTTTAAATATGTTTTTAAAAATTCAAAAAATACACATAAATTGACTTCCAACAAAAACTAAAATATTCAACACAAAATTTTGTGATGACTAGAAGTCGAAAGAAAATCTATAGTTACTAAAATTAAAATTTTGAATTTATATAAATTGAAGACCAAATATATAGTATTTACCTAAATCTCAGATTCCCAAAAGTAATGTTGGATTGATGAAATCTATGAAAGATCGAGTTCAAAGTCATTCTTAGGTCATGTCCATATCTAGGACTCATCTAAATACCATGTTTGGGACACTGTACCTGTCGCAACCATGGCTTTGCATGTGGCAGGCCATGTCCTTATTTTATGCAAACCACATTTCTCTCCTCAACTAGGCATAAATTTTGCTTAGATTTTTAATTGGATCTATTCCCCTAAGTACTCTTACAAAGTTACGGTCCAAAGTTACGGTTAAATTAGTTGTGTCATTAATTGACATGAACATAGCTTACTTACACTTTAAAAAAGTGAAATTTTAGTTAGTCGTTAGATTATTTAATTTGATAAAAGAATTTATAGACTCACTTATTTATTTTAGAAAAGTAAAATTTCAACCATTAAACTGTTTAATAAAAAAATTTAATCATCTAATTCTTTACAATATTAATCATATAGAGATTCATAATAAAATTTAAAATTTATTAAAGTAAGATCCGTTCATATATATATGGTGGTTCCATGAATAAATATATAAATTTATTTAATTATTTATATGAATTATTTTGCATAAAAATATGGCAATTCAAACGATTCCTAATAAATTACTAAATTGGTTTTTCAGTTTTGCAAATTTTTCAATTTGTCATTGTAGTTTATTTTAGGGTAAATATTTTGGGTCCTAATTTGTCATTGTGCCGATGTGTTTATTTTGAATGACGTGGCGCATGTTCACCTAGAATTCAACATATTATATTTTCAAAAAATAAAAATCACAAATTTGAGAGTAGGACACATACAATACATGTTTTCTTGTTCTCATTTGGCTTGAAAAGTTTGACAATCTAATTATCTCGAATGGTTTTAAGGTAAAATAAAAGTAATAAATGTATTTATTACAAATCTAAAAATGACATTTGTGATATATATATAAAAAAAAAATTGTCAAGGAAAGAGAAAATAGATTTTGAACAAAAATAATAAAAAGGGTTGTTTTATGTGTTAAATGGAGGAACTGCGCCAAAGTCTGACCGCAGTTAATCCTTATCCCTCATAGCAGGCGGGCTTGTTTTGGGGCGGCTCAAGTGGACTTCGGACTACTTCAGTTCGACTGAAACGTTCGAATGAGAAATAGGTTGGAAAAAGTATAGCCTGAGTCCAGTCCTATACGGGCTTTCGAGCTAGCTAGCTCGCACATCTAAGTATCAATCATCCAAAATAACACAAATTAAATCTAGGCATCACATATTAAGTCCAGATCATCGAGAAAAAAAAAAGACAACGTCCCTTAACTAATAATACAAATTAATTAAGTTCAGATCATCGAAAACAAGTTACTCATATTTATTTTATTAACAAAGAATTATTATAATTTATTCGGGCTCGGGCTATCCTAAATCCAAAAAATTCGGACTTCAGAGGCTAGCCTATTCAAGTTAACCTATTTTTAATTTTTTTTGTACAACCTATGATTCATTTTACTCAAGTTTCAAGCTGGTATTGGAGAGGTATCAATTCCAAGGACGATTTCCCTCATTATATTATGGTTTCAGTTAGACTTTTTCTTTCTTTTTTGGCCTTTTATTGTTTAGGATTTTGTTTTGAGTTCTTTCTATTATTTGGGGAAGATGAAAATTTGGAAAAATATTTGGGGGACCTTGCGCGGCTGAGCAATATAATTAATTTTTTATGTTTTTTTTTTTTGCAGTACCTATACCCACAACACATCTGTTGGTATATTAAATCTATACATACGGATTCATTCACTGTAGCTATTGAGTTCCGTTGGTATATGACAATTTTCTTTTAGTGTATATATTTTTCTCTTTTGAAATATATATAATATATGAGTGCGATAATGGAGGTCCTGTAGGTGCTAATGTACTATAACATATTAAAGATTGTGTTTCACCTGATATTTTCTACACTTAGTTTACTAAAAAAAAAGATGTCTCTCAATGTTATATGTTCGATACAAACAAATTCATATAGAGTGATATTACTCCTTTGTTACAAATAATACAAGAGAAGAAATGCAAGAATTATCATATGGCTAAATCTTAAATAATGATGTCACTTTAATTTCATTTTTTTGTAAAAATTATAGGGGATGATGAATGTAAATAAAGGGGTAGATTTATTCTTATAATTATGATCTCTTTAATTTTTCTTAACAAAAAACTTTTCTCATTCATATATATTCATATGCGACATCAAAGTCGCACACACTGATGGCAACAAGATACACCCACAAAAAAGAAAACATGACTAAAAGATTTTAGAAAATGCTAATTAGTGTATTTTTCACACTAATTAAAAAAGTAAATATGATAAAATAGTTTTAAAACTTCTGAAATATAATTTTTAAAAATATAAAAAAATGTTATTTTCAATATAATTTTATAAAAATTTTCCTTCATGAGACCCTAAAATTTATTTATTTCTTTGGTATGATTACTGGAATTTGTTACATATAATTTGACCAATTTATTGTACTTAATTAGAGCTTATATCTGCAGTTAATTAATTTGCTAGTACTGCATTACTTGCATTAAAAGGAATCATCTAGTCATATTATTAGTATTTTTAAAACTAATACAACTAACTACAAAAGTCAAAAGAAACTATGATCATAACGGAAAAGATACTAGACAACCAACTAGAAAGGAAGAATTTTTTTTCTTTAATTCGTTGAATAATTCAATTAAAACATCAACTAACTATATGTAGAAGGGAATATATTAATAATTCCCACAAATTCTATCCCAACTGATGAAAATATTAAAATTGTTAAATCAAACAATACTGTAACTAGGATTTCAACTGACTCATTTAGACCTTCAACTCCTTACCCTTAACTAATTTAACCAGTTGATGATCCATCCATCTCATCCCATTTAGTAATTCCTTTGATAAGCATTGGAAAAATCTCCTCATTAAGCCTTTTTATTTACTTAATTACTCATGGATTTTGGTCATAGCTAGGGGAGGTACATTATACACATAGACATATTAATTTGACTTTTTGGATTTGATTATTATAAGAGTTGTAGCTAGACCCTTTTAATTTTTATTTAATTTTTCCAAATGTCAATTCAATTCATTATTTGGTACTTTTGGTGTCAATAATTGATATATATAATGTTGGTAATGATAAGCCATGAAATGATTAATCAGAGTGATCGCAAAAATGCATCGATCGAAATGAATGGCATGTAGCTAAAATGAAGGAAATGGGAATTATTTGAACAGATACAGTGCATGGTTTCTCAATCACCTAATTTGATGCTTCAGGTTTCTTGATCAAACGGTTTGTTAGTTACATCAACGACTCAACATGTGTAATTTATATTTCTTACTAAAAAAATTCATCATTAGTGTGTCATGTGTAAATGTAATGAACAAAGCTTATCTAAGGTGGCCAAACATAGAAAAGAATAATGCAATTTGGTATATAAATAATCAAATAATTGACCCTCGATTTATTATGGATCTGCCACATTAATTTGCTTCACCAAAAACATTGTCATCATAGATTTCTCTTATTGAATTTAACAATCACGTTTACTATATACATGCATGCACATATATATATATATATATATATATATATATAGACACACACACACACATAATATGAGGAGGGATACATTCCGGTTAATAACTCGATATCGGCATTATATTTTTTTAATCCAGTCGTTGAATTCAAAGATCTCATTAAGTAGATCAACTCTACAAATTTTTATAAAAATTCAAAAAATATAGTTAGGTAGTCAGACCATTGAAATTCAACGGTTTTATTAAAAGTTTGTCGTACGTTCAATTGAAGTTATAAAAAAAAGTATCAAACAGTTTTTAATTTTTATAAAAATTTATGGAGTTGATCTACTCAATTAGATCTTTGAATTCAACGGTTAGATTGAAGAAATATAATTCAGATATCGAGTTATTAAGCGGAGTAAATCAATGTACACTTACTCCTGGAGTCAACGGATCTCTCCTCATATAATATATATATATGGTCAGATCAAATGACACCAACTAGTTTGACACCAAATATTACACCGTTCAATAACGCTTTAAAGAATTCAAATTTTACAAAATATCTATATATATATATATATATATATATATATATAGCTCTAACAATTCTCGATCATGCAATGCATATATAAATTTGTGTACGTATATTATACTAACTAATTTCCTTGTTTTTTCTATTTTATATTTAAAAAATTCTAAGTCCCACGTTGAATTGAGATAATATCTTAATTTATAAAGGAAAAAAATTCTTACCTTAAAGTAGTATTTTATAAGATTGAGTCTAACTTATCAATTCAAATTTTAAAGTAGTATTTAAGCATATTGAGTGTGTATATGTAGGTGCTCTTTTTTAATGGCAAAAAAAGGTACCGCAACATAAGAATTTCTCATGAGGTCATCCATCATAATACTATTTTCGTCCAATTACACTTAACTATCGCGTTCTAATAGAATTTGATGCATTAGTTCTGGTATAGTCACATCTGTGTATGTAAGTGCTTCTTCTGTAACATTTAAAATATTTCATTTTGATTAATAACTGCTTTATAATATGTTATCCGACTTCTACATTGTAAAAATATATAAATCTTGCACTATGAAGCATGGGTACTCATTGGGTACGCACCGACGACGTATCTATTTTGTTTTTTTTTTTTTTTTTGCAACGGGTACACCCATGGTACTCCTTTGGTACGCATGTGGTACACGAATCCAAAAAAACACAAATTTTTTTTCATTTTTCTTATATTTATTTATTTTATTTATAGGAAGATATATTTAAGTTTTTTATTTGTTTATAATATAAAAGTAGCAGCTACTGTTAAAAATGTGTGAGGTAGAGATAAATGAGATCTATTTGATGTAACTAATATTTTTGAAGTTGCAAGTCTTTCTCACGAAAAACCTGAACCAAATGACACTCTTTATAACGATGATGGAGAGGGAAACAATTTGACTATTTTTAACTAATTGTTTTTTAATTTGATATTTTGATGTTTTTGAATTATTTGAATTATTTGTTTGGTATTTTTTATATGTAACTATTTGTTTTAACAATATAATTCTATTATTTTATTTATATAATTATATTAATAATAAAATTATATGAAGGTACCCGTACCTTAATTTTTTTTGAAATATTGAACCTCGTACCGGTACTTATAGCGGATATATCAGTATCGTACTCACACCTAGGCAATAGATCTTGCATAATGCATAAATCATGTTTTTTCACCACTAACCATTAAATCAAATGAGTTATATTGAGACTTATTATAAATTTAATGATAAAAAATTAAAGTAACATGATATAAATTTTTTATAAAATATCAAACTTAATAAAGGGGTCTTGCTAAACAGTGCCCCCGAAGCACTCTTTAAGAATTTCATTTAAGAGAATAATTTATTCAAAAGGTTAAACATTTCAATTTTCAATGTATTAACTTCAAACATTTTTATAATTTTTATTATAAAACATTACTATTTAAAGACTTAAAGAGTGCCCTAAAGATACTATTTAGCATTTGCCATAAAAAAACACTAATTCTTACACCATTTTTCTTTTTATTTATTTTTTTTATTATGAAAAAACTAGCGGTTAGATTCATTGTTCTTAGTTTATAATAATTTTGCAGCTCTTTAATTAATCTTGTTTTCCTCTTACTTACGTACAAGTTTGATTCCTTTCTTTCTCCTCTCAACTCTACAACTACATGTTTGATTTTTTTTCTTTCTTTGTTATGTTTTGATTTCTCCGTGGGTTCAGTTGAAGTTTATTTATCCTCATTTTTTATTTCTTTAATTTTGATTTCCTAAATCATAACCCTAACTCTGAAATTGAATATTTGAGGTACTTCAACTTGATGTAAATTCTGATTTTGTCCATCATGTTTCTGTTTATTTTATGTTTGTTATAAATTGTAATTTTGATTTGCATAAAAATTCTCCCAAACCAATGTATGTAAATTATGATTTTGCATAAATTATAATCGTATAATTCGTTAACTATTCTCTTTATAGGATAAAGAAAAAAAAATCATGTGTTTTCTAGAGACAAAACTACTTCTTCAGCTAATATAGAAGCATCAAAAACTCAACTTCCAAGTAAGCAACAAACTAAATACTGCTCAACTCGACAAATGATAGTATTAAAGTTGTTGATTATTAATTGTTGAAAATGGATCCAGGAATTAGGCCTCCGATTTCAAGCTATCATCCTGACATCATGTTCAAAATTATGTTACAAATGTTCCATGCTACCCAAAATTTGCAAAGTAATTAAAAAAAAATCAGATCTATGTGCAAAACTTATGGAAACAAATTGAGTACGTGCTACACATTTGATATGGTTTATATGCTTAGCTCAATTGGTAGTGGGAATGGATTAAACATGTACTTGAACTTCAGGGTACATTGTTCGATTTCCAAGGAAGGCAAAAACTCCACTAGAGAGGGGGTGGAGAAGATCATATATAAGGTACAACTGAGATTGCCTAGTAATTATGTAGAAAAGGGGCTTAAACTGTTACAAAAAATTCCCATATCTAGTAGAGTTTTTTCCTTCCGTGGAAATCGAACCATGTACCCTGATGTTCAAGTACATGTTCAATCAATTCCCACTACCGTCCGGGCACCTTTTCTAGGTATTTAGTAGGCAATCTCGGCTGTCACAATTCTATGAAGCCCGGATACGCGACATTTTACCGATACGAGAAAATTTTCAAAATTCCCGATATGATACGGTCGCGATACGTTATTTAAAAAATAAATTTAAAATTAAATATATAAATGGACAATATACATGATAACTAAAATTGATAATGATAATAAATTAACATTCAAAGTAATCAAACAAGTGACAATTACATATCTTAAGTTAAGTACTACGCAAAAAGGACATAATTAGTACTCTCTACATTCCTTTTTATAAGGAACAATTTGGAAAAAACACACATACCAAGGAATCATATTTTTTTATTAAAAATTCTAAAATTTTATAATTTATTCCAAAAATAACCTTAGTGTAATTAATGCATAACATTGAAATAGATAAAGGGTAAAAATGAAATTAAAGTATAAATTTAATGATTGTTTCTTATAAAAAGGAATAAATTTGTTTTCCAAATTGTTCCTTATAAAAAGGAATGGAGGGAGTACTATAAAAAAAAACATCGTAGTACTATCCAAAAAAGACATAGTTGATTATCCATAAAGAACATTATACTTTAAAATTTACTACTTAAGAGGAAACACGAAGTGTATCAGTCTCCTCTCCACCGTTTTTATCATCAAAGAACATTAATTGCCCGATACTTCTCTGATACGCCTATCGGAGAAGTATCTGACACATATTGGTCATTTTTATTTTAAAAAATAGTATTAATTGTCTGATACTTCTCCGATACGCATATCGAAAAGTATCAGAGATATCGGTGTCGAATACGTGTCGGACACGATACTTGGTCATTTTTGAAATATTGGGGCTTCATAGTCACGATCTTCTCTGCTCCCCTTTCTATTAGAGTTGTTGCCTTATGTGGAAATCGAACCATGTATCCTAGGGTTCAACATCGTGAGGTATAGCCGGGATTGCCTACTAAATACGTAGAAAAGGGGCCCGGGCTATTACAGTTTTGATCTTGCCGTTGGAAACTCTAAGCGTGGAATATGTTTTTTCAGCTATGAAGTTTGTGAAGAGTGTCACCTATATATATAACAAAATGAGTGATCAATGGTTAAATGACTCTCTTGTAACTTTAATAGAAAGATATGTTTTTAGAACAATTATATTATTTTAGCTCATTTTTAAGAAATAAACGGTAGACGATTTTCATTGTAATGTATTGCATTAAACAATATTATTTCTTATTTTTAATAGAAATTTAACTCAAAGTTTCTTTCTTATTTAGTCACACCAATATGCAATGTCTAGATTCGCCCCTATTGGAACTTGATGACTCATTTCTAATTTTATGATAAAATAAAAAAAAACTAAATTAATGTCCCAAATAAATTTGACAACGATGTCTACCAATATATAGTTCTTTAAAGATGAGCAGAAAATCGTATAGAAGCAAAACTCAAAATGGAAATATGTTCATTTCATCAATCGACTTGTCAGCCCTAGGCCACAAATTAAGAGTAAATATATGTGAAGTATGTAATGTGTGTGTGTGTATTATGAAAGTCCCGTCAATGGACTAATTTTTGGAGCCAATTGCAACTGAAATTTGAAAGTAACCACCAATTTGGAATTTTCCATTTGGGTCCTCATCATATTATTAATATCACAAATAAAACAAAGAGTATATAGAATATTACTTATAAATGTGACAAGGAATTTGATGAAAATGATTGCTTCCCTTACCTAGTTGGCTAGTTGATGATAGGTTATGGCTGGCACACGATTAATTTTCATAACTTAATGACATATATTATTTATTTTGATTGATGTAATGTAATGTAAGGTTGTATAATCAATAATCAGAACATGTGTAGTATACGTAGCTTAACAATAGTGTTTATAATAAAAGGTTTCTATATACAGAGGCACAATGTTTTCGGTAACGTTCTTGAAGTTAGTTAATTTCCCAATTCATCGACTCAAACTATAAAGTCCATGATTGGTATCAATTTTTCTCTTTTGTTTTTAATTTTGTTATTTTTGGCTGATGGATTTTCTATATATAAGCAAAAAGTTCAATAAAAAGATGACACCCAACACAAATTTGATGGTCCATACTCCATATATATATATATATAGTTAGGGAGAAACTTTTATCGTACTGTACCATTGTACTATGCAACCACACAACGTCATTTGCACTACATTTCTTAAATAGAGTTTTTCTCTTCGCGTACTCGAGTCTTGTATTTGTCCCTCGGCCTTCTCATTCCATCCTCTTGCAACGTAGGATGCGTGTGTGTAAATAGCAAAAACATGGAAGAAAAAAGAAAAAACTGTTGGCATTATAATATGTGAACCTTATAAAATATAATATTTTTGTATCTCTCACATTTCCTCCGCCCTTATTTTGTAAGGTTCGCTACTTTGAATCCTAGGATGCCAGCTGTTTTTTTTTTTCTTCAGATTTTACGCCCCTTGAGTTCGCTACCTAAGAAGCGAAGTAGATATTTTTGAAATTTTCGGGGGCACGAAAAGAAGAACTCTCTTAAATATTGTACATAAACGGAGTGATAAGTCTCTTCCAAAAATTTATATAAACGGAGAAAATATCGAGTTAAACTCGGATAACCACAAAATATTCTTGACATAAATAATCGCAAAAAATTATCAATATTAAGAACGTGGAGCTTTTTAATGTACCGCAACACCACTAAAGTTTTTTTTTTTTGGGTGATGTAATCTAGTTGTTAAAATTTTACCCTAAAATGAAATGGATAATCCCAATTTGAACTCCGACATCTACATAAGTTATAGTTACGTTACGAGCTGCAATTTTTCTTGTTAAACCCTTTTTGTGGTTTTTGTTTTTCGTATTTCATAAGATTTATTGGGGGTAGGGGGATCCGGATTGACCGTTGTAGCAAGTACACGCAGTAGTCAATCCGGATCATTGATGTATGATATTTGATCACAGCCCTTGACATTTGATCAGACAGCCGAAAGCTTACTGCGTACACGCAGTAATTGTGTTAAATCCAACTCCGAGGTAGGATGGAATAGACGTGGGGTACTAGGTTTAATTAAGATGGTCCAATGCAATACCAGTAGCAGTATGGAGATCACCTTATGGTCCCGGTCTATATTCTCGGCGTTGGATTACTTGAAGCTGTTGCTAGGGGTGAAGGACAGTCAATTCCTTTTGGTTGGCTGAACAAAAAATTCTATCTTAAAAATTTCTTAGTTTCAAATGTTTGACAAGAAATTTAATGTATGAAATTGAGAAATTTGACATCTACAATAATATCGTGAATTTAATATTTTAACACACTTCAATCCAAAAGGTCTTATATCACTGATTTTATTACACGAGATATCATTTAGATGGATTAAAATCCTTTTTAATTGGATCCCGTTTGCTACAAGAAATTGTCAAAGCAAACACATGAGATTACAATTCCTTTTGCAACTTTATAAGACAATTTATTGTAGAAAATGTATTGCATGAGAAGTTGTTTTATGCACAGCAAACCTTTTTTTTAAAAGTTTAATTACAACGCAGCATTGGAAAGTTAAGAGACACTTTAACAGACTAAGTCTAAATTAGTCTATATTTACTCCCTAATACTTTATAATATTTCTCTTGCAACTTTCTCCATTTCTACAACTTAAAGCATCTCCATTGTGGATGCTCTTAGGGAATCTATTTGGCGATGTTGCATTTATGGCTCAGGACCGAAATAAAACAGAAGCAAAGTTCAAACTCCAAAATATGCACAACCAATTCATTATGTATAAAAGTTCATATCCATTTACACAGCAATACAAAAAAGAGGAAAGTGAGCTTGGACGCCAAGCTCAGCTTCACCTTTTAATGGTTTTCTGGCCAGCCAGATTAAACCAGGATAACGATAAATGGACATAGAAGGCAAACTCACTAATCATTATCTTATAATATTAAAATCCCTACCCCTTCTTTAAAATGAAGATTTTACATTTGAATGTCAAGAAAAGAATGAAAAAATAACTTTACATCAGGGCCATGATGATGAAGGGACATGGACTTGATAAACAATATGCAGATGGATGGTAAAGAAAAAACAAAATTATGTATAAAGAAAAAAGAATGAAAACAGAATAGTATTTACAACGACTATGCAAGGACTAGCAACTGATTTTGTTGCTTTCCTTACCGACTGTGATAAATGTATACTACTAAGCTTCCCTTGCTGCCTACTCATTCAAAAATTGGAAGGCAGGATTCTCAAGAAGCTCGTCTGCTGGTTTCATCTCAGAAAAATCTCTCTCTTGCAGTGATGTAGAGAGGTCTTCAACTGAGAATGGAATGCTGTAGTAAGAAGTAAAATCAGTTAGTAAACATGTAAACAGTCTGAATAGTATATTCATTTGTAAAATTAAATAAAAGTTACAACAAAGATTTGAGTTGTAAGTCTGATTAACAATTGATTATACAAGCAAGTCAAGCTGCATCACTTTTTCCCGTGTTCATACAACAAAGAAATTATCTATAAACTTTCCTCCATCATTGACAATGGCAGGTAATATTGTAGAAGAATCTGGGGAAATCAGATTTGATTCTCAATGATTTTATTTTTCTTTTTTTTTATAAGCCTCTTTATTTTTATTTGTTATTCTTAAATTATTGGTCATTGACTCGTAATTATTATTGTCATTTCTTTTCCTATATAAACAGTCTCAGACATGAAAATATTATTCCCACTCTCTTGATTCTAAAGATAAGAATGCATCGGTTGGCATTCCATAAGCAAGCAGTCTCACCTGGAAGTGTCATCCAACAAGAAAGAATCACTCTGAGCATTATTAGAGTCCTCAGCCATAAGTACCTTCATGCTTGAAAGGACCTGAATGATTTCAGCGTGTTAATAGACTGCTGATATTGGAGAAAATATAGAAGAAAAATAAAAACTTACATCTGGAGATACACTTCGAGTGTTGTAGTTAGCATCCCAGTAAAGTGTGCATACTCTGTACAGCTGCTGGACACTCATGATCTGATGCAGAATAATCATGGGAATAAGGAATAGGCACGGGAAAGAAACATAAACTCGAAAAGACATTGTTATGCAGAGTACGAGTGCAAAGAGCAAAAAATTATGCATTTGTTATAATGCAAATATTGATTTCCATGATCTCCTTCCAATCCATCCTTAGGACTAAATGCAGAAATAAATTTGAATTTCAGTCTTAGCAGTAGCCTTATGCAATCTCCAAGTTTAAAGTGATAAACAATCTAGGCAAACACTTCAATTGCTATTTAAGAAAAATACTAAATCATCATGTTTCCTTGGCAACAAATAAAAACAAACCAACTCATGGAAGACACGGTTGAATGTTGTATCGAAGATAGGCAACTAATAATATAAACAAATAAATGAGATTTACGCCTATACTTAAGATGGATAGATAAATACTTACAGGGCATAAATCATTAATGATTTCATCATAGGAAATCCTATACTTCTGATGGATAACCTGTTAAAAAAGGACAATGATTAAACCATAAATGTAATTAAGACATTGAGTTTTGATCACATCATATAAAAAAAATTATTTTGAAAAACAGAATAAATCTTCATATTGTATTATTAAATTAAGAGTTTAGACGTTTGTCAACATCATTGTTCTCAAGTAAAATCATCACAAAGATATAAGATTAGCTTACAAGCAAACTTGGACTACTGTAAAAGATTAGTTATCTAGGAGGTTAAAAAATTACTTATCATAGATAATGGCCTTATGTTTAGCATTTCAAATAATATATTCAGAATGCAATTTCTTATGAACTAATATAGTCAGATAATGTCAATGGGTTTCAATTTTTCTTCCCCAATCTAATGAAGCGGAAGGCATGGATGTAACAGGTTAGAGAATTATCAAATGTGTTGAGTGTCTCGCATTCAATAGTGATATAGACTGAATAGTAGTTATAAGTGGTACGTATTCCCCACCTCACAAGGCAGATTTATGGAATTGAGTTAGGTCCAACAAAAATTCTAAAAGAAAATTTAATCACTGTTGTCAAAACCTGTTTCACACTTTCATTGCCAAAGGAAGATCTACTCTAAAGTAAGTGAGGGTGTGCAAGTGAGGGTGTGCACTTGCACACCCTGAACTTGTGAAAATTGCACTAGTTATTCTACTTTTTTCTATTATGCACACCCACCCCCTCAAACTCAATATTTAACTTCGCACCTGTCTTTTTTCTCTCTCTCTCTCTCTCGATGAAAACAAGGCTTTTGGCTCTCCTGTTGTATAGGTTCATTATTTAATATTTTATTGTTTTCAAGTAGTTTCTATACTTCTTTCGACAAGCCCTACTGGTACATAGAGTATCATATCAATTATGCTTATATTTAAATTTTATTTTTATATATATAAATTAAAGGCAAATAGACCCAAAAGTGTTTGGATGAGATGATAAGGGTCTTTTCCATCTTAACCAGAGGTCATGAATTCGAATTCAGCCCTAGGAATGGCTCAATGTTAACACTCTTGAGGGATAGTTTTGCTAGCTATTGTGGTTCTACCCGTCTCGAGGGATTAGTCTCTGAAATTATAGTAAAGAATACACGATTTACACCAAAAATATTAAAGTTAAAAAGTTTGCAGCCCTGGTCCTAGGTCCAGGGTCCTGGATACCCCACTGTTCACGGCTACACATTTTGCTAGTAAGTTGGGTACCTAAGTTTAAAATATGATTGAACGAATCTTAGAGAAATTTGTTTGAGCATGATCTTTCTGGCAATAAAATATTCATTTTAACGGTTAAAAACATTTAAAAGTAGTGCAAAGCCGCATGGGTATTTAAGACAGGATTTATCCGATGATAAAATCCTGATGGTGAAATTATCGGATTTTAATTAATTACAGTAAGTGGAAGCAAAACATGATGCATGGTAAATCACATTGATTATCAAAATTTTGTAACAACATCAGTAAGATAAATGGTTTCATATTATGAAACGAGAAACACTTACCAAGAATCCAACTGCCTGCCTAATGTGCTTGAGCTCATCCCAAGATGTCCCAGCATACTGTAAACCCAAGGCAATTTGATTAGACTTTCCGAAGACACATATAACCAACCCAAAAGGCATACAGAGTATCCTTAGGTGATTGCCTTATATTATTAAGCGCCTAAGTAATTTATGCAATAACTCCATCTATCTAGCACAATACAGTCAACAAAAAATGAATACCTCCTCCTTTGCTTGGCAGCACCACAGCTCCAATTCTGCTAAACCAGCCTTCACATATTCTCCATTGCTGAATGTGCAACAATCACGCCGCAGAAGAAGACTACCAACCATTTATTAAAAACATTATGTTAATCATTAAGATCAAAACACCATGACAACCATAAAAAATTATGTCCAAGGATGCATGCAAAAACTACTTACCTATTGAAGAGTTGAACATTAATATATGAGAATGTTTGAGAGAAGATCTTTTGGACAAGGACAGGAGGCACCTAAAACCCAAAATAATATATCATGTATAAGCAATTTTTATAAATAGCATAAACGCCTAGTGTCAAAAAATAAGAGGTAAAAAAAAGTAATTACACAATACTCAAAATGTTAATATGCCATAGTTTAGTTTCTTACAAAGTTCTCTTTCATAGTACAGAGAATAGTGTTGAGGGATTCAATAATACTCTGCCAATGACCCATGGGAGAATCTTTACTAAAAGATCGGCCAGATCTTAAGACTCCCTTTGATGTTCTTGGTGCCTGTATATCAGCAATATGAATTGCATGAGTAACAGTATTCTATAAAAAAAAACATTATAAGCTAAAAACTTGATTTGAACAAGTGCCAAAACTTGGAAGACAGAGAATGTAAACCAGCCGGATACAATGAAAAACTGGAACAGCAAACCTACCGAAACACACATATAGCAGAACTAGGGACCTAACAACTATATACACGATAATTCTGCCAGTAATTGCTATACAAATAAAAAAAACCCAAGCATCCTATGGGATTAGTGAACCACAAAGAAATCAGATATCTGAAACCAGTCCACTTAGCACTTAACCAACTCCATGATTTCAACTTTACCACCTCTAGAATCTTATGACCATCCGGAGAAAAGACAGGAAACACGACGGAGGACCAGAGTCCTCTTAGAAATTTCTAGAAACCAGGAAGCATCTCAAAAAGGCAGATGTTATATATGGACAAGATATGAACTTAAAAATATATATATATATATATATATATATATATATATATATATATATATATATATATATATGAAGATATGAGAACCGAGGATTATAATAAGACATTCAACTTTACTTATCCCATTCAGATTCAGTTAAACAAATGTATTCAAAATACCTGGATACATAATGAAACAAATGATGCCAACTCTTTCTTCAAGTTGTCCCGCAAGATACCATATATTTTCTCCACATAGGCCGTGAGCTGTTGTTTGAAAAGCAAAGCAGGATACTTAGCCTCTACTTTGCGTACAACCTCTGACGGGGCAGGAAGGTTGGTAGAAGAAGGAGATGATCGAAAACCCTGCAATTCAGGTAACAAATAAATATGAAATCTTTTAAGTGTCAAAGGGAGAATAGATTACAGACACTGTAAGATTATTACCATAGTCATTCTGCCAAAGAGGGATGTTGGATTTGGTGGTTTTCTAACTGGGGTTGCGTCATTTGAACCACCGGATTTTAAACTTTGTTGGAGCAGAAACAATAGTGCAGATGTATTTGACAGCCAGTAAGCCATAAGATCATTGTCGTCTTGATTCTGGAAGGTAAGCAAGGAAGAAAAAAGTTATATTGGATAAGGGATCCATTACGTAGTTTTACAATACAAGAAAAAACCATATTACAGACTTCCACCGAAAATTAGAATCATATATCAAGGATTCATTTTCCTAAAACCTCAAGCTATTAAGGGAAGGTTCAAAGTACTATACTTGTATATCTCTAAATAAAAAAATTACCTCAATTGCAGAACCAATCATCTGGATAAGGCGATCAAATACACTTGTCCTTTCAGCTTCAAATGATTTCCAGTGGAGAAGACATTTGTAAATGGTGAATGCAGCAATAGGCTTTCCATGATGGAATCCAATATTTTTCATAACACAATTGATGAGGGAATCCACATTTTCCTACATTTGAAATAAAAGTTAAAAAGATGAACATAATAATAGCATGAAGAACTGGAGTATTAGATGTAAAATTTTAAGCACACACATGTTGACGTTCAATGTATGATCTCCTTAATTTGATATCGGACTCTGTACCGAACTTTTTCACAGGTGTGACAGTCTGTGTTTCCTGCAAAGAGAACTCATTTTAGATTCCATTCAACACAAAAGCTGGCATGCTATAGAAAGAGAATGTAGATAACAGTAGAAATTAATGCACTTACAGTAGCTTTCTGATCTTCTACCACATGGTGACCATTTTCCAACTTCTGCAGATAAAATCAATGGCCCGAAAGATTCATACTTGCATACAGAGAATTCGGAAATACATACCTAAGAAAGCACAATTTACCTCATATGCATGGGTAGAAAGGTGCTCTGACATCGTTTTCACAGATGAGTTAAGCAGAGACTGTTGCCGAAGAACTTGATTTTCAGATTCCATATCTAAGAATTTCTCTTCAATCCTACAAATATTTAAGTAAAAAGGGTCAAGATGGTATACATTGTGTAATTTTATGGTCAACAAATGGTAACTACTTCAAAGACTTAAGCCGGGTAATATTTTAAATGATATCAATAAAATATGTACAAGATACCAACGAAGCTTTAATTCTAAATCAAAACCTTTGCATAGAAGTTTTCAACTTGATTATTTTCGATTCAGCATCCAAAGCTTGCTTCAACCTTTCTTCACTGAGTTTATTTGCCTCTTCATACCTTTTCTCTGTTTCATCAATTTTCTTTTCCAATGAGCTCACCAAGGTCTGCAATGGACTCCAGCAAGTGATTAATGGTACGAAAATTCAAAGTATAAAATGTACTCTTCAGTGAAGAGCAGGTGTTAATGCCCATAATCAGCTCACCTTGAGTTGCTCATTTTCACTAGTTAGCTTCTCCATCAAAGGATGGTCAACAACAGGAACCTCCTGTATGACAGGCACTCTCTCTGCTTCTCTTTTTGCAGCCTCACGCTCCTTTTGAAGCAATGACTTAGTTTCTTTAAACTGAAGTTGCATCTCTTGTAAAGCAGATTGTAATTTTTCATTTTCTTGTTTTTTTGCTTCTTCCATATCGGCCTACATTTATTCAAAGAGATTTAAGAAGCTTTGCAAGGGAAGATACTTGACATTGTGTTTGTGTCTAGAAACAAAAATTTATTATGTACAATACAAGTTTACTCCACCAATTAAAGTTTCCAGATAAGTATTGTCTAAAGCTAATCGATCTTACTACAATAATATCTTATTAGCTAAATAATGTGTTTAACATGGGTCAGGAAAACTGTCAGTTTGATACACAATAAAACATTTACAGTTTGCAGTTCACAGTGAAAATAATAGTTATCTACCCTCATGCGTTTTTCCAGCTGCAACCTCAATGTAAGATCTTCAACTTGCTTTTCCAGCTTATTTTTGGCAGCTTGGAGAGCTCCAGTTTCTCTTGCAGCCTGATATAAATAAAAGTTACAATCAATGAATAACAAATTAGATATGTGGATGGATAGCAATCATAACAAGAGCTTTAAAACAAATGCCCTTTCCAACCGACAAAATAGCATAGTCCGTTAATCCAACAAAATGTATAGATAATTAATGGGTGACCCATTATCATAAAAATGATGGATGAAAAATCAATGGGATGGTATTAATTGTTCCAAACTAAATAGCACATAGTTGAAAATGAGTTTGGGTTTGCTCCATTTACTACTCATCCATTTGTTGTCCATTTATGAGAGAGATAGACACAAATGAATATTAGTGGGATCCACTAATTGGTGGGGTCCACTTTTAATGGGTCCCACTAATATTCATTTGTGTCTATCTCTCTCATAAATGGACAACAAATGGATGAGTAGGAAATGGAGCAAACCCAAACCCGTTGAAAATATAGGTAGTTTTGCTAAGGAATTCAAAAGAAAATATCACATAATCAGATATCGCAACAATAATACAATTATGGCATCTATTCCTTCTTAAAATGTTTAGATTTATGCAAACTAACAATGTATAGGTGGTGCGATTCATGCAATGCTGCAATGAGAATGGGGTGAACTTGTAATAAGAAGAACCTTAACACGGTTTCCGTAATAAGCAATAAGGTGCTGCTAGTGTTAGGTTATCTAAACTTTGTACATTTTCCTTCTAACAATGTCCAATAGTGAACTCACTTTAATAACTGCTATTTTGAGTCCTGTCAGTAATATTTATATACTTACCAAATTTTTTAACAAGTTTAAAACATTTCTTTGATGGATTAAAAAAACGCTTTCTTGGGGGTGAGGTAGTTACCATCTTGAGATTTCGTAGTTCTCGCCGAGCGACTTTTCCTCTCCATGCACATTGGGTGGCAATTGCTGCCTTCTTTAAGTTTATAAAATGATGTTGGGCCAAGTATTTCCGGCAGTGGCTCTGCAATACAAAAATCACAAAGACAAACTAAAATAAATCAAAATTATAAAATAAAATCCAAACATACAACAATGGTTGTGTAGGATGTATGGACCTTTGCCGATAACAAAAATACATACTTTAAAAAGTCCTACAATGATGGATTTTTAAAATGTTCTACCTGAATGATAATAGCTGCACTGGTCTGCTTCCTAAAGCGCAGCTCACAGCGAGCAGCCATCCCTCGCATACCAGTTTGAATAGAAATAGCTGAGCTGTATAATTCATTGTATGCCTTCCTAGCAATATGCATGCGGAAACACCTCTGAATGATCAGACTAGAAGCCTCTTGCCGCAATCCCTCGTATACTTCCCGAGCAAGTTGTCCTGTGACAGCATATAAAAGAATTCATGAGTCTTCTCGTGTTTAAGTTTTCCTTCAATAGAACTAGTAGGATAATATTTTGAGAAACTTGGCAGATACCTCGGCATGCAGCTTGTATCTGTATAGCAGACAAGCGAATCGAGACAAAACTTCGGCGGGCCAAATAGGAACGAACTTTCCTTTGAATAATGCTTGCTGACTTTCCTAAGATCTCACTTCTATAAGTATCTAGTTCTGCCATTTGACCAGCTCTAAGAAACACTTTGGTTTTACCAATCTGCAGCAATAAAGAGAACCATTAAAATAATTCACACTATGATATATACATATATATGCAGTTACCTCGTGGTCATTTAGAGTTCATTGACACACTTAGCAAACAGACAGGCACAAAATAGTTCTCGTTCCTAAACCTAAAATATACAGCCAAGATTTGCAGCCTTGCAGCCATAGGAATGGTCATGAAACATGGAAGAACAGTGAAAAGAAAAGATAGCTGTGGTCCCAGTAGAAACTCAAAAACAGCAACCAGATAAAATGAGTTTTATGTTAATAGTTCCCAAAAAGTAAAACATTATTAGAGCTTAAAAGAATGAAGTTTGGAGAGTTTTGTCAAGACTCAAGTCAATGAAGATTTCTGAATAAAACATAGCAATGTTCTGACTTCCGATCAAAGTGATCCTCAATCGATTGATAGAAAAGTGTTGCACCCATTTCAGAAACAAACATCCTAAACTCCGCTGATAAAAGTCAAACACTAATAAATCTCTAAAGAATAAAGTCAGTGGATCACATGGTAATTGTTACCTGATATCCTTTAAGCCCAACCTTCTCCAAAATCCTCTTGCAAGCAGTGACCTCATCAGAACTAATATAATTAAAAACAAAATAAATCAACATTTTTGAATAATAAAGCTAATAGCCTGACAAGGAAGGAAGATTAACAACTTATATACCTACGATCCAAAGCTTCAGGTGCAAGAAGCCCGAATCGATCCACGAATTCATCAAACGTTTTTCTGGTGGGATAGCCAGCGCAGCTTATCCTGATTGCCTCCATGACACCCTACAACCAGGCATACTATGTAATAAGCACAAACTCACAAGCTACAATTTGAACTTCAATTATCACTTTAACTATATGGTCAAAAGTGCAAGCAGACTTACTCCACAGCGCAGTTGCTGCAAAACATTTTTGTGCTCGAAAATTGCTGGCTTAAGAAGATTATTGGGTTTAACACAACGAATGTAGTGTGGCTCAGTGGAACTAAGAATTTCAAGTAGTGCTTGTAATTGTTGCTGCAGGACATAGAAACAAGGATATCAAAAGTGCATAAGGATGAAAACCAAATCATATTCTGTGAAAAAAGGAATGGAAAAAAAAAAATCACCAACCTTAAACCGCGAACCAATTGAAGAAAACTTTGATTTATTGGACGATTCCTCGGGTGAGGGGAGAAATAAACCCGATACAAAGGAGCACTTGGAAGCATACAGAAGTGCTTGATGTTCGGCAACCACATAATCTTTGTTCTTATCCAGGAATAAATCGGTTTGATAAGTGACCTGAAATCCCACATATTAGGCATGAATTTTCCAAAGTAAAAATAAATAAATCATATTTAGCATTCTGCTAATGTATTCAATCAAGTAACTACTCTATTTATTATTATTATATATCTGGAAATATGTAGAAACTACTCTCAACTTACATCACCAGCATAATGGCAAATTGTGAAGTCACTACGTGACAATTTGGGCTTGCTGAACCTTTTATGGTTTTTGAACGTCTGATACAGCTTTTGCGCAAAAGTTTCATTTGTTGATCTAGGAAACATACTGCAAAATACGTACACGTATGTTATCTAATCATTGAAAAAACAGTTAAAACTTATAGCAGAATAAAATGAATAAACTAAGCCAGAGGTACAGAGATATTAATATCCACAAGGAAAATGCTAACAAGTGCCCTTAGGGCATTGTTTAAGCAATTAAAAGGAGTAACTTTTGCATATAAAGTTATGCATTTATTACTTCTACATGTTTTTTACTTGTATTTTCAAGACAATATTTCTTTGCATGGATTCCTTAAACAATGTCCTTAGGGAACTTGTTAGCATGACCCTATCCACAATACCAATCCAAAGAAACAGTACACAGTATACATACCAAGCTTCATCGAGAAGAGCGATTATGCCTCCAGGTTTCTGAAAAATGAATATATAAAACAAAAAATTGATAATTGATGAATAATAAATCCACTAATACGAAATTATTGCTTATCAACCTTTTTAAGAACAATGGAAAAAGACCTGGAAAAATCATTTCAAACTCCTTCACACTTGAAAGTATAGCTCAATCCGACTACACTCAACGTGCAAATATAATTTTTAGGTAATCATGTTTTCCTTTACCCGACTTATCTTCAAAAACCAGTATTTTATTAGACATAAATTTAAAACTTCATCATTCTCAACACCCCATCAACTTATAAGATCATGCTTATCAATAGATTTTAGTCATGTCCTAAATTTACCTCTTTCATTAAATATAGGAACGGTAGATGAAAAAAAGGGTATAAATAAGACTAAGCCACTCAGCACCCCACTGGACCACTTTTAACCATTTCCATTCCCAGTAACGTGTAAAACTTAACTCAATTCAAAAGCAATATACTTTTCTACGGAAGTAAACAATAATAAGCATTAAAGAACTGCAAGAAGTTTATCCAAAACAGAAAATAAAATTAAAATTGGAATTGGAATGTATTTCATTTTGTGGTATTATTTTCTATGATACTAATAGTAACTAATTTTGTCACAGAATGGTTTACGTTAAAATAACCAAAACAAATATCAATGCATCGAAAGGAGAATAGTTGTCGGGACTTCTAGAAGAAAACATGATCTTACCAATGGATTTTAAAAATATTTTGCTGTGTCTAAAACAATCTTTGTAATAATTTCCTAATACTAATGGTGTATGTGCTCATGGATCAAATTATAATTGAAGATCAATATTTATTTTATGGGTCATGCTAAACATTGCACCTGGTGCACTTGTTAAGTATATCAAAAATAGAAATAAAACATAAAGTTAATGATGATAAAGATAACTGTTTACACTTTTAATGTATTGAATGCACTAATTTCAAGACATAATTTCTTTTTTATACGCTTAACTAGTGCACCGGGTGCACTATTTAGCATTTTCCTTATTTTATTATTTTTAAAAATTAAAGTTAGAAACTTGAACGCAATAATATTCCTTAGACATCCAACTATATTTAATTACATATTTATAACAAAACTCCAATACAAAATTGATGTTGTCATGATGGTAATAAATAAATCACCACAACATGTCTGTTTTTAAAAGCCAAGCAAGAATCATTATTCAAAAAATACAATATATTGGGTTGCAACTACAACAGTGTAAATAAAACAAAAATAGAGTATAAAGCAAGATTTCGAAAATATAATCAACTTATGATAGAGTTAAGGAGATTCATACAAAGAGGGTTAAAGGTTCTAATTCACAATTGTCAAAGAAATTTGATATTATTATTATTATTAGATAAAATTTTATCATCACATAAATATTTTTAATTACTTTTCTGTTTAAAAAAAGATTTTATAATTTAAAAATTATGACTATACAATAAAAAAAATTTTAAAAAAATCAAATTACAAAATTTTGTTTATGCAGCAATCAAATTATAAAAGTTATAGTCATCAATTCGATATATGATAAATTAAGATTACATACATTTTGATAACTATTTTTTAATTCAAAATCAAATTATATAACAGAAGGAATCCTTTAAATATTAGTAAAGAAAAAATATCCAAGGCCTAAACATGTTAAAATGTCGAAAACAACTTGTTTCATTTTCCTCCAAAGATCACATTAACAAATAAAGGTCTCACTTTTGAAACTTCTGGGTAACAAACAGAAAATGCCGTGCCTTTAAATTTTAAAACATATTACCATGCCTTTAATCATGGCCATCGACCAAATCCCCTGTTTCTCACCCATCCAAACACTTGGTGTTAAAGCATACTTTCTTAAAAGTTTAGTTTTACGGTAAATTGATGCTGCACAGGTCTTTTATCTCCTATCTTTTTTTATACTAACATGAAAAAGTGTCACAGATATCTTCAAAATATAAATTTTATCCAAGGGAACTGTATTTAGTGAGTAGAAATTTAAAATTTTAGAACTCCTCAAAAGTTAATTTTTTTTCAGAGAGCAAATATTTCAAATCTCTAATTTTTTATATTCACTCATTTCTCTAATAATTAAATAAATCGATAGGCATGCATTAGTGCATGCCTAGATTTAGTTTTCTGGTAAAAAATTATGCTACATAATCATTTAAAATCATCATCCAGGAAAAGATTCTGGAAGCCACACTACCAAAGAAAAGATTATATCACAAGCTAAGCTGATCCCTTCTATCTATTTGAGACCCAACCAAATTTTTCAACCCTCAAGTGAGGCAACGTAATTCCTCACCTAGGCCACGTAGTCCCTCACCCTCCAATTTAGTGCACATAATAGAAATGAGCATCTTACACAAATGTTTATTATAAGAGACAGCCAATCAACAGAATGGTTAGGATGATAGAAGGAAAAACCTTTTCAATGAGATCCAAAATATCTTGATTGTCAACAAATTCAATGTAACTCCAATCAATCTCCTCTTTCTTGTATTCTTCTTGCTCCATTTTGAAAACATGCTGCAGAATACATATTCAAACAATGCAAAGAGCACATGTCAAATGAGTAGAAATAAGTATCCTTGTTAGAATAGAATAAAATATCTTATAATATTTTTATATTACATTAGAGTATCCTAGTTTATCTCCTATATATTTGGGGTTTAGCGTTCAGTTTTTGTATTAAGTTACTATCAAGTTATTATTAATTAATAATATTTAAACTTAAAGTACTTTTTTCTCTACTATTATTATATAAAACCCATAACTTCAACAATCCTTATGTCTCTGTTTCAAATATACAAACTAGAGATGCCAACAATTATCAAGAATAAAATCTCACTCACAAACAAACCTGATTAAAATGTTGCTGGAGCTTTTCATTGGTCAAATTAATACAGAATTGCTCAAAACTGCAATTTAAACAGAACAACTACGTATCAAATACAAAATTTACAGCTCTACCATTATTTATTAGAGACATAGACTATCAATACTGATAGATGACAAAGGAAATCAATTTCTTTAGAATTAACTTTAATTTGTATGTTGGGATGTTTTAAGGGGATAAAAGTGGAGTAATTCAAGTTGGAGAGGTTTGGAATATAGTGGAGTGAAAATATAAAAGAACGCCCCTCTCTTTTTCTAGGATATTCACTTAAAGAGATCATCCCACATTATTGGGAAAAATACAAGTCCTGCCTTAAATCTAGATACGACCTAAAATGAATTTATATATAGCGACACCCCTCACCTTACAAACTGCATTTGTAAATTGTAAGCATGAGTTAGGCTCAATATAAAACCTAATACAAATACACATTAACTAAAGAACAAAATGTGCAGCAATAATTCACCTGTTAGTCTTGAAACTCTCAAAACCATAAATATCCAGCACGCCGATTAAGGACTTTGAGTCAGGATCCTGACCAATTGAATTATTAATTTTATCTACCAGCCTGCAAAAGATGACAAATTTACAGGCACAGAACTTGGAATAAATTGACCAATTTATCAGTAAATAAATCAAAGGTTCAAGCTATATTTTTGTGCAATCTGCTCAAAGACTTACCAGTCAAACAACCTCGAGTACACAACCTTAGCTAAAGCATCTCGGCTCAGTGTAGCAGCTTCTGGATCCAAGCATTTTACAATAGTTTCATCACGAGTAACAATTACACGCTTGCAAAGAGAATCTTCTAGTGACTTTGCATCACACCTGGAAAAAATTATGAACCAAGGATTTCGCATGAAGAGGAGGTGATATGTAAACCTTACTGAGAGAATAATTAATGTAAGAATGTAATGTTTGCCTACATGAAAAGTTCAGCTGCAGTCTGTAGGTGAAACTGAGATTTTTCATCTTTGGGCATAGACGAGTCCATTTCCTTTCCTTTTGAAAATTCAATGTTGCCAAGATGTAAAATTGCAGCAACCACTCGAAATATTGCTTCCTGAATGACAAGGAAGAAAAAATAAGTAAAACACGGATCACACTTTAAGAACTGCACTATGAACTTACAAAAGCTCCCTATAAAATACCTGCTCCTCAGAACTTATTCCAACAATGTCCATTGCTCTCCTTGTATCACAATATTCTTTAAACTCGTCATACCCTTCCAACTCATAGCAATTTGTTTGATTTAGATAATGAAAGGTTCTTGGGTTTCCTAATTTGTACTTCTGAACAACCTGCCAAAGATAAATAAAATAAAAATATCAGGAAAAATAAAAAATGGAATCCAAAGAAGTTACAAACAAACTTAATATTAACAGTTACATAGCAAGCTTTATCATAATTAAGCTAAAAGGACATATCTTACAACAAACAATAAGTGTTTTAATAATATTGAAAAATGGTGAGAGGAAAAGAAATCAACTCTTGTTTTCTACCAAACCACTACGCGGGTCCATTGCTAGACATATCACTCTGATTGTCAGTTACTTATATTTATGATTCAATACAGGAATCAATTTTAATGTATGCATAAACAAATGCTCTGCATTTACATATTGATTTGTTCCAATCTTTCTGACACCTTAATTTTGATTCGGCACAAAAGAAATTCAATTACCTCGGGAGGTGCAGCACAAAGCATATAGAAACAGTGATAATTCCTCTCTGGATCCGACAACTGGCAAACACGTGATCTTTCCAGCAGGTATGTTCTGATAGCAGCTCCAGAAATTCTTCCCTTCTGGTCAAATTGAATCTCCACAAACTTACCAAAACGACTGCATAAGTCACAAGTGACAATTAAAAAATAGTACAAATAAGACGGAAGCGTAAAATTTGCACTGCACCAATATAAGGGAAAAAACCCTACCTTGAATTATTGTTTCTAACAGTCTTTGCATTTCCAAAGGCTTCTAGAACAGGATTAGACTGAAAATAATCAGAAAAGGGGAAAAAATGAGATCAATCAAAAGTGGATATGAGATATGACATAAGGTTTCCACAAGTTTAGATGCAGGAAAAGGTTGAGAAACAACATAAATAAATGGTAATCAAACAGATTTCCAAAATGCCAACTCTATAAAGGATTAATTTTATTACCTCCAGGACTTTCTGCTCGACAGTTCTACCTTCAGCAACATTAGCTCTCCCTCCCATGTAAGCAAGGTAGCGCATAAGTAACTTTGTGCTTTCTGTTTTACCAGCTCCACTTTCACCACTAACCAATATTGACTGGCTGATTCCCTCATTGATCATAAGCCTACATCCACAATAAATTGTACAGTCAGAACAGTACAACCATCAATGGAAGCTTTTTCACACTAGATGGATGGTCAGACTAGTAAAGTGGTTAATTTAATCTGTACAGAAGATATACCTATATGCTGCATCAGCAATAGCAAACGGATGTGGACTTAGCTCACCAAAGCCTGCTCCTTTATATTGTGCCATCATATGGCTATCATATAAATGAGGAAGCCTTATGAAAGGGTTCACAGCGATTAATATATTCCCAGTGTAAGTCTGGAAGCAAAGTTCAGCATAAGCACATGTCAAGTAAGTATTAAAAACACGAGATACAATACAAGGGAGAAAAAATTTGAGCAGTTAGCATCTGGAATACACACATAAATTTCATTGATGTCATATCTTGATCTCAGATTATCTAGGACGCCAGGTTCATGCAGGTAAGCAAGCCTTGTCATATCATCAACTCCACATGGTGGGGCTTCTGTATCTTTATGATAAATACTGGAAGCTTTAACAGAAACCTACAAATTATAAGACAAAAAAGAGATGAGCAAAGATTTACAAAGTTAAAACGCCAGATAGTTCCCACTTCCCAGTTATGAATTGACTTCAAAATTTTATATCTAGTACTCCAAATAAACTACAGGATACTGCAAGCACCACTAAGCTACACTATCTTCATTATTCTACTCTTAAAAAATTCCAACTAATAATTCACATTTAATGTTTTAAATCACTCATAGCAAACCATTAACCTGAAGTGGTAATTCCAAAAAACTTGAAAATAAATTGCTTAAAAAAATGAAGAGATTTTAATAAATAATATACAAAGCATTCTCACCGTCTTCCCTGAAGTGCAAAGGACTTTTATTTCATCCCCATTAACCGCCAAGACCTCACCATCTATCCAAGCTACATCCGAGTCCTCCACCCAAACCTGGGAACCAACAATAGGATTGGCAGCAGTGGCCTACAATGCAGAGTGTCAGAACTAAAATAAACCAGCATGATACATTCCCTCCCTAATAAAATGAATGCATAATCAACCAACATCTATTTGTGTCTGTAGCAGAAAATGTAACTTTTAATAACCTAAAAGAATGCTCTGGTTGTACGCAATAATTCCCACAAAGTTCATGTGACTGAAAGCATCAATAGATGCCTCATAAATCACAAAATGGTCAATTTGACCCAGAAAACTGTTAGTTGAGCTAAGTTGACTCAACTAAGGGGTTTAAACTCTCAGTGCCTTTTTTTTTGTCTACTCAGAAGTCTTAAACCCAATACTATGCTTTAAGGAAAAGCAAGCTTGTTGCTACTTAAACCAACAGTGTTGATTAGAAAGAACGTGTTTGAAGCACAGTTGGATTTCTAGTTCTTATATCGTAACTCAACTAACCACTTCACATTTCCTATAATAAAATGGCATCATTTGAAAATTGCAACTATCAATCTCATTACACCTAAGGGGTGAAAGGGTGGTGGAAAAAGAATCAGAAAACAACATCTTGTACTTAAGTCAATACTGGTATGCATAGAAATAATATGTTCCAAACAAACGAGCAATTCACAGCATAGTCAGGCTTCAAAGAAAATGAGGCAAGCGACATCATTTATAAATAATTTAAGCACAAAATGTGCATTACTCTGGGTAGGTCCTCCCCAGATATACACAATAATATGACACATTATCTTCCGATTTATTTAAAACATCATATCGGCCCTTAAACAAATTATGTCCTTTAGGGACCGATTTCATGCCATTTTAAGGAGTAACTCAATAGCAGGCATTGACATTTAACAGCCGACTTGATATACTTATAAATGGATGACAGCGACAACCTAATGATATATATAACGGATCTATTAAATGATAGGAGTAAGTATGGATCATAGAACCATACATGGATGGTTTGGATTAAAAGTTATTTAATGAAATAACCACTTAAAAAAGACATGTGACTTCATGTTTTGATCTTTACAATTCGTGATTTGATGGCCAATATTCACTGCGCTCACTTTCTCACAACAAAAAATTTCTCACTCGATATGTTATGTTAGATTAATTTGAACACGACGAACCAAAAGGCAAACACGTGACAAAAGTAACGGAAATATGCGAGATTAATTACTCGATACTTTTATGAGGAAAAAAAAATCACATAGACAATTCTGATGAAGAGGGAATGACTAAGCAAATAAGTGCCACATTTATTCACGAGCACAGTAAAGAAGGATCAAATTTACCCTCCTCAAGACCATAAAGCATTCTCACTTGATATGTTCGGTGTGTGTTTATGTGTGTGTGCATGCCGATATAGATTTATACTCTGTTATATCAATTTGAACAAGACGGGCCAAAAGGAAAACACGTGACAAAAGCAACGTAAATATGCAAAAACTAATTATTCAATACTTTTATGAGAAAAGAAAAAGAAAAAAAAAACATGAAAAATTCTGACGAAGAGGGAATTACTAAGCAATTAAAGTGCCACATTTACTCACATGCACAGTAAAGAAGGATTAAATTTACCCTCCTCAAGCCCATAAAGTATTGTTACTACTATTAAGGTCAGCATCAGCATTTTCGATCATCTTTTATTAAGCTAATTTTAGGGAAGAAAAATTGCATAATCCTTCCTATATTTCTCAACCAAATTCAAAAGTTAAAAAAAAAAAAAAAGGACTATTACTTGAATCAATGAAAAATCATTTAAATCAAAAGGTGATGCAACATTATAACCGCAACAAATATAAAATCATAATCAGCTCAGCAGTCCATACCCTAAGGTTCCTATTTCAAGAAACATCCCTATAGATTTTTACATAGATCAATCACATTTCCCATTAATAATACTCTATTGAGTATTGACTAATGACCATTGAACCAATTTCTACACAACCCTCATTGCAAAAATAAATAAAAAGAGATTGAAAAATAAATGAAAAAAATAAAAATAAAATTAATAGCGATCAAAATTTTAATCTTCTGTGTTTCTCCAAACAACTCAGACACAATCCGCCATAATCGCATTCCTACAATGTTGCTCAGTAATAAAAAAACGTGCACATTGATAAAAATTAAAATTTAAGCAAACAAATCGGAACACATATATCATAATCCATTACATAAACCAATTTTCAGTACAAAGATCTCAATAATAATAATCCGAAAATAAATAAAATCAATAATAACTCAATATTAAGAAAAATTAAAATCGCGAAGACTTGGATTTGACTGAAGCATGACTAGAACGGAGATGAATGAAAAGTGATTAATTACCATTGATCGGATCAATATAATCTGATTGTGATGATTCTGGATCTAGCTTCAATGGCAAAAGCTGTACTGAAAAAATCGAAAGATCTTCGAAATTTGGAAGGATGAAAAGAAAGATATAATAAATTGCTATGGCTATGTATATGAATGAAGCGAATGAAAAGAATATTGTGTATTTGTTTGTGTATATAGTGATGAAATTGAATTGATTTGGAAAGAAAATAAAAAGTAGCTTAAACTTTTCAACAAGTTTTGAACAAGAATTTAACAGCTAAGATAGTTTTTTTGGTGTTTTCTTTTTCTTCTCGTTTTCTTCCACCACCACCATCTCCGTTTTCTGGTCTAAGTTTAATTTATTTTCTGATTATTATAATAATCACAATTTTAACAGTGAAAGTAAATTATTTTATTATTTTGATTGTCAAAAATGAGATTATTATTTTTGTAAATTTTTAATTGTTAGTGTGTGATAAAAATAAATAAAATTGCGTTCATATTACCGTGATGAGTGACATTGACGATGTACGAAACGTGTCTATTCCCGTAGTACCCCTGATCACTGACATGAATTACGAAATTAAAGGAGGGACAGACTTTGTAATGAGCCCCCAAGTTGTCATTCTAATGCAAGAGAATGGTGATTTTAGGTTTTCTTGTTGTTGGTTTTGTATCCTCAAGCTCGGAGTGTCGAACAATTTAAGTTGTTGTTGAGGCGTTTGTCGAAGGCATTTACTTCGTAAAGAGTGTGAGTTTGTCGAAGTAAATTTTCGAGAGTTTTTTGTGGATAATTCATTAGTTATTTGTTGAGTAAGAATTTCTTAAGTTATGTGACGTTCTTCTTGTGTTCACAAAATTATGTTCGTGTATGAGTCTTTTGGATTCGAGATTCTTTTGATTTTGAGATGAATTATTGTCGAGGTCCTATGCGAATAAAGGTTATTTAATAGTTAACTTCGTAATTATGATGAGGAAGGACTTCGTCGTTAGATGTAATCATTGAACTAAACCGTTAGATGAATATCTCCGCATAACTAAAAAAATCATTAAATATATACAATTTTAATGTTAAAAGTTTCAAATTATTTTATATATTATCAAATTACTTTATTTTACAAACATCTTACCGTCAACAAGTAATTGATACATAATTAACATTATAAAGTAATTGAGTTTGAGAACTAAGCTAGCAAATACAAAAAGGTAAAATAATTAATATTGTAATTACCTAATAATATTTATAATTGTGTGTTAGCTATTACGCGTGTACCGATCCTCCACAACTACTTTCTCTATTAATGCATTTACTATATTAGTTGATCTTACCTGAATAGAAGGATTTTTATCTGTCGGCGCCTCTTTGTATAGTGGATGTGAAGGGGTGTATCTGCAAACCAGCAACGACATAACTTGACAAATTTGTCACCGCAACCAGGCATAACTTCAAGTACAAGTCTCATGTAGATAATGTTCTATCTCTAAAAACTTCATTTCACCCATAAACTGACTTGAGGGTCAAAGTGTTTGCAGGTACAATCCCCCCGCCCCCACCCCCCCACCACTGTATCGAAGTTGTTGCGGGGTTGAAATTGATGATGAAGATGAAAAGAAATAGAAAAAGATGAAAAACAAGAGATTATTTTCTTGATGATGGTTCAATATTATACCCGGTAGACATGCAAATCCTAGTATTACATTTTTAATAAAAGATCAAATGGTTCAGATTAAAATAAATTAATAGAGATGGCCATATTGAGACTAACGGTCATATAGTTAAAGGACCAAATTAGAATATATTTTTTTTGTAAAAGATCAATGTGAAACCAAAAATATATTTAAGGAACCAAAATACTAATTAAGCATATTTTTTCACACAGATTCTTTATATCATTTAGGGTAAATAAGTTTTTACCCCCTGCAAAGTATACGAGTTTTGTTTTACTCCTATAATATTATTTTTTTAAAATTCCCCCATTGTAATATTTTTTTTTATTTGATTTACCCCCCTAATGGAATATGTTGATTTAAGAATCCATCACTTAGTCGTTGTAATGTTAGCGAATTTTGATTTACATCCCTCATCGGTCATGTCATCACTTATGGGGGTAAATCAAATAAAAAAAATATTACAGGTGGATAATCTCAAAAAAATAAAATTACATGGGGGTAAATCAAATAAAAAGTATTATAAAAATAATTATTACATGGAGTAAAACAAAACTCGCTTACTTTGTAAGGGGGTAAAAGTATATTTATCCTATTATTTATTCGTAATATAATGAATGGTTTGAAACATGGTCACATATGAAGAGTTTGAAACATTTCATTAAACCTCAAAAAGATTTCAAGTTTGGTACATAAATTTATAGTTAAATGAGAATATGAGATTTCAATTTTAGAGTTTAGAAGAAGACTGAAACAAATAAAAGCAAACAAAATACATAGATTCAAACAATTTTGAAGTGTTTTAGAGTATAACTTGTTATAAATTAGTGAAGAAGATGACGAACATGATGAAGATGTGGATGAACATGATCAATATTCATCATCATTTTCTGGTTTTATGAAATGTTTCAAACACTCCACATTGTTCTTGTTTCAAATTTGTGCACATTGTTTTTAGGCTTAAATATGTTTTTGGTCCCTGCAATTATGCCTTGTTTTGAAAAGAGCCCCTGTAAAAAAAAAATTGATTTTAGTCCCTGCAATATCTCAAAACTTTTAAAATAGCCCTTGACTGGATTCCTTCATAATATTGCAGGGACTAAAATCAAATTTTTATTTTTTTATATGGACTAAAATCAATATTTTTTTTTTACAGGAGCTATTTTCAAAACAAGACATAATTGCAGGGACAAAAAACATATTTAAAAATTGGTCACGTCAGCTCTAAATCCAGTCAGGGGCTATTTTGAAAGTTTTGAGATATTGCAGGGACTAAAATTAATTTTTTTTTTTACAGGGCCTCTTTTCAAAACAAGGCATAATTGCAGGGACCAAAAGTATATTTAAGCCTTATTTTTATTCTGTTACAAATAAATAAAATAAAAGGTTAATTCGTGCATATTTAAAAAGATAAATGATTAATCTGTGTAAGTTTATTAAGATAAAGGATCCGTGTCAAAAAATAGAATAAAGGATTAATCCACACACATTTAAGAAGATAAATGATTGGTTTGACAAAAAAAATAACAAATTTGTTACAAAAATTAAGATAAAGAACTCCTAACATAATTTTACTTTTAATTTATATATTATATTTTATTTTAGTGGTCCACCAAATTATTGTTTCTTCTAATTCCACCACTACTTATAAGTAATGAGTTAGTGCAAAATGATTTTTCTTTTTTTGTTCAAGAGTGCAAAGTACATTATATGAATATCTTTGCAAAAGTTCAATTTTTTTTTACATAGGATGAATTAAATATGATTTTTTTTTGCGCTTAAAAATTCATATATAATTCATCTTATGATAAAAGAATGTACATTTTTATGATAGGGGTTCTTATAAATATTATCAACATGAATACAAAAAATCATTCAAAAATGAGAAAGTACAAAAAAATTGATTTAAAAGTAGGGACCAAAATTTATGATTAAAAATATTTTATAGATGAATAGTTGATATAATTTTTTATAGGCACTAAAAACAAAATTCAAAATATTTATAGGGATAAAAAAAATTATTTAACCCTTAAATTTTATTTATTGAGCATGATTTAATGGTCAATTTGCAAAACTGTATAGACATTGAGGAAAGAAAAACCATCTAATTGATTTAGGTAATTGATCCGTTAATTCAATTTACATCAAACATCAATACTTTTAGCCAGAATATTTTTTATCCAAAATTTTTTAATTGTATGTCTAAATTTCAGTGGCGTTTATTGGGGGTGGCCATATAGACCCGCAAATCGACTCAGACTGAACATTTTGTACCGAAAAATAGTCAATCAAACATTTTTATTTTTGGACGGGTTTTAAATGGATGGGTTTTGTTTTCTAAAATTAACCCAACGACAACCGAACCCGTACAAGTTACATAAATTGTAAGATTTTGTTTTAGGAAAAAGCTTTTTAGTAAGAAAATTTAAGGAGAAGAATTGCAAGAATAGATCTCCACCATTATTTACATCCATCACCACCCATGATTTCTACTAAAGAAAGAGATTAAATGACATCAACCTTTAAGATTTAGTCATGTGTTGATTCTTGCATTTTTTTTATAAAAAAATTCTTACTAAATAGCAATGCTCTTTGTTTTAATATATAAATATTGTTACGGGTTTTTTTTTTTTTAAAAAAGTGAAAATAGGATTGAGTCTCGTTATTGCAACCACATATTGGACTAGTTGGTGTTTTTGAGTCAAAAACTCTTGAGTTATACTAGGTATTATGGTAACTTGAGTTTGTCACATTATTTTAGGAAAAACTATATTATTTTATGCTATTAACTTTAACATTGCGAGTTTGTTCGCACATCCATCCTTTCATTTTATACGAAGTTGAATTTGTATTAAATGTACTTTACCAATTTATATGAATAAATATTATTGTTTTTAGTTAAAATTAAAATTATTTTGGAGAGAGACATATCTTTAAACACTGGACAGCTCCTCGTACACGGTTTCACGAGATGCAACCCAACAAACATATCATATTTTCATTTTTCTTATTTTAAAAACTAATATTATTCTTTTGGATTTTCAAGTTGATTGTTGCACGATTTATTGTTTATAGCTAAATTAAAATTTTAGAGTATTTTCAAAAGAGAAACTCGTACTCTCAAAATGTTCTCGCAGGTATTGATAAAAAATGTTCTGGTAGGTTTTAACACAGATTAAAAAATTTATAAATGAATAAAATAATGTGATAATTTTAATAAAATTACCTTGTTAGTTGGAGTATGATTTAATTTATACATATTCTCTTAATATATAAGAGAAAATTGAGTCAACAATAATTAATATATACTCTTTTTTAAAACAAAATTATGTATTATATCAACAAATTTTTGTGAAGACAATACTTTTATGTTTAATGCAAAGGTAGTAGTATCTTACATTGTTAGAAGTGTAAAAGAATTATCATATTCAATCATTTTATCAATTTGGTATTGGTTCAAAATATATCAATGTGGTGATCTTTTTTTGTCTACTGCTATACTCAAATCTTAAGTGTTGAGAAATAAAAAATATCAAGTTCAAATTTCTGAATATATAAACGCATATGTAGCTACCAATTTAATTGTATTGTGGCGAAATATAATTAAATGTATGTTTAAAATTTTCTTCTTTTTTTTTTTTTTGAAAGGAATTTTCTTTTTTTAAGTTTGTAAACAAAATAATAAATATTAAATATTGAGAGGTTTCGAGTTTGAATTCGGATGAAGGCAATCGACCTAACAATATCAACATTATTAATTGAGTTATAATTTATGAATGTATGCCCAAAAAATTTTAATATCAACAATGCATGGTTAAAATTTTTAAAAAATATAAAATTCTTCATAATATATTCACATTGTCAGCCGAGTAAAAACTTATAAGCGGAGTTATGTAGGGCATCTTTTACACAATCAACTAATAAAAATTTGTTATTTTGTCATGTCAAAATTATTATTATGTAAGAGAAAAAGAAATATATATTAATTAAATTAAAATTTTAAAATTTAAGTCTCTTCGGAAAGTAATTTGAGAAGGATGTACTATTAAAATTTGAACATATAATTATCAAAATTAAAAGCATGGCTTTTGTGGGCTTCGGTTCTCTTTTATAAAAAAGAAAGAAAAAAAGTGTGTTTTTGTTATATTTTTTTTTTGTTTTAGATAAAATGTTAATCCACTAAAATTAAACTCACACATAATTATGAGATCCGAGTTCGAATTCGAATCACGATGTTCGGACTAACAATTTCGGCATTTTGCCAGTTGAGCTTATTATGCTGAATTATTTGGTACACATTTTATTTAATGTGTATCGATACACTTATTGATATGGACAATTGTGATAAGTTTATAAATAGTACTTATTAATTTTTTTTATATTAAATACTAGTTGTGAATCTATAATGATTGAATCTATAATGATTGTATATCTTAACGGTGTATCGATGCATGTTCAAATAAAATGTGTACTGAATTCATTTAGGTTGATATGATAATATTGACTTGAAACGTGAGAGTATGTTTCTCCTTAAGATCTCAAGTTCGATCGTTGTATTTAGATCAACTAATGTAGTTTATTTAAAGAAATAAAACGTGTACCCTATATAAAATGAAAATGCTTTTTCCCGGTGAATGCGACGAGCTTTGAGCAATTGTAGGAATACTTTTGTAGGATCACAGATTGTCACCGCCTTGATACACGCTGTTTTGTTCATTACAATATTTGTTTTGGGTCACAGCCTTACCCTACAAAATATCAAAGCCTAAGGGCATTATCTATTTGCCACGTCAACTTTGGTGCTTGATTGAGTTAGATACTTTTCATGCTATTCTCTTTGAAGCTAGGATCTCTTCATTTTCTTTCTCTATATTTTCTCTTTATTATTACAATTTTAAATATGTGGGGTAAAGAGGACAATTTATATTAATATATATTTATGAATCCCTACAGAAAATTTTAAAGGAAACTTTTACCAATAGTATTAATGACAAACATTAATGACTATGCATAAATGATTATAATTTGTAACAAAAAATATATTTATTTTTATCTATATCTATATTAATATATATTTTTACGAATCCCTACAGAAAATTTTAAAGGAAACTTTTACCAATAGTATTAATGACTAACATTAATGACTATGCATTAATGATTATAATTTGTAACAAAAAATATATTTATTTTTATTAAAGCATAAATACATATTACATATAAAATATTATGAAAAAAATGTATATCTATATCTATATCTATATTAATATATATTTACGAATCCCTACAGAAAATTTTAAAGGAAACTTTTACCAATAGTATTAATGACTAACATTAATGACTATGCATTAATGATTATAGTTTGTAACAAAATATATATTTATTTTTATTAAAGCATAAATACATATTACATATAAAATATTATGAAAAAAATGTATATTGGGAATAATTTAAAAACTATAGATTTCTAATCCTATAAAATAATATAAAAAATATGTATATCTATATCTATATTAATATATATTTACGAATCCCTACAGAAAATTTTAAAGGAAACTTTTACCAATAGTATTAATGACTAACATTAATGACTATGCATTAATGATTATAATTTGTAACAAAAAATATATTTATTTTTATTAAAGCATAAATACATATTACATATAAAATATTATGAAAAAAATGTATATCTATATCTATATCTATATTAATATATATTTACGAATCCCTACAGAAAATTTGAAAGGAAACTTTTACCAATAGTATTAATGACTAACATTAATGACTATGCATTAATGATTATAATTTGTAACAAAATATATATTTATTTTTATTAAAGCATAAATACATATTACATATAAAATATTATGAAAAAAATGTATATTGGGAATAATTTAAAAACTATAGATTTCTAATCCTATAAAATAATATAAAAAATATGTATATTGGGAATAATTTTAAACCATATATTGGTAATAATTTTAAAAAATGTCTTACTTTAGATAAATAATACATCTATTTGTATTTTACAAAATAACGACATATAAGGTTTAGTTTTTGCCTTTTTAAATGACGAGACCATGTTTTTTTATGAAGCTTACATTAAATATTATTTAATTATATTTGAATCATTTAAATATAAATGAGTTTATACTACATATTCTATTTTTAATTGTTTTTTCTTCTTCAAATGCTTGATTTTTCTTTTCAATTTTGATGATCTTAGATCTTTTAAAATTAGACCGAGTCAAAAAAAATAGAAAATAGAGAAAAAATTCATGGTAGAAAACATGTGATTTATCAAGAATCAATCCAATATTGAGACTTATGATGATTGATAGGCCATCTCTTCTTTTTTAAATTGATTTTTTTTCATTTTTAAATTTGAATTAGACTAGAATTTAAAAGAAAGACATAAAAATATTTTCAAACCTATTTAGTCTTTAGTTAAAAAGCAACTATTTACTTTGTCTCTTATTTTATTTTTATACATATTTACTCTATCTCTATGTTATATGTAAAACATTATATTAATACAATTAATTTGATTTTACTATATGCAAATCTATTGCACATACTATCAACCGAAGAGATCCTCTCAAATCACTTTAGGATAATTTTTTTCCAAATCATTGATTTGAAAGAAGAGAGAGAAAAGACAAAGTAAATTTAATGATGACAATTTAACAATCGAGACAATTGAGGAATTTTTTTTTTTGAGAGAATCCACTCCCTATAAAAAGGGATGTCATATCAAATTTTAAATTAAATTATTTTTTTGTCAATTGAATTTTCTCTATAAGTATTATTAGCATTTGTTTTAAACATATTGATGTTATAATTTTAAAATTGCACATAAAATCTGGTCAAAAGCATATTCCTATATTCCCTTATTATTGAGAATAAAATTGCACATAAAATCTTGTCATATTAATGCTATTAATTAGAAAAAAAAATTCATTATGAATTGATTGTGTAGTTTTTATTATAAATATTTGTCTTTTCTTTCAACCATCTTCACTCACAATATTTCAATTTCAATATTCTTTCAACATATTTGCTATTTCGATTTCTATTTATTTACTCTTTTGTAATTCATATTTGTTGTCTTTACTCTTCTTCAACTTGTTTTTATTCTATTTTCTTTTATCTTTTACTGATTGATTCTCTCTTCTATTTTTTCAAAAATATGATTGTAATAAAAGCTATGGAGAGAAGATTTTTAAGTGTCTTTTCAATATCAAGAACACTTTATGATGTGACATGAGGTCGAAAACAACAATTATTGACGAATGGTTTTGTAACGGAATACCTTCTATGCTGATGTTTTTTAGCGAAATATTATTTATATGTAGTTAATCGGAAAAGTAGTTATGAGAAGACAAACTTATAAATTTCACTATAATATATTGTTTAGTGCACTCTAAACTAGATAACATTTGTTGCCAAATATTAATTAAGATAATAATTTATGTGACCTCCTTTATAAGTTCCCGGGGGGACAATTCAAAATGCAGTATAATATTTGCCAAGTTGAAGGTGCTTTGAAAGTAATGTATATAATTTTTGTCATTTAACTCATACGTACACATGTTTTTTTACATAATCATACGTACACTTATTGGAAACCTCTTCTTTTTGATTTAATTATTTTAATTTTTATATTTTGTAGTGTGTATTTTTATTTAAGTTTATTTGTAAGTGTATTCTTGATAAATTATTTCTTTTGTACAGCAAGCAAAAGTATAGTTCTTATGTTGAATCTTTTGTACAGCAAGCAAAAGTGTATTCTTGAATTTTTTTTATAAGTCTATTGACTCCAAGAATAATTCTTATGAGTTACTCCAAATGTTAGACTTTAATTTTAATATTAGTTAATGGTGATGATTAAATACCCACTCATTCTTATATTGTGTCAAATTTTTATACCACTTCTCTCTAAACTCACATTGTCTGTCAATCGACACGACAATATAACTTTTACTCCTTCCATTGATAAAGAATGATGTTTTAAAAAAAACCATGTTTTTCAATGGCAAATAATTTTTTAACAAAACATTAATCGAATGCTTATTTTCATATGATTTTATTTCCAAATACCTTAGTCCATTTGCTTTGATGAATCTCATTCCTCGCCTCTAATACTATGTGCTTAATTGTGAGGGTATATGCAAATCGATATCCAGATTATAAGAAATTCTCATGACAAAATGTAGGTTATCCATTACTAAAAAAATGCATGTTATTCTTAAAAGAAAAGTAGAAGAAGAATATGCGGGTGCCAATAAAATTGTATATGGAAATTTCTAAATGAAAAAATTTGATTATAAAAGCGATCACCTGAAATAATATATTAATATCCAAATGAAAAATTTATTTTGCAACTCACGGGAAATAAAGTTTGTACACAATTATTTTACATCACACGGGGAATGAATATTTTGCACGAAGTTTTGATAGAATTTTTACACGAAAATATATAGATTTAAAACAATTTATTCATTATTTTTAAAAGAAAACAATATATTCATTAATTGTAAAAAAATACAATATATTAATTTTAAATGATTAAAAGAAATGGAGATGAGACGGGGTACACAATTATTTTACATCACACGGGGAATGAATATTTTACACGAAGTTTTGATAGAATTTTTACACGAAAATATATAGATTTAAAACAATATATTCATTATTTTTAAAAGAAAACAAATATTCATTAATTGTAAAAAAATACAATATATTAATTTTAAATGATTAAAAGAAATGGAGATGAGACGGGGTAGAAAAATTTATGAAGAACAAGATTAAAATGGGTAATTAAAGCCGCTGGTTCGGTTCATTGATTTTTAGAAACAAAAAAATCGAATCAAACTACCTCGACTTTTAATCGAACCAAATTATTTGTTTTTTGTATGGTTTGAATTGTCTTTAATCGCTTTTTCTGATATACTTACACGACTAAATGTCATGTCTCTTACCAGTTATGTTTATAGGGGACTATTGCAAAAAAATATAACCAATCAAATTATGCAATTGCACGGGAGCATATGAAAATTGGTATACACCTTTAATTTCTTGGTGAAACAGTTATTTTTCATATGAACCAGATGATTAACACAATAAATATTTGATATACCATTAAAAATAGAATAACCAGATGTACATCTAAATTTATTATCAACACAAAAAATATACATTTAAATTTATTTATTATTAAAATATTTTCAAATAAATAATATCATAATTAAAAATAAATTATATTTTTATAAGTCAAAATTAACCCGTGCATTGCACGGGTAAGTTATTCTAGTTTTAAATATATATTTTCTCTTGATTTCTTTACAAGTTCATTAATCATAAGTTCCATCTCATGGCTTCTTAGAGAATTAATTAGACTCTCTAAAGTAACTGTTGGAATTAATTTACTAATTAATCATATAATACATGTTTAATAATAAAGATTAAAACTTTAATTTTTTACTTTAGTGCGGAAGCCAAATAAACAATGAACATGTATATAATTATAGGATCTACAACATGTCGATTTATCAAAGATTAGTATTAGAAATACCTGGATATAAAAGAATATGAGTAAACCGTAGGTCTCGCCGATAGCAATTCTAAAACGCAATGAGAGACGGATGACGAGCATCCGGTGACTTGTGGTTCTTCCTCAACCGAGACTCTTTATGCCATAAGCGCTCTTCAGATGGGGAGAAGAGGCGATATGCGGTATGTCTGGTATATTGGGGACCATAGCCTATATATATTGTGATGGCCAATTAGGGTTCCCATTATTCCGAAATGGGCCATCCTGACATCCACTCATATTGAGCCCATATCCAATTAATTAATTAATTTCTAAATAGAAATCTAAATAGCCTTTTATCTTTACTTGATCACTTAATCAATTAAGGCTCCTTATTGATAAATAGCTAATATAATTATATAAAGATATTTGCCCACATAATATTATTGGAGTATCATAAAATATTCCAACAATCTCCCACTTGGGCTATATATCGTAATAATTATATCATTATTCTTTAGGCGCGCATCCGAATACTATTTATCTTTAGATTTCAACCTTACAATCTGGTCCATCTTATACATCAATGATGGGACCACCGCGGCTGTCGTCACTGACGTATAACGTGACGGAACCCCGACGACCACCATATCAATGTACTTGATGACATAGATCGATATGGATGAGTGGCATGGAAATTTCATGCAACGTGATCTCTAAATCATGCATATTTCCAACTGGTCCAACTAAAGTCTTTAGTGAGATCAAACTGAAGTTTGCAAATCAAATTTGCACAAAAGATACATAATCAGTTATAACAATTATAACCTCAAACTTTATTTCTGCAGAAAACCTTAACAAAAATTATAAATCTGTGTCAATACCAAAGTTAGAACATAACTAAAGAGAGACTCCCACTAATCCAAGACATCCTTAGTGACAACAACAATATGAAAGACCTTAGGTTTCAAGTCTTTGATTAGTGAGTCAGCTAGCATAAAATTTATATTTATATGTTCTATCCTTCAACAACTTATAAATTGATAAACAATAAACAATAAAACATTTGTTGAAGCATTATCTGACTAATTTATGTCACAATATAACTTGAGTTGTCTTTCAAAAAATCTTTTACTTTATGCAACTAAGTGACATAAATACTTACAGTCATTCATTTCTTGAGTTAGAATTTCCATTATAAATGGACATTCAAAATGATCAGAGTCGAACACGCTGATGATCTCCAAATTATTCGATCTCCGATATGTGAGCACAAATTATTTTTGTTCTCTATAACAATCATTATGGTTGCTTCATTTCAACAATTCAAATTTTGAATTGCTCAAGTATCTGCCAAATGATCTTAATATATATATATATATATATATATATATATATATATATATATATATATATATACACGCTATTTCCATATGCATATAAGTAAGATCATACATATGTTTCTCAAATTTAAAGCATATCAGAAAACACTATATTTTCTAAATTTCCAGATTTTCTTTTGGGCAATTATTGAGAATTTTAAACAGTCTCCCTTTATGATTAAAACAATCCCTTAATTTATTGACTTTCATGTCGAATTTACTTTCAACTTTATTGATATAACTCTTTTGAAAAACCGAATGATACAATGAGAATAATCTCTAAGTATCAAATTTCCTAATACAAAAGAGGTGTGCCCAAGATCTTTTGTCACTAAACTTTTGTTAGTGATATCTTGGTTTCGCACAACGATCGTATATCACTGTTGACTTGATAAAATAAAATCGACATATAAAAACTAAGAATATAAACATACTCCCACTGAACCTGTATAAACCACAACTCTCCATAATATACATCTCAGAACCAAATGAGACAATTACTTGATGAGACTTTTGTGGTACTATTAATGATACAACTTCCTAAACTCATAGATGGATTTCATTTCTTTGCAAGCCATCTACTTTGTGTCTATTGACACAAAATTCCTCTTATTGCACCTTATTGTATTTCATAATGTCGCCATTAAGAAATACTATCTTGATATCCATCATATGAAGCTTCAAAATTATAATAAGTAACAAGTGTCGTGACTATCCTAATAGAGTTTTCAAATCAAAACAGATATGATTTCTCTTTTCAGTCAATACTTTATGACACTCGACACCACAATTCTTGAAGGTATTGAGTTTGATATTTATGAATTAATTTCTTAACTTAATTTAGAGGAAGAACTCTAATGTCTTTATGAGGATCCAAATTTACTATATAAATAGCAACTTTATGAATTGATTTAGAACCAATTCTTCCTCACTCAATTGTGTTCTTTTACCATATCTCTCCCCTAAACTCAATATCTTCAAGAGACTTTAAAGTTTCTATCTCAAAATGTTCATTAACATGGGACCAAAGTTTATATTTCTAAAAAATTCAACAATTTTAGATTGTCACAAGTAATAACTGCATTGACTATAATAATATTTATATTTAAAAGACATATTCAATCTCTCGTTTTAAAATAATAATAAAGAATTAAAACAAAACAAAACTCAAATAATGATCCATAAATTGTCTTTTAAATAGAAATATAAGTTAGTAACAACAATCTGACAAATAGTTGAAATACCATTAATCTTCACCGACTTATGTCCCCTCTAGATTGATGTGTCTTTCAACATCATTGGAGATTTGTCAGTTTAGATCATATTTTCTTATTATTCTTTATATGCCCTTATCCTTTGAGGTATTTACATAATGAGCACTATTTTATTTTCTCTTGCTTCAATATTTTCTTTATTGCACACTTTATGAAATGATCATTTTAAAGAATCATTTCTAACTTTAATAGCGATAAACTAATTGTGCAAAGAGAACACTCAAGGATATATTTTCAACAAGGTCACTTGATTGTCGAAATCACAACGCTTTAGCAAGATTAAATAGTTACATAATGTGCTCCTGATATTTTCTTTGCTCAATGATCCTATTGAAATATTAACTTTCTAATGAGAGCTTATCTTTCGCCTTATTGCTTTAGAAACACTTTAATTTAAGCAAAGAAAATATGACACAAACTTAATGTCATCTTAAATAACACCTCCAATGTCTCTGGAAAACAAAACTTTATGATCACACGACATACGTGATTAGGAGTATACTCACTTTCTAAACTTAATTCTCACTTTAAATCTACTGAATTGTGAGAGAATTTGAGTTTCTCCATCTTTATCGAAGAACATAATGTTCTTCTTTTATTCCAAAGAGTTAGAATTTTTAAGAATTTAAATTCCAACGTTATTTTGCAGATACATAAACTATATTAGTTTATAGAGAACAAAAAATTACTCACCAAAATACCTAGTGCACCATTGATGTCAAGCCCTTAGAAAATTACATCAATTGCTAGTGGTATTTTGTGACAATGATCAAACACTCACAATCAATATTGACAAACAATAAATCCTTATGATCGTCACATGTTTACCATTATAGTGTGAATGCAATCCCTAAATACTTGCACGGATTTACACTTACACAATTTTATTATGCATGTCAATAAATTATTACATGGACATGCACATCTTTATTTGTAAATTATAAGACAAAACAAGATACCAAACGCACCATTAATCCACAATCTTTGATTGCCAAGAATTAACTGCAAGCGGTACTCTCAACGTAATGATCAAACATTGGTAATAAGTCCTGTCAGATAATGTATGTCTTTGACACCAACCATTACCCACATGGAAAAACTTAATAATCACCACACATTTACCATCACAGGAATGAAATTATCCGGCCAAACTGTGTCTTTCTTTTGGCCGACTATAACAGCTCGCATGAATAATTTCGCACCACATCTTTTGTAATTCCAACTGAATCAAATTTACGCAACAGAGGTTACTTTTGCAACTTGTTGTTTCAACCAACTCAATCAAAATTACTAGACAATTTAATAAATTGAATACATATGTATAATTATTTGGCCAAACTGTGTCTACCTTTTGGCAGACCAAAATAGCTTGTATGAATAATTTTATACGTAATTTGTGATTCCAATTGAATCAAATCTACACAACAGAGGTTACTTTTGCAACATGTTGCTTCAACCAACTCAATCAAAATCACCTGACAATTTATTAAATTAAATGGGAAAAGTCTTAAATTTACAAGTGTTAGCCTGTATTTTCGACAGGCATTAATGAATTGGAGAGAGAAGATGAATTCTCATTTAATGTTCTCTTGGAAATTAGTTGTTTAATAAATCAGGAGAAGATTAAGGCATTCGACGTCGAAAGCCTTTTAGTTAAAGTTCACTGTCGAGCTTGAAGAAGCTGTCGAATTCGACAGGAACATATTTTTTTTTTAATATATATTGTTTGCTTCGACATTGGTGTGTTTGTCGAATACTATATATATGTGTGTTTGCTTGTATAACGTATTATGCAGTACGGAGAAAGCATACTTTGGACTTGGCAAATTATTCAAAGAGGATAACGTTTGAAAGCCTTGCCAGGTGTCCAAGAATTCAAATTGTCGAAGACACGTGGAGTTTAGTTAGACGTTAAGTAGGTTTCTGACGGTTATTCTGGTTTGCCTATAAATATTAGTTTCTGATAGGGGAAACGGGTTGTTCACAATTCCCATGCAAATTCCGACAAAACTCAGAGTACCCATGTCAACGAGCGAAATGAGTGCAAAATGGAACATGTACGAATCTGTGCAACCAATCTTTCTTTTGTAAACGATTTACAACTATTGAATGCAATTTACATTCTCCAAGTCTTTACTTGCTTTCCATTTTAAAGTTCTGCACTTTAACTTTTCTGCAATTTATCTTCATTGCAACTTTTACCTTTTCTGCAATTTATTTCATTGCAAGTTTAAAACCTTTTCTGCAATTTACTTGTTGCATGCTTTTACATTTCAAAGTCTTTCTTTAAACTTTATTTGCAATTCATTTACAAGTTTTCTGCAAAATTAACTTTGAAGCAATTTATTTTTAAACAATCCATTCGACTGCGTCGGATGATTTTACTGTTTTTATTCAATTTATCCGATTTAACCCAGAAAATATGAAATATGTTTTCGTCAAATCTGCACAAGCCATATGTCCCAGGATTCACTAGTCGATCCTTCTTGTAATAACCAGACTAGCGGTTGTTTGCTAAAAATCGGGGTAAACAAATTGGCACGCCCAGTGGGACGATTGGTTTGTGTGTTTTTATTTAGTTTGTTTTTGAAAAACTTTTTTGTAAGATTGTTGTTTGTTGTCAGAATTTGATTTGTGTGTGTAATTTTATATGCATTTGAGGAGTGGTAAATCTCTCCCAGATTTTTCAAAAATACCAACTCGTACTCGTACTAGAATGATGAGACCACCAAGCAATTCTGCAAATAATAACAATAATAATGGAACAGATACTAATTCGGTTCCAAATCCCCAGAATGTGGCAGGACAACCTAGTCAGCCAGCGTCTGGCGTTTCTAACGCCAATTCTACTGGTGGGCCAACAGGTCCTGCATTGAATTCTACGAATTCTGAAAATATCCCAAATAATAATAATAATAACGGCGGAAATTCGAACCCTGCGACGAATTCTAGTACCGTTGGCGCAAACGCCAGTGGATCAACAATGCCTGCCGTTGCATCAAGTATGATAGGAGGAGTGCTTCCTCCAAATCCTAACGGTGCAGCAATGACACAACCGAACGTGTCATCCATACCAACAAACGTATCACACACACATGGATACACAGACGGTAGTCAAGTTGGTGGAACACCGTCAAGACCACCCTGGTTGCCTAGAAACCCACAATTTGGAATGCCAACAACGACTATGGCAAACCTGTATAATTGGCCTTCAATAGAAAGTTCTCCCTCGTCTTCTGCGATGGGAAATAGAGGAAATTCTCTAAACTTGACAAATAACTCTATGGCAGTATTAAGGCAACAAATGGATGAGAGCAACCATGATATGGTGAATGCGTTGACCCAACAGATTGGCACAATTTTTAATCCCATGTTACAGACGACCAATGATAGTTATCTGTTATTAGCCAATCAAATGGGGAGGATGGCAGACTTTTTTGGAGCCCCCGATGCTCCAAATAACCAAAGGGTTCCTCGTGCAAACCCAGAAATTCGACCAGAAGTTCAAGCCCAACCACTGCGTATTGAAGGAGGACAGCCAGAACAAGAAGTGGTATTGGTTAATAGAAACCAGAATGCTGATAATGTTCTTAGAAACGTTCGACAAGATAACGTAGTAGGGCAGAATAACTTGGCCAATTTAGTAGAAAATATATTGACCCAAAATGGTTTGAATATAGGATTGCATAGGCCAAATTTCGTGTCAGCATTGTCTGAGTACGTTCTGCAGGCAGAACTGCCAAGAGGGTGGAAAATCCCCAAATTTACAAAATTTGCTGGTGATACGAATGAGTCTACTGTCGAACACATTGCCAGATATATGGCAGAAGCAGGGAATTTAGCAAATAATGAGGATTTAAGAATGAAATTTTTCCCCAATTCCCTCACAAAAAATGCTTTTACGTGGTTTACCACGCTTCCCCCTCATTCAATTTATAATTGGACTCAGTTAGAAAGGCTATTTCATGAACAATTTTACATGGGACAATCTAGGATTAGCCTTAAAGAATTAGCCAGTATGAAACGTAAAACTTCAGAGGCCATTGATGACTATCTGAATAGATTTCGCCTCCTTAAGGCAAGGTGCTTTACTCAAGTGCCTGAACATGAATTGGTTGAGATGGCTGCTGGTGGCCTTGACTATTCCATTAGGAAAAAGTTAGATACTCAGCATTTAAGAGATATGGCCCAGTTAGCAGACCGTGTTCGACAGGTCGAACGCCTCAGGGCTGAAAAAGTCAGAAATTCTAAATTTCATAAAAAAGAAAAAGTGGCGTATATAGAAACTTATGAAAGTGAAAATGAGTTCGACGAGGGTCAGGATTATATAGAAAACAATGAGGTTAATATTGCTGAATTAAAACCAGGACCTCCCTATACTTGTAAAATGTTAAAACCATCAAATGGAAATAATCCTGTCGAACCCAAAAGTGATAGATTTGTTTCTAGGACATACACGTTCGATGTTACTAAATGTGATGAAATTTTTGACTTATTGGTTACTGATGGCCAAATAATTGTGCCAAAGGGTTCAAAAGTTCCATCTTTGGAACAACGTAAGAAAAGAGGTTTTTGTAAATACCATAATTTTTTGGGTCATAAAACCTCACAATGTGTTCTTTTCAGGGATCTGGTCCAGAAAGCCTTGCAGGAGGGAAGACTCAAATTTGGCGAAAAGCCAAAATCCAAACAGCAGGTGGACGAAAATCCATTGCAGATTGCTGATGCTGCCTACACAGAGCCATTTGAATGCCTGATGTTGGAAGCATTGAACCTCACTGAAGGGGGGCAATTGGTTTCCATTCCTGAAGAAGAATATGAAAACAAAGTGGAAGAAGTGTATCCGCAGGCTGGAGAGAAATTGCTAGATTTTCTCCAACGCTGCCACGAGAATGATGGCGAAGCTACATTATGTCCTCACTGTAGTGCCATGTTCGACAAAAAGGCTGCTGCAGGCCTCACCAAATTTTTGCCTCATAGTCAGGGCATAAACAATTGGCCAAATAAAAGGCCAACTTATTCTAACAGTCTGAATAGCCAACAGGCACCTGTGCATCAAAGGTTGGGACCACAAAAATCTTTTGTTCCATCAAACAGGACACCTGTCAACCAATGGGTTCATGGGAGAAACATGGCTTCTGGCCAAAAGAATTTCGAGAAAGGAAGTACCAGTAACTCCAATCCCAAGAAAGATTCTGAATCAAGAAAATATGATTACAGGAATAATTACAAAGGGAAGAATCCTATGACAAGGTCTCAATGGCGTAGATATCAACGCCAGAAAAAGTTGGCTGCTCAAAATTCCCAGATTATTGCTGATGGTAAGGGAAAGAAGCCTATGGAATTGGCTAAGAAGCCAATGAAAGAAAGGCTAGGTGAACCAAAAATAGAGTCTTCAGTTGCTGATGATGTCGAAGACGAACACATGGAAGCTGATGATTTTCTGGATTCTGAACCTGATCTCGACATAATAGTGAATGTTGTGTCAATTCTGCCAAGGGAGTTTGACGTCTGTTCTGAGATAACAGATGAAGAAGAAGAATCTGGAATGCAAATGGCCCTTCACAGGCCAGTTTGTTACTACGTTATGAATAATGGTGCTTTGGAAGACCAAATGGCTACATTTGAAAGGCCAGATGAAGGCATGAAAAATCACTTGAAGCCTCTCTTCATACAGGCCAAGGTGAACAACGTAGGCATCAACAAAGTACTGATTGATGGTGGCGCTGCTGTTAACCTAATGCCAGAATTTCTGCTGAAAAAGATTGGCAAGTCTTTGGTGGACCTTCATCCTCACAACATAGTTCTGTCGAATTATGAGGGTGAAACTGGTTTGTCATTAGGAGCAATCCAGTTGGATGTGGTTGTTGGAAGTGCTATAAGGCCAACCTTATTTTTGGTTGTGGCCTCTAAGGCGAATTACAATCTGCTCCTAGGACGAGAGTGGATTCATGGCGTGGGGGCAGTCCCATCTACCTTGCACCAACGCCTGATTATCTGGCGAGATGATGGTATTGTTGAAAATGTGGAAGCAGACCAAAGCTACTTCAAAACTGAAGTTCATCAACTTACCAAGCACTCATTCGACAAAAAATTGGCAACTATCTCGCCATGCACTGAAAGGGATTTTGCATATCGTTCGGTGAGAAATGTTCACCATTCCGTCAAGCTAGACCCCACACATGGTTTTTTGTGGGAAACTGAAGATGGAGATATTGAATATGGCGAATATGAAGGCCAGAACTACCCAACTGGGTGGGACATCAACGAAGATTACTATGTCTAAGTCCCAAATGTGGGCAAAGATTTCGGCCTATATGGCTGAAAACATAATCAAAATGGCTTTGGAAGCCAATTCATTATCAGAAAATATGGCTGTTGCGGCCAATGATATAAAATTTGGCAAACCCAAGCCAGAAATGCAAAGGCTGGATTGCATCTACGATGATGAACCCCTAGGATTTGAAAAAGATCCAATCAGTCAAAGTCACAAGATGCAAGCCCAGGATCCTTTGCAAGAAATTGACCTTGGAGATGGTCTGACAAAGAGACCAACATACATAAGTGCAAACATTTCTCCAGATCTGAAGACAAAAGTGGTGCAACTTCTAATGGAATTCAAAGATTGTTTTGCTTGGGATTACAACGAAATGCCAGGTTTGAGCAGAAAGTTGGTGGAACATGAACTACCAGTTCGACCAGATAAAAAACCAGTGAAACAACTGCCAAGAAGGTTCGCACCAGAAATCATGTCGAAGATCAAAGAAGAAATTGAAAGGCTGCTGAGAAGCAAATTTATCAGAACTGCAAGGTATGTCGAATGGTTAGCAAATATAGTGCCTGTGATTAAGAAAAATGGTTCTCTAAGAGTATGCATAGACTTTAGAGATTTAAATAATGCTACACCAAAAGACGAATACCCTATGCCTGTGGCAGAAATGCTAATAGACTCAGCAGCTGGATTTGAATATTTAAGTATGTTAGATGGTTATTCTGGTTATAACCAAATTTTCATTGCTGAGAATGATGTACCCAAAACTGCCTTTAGGTGCCCAGGAGCATTAGGCACATATGAATGGGTAGTAATGCCCTTTGGTTTGAAAAATGCTGGGGCTACTTATCAAAGAGCAATGAATCTAATTTTTCATGAATACATAGACACTTTCATGCAAGTGTATATTGATGACATAGTTGTCAAATCCTCGTCGAATAATGATCATTTAGATCATTTGAGAAAGTCTTTTGAAAAGATGAGGAAATATGGATTAAAAATGAATCCATTAAAATGTGCTTTTTGTGTTAATGCAGGAGATTTCCTTGGGTTTGTTGTGCACAAAAAGGGCATTGAAATAAATCAAAACAAAACAAAGGCTATTATGGAGACCAAATCTCCAACTACAAAAAAGCAACTTCAGTCCTTACTTGGGAAAATCAATTTCTTGAGGAGATTCATCTCAAATTTAAGTGGTAAAGCTCAACCGTTTTCACCATTACTTCGACTCAAGAAAGAAAGTGTTTTCACTTGGGGGCAAGATCAACAACAAGCTTTCGACGAAATCAAGAGTTATTTGTCGAATCCACCAAGGTTAATGCCTCCAATAAGGAACAAATTCATGAAGTTGTATATATCAGCATCTGATTCGACACTGGGTAGTATGCTTGCTCAGGAAGATGAAAATGGCGAAGAAAAAGCCATTTATTACTTAAGTAGGGTTTTGAATGATGCTGAAACTAGATATAGTAGTATTGAAAAATTATGCTTATGTTTGTATTTTTCTTGCATGAAACTCAAGCATTATATAAAGCCTGTTGATGTTTTTGTTTATTCTCATTGTGATATCATTAAGCACATGCTATCTAAACCAATCCTGCATAGTCGAATTGGAAAATGGGCTTTAGCTTTGACAGAATATTCACTAACTTACAAACCTTTAAAGGCAGTTAAAGGCCAAATTGTGGCTGATTTCATAGTGGATCATTCTGCACTAGAAACTCCACAGAACTATGTAGATTCAGAACCTTGGAAATTATATTTTGATGGTTCTAAACATAAACATGGAGTTGGAATTGGGATTTTAATCATTTCTCCCTCCAAAATTCCCACCAAGTTCAAATATAAAATCAATGGGTTCTGCTCAAATAATGAAGCAGAATATGAGGCTTTGATAACAGGCCTGGAAATTTTATTAGACTTGGGGGCAAAAAATATTTTGATTAGAGGTGATTCAGAACTGGTATTGAAACAATTGACAAAAGAATACAAATGCATAAAAGAACACTTGATGAAGTATTTTGTCATAGCAATTGCTTTGCTAAAACGTTTCGACCAAGTTATCTTTGAACATGTACCTCGTATAGAAAATCAAGAAGCCAATGATTTGGCTCAAATAGCTTCTGGTTATAAAATCTCTAGTGAAAAACTAGAAGAGTTGATTGAAATTAAAGATAAACTCATAATTGATCAACCTCCTTCATTGGAATTGTCAATGCCAAAACTTGTGGGGGCAGACTCACCACAAAATAATGGTGAAGATACCACCTATGACTATGACGAAAATTCAGAAATTTTTGAAATTTTTGCCATTGACAATCTATCTGACAATGATTGGAGAAAACAACTTGTCGAATATTTGAAAGATCCAAATGGAACGACCAATAGAAAAATCAAATATAGAGCCTTGAGTTATGTTATCATTGGTAATGAACTGATGAAGAAAACACCTGAGGGAGTTTTGCTAAAATGTTTAAGTGAAACTGAAGCTTATTTGGCTATATCAGATGTGCACAGTGGTGCATGTGGATCTCATCAGGCAGGCCACAAAATGAAATGGTTGTTATTTCGACAAGGTGTATATTGGCCAACAATTCTAAAAGACTGTATAGAGTTTGCCAAAGGTTGTCAAGAGTGTCAAAGACATTCAGGTATACAACATGTACCTGCAAGTGAACTTCATTCAATAGTAAAACCTTGGCCTTTTAGAGGATGGGCTTTAGATTTAATTGGTGAAATTAAACCAAGCTCGTCAAAAAACCAACGTTATATTTTAGTTGGTATAGATTATTTTACCAAATGGATAGAAGCAATTCCATTACCAAATGTTGACCAAGAAGCAGTGATTAGTTTTATACAAAGTCACATCATTTATAGATTTGGTATACCTGAGTCCATTACTACAGATCAAGGTTCAGTATTCACTGGACGAAAGATGGTTGAATTTGCCCAACAAATTGGTTTTAAACTCTTGACCTCTACACCATATTATGCCCAAGCAAATGGTCAAGTAGAAGCTGCCAATAAAATCATTATTGGTTTGATTAAAAAGCACATTGCCCAAAAGCCTAGAAATTGGAACAAGACTTTAGACCAAGTCTTATGGGCATGTAGGAATTCTCCAAAAGAATCAACTAACACCACACCCTTTCGACTAACATATGGGCATGATGCAGTCTTGCCTGTCGAAATACATCTGCAGTCAGTCAGAATTCAAAGACAGGCAGAAATCCCAAGGGATCATTATTGGGATATGATGTTAGACAAATTAGTTGATTTAGATGAGGAGAGAATAAAAGCTTTAGAGATGTTAACTCGACAGAAAGAAAGAGTTGCTAAAGCTTATAATAAAAAGGTTAAGTCTAAAACCTTTAATGTTGGAAATTTGGTTTGGAAAGTTATTTTGCCAATGGATAAAAAAGATAGAGTCTTAGGCAAATGGTCTCCAAATTGGGAAGGACCTTTTAAAGTTGTTCAAGTTTTTTCAAATGGTGCTTATGAAATAGAAGAATTAACAGAAGAACAACGTTCGTTAATTATAAATGGTAAATACTTGAAAAAGTATAAACCAGTGTTGCAAGAAATAAAAATTAACGAAGAATAAAACTTAGGACATAATGAAAAATGGTGATCATAAAATGAGTTCGCCACAAAATGGGCATTGTCAAGATTACAATCCAAAAAACCATAAACAAATTGTTCAAATAGTTGAAGCAAAAAACTAAGAACAAGAACAACTAAAAATATTACAAAGTTAAAACTTTTTCTTCAAGTCTTCATATAGGCTTTTGAATGAGGCAACCTCTGCGTCGAGAACCATATTGGAATCCTCCAAAAGTTTGATTTCTTCTTCGACGGCTGCAGAATTGCTGAAGTACTTGATGCCAGCATTTGCCTCTTTGTCAATCATAGCTTTGGTTGCCTTGGAAATATTCGCTTTGGCTTCCTCACGCTTGGCCTTTGCACTGGTGATCTTGGCATTGAGACTTTGGATTTTCAAGTTCAAATCAGCCACCTCATTCTCCCAGTCAGCAATGTTCTTGTCATAGCCTGCAATCTCAGCATTCGACTCAATGTCCTTCTCAAGACGTTCGACATTTTCCTGAGCAGCCTTTGCCTTTTCGACCAATACAGCGTGGGCTTGAGTTTGAGCTTCCAACCTTGAGGCATTGCTTTGCCTTTTCTGAATGGCTTTGGTGAAACCATCAATAAGGTTTTCAAGTTGGATAACCCTACCAAGGGTAGCACCATCAGTCATTGGGTTGTGAAACTTCTTCAGAAAGCCTAAGTGGGCAAAAGCGCTGCTAGGGTTGGCTTCAATCAATGAGAAGACATCCTTGTTAATGTAATCTGAATGCAGTTTGAGGATCAAGGAGTCTTGTCTCACTGTCGAATGGATCTCTGAATCAGAAGCTGTCGAACTGCTGTGATGTGAAGCACTTTTGTCTTTGTTACTTTTGCTTGAGAGAAGCATTTTTAGTGCTGCAGCAGGATCAGAGTCTTTCATGGCTATAAATTGCATCTCTGACAACCCAACGTCAGCAGATAACTTTGAAGTTGAAGAAACTGGGAGTATATCAGAACCTCCTTCAGCAGCCTCTGGCATGGCCTCTTCCTCTTCATTGTCGAAAGCCATTTCGACATCTGTGCCTTCTGACGAATGGGTGGATTCAGCAGGATTGTCAAGAATGGTTTCTTCAGAATCTAGAATGATGTGTGGAACTTCTTCAATTACTAGGTCTTCTCCAGTTTGATTTGGATTGACCTCGACATCATTGGTTCCGACGCCTTGGGCCACGTCCTCTTCATTTTCGACAGCCATGTTGGCGTTGTCCTCATTATCAGCATTCAGGTTGATATTATCATCATTAGTATCCTGTCGAAAAGGCAAGGCAAATGAAGGAACTTCAGTGGTGGTGTTTTCAGCCTGGGGCATTGTCTGATCTTCGACAGGAGGATTGGAAGGGGTAATCTCAGCTTCTTTTTCTGCTTCTGCAGAAGCCTTAGAGCTGGACTTAACTCTTTTCTTCTTCTTCTTCTTTTCCTTGTCACCTCTCTTTTTTGGAGGTTTGTCAGCATCAGATTTTGTTGGTGGCATGCTTGCCTCACTAGTTTCTTCGTTGGCCTTTCCTTTGTCTCTTTGGCCTTCTCCACTAGGAGCAGCAGCAGTGGGTTTCTTTTGAACATTGCCAGTGGCCTGAAATGAAACATTAAGACTTATTAACACAAAATTTCTTCGAAGTTAAAAAGGAACTTGAAAGGGTACGTCGAAAGCCTTACGGTTGGTTCTTGAATGGTGAGTTTCTTTTGCTTCTTTTGAAAGGTGGGCTCTCCAGTTTCTTCTGAGGTCACATTGATTCTTTTTCGACTCTGCATTGTAAGTTAAGCGTCGAAAGGTTCAAAAATGTTTTGTAAAAAAAAAAAAAAACAATTTTTGAAAATTAAAACTAAGTTAAAAGACTAGTTTTGAATTTGATACCTTCGCCCCAGTATTTGGGAGTGATTTCTTGGAACTCACAGCAGGAGCACTGGAGTCAGTGGAGATGTTGGTTTCTTTAGTCTTGGTGGGATTAGATACACCTGTTGTCAATTTTGAAGGGACCAAACATCAAATGAAGAGTCAAAATTATAAACATTATTTAAAAATATATAACTTTGATTATTTTTAGTCAAGTTACCTTTGCCTTTGGGAGTCTTTGACTGCAAAGCGTCGAATCCTGCATTCAATGCACACAGTAGCAGCTTCTCATCCTTGGCATGCCTTTCATAATGCAAGCTCCACCATGCAGCAAATTCATAGGTGCAGTATTGAGAGGTTTCAAAGGCAACAGGTGTAAGGTTGTAAGATTGCTCGTCAGCAAGCTTCAGACGACGTTCAAAATAATCAACAGACATTCCAGAGTTGCCCAAAACAAGATCATCTTTGTTCTTGAACAAACTCTTTGGCCTGAACTGACTTAGGCCAAATTGGCGAGCAACCAAATTGGGTTGGTATCCAACCAAGCCCAAATGTCTCTTGTCAATCCCTTGCCTTGATGATAGGATTGTTGGGTTCAAAAACATTCTCCAAATGTTGTAGGTGTCTTCTTCATCATCTGGATTTGTTGCAGGAAATGGTTTCTTAAACCAAGCTGGTCCAATAGTTCTTTTAATGAAAGGGGTGTTTTGAGGGGTGATCTCGTCGAAGGCGAGCAGAATTTTGAAGTAATGAAAGAAAAGCTGTCGAGTGGTCAGATTGGTTTCTCTTTGCCTCAACAAGGCCAACCTAGCGCCTTCTGATTGTCGAGAAGCAACAGAGGTCTCCATGTGAGTAGGGAGGAAAAGTTTGAAATTGGTTTCAAAGGTGGCATTTAGCCATAATTGCAGAAGCCAGATAGGTCCAGAAAGGGTTAACTGTGATCCTTTGTCGGTTTTCTTAAGGAGATCACTAGCTTGTCCTAAGGAGTCATAAAGGGAAGCCAAGATGAATCTGCCTAAGGCTACATCCAAACCCTGGTGAAGCATAATGGCGAGAGGAACTAACCTTTTTACAACTTGCAGAGAGCAAGTGCAAAGGACAAAATGAGATAGCCAGTAAGTCAGGAAGGCTATATGCTCTTCATATGAAACCTCTTCACTACTGAGGTCATGGTAAGTTTTGAGGAATCCTGAAAAGGATAAGACTTTAAAGTCGAACTGATGGTTTGGGGTAGTGTACTTGGGGTCGAAAGTGGGTCCTGTTGGTCTCAAGCCAGTAATGGCAGCAACGTCGAATAGAGTTGGGGTCATCATGCCTGCTTTCAGGTGAAAAGTGTTGGTAGAACTTTCCCAAAAATGAAGGGCAGCTATTAGCATTTCTGCATTGTACCTAGGTCCTTCTCTCGACAGCTGGATTAAGTCGAATATACCACTCTCTTTCCAAAACGTGGCATATTGTTTTTCGACTTTATTGAGCCATTTAAGATAGCTCTCAGTCACTATGGGTGCAGATCTAAAGGCCCTGTAGCCAGATTCAAAGAAACTCAGGTCGAAGACAGAGTTGGCAAATATTTTTGGCTCACAAGTGACATGGAGAGGGAAAATGCTACTTACTTCCTCATTAAAATCAGTAGTCGAAGGAAGAGGGCCTGCAAAGGCAAGATTTTTACCTTTAAGTCTATGAGGAATCAGCAGTTCCTTTCCCCATATGGCGCTTTCGACAGCGGTGGTGGCAGGTTCCGACACGAACATTGAATCGTCAACCATGACAAGATCTTTGTCATCTGCAGCGATAGGAACAGCGTTTCTGGAGGAAGAAGATGAAGCCATTGATGCTCTTTGGTGTTCTTGGTGTTCTTGAGGTTGATGGTGATTTGACAGGTGACAGTAGCAAAGGTTCAAAAACCTTCAAAATCAACTTGTTTCTTGCTCAAATGCAGTGGAAAGAAACGGTGATGATGAACGAAAATGATTGACAATCGTTTTGGTTGGTTTAGTTTCAACAGAAACACAAGAACAATGCAAGATTTGGAGTTTGTTTTGATTGTTTTTGAAAAAATGCGTGAGTGCTCTCTATGGAAGGGAAGTTCAATGTTTAGGGTTTCAGAAAAGTGGAAGTGTTGGACTATGCTTGCTATTTATAGGCTCTGCAGATTTGCATGCAGTTGGTAACTGAAGCACCACCATTTTTCATCTCAATCGTCCCGATCCTGCCACGTGTCCCACTATTGTGCTAAAAAAGTGGAAATCATGGTTTGAAGGGATTGAGGTGACGGTTATGTACTTTGTCATGATTGATTTGACATTAATGTGACGTTTGCGCCGTCTTTGGTAAACGTGCAGAAGTTGAAAAGTAAGAGAATCTGCAAAACTGCCATTTCTTCCTTTCGTATTCGACATGCAGTCGAAATTGGCATTTTTGAGGGGGCAATTTGTTAGCCTGTATTTTCGACAGGCATTAATGAATTGGAGAGAGAAGATGAATTCTCATTTAATGTTCTCTTGGAAATTAGTTGTTTAATAAATCAGGAGAAGATTAAGGCATTCGACGTCGAAAGCCTTTTAGTTAAAGTTCACTGTCGAGCTTGAAGAAGCTGTCGAATTCGACAGGAACATATTTTTTTTTAATATATATTGTTTGCTTCGACATTGGTGTGTTTGTCGAATACTATATATATATATGTGTGTTTGCTTGTATAACGTATTATGCAGTACGGAGAAAGCATACTTTGGACTTGGCAAATTATTCAAAGAGGATAACGTTTGAAAGCCTTGCCAGGTGTCCAAGAATTCAAATTGTCGAAGACACGTGGAGTTTAGTTAGACGTTAAGTAGGTTTCTGACGGTTATTCTGGTTTGCCTATAAATATTAGTTTCTGATAGGGGAAACGGGTTGTTCACAATTCCCATGCAAATTCCGACAAAACTCAGAGTACCCATGTCAACGAGCGAAATGAGTGCAAAATGGAACATGTACGAATCTGTGCAACCAATCTTTCTTTTGTAAACGATTTACAACTATTGAATGCAATTTACATTCTCCAAGTCTTTACTTGCTTTCCATTTTAAAGTTCTGCACTTTAACTTTTCTGCAATTTATCTTCATTGCAACTTTTACCTTTTCTGCAATTTATTTCATTGCAAGTTTAAAACCTTTTCTGCAATTTACTTGTTGCATGCTTTTACATTTCAAAGTCTTTCTTTAAACTTTATTTGCAATTCATTTACAAGTTTTCTGCAAAATTAACTTTGAAGCAATTTATTTTTAAACAATCCATTCGACTGCGTCGGATGATTTTACTGTTTTTATTCAATTTATCCGATTTAACCCAGAAAATATGAAATATGTTTTCGTCAAATCTGCACAAGCCATATGTCCCAGGATTCACTAGTCGATCCTTCTTGTAATAACCAGACTAGCGGTTGTTTGCTAAAAATCGGGGTAAACAAATTGGCACGCCCAGTGGGACGATTGGTTTGTGTGTTTTTATTTAGTTTGTTTTTGAAAAACTTTTTTGTAAGATTGTTGTTTGTTGTCAGAATTTGATTTGTGTGTGTAATTTTATATGCATTTGAGGAGTGGTAAATCTCTCCCAGATTTTTCAAAAATACCAACTCGTACTCGTACTAGAATGATGAGACCACCAAGCAATTCTGCAAATAATAACAATAATAATGGAACAGATACTAATTCGGTTCCAAATCCCCAGAATGTGGCAGGACAACCTAGTCAGCCAGCGTCTGGCGTTTCTAACGCCAATTCTACTGGTGGGCCAACAGGTCCTGCATTGAATTCTACGAATTCTGAAAATATCCCAAATAATAATAATAATAACGGCGGAAATTCGAACCCTGCGACGAATTCTAGTACCGTTGGCGCAAACGCCAGTGGATCAACAATGCCTGCCGTTGCATCAAGTATGATAGGAGGAGTGCTTCCTCCAAATCCTAACGGTGCAGCAATGACACAACCGAACGTGTCATCCATACCAACAAACGTATCACACACACATGGATACACAGACGGTAGTCAAGTTGGTGGAACACCGTCAAGACCACCCTGGTTGCCTAGAAACCCACAATTTGGAATGCCAACAACGACTATGGCAAACCTGTATAATTGGCCTTCAATAGAAAGTTCTCCCTCGTCTTCTGCGATGGGAAATAGAGGAAATTCTCTAAACTTGACAAATAACTCTATGGCAGTATTAAGGCAACAAATGGATGAGAGCAACCATGATATGGTGAATGCGTTGACCCAACAGATTGGCACAATTTTTAATCCCATGTTACAGACGACCAATGATAGTTATCTGTTATTAGCCAATCAAATGGGGAGGATGGCAGACTTTTTTGGAGCCCCCGATGCTCCAAATAACCAAAGGGTTCCTCGTGCAAACCCAGAAATTCGACCAGAAGTTCAAGCCCAACCACTGCGTATTGAAGGAGGACAGCCAGAACAAGAAGTGGTATTGGTTAATAGAAACCAGAATGCTGATAATGTTCTTAGAAACGTTCGACAAGATAACGTAGTAGGGCAGAATAACTTGGCCAATTTAGTAGAAAATATACTGGCCCAAAATGGTTTGAATATAGGATTGCATAGGCCAAATTTCGTGTCAGCATTGTCTGAGTACGTTCTGCAGGCAGAACTGCCAAGAGGGTGGAAAATCCCCAAATTTACAAAATTTGCTGGTGATACGAATGAGTCTACTGTCGAACACATTGCCAGATATATGGCAGAAGCAGGGAATTTAGCAAATAATGAGGATTTAAGAATGAAATTTTTCCCCAATTCCCTCACAAAAAATGCTTTTACGTGGTTTACCACGCTTCCCCCTCATTCAATTTATAATTGGACTCAGTTAGAAAGGCTATTTCATGAACAATTTTACATGGGACAATCTAGGATTAGCCTTAAAGAATTAGCCAGTATGAAACGTAAAACTTCAGAGGCCATTGATGACTATCTGAATAGATTTCGCCTCCTTAAGGCAAGGTGCTTTACTCAAGTGCCTGAACATGAATTGGTTGAGATGGCTGCTGGTGGCCTTGACTATTCCATTAGGAAAAAGTTAGATACTCAGCATTTAAGAGATATGGCCCAGTTAGCAGACCGTGTTCGACAGGTCGAACGCCTCAGGGCTGAAAAAGTCAGAAATTCTAAATTTCATAAAAAAGAAAAAGTGGCGTATATAGAAACTTATGAAAGTGAAAATGAGTTCGACGAGGGTCAGGATTATATAGAAAACAATGAGGTTAATATTGCTGAATTAAAACCAGGACCTCCCTATACTTGTAAAATGTTAAAACCATCAAATGGAAATAATCCTGTCGAACCCAAAAGTGATAGATTTGTTTCTAGGACATACACGTTCGATGTTACTAAATGTGATGAAATTTTTGACTTATTGGTTACTGATGGCCAAATAATTGTGCCAAAGGGTTCAAAAGTTCCATCTTTGGAACAACGTAAGAAAAGAGGTTTTTGTAAATACCATAATTTTTTGGGTCATAAAACCTCACAATGTGTTCTTTTCAGGGATCTGGTCCAGAAAGCCTTGCAGGAGGGAAGACTCAAATTTGGCGAAAAGCCAAAATCCAAACAGCAGGTGGACGAAAATCCATTGCAGATTGCTGATGCTGCCTACACAGAGCCATTTGAATGCCTGATGTTGGAAGCATTGAACCTCACTGAAGGGGGGCAATTGGTTTCCATTCCTGAAGAAGAATATGAAAACAAAGTGGAAGAAGTGTATCCGCAGGCTGGAGAGAAATTGCTAGATTTTCTCCAACGCTGCCACGAGAATGATGGCGAAGCTACATTATGTCCTCACTGTAGTGCCATGTTCGACAAAAAGGCTGCTGCAGGCCTCACCAAATTTTTGCCTCATAGTCAGGGCATAAACAATTGGCCAAATAAAAGGCCAACTTATTCTAACAGTCTGAATAGCCAACAGGCACCTGTGCATCAAAGGTTGGGACCACAAAAATCTTTTGTTCCATCAAACAGGACACCTGTCAACCAATGGGTTCATGGGAGAAGCATGGCTTCTGGCCAAAAGAATTTCGAGAAAGGAAGTACCAGTAACTCCAATCCCAAGAAAGATTCTGAATCAAGAAAATATGATTACAGGAATAATTACAAAGGGAAGAATCCTATGACAAGGTCTCAATGGCGTAGATATCAACGCCAGAAAAAGTTGGCTGCTCAAAATTCCCAGATTATTGCTGATGGTAAGGGAAAGAAGCCTATGGAATTGGCTAAGAAGCCAATGAAAGAAAGGCTAGGTGAACCAAAAATAGAGTCTTCAGTTGCTGATGATGTCGAAGACGAACACATGGAAGCTGATGATTTTCTGGATTCTGAACCTGATCTCGACATAATAGTGAATGTTGTGTCAATTCTGCCAAGGGAGTTTGACGTCTGTTCTGAGATAACAGATGAAGAAGAAGAATCTGGAATGCAAATGGCCCTTCACAGGCCAGTTTGTTACTACGTTATGAATAATGGTGCTTTGGAAGACCAAATGGCTACATTTGAAAGGCCAGATGAAGGCATGAAAAATCACTTGAAGCCTCTCTTCATACAGGCCAAGGTGAACAACGTAGGCATCAACAAAGTACTGATTGATGGTGGCGCTGCTGTTAACCTAATGCCAGAATTTCTGCTGAAAAAGATTGGCAAGTCTTTGGTGGACCTTCATCCTCACAACATAGTTCTGTCGAATTATGAGGGTGAAACTGGTTTGTCATTAGGAGCAATCCAGTTGGATGTGGTTGTTGGAAGTGCTATAAGGCCAACCTTATTTTTGGTTGTGGCCTCTAAGGCGAATTACAATCTGCTCCTAGGACGAGAGTGGATTCATGGCGTGGGGGCAGTCCCATCTACCTTGCACCAACGCCTGATTATCTGGCGAGATGATGGTATTGTTGAAAATCTGGAAGCAGACCAAAGCTACTTCAAAACTGAAGTTCATCAACTTACCAAGCACTCATTCGACAAAAAATTGGCAACTATCTCGCCATGCACTGAAAGGGATTTTGCATATCGTTCGGTGAGAAATGTTCACCATTCCGTCAAGCTAGACCCCACACATGGTTTTTAGTGGGAAACTGAAGATGGAGATATTGAATATGGCGAATATGAAGGCCAGAACTACCCAACTGGGTGGGACATCAACGAAGATTACTATGTCTGAGTCCCAAACGTGGGCAAAGATTTCGGCCTATATGGCTGAAAACAGAATCAAAATGGCTTTGGAAGCCAATTCATTATCAGAAAATATGGCTGTTGCGGCCAATGATATAAAATTTGGCAAACCCAAGCCAGAAATGCAAAGGCTGGATTGCATCTACGATGATGAACCCCTAGGATTTGAAAAAGATCCAATCAATCAAAGTCACAAGATGCAAGCCCAGGATCCTTTGCAAGAAATTGACCTTGGAGATGGTCTGACAAAGAGACCAACATACATAAGTGCAAACATTTCTCCAGATCTGAAGACAAAAGTGGTGCAACTTCTAATGGAATTCAAAGATTGTTTTGCTTGGGCTCACTGTCGAATGGATCTCTGAATCAGAAGCTGTCGAACTGCTGTGATGTGAAGCACTTTTGTCTTTGTTACTTTTGCTTGAGAGAAGCATTTTTAGTGCTGCAGCAGGATCAGAGTCTTTCATGGCTATAAATTGCATCTCTGACAACCCAACGTCAGCAGATAACTTTGAAGTTGAAGAAACTGGGAGTATATCAGAACCTCCTTCAGCAGCCTCTGGCATGGCCTCTTCCTCTTCATTGTCGAAAGCCATTTCGACATATGTGCCTTCTGACGAATGGGTGGATTCAGCAGGATTGTCAAGAATGGTTTCTTCAGAATCTAGAATGATGTGTGGAACTTCTTCAATTACTAGGTCTTCTCCAGTTTGATTTGGATTGACCTCGACATCATTGGTTCCGACGCCTTGGGCCACGTCCTCTTCATTTTCGACAGCCATGTTGGCGTTGTCCTCATTATCAGCATTCAGGTTGATATTATCATCATTAGTATCCTGTCGAAAAGGCAAGGCAAATGAAGGAACTTCAGTGGTGGTGTTTTCAGCCTGGGGCATTGTCTGATCTTCGACAAGAGGATTGGAAGGGGTAATCTCAGCTTCTTTTTCTGCTTCTGCAGAAGCCTTAGAGCTGGACTTAACTCTTTTCTTCTTCTTCTTCTTTTCCTTGTCACCTCTCTTTTTTGGAGGTTTGTCAGCATCAGATTTTGTTGGTGGCATGCTTGCCTCACTAGTTTCTTCGTTGGCCTTTCCTTTGTCTCTTTGGCCTTCTCCACTAGGAGCAGCAGCAGTGGGTTTCTTTTGAACATTGCCAGTGGCCTGAAATGAAACATTAAGACTTATTAACACAAAATTTCTTCGAAGTTAAAAAGGAACTTGAAAGGGTACGTCGAAAGCCTTACGGTTGGTTCTTGAATGGTGAGTTTCTTTTGCTTCTTTTGAAAGGTGGGCTCTCCAGTTTCTTCTGAGGTCACATTGATTCTTTTTCGACTCTGCATTGTAAGTTAAGCGTCGAAAGGTTCAAAAATGTTTTGTAAAAAAAAAAAAAAAAAACAATTTTTGAAAATTAAAACTAAGTTAAAAGACTAGTTTTGAATTTGATACCTTCGCCCCAGTATTTGGGAGTGATTTCTTGGAACTCACAGCAGGAGCACTGGAGTCAGTGGAGATGTTGGTTTCTTTAGTCTTGGTGGGATTAGATACACCTGTTGTCAATTTTGAAGGGACCAAACATCAAATGAAGAGTCAAAATTATAAACATTATTTAAAAATATATAACTTTGATTATTTTTAGTCAAGTTACCTTTGCCTTTGGGAGTCTTCGACTGCAAAGCGTCGAATCCTGCATTCAATGCACACAGTAGCAGCTTCTCATCCTTGGCATGCCTTTCATAATGCAAGCTCCACCATGCAGCAAATTCATAGGTGCAGTATTGAGAGGTTTCAAAGGCAACAGGTGTAAGGTTGTAAGATTGCTCGTCAGCAAGCTTCAGACGACGTTCAAAATAATCAACAGACATTCCAGAGTTGCCCAAAACAAGATCATCTTTGTTCTTGAACAAACTCTTTGGCCTGAACTGACTTAGGCCAAATTGGCGAGCAACCAAATTGGGTTGGTATCCAACCAAGCCCAAATGTCTCTTGTCAATCCCTTGCCTTGATGATAGGATTGTTGGGTTCAAAAACATTCTCCAAATGTTGTTGGTGTCTTCTTCATCATCTGGATTTGTTGCAGGAAATGGTTTCTTAAACCAAGCTGGTCCAATAGTTCTTTTAATGAAAGGGGTGTTTTGAGGGGTGATCTCGTCGAAGGCGAGCAGAATTTTGAAGTAATGAAAGAAAAGCTGTCGAGTGGTCAGATTGGTTTCTCTTTGCCTCAACAAGGCCAACCTAGCGCCTTCTGATTGTCGAGAAGCAACAGAGGTCTCCATGTGAGTAGGGAGGAAAAGTTTGAAATTGGTTTCAAAGGTGGCATTTAGCCATAATTGCAGAAGCCAGATAGGTCCAGAAAGGGTTAACTGTGATCCTTTGTCGGTTTTCTTAAGGAGATCACTAGCTTGTCCTAAGGAGTCATAAAGGGAAGCCAAGATGAATCTGCCTAAGGCTACATCCAAACCCTGGTGAAGCATAATGGCGAGAGGAACTAACCTTTTTACAACTTGCAGAGAGCAAGTGCAAAGGACAAAATGAGATAGCCAGTAAGTCAGGAAGGCTATATGCTCTTCATATGAAACCTCTTCACTATTGAGGTCATGGTAAGTTTTGAGGAATCCTGAAAAGGATAAGACTTTAAAGTCGAACTGATGGTTTGGGGTAGTGTACTTGGGGTCGAAAGTGGGTCCTGTTGGTCTCAAGCCAGTAATGGCAGCAACGTCGAATAGAGTTGGGGTCATCATGCCTGCTTTCAGGTGAAAAGTGTTGGTAGAACTTTCCCAAAAATGAAGGGCAGCTATTAGCATTTCTGCATTGTACCTAGGTCCTTCTCTCGACAGCTGGATTAAGTCGAATATACCACTCTCTTTCCAAAACGTGGCATATTGTTTTTCGACTTTATTGAGCCATTTAAGATAGCTCTCAGTCACTATGGGTGCAGATCTAAAGGCCCTGTAGCCAGATTCAAAGAAACTCAGGTCGAAGACAGAGTTGGCAAATATTTTTGGCTCACAAGTGACATGGAGAGGGAAAATGCTACTTACTTCCTCATTAAAATCAGTAGTCGAAGGAAGAGGGCCTGCAAAGGCAAGATTTTTACCTTTAAGTCTATGAGGAATCAGCAGTTCCTTTCCCCATATGGCGCTTTCGACAGCGGTGGTGGCAGGTTCCGACACGAACATTGAATCGTCAACCATGACAAGATCTTTGTCATCTGCAGCGATAGGAACAGCGTTTCTGGAGGAAGAAGATGAAGCCATTGATGCTCTTTGGTGTTCTTGGTGTTCTTGAGGTTGATGGTGATTTGACAGGTGACAGTAGCAAAGGTTCAAAAACCTTCAAAATCAACTTGTTTCTTGCTCAAATGCAGTGGAAAGAAACGGTGATGATGAACGAAAATGATTGACAATCGTTTTGGTTGGTTTAGATTCAACAGAAACACAAGAACAATGCAAGATTTGGAGTTTGTTTTGATTGTTTTTGAAAAAATGCGTGAGTGCTCTCTATGGAAGGGAAGTTCAATGTTTAGGGTTTCAGAAAAGTGGAAGTGTTGGACTATGCTTGCTATTTATAGGCTCTGCAGATTTGCATGCAGTTGGTAACTGAAGCACCACCATTTTTCATCTCAATCGTCCCGATCCTGCCACGTGTCCCACTATTGTGCTAAAAAAGTGGAAATCATGGTTTGAAGGGATTGAGGTGACGGTTATGTACTTTGTCATGATTGATTTGACATTAATGTGACGTTTGCGCCGTCTTTGGTAAACGTGCAGAAGTTGAAAAGTAAGAGAATCTGCAAAACTGCCATTTCTTCCTTTCGTATTCGACATGCAGTCGAAATTGGCATTTTTGAGGGGGCAATTTGTTAGCCTGTATTTTCGACAGGCATTAATGAATTGGAGAGAGAAGATGAATTCTCATTTAATGTTCTCTTGGAAATTAGTTGTTTAATAAATCAGGAGAAGATTAAGGCATTCGACGTCGAAAGCCTTTTAGTTAAAGTTCACTGTCGAGCTTGAAGAAGCTGTCGAATTCGACAGGAACATATTTTTTTTTAATATATATTGTTTGCTTCGACATTGGTGTGTTTGTCGAATACTATATATATGTGTGTTTGCTTGTATAACGTATTATGCAGTACGGAGAAAGCATACTTTGGACTTGGCAAATTATTCAAAGAGGATAACGTTTGAAAGCCTTGCCAGGTGTCCAAGAATTCAAATTGTCGAAGACACGTGGAGTTTAGTTAGACGTTAAGTAGGTTTCTGACGGTTATTCTGGTTTGCCTATAAATATTAGTTTCTGATAGGGGAAACGGGTTGTTCACAATTCCCATGCAAATTCCGACAAAACTCAGAGTACCCATGTCAACGAGCGAAATGAGTGCAAAATGGAACATGTACGAATCTGTGCAACCAATCTTTCTTTTGTAAACGATTTACAACTATTGAATGCAATTTACATTCTCCAAGTCTTTACTTGCTTTCCATTTTAAAGTTCTGCACTTTAACTTTTCTGCAATTTATCTTCATTGCAACTTTTACCTTTTCTGCAATTTATTTCATTGCAAGTTTAAAACCTTTTCTGCAATTTACTTGTTGCATGCTTTTACATTTCAAAGTCTTTCTTTAAACTTTATTTGCAATTCATTTACAAGTTTTCTGCAAAATTAACTTTGAAGCAATTTATTTTTAAACAATCCATTCGACTGCGTCGGATGATTTTACTGTTTTTATTCAATTTATCCGATTTAACCCAGAAAATATGAAATATGTTTTCGTCAAATCTGCACAAGCCATATGTCCCAGGATTCACTAGTCGATCCTTCTTGTAATAACTAGACTAGCGGTTGTTTGCTAAAAATCGGGGTAAACAACAAGGCACTACCCACAAAATGTAGGCCGTATTCTTTTATGATGTCGCTTGATAATAATAAGATTAAATGACATCCCTTATGTGAGAATAAATCCTCACCAATCAAATTAAAATTGGCATGAAAAATATTCAAAAGCATGATAAAATAAATTATTGTAGAAACTTAATAACAATAAGCATAAACATCATAATCATACTATAACCAAATATTTCATTTCAAATAAAACTAAATCTTTATATATAACAAATAATTCATGCCACAATTGATTCACATATACTTAATGATTCTTTAAATAAAGAAACAAATAATTCTAGAATCATATTTTACAAATTAAAAGGAAATAATTCTTTATCCTTTTATACATAAACAAATAATTCTAGAATAAATGATTTCTAAAACAAAAGGAAACAAAACTTTATATTCTATATTAATAATTAATTATAGAACCTTTATTTTTCAAAATTTAAAGAATCGTAACTTCAATTTTGTACATATCAAATTGAATCAAAATATTTTGAGATTCATCATTAATTGCTATTTAACTGCAATTAATCTCATACGAAAAATATATATACTAACCAAATATATAAATATTTCTCAAAATAAACCTTAAGTACAAAACTAACGTGAATCAGTTTTAATTTTAAATCAAATCAGGTAACTCAAATCAAACCCAAAAAACTTATTTTAAGCAATAAACCATGTTTACAATAACCTTTTAAATAAGTCAAACCGAAGATTTGATTTAAAAACTTAATCACCAAAATCAAATATGAATTCTAATTTTAGGCAACAAACTTTACAAATAAGTCAATTTATATTCAATTTCCGAATATCACAAGTCACCAAAAATAAAACAAACCCAAAATTCACTTCAGTTCACTGTCCAATTTGCAAAATACACAAAGATGGCCGAACAAACAAAAACAAAACTTTAACCAATTGAAAAAAATGAAGTTTATTGATCCAAATAAAACTTCTACATCAATTGATAAGGAACGAGACAATGAAATCAATATACGTACGTACGGCACTTACAAAGTATTTATGGGTTTGAATTAAATATAATAAAATAACTCAAATATCAAAAGAAAGTTATCACAGAAATTCTTTCATGAATATTATAAACCCATTCCATAAAAGTGATTATCTTGCCAAACAAGAATAATTCATACTGTATAAAATCAATATTCTTTATGGCTTAGTTAAAAACAATATAAAGCCAATATTTTGTTCTAGAAAATCAAACGAACTATTATACCCAAACAATAAATAATTTTGAAGACACAAGAATCCAAATTTAAACAAAATAGACTAATAGAGTCTAATTTGTATTCACAAACCAAAACGCATGAATAATGATAGAGTTACTTGGTCAATCAAAGAAAAAACAATGCCTTTTTACCATATGCATATGACGTTTTCTTCTTCTTCATGCAACACAAAATCAATAAGTGTACTTTCAATGTGTATGTACTTATCACATTAAGCCGTATATAATTTAGGGTTCATATGAATCGGGGAAAATTCATATTGAAACAGAACATGAATCACGCAAAAGAATGCAAATAATCTTAATAAATCAAACATGAAGACCCGCTCTGATATCACTTGTTGGAATTAATTTACTAATTAATCATATAATACATGCTCAATAATAAAGATTAGAACTTTAATCTTTTACTTTAGTGCGGAAGCCAAATAAACAATGAACATGTATATAATTATAGGATCTACAACATGTCGATTTATCAAAGATTAGTATTAGAAATACCTGGATATAAAAGAATATGAGCAAACCGTAGGTCTCGCCGATAGCAATCCTGAAACGTAATGAGAGACGGATGACGAGCATCCGGTGGCTTGTGGTTCTTTCTCAACCGAGACTCTTTATGCCCTAAGCGCTCTTCAGATGGGGAGAATGCGGTATGTCTGGTATATTGGGGACCATAGCCTATATATAGTGTGATGGCCAATTAGGGTTCCCATTATTCCGAAATGGGCCATCCTGACATCCACTCATATTGAGCCCATATCCAATTAATTAATTAATTAATTTCTAAATAGAAATCTAAATAGCCTTTTATTTTTACTTGATCACTTAATCAATTAAGTCTCCTTATTGATAAATAGCTAATATAATTATATAAAGATATTTGCCCACATAATATTATTGGAATATCATAAAATATTCCAACAGTAACTCCATCCAAGTTCTTTGTTTCTTGAAAAATAGTAACCTTAGGTCTCCATTTAGCAGGTATGCTTCTCATAATCTTCTTGACATGATCTGAAATAGTGTAGCTCTTCTTCAGAACTTGAAGACTAGATACAAGAGTTTGAAACCTTGCAAACATGATTTTAATATCTTCACCCTCCTTCCTTTTGAAGAGTTCATACCGTTGAACCAAAAGATTTGCCTTTGCTTCTTTCACTTGCTTGTTTCCTTCATCGGTAGAACATAAGGAATCCCAAATAGATTTTGCTAAAGATTTGTTGCCAATCTTTAAAAACTCAGCATGTGTTATAGCACCAATCAAAATCCCATTAACCTTGTGATGTTTCTTGTATTGCTTCTTCTGATCAGCAGTGTTGTTAAAAAATCCCTTTTTCATCCATTCCTTTAAAAGTAATATCATCTTCAATTAAATCTCATAACTCATCATCAATCCTAATAATATAGTTGTACATCCTAGTTTTCCAGAAAGGAAAAGTTATAGAATCATCATTGAAGAAAGTAGCTCTTTCTATATTCTTATCAGATTTTTCATTGTTGTAGTCACGACCAACTTGAGAGTAGTTAGGAATATTGGTATTGCTTGACTCTTTGCTAGACATATTTTTCCACTAGATCTTTCTTTTACTGTTTCACTTTTAAGTGATAGCAAAGCAACATACATTGCTCTTGATACCAATTGAAGGTGTGGAAAAACACAAGGCGGGGGTGGGGGTTGAATCGTGTTTTTAGGTTTTAAAAACTTTCTCAAAACAAGGGGTTAAAGAAGCGGATTAAGACACGAAATAAAAGTAAGGAGGAGGCGCACAAGCAATTTTATACCGGTTTCCCTCACAGGTGGAGAGTACTTCAGTTCCCTTGCACTTCCTAGTGTTGGGGTTGATTGCAATGTAAGTCCCACATTGCTAATGAAGGGAAAAAAAAGGTCAAGGAAATTATATTTGAGAAGTCCCACATTGCTTAGATAAGTGAATGGTGGAGGAGCTCACTGCTATATATAGAGACATCAAGTTCCTTGTTTCAACACACCAAACACTAAACAATAGCACTTGTAAACACTTTAAGTTTATATTTGTGTTTTGTTTCTTTTTCTCTTATGCTCTTGTTTTAGAGTATTCGAGATGTAGTTCAAATATTTACTTTGGAGAGTGTGGGTGTACTGGGGTCATGGAGTGGTTGAGAGTGAAGTCTATATGTTGTAACAATTTTTATATAGTGTTTATTCTCTGGTTGTCGGTTTAGACAACGGTCGTGGTTTTTTCTCCGGTTTTGGAGTTTCCACGTTATATTCTTGTATTTTTGTTCTTGTATTCTTTTATTTTCTATATGCCGGTTTTTTCCCAACAACTGGTATCAGAGCCTCTTGGTTTGATTAAGGGAGGAGGGAGTTCTGCTGTGAAGTTTAGGCTAGAGAAAATTGGTGGAAGAATCATTTTTGGCATGTGGAAAAATTAAGTCAAGTATATGTTGATGCAATTAGGGTTACACAAGGTCATCCTGGAGAGGCGGTGATAAGAATACTCAAGATCAGTCTGGAGAGGCGGTAGTAATAATACTCGGGTGACGTCTAAAACAACAACTTATCATGAGAATGTGAAGGTGCTAGTGTTGTGAAGTTCAGAATCGGTGGAGTTTTGGAGTCGTGGACTTTGGATGCTCCTATCAAATGTGTTTGAAGAATGAATACTTTGAATTCCTAGAGTTAGTTGAAGGTGGAGTGGTTCATCTTAAAGACGGGAAAGATTGTAAGGATCAAGGTATGGATGAAGTTTATTTTTACATGATGTGAGGTATGTTCTTGAACTTAAGCGCAATTTGTTGTCTATAATTATGTTTGGTAATCTAGGGTATGAGACTAGATTTGAGCATGGAATTATAGAAATTCCGTTTGATGAAAAGATAGTTGCTTTTATTATTGGTCATGCATGTTACTAGTGGTGATTTTCATGATGTGTTTGAGTTGTGAGACTTTGGGTGGGTACTTGTTAGTAACATGAGTTTAGTTGGACTAGTGAAATAAGGTTTACTAGGTGATGTAACTAAACTAGAATTGTTGGAGCCTAACAATGGCCTGAAGGTGGTTTCAGAGTAGTTTGAAGATGTTGTTCAAGTGACATATGAGCATCGGTTGACATAGATGCAATATGTGTGATGATAGCGTGCGGGCATTGGTTGGCATTGATGCGCGGTACGCGGTTATCTCGATGGCTGATGAACTTCCGGGAAAGCCAACATGGAAGTTGCACCATAAATTTTCAGCAAGGTTTCGAGATGAAATTCTTGGGATGACTTGGTTCTAAGTGAGAGAAATTCTTGGGATGATTTAGTTCCAAGTGAAGAAAATTCTTGGTTGTGTTTCCAAGTGTAGTGTACTCTTTATGGTGGAGTACGATAATTTAATTTGTCAGTATAGACAATGAGGATTATGATTGTCGGTGAAGACAATGATTGTAGGTGTAGACCATGAAGATTGAATACCATTACAATCATGGTGGAGATTGTTGGGGTTGATTGCAATGTAAGTCCCACATTGCTAATGAAGGAAAAAAAGGTCAAGAAAATTATATTTGAGAAGTCCCACATTGCTTAGATAAGTGAATGGTGGAGGAGCTCACTGCTATATATAGAAACCTCAAGTTCTTTGTTTCAACACACCAAACACCAAGCAGTAGCACTTGTAAACACTTTAAGTTTATATTGGTGTTTTGTTTCTTTTTCTCTTATGCTCTTGTTTTAGAGTATTCGAGATGTAGTTCAAATATTTACTTTGGAGAGTGTGGGTGTACTGGGGTGGTTGAGAGTGAAGTCTATATGTTGTAACAATTTTCATATAGTGTTTATTCTCTGGTTGTCGGTTTAGACAACGGCCGTGGTTTTTACTCCGGTTTTGGAGTTTCCACGTTATATTCTTGTGTTTTTAATTGTGTTCTTTTATTTTCTCTATGCCGGTTTTTCCCAACACCTAGGGAGTTCACTATAATCACTATTGATTACAAATGCTCAAGCGCACAAGCAAGAGACTTCTCAATGCTCAAGTTCACTAAGAAGAGACTTGCTATGCTCAAGCACAAATGCAAGAGACTTCAGTAACTTAAAATGATTTTAACAAAGTTTGAAATAACACTTGATATACAATCAGAGGTGTTTACAAAATACAAAACTTTTTACAAGGCTAAAAAGTGTTTGACAGATTTTTCTTTGAGTCAGAGTTTCAGAGCCTTGTTCTTGCGTGTATGTACAGTGGTCAATTATTCAAATGATGTCTTTCTTATATAGATAATTTGAAGATGACCATTGCAAAGAAGATAAGGTAGCCAGATGGAATAGTACAATCCTTTGCGATAAGATTTTATCATTTGGTCAATTCCACTACCTGTCTCTATTTGAAAACGACGCTTCATCATTTTTGGTAAGCATAATACAATGGTCCATACGCTACACATATGGATAAGAAAATTGTACTATGATTATTCTTTCACCAAGGAAGATCGTTTGGAATTATTCTTCAAACACTCCAAGATCAAGATGACGTTTTTTAAAAGAATAATCTTTTTCTTCTTCAGAGTCTGAGATGAAATGTTCAGAAGGTCTTCTGCTTCTAAAACCAAGCAGCTTCCGAGGCTACTTCAGAGTCAGACTTGAGACTTGCTTCTGAGAGTCTTCAGAGCTTGAATTTTTTTAGTTCCTTTTGAGATTCTTCAGAGCTTCTTCCAGAGCTTTGGCTTAACTTTCTTCTCATTAATATTTTGAGTGATCATGAAAATTTTATACTATGATCATGCACACTTAGAACAAATTATTAGTAACATCGATTGTAATTTTAATACTTTGTTATCATCAAACTATTTATCCACATAGAGAGTTGTTTGTCAGACCCACTTTGTTTTAACATAACATAGTCCATTAATGTTGTATTTGTTTGAGTCAAATAACATTGTACTACATTTTCTTAAAAGAAAGTGTTAATTTAAACAACTTTTAGTCATGCTTTTAAACAACCCATTTGTACTCTTCACATTTTTGAAAGAATTTTTTATAGGTCTTGTAAAAACCACCAAACAAATTAGATTCCCGTATTAATATATATGAGTATACATATCGGTCCCGTAGAAATTATCATAAAATAGACAACATTTTAATATATGAGTAAAAATACAGGGTATCATAGAAATCACCAAAAAATAGGTATAATCTTGTAGAAATGAAAAAATAAATAATTTTATTAATATATGAGTAAAAACATAGGTCTCATAAAAATCACAAAAAAAATTAGGTCATCGTATTAATATATGAGTATGAATATAGGTCCCATAAAAATTATCAAAAGATAGACAACCTTATTAATATGTGAATAAAAATATAGGTTCAAAGACAGCCTATGTCCCATTAGTGAAATTCTAAGTAAAGATTTGAAACCTTCGAAAATATTCTATTTCGTTTCTTATTCTAACAATCACAATAATTCAAATATATATAAACATTTAAGCAAATAATCAAATAATGCAAGCATAAAACAATTCTTAAATCATAGATCAATTCTATGTAAGTAACTATAGTTGGAATAATCTAAAACAAGAGTGACTTCATCCCTAATAGGGCTTCGGTCACCACTACTTTCTTATATATTAAATTATTTTACGCTAACCGTCCCGATGTATACTGATCTTGGCCCCATCTTTAGTTGATGAGTGTTGTTGAAAATTCTCGAATGTTTCCTCTGAACTTTGGTTAGAACCTAATTTTCGATAATCGTCGATTTGTAAGAAATTTATAAAATAATTAGAATATAATTTATGCTTAGTTAAATATATTTCGTAACAGTTTGAAATGTTTATTTTAAAATAACCTCCAATATTAATATTAATTTTGGGTTGAATTACAAGATCTGCCTATGTGTTTATAAATCTATCTGTTCTTGTGAACTCGAACATTAACTTTTTGCTTCATTTCTGCATTACAAGTAAGAGCATATCACATATTTTGAGAGAGATCAACCACACTGAAAGGTAAAAACTAAAAACCCTTGATACAATTTATTTCGTTCTTTTTCTTTGTTATTATAATGAAGTTTTATGTTTTTGTGTTTGTCTTGTTTTATTGTTTGAATCACTTATTATATCAGACCAAGTTCTTGTAACACCCTAACCTTTACGCACATTTATTATCTTACAATAAATAAATACATAAAGCATCATGGCGTACGTTTAAATAAGACATGCATACATCAGAGGTAATATCATTATATAGCAGCGAAATTAATTTAACTCATCACATATGTCATAATTAAACATGCATCAACCATAAGTTCCAACAAAATAGGTAAGCATATCTCAAATGAACCATAAAAACAAATCATGGATATATAACATAATAACACAGTGCTAGGAATATAAAGTACTCATGCTCAAAACACATCGAATAAGGAAAATAAATGTTTACCTGACTCGATGTTACAAAATGTCAGAGCATTCTAACTTATTACAACCCAACTACATAAGATAGTAAACTAGGTGAAGCATAGGGCTTTTCTCTTCACCACCAGCAAGCAAAAGCTCAAGCAACGCTACTCTTCGGATGATAAGTCCTCACCCTGCACCTCTTCGGATGCTAAGTCCTCACCCTGCACCTATGAACCCCCAAAGGCTCAGCAATTACACAAAACAGAGAGTTAGTAAGGAATTCCAAATAAATGTAAGCATATCGAATACTATACACTTGATTAATAATATAATAAAAGAAGTACAACTCTTAGCAAGAATCAACAACATTTCATACCAAAATCATCAATTTTATCATTTTTTATACAAAGCTCATAAAAGCTCAAAACATCTACAAATTCCCTTTTTTGTAAGTCCCAAGATTCCTGATTTCATTTAGCAATATGTTCATTGATTCTATCTCCATTAAAACTCATCATTTTTAGAAATAAAAGTCTCAATTAGAGAGTTAGTAAAAAATTCCAAATAAATATAAGCATATCGAATACTATACACATAATTAATAATATAATAAAAGAACTAGTAACACTTGCACTATAAGATGCAAGACTATAAAGTATATTTATAACACATAAGCCAAGTATCAATGATCAAATATATCCTATAAATCACCTCTCAACATGATCAAGTCATACACAATCAATACATAGTAATTAATGCACAATAATAATGTCATTTACCAATTAGTTCACATAGATGTTCACTTTCATCTCCTAATGCAAACTAATGTCATATTCATGAAATGTTCCCTAGCATTTTTACTAAATGAATGTGGTACCTTATCATCAATTTATTGGAAAACTTATTCCAATTATATTTAAGTCAATCATAACTACTAAAATATCTGCTATACTTTGGGGCTCATCTAAAGTATCTGCTCATCATACATATATGAATGCATGTATGTAAAATTACCAAACATATGGTCAAATCATCTCATCCTAAAAGGATATCACAATTTATGTACCTCAATATCTTTATTGAAAGTAAATCTCCTCAATTAATTAAATCACATTAATTAATCTTCTCAAGTTATCATACATACACAAGAATGCTATTATCATAATTGATCATTGTTTATCAACATATATAACATTACAATTCAATATATCATTTAAGTACTCATATTACAGTCACATATGTTATTACATAATCATAAGATCATAATCTAAACATGATATAAGCATACATCCCATTTTAATCAACATGTAATAAAATTCTACATAGACAGTCTCGCTCGGCGAGCTCCAGCGAGAGCCGGCGAGACAATGTCAGAATGTTTCCAAACTTTCAGCAAGACTTGGCGAGCTCTCTCGCTCGGCAAGACTAGGGCTTGCCGGACGAGCACTCATCTGGGCATGATGAACATCAAGAACATTGTGCGCTCGCTGCCACATTCACACTCCTCGTCGAGCGAGCAAACCCAGAAATGGGTGCTCTATTCACGGTTTTGAACATAAAAAACCCTCAAAACTCGAAATTCGACATCCATAAGTATAAAGATGATAACTTTAGACATATAGAGGTATAACAAGTATAGAAGTAACTCTTAGCAAGAATCAACAACATTTCATACCAAAATAATCAATTTTATCATTTTTTACACAAAGCTCATAAAAGCTCAAAACATCTACAAATTCACTTTTTTGTAAGTCCTAAGATTCGTGATTTCATTTAGCAATATGTTTATTGATTATATCTCCATTAAAAATCATCATTTTTAGAAATAAAAGTCCCAACCCAAAGAGAAAAGAGTGAGAGAAGATTGGGTTGGAGAGAATTAGATTTTCTCCTCCTCACTTGATCACTCTAGAATACACATGCAATTCTCATACCTTGTTAATCTGAAATCTCTAGTCCTCCCTTCAATCTCTAGCTTCTTCTTGTAAGACCCGAAATTTCACGGTACCTTTTGTGTGAGGAAAGTAAGTAATGGCTAAGAATATTAGGGTTTTTGGTTAAGTGGTTTTGTGAGTATTGTCGCGATAATAGAATTTTGCTGAGTTGGAGCCTGTTTTGTGCTCGTGCGTTGGAAATGCACAGACTTTTGTTTCATAGTCTTCATTTGGCTATGGGAACATTTCTGCGAAGTCAGAATTACGAGTTTTGGTTTTTCTCCGCTTTTTGGAAAAACGAGTAGAAAACTATACCCGCTGTTGGAAAATTTACGGTTTCCGTTTTCCGTCGAATTTTAATTAGAGACTTTATATATCGACGCGAGTTGGAATATGGATTCAGAATATTTTTGAGAGCTTAGGATAAAAGTTTCGGTTGGAGAATCAAGTTTAGCGATAATTTTTAGAAATGGTTTACGACGAACTTTTATTTCGTAGATTTTCTATTTTCGCGATTTTAATCGGTATGCGAGATACGACTCGCCGCGAGCGAACGCGAGAGCTGAGAAGCATGAGGTGGCGTAAAGTGAAAATATCTAGATATTTGTTCAAAAAGCAATCATGAGTTATTTTGATCCAATGGCTAGGGATTAGTCTTGAAAGCTTTTACTATTTGATCCAAGGGCTACAATTAACCAAGACTACTTTAGGAGGCTTTGTGTCACATTTGAACTAAGAGAAAAATCACAAAACACTTCCTTCTCTTCTCTCTTGGCCGTGGAGCTCCATTTCTTTTCCATTCCTTCACAAAATTTTAATCCTTCACCATTTTCTTTGATTGAGAGCATGTTGGATTCCTAGAAATTGCAAGGATCATCTTCTCTTATGGTAACTAGCCTATTTCTTCCTTTTGTTGGTTCAATCCCTTATAGATTAAGATTCTATTCATTATGTTCTTGAGAAGAAATTTCTTAGAAATTAGTTTTAATGAGTTTTTGTTCCATGGAAGTGTCATGAGAGTTTAACTAGTACATTCAAGCTTAGTTATTTTGATTTCCATGGTTGGATGAGAATCTCATGAAAATTCTTGTTAGGGTTTGATAAGAAAAATTTAAATTGATCATAAACATGAACTTTTGTTTGATGATTTTGTTTATGAAGTTGTTTTTGAACTTTTTAGAGAAATGGATATTGGAATAATGATTTTGTTTTGAGAAACAAGAAAAATTATATTTTTGTGTTCTTGAGAAGTTGAGGAACATTCTTAGAAATTTTGATTTGGTTTCTAAAATGCTTTGATTGATCAATTAAATGATTTTGGGAGCTAGTAGATTATTACTAAGGTTTGAAATGAAAAAAAATTAAGTGTTGGCCTTGTTTATTTTTTTTTTGCCGTGGCATTCAATGGAGGAGGAGGAGGAAGAGTTTCAAAATTTTCTAAGTCCAAATGATGAGAAAATGATCATTGCATTGGTGGATGATCATAGCTTTTGAAAAGAATGATTATGGGGTTTTGTTTTGAAAAGGGAAAAAAATTTGTAACATGGGATGCAAGTGAACTATTTATTTTGAAAAAGTTTTGAAGAGTTTTATACTTGTTTTGAAATGGTTTTTGTATAAGAGTTTGATCACTTTTGAGTTGTTTTGAGAAATTAGCAATGATTTAAATATTTAACTAGGCTTGGTTTTAGAAAACAATGTTTTTGGTGTGATTCCAATTCTGGTCGAAATCTTTAAGGGTATTTAGGTCTTTATAAATTTGTTTTTGTGTCCTAGAAACTTAACTATTTGACCCGTCTTTTCGAGACGAAGATTTCGGCGTATGGCTCGTCTCGATTGGATAAAAATTGAATGAGTTATGGTCGTTTCATGTTTGTAACTATTTTATTGCCGTGTTTGAAATTGAAGTATAGTAGTAGAAAAATAATAGAGATTATTTTTCTATGAAAAGAGAAAAATGTTTGGAAATCGGTTTGTAAATTGAAATGAAAATTCTTGTGTCGGGATTTGTGTTTTAAAAAGGTTTAAGTTGTGGGCATTCATGAAAGCATTTTTGTTTTAAGTTTATTGAGAAAAGTTTTAGTTTGGACTTGTCTAGTTTTGAAAAGATTTGAACATATGATTTAAGACCTAAGTTGTTTGAGAAAAGACTCTCTGTTGGAAATGTTTTAAAATAGTTGGTTTTGATTCAATAATGTATTTGCGAGAAAAATGATTTAATTAAGCGTTAATGTTTTCAAGAGTTGTTTTGAAAATGATTTGAGCCTAGTTAGTTGTGAGGGAACGACCCTAGGTCTTGAATCCATTAGTAGCCGAGTTAGGACTTATTTAAGTGACCAATTAGAATGTGGTATTAACTTAGATAAGTTATGTGTTGAAAAAGGTTAAGAGGATTAGCCGGATTGGGGATTTCGTCGAGAGAGATGGATATTGCTCGCGTAGCGTAAGTTGTTTGTGTTGGAAGCTAGCCGAGGTAAGGGCACCTTTATTTCTGTCATTATTTTCTGCTAATGGCATGGTTGTATGCTTGTGTTGTGATGTGTTTTGAGTGATTGGCATGTCTGTGTGATGTATTCTCGGGATGAGAAATTGTTTACAATATGTGCGTTGACTACATATGATTGGAAATATATGTATGTTATTGTGAATTTCATATGTATGAATAATATGAAATGTTGATGCATGTACTTGATTGAAGATCTCGTTGTGCATGATGCTTGTTGTCTTACATATGATTTTGTTAGAAATATATGTATTGACATGTGATTGAGAATTACATATGCATGATTGGTATGTAATTGATGCATTGGCATAGATAAGATGTATCGTATGCTCATGCATTCATAGTTGTGGTTAGAAGACCACTGGGTGCGATTAGAAGATCCACCTTAATCCTGCGGGATTTTAGTGAGTACAATACGTGATTAGAAGATCACAAGGTTCGATTAGAAGATCCACCCTAATCCTTCGGTTAGAAGATCATCGAGATTGTATTGATTTTTAGTGATTAGAAGATCACGACTCTCTGCGGAGAGGTTAAATTCCGGAATTCATGCATGTGGCAGCCAATGATTGGTGTCACGATCATGTAGAGTCTGCATTGATAGGCTATGTGTGCATTTGAATTATAATGCTTGTTAAGAAGAAAATGATAAATGTTTATTTGCTTTCCATATTTGGTATTTGTATTATATGGTACTTGTGGTGACCCTTACAAGTTACAATGAAACATGAACGGGTTACCCCCATCCAGACGTTGGATTCCTGTCTGAGGCAGTGGGTCGTGAGGACGATAGTGGCTCCCTGAGCCTTCAGTGATCGAGGAGTGGTACATCTTAAGTTAGGATGTTCGCCGATGTGGTTTGTACACCGTGCTCTTTTTTGGATTAGGCATAGGATCTGACTCTTTTGAATGACTGTATTCTGAATATTTACTTTTGTAGTTGTTAGACCCTTTGTCTTTGGGGTTGTAAATATTCAGGTATTACACTTTGCTTCTCTGAAGCACTAATATTTATAATTAGTCCTGATGTATGATTAATGCCGGCTCGTCACAAAAATCTATGCGCGCTCTGTTTTGTTTTTTAAAAAAAATAAAAATAATGCCCCTTTTTAGTCTTTGAAAAACGGGGTGTTACACTTCTCTTGGTTTCTTTCTCCATTCTCTCTCTACCTCCTTCTTTGTAAATGGGTTATGACTACTCTCTGTCTTTACTCCTTAGTTAAACCTAATCCTCATCAAATTACCACTTATACCCTTCTCATCCATTATTACTTACTCTTGGGCTTAGGCCCAATCATCCAATAAGTCTATTTAACTACATGTCTATTTATTAGTTCTAACTAACTTCATTTACTTCCCTAATTAATTATTTAACTCACGCTAAATTATTTAACGGTTCTCAACTAGTTTAATAATTCTATTTGATTACTAAAATATCATTTTATTCGCCAAAACATAACTATTCATAAAATCATAAAATCACATATTTTCAAATAAATAAATAATCGCACATAGTTCTATTTATTCTAATACAGCTGTTAAAGTTATCTTTTATTGTTTCAATATTTGTATATATATTATGCAAATAAGGAAATAAGCAGGGGCGGAGCACTTAATGGGCTGGGTAGGGCCATGGCCCGCCCCACTTTTTTTCTTCTTCATTTTAGAATTTTTCTCTTCCCACCCCCCCATTATCTTTTTCACCCCCTGAATTTCCATAAATACCCCTGTCAAAGATGGTTCGGATTCTACGGTCCGAGAAAAACAAAGAAGTGAAATGCAGTTCGGACGCTAGAATCCGTTCGGCATGGTGCACGGATTCTGCGTTCCGTGCTATGCTGATATACTGCAGAATGCAGAGGGATGCTGCTCATTTTCATCTTTTCCTCTTCCATAATCAACCTCCAATGCTCCAACCCCATTTTGTGTTCTCATTGTGATTGGTGCTTCAAATCAAAGTTCGGGAAGTTATCTGACGGAATCAACACTTGTTAATGCTCAAACATAAGGTAAATTTCACTTTGAACCGATTAATTTCAATTGTATATAGCTGTAAGTCGCTCTAGAACTCTAGGTTTTCCGATCCTGACAAGACCGTGTTCGGATTCTGTTATCCGAGAAAACTTGAAATGTTTTCGGATTCTGCATTCCGAAATAGACTGAGGCGAAAAATTTTCCTGCAGCAGGTCTGCAGAGCCTCTGTTTAGGTAGTAAAATGTTAGGCTAGTGACAATATTTTTGCATGTGAGTTAATTAAATCATGTAGATTAAATTTGTAGTGCCTATAGGTTTTGTATGATAGTGTATTGTTGGATAATGTGATTAAATGTTGTTAAAATTTTTTTGTAGTGATGGACGTAAATTTGGCTCCGACACGGAAAATGCGAGAATTGGTCCTCGCTATACCTGTACAGCAGGCATTGGTTGCAGTTGAGCTCATCAATTGTCATCCTCCAGCTCCTCCGGTGTCTAATCCTTTAGTTCCTCCGGTTGTTGACATTGATACAACCTCAAGTTTTGCAACCGACAAAGTTTTTGCCACTCGTGACGAATTAATTGAGTGGGCTCGGAATGTTGCAAAGGCATTAAAGTTCTCAATCGTCATTGAACATTCCGACAACGGTGGTAATAATAGGAAGAAGAAGCTTGTTCTTGGGTGTGAAAGGGGCGGTGTTTACAAACCGTCAAACAAGAAGATAAAATATGAAGCTACCGGAACAAGAAAATGTCAATGCCCGTTTCGGCTACGTGGCCACTTCCATTCAACGAACGATTGGCATGTTTCGGTTGTCTCCGGAAAACACAACCATCCTTTGGATAAAGTGTTAGATGGTCACCTAATGGTGGGGCGTTTGGATCCGAAAGGGAAGGCGTTAGTCGAGGAACTTACTAGAAATTTGGTTCCGCCAAGGAACATTATGAGCACAATTAGAGAGAGAGATCCAGAGAATGTGATGGCGTATAAGCAACTCTACAACGCACGCTATCGGATGAAAATGAAAAAAAGGGGGAAAAGAAGTGAAATGCAACACCTTTTCGAGACTTTGGAGGAAAACAAGTATATATACAAGACTAGATCCGTAAGTGAGTCTACAACAATTCAAGATGTTTTTTTCGCCAATCCTACTTCAGTTGATCTGTTTAATAGCTTTCCTGATGTTTTGTTGATGGACTCGACTTACAAAACAAACCGTTACAACATGCCGTTGTTTGAGATGGTTGGTGTAACGTCGACTGACATGACGTTCAACATTGCTTTTGCTTTCTTAAGTAACGAAAAAGAGGACAACTTCAGATGGGCTTTAGAAGAATGTCAAAAACTGTTGAAGAGTAAGGAGCTCGGACCGAAGGTGGTTGTGACGGATCGGGATACCGCGCTGATGAACCAAGTTCCTGAAGTGTTTCCAAACGCCACTCCATTGGTATGTCGATTCCATGTTGAGAAAAATGTTAAGGCAAAGAGCAAATTGTATTGCAAAGTGAAAGCTGGAGAAAACGAAAAGCATTCGGATGTGGTTGCAACGGTTACGAATGCTTTTCATGATTTGTTGGAGTCGCCTACAATTGAAACATATAATGAAAGGCTTGTGGAGTTTAGGGAGCTTTGCAAAAGGTGGCCAAGGTTTATGCATTATGTGGAATCGACAGTTCTGGACACGGATAAAGAAAAAGTTGTCAGAGCATGGACGAACAAAGTTTTGCACTTTGGTAATATGACAACTAATCGAGCTGAATCATCTCACGGAGTTTTGAAGCGATATTTGCCAGACGGTAACAGTGATTTCGTGAAGTGTTTCGATGCGATCGGGAAGATGTTAACTAATCAGTTTGGCGCAGTTAAGGTATCGTTTGGTTTGAGTTTGAATGTTGAAGAACATCGGTTCGGGATACAACGCTTCTTGTATGAGCAAGTTATTTTCAAGATATCTCGTGCCGCATTGGATTTTTTGTACCATGAAGCCTCAAGAATTGCCGATTGTGGTACGGATAAAGATAAGTGTGGTTGTGTCTTCCGCTTTAGTTATGGTTTGCCGTGTGCATGTGTCATGGCAAAGAAGATCAAGATCCGTCGGCCAATAAGACTTGATGAGGTTCATCCTCATTGGAAGAAGTTAGCGATTGAAGATCGCGAAGTTGGAGACGTTGATGATTATGCTTGCACGGCCGAGTTTGAAGCTATCAAGGTATTACATTACAATTGCAAGTTATTTGAATTTATTTATAGGCAATTTTTCTGTTTTTAGTATTTTTAACGAATGCAACTTGATTTAATTTTGTAATTTCGATTTTAGGAGAGGTTGAAGGTTGTTGACGTTAACATGAAGTCGAAAATTAGAGACAAACTCCGTGAGCTTGCTTTCCCGGAAACAACCGCCTTGACAAGTCCGGTGGTTGACAAAAAAACAAAAGTTGTGAAGAAAGCAAGGGGTGCACGCATTGGTCAATCTACTACTAGAGAGCTCTCGCGTTGGGAGCATGTTGACAAACAATTTCCGGATAGCCAAGCTTCAGTCTCGAAGCCTTCAAGTTCAACAAAACAAGGTGCTCGAATCGGGAAATGGAATCCAAGTCAAACACCTGAGCATGCCATTCCTTTTCTTGCCAACATGCCTTCCTTTATGCGTCCATATATTGATGACATTATCAACGTCGAGGGTGACGGATATTGCGGTTACCGAGTTATCGCGTTGGATAGCGGTAAGACGGAAGAAGATTTTGAGTTGGTAAAACTGAACATGGGAAGGGAGATTGGTTTGCATAGACCATTGTATGAGAAGGTGTTTGGTGGAAAGGAACGTCTCCAATATATCAAAGATGCATTGGTCTCTAGCCCGCGACGCTCCCGCCGTGTTGCCCCCTTGGAGAAATGGTTCACTTTTCCCGACATGGGACATGTAGTTGCTACTTACTACAACAAGATTGTCGTCGAGTTGGTTGATCCTAGTGTCGGCAGGTCTGAGACCTTTTTCCCATTGCGAGGCAGCCCTCCGAAAGATCCTTCTTCAAGGATTATGTGCATGGGGTTGATTCCTGCCCATTTTGTGTATGTTAAGTTGAAGGATGATTGTCCGTTACCTCCGACTACCATCGGGTGGAGGCAATACTGTACGGAAGAAGCTGCGGCTTGGGAGTTTAGTATGTTGGATAGACAGAGGGAGTTTGATGCACTTCAGAAGCTTGAAGACAATATGTGTCCTGATAAGAAAGCAAAAAAATTTGTTGGTGTTGGTTCGAGTAAAGATAATCCGTTAGAGTGCTCCGATTCCGACTAGCAAAGTGTTTGAGGTTTATTGTGATGTAATATGAACTTTTTATTTGAAGTTGTTTCTTGAACTTTGTTATTTTGCGCATTCGACTTTTTTTGGCATATAACTCGTAATGACTTGTAAGTTCAAATTCAAACTAGGACAATGTTAGATGAATTTGAAAAATGCAAGTTACTTTTGTTATGTATGTCGAATTATTATCTATATTGAAAATTGCAAGATACTTTTGTATTTCAAAATTTGCTATTTCTGTCAAAATTTGGTCTGCTGTCAATGTTAAATTTACAGGTTTTGCAAGTTCTGTAACATGGTTACAGGTATCTGGTGTTTTCTGCTTTTCTGCTACTGCATAAGTGTATTTCGGATTCTACAATCCGCGCAAAATTTACAGCAAATTTTGCACGGATTCTGCGTTCCGAAGTGATGTTATTGCGCAGCTGCTGATGTTTCCTTCATTAAACATTATTTTTATTATTATTATTATTATTATTATTATTATTATTATTATTATTATTATTATTATTATTATTATTGTTAGTATTATTATTATTATTGTTAGTATTATTATTATTATTATTATTATTATTATTATTATTATTTTTACGACGGTGTTATTATTATTACATATGCATGAAATTTGTGCAAAAATGAAAAAAAAAACATAAATTCATGAATAAATCATTAAATTAGCATATCACTTACTTGTTTAACTTCAATTTGATGTTTGTTGATGATGTGAAGATCAAAATCGCGCTCCACTCCCCTTTTCCCACCTAAACCCTTTTAATTTTCAAAAAAACATAAACTGATATGAGCAACCCACGTTCTATTACTATATCAGGGGAGTTCGGAACGCGTTATCCGAACCACTCCCCGCGCGGATGCTAGCTTCCGAACCAAATTTCCCTATTTTCGCGGACCGTAGAATCCGAACCATTTTATTAAGGGGTATTTTCGGGTTTAAGGGGGGTGAAAAAGATAATGGGGGGGTGGGAAGAGAAAAGGCCTTCATTTTATATAGGTATTAGTTATATATAGATATAAGCGTTAATTGTTATCACAAGATTTTTCTTGGCCAGTTGGTAGAGATGCGCGCCCAGTTGCTTAAATGACCTGTGTTCAAGTTTTTCTGACTGCAAGTTTTTTACTTTTTATTGAATTTTTTCAATAGAAAAAAATATTAGTTGTAGTAAAATTATTTTACTATTTTTTAAAGGTTGAGAAATTAAATTGTAGCGCTGACATTTTAATTAGTATAAAATTTATTATTAAAATTTAAAATTATATCATATAGATAATTCATGTAAAATTTTAAAAAATTTAAAATTATTGGTATGTTATTAAAATCCACCAAGTTTAACGTATGTTTGCATTTTTATTGGACATTGCTAATTTTATTGAATCTCAATAACATTAAATTATTTTAGTTTTTCTTAAATTTTATATGATTATCTATAAATTTAGTTTTCCTTAAATTTTATACGATTTATACGTTTTTAACTCCCATAAAAAATTTTTAGCACCACTGCGGCCCCCCTCAATGTTTTCATGTTGCTCCGTCACTGGAAATAAGTTTAAACCAACTCATTGATCATTTAATTGATTAACAATCTTTTTTACGTCACGTTTAAGAAAATTTGAGTTCAATTTCTTAAAAGAATAATTTCTGGTACATTAGTTAAAATAAAGTAATATGAGTTCCAAACCCTTTTCTAAAGAATTGGAGGATTAAAAAAAAGAAAGAATAAATTTCATTAGTTATAATTTTATTACTCGTCGAAGTAAATCTTTAACAATACAAAAAAAAAGTAATTTTTTTTTTTATAAAGATTAGTAGAATTTGATAAAAAAAAAAAGTAAATCTTTAATAATAATAATAATAACAACAACTGTATTGGGTTGAATAAAAAAAAATCAATAATTTTTTTTTTACAAAAGTAAATCTTTTGGTTCAAAGAAGAAAAAAAACTAAATCATTTTTTTTAAAAGAAAAAAAAAAGTAAATCTTTTAACACTTACACAATCAATCTTGTATGCAATTAGAAAATTGCAACAAGCATTATAAATTGATATTGATACTTTCATTACAGCAATATTACATTACCCATATCACATATTTTGAAAGAGATCAACCACAGTGAGAGGTAAAAACTAAAAACTCTTGAGACAATTTATTCCATTATTTTTCTTTGTTATTATAATGATGATGTTTTATGTTTTTGTGTTTGTCTTGTTTTATTGAATCAATCACTTGTTTTTTCTTCTCTACATTTGATATCAGACCAAATGTTACCATATAACTCGATGACTCATAAATTTAACTGCAAGTCTTGGATAGAAGAGTATATGTTACCATATAATTAGATGATTCATAAATTTAATGTCTTAAAATTTTAGAGTAAAAACATGGTGTTAAAGTCACTAGCATTGATTCAACTCAATAAATCTCCCCTTCCTGTCCAACACTAACTCTATCACGTTCGATCAAAAATCAATTTTATTTTAAATATTTAATACTCGTCAAAGTAAATCTTTAATAATAATAATAACAATTGTATTGGATTGAATAAAAAAAATCAATAATTTTTTTTTACATCTTCAAAGGAAAAAATACAAAATCGTTTTTTCTAAAAGAAAAAAGAAAGTAATTTTTTTTTTTTGAAGAAAAATAAATAAATCTTTTAACACTTACACAATCAAAGATCTTCTATTTATGCAATTAATTAGAAGATCGCAACACACATTATAAATTGATTTTGATACTTTCATTACAATAATATTGCATTACCTAGCTAGTGTGAGAGGTCAACAACACTGTGATAGGTAAAAAACCTTTATATACAACTTTCATATTTATACATTAGTTGAATGTTGTTTTTTCTTTGTTAATACATTTGGTTCTTTTATGTTCTTGTGTTTCATGTTTTTTTCTCTCTTTATTGTAACTAATTTGTTTGATCGTTTTATACACTTTATAAAGTTTAGCTGTTAATAATATTAAAGTGATTTTGTGAAAAAAAGTTTATGTGCGACTATAATAATGTTAAAGTGTTCTATGTATGTTATCTGACCAATTTTTTTTTATTGTTTAATTTTTTTATGTAGTGCTAATAAAGAATTAATTTAGGACAAAATAGAAAGAATTAAAGACTAAAATTGTTTGTATTTATATTTTTTTCATCCAAGATAGTTTTTAGTGACAATTATTATATTTATATGTGTAGAAATGGGTCGTGGAAAAGTAACTCTGAAATACATTCAAAACGAGAATGATCGAAAAACATCATTCGGTCAGAGAATGGAGGGATTAACAAAGAAAGTTTCCAAATTTTCTAGCACTTTTGGGGTGGAACCTTGCTTAATTGTTTATGATGGTGATGATAGACCAATGACTTGGCCACAAGACTCTACAATTGTACAAACCATGCTTAAAAAATATGAGCATCAAAAGATTGAGACGGCTCCAAAGAAATTTGATGTGAGAGACTATTTTGCAAATAAGAAGACTATAGTTGAAGACGAGATTAGAAGAGTGCGCAAAAAGATTGCGAAGAACAAGTATCCAACTTCAGGTGCATTTTTTCAAGGCATGGGGGAGGAGCAACTCAAAGTCTGCATGGGTATGGTAGATACTAAGATTAAAGCTTGTAATCAAAGAATTAACATGCTAAAAGATGTGCAACAAAGTGAAAATATCTCTACTCACATCATGAATCAACAAGAGAAAATTGATGTCATGCACAACATTCCTCAAATGCAACATGTCTCTAATGATCCTGGGAAGGCAATTAATGAGGAATGGTATAATCAGCTTTTCAGGTTAGATGATTGGATTAAGGAACTACATAATGATTATACTAATGGGATGATGGATTTCACTAATGACGTTGATGTGCAACAAGGTGAATTTAGTTTCATGCTAAACACTGCTCCGAAGAATGTTAAGCAACGTATTTCTGACGATCCAATAAAGAAACTTAATGATAATATTAATGGGGTGGTGAATTTCATTAATGTTGATGTGGCTCATGTTTCTTCAACAAACCAAATTGATGAACTTGTTGTGTTGGAAGATTTTCTAATGGCTGAACCTGAGCAGGAATTGGATCCTCAACTTGGTGAAGTACTTTTAGAGTTCAATGACCTTATCGGTGAACCTCGGGATAGTGTTACTAAATTCGATGTGTCACATGTTTCGTCAGCAAATCAACTTGGTGATATTTTGGAGTCGGATAATCTAGTGCCCGAGGCCGCCAAGCCTAAGGACGAGGATACTGAAGTTGTAGATTTTGATGATAATGCGAATTGGGTTAGTCTACCTGACGTGTTTGCCAAGCAAGGCCTTTCTCTTTTGTCCAAGAATCAACAACATTGAAACAACGAGAGTTTGACAACATTGAGTTAACTTGTACTTTTTTGAATTTTTTAATTTTTCTATTAAGGAGATGCTAACAAACTCTATCAGTCCTCAATATTGATAAATTCAAGTAGTAAGCATAAATTGACTTTAATTAAAGGTTATTGAGTTGAGAGATTTATAAGTCATATAATTATAGTCTAAGTTTATCCTAAAGAGTATTTATATTAGTTATATAATTTTTTATGTTAACATATTTTAATAGAAAGGATTAGCAACACAATTTCTTATCGGCTTGACTTTTATTCATGTGTAATTATTTTGATCAGCGGCAATTACTTTGAGCGCTTCCTTAGTTGCAGGTACTACTCTTTCGGGTACTGGGACTGTTCTTAGCACTGTGTTGGACGTTGCTGCTGCTGTTTAGAGCACTGTTCACTCGGTTCCAGCCACTGTGCTGGACGGGAGCACGACCGGCCATGTGCTGCAGCAGCTTCGTATTGAGCAGTGACCTTTTCGGCCATCAGGATCTGTTCCAGTGCAGTGGAAAGCTTAGACGGCACCATGGTTGAAAGCTAACACCAATGGTTCTGTCAGGAATGATTTATCGGCCTGTGGAGCCATTTTCCGGGACTTCACTGGAGCTTTAGATTACTAGAACCCTCTTCCCCCGGAAACCGATGGGTCATGACAAAATAATTCCATACATAGAATATGTTTTTGGTAAGATAGCTGATTAGATAACAACAAAACAATGATAATGTAGTGCACTATCAATTTGAATGATGTTATGTGTTCCAACAATTTGTAGATGCGATACCGATACTCACCATTGTACAAACATTATCATCATCATCTGCACTGTGTAGTATCGATACTGATATTCCAAATCAATGATATGACATGGTGAATGTTCCAGTTCTTTCTATTATTGGAGCAATTATTCCACAATCTCCAATGCATACCAAAAGTTTAGCTACATTGAAGCACCAGGTATTGATTAAAGTAGGTTTCCTGTGATAAATCTTGTCAATACATTAGTAGGCCTAGAGCTTTAAATGAAAAAGTAGAAAAAGAATGCATAACAATTACCTGTGTAATAACCATTCGTATTGCAGTTACTTAGAAATAAACTTGTTGCAACAGCTCGAACAAATGGAATTGTATTGCATCTGTTAAAGGGAAAAGAGAACCAAAGAAGAAATGGAATCTAGAAAATAGGCACAGTATAAATGCAATATACTATATTAGAGCAAAAACTTACTCATCCTTTAACTTTTGAATCTTATCAGGATTCAAGATTTGTCTCTTGCATGTTTTTCTTAAACTGTTGTCTCACCATATCAGCAAGAGAGCCCGTGTTTAGTCCCATAGATTGTGCATTCTAACTTTTAACAAAACCTTTTTCAGTGTTTGGGTTGTTCATCTTCCAACTTCCAAGTCAATTTAATGGTATTACATGCAATAGCTCGTAAGTAAGTATAACCTAAGAGAACAAAAGAGTCCAAAAAGTAAGGAGCTTAAACATGGTGACTAAAGACTTTGATTTTGTCGGGTTATGTATTTTGATCACTTGTTAAGCTCGTGCTTGAACAAAAATTTATGTTGTAATTTTAGTGTATCCAAGTACTAAATATGTATGATCCTGTTATATTCTAAACAATCTAACATGGGGCGTTAAAATTGGTATCAGAGCAAGTCGATTCAGACTGCGCCTTGGATTTCAAACGTTTAGTCTAAATGTTATATTATCTTGAGCCTAGCTAACTTGATTTAGTTATGACAGTTAGAGTACTATGTCTGGACTCCGAGGAAAACCTGGGAGGCCAAGGAGGAGTGCTAGTGCAGAACCCGCTGTGGATCCGAATGCAGAACCATGGGTCTAGATGCTACAAGCACAACAAATTCAGCAGAATCTCCAGCAACAATAAATGTTGCAAGCCCTTCAGCAACAAATGCAATGACAAGATGCCAACTCAGCAGCAGTTGATGCAACTGATCAAGCAGGGTCAGCAGCCCCAGCACAAAGGGGTGATCCCTCCTTCAGAGAGTTCAGTAGAATGAATCCAGAGCCTTCCCAACCAATTGGTATAATGAAAATCATATCAATTGGTATAAATAATTAATACTTTTTGAATTTTATAACTGAATGAAAATATTTACTAGGTTCATACATCTTGTAATGGTTAAGTGGCATAGTGAACTTTTTCTTCCACAGCTGCATGGGTTCGACTCCCTCCAATGGCGCTCGCACATGGGACTTGAGGCCATGACCTCTAGTTAAAAATTGACAACATGACCGCTCAACCACTTATTTCATAACAAATATTATTATATTATCAAATATTTAATACCTACTACTAAAAAAATTGGTCCACAAAAATGAATAATTGGACCCCAAAAAATTTGGAGGCAGCTACATAGAGCTGCCTGTACATGCTATTGGCCGGCCCTGAATGACACACCGGTGTTTGAGGGGAATTATACCCCAGCTGAAGCTCGGGAGTGGCTGTTCCCGGATTGAAGAAATTCTTGAATCAACCGACTTCTCTAAAGAATAGAACTAAGGCAGTGATTGGTAGTGATTAATGCAACCTGTGTATTTCGGGGAGCTGCTTGTGATTGGTAGTGCTAAGGCTCATATGGCTACCAACAATATCGGAAGAACTATGTTCTAGACAGATATCAATTTCAGATTTAGCAAGTACTCTCTGAACTCAAGCAAGGGAATTCATCAGTGGCGAAATACACCCGGCGATTTAATGAGAAACTGAGAATGCCTCATGATGTTTCAATGCAAGTAATCACTTATTTCGATGACTTGGACCAAAAGAATTATTTCTCATTTAAATTTTCTTTTCTCACTTTATCAAAAAAAAGTAAAAAGGAAAAGACTTTTCTCATGATGGCGATACCCGTAAAATTTTCATGTGACATCATTGCAATCCATGATGAAAAATTACAGAGTAAAATGTAAAATTTAGAAGCAGGGAACATCTATCTCCTCCCCTCCCTCAAGTTAAATGTGAAAAATCAAATATCTAGAAGAAGCCAAAACTTCTAAGAGGAGGGTAAGTGTTAAAGATCATTAACCCCAACAAATAAACAATTCATTCAAATATCCCACCGAAGACATCTCTTCTCTTGTATTGACTCAATGCTAGAAAATCTACTGAATAAATGATGCTAAGCGTGAGTCTGCACGATATGGAAGACCACTTCGAGCTCCTAGATCTCTGCACTTGGCACCTGCCTGAAATCCGCATTAAAATACATAAGTTTCCTTGTGTACCTAACTCGTATCTCCAATAGGTTCAAACTAGAGAACAAGGCATGCCAATGCTACACACACATGCGTGATACAACCACTAGGATTGAGATAATATTGTAGAGATTGGATTAGTTTGGTTTGAGGTTGGACGGTCAAATTTTATCGTCATCGTTATACACTAACATATGGCAGTGTAGACTATATGAGGGTAGAAAAATATAATGACCATTGACATACCACATTAGCAGCAAAGGGTAGCATTTTCTCTGGTGAGAACTTCAAACAAATAGCTGAAAACAAATCAAGTACAGAACATATTTGTTAGGTAATCATTGAGTTTAACACACATCATATATTTGACACAAAAATCTCTGTGAAAGACACTTAAGAGAAAAATAGAACAAAGTTGTTGCATTACCATAGATCACAGCTCCAATAAATGCATCCCCAGCACCAGTGGTATCAATCAGCTCTGATGGTGGAATGCTCTCAGCTGTTCCAATGTATAGTTTCCCGGTAACCGTTCCTATTCCTTCTGCCTTTAATTTTGCCACCGACTGGATGGATAGGAAAAAATGATGACTAAAATGTTGATCAAGAACATAAATAAGCATGTGATATTTTATTGAAGTTACAATCACTGTTTCTAGAACTTCAGGGATCCAAGTCATTCAGTATGTTATTAATGAATGCCTAGAAAACTTTTATCTCTCACTAACACTCAAAATCATCAACTTACATAATTGATATTTTGACTCGGAAAAAATATAAATTAACGTCTAGAAGAGATTAGGTCAAATGTTGTATTTGTAAAAAAAAGAGGTTGCTAGTTATTCAAAATTTCCTTATATGTATGTAATGGTCTGCTTGTAGACCAAAAAAATGGCATTATCCATTCAAAGATATCATTGTCATCCATATCAAGATTGGCATATAAATGCAGCACTATTAAATGCGGACACCTTTTCTGCAAATGTTTGTTGGCGTCGCTAGAATGTCATTCTAGTTCCTACTATTGCTAGATAACATATATATTAACAAAGCCCAGCTTATGCCAGAGGGCTTGGACAAAAAACACACACTAATAGTTGCTTGAAGAATTATATGGTATTTGCTGTGTCAAATTTTCATGATGTTCACCTCAACGATAGGAAATTGGCACAAATGGAATATATCTGGTAAGATAGGCCCTTTATAGCAAGGAAGGATACATCAATGGATTATTCTAAGAATACATTTTCAGAAACCCTTACGAAATAGATTATGAAGAGTTTTACTTTTACTAAAATTTAGGCATTTGAAATAGCCCAACAATGTCAATTCATTTAAACCCTACCCCGCTTAGTGGAATAAAGCTGTGTTAGACTTCAGTTCAGTTATACCACAATAGAGAAAAAAAGTTTGAGTTTCATTTGCATTACCGATGATATGCAGGTTGGAATGGAAGCACTCTTATCCTTTCTTAACTCAAGCGATTTCAATAAGTTGTCTACATCCACTTCTTCTATGGAAGGACTTGCTGCCAGAAAAGAAAAATGATTAAAACCTGTTTACATTAAAAGCAGATACAACATACATTGATTATGCCTGCTACCATTTATACGTACCATTAACACATCTCTCGAGCATTAGACAGCCATCTTTTCCTAAAGTTACAGTCACAAATTTTACGTTGGGTAACCTTAAAAGGATAGAAACAAGTGCTTGTGGAACAGTCGATGCCTCTGTCCATGCCTGTCAGAAAAGAAAGATCACGATGCATGGTATTTATAATGCTTAAAAGGAACTCAACACCACAGAGCAGAGTAAAAATAAACTTAGTAAAATAAACGGACAAATATTTATTAAACATAAAAAAGTTATAGCAACCAGAAAAGATAAATGAATGTATCATTGGTATCAGAAATCAATATTTCTTTCCCACCACAAAAAGAATATAGCTTATATAGATAATTGAAATAACATGTGTACAAACTTGTAATTTTGGGGACACGAAAATGTTTTTTGGTCATGTCTTTTCTTAAGATGCTAATACACTCAAGAAAACACATATTTTATTCAGTTAATAGTACATTTATTGTACTGTTGGAACAAAAAAGTAGACTGTTAAAACTTAAAATCAATTCAACATAAACAAGGTTTGTGAGAGAACCATAGTTTCATATATTTCTTACAGCATCGTGATTGCACTCACCTTTGGAAACTTTGCTGAGCATACAACATAATCAGCTAATTTCAGGAGATCATCCAACCCTTCCCTTGGCCTTTCTGCATCAATTAAGATGGGTATATTCTTCCTAGCTGCCTGCACTGGAAAATACAAGATTTTGTTTATTTCCCTCCCTGAAGCTCTCTTCTCCCATTCCCAACCTCCTTTACAAGCAAAAGAAAAGGTGTAAAGAAAAACAAGTGCGTGTTTCAATAATAAATTTAAGGGAATGCAACATTTTTTAGGTTTTCAAATAATTATTCATAAAACACCCTGTTTGGATATTTGATAGGAGAGTTTTGAACATTACATTTTTCGTAATATGATCATCTGCTCACAACTTTTTTATCATTTAAATCGGTACTAAGAACTATCTCATGTTCAACCATTGGCATTGGTGTGAGGATTGGTATTCTTATAATAACAGTTTATTAGCATTAATCAATGTTGGCTTCAATGTTTCTTTGCTAAATCCTGCATGCTTGATTTCTAAATATGACTGGGCCCTTAAAGTTAACATCAGAATTGAAAGTAAAATATAGGTGATAACCTCATGGGCAACAACTAGAGCAGTTTCATACAACCTCCCATCAAAATATACAATGCTTGCTCCATCCAATGCAGATAACAAACTTGACTCTGAAAGATCTTGGGGGATCATTGGAGGATATCCAGGGGTATGAATACAAGTACGAGTCTTCCTGAAAAATCACAGTTAGAATGAGTCAAAGGGAAATCTGGTGCTTTGAAGCTGCTGCCACAGCAGGATCCATAGAAGGGTAAGACCAACTTTGGAAATATTGTAGGAAGCCTTACTTTGCATTAGCAAGAGTCTATTCCACAACTTGAACCAGTAACCTCTTAATTATATGATAACAACTCTAACTGTTATGGTAACTTGCTAAGGCTCCCCCTCACTTAGAATTACTAAATTTACAATTAAATTGTTCAACAATTTCATTGCCAGAAAATTCTTGAAGATCTTAATATAAATATGAATAACTACTATACCACATGATTTTTGTTTTATTAGTTTTACTAATGAACACTTTATCCTTCAGTGTCCAAATATGATTAACACAAGAAAATGGAAACAAGAAAAGTGACATAAAATAGATACGAGTATAAGTGCAATGCTTGCAGCTTCAGTTCATTTCAAGATTAAAAGACACCACTATCTAGTAATTTATAATCAAAACCATACAAAATGACCAAATTCTCAACTAGATCCTCCTAACTCATGCCCCCCCTCTCCTCTCTTTCGAAATATAGATCATGAATATACTAAGCGAAGAAGTAAAGACTTTGTAACCATATGTTGGACAATGGCCATTACGTTTCGTTGTCGACAATAATATATGTAAATGGTGAAGTTCCCTCTTCAGATACCTGCAAATAACGGGAGCATAACCACACCCAAAAAAAGTGTTAATAAAATAGTTTGAGGCCAATGGCTGTCCAAAACGCCACATACTGCTTTTAATTTTCGATAGAATAAATCTTATTCATATAATACCGTAATTAATTATATTTCTATTTATATGGTCACATTTAATTGATAATCTTTAGGAAATTAATACTCAAGTAGTTAATGGGCAGTGTAAACAGAATATTGAGAGTGTATGGGCATATACTTTTTTTAACTGAACTAAGACCATAACGGCATCATAGGGAATAGAAGACATCCCAGCTAAGTTGGCACCTCCTGTATACCAGTCCCGTGCCAAGTGTCTATCTCTAGTGTATGTGCATATAGAGTAAATACAAACAAACATAAGAGTTGAAAAAATAACAGATGATGCACTTTCATCACAATACATACCAAGAAGTACTAATTCAAATTCCAAGATTGACGAAGATAGAAAATACAGTTAAAGACAAAAAGTCTTAAAAATTACCACAAGAAAGGATGTATCTACTCCATCAGCCCGTAACTCATCTAATATACCCCTGCCTTGGCTGTCATCTGCAATCTAATGAGCACCAAAAAGGTTAGTAAAACACATACACACACACATAATGGTTTCAGTACCAGTCTAAAGGTATGTTTGGATTGACTTATTTGAGTTTATCGACGGACATAAGCATATATGAGATAGCCTATTTGGAAGAACTGATGAAAACAACTTATGACATGCTTATTTTCATAAACTCTTTATCATAGTATATAAAAACAGTCTGACCATATTTTATCTTTTATTATAAAAATGGTTATATATAAACACTTATATGATATAGGGCCTGTTTGGATTGACTTATTTTTGAGTTTATGTGGAACAGCTTATGCAAATAAATAAGCTTTTATGTATTATTATAAACTTTTCAAGGTAGTTTATGATAAAACAACTTATAAAAATACATTTTTTGTCGGTAAAAACTTTATTTATTTGCATAAGCTATTTTGATAAGCTAAAAAATAAACTGAATCCAAACGGGCCCATAATGCTTATTCTATAAGTACTTAATTATGTTGTTTAATGAAGTCTGTTCCAAGCAATCCTGCAATTGTTTTTGTCGGTAGATAAATTCAAATAAGTCAAATCCAAAAATACCGAAAATAGAGAAATAAATAACCTTAGAAATGAGCCTTGTGTTTAGACCTAAGCGAGCGAGGCAAGTTAAAGCATTGCCTGCATTGCCACCACCTTGAACCTGTAAATTACAATTTACAATGCATAAAACCAATTATTAATATTAATTTTAAAAAATACAACATTAAAGGGCGAAAGAAGAAGAATTAACCTTCAAAGTAGTGGTTCTGATTTTGTCATCTGGTTTAGGGTAAACAGCAACAGTAGCCAAGAAATCAACGGACAACGATCCACAACCGACCTGCAGAGGAACGTGTAAAGACAAAAGAAACCCTAAAAATTTGGCGGGAATGTAACAAAGAAAGAGGGAAACGCACAACGGTGGCGTTTTGAGGAATTGAGGAGGAGGAGATTTTGAGCATAAAATTTGTACTACGATGGTTCTTCCTTGTTGCCTGAAATTAAACATAGAGGATTGTGGTTTGTTAAAGAGTGAAAGAAAAAGAATGTGTAAGTATTAGGGATTATTATTACATTGTAGAATTTGAGAGGTTGAACGTTGAAGATGAAAGATGAAGAAAGAGTGGTGCAGAGGTTCGACATTGGTTCAACTGATGAATTGCGATTGGTCACACAAGTTTGGAATTTGGATCACTTTTCTTCCACGCGGCGTTCTTTTGCTACCTTAAACTAATTAACAGATTGAATTCGAAATGTTAGTGGAAAATTAACGGATGAATTAACTTATAAATATGAAATGATAAAAAAAATATATATTTTTAATTACACTAATATTTCATTTTTTTTTTAAATAAGATGGTGGGAGTAAAATTAGAAGAAAAAAATAATATGCTATAAGCTAGTAAAATAAATTCAAAGTTATTTTTGAAAAACGTTTATCCACAAGTTTTTTTTTTTGTCATATAAATTTATAAGCTATAAACTTAAAGTATGACCTTAGAAAGACATTCTTAAAAATGGAATTTTTCTTAAAATAGTGACGGAAAGAAGTAACGTTCTGTTTGGTGAAAATAGAGGATGACTGATAAGCTAGCTAATAGCAGATGGCTGATAACTTATAGCTTACAGCTGATAAGCTAACTAATAGCTGATAACTGATAACTTATAGCTTACAGCTGATAAGCTAACTAATAGCTTATGACAGATAGCTTATAGCTTACAGCTCATAAGCTACCTGCAGTGTTTGATAAAATTAACAGTACAACTGACTAATCAATGTAAAATGACATAAAAAACATTGTTAATTAATAATAAATTTATATTTAAGAAATGTAATTTGGGTATGCTGAATTTTTTATTTTATTTTTTATTTTAATATAATTTATCTTTCACGTCAAAATGTATATGAACTTTAAAGAGTAAAATAATTTAAGTTGGTTCAAGTAAAAATGTAGTCCAACGAGTTACTTGGGATGACAACCGACAAAGCTACTTACTTTGTGTGTGCATTATATACTACTCTCACTGTCACTATTCAAACTCAAACATAAATAAGAGATTCTTCTAAGAAACTTTGTGACATGGAACTTGAGCATTTGATTCAAGAAAAAAAAAGAAACACTACAACAAGCTTCTCCAAGAACTCCAATTGCTTCAAAATTCCATAGACAATGAACTTGATAAGAAAGAAAAAAGACTTGAAGAAAAGGCTAGAGATATTGAAGATAACGCGAATGATCTCGAGAGTAAGGAGAACAATTATCAAGTGCGAGTTAAAGTTCTTGAGATAAAAGAAGAACGCTGCAAAGCGCTCAAGTCGAAAGCAAAATTGTTTGAAGAAAGAGTGAAGGATCTTGATTTAAAGGAGGAGCAATATGAAGAAAAATTGAAGGAGTTTTATTCGAAGGAGAAGCGGTTTGTAGAAGAACAAGTAAATGTGCATGAAGGGCGAGTGAAGGATCTCTAGTTGAAAGAGAAGAAGTTTGAAGAGAGGGTAAAGGATCTTGATTCAAAGGAGGAGCAACGAGTAAAGGCGCATGAAGAACGAGTGGAGGATCTCAATTTGAAAGAGAAGAAATTTGAAGAGAAGGTAAAGGATCTTGGTTCAAAGGAGGAGCAACGAGTAAAGACGCATGAAGAACGAGTGAAGGATCTCGAGTTGAAAGAGAAGAAGTTTGTAGAGAGAGTGCAGGAGCTTGAATGGAAGAAGTCAAATCAAAGGAGAAGCATTTTGAAGGACGAATGAAGGATCAGGAATCTAATGAGAAGGTTTATGATAAAAAATTGGAAGTGCTTGTTTCACAGGGGAAGCAATTCTTAAAAAGAGAGGAGGTGATTGATTCAAAGCAGAAGCAATTTGAATTACGAATGAGGGAGCTTGATTCAACAAAGAAGCAAATTGAAGAACAAACGAAGAAACTTGAGTCACAAGTAAAAGAACTTGAGACAAAACAGAATCAGTTTGAAGAAAATATTGAGAATGTACAATTGCTCAACAATCTTGTCGAAAACCATGCCTTGATATGTAGTCAAGTTTCTGATGTTCTTCAAACATTACCTGATCCTGCTAAACTGGTGTTAGATACAATAAAAGGTTTTCGTCCTTCTCAACACGAAAGAACAATGCGAAAGCTTTTGGTGGATGAACTATACAAAACTTCATCAGTAATTAGTTTTCAAGTGAAAGAAGAAGCAATAAAATTTGCAAGTGAGTGGAAGGCAAATTTAGGTGAACCTGCTAAAGATTGTTTGGAAGTCCTTGATTATTTCAAGTTTGTTGCTACTTATGAGATTGGTTCTTACTGTCAGGTCCCACAATTCCTCTCAGGTACAGGTACACACAAACTACCTCTAGTTTGTTGAAACAATTTTCATCTCAAATGTTTCCTTTAATTATATTTTTATTCATTCTAATTTGTGTTTGTTCGAAAATCTCTTGACTCACGTTAAAAGTCTTCTTATACGACGATTTTCTGTTGAACTAACTAGAAAAGTTAGTCTCAGCTTGATTTTGAACTTGTTATGTTTTTTGTGCATTGTGATGTTAAAACTAACTAGAAATTTGCATTTGGTCTCAGAATTGAATGGCAGCGACTTTTTAGTTCATCTCCAAACATCATCAGATCCAGCTGAACTTGTTTTGGAAATGATTCAGAATCCTATGCTTCGACGGAATGAAGGCATAATTATTTATAAGGGCCACATCTGTCTGTTGGATCAGCTGACGAGAATCTCGTCCCATATTAAACCCCATGTAAAAGAAATGGCAATGAAACTAGCACATGAATTGAAAGATACCGCGACAAAAATTGCTGAGAATTTTTTGGTGACTCTGGCTTTTCTACTGCTTTTGTTTAATTATAGACTATTTTCTTGTTTTAATTTCGACGAAGATCAAGTTTTGAACCTTTTTGAGTTTGCTGCTCATCACAAGGAAGCTATAGAGCTGTTTCGGACTGTTGGTTTTACGAACAAAATCTCTAGTATGTTCATTATAGATGTCTTTTTTTGTCATTAGACATCGCGCACACATACACGTTTTCGTTTTCTAAACAATCTTAGATGTTCTATATTTGACTCGATGAAATTGTCGAACAGATTTTGTTGCAAATCTTATTATGAAGCAGCGTTATATTGGAGCTGTTAGATTCATTTGTGCATATAAGTTGGCTGACAAGTTCCATCTAGTTAATCTCTTGCTGCAACAACATATGGAGAATACGAAACAGAAGGTTCTTTTTTCCTATTCAAATTACATTACATTATTATCGGTCTTCATATAGTTGCAAACCATTATATATTAAATTGCTAGTCTCAAGGATATTCTCGAGTGCATTTCAGATTACAACCTAGAATCTCAGGATCTAGTAAATGAGGTTAAAGCATGGATTTTTGTGCTAGAACAAGAAAAACAGAAGGAAAATAATGGTAACATTGCATCAAGCAGCACGAGTCAAGTTAGAGTGCAAAAACCTCAAGAAAAGAAACGCGGCTATGAGGCAGTCCTGACAAGCAAATGATCTAATTAAGTGTAAGAGCTTCAATTGTGAATGCTCATCATTTTCCGTAAAACTTAGATGAAAATATTATATATGTTGCTTTACAAATTTATTACACTAAATCTTTAAAATTTAATTTACAACAATAAGAAACATAGAAAGAAATACAAGCATTTGAGCTAAATGATTAGTTAATAAAAGATGCCAAGTATGGATCGGTGCGATATGGAAGACCACTCCTAGCTCCAAGAGCTCTACATTTAGCAGCTGCCTATAATACCATCATCACATGCAAACAACAAATACATTTATATATAGCAATTAACAAGATCATATTTAGTAACTTTCAGTTAAATTGCTTAAGAAAGATATAAAAAAATGTAAGATTATGAGTTTATTAATTTAATTGGTTCCATCTTATGCTACTTACCACATAAGAAGCAAATGGTAACATTTTCTCTGGTGAGAGGTTGGCACATATAGCTGCAAGTAAAATAAAAGTTATTTAGTGAATTGATCAAAGTTTAGAAGATAAAAAAAATAGTTAATTTGTAAAGTGATCTCGGCCATTAGTTTGAAAGCAATCGACTCAACTAAATAATCTTTAAATAGTATTTAGCATTGATTTGAGATCGGACGACTAAGATAAAAAAAAAATGTGTCACATTGTTATTGCGTGGAATATGAAGAGGTTGAGCATACCATATAAAACTGCTCCGACAAATGCATCCCCAGCACCGGTTGTATCAATTAGCTCTGATGGCGGAATCTTTTCAGATGTCCCAAAATATAACCTCCCACATACAGATCCTATTCCTTCTGCTCTAAATTTTGTAACATTCTGGGAGGATTAAGCAAAAAAAGATCAATCTCAGTATAATTTTACAAGAGATATAGGGTCTGTTACAAAAATAGGGAAGGAAAATATATAGGGTTTGTTTGGATAAACAACTTAATTAAGTGCTCATCGTATAAATGCTTATGTATATAAATTATTTCATATAAACTGTTTTGAGAAGCTATCCTACAGAGTTTATGGAAATATGCTGAAAATAACTTATGTACATGTCATAAGTTGTTTCCATAACCTCTCCCAAATAGTCGATAAGTCAATTCAAACAGACCATAAATTTATAAATTTTACACGGTTATTACCGAGGCAATGCAGGTTGGCATGACAATGCTATCATCCTTTCTCATTGTTAATGATTTCATAGAGTTGCCCACTTCTACTTCTTCAAAGTGAGAATCCTCTGCTAGAAAGTAAATTGACACTTACATTATAAAAAGATATTAAGTAAATGAAAAAGATAAATTAAAGTTACATTTACCATCTGCGCATTTCTCAAGCATTATGCAACCATCTTTTCCCAAAGTTGCAATAACAAATTTAAGTCTTGGAAGCCTTAAAATAATTGAAACTAATGCTATTGGTATAGATGATGTCTCTGTCCATGCCTATATCAAATTTTTCGTAAAGAATTACTTTAGAAATTCTCCTTAAATCAACTTATGCTCTTGTTTTACATGATATGATTTACTTGCCTGAGGAAACTTTTCTGAGCATACAACATAATCAGCCATGTCCAATAGGTCATTCAATCCTTCCCTTGGCCTTTCAGCATCAACTAAGATGGATATATTTTGGCGAAATGCCTGCAAGACCGAAATATAATTGGTTCGGTTTATCATTCTCTTTTTAAATATCAAATACTAATAGAAGTCATAGAAAAAATGAATTTATTACCAATATGTTGTAACAAATATGTATAATTACCTCTTGAGCAATGACAAGAGTAGTTGCGGGCATCCTAGCATCAAAATAGGCAACTCTAGCTCCATTCAATGCAGATAATAATTTGGCACGCGAAAGATCTTTTGGTACCAATGGAGGATATCCTTCTGTGAATATACAAGTGCGCGTCTTTCTGAATATTCAAAGTTATATGATTAATTTATACATTATATATGTGTGTGCATGCTTGCATTAGCGGAGATCATCCTCTGACCGCATGCTTAAGGAATTCAATTATCGGCCGAGCATATGACACTAGAGACAATGTTTTGGTTGTTCATACATTTTTGGATTGTCAATGACAAAAACTTTCATAACTATTATTGTCTTTTCAAAAGGCCTTCAAGTGAGAAATTAGGGGGAATCTAGGTAAAATCAACACAAATTTTAATGGCACATACGTTTGGTTGTCAATGATAATGTAGCTAAATGGTGTAGTCCCTTCCTTTGAAACCTAGAAACAAATGGAAAAGGAAACAAAACATCAATGTAAGATAACCCTAAGATTTTTGAAAGGAATATGGGTTCTGCTTTGCTTATACAACAAGATAAGTAAGTTAAGTTGTAAAATGCATGCTATAAGTTTTTATAACTGAAGTAAAATGCAAATAAAAATACTAATTTCATGAAATGAGCTTAAATAAACTCTTTCAAACACTTCCAAGTAGCAATTTAAGCAATGAAATATGAAAGTGTCATTATAGTATACACATTTATCCTAAAATATTCTTCAGTTGGATTAGTATCTTTTCTGTTTTTATTTTAGGAAAGGATTAGATGTTATCAAACATATATTATACTATATAGATAGCATATAATAAATTTTCACAAGGGATTCGACAAGACAACTTTCGGTTGTACTGTGTTTGATTTCAAAACTGTTCCTGGGACAGGACAAACTGAGTGCTAAGGGATTGGACAAAAACCTAAATTCTTGTCCCCCACTGAACCACGAGACAACTTTTTGTCCTCCGCACAAATTGTCTAAAATACCAAAATAATCTTTTGTCCACCAAACATTGTACAAATACAAAATTTGTTCAACACCTTAAACTTTATCTTGTGTTGTGCTGTCTTGTATTGTTCTGTCCGGTACTTATCTTTTGCAGATAACATGAACCCCAAACCATGGATAGGAAATGGATTCTCTGTTGTTTTGCTCATGAGTTTTTAATACCACCCTGTTGGATTATGCCTTGAAATTGCATGAAGCAAGTTGCAAAATGGTGGAAAAATATGGGCCTGGCGCAGCGGTGGCGCGCGCGCGCCCAGAGGAGCCTGGTTAGGCCTGTTTCTTCTGCCTGTGGCGCAGCTGCGCGAGGCCTGGCGCGCGCGCACGTCCACGAGCCTATATAAGGCCTGCTTCAAATTCTGCAGCCGAGAGAGAGGAAAACAAGGAAAAAATTAGGGTTTCAATGGGGGTTTCACCAACATCAAGGCTAGAGTGTTAGAGGGCTTCTCTTGGGTCATCTCTAGGGTTGGGGTAACCAATGTAACACCTAGGAAACACTTATCATTGAAATCTCTTGGTCACGGGAAGAGATTTGGGAAAAGGGTAGAAATTAGGAAAACTCTAATTTCTTGCAACTCTTTGTAAATCTCATTGTAATCAAGAAGGAAGAAGTTTGATAAGGAACGGAGAGCTCTCTCCCCCAGATTAGGTTCGTTAACACCGAACTGGGTAAACAAATTTCACTTGTGTTCTTTATTGCTTTTGGTAGTTTAGCTTTTGATTGATTATAATTGCTTGGATCATTGTTGTTGTTTGGTTGCTTAATTGTTTTGCCTCACACTAGTTTAAGTTTTCATTGGTGTGGTTTAATCGAATTCACTACAATTAGCGCCCACCGTGGGGCAAAGGGTTTAAACAATTTTAAGCACCATGGGTTCAAAATGGGAAATTGAGAAATTCACCGGTAGTAATGACTTTGGGTTATGGAAGGTGAAGATGAGAGCAATTTTAACTCAACAAAAGTGTGTGGAAGCTTTAAAGGGTGTGACACGGATGTCGGCTACTCTCTCGGATGCGGAGAAAACCGAGATGGATGAGAAAGCTTTGAGTGCGATTATCTTGTGCCTCGGTGACAAGGTTTTGAGAGAGGTAGCTAAGGAGAAGAGTGCGGTAGAGATGTGGACAAAGCTTGATTCATTGTATATGACCAAGTCTTTGGCTCACAAGCAATTGTTGAAGCAACAACTATACTTCTTTCGTATGGTTGAGAACAAGCCGTTTGGGGAGCAATTGTCGGAGTTCAACAAGATTGTTGATGATTTGGCGAACATTGATGTGGTTTTGGAAGACGAAGACAAGGCCTTTCATTTGTTGTGTGCTTTTCCCAAGTCACTTGAAAACCTCAAGGATGCGTTGTTATTTGGTAAGGAAGGTACTGTCACCTTGGATGAAGTTTCATCGGCTTTGAGAACCAAAGAGCTAAGCAAGTTCAAAGACTTGAGGGTTGATGATATTGGAGAAGGATTGAATGTGGCGAGGGGTAGAAGCGAGAACGAAGGGAAAGGGAAGAAGAATTGGTCCAAGTCTAAGCCAAGTGGTGATGGTGGTGACAAGTTCAAATGTTACCATTGTCATGAACCGGATCACTTCAAGAGGGACTGTCCTAAGAGAGGGGGCGGTGGTAGTTCGTCTGCTCAGGTTGCGGTGAGTGATGAATATCATGAGGAAGGCTATGAGAGTGCGGGAGCACTCATAGTCACGTGTTGAGAATCCTAGATGATTGTTCAGCCTGGAGAGGCGGTGGTAAGAATACTCGGCTTCGGCCTGGAGAGGCGGTGAAATAATACTCGAGTCTTTTTGAAACAACAACTTTAATATGGGATGTGAAGAAGCTAGTGGAAGTTGGGAATCGGTGGAGCTTTGAGTCGTAGACTTTGATGCTCCTATATCACATGTGTTTAAGGAGGAATGCCGTGAAAATCCTAGAGCTAGTTGAAGGTGGTGTTCACTTTGAAGACGGGAAGGCTTGGAAGATTTGAGGTATGGTTTTCGGTTGTCTTGCGATGTTTGACAATCGTGTGGTTTCTTTTGCACTATGTGAGGTAATGTTCCGAAACTTTTAATGTGGTTGTGCATTGGTTACTAGTGGTAATTCTCATATGGTTAAGTTGTGAAGCTTCGGGTGGAGTTTGTTAGTGACACAAGTTTTAGTTGGACTAGTGAAACAAGTTTAACTAGGTGGTAGAACTAAACGGGAAGTGTTGGAAACTAACAATGGTTTGAAGTGTGTGTTTCGAAATTGTTGAATAGTTTTGCGTTACAAGGTGGGATCGTAGTGGAAATACCGGTTTGAGCCTTTGGTGGAAGAATCTCGGTTTGAGGTGGAGTTTGTTACTAGTGCGACTAGAGGAAGACAAGCAAATCAACAATAGCTCTTGGCTATCTAATGAGAGATAGGGAAGAGAGTGGTAATGTTACACCAAAGTGGTATGACTATGGAAACCTTGTGGTTTGTGTTTCAATTGTGTCTGAAGAAGTGCAAAACTTGAAAGATCTTCAGGGAGGCAATTGGAAGTTGGTAACGATTAGACTTGGTAACTTGTAGGACTATTGGAGGTAGTTGGATGCAAGGAGAGTTTAATGTTGCAGCTTGTGGAACTTACCTAAAAATCCAAGGTCAAGTTGAGAGGCAAGCAATTCTTTAGGAGGACGGACATGAACAATCCGGCGGCTAAAGAGTCTGTGGTGAAGCTTATAGGATTGTCCTAAAATTCCAAGGGCAATTGGAGGCAAGAGTTTCTTTGAGAGTACGAAGCGGTTCACTTCGGGGTTCAAAGAGAGTGTGGTGTAATCATGATGGTTGATAGGAAGTTGACATCACCATGAATTTAAAGGCAAGGTGGAGATTGTTGGATTATGCCTTGAAATTGCATGAAGCAAGTTGCAAAATGGTGGAAAAATCTGGGTCTGGAGCTGGGGTGGCGCGCGCGCGCCCAGAGGAGCCTGGTTAGGCCTGTTTCTTCTGTCTGTGGCGCAGCTGCGCGAGGCCTGGCACGCGCGCGCGTCCACGAGCCTATATAAGGCCTGCTTCGAATTCTGCAGCCGAGAGAGAGAGAGAGAGAGAGAGAGAGAGAGAGAGAGAGAGAGAGAGAGAGAGAGAGAGAGAGAGAGAGAGAGGAAAAAAAGGAAAAAATTAGGGTTTCAATGGGGGTTTCACCAACATCAAGGCTAGAGTGTTAGAGGGCTTCTCTTGGGTCATCTCTAGGGTTGGGGTAACCATTGTAACACCTAGGAAACACTTATCATTGAAATCTCTTGGTCACGGGAAGAGATTTGGGAAAAGGGTAGAAATTAGGAAAACTCTAATTTCTTGCAACTCTTTGTAAATCTCATTGTAATCAAGAAGGAAGAAGTTTGATAAGGAACGGAGAGCTCTCTCCCCCAGATTAGGTTCGTTAACACCGAACTGGGTAAACAAATTTCACTTGTGTTCTTTATTGCTTTTGGTAGTTTAGCTTTTGATTGATTATAATTACTTGGACCATTGTTGCTGTTTGGTTGCTTAATTGTTTTGCCTCACACTAGTTTAAGTTTTCATTGGTGTGGTTTAATCGAATTCACTACACACCCTGAATTTTTTATCTTCTATTTTTCATATTAAAGACGCATTCCTATATCTTCGTGAGCATAACTCAGTTAATAGAGATATCGTATTTCATATGCAGTAGTTGAAGTTCAAATCAAGGACACTCCCTTTATTCATCACCTTAAGGGTGAAATTCTAATCAGTAGATTATTCATCGTCCTACATCATGTACATTTGATATGTTTGATAATGTACACATGTTGGAACCACAATTTTCTACTTCTCAACATTTATTGTGAGTTTTTTTTTAAACCAAGTATTCTCTGCGCACAACTGTAAAGATTAATCCCTCGAGTCTTGTGCGACCTAAATGGATGGTAAATTCTTCGTAAGAGTTTTAATAATGCTGCATGCCCAAAGACAGTGATCGAACTCAAGATCTTGATTAAGCTAGAAGAGATCTGCATCATCTCATTTAAGTGTTCTTAATTATATTATTGTGTGAGTTTCGTTACCTACTAAAAATAACTTATATTTTTCTATATAGGAGTCTAGATTTCACTTTTTCTACTGTCTATGGGGAGAATCCATCGCCATTAATTGTTTGTGACATATAAATTTGTAAAAACACAACAATATAATTTATGAGGGATTTAAGTAGCATGCACGAGGTCTTAGTCAATCATCTACTCTATTATTAAAAAAAATAGTATTCATATTTTAATATACTTCAAATGTATAATATTTTATGATGCTATACATATCAATGATATTAAATTATTTATATAGTTGATATAAACAAATTAGATAGGATCATATTCTAGTAACTTTGAAAATTTGAAACAATTATCATATAAAAATCTATTAATTAAATAGTATAAATGTGCTAAAGTCTTATACATTTTTTAATGGTATGAAAACTATCATATACCTTTAGACTTTACAAAATAAAATAAGAGAGACTTTGGCATGTACACATACGTACCACAAAAGAAGAAGTGTCCACACCCTCAGCTTCTAACTCCTCTATCAAAGCCCTACCTTGAGGGTCATTTGCAATCTAGTCATCATTAAAAAATTGCATATTCATTAAAAAAATTATCCCCCAACCATAAAGTTTTGAAATGTATCATAGAAATTAAGTGTATATTTGGTTTCAATTCTAAAGTAATCATAATTAATTCTGGACGTGTAGAATTGATTCTGAATTGTTTGTTCAACTAACTTTTGCATGAATATATCCAAACATAAATCACTAACTTAAAATCAATTTTGGCCAAAATGAGTTTTACAGAATGAATTCTATCAAAATCAATTCTTACCATCGCAAAACCAAACACACACTAAGCCAAACAAAATACCTTAGAAATTATCCTAGGCTTTAAGCCCAAACGAGCAGCACAAGTCAAAGCATTTCCTGTATTTCCACCACCTTGTACCTATTGAACCAAGTATTGCAAACACACATTCATTAGGAAATGGTTGATTTGTATTTTGAACTTTTTTTGAACAAAGATTTGTATTTTGAACTTATAACTAGAGAAACCAATTCAAAGCCATTTGACAAAAATACAAATTGGTATGATCCATTTAAGGATAACAAGGCTCTACATCCCTATTACATGTTTGCTTAAGTTTTAAAGCGTAACTTTTATTAAAATTATAGTGACACGCTGTGATTTATAAAATTCACCGTGAGTTCATGGAGTTTTTTTTTTTAAGTTCTTAGCAAAAAAGTGTCATTGAAGAGTTATATTATTGAACACAATTTAGATGGCAAACTCATGTTGAGAGTTGTTTTTTCGGAGTTAAATAATACAATATTTTCAGTAAAATGTTAATATTTTCTTACAATAAAATGATAATATGTTTATACTAAATTGTGGGACTATTATAAGTTTTTAAGTGTTGTATGATTAGAACAAAAAATCAATGAGTTCTTTAAAGTGATGAAACAAGATGAAGATCACACTTAAACTATCCACAACCATGATAAATGTACTATTGAAGTTTTTTTTAGTTGATGAAGAGACAAATATCATTGAAATTTATACACATAGTTGTGAAATTTCAATTCGATTTTGAATGAATAATAACTTTGGCATTATCAGTTGAATTAAGTTATATACAATGCACAATTTGAGATGCTCTTACGCATAAGACAAACTGCACACAAAAAAAGTTGTAATTTTTAAAAATTTAACCCCACAACAACAATTAAAAAATAATTAGTCCCATAATCTGTACCAAACAAAAGCTAGGCCCACAATTTGGAAGTGTTTTTTTGGAAGAAATAGTTAAAATGGATTTTTGTGTCAAATTAAAAAGTTGGCCTGAAAATGTCTATGGACCCACAGAAGAAGCAATGAGTGACTCCCACGGAGATTTCAATTTAATAATTTGATATGATAGCTTAGCTGTTGCCAAAGTGCAAATTACAAATAAATGGTCAAATATTTTTTATTTTTTATTTTTTTTTTGGTACATAAATGGTCAAATATTTATTCATCAGCTAACTAGAACAAACTATGTAAATAAATTTATATGTGGTGTATATGACTTAAGGCCTATTTGAATTTAATTTAATTTTGAACTAATAAAAATAGTTTATGCAAATAAATAAAATTTTACGTTAGTTCATAAGTTTTTTTTTATGTTATATAGTTTTAGTGATTAGAAAATTCATCTTTAAGGTGAATAAGTGAGATGATCGGGGTTCGAACTTCGGGAATTCCGGCTCCCTGCATATATAATGCATTGTCATACTAACCGAGCTAAACTCATGGAACTAATTCATAAGTTTTTACTAATTAACAAAAATTGTATCTTTATAAGTTGTTTTTGTTGGGACAATGTGATAATTTGGAAGAAATTAGAGAGAATAGAACGAGAGAGTTGAGACGAGAATTAGGGAAAAAGGGTTAAAAGTTTTTTTTTTTCATCCACATGGGGCAAATGTATTTATATACAAAATATAACAAACTAACTAACTATTACTAGCTTCAGAAACTTTCTCAACTTCTGAAGCTCTGTAACTTCTGAGGCTCTGCTCAGCTTCTGAAGCACCAGAACTTCTGAAGCTCTGCTCAGCTTCTGAAGCATCAGAACTTCTGAAGCTCTGCTCAGCTTCTGAAGCACCAGAACTTCTGAAGCTCTGCTCAGCTCCTGGAGCTTCTCCAACTTCTGGAGCTCTGTTTTCTCGAAAACATGACTTATTAATTCAACACACCTCCTAAGGCATGTTTTCCAAAGCATTCATTCCTATAAGCTTCTTCAGAGTGTCAAACCTTGCCTTAGCCATAGGTTTGGTTAGAATATCTGCAAGTTGGATCTCAGTATTGCAATATTCCACCTCAAGCTTATCTTTGTTCACTTGATCTCTCAAAAAATGAAACCTCCTCTCAATGTGCTTACTTCTTCCATGACTAACTGGGTTGTTAGCCAAATCAATTGCTGACTTGTTGTCAACAAGTAGCTTCATCCTTGTTGTCTCTACTGCCTTCAATTCAGTGAGCAACATATCAATCCAATTTGCTTGACAAGCTGCAAATGAAGCTGCCACATACTCAGCTTCACATGATGACAATGTCACTATCCCTTGCTTCTTAGAACACCAAGAGATTGGTGCATTACCTATCATGAACAGGTATCCTGCAGTACTCTTCCTGTCATCTTGATCTCCTCCCCAATCTGAATCTGAGTAACCATAAGCCATTAGCTTCTTGCTACTGTTCCTTTGGTTTGGAATTAAAATGCCATGATCGATGGTTCCTTTCACATATCTAAGGACCCTCTTTGCAGCAGTCAAGTGATTCATCCTTGGTTGATCCATAAATCTGCTCAGCAGACCAATACTATGACATAAATCAATTCTAGTATTGCACAAGTACCTTAATGATCCTATGATCTGTCTGTACAGTGTTGAATCAACCAACTCATCCTCAGTATTCTTGCTCAGCTTCACACCTGTTTCCATAGGAGTAATTGCAGGGTTGCAATTGCTCATGTGAAACCTCTTCAATATGTCAATGACATATTTCTTCTGATGCAAGAAATAGCCTCTATCTGTTTTCACAAATTCCATGCCAAGGAAATATGATAGCTCTCCCAGATCAGTCATCTCAAACTCCTTCATTATGTCTGCTTTGAATTTCTCTAGCACAGCTTTGTTTGATCATGTGATCAACAAATCATCAACATATAGACACAGTATTATAATCTCATCATGACTTGAGCCTTTCACATATACTCCATGTTCTGATGTGCATCTAGTGAAACTCAAATTCAGCAGGAAGCTATCAATTCTCTTGTTCCAAGCTCTTGGAGCTTGTTTCAAACCATAGAGAGCTTTGTTCAACTTGTACACTTTCTGTTCTTGACCTTTAATCTCAAATCCTGGTGGCTGCTTCACATATACCTCTTTCTCTAATGGTCCATTCAAAAAGGCAGATTTCACATCAAGCTGGTGCATAGCCCATCCTTTGTAGGTAGCTACTGCAACAACTAGCCTAATTGTCTCTAGCCTTGCCACAGGTGCAAACACTTCATTAAAGTCAAGTCCAGGCTTCTGAAGAAAACCCTTAGCTACTAACCTTGCTTTGTACTTAGCAATTTCACCACTTGGTTTCATCTTCAGCTTGAAAACCCATTTCACATCAATAGGTCTCTTGTTTACAGCTTTGTTCATCAATGTCCAGGTGTTATTCTTCTCAATTGACTTCAGCTCCTCTTTCATAGCATTCAACCAATTTGAATCTTTCAAAGCTTCACTTAGAGTCACTGGTTCCAACTCTGCAATCATTGCTTCATTGACCAGTTCTCCATCTTCAGTGATTGCTTGATCAGGAAACACATCATACTCATTCAACCTTATTGACTGTACCCTTTCTCTGGTTGATCTTCTCAACTGTTGATTAGGTGCAGCATTAGGTTGATCATCTTCAACTTCTATCTCCTCTTGATTTGTTTCCTCAAGCATGAGTCTTCTGTTGAGCATTGAGCCTTCAGCACTTGTGCCTTCAGCACTTGTGCCTTCAGTCCAATCCCAACCCTTTGATTCATCAAACCTGATATCTCTGCTAATCACAACTTTGTTATCTCTAGGTGAGTACAATTTGTAAGCACCAGTGGGATGATAACCTAACAATATCATTGTCTGACTTCTATCATCAAGTTTTCTTCTAACTTGATCAGGAACATGTTTGAAGCAAAGTGAGCCAAATATTCTAAAGTGACTAACACTTGGTTTCAAACCTGTCCAAGCTTCATGAGGAGTCCTGTCTTGTAACCTCTTTGTAGGACTTCTATTGATGATGTAAACTGCTGTAGAGACTGCTTCACCCCAAAACTTATGAGGCATATGCTTAGCTTTAAGCATACTTCTGGCCATGTTCATGATGCTTCTATTTTTCCTCTCAGCTACACCATTGTGTTGAGGGGTGTAGGGTGCAGTGACTTCATGCTCTATACCTTCATCTTCACAGAATTTTGCAAATTCATGTGAAGTGTATTCACCACCTCCATCAGTTCTCAATTTCTTAACACTAAATCCACTTTGATTTTCAACTAGTGTCTTAAATTTCTTGAACTTGGTAAATACATCACTTTTCTTTTCGATAAGGTAGAGCCAAACATGCCTAGTACAATCATCTATGAATGTCAGAAAATAGCTGTTGCCTCCAATGGATTTCACCTCAAATGGACCACACACATCTGAGTACACCATTCCTAGCTTCTGAGTTGATTTCATAGGTAATTCATTCTTGAATGAATTTCTGGCCTGCTTTGCTGCACAGCACTCTTCACACATTTCACTTGGTGCTCTGATCTGAGGCAAGCCATGAACCATCTTCTTGGAATTCAACATGCTTAAACTTTTGAAGTTTAAGTGTCCAAACCTGTGGTGCCATATCCAATTCTCTTCTGTACTAGTGACTGAGGCTAAGCACTTGAAATCAATCACATTGATTTCAACCTTAAAGGTTCTATTGCTTGACAATGGAGCTCTTAGGATTAACCTACTTTTAGCATCATGAATCTTCAATTCTTTATTAGCCATTGTCACTGTATAATCCTTTTCAAGTAATTGACCAAGACTAATCAAATTACTTGTTATAGAAGGAACATACAATACCTCATTAATGAAGGATTCCTGACCATCTTTTCTCTGCACAAGAATTGTCCCCATACCTTCACTAGTGATCTGGCTGCTATTAGCAAACTTGATATTCCGTCTCACTGAATAATCAAGCTTCAAGAACCACTTCTTGTTGCCAGTCATGTGATTGCTACAGCCAGTGTCAAGATACCACAAGTTGGATTTATCAGCGTCAGTGTTTGTAATTGCCATGAGCAGGGAATCATCAGAGTCACTACCATTTCCCTTTGCCAATTGAGCTTCATCCTTGTCACTTCTCTCAACTTTCTTAGAGTGACACTCTCTAGCATAATGGCCAAGCTTCTGACAATTATAACACTTCACATCCTTCTTATCAATCTTTTTCTTTGAACCTTTCTTGTTACCTTTGCTAGACTCTGAATCTTTAAGGTTCTTGCCATCATTCTCTGAATCTTCTTTCTTTTTCTTGTTTTTCCCTTTGGAACCTTTCTGAAACTTTGCCTGCAAAGCTTGATCAATAGCTTTATTTGAGCTCATCTGCTTGACTCTCAGTTCATGTGCCTCCAATGAAGCTTGGAGCTCCTCTATCTTCATAGTGGCCAAATCCTTTGATTCTTCTATTGCTACTACTATGTGATCAAATTTCTCAGTCAAGGTTCTCAAAACCTTCTCAATCTTGGACCTCTCTGACAGAGCTTCACCATTTGACTTCATCAAATTAGTGATACTCAACATTCTTGAAAGATACTCAGCTATCGTTTCTTGATCATTCATCACCAACATTTCATATTGTCTCCTCAGAGCTTGCAGCTTGATACCCTTCAGTTTTTCATCACCTCCATAAATCTTTTTCAATGTATCCCAAGCACCTTTAGAAGACTCTTCCTCAATGATCTTCTCAAAGATATTAGGATCCACACACTGATGTATGATGAACAGACCTTTTGCATCCTTTTTCTTCAACTCGCGATGCAAGGCTCTTGCTGCTTCATCAGCATTTGCAGCCAAGTCTGGTACTCCATCATTAACAGTTTCAAGAACATCTTGAAACCTGAAAATGACCTTCATCTGCGCACACCAACGATCATAGTTTTCACCTTTGAAAACTGGAAGATTTGCAGGAAATTGTGATGAGGTTGTGTCATTGTTCGCCATTGTTTCTTGATCAAAGAATCAATGCAAAACGTGAATCACAACCAGGCTCTGATACCAATTTGTTGGGACAATGTGATAATTTGGAAGAAATTAGAGAGAATAGAACGAGAGAGTTGAGACGAGAATTAGGGAAAAAGGGTTAAAAGTTTTTTTTTTCATCCACATGGGGCAAATGTATTTATATACAAAATATAACAAACTAACTAACTATTACTAGCTTCAGAAACTTTCTCAACTTCTGAAGCTCTGTAACTTCTGAGGCTCTGCTCAGCTTCTGAAGCACCAGAACTTCTGAAGCTCTGCTCAGCTTCTGAAGCATCAGAACTTCTGAAGCTCTGCTCAGCTTCTGAAGCACCAGAACTTCTGAAGCTCTGCTCAGCTCCTGGAGCTTCTCGAACTTCTGGAGCTCTGTTTTCTCGAAAACATGACTTATTAATTCAACAGTTTTCTCATAAACTACCATTAAAAACTTATAATAATACATAAAATTATTTATTTGCATAAATTGTTTCACGTAAGCTAAAAAATAAGTTAATCTAAACATACATTTGTTCTTATTGATTGATGGATAAATACCTTAAATTATAAAGTGATAGTTTAAAAAAATACAAAAAAGGTATTGGATTAATATGATTAATCTGTTGTTCTCTAGTCTTTTCTATTAAAAAGAATTAATTTTTAAATTCATAAAATGTTTTATGTATCAGCGTATAATATCAACTAAATACATCAAAAAGTTTGATTGTAAAATTTGTAATGATAAAAAAATTAATAAAAACACAAAAAAAAGGAAAGGAGAAAGAACCTTGAATTGAGTGGTTCTGTTTTTGGTATCTGGTTTTGGAAACGATTCAACCGTTGCTAAAAGATCAACGCCAACCCCACCAAATCCAACCTGTAAGTAAAATCAACCAAACAATTTCATTCATTCAATTTCAATGAGAAAAAACACAAGTAACAAGATACTCACAATGACAGGATTTTCAGGCAGAGGAAGAACAGAATCTGAAGACATTTTACTTTTGTTTGTGTTGCTGTCAGGGAAACTGAAACTGAAAGAGAAGTTATTATTAAAAAAAGGGTAAGTAATGATATGATTTCAATATTGATTGAGATATATATAGTAGCATAATAAAACCAAGGAACCTGTGAATGAATATTGTACATTATTATTTGGACGAAGAAATCAATAAAAGAAAAAGAAGAAGAAACTTGTTAATTTGTAGCTACTATGTCATTGGTCAATGGCTATAGGTATTTTATTTAATCAACGAGTAATTTGCTATGAAATAATAATTGACTGACTTGTGAAAGTTGCCCTTTGGATACGCTGGATTGATTGAACAACTTTGTCTGAATCGAATATAGTTCGTGTTTTTGGCTTCAGATTTGACTCAACGCATCACCTCCATCTATATAATTACTGTAATTGCCATTAAAAAAAAAAAAAACCACGGTATTATAATTTAATTGTTCAAGTCTCCGCAAAGAAAAAAAACTAACATAACATTATAAATATATATTAATAATTAACAATTTACTATTAAAAAAATTATTAAAAAAAATGTTTAAATTATACTACTCGCTCCTCTTATGTTAAAATTTAGGGTTTAATATGTTTTTAGTCCCTACATTTTATCAAATGGTCAAGAATGGTCTGTATATTTTTTTTATAGTTTAAAAAAACCTTACAATTTTTTCCATAATCAAAATTGGTCTCCGCCATTAATTTTTTTTAATAGAATGCTGATAAGGCGCAATTAGCTAATAACATGATGACACGTGTCTTTTACCAAGAATTCAATTTGGGTTGTTGTTGTGGTTTTGTTTGAGTTTGTGGTGATGCAGATGAAATTTGTCTTGAAGGAAGAAATATAGAAAAAAAGATTTATTGTGAAAATGTGCGCGATAAACCTGATGGAAAAAGACACATGTCACCATGTTATTGGCTAATTGTGTCACGTCAGCGTTCTGTTAAAAAAAATTAACGGCGGGGATCAATTTTGATTACGGAAAAAATTGTAGGATTTTTTAAAATCATAAAAAAAATGTAGGGACTATTCTTAAATATAAGGTAAAATGTAGGAACTAAAAACATATTTAATCCTAAAATTTATGATGCACGGTACTCAATTTAAGGGAGACTATCGATACTTAATACACATCACTCATCAATAAAGCAAAATTATAACTTTAGTTTTTGGTTTAATTATTAGTTTTAACAATACAAACGTGTCTAGTATTTTTAAGTTTAGTTACTGGTTTTATACGGACATACTTGTACTTTAGTTTTTTAAAAAATATCATATTCCATATCGAGTACCGGTATTATACCCGCATCTAGACAATTTAAATTAAAATATACACTTTTCTCCCCTCTTATACAAAATATATTAAAAAAAATTACACTCCCTTTACTTAGAAGTTTGAATTTCATTTTTCTATACCTCTAATTAAGTTTAGTTTCTTCACCAACCAGCATCGTTTGTTAAATTAAAGGAGTGATGGAGCAATTTCTTATTAATTTGGGTCGAGAGTGGGCAGTGTTTGGATAGCACTACACTACCAACTCAATAATAATTTACATAACAAGACCATGACTTCTCTTTTAGGACCAATTCTAAAGTGCACAATTTAATATTTAAGGTATTAGTTTACAACTAACTATTAGCTGTTTCGTTTCATTTATTTTCATAATATGATGATAATTGGAGCCTAAAATGTTTTTGGTATTTCTGATTATTTGAATTGAGTTTTTTTCTTTTTAACTATAATTTGATCCTACACAGGGAATTGAGTTTAAAAACAGAGTCTAAAAAAGAAGAAAAGGAGTCATGAAAGAATTTTTATTTTTCACAAAAATAAGATTAAGAACAATGTAACGGTCCAATTTTTATTGAAGATTTCTTTTCCCACCCCCAAGTCTTTTTTTCACCCCTAATGATCCAATTTTATCCCTAATTTTATCCTCCAAAACTTCGGTTTTCATTTACCGAAGTTTTCTTGTGTTGTGTTTTTGTGTTCACTTGTGTCCTTCCTAGTGGATTAGGATAGAGGAGAATGAGTTAGCTTGAGATTAGTAGTGGAATTTAGAATTTGAAGGTGTTAAAATTGTATTTAACGTGAAATTGATTGATTTTGAAAAAACCGGAACAAAATGTGATTATTTGTCTCATTTGTGCTCTGAATTAGTTTTTGGTCAACATGAAAGTGTCATGCTTATAATTTTCTAATCAAACGATTTAAATTATCCCACCAAATCATAAAAACATTAAAAAAACATTAAAAAAAAAGAGGTTAATAAATTTATAAAATTATTAAAAACTAAAGCAAACTAAAAAAAAATTCTTCAAAATAGGATAAAATCAAAATAAATAAATTAATTCAATTTTATCTCAATTTTACCCGATTTTACTACGAGTTAACTTGTTCAAAATAAACTTTTTTCACGAATTTACCATCGATTTAACTCAATTTTAATACCTAAAAACGTAAAATCATGCAATTTTACATGATAACACACAATTTTAACAACCCTTGATATAACTACAATATATGATAAAATTATGATGATTACTCTTTTGACCCTTTAATATGCTCACAAGCCTTCATATTTAAAGAGCAATATTAAGGCCTATGAGCATATTGAAGGGCCTAAAGAACGTTGTTGCTAAAGCTGTAAAAATGGGTCGGTCTATCGGGCCGGCCCATTAGCCTTTTATTTTTACACGGCCGGGCTTTTTAAAAAAATGACCGGGCCTTATTGGGTTGGCCCCTCGGGCCTATCTTTTTAATGGGCCATCATGGGCTGGCTCCATGGGCTTTTGGGCCGGCCCTTAAAGAGTTAAAAAAAAATCTAAAAATAGTTTTAGCTAAAAATAAGGAGTTTTAGTTACCATAAAATCTTTAGATAAATAAGTAACAAACGATGAGATTTGTTAGTTAAGAGATAATTATTAAACAAAATTTGTTGTGATTATCTTTATTGGAAAAAAAAACTAATAACAACTTAATTTATCATTATAAATAGTAAAGTATAAGAAAAAAATTAATTAAATTATAATTTGTCACGAAATAAAAGAAACATAAGATAACAACCTTCGAGCACTAGAGGTAATGTATTAATACTTTGTGTAAGTGCACCAGTTCATCCTCATGTTTTAATAATTGTCAAAACACATGAAAATAGAGTAGAACATATTTTGGCAACATTACAAATGACTTGACAGCGAAAAACTATTTTTAAACTTTGAAAAATTGATTTTTAGGTATTCTGTATCGATACATAATCAGTTGTATCGATACAAATGTCCTGAAATTACTTCAGACTGATTTTGTGCTTTTTTGTATCGATACATACATCATTTGTATCGATACAAAACTGGTCTCTCAGAGACAGAGAGTCACTTGTGTATCGAATCATGCTTGCATGTATCGATACACACCTATATCTCTCTATAGACCAGAGAACTCATGGTGTATCGAATCATGCTTACATGCTTCGATACATATCAGTCAAGATTTCAAGAACTTGATATATGTATCGATACACATACGTGTTTGTATCGATACATAGGTCAAATATTTCAAATTTGTACGCTGGTCAAAGGGTTTGTATCGATACAAACCATCAGTTGTATCGATACATGTCTGTTCAGTTTTGCCTAAATTTGCTCAATTCTATTTTCTCTATAAATAGCAATGTGCTTTGTTATTGTAAAAGAGAGAAAACCTGTGAGAAAGTGAAATAGCTTTGATAAACTCTTTGGGATTCAAATTTGGTGAATAATTTGGATCAAAGGGTTATTCTTCACAAGATCATCATCTTCCATCAAATTGCAATTCATTGAAGAGTGAGTATGAGATCATTCGGATAAAGGTTGTACATTTGATCGATAACGTTCGGTACGGCTTGCGGTGAATCAGAGGTGTGATCGAGTTTATTTGTGAAGAAGGTTTGGGTTTTCTTGAGGATTCAAGATTGTGCGATATCTTGAAGGATCAACAACGAAGAAGCGAGGTACTCATCTGGACGATCGGTGCGAGGATTTGCGCACGGTTAGGATCGTTGGAATCAGAGGGAGAAGCTTCATTAGTTGTTGAGGTTATTACGCATAGTTTGCATTAGATTCGATATAGGGTTATTGGAGTCTTTGTAAATTGTGCACTATAGTTCAATCGTTTTTAATCAATAAACGCTCAAATAACCCGTTTGGTTATTTGGGGGGAGACGTACCCGGCCGACCGCGAGGACGACACGAAAGCCGTTGGGAACTCCCTAATCAATCGTTTGTGTCTTTCTTCCTTAATCTTTTACTTTACGCAATCGCTTTAATTTTCGATTCAATTGAATTTTCGTGTTCGTAAGTGTGCACCAAAATTCAATTGACATATATCTTGATTGTGATTGAATTAGCTTTAAATTCTCGTAACTTGATTGGATTGTGTTATTGGATCGTTTAATTCGAATATTTTGCACACGATCGTTTCTTGTTCATTATCATCACACGTTCAAGGCTATACTACTTTTTCAGTGATCAATCGGGTGCAAAGAGACTACCGATCCGGTGGTGCTTCCGCGCGTACCTTTGAACTAAATTTTTAAAATCGATATTGTTTAAAAAGGGCCACTTATTCAACCCCCCCTTCTAAGTGGTAGCCAAGTAGTCTAACACTTTGTGGTTCGGTTCATTCATATAGGTATAATATAATTATTTTTTTAAAAAAATTTGTCAGAAAAAAAAAAATGAAAGTTTGTCGGGCCAGCCCATCGGGCAATGTAGCCATTTGCTTATTGGGCCGGACTAAGCGGGCCGAGCCATAAGGATTAAGGGATCGGCCCAGTTAAGCCCCTTTATATATCATGGCCCCCCAGGCCGAGCCTGGACGACTCCTTTGACAGCTCTAGTTGTTGCATCCGTAGAGTTGAATTCTAACCCAAGAATTTTGATTAAAGTGGAAAAAACTCATTATCTCCTACGAAAAGAATTTGAGGGCGTATAGGCTAGTTTGCCTAATAATGCAAACTAACTATAAATCTAAACCCTAATTTCCAAAGTCATCCATGTTTGGACCTAGCCTATAACAGCTAAAATCGCAGTATTAGAAATATGATGATGAAAATTGTGCAAACACCAAATCAAAGGTTAAAAATGCAATTAAGTCTATTTTATAACGCGAAAACCAGTCAAATTTACATTTTCTCCCTGTATAATGTAAACCAAATAACCAATATTCTAACATTAGAAGCCATCTTTCTCTATTTCAATCTTAACAGGAAAAGAAAACTATAGGTTTTTTTATATACCAAAATCACTAGAAAACTTTAGGATTTTAAGATGCCTTCCTTAGCTACCTATAAATCAGCCAGGCAATCAACACTTAATATCCATGTTGAAACTATACAATTCAAAAACACTAGAAGATACCTCAAGGCCAGAAACCCTCATTCCAAACGCGCTTGGAAGGAAATACTCCATGATCACTCTGACTACCAGTAAACCTATAAAAGGGTAGGTTGCTTCGTCGGGCTGTTCTCAAGGGACCTGAACTATTCCCAAGTCTAATTGGTAAAGACATATCGTCTCCCATATAGGTTGAACCTGAAAACTGTCTGTTTTCCAGCACTTCAAGTGGACCAGAACTGTAATCCATTGTGATGAAGGTAGATGCTAATGTTGGCCTAACAGCTAGGTGACATGTTATATCTTCGGGCTCATCATACCACGCACTGCTATCAGAAAGGTCACCTCTAAAATCAGACTCTTGACCAGAAGATTCCTTCGGGCTGTAGTAATCGGTATCGTCATTGTCATTGAATATCAACTTAAGAGCCTGCACAACCTCACCCATGAAGGGTCTATGAGTGACCTCCAGGTTCACACAGGTTGAAGCAATAGCAGCAACCTTCGCCATTTCATCGAAGACATAAGTTCCAGCCAATGTCGGATCCACCAGCCGTTCTAAACCCTCTCTACTTTTCAACAGTGGCCGTGCCCATACTACAAGATTCTCCTCTCCAACAGGTTGAGACATGTCCACTGGCTTTCTTCCGGTTAGAAGTTCAAGCAGCACAACACCATAACTATAAACATCACTTTTAACGAGCAAATGGCCTGTCATTGCGTATTCTGGGGCAACATATCTGCAAAATCAAATAGATGAAAATGGTATCATTTTGAAGCCGGGAATTTATAACGACATCACACACTAATGGTAATCACACTCAATTTATAAGATAATAAGATACAGAAGCTACAATTAATGCAGTTAATAATTTTGGTAAAACTATTAAGTAGAGAAGAAAAGACAGAATCATTGACTAACTGACATAAAATGTACAACTCAATGAAGTATAGTTAATCATTATCCTGTTAAAATATGAAAGATATCAAAAATCTTAATCATGGTCACACTCAATAATGCTTATGAAATGGAAAATCTACGCATCATGCATGTACCGGTCTACCAGATACACACAGGAATACAGGATCCACCCCCATCTATTCTGCATGTCAGATTAACACCCACGTTGTCCAGGATATAACATTTAAGAAGTATTCAATCAATTGTGGCAAACAAAGTCTTGTGCTTACCCAAAAGTACCCATGACCCTTGTAGGAACAGGATGACTTCCTTCAGTTGCTTCTCTTGCTAATCCAAAATCAGAAACCTTGGGGGTAAAGTCATCTTCTAACAACACGTTGCTAGCTTTGAAGTCTCGGTGGATCACATGAGGATTAGAATCCTCGTGAAGATAGGCCAACCCTCTTGCAGATCCAAGGGCAATTTTTTTCCGTGCTTCCCAATCTAGAGGGTTATTTCTCCGGTCAGCACCTGCAAGGATAAATAGCAAGAATTAAATTTAATTAATGGTAATGCAATGTAAATTGAACAATGGATGCATACTGAAGGCGGAGAAAATATGCCATCAATTACCATGCAAATGAGATTCAACACTGCCATTGCGAACAAGCTCATACACCAAGCATCGCACGTGCCCTTCTGTGCATATGCCGATGAGTTTCACAAGATTACGATGATGCAAACGGCATAGCATCTCAACTTCCACAGTAAATTCACGGTCTTCACTTTGCTGACTATCCCTTTTTAGCAGCTTAACTGCAACATCAGTTCCATCATTTAATCTCCCATGAAAAACACGCCCAAATCCTCCTTCTCCCAATACTCTTTGTGAACTAAACCTATCTGTTGCTTTCTCAATTTCAGAAAGAGAAAATGTTTTCACAGAAAGAGCAGAAGTATCCATGGTGGACATATGGGACACTGTTGAGCTTGTCATTCTGCTACACAACATAGGCCCCATGACTGCAAAACAACAAATCACCCGTTTAATTTAACCTCAATTCTGATGTGATTTACCGAACAAAGTAGACAGCCAAGATTCAAGAGTCCCAAGACAACATAAATGTTTTTCCATTAACGCATGAGGCTATGTACCATATTTGCAACAATTTATGAATCCAACTCAGCAACAGAAGTCCACAAAATATATAAAGATTATTTTTTTTTATCATAAATGAGAAAAATGTTAACTTCACTACCTATGTTTTGAATCACAAATTATCAATATAACCCATAAAAGCAAAGAAAATCCCGCTGATTGTATAAATCTTGTAAATAAGTACCACTATCATATTGGTTGAAAGCATGATGATAATAAGGGGTGTAGCATGCCTAGGATCCCAGAGGATTCCCTTCAAGGATATTTTCTCCTTGTAAGAAGGCTATTTGACTAGCCCTTAAACAGTAGGTGATGTCCCCATGTAACATTGATATAATAATATCAATTGGTTGAAATATTTTCTTTTTAATCATTGTGTAAAAGCAAATCACTATAAAGCACACACATGTAAATCACGGAAACCTAATTGAACCGTGACACAATTGACATTTAATGATCAAACAACATTAGGATATAATGAAATCCAGATATCAACAAGCTGTGAATTTGTAAAAAGCTTAAAAAGAGCCATGCTTAACGTAATAAATAATATCTTAAGCAAGTAAGCAACAGCCTAACCTAGAATAATTCACAATAACATGCTTCTAAAAAACCTCCTAATTTCTATGTAAGCATCTGCAAATATTTTACAATAACACACGTGCAAATTTTTTTTGAAACTGTACCAGATCTCATGTTTGGAGACAATGTGAATTGCAGGTCAACATCACTTGATGGTCTCCTGGTTTTCCTCCATTTAAAAATGATGAAAAAGATTCCAACCATTCCCAACAAGACTATAACGGAAGATACAGCAATGATGACTATGGTTCTAAGACTCATTTCCTCGTTCTTGCTGCCACCGGTAAAGTTGGCAGTGAATGGGATAAGACCTGAAGCATTTCCACTGGGAAGGGGACCACTCCCAGTTGATGTTCCATGTGGCAGCAGTTGTGGCATCCCTGATACTAATTGCATCAGTCTCGACCAGTAACATACGACAGGAAAAATGTAAAATGTTATTGAGATAAGAAAAAAGTTATCTACCTGGATAAGTGATGTACAAGAGTGTGTAATCACCAAAAAGACTCCTATTTAGGCGAATTTTCTTGTGCCAAAATCTTCGGTATATCAAAACCGCAGTCTCATTGTCAAATTTCTCACTAAGCGGAACCAGGTCAATATCAACTACAGTTCTTCCTTGATTTTGAATGTCAGCACTAACACCCATTATCCTCACCTGGCTATGCTTCAAATATGTTCCAGAAGCAAGTTCAATCTCCAACTCGTTAACTACCGGAAAAACAACCAAAGAAGCTGTATCCAGTAAAAGTCCGACATTCATGGGAAGTACACAACCACAAGGTGAACCAAAGGGAGTTTCTGTGAGTGGATCCCTACAGCTTAGACCACATGCTGCAGAAATTTGTTTTTGTATAATGAGTGCATGGTACTATAATCGATGAAAAACATATTGAAATGCAATCCTTGGGGTAGTGTATGGTACTAAGGAAGGAATAATAGGAGTCGAAAGAAACGATGCTTCATAGAACTACGCGTATTTCAATCAAGAAAGCGATTAATCTCAGTGCAATTTAAACTTCGAATTTACCACTAAATTTTAGATAAACCCATTAAACACTATTATGATGAGCAGAAGCAGACAATAATTTTGAAAAATCAAAGGTAACTTCAATGAGCATCCAGAGTTAAATGTAGTTGAAAATAGTAATTTCTTTTCTACACATAAAACTTTTAACTTGGTAAAGTGCTAAAGTAGGCAAAAAATCTAGTAAATAAATTGATTTTTCAGACACATTATTTTTAATCCACAGCATTAAACTAATTTGATTCAAAAGATACCATACTTAACATGATAGCATACACAAAAAGAATTAATTGAAATAAATGAATTACAAAATAAGAGTATTAGGTTACAAATAATCTACTCATAAAATAATCCCCTTAATCAACTTGCATCACCAAACAGAAAGAAACATATAAAAGGATTGTAACTACGATGATATTGAAAGAACAAAAGTAAAAGCATAAGAAAGGTGTCTAACTACGAGAAAATACCTTGGCTTGCAGAAGGGGAGGGAGCGACAGCATAAGGTTTCACGCGATGGGGCTGACTGTGATGATGAGGATGTTTTTTCTGTCTTTGAGTCACAGTAGGACCTAAAACAGGAAAACGTTAATTCATAGGCTCATAGCAAGGAAAACGTTAATTCATAGGCTCATAGCAAGCACGAGTTGTAACAGAAACTTCATGATGAATACGATAATATACCTTCAAAAGGTGGAGATAGCACAGGTTCAGAAGATGTCCCAGAAGAAGGTTTAAAAAACCACACTTTGGCTCGTTCAGACGAAGCAAATGACAAACTCATAGAAATCAACCTCGCTGCACGAAAAAGCCGATAAGTTACATAATAGCGTACGCTAACATGCAGCGAGGTTAATACTTATACTGGTAATAATATTTACGTTTAAGTAATACATTGGCAGAATAGTTATCTTACTGGTAAAGCCAATAATAATACACCAATATAAACAAGATTCAATTAAAAAAAAGGGTTTCATTTCATCTGAGGTTCAAGCATTTTAAAATCATAAAATTATTCAACAGAAAACATTATAAAATAGTACTCGAATTGGGAACCAATTTATATAATATATGAACTCCAAAAAAACAGTAACTTTCTATAATTCAGATTAATATTTATCAGAAAGAACCTTGTTACTGATTATACAAAAAATGCGATTTTGATACTAAATAATTTAGAGATTAGTTTTTAGAAAAACATAACCTTTGTTTGCCAATATGAAAATCACTTCAAAAAATGATTTTTTTTCAAGAAGCTACAAAAAACAACTTCTCATTTGAAGCAGTTTTTAGATTTTTTCAGATTCTCATTTTTAAAAAATCTGTAACAACAGAATGAAATCTTTTAAACAATCAAGCTAAACATAATAATAATCGGCAACCAATTTAATCAAACAATCATTTTAGATTTTAATCCACAATAAAAAAATAATCATGAAACAAGAATAAAAAAATCACGTTACAAAATAAGTAGTAACTTGTTTCATAACAATAGCTTAAGCAATTAAGCAAAAAGAATGATACCTGAGGAAGAGTAAAGTAGCAAGTGAACCAAAGCGAAAAAGATGATAAGTGAAGTTGACATTTTGTGAACAAGTTGGTAAGCTTCAGAAATTGAAAAACCTGTAAGAAGAAGAACAAAGACACAATGCATAAAGGTTTTAGATCCCTGAAATGTGGAAGAAGAAAAAAAGAGAAACTGAAAATGTACTTACTCAGTAATCACTTATGAGAGAGTAGAAAATAGAGTGTGTTTTAGTCTAAAACAAAAACTGAATTTTGGGGGTAAAGTTTGTACTAAGAAACAAAAAGGCGCGTGAGAGAAACGGGTTTTAAGGAAAGACAAAATTGGGATACGTTGTTTATCTTACGTTGGAAAACAACTACAACAATGCTGCTACAAAACGCAGATGATTCAGTCTTTCACAGAAACAAATGTAGTACTAATTCATCACTTCTAATTGGTTCAAACTCAAAATGTACCTTTTTTTTTCTTTCTTCTTTCTCTTACCACCACAATTTTGTTCGAAGTCAATTCTGATATCAATTAGTTTCAGATTCTATCTTTTCTCTCGGTTGCGGAGATCAGATTGTGGTCATTTCTAATAAGTTTAGTGTCAATTATCACTAAACCAATTAACAATTAGTTTAGATGGTGTTTACATATACAAAAATGTAATTATGAAATTATTATTTTTGTTTTAAGTATAGGATTCCTTTTTGTGTAAATTAGGAGTATCTATCTATTTATTTATATCTATATTCTTAGGTAACATCTTTTTAATATATTTTCAACTCATTTTGCTGACATGGAAATTTATGAAGGTCTCTCAATTTTAAATCTATATATAATATTAATATAAGTTTGAAAGCTTATAATCAAATTCTTAGGTAACATCTTTCAATAAATTCCCAACTCATTGTTTGAGCTTTATGATCAAATTCTTAGGTAATATCTTCTTGATATATTCTCAACTCATTTTGCTGATGTGACAATTTACGAAGGTCTCTCAATTTCAATCTCTAATAAAACTATAAGGGATTAAAAAAAGAAAAATTTATTCAAATTCAAACAATCAATACGGACTGATGATATATAAATAAATAGTTAATTATTTCCAACATTAATTTCTTTTTAAATTTAAATTTTGACTAATTAATCACCATGATTCACACCATTAATTTAATTCATTTGTTTTTATATTTCAAATTTTCTATTTAATCTTTTTGATTTCCCCTCTCTTTTTTGTATCTCCATTGGCTTTGTTTGGTTCAAATGAGGGGAGGGGAGGGGAGGGGAGGGATTTTAATGAGGGGGAGGGGAAGGGAGGGGAGGGGAGGTGAGGTGGTTTAATTAAATATATGTTTGGTTTAAAAGAGGGGAGGGGAGAGGAAGTGAGGTATTTTAATTAAATATATGTTTGTTTCACAAGGGGAGGCGAGATATTTTACAAATAATTTACTTTTTTACCCTTAAAATCTTAAAAACTAATTTCTCTTTATTATTACATCAAAACAAATAACACATACTTTTCAAAAAAAATTACCACACAAAAGAAACTCACTATCACACAAAAAAATTCATTATATACCACTTAAACCACAACTTTGATTCAATAAATCTACGATGGTATTTTGGTTTGTTAAAAAAAAACTTTGATTCATTAAAACACGGAATAAAATATTTAAACTAAGTACATTGCACAACCTTTATTAACATTTTTTTTTCACAAAAAATATATTTAACATAAATACATAGTAAAATAATAATTTAACAAAAACAAATAGTAGCTATATATATATATATATATATATATATATATATATATAAACACAAGCAAGCCACATATATACAAAAGCATATGAAATAGTAGTATAATATGATATAGCATATGAAACAATATAAAGGTTGTGAGATGGAACATATAACATATGATATAGGCATATAGCATTCGACGTCAAAGAAAAACGAAGAACAATAGCTTGAATTAACAAAAGAACAACATGAATTAACAAAAGAACAATACGTACACAGTAGCAACAGTGTTTGTAGCCTAATTATAAATATTGTAATAAGAGTAGCATTGGAATTTTAAAATATATTGAGGATAATCTTGTCAGTTTAATAAAATTAAAAAGAACTTTCCTCCCCTCCAAATCCCTCCAATTTGAGGGAATCAAAAATTGGCTTTTGGAGGTATTTTGCTTCCCTCCTCTCATCTCACCTCCCCTCTTAAAAATTGAACCAAACACAATTATTTAAAAATATCCCCTCACCTCACCTCCCCTCCCCTTCAAAACCCTCGAACCAGAAGTGTCTTATGAAGAAAAAAATTAACCTTTTCTTTTTCACTTTTTTTAACACAGTTCTTTTTCACTTTTTGAGTGTTTTCATATGAAAAAATAATTATCCTTTTCTTTTTCACTTTCTGACTTTTATTTGTTTCTTTGTTATCTCAATATTATTATTTTTTGTTGGATGCAAGATATTTTTTATTATTCTTTGGATCATGTGATTCATGTCAATTTTTTTTCTTTTTTGACTAAATATAATGGATATTCACTCATTTAAATTGATAGAGTACATCGATGCCATACAACTTCAAAATCGCTAAAAACAAAAATGATAAATTTGCGATAAAACTCACAACATCGATTAGATCTGCACTAGATCGAAACTAATCCTTCAACCTGAAACAAATGAACACCGTACAAAGACGGTAAAACAAAATACTCTGCACACAAAGACAGGACAAACAAAATACATCTTATGAAAGACGGGAAATCAAAATAAATTAATATATGAAAATCATATTTATTTATTATAACATGAAAGGAAAAACAAATTGAAGAGGTGATTTCAGACCAAAATTGACTTTAACTCACCTTTCTCCGTTAGGCGTTAGACTAAGAAGAAGAAAAAAGTAACGGCGGCTAGGGTTAGAAGAGAAAGAGATGAGAAGATTTAGATTCATGTCAATTCTTATCTTTTCAGTTTGTTTATTTTGATCAGTTTTGATATTTGTGTTCTTACAAATATCGTAATTGTAGAGACATTTTGTTAGCTTTAAGTCCAAAAGTAGGAACATAATTATGGCCCTGTTTGGATTAGCTTATTTTTGAGCTTATGCAAACAGCTTATACAATATAAATTAGGTTTTATGCTATTTTATAAGTTCAAACTAGTGAAAATTGTATTTTTATAAACTATTTTATCATAAATTACCTTGACAAACTTATAATAATACATAAAAATTGTATAAACTGTTTGCATAAACTCAAAAATAAGTTAATCCAAATAGGGCCTATCTCATCATAGAACTACAACCATTACTTCTTCGCTATGAGATAATGGTGTCAACGTTTCAAACAATACTTTTGGAATCAACTGAGGTGGATCATTTGACTGGTTTTAACAAGAAAAACTAAAGTTACACAAGGGCAAAACTATGGAGAAACACAACCATCTCCCTCATAATAGACATATTTTTGAGGAGCAATTATGTTTACAAAATATATTCTATTGGTTCTTCTTTAGGGGTTTGTCCCTTTAAATTTCTGAGGAGCAAGTCGCACGGAAAACTATGTCGGTTAAGTTATCTTGTTTCCGGTTGATGTACTCCCTCCGGTCTCAAATATAGGAAACAAAACAAAAATACATGCACTTTAATAAAATTGGATAAAGTATAAAAAAAGATAGTCATTTCCACTTTTATCCTTAATTTTAGTTTTCAAATAAATTATTAAGAATTTGCTTACATGCAAGCAACCTCAAAAGAAACTTTTGGTTTCTTCCACATCCTATGGCCTACGTGAGACTTTTGAACTTATGAAATGGAAATGAAAATTTGATCACAACACATATGAGCTTAGCCCTTGGAAACCGTAGAAATAATGATTATGACTATAGCCTTGTAGTAGTAGGAGAAATATTGCAAAAGTAAAATCAAGGGCAATATTGGAATATTGAAAATAAATATAACCATTGTAGTTATTTTTTTTTATATTTAAGACTTACAATTTTTTTTTATTTCCTATATTTGAGATCGGAGGGAGTATAGTACAACAATCTACGTGATATGATAGGACGCTTTTGAGGAATAGACCCTTGAGAAAAAAAAGTTAAAATATTTTTTTATTATAAAATACTTTTGTTTCAATAATATAATTTTAAAATTACTTAAAAGCTATATAATTTAATTTCATTTTACAGATACAATCAAATAAATCATGACATGTAAATATTTGATGTGGAGATATTTCAAGAACAAGCTTGTAAAAAAAATACTATAATATTAAGGCTTAAATGATTTTTTGGTCACTGTATGTTCGTGATTATTTGGTTTTAGTTCATGTATTTTTTTTGTTATAAATATGTCTCTGTATGTACGCAAATTTTTGGTTTTAATCCATAAAATCAAAATCCGCAATAAAATCTTAAGAAAAATCTGCACGAAAACTGCTGATTTTCCTGCAGATTTTGACCTTAAGCACTAAAATAAAAAATTCGCGAACATACATGGACTAAAACAAAAAAAATCGTGAACATACCGAGATTGAAATGATATTTAAGCCTAATATTAAATTGAATATATTTTAAATAAACTTTTAAAATAACCCTGACTATATATTGCAAGAATTAAAATCAATTATTTTTTTACAGAGACTCTTTTCAAAACAAAGTATAATTGAAGGAACCAAAAATATATTTAAGTTTTTTTTTTTTTTGGTTTACAATGAGTCGGGGATCGAACCCATGACCTATAACATTCTATCCAAACCCCTCACTACTAGACCAAATGGCTTTAATCTATTTTTTTAGGTTAAATAGGTCTTTACCCCTGCAAAATAGTTGAATTTTGCGTTTCACCCATATTTTTTTTGTAGAAATACCTCTTGCAATGTCTGAATTTTTTTTTTGATAGTGTATTTTACCTTCTGTCGATTTTTTTACCTAACATAGGGGGATAAAATACATTACCGAAAAAAAAAATAATCATTGCAGGAAACATTCCTACCAAAAAAAATTACAGAGAGAAATACAAAACTCACCTATTTTGCAGGGCTAAAATTTTTTTTTTTTTTTATTGTTGTAAGAAAAAACATTTTGGTCACGGCTTTGATCCATGATAGTGACGATGAGGTGGATAAGAAGCAGAACACGACCCACTCTCAGATAAAAATTAAACCGTCATTTTTATTTAACCAACCAACCAACGAACGAACGAACCATCCAAAAACCCTTCACTCTCTCTCACTCGATCCCATTCATTCTCGAACGGTAACGCTTCCAATTCACACTTACTTCTTCCTTCATTTTCATGATTCTTCTTAATAATGGAGAAGAATAATCATCATTCTGAAACACTTGGCTCTAAAGGTTTAATTCAAAAAACCGAATTTATTAGAATCATACTTCAGTCTTTATATTCATTAGGTTATACAAAAACTGCATCTTCTTTAGAATTTGAATCTGGTGTTTCATTTAAGTCCAAAGAGTTTCAGTTACTTGAATCTCATGTTTTCAATGCTAATTGGGATGATTGTGTTCTTTTTCTTAATTCAATTAGGGATTTATTAGGTGAATCACTTGAACCTGCTTTGTTTCTTGTTTTTAGACACTGTGTTATCGAGTATTTGAACTGCGGTGAGGTTAATTTAGCTTTAGATGTTTTGAGGAAACGAGTTTCTGCCTTGCGTGTTGATCGTTGTAAGGTTCATAGTTTGGCTAATGCTTTGCTTAGTTTCAATGATAATCATGTTGTTTCTGATTTACGCGCCAAATTGTTGATGGATTTGGAGAAAGTTTTACCTCCGCCTATTTCACTACCGGATGGTAGGTTGGAACATTTGGTTGAAACTACTGTTACTGCTTCGGTTGATTCTTGCTTGTATCATAGTTCCGCCAATCCAATTTCACTTTATGAGGATCATCATTGTGGTAGAGATCAGTTTCCTACTACAACCACTCAGGTGAGTTAAGTTTTCACAACTATTTTTTTCAAGATAAATTGGTTTTGATTTTAGGATGGTTTAAATGACAAGTGTGACATGCTGTTATAGTTTATTTTTGGCATAAATGACTGATGCATACGTATATATTTTGTTTTAAACATGTTAGTCGTGATTGTGTGCGTAAAACAAAAGAAAACTTTGCAGAGAAAAAAGCTATGCAGAATCCACCTATGACTTCTATATTATATTATCCGTAGTAGTTCCTCCCGTTTAAGAAAAAATTAGAAGAGATCACCGTCTTCTTTAAATGCAATTCGAGTTATATTGCTTTCTCATCCAAATTGTAAGAGTTTATAATAGCCGTATTTTAGTAAATATGATTTTAAACATAAATTCATGTTTCGGCTCTATAATTTATATAATGTTATTTATTTGTGTTTTTCTTGTGTTGACTATTGAGCCTGCCTTTTGTTAATAATTATTATGTTTGCATGTTTTGTCAGCTGTAGTTTTAAAGAATCTGTTGTTGTTGTTGGTCAGAGGCTTAGAGCTTTAGATTCTCATTCTATATTTTCCTCTGTAAGGGATGCACTTTGCATTATTATATATACCATAAAAAGGGGAAATTGCATTGTTTCCATGTTCTTATAGTGCCCAACTGTGCTGTGTATAAACATATATGCCTAACAGTATGAGTATTTATTTTTGCATAAAAGGGAACACCATTCTAGTGTCTTCCATCCATACGTGTCTAATTCTTGCATTTACGTAATTGCCTTTGTACCTTATGAGCATGTGAAAATGATGTTTCCTGTCTGTCTGTTTCCTGATACGGAATGGATCTATTAGGGCCATATGGCAAGAAATTAATTATTTTGGGCTGCTTTGATGTGGCAAGTATGAACCAGATTTGAATCCATGAAGATAAATGTCCAAATTAATCTTTTTGTTTTGAACATTTGATATTGCATGTTTTATTTATTAAATAACACTTTTCTCTTTTGCCATCCCTGCAGATATTGACTGGACATAAAAATGAAGTTTGGTTTGTTCAGTTTTCTAACAATGGAGAATATCTAGCTTCTTCTTCCAATGATTGTACGGCTATCATATGGAAGGTATTATGTTATTGGCATTATATGACACATCTATTTTTGATTTAGATTTAGATGATTCGTCAAATAAAACTGTCTTACTTTTTCTTTGCTTTGATTAAGTTTATATATTTGAGATCACAATATGCTGAACAAGAATGGAATTGGCAAATTCATATTTGTACAATATTCAGATTCAGATATTCGTTGCAACTTGTAGCGCATTGCATGATTTTTCAACTTCTACTAATTCCTTTAACTAGATTGGGCATTCTATATGAATATAGACACATTTATATCTGGGTTAGGTGAAACTTTGTATTTTGTATATATTTCCTTTGCTGGTGTCATTAATTTGTTTGTCAATTTCTACATGACAAGTGATTAAAAATCGATTCAGGTATCTATGATGTTAATGTTTGAAGATGGGAAAAATTCAAACGATTAAGGATTTTTTATAGCATGATATCTTTTATACCACTCCTCAAGTATCATGTATGCTGTACAATAAAAATTTCACATTTTCTTAGACTTGTTATGAGACTGGAAATATTTGTTACGTATCTTAAGAGCCTTGTAGATTTATGAGCTTCTGTCCAATGCACATTCACTCTGCTTCATAAAGTGCTTCTCTTTCTTGTCGGTACATTTCTCTCCACATCCAGCAGTAATTCAACCAGCTGTGCCTTCTCTACTGAGACCTATTCCTGACAACTACCACATCCACCTTTGGAATCCTCCAGTGAGCCCAACCGACTTTGCTACTGTCACCTCCAGCCATGCTACAACTTTCCATCCACATTCACAGCGACATTGTTTCTAGTTTCTCTAGGGTACATCCTCCCATTGTAACAAGATTAAAGCTTAGTAAGTTTTAGTTTGAGGGGCGATTGTTAAAATTAGTCACATGTTAGAATTGGTCACACGTTATTATTCCTTAGCTGCATAATATTACTGATTAGGATTAAATTTAGCAATCATATCAATCAGCATTTATTGCAATCCTATTCTAAATACCGACTTGTGTGATTTGATTCAGACAGAAAAATCACAAATTCAACAGATTTCAAAGTTTGTCATGAGCTGTGAAACACGGACACTTCTCGGATTAGGCGTGTCCCGGTTTCGGCACCGACACTTATCATTACATTGAACTATGTTGTTTTCTCAAATTATTATTGGTGCTGATGTGTCCGTGTCGTGTTCAATGTCCCTGCTTCATAGGTCATGAGGCTGGTCAGATCAATTGCTAAGTTTGATTCTAGGAAAATAGTTTGTGTCTGAGTTAGTCTATAACTGGACATAATTTGTGAGATAAAATTATCATTAAACAAAAATTATCTGGATTTTAAGATATTAAACTTTTTGCAGTGATACTCCCTCTAGAATGAAATAAAAGCAAAAAAGAACATGTATCTAGTATAGTTTATAAATCTAGTATAGGAAGGTGAAATTCTACTTATAATCCTGCTACCTTTTGACTTCAATATGTCAAATTGAAATTCTGCTAAACTTTATCAATCCAGTATAGTTTATAAAACTTGGTAGGTAATGATAATGTATAAAATTTTAATTATGGTTTTTAGTTTTATGCTCCAAGCTAAACTATGGTAAGGATGAAACAGTTGAGCAATTTGGTTCCTAATGTGCTGAAATACTCATGACAGGTGCAAGAGGATGGGAAATTGACATTGAAACACACACTCTGTGGTCACCAACGTGCTGTATCTTTTGTGGCATGGAGTCCTGACGACACCAAGTTGCTTACTTGTGGGAACATCGAAGTTTTGAAGCTGTGGGATGTTGAAACAGGTACATGCAAGCATACATTTGGGAATGACGGCTTTGTTGTCAGCTCATGTGCCTGGTTTCCCAACTCAACACAATTTGTTTGTGGCAGTTATGACCCTGAAAAGGGTATCTGCATGTGGGATTGTGATGGAAACGAGCTAAGAGCATGGAGAGGAATGAGGATGCCGAAAGTTGTAGATCTTACTGTTACTCCGGATGGCGAGTATCTTATCAGTATATTCTTGGATAAAGAAATTCGGATTTTACATTTGGGAACCAATGCAGAACGAGTGATTTCAGAGGAGCACCCTATCACATCCATTTCAGTTTCTGGAGATGGTAAGTTCTTCATTGTCAATCTGAACAGCCAGGAGATCCATATGTGGGACGTAGCCGGTACATGGAAGAAACCATCAAGGTATACAGGTCACAAGCAGTGCAAATATGTGATCAGGTCCTGTTTTGGTGGATCAGATAGCACATTTATTGCCAGTGGTAGTGAAAATTCAGAGGTAGTTTCCTTTCTTTAAGTGTACTAATTAGTTAATTAGTTCCAGCTTCTAATAGAAACTAACATGCAATATTATAGGAGTACACCGCAATTCACACACCACATTTCTTTCTTCATCATTAATTAAAGCACCCAACAATTTATGTCATGCAGGTATACATTTGGAATACTCGGAGTTCGAAGCCAATAGAGGTTTTATCTGGGCACTCCCTGACTGTAAATTGTGTGAGTTGGAATCCTAAAAGGCCACAGATGTTAGCATCTGCAAGTGATGATCATACAATTCGTATATGGGGACCTAGTTTATAGAAAAAAAATGCAAGATCAGTTGAACACAGTGCATATTAGGTTCTGAAACCTAGTTTACTGTATATAAACCCTACATTATTTTGCCCCACCTCAAGTTGTTCAGTATGAGTTTGTAAAGTCCTGATTTGTCCATGCAGGAATTTTGGCGTACATTTTTATCTGTAAATCATCTTCTTTAGTTGCTGCAGAGACTAGAAACTGCTGGGTTAAAGTTAGGGTTTATACTTGTTCACATACTATAATTATATATTCATGAGGATATAATATAATTTTGTTTTTTTTTTTTTGCTTTTCATTAGTCTCTCAGTATTGTGCAGATGATATTCAATTTACACAAAAATAATTCATTCTTATGTACAATATCAAAATATAGGATCTATGCTAAGAAACAATGCATCAAGGATTTTGGTCATTCTTATACTGTATTATCATTATTTTGTTTGTATCTCACTTGGTAACACACAAACATTTTATGCATGACAAATATTCCTCTCGTGTTATGTTATATCACTGTCTTAAATGTTAGCAAACTTTCAAATCTATTTAGTACTCCTTTCATTCTAAAATAAATGACATAATTTTGATTTAGAATACTATTCATATCATATACTTTGACTATATTTTTCTACTAATATATACATGCAAATATTAACATATGAGATGTTTGATTTGTCTTGATGAATATTTTTAAAATATATAATTTTTAATAATAGTCAAAAAAAAAAATAATAGTAGATAATTAAAGATATTAATGATCAAAATTGTACATTGTTAAATGTAAACGTGGTCAAATAGATCATTTATTTAGGTAAAATACATTTGACTATTTGTAAATATCAAAATATGATACTTTCTTTTACCGCCCTATCAATTTCTCATACGTCCTACGAGTTTCCACTTTCATCCTTCTGCTACATATGGCCCTTAAAGTTTGAAAATTGCAATTTTGGTCTCATAGTTTGTAAACAATAATTATTCATTTACTTCTATAATTATTTTTTAATTTAATTAATGTTTATTTGTATTAATAATCATATCTTGCATCTGAGACTTAAAAAGACATGTCTATATCATCATCGTTTATTGAGTCAAAATCAAGGGGCTTCTCTTTTGCAATTAGGGGTAAAGTTAAGACACCAAAGTGATATGTTTAAATTTGGGGGGCCAATGGCATTGTGGATTGTGAAATTTAGGGAGTCAAAAGTATAATTAGACTTGCAAATATAAATGAAAAGAAACAACATATCAAGTTTTTTGTTCATTCTTTTAATTAAAATTAAATGTATACTCCACTTGGTCTGAAATGTAAGTTAACGATCAAAAGTATTGGGTCGAATTTTAGGTCAAATACATTTGACATTTTGCTTATATTTAAGGTTGGAGAAAGTATTGACTTAAGTGTTAAAAACAAGTCAGAGTTCCATCTTAATGTTACTTATCCCGCTATGTGCCAACTCATCAGGAAGTGTTTCTTTTTGCTATTTAAGTAGGGAACTGTGTTTTTTCAGATTTTGCATTCCTTCAGCACTAGCTGGTTATCTTCCAATGGGGTATATTTAGAATTTCAGAGGGCGCACGAGAAATCCAAAAAACACAAAAAGAAACACTCATCATCAAGACATGCATGAACATAAGAAGTGCTTATTAGACCATCTATTTGAGGTCTAAACCAAAGAGACATTGATAATGGAAATCATCATGTTAAATTCCCACATTGTTCTTGTCATTAATTCAAAGTATAAACTAAAAAATGAAAATAAACAATGCATTAAGTCTTCTATTCATTCTTTTAGTCAAAACTAGCTAAATACCCGTACATTCGCAGGATTATGTGGATTTATGTCTAATAGATAGCCTTTAATCAACAAAATATAATTGGTTGCCTATAAATACAAGACTATCGATGAGAAAACAACAGAAAACAATGATTTATGATTACCTGAATATATACAATATTCTTTAAAGTTCAAATATATTAGAAAAGTTGTGTTCATCTTGTTACTTCAAGAAATTGGATTGCAATAGGTTGAAATGGTTATGTATTTTATAGGTTCATCTAATGAAATAATTATTTTGTCTTAAATTACGAATAAAGATACACTTTGGCTTAGTAGTAAAGAAAACTAGCAAAAGTAGACAAAAGGCTTGAAAGGGGATGCCAAATTCTGGCAAAGAGAAAAACTAACATTACATAGTAAATATACTAACAACTAACAATTTGCGATTCAAAAAAAACTCGACAGCCAAAAGACCGGCTGCCTGGTCAATACAGGAAGGGAAAGATGATTCTTGGAGGAAATCAATCAATGAAGATGCCGAAATCTTATCCATCCAAACCCTCTGAGGGTGGAACTTGTAGCTTTATATTATCAATGTTCGCATCATGAATCGCTTTGCGGTCAAGCAACACTTGCATGCTATCGATAACTTGAACATACTGAGTGTGCAATTGGGTCCTCTGATTGGTGATATGGTTCAACCACACATTCAGATGTGAAGATTCCATAATTAGTTGATCCATCTCTTCATGAATTTCCTTGTGTTGATTTAACAAAATCTCTATCCTAGCTTCAATCATCTCCCGACGTTGATAAATTGTGTCCCTTTCCGAGACTAATTGAAAGTAGGCAGCTCGAATAGTTTCTTTGGCTTCCTTTAAAGTCTCTATCTTGTGAAAATCATCAGAGGTAAGATATTGTTGTGCTTGTTCTTCAGGAATGCGTGCGAGGGAAGGAGGTGAATGTGATCGTGGCGTCCGATCAATGCCTTTGATGGCCTCAAGAATGTTGGGGGGAAGATTCATCTCCACCTGAAAAAGGAAAAAAGAAGAAGAAGAAGGGAAGATGATTATATTTGATGTCATATTCAAACTATATATAGTGAAGTATGCTCGGAAAACTTACCTTTTCAAAAAATGATCTTTCAAAATGGTGCCTTGGGGATTATCATTCTTGTTGGCAAGCCAAGGATTGGTCCTCACTACTATGTCCTCATTAGAATGAGTAACTGGCAAAATAAATAGAGTTAGGATGACAATTTTTTATTGATAAAAGAAGAAAATTAAGAATACTTGACATTTTTTTTGGATTACTAATAATTTTTTTGGATTATTACCTCTTTGGACATATTTCATTCTCCATATTTAATGAAAAGAAACATTGTACTAAGTCTTTTTTTTTCATTCAAAATTAAACTTAATATTATATATAATCTTTAAATGTATTTTGTCTAAATTTAGATCAACTACAGTTAATTATTTCCAATTACAAGTGCAAAGAAACATTGCATCAAATCTTTAATTCATTTTCTTAGTTCAAATTAAATGAATATTTCATGCAGTCTTAAATATAAGCTATATAAGCTAATAGTCAAATGTTTGCTAAAAAAAGCCAAGAGTCAAATGTATTTGACCAATTGTAAGCCAAATACATATGACTTTTTGCCTACATTTTAAAATAATAATAAAAAATTGAATTTAGTGATGAAAAACCAAGTAAATAACCTTTTAATGCTATATATCCCGCTATGTGCCAACTCATCAAGACGTACATAAATATAAGAAGTCCTCCTTAAACATCAATTGGAGGTCCAAACCAAACATATATACTATCGTACCCATTGTGGATATATCCTGTTACACTCCTATCTTCCTGTGTGGTATAGTGGATGAGAGAAAAAAAATACGAAAACTATTAACTAAAAAGAAAAAAATATTATTGTTGCAAAAATGTGAGGAAAATTCAAAAAAGATAACTAATTTTTTTCTTATTTTAATGGAATAAAAGAGTCCGTTTAATTATAAAAAAATATAATTCATCTTTTTTAAAGTTACTTTAACAAAATTTTATCCTTGATTTTGCTCTATTAAATTAGTTTCATAATTTAGGTCATATGTCATTTTTTAAAAAATATAATTATTTAATTAATGATATATTTTTCTAATCTTAAATATAAAAATGGGTCAAATGTATTTAATTCAAGGGTAAAATGTGTTTTTAGTCTTGTAAAGTTAGCGAATTTAAATTTTAGTCCCTGTAAAAAAATTCTCATATTTTGCCCATGTAATTTCAAATTACTTTAGTTTTAATCCTTAATGTAGCCATGCCACACTGCCACATGTTCAGAGGGTGCTGACTGACGTGGCAACTTATAAATTCAAAAATAAAATTCCCACAATTACAGAGACGAAAAATAAAATTCGTAGAAATTACAAGGACAAAATTTGAAATTCATAAATATAAAAACTCATTCTCCAATTCTTTATTTTCTTACTTGCCACCACCATCTATTGGAGAACTCTTCTCACCTTCAAATTACAAACCCCATAAATTATTTATTTTCTCATAAGATATCCAACCTTAAAACCATCATTTTAATTTTGAAAAATATTTCATCTTAATTTCTAATTTTCTTTACATATTTAGAGTTGAAAAAACAAAATTCTCTCCTTTCACATAATTAGTTTTCTAAAACGAGTTTCTTTTCCACATTTTCATATTTTAAATTTGGTCGCAGTAAATTTAGCGAATTTTAATTTTCATACTTGTAATTTGTGCGAATTTTTATTTTCGTCTTTATAATTTGCCAAGTCGATATCATTTGAACAAATATCAATGGTCCAATAATCGATTATAGACATATTAACATTTTTGTGTAATATAACCACGGAACTTAAATCCATATTCACTTACTCTTAAATTTATTTATGAGAACTAAAAACACAATTTACCCTTAAATTTAAGTACAATACATTTGACTTTTCTTGCTGACTCATCATAACATACATCATCTATAAAGCAAACAAACATTGAACATGAAAACCATCATGTTAAATTCCAAACTTGCTTGTGTCTTTGCTTCAAAAAGTACAACTAGAAGAATTTCAACAAAATCAATACCTAGTTACCTTCAACCCAAACGCCACGTCATCATCATTATTAAAATTTCCCCCCAAAAAATTCTTGAAATTATCTTTTCCACCCCAAAATTTGATTCTTCTAGTTCTTCAGTTTCTTTGTCATCTCTTCCGTTTCTCCTCCGCACCAATATATAGGCAGATGAAAGGGAGCGGGATAGAGAGAAAGTTTGAGTTTTTCGATCCAATTCAGTGCCATTTGTTTCTTTAAGAATCGAAAAATCAAGAACAGATTTGATCTTTTTTGTTATTTTACCTCAATTTTCAATTTTGAATCGATGGAACTTCATCCTCTATGTCGTGATCAAGCCTCATTCTCTCATAATTCCAATACCAGGTATGAAATCTCTTATTTTTTATTATCCATATTTTTTTATTTAATTTTCAATTTTCTCTTTTTATGCATGATTCTGGTTTGAAGTAATTTGATTACAAATTTTGATGTGTTATTATTGATAATTGATTTCATGACCTAAATTTTTTATTTTTTCTTCTTCTTTCCAGTGCTTATATATACATTTTATGATTGTTTTTTTCATTGGCAGTGTGCATGGATAATTTTGTTCTGTCATTAGATTCAGCTGAGAAGTTTAGATTTCAGCTTAATTGTGCTCTAATTTATTTGTTTATTATTTCTCAGGGTTGATTTCATATCTTGTTAAATTTTCATGTTGGAAGAAGTTCATTGGTAGTGTGCTTAGATGATTTTTTTTTCTCTCATTGTTGTTGTTGGAGTTAGCTGAGTTTTTTATATTTAAGCTTAATCATGCCCTAAATTATGTGTTTATTAGGGTTGATTTCATATGTTAAATTTTTTAGTTGAAAGGAGTTCATCTGGTTTGGTTTTTAAGTAATTTTTAGTGGATTTCAATTCACTGTATTGATTCAAAGATCAGCTACTGATATGAATCAGGATTTGATGCTCAGGTATTTGAATTTAGTTAGAGGATTAGGTCAAAGTAATTGACTTCTGTTATGCATAATTTTTTTCAAATCAATCGGGAGTATCTAACAAAATTTTTGGCCCGAAAAAAAATACCCGGATTTAATGATCATAAATACTTGATAAAGTTTTAAAATTTGTGGAGCATTTAATTTGTAGAAAAATTAGGGTAAATTTTTATAAAAATTATGATCCTGCTGTTTTGTTCGTTGGATATTAGACATCCCAGCCGTTGTATGCTTAATCGAACAATCAACTTATAATTCATTATTGTATTAAACAGATCGAATCCACCCCCCCCTCCTGTTACAGTGTGAATTTGAAGTATTGTATTTTTGTTACAATGTTTCTCACATGATTCTTTTAAATATGGGCAGTGGTACGAATGTCTTCGCTTTGTTAGCTCAGAGAGAGATTTCGCCCAGAGCTAAACATGTACGTAAATGGAATTGGGGTGAATCTTCTAAATCGAAATCTGGTTCATCCAATTCTAAAACTGTGTTAGATGCAAAGTGCGGTCTCCTCTCATGGTACATAGTCAACTTTAGTCAGTTCGGTGTATACTTTATACTGAATATAAACCAGCCATTGGGATTTATTTTCTTTCTCTAGGAATGTCAATTTCGAGTACTAACATTTTTTCATGTAATTGTTAGGGTTGAGGCTGAGTCCCTCCGGAATTTGTCAGCCAAGTATTGTCCTTTGTTGCCTGCCCCACGGTCTACTATTGCAGCAGCATTTAGTCTAGACGGGAAAATGATTGCCTCCACACAGTAAGTTTCAATTGTTTTTTCTTCTCTTTTGCGAATATGAATAACATACTCTTTTATGATCGAACTTTTGTGTATCTTGGAACGTGCAGTGGGGACCACACAGTCAAGATAATTGATTGTGAAAGTGGAAACTGCTTGAGGGTATTGGGTGGTCACAGGAGGACGCCTTGGGTGGTAAGATTTTCTTAATTTCTTGTCTCTGCCTTTTATCTTTTTCGTTTTCTTTTTGTATGGTTATAACTTTTAGATGGTTTCATGAACCAAGTGAATATTATAGTAATATTTCAGTGCCCCCCTGAAAGTGTGGTGGGCTCATAACCCATGTCTCCTTTGAATCGAAACTAAGATTTGATACCAACTTGAATAGTAATTTATTGAATATTACTTGTTGATTTTAACTGTACAATACAGCATGTATCATATAAGACTAATTAGTAATTACTGCTTTCCTATAGTAGAGCTACACTATGAGTTACATGCCCGTCCGTCCTAATAAAAGGAAGTTAAGTAACAAATCTGTACTAGGAAATTGAATAGAAATGGTAACTCTCAACAAAATTAATATTACCCTATCAAGTCCGATGAAATATATTCAGCTGATGAGCCAATTTATGGAGTGGAGTTTATAGATTTTTCATTTCTAACAAAACACTAACCAGCTACTCAAATTTGGTGGTTAGTGTTTACTTCATGAATTCAATAATCTACATTTCCTTTTGTTTAAGAAGATATGTCATGTTTCTTTGCCGTTGTATGTAACTTCATTATGTATATGGATAAAAGCGCAAGGAGCATGGAGTTAGATTAAGGGATGGAAATAAGTGTTTATCCCAAGATGTAATAATTTTGAAATTCGAGTGTGGAAAACAACTTTGTTAGTAGGTATTTGTGTTCATCAATCAGGGTAGTTTAATCTTATGTTGGGAAAATTCTCTAGATATTCTAACATCTCTCCCTTCCTTCAAGTATTTTGCATTTTATTTTTTTATTTTTATTTTTTTTTTATATTCGCCACTTGGAATAACATGTTAATCTGCTACAGGTTAGGTTCCATCCTGTGCAGCAACAGATAGTTGCCAGTGGGAGCTTGGACCAAGAAGTTCGTTTATGGGATGCTAGCACATCAGAGTGGATTTTATCTCACTATTTCTGTAACTACACTACCCATCTCCCCTTTTCTTTTCTTAATCACATTAGCCAATACTACTGAATTTGTTTGTTGTTCTTTTTCTTGCACTTATCGGTTTCTCTTTGATGAGCTTATTGGATTTTTTCTCTCAGATCGCCCCATTGCATCTCTTGCTTTCCATGCCAATGGGGAAATAATTGCTGTTGCATCAGGCCACAAGGTAACAATGTAGGGTGGTGATTTTTTCTGAGAACCTGCCATGCTTATATAACCTTTAGTGACATGTTTTATTTTTATTTATTTTTTAAATCTTGTTTAACTTTGATTTGAAATACTGTGTCAGTTGTACATGTGGCACTACCAAAATGGACGGAAATTATCTTCACCAGTAATTGTGTTGAAGACAAGGCGCTCGCTACGGGCTGTGCATTTTCACCCGCACGGCGCACCGTATCTTTTAACTGCTCAGGTGAGTGAACTGACTTGTTTTAAATTAACTGGCTTCACGTGCTGTAAAAAATATTACTTTTGGATTTTCTTTTCTGTTACCACATTTTGATTGATGTGTAGGTCAATGATCTCAACTCTTCAGATTCCTCAATGACAGAGGCAACGTCTCATGGTAATCTACAATATCCTCCACCGGCTGTTTTTGTCACAAATGTTCATCCAAGGATGCATATCAATATGTCAAGTGAACCACCTGAGTCTAGAGTAGAGCTGCAGCATGCTAGTAATGATGTTGGTTCGAGTAGTGTGCGGGTTGAGTCATCTTCTGCAGTTCAGTTTCGAACTGATGCAAATGCAACCGAACAATCTGATACTCGATTGTCAAACTCCGAGATATGCACTAGCTCTCAAACTGGTGCAGAATGTAGTGTCCATTTACCTAATGAAATGAGAATTGGCATCAACAACCTCACAATGGGTAGTGAGGAGACTTATGAAACAGAGCCAGCTGACGTTAGTCAACATGAAATCCCTGATCATGTTCATTCTCTTGATGTGACGTTACATGAACCATCTAGGCATGCTGTAAAACGTGAGGATCTCTCTGAGTTTGGTCCATTTCCTCAGATTGTTCCTTCACAAGAAAGTGGATGGGACTTACTTCTGCAAGGATGGTTAGTGGGTCAAACCCAAGTTGGTGATCCCTCAATGCTTCCCCACATTGGAGGCAGTCATGAAAGCCTTCCTCAACAGATTGGTTCTTCCACTATGCCATCTAATCTGTCCACTGATAATGTTGAGGTAGCTATGCAACCTTCAGAAATGCCCAGCAGCATCAGCATACCAGCAGTTTTGCAGTCAGGTTTACAGAATCAATTTTCACCGTCCCTTTTACCTTTAGCTGAGGCTGGAAATCTTGCGCCTTCTATCAATGCGGCGCCTGATGGGTTTGATACCCAAGCAATTATAAGTAGAATCCAGTCAGAACTTGCCACATCAGTGTCGGCTGCAGCTGCTACCGAGTTACCTTGTACTGTTAACTTAAAAGTATGGTCGTATGACTTAAATAATCCCTGTGCTCCACTACAGAGATGCCATCTAACTATACCACATGTCGTCCTCTGCAGGTACCTTCTGAAGTTATGAACTTACCATATCTGCTCTAGCATGTGATTGATATAGTGTTATTCTTAACTTTCGTCACTTTTGCATGCATAATGTGCAATGAGTGCTTTCGATTCTTTGTGTGAATGAACACAAACTACTTACCTGATGGAAATTGCTTAATTTTACAAAGTTTTGTTGTATAAATGTTTGGAGTGACTTTGTGGAACTATACTGAATTGCATTTAGATTTTTAATTTCCAATTGTGTTTGCAGTGAAATGGGTGCCCATTTTTCACCATGTGGTAGATTTTTAGCCGCGTGTGTTGCATGTATGCACCCTAATATAGAAGCTGATCCAGGATTACAAACTCTTGTACACCAGGAGCCTGGAGTTCCAACATCACCAACTCGACATCCAATCTCAGCACATCAAGTAATGTATGAGCTCCGGATATATTCACTGGAGGAAGCAACGTATGACTCTTTCCTTCAACAATTGCTCCTAATAATTTAATTATCCGTCTCAGTTGCACTCTAGTTCAAGCAGGTCCATTAGAATTTATGTAATCTACATTTCTGTTAACAGATTCGGATCAGTGCTTGTATCACGAGCAATTAGAGCTGCTCATTGCCTGACTTCAATCCAGGTTAGTTAATTACTTTATCAGGTGGTTGGTTTCCTTTGCAAACCGAAAATAATAAGTTTTAAATATATTACTGTTTTTTTATCCAAAAATATATTGTTGAAAGCTATTTAATGTATATTTTAAGAACAAGTTATTACTGCGTTTTTTAAAATTGTAGGTTCTAGGTAGTTTGTTCTTCGTATTCTTTTCATCACAATATTACAACAATATGTTTTCTCCTTTTTAATTTATGTTCACCGTATGCCCTCATGATCATAATACTATTTTTAGTTTGCATGTGCACATGTTTGCATGATTTTTCAATTTTATTAATACTTGATGACAATATCTCCTCTCTCCTTCACTCCTGCACTCTTTCACTCATGGAGAGAGAGAGAGAGAGAGAGAGAGAGAGAGAGAGAGAGAGAGAGAGAGAGAGAGAGAGAGAGAGAGTGATATCTTCCTTTTGTCCTGGTTTGTATTGCACAAACAAAAAGTAAATCCATTGGTGTTATAATTTTTATCACATGTATCCTAAGCTTACTTACTTATTTTTGTCTTGAAGTTGCATGGGTCATTTAAATATTAATAACTACTACAGTCACATTTCACTTGATTAACAATAGTCTGAGAAATCCTTTTACTGTGGATTGAATTTGTACAAATATTGTTTCAAATGTAGTTCTCGCCTACATCTGAGCATATACTTCTTGCCTATGGTCGACGTCATGGCTCTCTTCTTAAAAGCGTTGTCATTGATGGAGAAACAACATTACCGATATTTACAGTTTTAGAGGTAAGATACTTTTCTTTCTCTCAAAATTATCTTATCATCTGAACTGCACTTCATCGTGATATAAATAATAATACCAATATATACAGTTTTTAGAGGTAAAGTGCTTTTCTTTTTCTCAATCTAAAATTATCTTATCATCTGCACTTCATTGTGATATAAATAATAATAATAATAATAATAATAATAATAATAATAATACTTATATATACAGTTTTTTATGTAAAGTGCTTTTCTTTTTCTCAATCAAAAATTATCTTCCTGCCTCGAATATAAGAAAAAAAGTATTCATATTTGGTGGTCTTAAATATAAGTAAATCTAACTACTTTTACTCTTTTTTTAATGATGTCATTTCTAAAATACCCATAATTTAATGCAAGTATTATTTTCCACCGACTTTTTTATTTTGATGAAAAATTTTCTGGGATCAAGGAAATTAATCTCACTTAACCAAATTTCTTAATAAGTGTCAACTTAGTTAATTTTGCTTTATAATAAAAATCTATTTATTATAATCTCCACATAATCATTTATTAGCCAGTACTGGTGGTTGATAGTAAGTTATTCTTGTGTTTGAACCAACATTGATTGTTGCTGGTCATCTCATTCATCACTTCAATGTAATTAAAATTGTTTTGAGTTGGATTTCATGCCTTTGAATTTGTCTTTGTTTTAGGTATATAGAGTGTCAGATTTGGATCTTGTCAGGGTGCTTCCTAGTGCAGAGGATGAAGTCAATGTGGCATGCTTTCATCCTTTTCCTGGGACAGGGCTTGTATATGGAACCAAGGTATACTTTTGAATGCAAACTGAAAACTTTCTATATTATTTTAATTTTATTTGAAACAGGCTTTCACTTATATTGGTTAATTGACAACCCTTTGCACGTGGTGCTTGTAGGAAGGAAAGCTTAGGGTCTTCCAGTTTGACCGTGCTCACAATGCGAATGGCACTGGATCTGTTTACTTCCCTGAGGAGAACATTGTTGGAGCCAGTCAGTGAGCAAGAGGTCATACATTACATATTTTTGGGATTTCAAATTCTTTTAGATGACTTTAATTTTATTTTCCTGTGGATGGAAGTAAATTTTCACCCTTTCTTTCTGCTCTTGGTTAATTATTGAACGGTCAAAGCAAGAAAGTAATGGTTTCAATATCATGGCCTTTTTCAGGACTTGTGATATATTGATTTTCACATTTAAATTACATTAATTTTCACATGTAAATTACATATGAAAATGTAAGGTGTTGTAGAAGTTCAAAAGTTATAAAGAATTAGCATGTATGTTGTTGATTGGCCGGGGCTCTTTTGTTAAACTTGAAAAAATACTTTGAAAGTTACTTTGAGAAAGATTAATACATTTAGAAAATTGCTTTAGTAAAATATATAAATTCAAGTGGTTGAGCTTGAGTGGTTAATCAATTCAATTAAGGTCGAATTGATCAAGAAGAGTACTCATGTTTTTTTGTTTTTTTTTGGTAATTAGAGTACTCATGTTTTATCTTTGGCTGAGGCAATCTTTGGTTGACTTTACTTGCCTCTCAATCAAACTTCAAATTATCAGGCCTCTTTTTCTTCGGAATCAGATGTTTAAGGAAAACAAACTATTAACAACTTAATTTTAACTTTTTTGAAGAATTGGTATAATTTATAAAAGAATGTTAATTATGATTTTGTAGATACTCTATGATAGTTAATATTACTATCACGTTTACATAGATACTCTATGTAGATACTCTAAAAATTATGTTTTTATCATACTCCCTCTAGTCCTTATTATAAGAAAAGTTTGACTTTTTAGGTTCATTAAAAATTCAATGTATTTGGACTTTATTATAGTTTAAATACATTGATTTTTCAATGAATCTAAAAAGTTAAACTTCTTTTATAATAAGGAATGGAGGGAGTAGTATTTAATACAATTTGCAATAAAAGATGTAATATAATTAGGGGTATGTTGGTAAAAAGCAAATTAATACATTTGAAAATATGAATGAGGTCTTATAAAAGGGACAAAGAAAGTCTTTATATTTAAGGACGGAGGTAGTATTATCTTGTTACTTTGATCTTTTGCCTCATCATTTGGTTTGTTATAACTTATAATTAAGGGATTAACAAGGTTTTTTTTTCTCTTCTATTTCTTCCTTTTAGTAAACAAGAGGATGTAACTTCTTTGTATTCTGATGCCTTAAGATATCTTTAAAGAACTATGTCCTTTACTATTTTGTCAAAGTAACTACTTTCATGCTTGTGCAACAAAACATCAATTGTATGTTGGGTTTTGCTCTAAACTTTACTTGTTCCCCGATGATTTCGCTATGCATAGACCATAATTTTTAGCTAGTTTTATAAGTTATGGCCTTGCACTTTGTGTTTCTTGTCTAATTTTGTGGAAAAATTGAAGTTGCTTTTGTAGTATAGGCTTTGAAATTCTTTATATAGCGGAGACAAGTTACTTTTTGGAGTAAATACACAAAATCGTCCCTGAAATTTGGATTCTAGCTCATGCTTTGTTGAAATGGCAAAACCGTAAGTTGGGTTCTTATTTTAATTTTAGTTAGTTAACATAGTTAGTGGTGTTAAGGTGTCACATTTACCGCCTTTTTTACATTGATAGCATGGTACAGATAGACGCCATTGAAGAAATACCTAGAGTATGTAATTCAGGATTTTATTTATTTAGTCCATTGCTTTGTTGAAGTTCGTTGTCCCTAGCTTTGCTCTGCTCTTTCAGTTTCATTTTGCTATCAAAGATAGTGGTGTTGAAGTGTCATCATGTTAACTACCTTGTTGTCAAAAGATAACAGAGAAGTATAAGTGTTCAAATTTAGAAAGCTAGATAATGAAATATTTATAAGAGTAAATTATTCTGACTATTTGAATTAATATGCCCATATTGTTGCACTTCTCTCTCCTCTTTCATACTAATTCAATCAAATGATGCAGCAGTATGGGCACATTGGTTCAAATAGTACAAAGTCATTTGCCTTATAGTGGCTACAACATCTTGCTTTCGATAATTGATCACTTCTACTTCTCCACCTTTCATAGATCTGTAGCAAGTATAAGTTTATGTGTGCACAGATTTTTGTCTATGGAGAATTGATGTGAGTTCAAATATTGGTTTTGTTGCATGGATACTAATGTAATGTATGCATGTATTTATGAATCATCAAACCTGCATTTCTTCACCTATTTCCTGTGTGAGACCAGACCTAATATCTCCCTCTCCCATAATCTTATGACTGATTGAAAATTGGAGAATCATTGCTAATTGTGTTTTTTGCCCTTCTGTTATAATTGGTATGTGGAATTTTAAACATATTCCCCATTCAATCACAATGTTATCTGCATGATATACATTTAGATCTGGATGATATAGCTATTATTAATGTTGTAAATTTTCTAGCATATGATTGCAAATTGTCCCAATTATTGCTTCTACATTGATATTGTTGGAGTCAAGGCACATCACCAAATGAGGCACATATCATATCAGCTTTTGAGGGGACATCATGTTAATTTCTTTTTCTTTGTTTATTGTCAAGTGCTTGCATGTCCTTTTTTCCTTTTTCTTTCTTTCTTTCATTTCTTGAAATATATTAGTAAACTATCAAATTGAGACCTGACATTGTGAGTGTTGGACAATTTCTTTCAAATTTGAATGGTTTTTTATATATAAGTAAATGAAAGGTAAGTCCCCAACTGGATCGTGTAAGTCAAATTTCTCCCTCAAATTGAATCGCGTAAGCCAAAATGTTCCACCGTCTAGTAGCTCTACTAAGGGTGTTAAAGTGTCACGTTAAATGACCTTGTGGCTTGTCTAAGTTGATGACACATGATATAGAACATTTTCACAATATTTGCAGGGAGCATTTTGATGTTGAGCATGAAACACTAGGAAGCATTTTGCTTTATTTTTTAAAATTTTTGTCGGAAATGGGGTATGAATTTGGAGTTAGGCCATAATCTACCAGAGAACTCACCTTCTCCAAAAGCTCTGTTAGTGGACCAACACCACCTTCAAAAGAGTTTCATTGCCATATCATAAGAGAATTACTTTTTGCACCCCTGATTTTTCTCAAGCACCTCATGATATTACCATATTACCCTCCCTCGCCTTCTAGAGTGTGAGCACATTTCGCTTTCTAAGTAGCGAGTGTATTAATTTCATGACCGTTTGAAATGCTTCCGTCCCCATGTTTGAATTTTAAAAAAAATACACGTTCGCTCCATATAGAGCGAAGTATCACTTATCCCTTCACTGCCGAGGGAGCGAACGGTCGTCCTATATAAGAAAAATCTGAACTTCTTCCCCCCATTCCAACAGTTACGCTTGTCCTTGGAGGTTGGAAACTTTAACTCCAAAATCCGCGTCCTAGCGCCACCAAAAGGCAAGGAGCAAAATCATGCCATGTTGCACACAACTTAGCAAGAAGGTTTTTAGTAGTAAGAGGCTTATCCCCTTTATTCAGTACTAGTTGACCATGAAGGTGGTTTCTGCAACCATTAACACCTTGGTTAATTTGTTGCACACCGAGTCAAGCTTGACACCCGGATGAGGGAGTACTATAATCTAAATTCAAATTTGAGGTATAGAGAAATATTTAGAAATATATAATGAGATGTTTCATATATAGACAATTTTTATTGTTTCTATTATAAATTTATTATGTTTCTAATTACTATTTTGACGGTTACAATATAAAATAACGCATAAGACTCGTGCAAGGTAGGTGTTTTGTTTCGGATTGGTTAAAGGCCTAATTGAACCAAAGCCCAAGTAATCCTAAATCCATCAACACATCTACATCTCCACTATGGTGTATCGTTCTTAATAAAGTCTCATATGTAGCGTATAAATGACCCCCTTCATAAGATATTTGTGACTCATTCCACTCACACCATTTTCCTATATATGTACATGTGCATTCATCTTCAAGATACATGCATTCTACCCAATTTACACTCTTTTACCTTGAGCAAATACTGACTTAAGCGTTAGAATGCTAACATTTTTGCAGGTGCCCTTTCCCTACACCTGAAGTACAATCACTGACTCACCAGAGCTATCAAATCGACCGGCGAAACATTCCTTTCTTTTCATACGGTTCATATTTTGTTATAAAAAATAATTCCATTTTACAAAGTACCATTTTTCATTTTTACATTTTTTAAATAATAATATTTTATATTATATTAAATATAATACAAAGAATAAGATTTAAAATAATATATTTTATAATAATTATTTTTTACATTTATTTTTTTGTGAGAATTTAATATGTAAAAATATGAACAAAAAATTATTTAAAAAAAATATAAAGGCTTAAATATGCTTTTGATCCCTGCAATTATGCCTTGTTTTGAAAAGAGCCCCTGTAAAAAAATATTTGATTTTAGTCCCTGTAATATCTCAAAACTTTTAAAATAGCCCCTGACTGGATTTATAGCTGACGTGACCAACTTTTAAATATGCTTTTGGTCCATGCAATATGCCTTGTTTTGAAAAGGACCATTGTAAAAAAATAAAAAAATTGATTTTAGTCCCTGCAGTATCATCAAGAAATCCAGTGAGGGGCTATTTTAAAAGTTTTGGGATATTGTAGGGTCTAAAATCAAATATTTTTTTTACAATGGCTCTTCTCAAAACAAGACATAATTGTAGAGACCAAAAGCATATTTAAAGCCAAATATAAATAATTGAAATCCACCTATATTTTAAATTAATAATAATATTTTTTTTCCATATATCTATATCTATATATCTATACTAAAAGCTCATTAGTAAACCCTAATGGGATTTAGAAAACCCTACTTTTCCTTTTGAAACCCTAACTTGCTTTGACTATACTAAAAGCTCATCAGTGTAAACCCTAATGGGATTTGGAAAACCCTACTTTTCCTTTTGAAGCCCTAACATACTAAAAGCTCATTAAGCTCATTAGTAAACCCTAATGGGATTTAGAAAACCCTACTTTTCCTTTTGAAACCCTAACTTGCTTTGACTATACTAAAAGCTCATCAGTGTAAACCCTAATGGGATTTGGAAAACCCTACTTTTCCTTTTGAAGCCCTAACTTGCTTTGGCCATCTTCCATGCGCCACATGTATCCAATGGTGGAGTGACATGCTTAGAAAACCATGGTGCTTGGTGTGATCTTTGGCCAGTGAGGAGCTCACATGTTTTGCATCTTATCTCATTCTCTTAGCATTCCTACTGTCTCTACTTGTTGATTAGGCTTGCTTCAAGAAGCTTCTACGTCACCAATTGCAAGTCTTCCACGCGCCACATGTAGAGCAATGGTACTTGCATAGATATTTGCCCACTAAGGATCATACAAGTTGTGCATTCTATTCTATCTTTCCCTAAACATTTCATTTGTCACTTCACTTCCTATTAATGAAGCCTCCTTCAAGAAGCTTCTTCATCACCAATTATAATCCTTTGTTCATTGCAAGGAAATCTTAATGAAACAAGCAAAGGAGTTGTTTTCATTTAATGCTCTATTTTCCATTTCTCTTTATCTCCTCGTGTTCTTATCCTCTATGTCTTTCCATATTCATATGTTTTTCCATTTTCCTGCCTCAACAATCATCTCCTCTCTATTTTTCATGGCTTCTAACATATTTTCTCTCAAAAAAATAGCATTTCTTGATGCTCGTTTTGCACATCAAACCGATAAGGAGCAGACACATGCAGCGGTGATTTACTTTGCAACATGCAAACATATCAAATGGAATTTGATCTTGAAAGTGTACGACTCATTTAATTATCCAAGGATGTTCTCATTAATTTCTTTATGAGCGAATTGTAAAAACTCTTTTCTTATCCAAAATTATCTCTACATCTTCTCCATGAGCATTTTTTTTTTTTTTTTTGATAAGCAAATAGATATCATTATAAGGGAGTACAAGGGGTACTCAATCCCTTACAATAAAAAGCTACAAGTCAAGAGCTTTTTGTATTAACTTCCATTTCTCTATGAGCATTTCGTAAAAATCTTCTTCTTCTGCAATTTTTAAATCAAATATGATATAATAACAACAGACTAGGTTGATCACCATCATTGGGTTATATTTGAGTTTGGTTGTGTGTTTATATATTTTTTGCATGAATTTGTAATATCTAATTTTCTGATCTGGAGTGTTTTGAGGCAGTGTTTTGCTCGGGAGTTGGGTGAGATACAATATCTTCCTAATACTTCGAGATCCCAATAACAATGAAATTGAGGTTCATGTTACCAAGAGGTCTAACGAGGTTTACTTTGAGCATGAATGGTTTCGACTCAAGGATGTATATGAGTTATGGTTTGGTGTTTGGGTTACTCTTACCTATATAGATCAAAACATTTTTTCCATAAGAGTTACTACAAGATGGAGTAATGAGGTTAAGTTTTTTTTTTTTTTTTTAAAAGGCCAAAAGCAATTTATTATATATGCATAAGGTATGCCAAATAAACAAGTCAAGATACAACTTTGGTTTCAAGAACCACACCACCTGAAGCTTAATGCCTCAATAATAAATCCCAATATTATCTGATTACTCCCAATCCTATGATTACACCCAATGAAACAAAATAACGCAACATGATAATTTTTATCAGCAAATCAGCCATACGAACACAGATTGTAGAGATACAACCCAGCTACAACCAGAACTCCATGCTGCAACACTAGGTCCTAAATAAATCAAGCATAACCCTGCAACATCCACAATTTAAACCTGCAAAGAATAGACAGATTCGAGGAAAGTAACTGGATTTAATATCGATAGAGAAATATCATAATCAAAGCTTCTTAATTTTGCTTTCAGCCAATTCCGCGCAAGTAATTTGGATTGTCCCGTAATCACTGCAGCTGAAACATTTTTATCCTGAAAAGCCTTTCTATTTCTAGCTTTCCATATGCACCATATACACGCAAACCAAATGGTTCGAAGACCTGCTTCTGTCCCTTTTTTCTTTTGCACTGTATCCGTGAATGTGTCGAGATGTGTAATACACTCGTTGGACATAACCGAGATCACCACTAACCACCTGCAAATATTCATCCAAACTTTGTATGCAATATTGCATTCAAAGAGTATATCTTATCTTAATAATATACAAATGCAAGCACATGTTAGGGAAATTTTGCTTATTTGTCCACTTCTAACCACACTCTTGCCAAATCATCATTTTTAAATATTATTTTCATACCATATTTAGCTTAAGTTGCCAAGTTGGAAAAATGACTTGGATAAATATTTAAACTTTTGAAGAAAATCTAAATACTCACTTTTGTGTTTGGCAAAACAAAATTTGAATTTTTTTTACCATTTTAAAGATATTGTGAGATTATCTTTCTTGAATTGGAAGTAAAATTTAAAAGTTAGTGTTTTCCTTTTATTAGGTTTCATACAATATTAAGCTTCTTTTTGCCATTTTGGTTGCTTGAGGTGAAAAAAAATTAAAACATCTGAATTCAAAAAACTTTCAGGGTCCAGTCCATTTGCAAGGAGCTCCAGTTCAATACAAACAAAAAAAATTAATTACCTCTGTCTCTCTCACGATGCAAACAAACAGAATACCGTTGTTCAAGTACAATTTTGGCAAAATTGCTCTCTCTCCACGCCAAACCACAGGAAACCTAAGCCCCAATTCATGCAACTCCCTGCTCCATGCAATAGAATCCAAAATCCATTTATTCAACCATTAACCAAAAAATGCTTCAATTTTTCATCATGTCACTATCACAATTCTTCATCTCCCTATTTTTACCAAAACGGTGAAGGGTTTTTCAAACGAGTTTGCTTTAATACAAGAGTTGTGGTATGTAGATTTGAATTTTGAATTTGAATTTTCCCCTTCAGTTTTAGAGTTAATATTTAAATCTGATTTGAATAGTATATAAGTGATGCTCTCTTGGATTTGTTTCATCTGTTTTCAGTTTTTATTTTTATTTTTTCTCTCATGTTTAGCAATTTTTGGTTGTTGATCTCTAAAACCCTAATCTCAGATTATTAGTTCCCTTTCTAATCATTTTAAGTTATGTTTATTCAACCCTTTTATTGCAGAAAATCTAACTTTGGTTTTATTTGATTTTCAGGATCCATTGTGATTTGTGAGTATATATCGAGGTTGAAGTGAAATTATGGTTGAATAAACATACAAGGTAATTGTTGAATTTTGGTTGGATCAAAAAATTTATTTTGGTTGGTGTCATGAATTTAATCATCTTGAGCTTGAGAATGTAAAGTCTCACTTTATAGCTATATTATTAGCTGCCAACTGCATTAATTTCTAAAAATTCTCAGTTCTAATTTGAAACTATAAAACTCTATTAATTTTAAAAATCCCTTTCTTTCCTTCTCTTTGGTTCTGTGCATTATGTTCTGAATCTTTATTTCCTCCCAATTAGGTTTTTGCATTTTACCTTCTGAGTTTAATTATAAAAGTGTAATTGCTACAAACTTTTGAAAAGAATGGCAGACAAATAACGATTTTGATCATAAGAAAATATTTTTTAAAATGCTTGGCACTTCATACTTAATTTGGTAATTAGGCACTAATGGTGTTGACTGTTTTATAGGAATATTATTAGGTTAGACACTATGTGTAATCTTATTCAACAATATCTTACATTTACAAAAAGCTTCTTCAGTATAGAAAGTTAATTTTTTTATGAACCTTATCAAATTGTTACTATTTTGTAGGAATCTTATTAGGTTATTGTACAACTAACTTAGGTTGTTACTCAAACTAGAATTTTGGTTTAATCTTTATCAGGTAGTGTATGTAGGCATTTTGTTATCTTATAATGTAGAAATTAGACTTTTGAGAGCAAAAGTAGAAATTACATGTTCTAGCATGGTATATATAATTTACTATATTTGTGCAATTTCTTCAATTTTTATTTATAGATTTGATTTTTCTCTTCATTTTTTGTTTTGTTTTCTAGATTGTGTTTTTGTGATGTCTTTGTCACAGTATAAGTGGTTCATTTATAGTGTAAATTGAATTTGCTTGATTTTGATTATTTATGTGTGTTTTAAACTTTCTATAATTGAAATCATTTGAGTGAATTGTGCTTTGAAGGTTTGTGAATATCTTCAGGTGATTGACATAAATAAATCTTTTGTTTATGTTTTTAGGTGTTTTTGAAAAAAGGATATTGAAGCTCACTCTTAGGTAAAAAGAGAGGAAGGTGATTGAAACCACAAAAGGTTTGATTTTGAAAGTTGAGATTTGGTTATTTTGATTAGGTTTGAATTTGATTTGTTCAGTTTTGTGTTTTTGAAATAGAAAAGATTTTTAGACATACCAATGAGCTGAAACCCAGCAAAGGGAACAATGAAAAGTGCAGGTTGAAGAATGAGTGAAATAAGAGAAGTGAATGGTTCCTTAAGAGCTTTGGTGATGGAAGAGTTAGAAGAATTGTTACAGCAGCTTCAATAGCTACCGCATAGGTGAGTATAGGTTAAATTACACTCATTATCTAATTCTTGCGGAACATCACTGAACCCACAAATAGTTCATTTTACTGATGATAATTCTTTTGATGTGAGTTTGTTATTATGTAGTATTATATATTTGTAAATCAGTAGCTATTAATATAATAGGTGATCCCTTCTTTGACTCATACATTTTTAAAATGTGTTTGCTATTATATATTTGTCACCAATTAGATGTTTTCTTTTACTAAATCTATTTGGATAATGAAACCTTGATAACTGAATTAAGTGTATGTTGTAACCTCTTTTGTTCCTATGAAGCTAAAGCCAATATGACATTTGATAAAATTAATAGTTTTGTTTTGAATCAAATAGGTCTCATCATTTGAATCATAAACACTATAATTAAAAAAAAAAATTGTAGTATATTTTAGCTTCAATTAAGGCAAATTTGAGATTGAAAGCAACATCTACAATTTATGTGCATTATTTTCCTTAATTTGTTTTTCGGTTTCAGTTTTTCTTTCTGATTTTTGCATTTTTCTCTCTTTTTTTCTATCTTCCAAGTAACTCTAGGTTTTTCGTTGTTGTTGTGAAGAAAAATGGTTTAAAGGTATATTTCCATACCTATTTATTATATTTCTTCAAAATAGGATATAGTTTTGAAAAATGGGATGAATGATTAGTGAAAGAGTTATTAGAACACTATTGTTCTTATTTCAAAACATTCAATTTTTTATTTGAGTTTTAGGATTCAGTTGATTAGTATTTAGTAACATTCTGGAAAAATAAACTGAACCAGAGATGTTAAGCCAGAAAAATTTCAAATTATAAAAGTTAAGCAAAAGCTCTTTCAGAGGTCTGCAACTTAATTTATATTTTTTGTCCTTCATAATTCATTTTATCCCTCTCTTCTTATGATAAACTTATGACTATTGTGGTGTGGTTACAAAGGATGAGCTTAGTCTTATGACTGTGTTACTATTTTTAATTGTTCACTCCTAGAATTGGTATTTACTTGGTACAGTGAAATGATAAATTAATATTGTACTTACTTGCATATGAATTTAAACTAAATAGAACAAAGTCCAATTGTTTTTCAAATTTCAAATACTCTAAATCCCTTCTCTCATCTCTTTACTCGCCTCTCTCACTTTGCAGTATCTCTTCCACTCATCTCCTCTTCAACAGTGAGTTTTTTTTATTTCATATAGAGGTGAGAATATTGTTTGCTGTATTTAATGATTCATATTGCAGATATCCTTTTTATGCTGCATATGTCTTTTATGTATATTAAGGAAGGTGTTTGTTTAAATGGATGAAATTATCTTTAGGTTATTGTTTTATGTTTTTGGAAGAATAACATGGTTCAAATTTCGGATCTTAATTGTGATTTGTGATTTCTCTAAGGAAGTCATAATTGACAATTTTTGTTCAATTTCTTTAATGTGTTGATGCCTAAAGTTGAATTCTTAGTCAGTGGCAGTAGTTTAGTTTGTATCAACACCTTTGCACAAGTTTAAGTTGGATAATAGTAGCCTACCAATCATTTGAATTATATAGCTTTTATATCACATTGAGATATTAGTAACTAATTAGAGGGTTAAAATGATTTTAAAAATTAGAGGGTTTACAACTTACATGATTTATGCAGACATGAAGTCAAGTTTACTGAAATGGTCTTTTTTATTTCTTTCACAAGTAGCACGATTTCTTTAACTAAATCTACTTGATAAATGAATTAAGTGTATGTTGTAACCTTTTTAGTTACTAAATCTATTATTATGTACGTTGGTTAGCTTTATTGGAACTACGTAGCGTAATGAGTGGTTTGATTTTATCATTTCATTTTCCCCTGTTTCTTTGTTGTATTTTGATGGCCAGATAGTCAAAATTGACAAATTGTTTTCTTTTTAAGATAACCCAAATCAAACAAGATTAGAAGAAAAAAGTATCATTAGCTATGAATGTATATTGAATTGTCATAACATATACATAAATATTGACATGTATATGCTGTAGATGAGTGCATACAATACTGTCATTGAGACCTTGATTCAAACAGAAATACCACAAGAGGGCAAACAGGCAACTCTGGACTCTATTTTCACTTTATCAGGTCTCTTCCATTACCCCAAACAAGAAAGTAAGTCTGAACCGTGCCTTTTTCATCTCTTCTCCTCTTTGACTATACACTTAATTCACATAAATTATTCTATTCCCAATCCTTTGATTTTATAATTCTATAAGAGGCTTCTTTGGTTTTATATGAAATCATATATTTGTAAATTTCATGATATGTATCAAGTAGGATTCTTCTTGCTTTAGGAAATTATTAAAAATCTTTCAATTCTTTCAATCTCTTAAACTTTTATAGTTGAGACTGACCTCTTATCTTTTTTTCTTGATAGTGTGCATTTTTTGGTATCACTAAAAAAGAAAGGTGGATCCATATATTTCAACAAAGAATGGTCATAAAAGTAGAAGAATGAAGACAATGTACGTTAGACAATATGTATTTGGATACATTTAATTTTTCTTTACATTTCAAAAGGAAGATTATGCTCAAAATCACGGGGGCTTACAAAACAGTGTTGCATATATATCTTTATTTACTCTTTTATTTAGATAATTTTTAAATTTATATCCAAAAAACATGGAGACTTATAGGAATTACATATAAATATTTATTTACATATTTATTAGAATAACTTTTGAATTTGTCTCCAAAAATACGGGGGACTTAAAAGAAAAGTGTTGCATATGATTTTTTTACTATAATATTTTGACATGATTTTTTTCATGATATTTAATTATTCATTTAATTTTATCACAAATTTATATAGTATTTGCAAATTGAAAATTGTATATGAAATTAATAAAAGACGGTGTTCCCCGTGCGTTGCACGGGTACTCCGACTAGTGTGATGATAATTCCACCCGACAGTCCGTTGCACAATTAATCGTGGTACAATCTACAATTCCTCTCTTACTAAGGTTTTCTTTTGAAGGAATATTCCACACTTTCTTGTGTACTAATTGATTTCTCAAACTATTGTCCTCTGTTAGGACTTTGTACGCTAACTTAACAGAGTATCAATTCGAAGTATCGCCCATCCACACCACATGATCTCTATTCCCTACTCTAAATGTCACTGTTCCTATTTCCTCTACCATCACTTGTTGCAGCTCTTCTTCCCATTCAAATAGCGCCACCGAAAATCCCAACCACCAATCCCTCCCGACTCTCTTCTCATCTCGGCTACGCTCGTCTCTTTGTTCACCGTTACTGAATACAAGAAAAAAATAATTTTACCATCAACCTCATTCTAATTTTACCATGACCTCTCCATATTTCCATTTAAGTATCTTATACCACAATTGTTCTTTCTCCACACACATCCTTTAGGCCCATTTTCCCAATAGAGCCACGTTAAATGCCGTAATATTTTTAATACGTAGACCCCCACTTTCTTTCTCTAAGCAAACCTTTTCCATCGACCTCTCCATATTTCCATTTAAGTATCTTATACCACAAGTTTTCTTTCTCCACACACATCCACCAGACTCATTTTCCCATTAGAGCCACGTTAAAAGCCTTAATATTTTTAATACCTAGATCCCCACTTTCTTTCTCTAAACAAACCTTTTCCCATTTTACCCAATTAACCCTCCTGCTCTCCTCATCCCCTCCCATAAAAACTGTTTAAAAAAGATATTCACGATTGGAGACAATAACAGGTGGGGCTCCAAAGAACGAGAGATAGAACATTGGAATTGCAGACAAAACAGAATGCAACAGAACCAGCCTTCGTCCCGTAGATAAGTTTTTTCCCCTCCATTTTGATAATCTATTTTTCACTTTATTTATCACGGGCTCCCACGTACTAATACGTCTCAGGTTAGCCCCAATTGATAACCCTAAATATATCAAAGGAATCACACCCACTTTACAGTTTAGCCCCTTTCCTGCTTCACGAACCCACGCGGTAGACACCTTTATATCTACAAACCGACTCTTGTGAAAGTTCACCTTCAGACCGGAGATTAACTCAAACAAGTGCAAATTTGCTTTAATAGCTGCTACATTTTCCATGGTGATGGGTCCCATGATAAGTGTGTCATCAGCGAATTGAACGTGAGATACTCTCACCCCATGGTTCCCGAATTCATACCCAACAAATTTTCCAATTGTCGCTGCTCAATTCATTAGCATACCCAACCCTTCTGCCGCTGTTAAGAATAAGAATGGGGACAGGGGACCGCCTTGTCTCAGTCCCCTCTCAATTCGAAACTCTTTAGTAGGACTTCCATTTACTAAAACCGCGACACCGAGGTTGACTTTACACACTCAGAAATCCACCTTCTCCATTAATTACAAAAACCCATACACTCCATCATTTCATCAAGGTAGTTTCAATTTAAGGAGTCATACGCCTTCTCAAAATTTACTTTGAACATTATAGTTTCTTTCTCCTTTCTCTTCGCATCTTCCACCAATTCGTTAGCTATCAAAACTCCGTCTATCATTTTTCTTCCTCTGATGAGAGCAGTTTGATTTTCTAAAATTATTTTATCTAATACGCACCGTAATCTTTTTGTCAGCAACTTAGGTAACACCTTATACATGCACCCATGCATAGTCCTCCTATTAAACTTTTATTAGATAATACTAAAGTTGGTTTATATGAGGTTGGGCTTGGCAGTGGACCTGATTCCTCTGCATTTTTTACTTCTCCAGGTCTTTGTTCAATTCGCATATTTTAGCCATACTTTTGTCAAAAAATTGACATATTATGATATTCATTTCAGAATATTGTTATTTTTTATCTGATTTTATTTTAGTAAGAGAGGATTTATCAAAATACATGAACCATGATATTATTAAAAGATATTATTTAAAAAAGGATTACATTATTTTGACTCAAACTATATATTTTATTTACTCTAAAAACAATACATGGAGTGATTACTAACCATATTTTGGGTGCAACGACATCGAGCTTCAAAATTTTATGGCCTATAATTATATTAATATATTATTAATGTTCGTAAACTGTTAGATGTGAATTAATAGGTTAGTGATAAGATTATAAAAAAAAAAGGTTAGTGATAAACTATGATATTCTTTGGTTCGATTTCCGACAATGTCATTTATTTTGCATAATTTTGGCTGTAACTAGTTCTAAAAGTTGAAACTATTACATGTACAATCCATTTGCAAACTCAACCACAAAATCATGTCAATCTTTATATTAAATTTAGTCATTTATTATGTGTTTTTTTTATCTTATTTAAAATTTAAATAAAAAATAATTTTTAAAAAACTTTGTGTTATTTTATTTAAGACTAATTTTTTATACTCAGATCCGGTGGGGTTTAGTATACACAAATCGTAAAATTTGTGCATGGGTGCACAAATTTTGAAGTTCAATTATTAGCCATTGATATAATGAATATAATAATCAATGGTTAGGATTAAAGACCAAAAAATTGTTGGTGACTTATTGTATGGAAGTGTTCCAAAAAACATTTATTCTTTTTATATTCTTTTTTGTTTGAAAAAACGTTTGTTGTGTTGTGGGTTGGAAATAATAGGTTTAGCATGCTAAACCCCAAGCCCAGTATTATGTATTAATTGATCATGGCGTATGGTAGATCTTAATAGATTTTTTTATATGTTATACTTACTTTTCATGCGTTTTACGTGTTTTTTATTTTTGCGATTTTTTTTTTATCTTATTTACTTTTTTTCGCGCGTTTTATAAATTTATTAAAATACTTTTTTTCGCTATTTAAATAGCGCATACTCCATCCGTTATAATATAAAAGTAAAAATTCACTTTCTAAATTAATTGTATAATTAATATATCTGAACAATATAATGTCTAGATATATTAATTATATAATGAACGTAGAAAGTAAATTTTTATTTATATAGTGTAATGGAGGGACTACATCCCAAAAACATCCTACCAATAGTGAGTGCATGTTTTTTAGCCTTATTATTTGTATTATTTAATAACCTTTTACTCCATGTAAGTGGATTAGTTTTATAATTTTGTTATTTAAAAAAAATAAAAATTATTGATTTTAATATATGTATCTTAAACCTATTGTATACTATATTTTTAATGACTGACATATCATCATATCAGATATATATCGTATCCGATACTCTTATCTGTGTCTATGCTTCATAAAATTTGGAGGTTATTTATGAAATAATGGGTTTAGCATGCACAAATAATCATGTGATCTGAATGTATTGCGCATGGATATATTTTGTAAATCCATATAATATATTAGATGAATGAAAATGAAAATTTTGATGATCGTACTATGAATATACATACTGATTTTAATAACTATGCGATTGGAGACCTAATTTTTATGAAAAGGTCGTGAAATTTGACTAAAACTATAGACTTTGACCGAAAATTTCAAATTTTATCAATGTGATCGTTCAATATCACCTGATTGGACTAACATGCGAAGCACGGGTACTCCATTTTAGGAAGAGTATCGGTACCGGGTACCGGTACGTGTAAGGTGCTCCTTGGGTACGCACTGATGGCGTACCTATTTTTTTATTTTTTGTTTTGCAATGGATACACGTGTGGTACTCCTGTGGTACACGAATCCAAAAAATGTAATTTTTTTTCCTTTTTTTTATTCGGTTTTTTATTTATAGGAAGATTTGTGTTTTTTATTTGTATATAATATAAAAGTAGCAGCTCTACTTGACCAAAAAAAAAAAGTAGCAACTCTTCTAATAGCAATAACAAAGTAGTAGTTGAATTAATTCACTCATTCATTGAAAAGGAATAAACTCAATCTAATATTACTCATACAAATCTTCATCTGCTCTCGATAATTAGAAATATTAATACTTATAATGAAGGAGTAACAAAAATATGCGATATTGGGAGAGATAAATGAAATCTATTTGATGTAGCTGGTATTCTTGATGTTGTAAGTTTTTCTCACGAAGAATTTGAACTAGACGCCGCTCTTTTTAATGATGTAAGAGAGGGAAACAATTTAATTTTTTTTAGCTAATTACTTTTGAATTACTTGTGTAGTATTTTTTATGTTTAATTATTTGTTTTAACAATATAGTTCCGTTATTTTTTAATAATTTTATTTATATAATCATATTAAAAACAAAAACGGACGTACCCGTATCATAGTTTTTCTAAAAATGTCGTACCTCGTACCAGTACCCGTATCATAGTTTTAAAAAGCAATGAAGTTTGATTAAAACTACAACTTTGACCGGAGATTTCGGATTTTATCAATTCGACCATTCAATATCACCTAATTAGAATAACAAACGAATGACTATGAGAATTTTGATTATCGGAGTCCGAATGTATAAACCTATTGTAACAACAATCTCATCGAAAAAATAATTTTTATGAAAGGGTGAAGTTTGACTAAAATTACCGGTTTTGACTGAAGATTTTGAATTTTTTTAATTCGACCGTTCGATATCACCTAATTGGACTAACAAATGAATAACAATGAGAATTTCGATGACCGGACTCCGAATGTATAGAACGATTATAATAACAGTCTCATCGGAAACCTAGTTTTTATGAAAGGGACAAAAAGTTTGACTAAAACTACCGATTTTGACTGGATATTTCAAATTTTATTAATTCGATTGTTTAATATCACCTAATTACACTGACAAACGAACGAGAATGAGAATTTTGATGAACATAATTCAAATGCATAAATCGATTGTAATAGTTGTCTCACCAGAGACTTGGTTTATATGAAAGAGTTATGAAGTTTTACTAAAACTACCGACTTTAATTGAAGATTTCGAATTTTATCAATGTGACCGTTCAATATCACCTAATTAAACTGACAAACGAATTACGATGATAATTTTATTATAATTTATTCACATTTTAATTTAATTGATGACATTGAGTTTGATCTTAATCTAAGACAACTAAAATATTTTATTTTCCTTAAAAAATGTTTTGGATTCTACGGATACTTAATTTCAGTATATCCGAGCATAAAACTTCTTCAACCCTTCTTGCGGTACAAATACAATGATTTAATTTCATCAACGTTCTTCATTTTGTTTCTTTTCAAATTTCTATTCAGATTTGACGATTAATAATTTTTTTTGGACAGACAATTAATAAATATAAAATTTGATTATAGATAAATAATATTTTTTTTTGATAGAGAGATAAATAATAATTTTTTTTAACAACACAAATAATTGATTATTATTAAAAAGAAATTCTGAATTACAGTATAAAGAAAAAAAAACTTAACAATCTTCATCTTCTTCACTCTTCAACCCAAAGAAAAAACTCAAACCTAAAATTTCAGAAACCATAAATCCTAAAAATCAAGGAAAAAAAAAACCAAACAAACAAACTCTTCTTCATTCATTCAATTTCATTCCTACTCCATTCATTCAATCCAACCCCTTTTGACTTTTTGGATCCAAAATCCAACATGACCCAATCTTTTTTAAAAAATAACTTAGTAGTAGTTTTTAAACATGTCTCTAATAATTCAAAAATACAGTAAATAAATTAGCTTTTTTATCTTTTCAGTAAGCAAAAAATAGAATAAATGTATTGATATTGGTGGGGTTTAGTATGCACAAATTATAAATTTGTTTGTTTTAATGTGGACCATTGATATAATATATATATATTCCAATGGTTGAGATTTATTCAGATTTTTGACTTGTTAATTTTTCATGACTTGTTGGTCATACACACACAAAAAATTGTGACCCCACCAAATTATTATTTAAAATATATAAATTTTTGTCTTTTTCAGGTGTGATTTGGGCTAAGAATTTTCTATTTTGAGTCCAAATAATTTTATAAGTCCAAATGACTTATCGAAGGGAAGAATGTAATGTTGTTAAAAAAATGAATGAATGTCAGCTATAAAATTTCAACAATCTTCAATTTCAAATATCTTTCATCTAGAAAAATTCATCAAACTCGTAAAAACCCAACGATGTTCATATTCAGTCCAGAAAAATTTATCCTCCATAAATCAATGGTGGAATTTTATTTTCTTTTCTGGGTTTTCTTTAGGTTTTATGAGTTTATGGCTTGAAGGGGATGAAGTTTCATGAGTTTTTTTATATTTTATTTTATTTTAAAATAATAATAATTTTTTACGATAAAATAAATGGATGAAATAGATGAAATAAAGTTGTTGCAGGTTAGTTCACGCAAGGTTCAAGGAGAAGGAGCAACTTATTCACCGCCGGCACCGCCGAATATTACCATGGCAAGCTCCTTCCTGGGTTTAAATGGATGAAAGAAAAAGAAGATAGAAAAGATTATAGAGAGAAAATAAAGTTGAATTTTTTTTTTTTTTAGACGATTGTCGACTGAAGCTGTAATGAATCGGTGGAGTAGTTTCTAGTTTCTATGCTGGCTTGGCTTGGTGTAGTTTCATTTCATCTCCATTTTCCTTGGTCAAGAATCGAAAAGCTGTTCTCAAATTTAATTTTGAAAATAATTAAAATCATTTTACTGACACTTTTCATTTTTCAATATGAATTGTGTGCCTAAGAGTCAAGACTCACATCGTTGGTCTGAATAGTAACACTCCCTCAGCCAAAATATAAATCATTATGGAAAAAAAAAAGTATTTCAAAATATAAATTATCAGCCGGAAGTAGAATTGAATCCTCTCCAACACTTTATGTCCAGCTCTCTCTCATTTTTCTAATCCAACGGTTGTTGATCAACAAAAGAAAAAAAGTATAGCGCAGAGGAGAGAGAAATAGATGATTGAATGGCTGAGATGAGAGCAAGAGAAAAACATGAGAGGAAGTGCTGGAGAGGATCCAAATCCGCCATAAGTCATCAGCTATAAACTATGAAGTCCGGATACATGATATGATACCGATACAATACGGTGATACGGAGAATTTTTTAAAATTCCCGATATGATACAGTCGTGATACGTTATATAAAAATAAATTTAAAATTAAATATACAAATACACAATATATAAATATAACAAAAATCGAGAAAGATAATAAATTAATATTCAAATTACTCAAACCGATCAAACAAGTGACAATTACATATCTCAAGTTAATTAAGTACTACCCAAAAATGATAATTATTACTTTCCAAAAAACAAAATATCTTCGGTACCATTCAAAAAACACATGATTGTCAATCTATAAAGAACATCATACTCTAACATATTCACTATTTAAAAGAAAACACAAATTGTATCAGTCTCATCTCCTCCATTTCTATCATAAAAAAATATTATTTTCTCGATACTTCTCTGCTACGTGTATCGGAGAAGTATCCGACGCGTATCGGTAATTATTTTTTTTAAAATTAATTTTAATTATCTGATACTCTCTGATACGAGTATCGGAAAGTATCGGAGAGTATCGGTATCGGACACGTATCAGACACGATACTTCACAATTTTTGAAGTATCGGAGCTTCATAACCTATAAACTAATTAGTTATCGGCCATAAGCTATATGTTATAAGGTAGCGTATCAGTCAACCGCGATTTTTGTCAAAGAGAGCCTTAGTACTTTAATTAGACTATTAGAGAGACCTATTTTTCATGCTAGTCTAGGGAAAAATTTGGAATAAAATTTTAAAATTATTAATGACAAAAAATTGCTTTATTTTTCGGTCTGTTAAATAGTTTTTATTACCACTTTTGATCCTTATTTTTAGCCAAACTCTTATGTATTTTCACAGTTTTAAATGATTTTTGGTATTCATGTTGATACTAATATAAGAATCTGTCCAACAAAAATTTAAAACTTTTTAACATAAAATGAATTATTTGTGAATTTTTATGCGCAAAAAAAAAACATAAAAAATTTATATTTAATTCATTCTTTATCAAAAAATGTAAAGTTTTACAAAAGAGTTTCCTATAATGTATTAAATATGACCACAAATATATTTTTTAAATTGAATGATACATACGAGTTGACTGAAAAGCAAATAACAATAAACATGACAAAAAAATTTGAATGATCAAAATTTGCTAAAAACATTTATAGGACTAAAAATGAAATTTGAGATATTTATAAGGACCAAATTCGACTATCCTTCCCTAACTTGGACTTTTCGTATGTCAACTAATGTACGAGAACCCAAATTCAACTATTCTTGAGTCAACTAGCGGTTTAGTGTGCCTGTCCTAATCGGTGCTTGGTCCGGTTCCCGGGTAAACCGGTCGGTATGGTTTTTACAAGACTGGTTGAGCCAACTAAGACATAAAGACTCTAATTTGAACTAATCATAAGTCAACTAATGTCCGAGAACCCAAATTTGACTACTCTTGAACCAATTAAGACATAAAGACCCTAACTTGGACTAATCATAAGCCAACTAATGTTCGAGAACCCAAATTCGATTATTCTTGGGCCAACTAAGACACAACAACCTTAACTTGTACAAATTCCAAGCAAATTAATGTGCGAGAACCCAAATTCGACTTTTCTTGTGCCAACTAAGACATAAAAAACTCTAACTTGCACAAATCATAAGCCAATTATTGTGCGAGAACCCAAATTATGACGCATTTGAATTGACTTATTTTTAAGTTTGTGTGTAACAATTTATGCAAATAAATAATTTTTTTTATATATTATCACAAGCTTTTCAAGGTTGTTCATGAGAAAATAGTTTATAAATATACAATTTTGTCGGTAAATTTATTTATTTACATATACACATTTCAAAACTTATGAAATAACACATAATTTTATAGGGAGTTTCAGTTTCGTCCCCGTAAAATAAAATCATGTTTTTAGTCCTACAATTTTTTTTCCTTTGTGTTTAGTCTCTAGTTGCTAATTTTTGTTCATTTTAGTGTTAAAATTATGATTTTCTTTTTTATGTTAAAAATGTGTATATGTAATGTCTATATATCATCCTAAACATATATAAGTTCTTAGGCTTAATTGCACATTTGGTCTTTTATGTTTATTTTAGATTTTAAGTTGATCCCTTATGTTTTAAAAGTTTGAAGTTGGTCCGTTATGTTTATTTTAGGTTTCAAGTTGGTCCCTTATGTTTTAAAAGTTTGAAGTTGGTCCCTTATATTTATTTTAGGTTTCAAATTGGTCCCTTATGTTTATTTTAGGTTTCAAGTTGGTCCCTATAAAGATGATAAAATAGGGACTAAACTTGAAACTTTTAAAAACATAAGGGACCAACTTGAAACTTTTGAAAACTTGAGGGACCAACTTGAAACTTTTAAAACATGAAGGACCAATTTGAAACCTAAAATAAATATAAGGGCCAACTTGAAACTTTTAAAACATAAGGGACTAACTTGAAACATAAAATAAACATAAGTGACTAAATGTACAATTAAGCCAAGTTCTTATTATGTTAAAAATATAGAAAAAAAAAGTCAAAATTTTGTCCATTAAGAACTAAAAACAAAAGAATTTTTTACAGAAATAAAAATAAATGATTTTATTTTACAGGAACGAAAATCAAAATTCGCTACAAAAATAGAACTAAAAACAAATTAAAAAAAATAAAAATTAAAAGATATACTCCTTGGTAGTATGTCACGAGAGGTGAGGTTAATTAGTAAAACATAAAATATATTATTTTTTTTCTTTTCTTTTTTGTTAAAACCTATTATACTGACAGGTGTCTTTTTTCAAAGAATTTGTGCATGTGCACAAATTTAACAAGTTGTCCAGGCTATAGTTTGAACAAAACATTTATTCATTTGACTCATTGGTTCCAACTTTGACTAAAACTGCCACTTTCCTCACAAAACCAAACATACATAAAAAAGATTAACTCCTAATTCTTCCACTAAATAAGCAAAACTGTGAAAGAAAGAATAAAAATTTCATAAATGAAAAAGTTGCCACTATATTTAACTTCATCACAACACTAATTAATAATTAAGAAGATGATGAAGCCTCAAATTTGTAGTACTTATCAACAGCAATAGAAACATCCCAAGTACAACTTAGTCCTTTTGGAATTGTCACAAGATCTCCAGCACCAAACTCTACAAATTCTGATGACCTTTTTGTGTATACTTTCACCTTTCCTTTCAACAAATAGCATGTCTCCTCTGCATCAAATTTTAATTGATATTTACCTGGTGAACACCCCCATCTTTTCATTTTTTGCAAAACACACCCCCAAGAGAAAAAAATACATAAAATTAATATTTATATATGCCTATTGTGAACACGAATTAATAAAAAATAATTAGAGAAAATATGGACATACTTGGGCCAGCACTTGATGTTCAATTCGGCTAGGCGCGATTCGGAAGGATTGCTTTCGATGTTGATTCTAAGGTTTGAATTGGAATCTGAAGCCATTGAAGCAAAATTAAGGAATTTGTGAAGAGGGTGTAAATAGCAGACAAAGGGAAATTATGTTTGTGTTATGTTTTTTGGCTACACATAAAAAAATTGTGAGACTTTGAAGAGAAAAAGAAAGGAATCTTTGTGCAGTGTTAGAACAGGATAAGACTTAAAAGGTTGAATTATATGAGGATGTTGAGTTGGGGAGTACTTGTTATTTAAGAAACAACCAATCACATCATGACCACTATGCATCACTAATTTTTTTTCAACAAAATCATTTAATGCATCTTCACCTCGTGGGGAATATGGATGTGTAATTGAAAGGAATCAGATTCTATTCTAATAATAAAAAAGGAATATAGTAATAATTAGTTAATTTAAATATACAAAGTTCTACGCCGATGGATTTATTCTGCCAAAAAGAAAATTTGATGGATTATAACATAGGAGTATAGTTTTACAACCTTGTTTAATGTGTATAAGAATGACAGGTCTTGTATATGTATAAGTTTATTTTTATTATTGGATAAACAAATTTCACTATTTAATCAAACGAGATATGATGTAACATACTGATTAATGGTAAAATTATGTTTGTGATTGGTTGTGGCGAGCAATCACATGTATTCATGCGATCAGTATATCGATGATAACTGTTAGTTTGGAGCGTAACAGTGTTATTATGCATAACAAAATTGGCATATAGTAAATGTTGACCATTTGTAACTTATCTCATGCTTTTAAAAAAGGTTGTTAAAGGATTCCCTCAGTTTTTTTTTTTTTTGGGTTGAACACTCATATATTTAAAATGTGCAAGAAGGTTAATTACCACCGTCCATAACCGCCAATTTTGTCAAAGTGAACAAATAAATTTAAAATGGTTTTCATTGACAATTGAAATGAAGAAATTATGGCACTAAATCAGAGTTTTCAAACTTGATTTAGGATACATTACATATTGAAATCTTCACTATTGCTTGAAGATGACTTTTGCTAACTTTAAAAATTGTAAAGAATATCTTAGATCGGATAATAGTACATCTGCAAATACATTTTTAGCAATACGACATGTAAGAATATCTTCACTGTTTTAGAAAATAGAATATACATCAAACAATAATGGGCTTTTTTATTAAAATATTTATTTCATTACACGGCAAATTCCTAATCAAATTTTTTGTCTACTTCAACTCAACCATCCTGATTTATTTAGAATTACACCATACATCATGGCCAGATGGCCTCACAGAGCAATTAGAATAATCATAAGAAAGTTACAAATAATTAAAAGCTAATCACATTGAAAATCTAATGAGCAAAAACAACATAGCAGTATTATAATATATGTAAAAGCACATACTTTAGGCATATATAAGCAAAAAAGAGCTATTAAACTGTCCTCAGCAATCAAGTCAGTTCTTGTAGAATAACGCCAGTGTAATAAGATGTATCTACCTTACTAATCTGATCCGGAGTGAGCAAAAAGTAGTGAGGCATTTGTTCCTCCAAAACCAAAAGAGTTTGACATAGCTACTCTAATTGGCATCTCCTTTGAAGCAGTCAATGGCATGAAACCATCTCCAAATACAGAATCTGGCTTTGTTAAATTAAGAGTTAATGGAGCAATTCCCTGTGATGAGAACATCAAAAGAACCACACTATTACATTAAGCATACAGGGTCTGGCTATAGATTAAGCACAAATTCACAGTATGTGCAAAAAATGTCATATTGCCAAAAAGTTGCTTACGTGTCGTATTGCTAAAACAGAAAAAATTGCTTCAACAGCTCCAGCAGCGCCTAGGAGATGACCAATAGCCCCCTGAAATCATAGAAATTGTGGAAATGTCATATGACATAAATCAATTTGTTAATGTTCACCCCATCCAAATTTTTCTTTTAATTGCATCTCTGTTCCCGTGGATGAAAACTTTCATCTAAGACGAGACAAGTACTTAGATTAGACAGGCAAATAGATAAAAATATAATTTGTAATCATGCAGCTTGAAACCACTCTTACCTTGGTGGAGGAGAAGGCTAAAGCAGACGAGCTAGCATGGTCAGAGAATATGGTTTTTATAGCATTAGCTTCTATTGCATCACCTGTATAAAGAATTCTGGTGAGATGCTTCATGAGATGAGCATAATTACCTACTTCTGAAGTATTTAAACGTAATAAAGATTCAAACTTAAATTGCTAGAATCAGTAAGGATCTGTTTCACTTGCCCAAAGGTGTAGATGTAGCATGCGCATTTATGTAGCCTACATCAGAAGGATGAAGACCTGACTGAAATTTATGACAAGGAAATAATTTAAAATGAAGATTGTTGAAACTATAGCTACGTCATTAATGCAGAAAGAAAACAACAATGATACAATATGAAATAAGAGTTTAATATCATTAAGACTTAATTTCTCTTGAATAGGTATCTACAGCGCCCTCAAATAATAAATGTCAAAAGAACTTAAATATAAACTCCTAGTGACAATGAAAGTGCACACACTTATTGCAATTGATAGATCTCATAGTGACAATGAAAGTGAAAAAGGTAGTGTGATAGGTTTGTAAGTTGACGGTGTCAACTAACAAACCTATCACACTACTTGATGGAGTGTTAGTTATTAGTTGGAGGCCGGGATAATTAGAGAAATAGGGCATGCTGCCCATTAATAAGAGAGAGGGACAGGGATATTTTCATTTGAGAGAGCTGGGCAATTTGGACATAGGGAGGTTTGCAGATCCTATAAATTCTAAGTTACCACTATTTCCACTACAACTGCTATGGCTGAAATTTGAATAGCTTGCTGCTATTTCCCTAATAACAAAACTAAGCTATAGTTCTTTTGTGAAGGGTGGTGGACAGATGACAATGATGAAACTCTAGCTCACATGAATGAAGACTCAAGTTCCACTGCCAAATAGCCAAAAGCCTGTATAGTAGCGACAGTGACATTGATGAAAAGACAAAGGCAGAGATGGTTGTAGTCTTGCAACTCTAAAACCTTTGGTTGATGTCAATCATGATGACCAAGCTTCCATTGCTAAAACCGCTGAACCTCGATGCTTGAATAGTGGCCAATGTTATGCCAAAGTTAGGGACGAGGGTGAAAACAAGTGTTATCACTCCATTCCAAAACAACAACAAACTTTGGGAGAGGGCAAGAGCTAAGGCTGGAGTGGAACTACAAGGCATGACCTCTTAGAATTTGGATATTGGCCTAACTCAACCCAAAAGCTAGCTCATGGGGTGAGGTTACCCCACACCAATAATTATTGTTCAATTTATATCACTATCCAATGTGGGACTCTCAATCAACACCCTCCTCACGCTCAGGACATGACATCTAGAGTGTGAAGTTTGTAGAACAGTAGAACAATAGCATATATAAAATATTGGGGAGAAAGGAAAAATAGTAATCACAGCATGCAAACATGATAAGTTGGCAGCTCAGCCAACATAAAACCTATATTGCTGCATCAAAATATAAATCAATATAGGATAATGAAAGAAACCTGTCTTAAAGCACGAGTCATGGCCAGAATGGCCCCTCTCCCATCACTAGGAGGTTGAGTAATATGATATGCATCACCTAGTCACAATCCATATGAAATGAAGTCAACCACATAAAAAACTAAGACTAGAGAGAAAATTTACATATCCTGCAACAAATTACCTGACATCCCGTAGCCACGAATCTCTGCATAGATTTTGGCTCCTCGGTTTTTAGCATGCTCAAGTTCCTAAACAATAAGAAATAAATAAACAAGAAATATGAGATTATAAACAAAGGAGGTGAAGAGGAATTGGAGGAATAGATGATACACAATAACTTTTTTAACTAACCTCCAAAACCAAGATTCCAGAACCTTCACCTATTCTGAGTAAAACCGCAACATGGATATAAGCAACAAGACAAACAAACCAATAATTTGAAGTCAGAACATGAACATTAGGTGAAATAAATAAATTATTATAATTATAATAATAAACAAATACGCAGTGTTGTTATACTCACACAAACCCATCTCGACCACTATCAAAGGGCCGTGATGCTTCCTGTGGGCTTGAGTTATATTTTGTACTCAGGGCTCGAGACCTGTAAATTTCCAATATCCGTTTTGAAGTATCAGAGGGATAAAGGACAAAAGAACTAATGAGGTGGTTGGCACTAACATAAAACAAAAGGTGCTGGTTATAATTTACCTGCAGAATCCTGCAATTGATAATGCATCAATGCTGGACTCTGTACCACCAGTCACCATAACATCTGCATCCCCAAATTGAATCATTCTCATTGCATCACCAATAGAATGTGACCCAGTAGCACAAGCAGTGACTGCAGCATGATTTGGCCCCTGTATTCAGGAAGAGGGAAAAAGGTCAACTCGTGATTACTAATGATCAGAGGTCAGCATAGGAATATATGTGAATAGCTCTGCAACAAAAACAACAATCAGCTTTACTGCCTTATTTTTCAGATACTTTTGTTAACATATATTATAAACTTATCATTGTTCAGCTAGACATATATCTCAATTTACTAATCAATCTCTTAAAGCATGTTTGACATAATTATATCTAAAGTGACAGCAAGGATGGTTCTATCTTGGTTTCAGAAGGCTGCAAATTATTTCTTATTGGATATGGTGTTAGCTTAATTTTTAAAAGAGTAAGAAACATGGAAGCAAGAAGATATATTCCCTAAATAAGTTCCAAGTTAGATCAGTTCATCGTGTAAAATGAACAAAGAATCTTCATTATTAAATACAATAATTTGTATTCTATATATCTTCAGAAGTTTTTTGTTTTAAAGTATATCTACTCTACGGAAGTTAGTAAAGGAAAATGGAGTTGCCTGTCCAGCAACTAAAGGAGTTGATTATATGTGTAGTATAGAATATCAACAAATTGAAAGTAGTTCAATACCTGGAAACCATATTTCATGCTAACGTGACCTGATGCCATGTTGATCAATATCCGTGGGATAAAAAATGGACTAAGGCGACGAAGACGCTGCATATAGGGGAGAAAAGGTAAAAATCAAATACATTAGTTTATTTAAATTAAAAAAAAAAAAAATCATTTTTCAATCATAATTAAAGGACTTGGAGAAAAACTTGAATGAGGAAAGATCAAGTACTTCAGAATACGTGACTTTGAACAAACTGACCTTCTCACATATCAGTTGTGCAGAGTCTAACATGTCACTGACGCTTCCAGTTCCCCCACCAATAGACACCCCCTGATTGCTTTTGAAGTTAAAATACAATGCAAGGGAATTGTCAATTGTCAAAAATTAGTTGTAATTAATGATATCAAATATTGCATACCGTTCTTTCCTTGTGTTCCTGCTCAGTGGGAAACCAGTTAGAATCTTTAAGAGCTTCATCAGCAGCACACAGTGCATATGCTATAAACCTCGTCATTGATCGATGTTCCTAAGGGATATGTCACAATACTACAATGGCATCAATAAGCATAATAGTTGTTCAGATGCAACATGTATAAGTAAAACCAAGGCAACACCAGATAACATTAAATACCAACAGAAACTTATATAACACTTATCCAATATTTTTCTCTTTTTCCTTTTGGCAATGCAGATGTAGATTACTTTCTTTCATGTCAGGAAAAATGGGAAGCTTTTACTTTTAGTTTAAATATAATATTACAAACTACCAAGAGGTCAAATACTTCAAATTCGCTTTTGAGAACTTATGGCAAATGGCAGTGGCATTTTTGCACCATATTCATAGGGTCTGTTTGGATTGACTTGTTGGAGTTTATCTATTGACATAAGCATTTACAAGAATGTTTGGGAAACAGCTTATGACATGTCCAAAAATTGTTTTCATCTTATTTTCATAAGCTCTCTAGCATAGCTTATGAAAACAGCTTATACCTTAGAGTTCAATGGATATGCACTAATGTCTAATGGCATAAATTCATTTTTTTAAATAACCGCATTTTTTAAAACAACTTTCAAATACTATATTCTTATTGGACTTCAGTGTAAAACTAGTTTACACTGACAATGCATGTCCCCTATTCTCTATACCTTATATTAAAACAGTTTGACTTTATCTTATCTTTCGTTATAGAAATAGCTTATACATAAACACAATCACTTATACGTGGATATTTATCCAAACAGAGTGAAAAATTATAATTATATGTTACATACATATATAACATTATTAGTGTACCTTAGAATTAAGCCAAATTTCGTCATTGAATTCACCAGGGTTAGTTCCAGTGGGAACAACAGCAGCAACTTTGGAAGTCAATTGATGAAATGTATTCAACTGAGTTTCTGTATCAAAACTTTTCATTTTGAGATCCTCCAAACATAATTCCCTTACCCCACATTTCCCATCAATCAATTGCTTCCAAGTTTTATCAACTCCACAACCAAGAGGTGTCACCATACCCAAACCTACAATTTCAAACACCACGAAATTTCAATACTACAACATCATATGAGATTTTATCAATGGCGCGAACGTGAATAAGAGAAAGAGAAGATGAAAGTGAAGGAGAGTTACCAGTGACAACTACTCTTCGGGAAGAAACAATTGGAGGAGGTGGAAAAGCTTTACCGGCAGTGGAAGATGAAGACGATATGGTTCGGTAAAAGGAACTGAAAAGTCTCTTTGAAGATGAGCGTATTGCCATCGCAAACCGCCGTCAAAAACACCGCCGCTGATGCCGTTAATACCTGACGCAAGAAGAGGTTTTTCTCGTTAAGATACAAATGGTAGACATGATTAATCGAAATTTCAAAGAAAATAAATTAAATGTATAATAATATAAAATAAAATTTTATGACGAGACAATAAAATATGATAAGTTAATCCTGAAACTTATTATCATGTATATCTGTAGTTATATATATTGGTGTTATCTGTAGTTATATATTCTTATCTGAATATGAGTTAGTTTAAATAAAAAATATTTTCCAAAATAAAACATAATGCAGATGAAGTGGATGTATCCTAGAAGGTGAGAGTATCGATAAGAAGAGAGGAGTCAACTCCATATATTTGTGACATCGATTTTTTTTTCTTCTGACCAGCTCAAGAGTCTTTTCCATTTAGAGCTTTTGGCACCAGCAACAGGTCCTTTAACATCTTTATATTCATTTTCATTTAGCTTATGACCCAAAGACACCACCAGTTTTTCTGATGAACCAGCATTCTCCATAGCTTCAACTACTCCCATTTTGATGAACAATTCGGAGAGAACTCGTCCAAATGGGATGAAGTTTATCATTCCCTCTCGAGAGATGATGATATTTTACTTTAAGTGGTTGAAGATCATGAGAAGCAGGCTAACTCTTATGCTTACCACCATGAAGAGCAGGAGATATTTCTCATATAGTGTAAGCGTACACTTCAGACTTTAGCGTTGAAGTGCTTCCAGCTCTATCAAATGACCTGTGCAAACGACTTCCAAAGCACGATAGAAAGGGACTATTGTCTCCGAACTTTTCAATATCAACACCTTGATCCTCACAGTTGATGACATGTGCAATGAAGGGAGGAGTGATTGTTATTGGACGTCCAGGAATCGAAGACCTTATCTCAAATGCATTTATTCCAATCTGATGAACAAAACCATGAACCCATAACCCCTTTACAAGTTTATGATAAATAGGTCTATGAAGCATGTTCAAGTAGTTGTTCCATTTTTTTGAAAGCGAGATTAAAACTTTGTTATATTTCTTAAGTACATCAATGAGTTGTTTTTGTCTCTTTAACACACAAGCCCGACCTAGACATATGTGCAACATGTGCTGTGGCATTGAGCCTCCTAAAATGGAGGGCCTCAAAACAAAATTACAGAGTAATGGTATTAGTAAATGAAGATTTTTCTTCCAACCCCCCATGTTTCTTTTATACCCCCCCCCCCCTATAAATCTCATTTTGCACCTGAAAACGGTGTAAAATATGAACAAAAAATTTAGATTTTTATGAACCGAAATAATTGGAACCTCGGTATATGAACTTTAGCCATCCTCTAAACTTCGGTTCATAAAAACCAAAATTTTTTGCAAGGGCAAAAACGTCAGTTAGGGGGATATAAAAGAAACGTGGAGGGTTGGAAGAGAAATCTTCTTAGTAAATTAAGGGGTGCAGAACTTAATAGATTACAACAAACTGCAAAAACCTAATTGTTAGGCCCGTAATTTTTTTTACAAAGTAATAATATTAATAAATTAAGGGGTGTAAACTTTAATATATTACTTGATAATAAATTTGCTTAAAAATTGTTCGAAGAATGACTTGTTTTAAGTAGTTTGATATATTTTATTGTTATCGATTAGAATATGAATCTTTTTACGTTAATTATAACTTATAAGAATAAAAAATTATGCTATTTGCAATTTAAATTAAGAATAATCTCATTAAAAAACTTACCATTGTTTTGTAACTTTTCTTGATACAAAAGTGAAACCAGTAGTATTGCTGGAAAACATTAGTTGTGTGTATTGTTATTGTTAGATAAAATTAAACTATCAAATGTGGTGCAATAGCTATGATTGAGATGAGTGGAAGAAATAAGAGGATCTATGTTGAAAGTGGAAACTTATCAAGGATTTGAAGGAGTGTAGAAAAATTGGTCTTTCCCTCTCCTCTCTGCATTGCTCTTATGGCTTTGATGCAAACCTTTCCAACTATTTAATTCCATGGTTTTTCCCTTATCAAACAATATTCAAAATCATAGTCAAAGTGTTAAAATCAATAAGTATAAAATGAGATGGAGTTAATATTTCTACCAACTAAGTTATGTTCATCGTAACCATGCTATTAAACATTTACAATGGAACTCATGACACCTTTCTATATAACCACGCAGACATAATTTGTACATTCAACATTCTTTCTACATAGAGAAGAGTATAACTAAAAGGGAACAAAATATTAATAAGTAACAAGCTTACCCAAATAGATTGTTTGACAATAAATTGCAACAAGAAATATGGAAAGAAAGATGACAAAATATGGAAAGAAAGATAACAAACTTGACAATTTTAATCATATTTCTCCAATTTACATGTAGCAAATGGTCTTACCACTTTGTATAATTTATAAAGCTTGTTCTCTACTTCTCTCATCACTTAAGTAGTTGTAGTGCTTATGAAGATGTAAAAATTTCTTTGTAAAATTATTATTAATTATTAAATATTTTTTAAGTAGTTGTTGTAAAGAGATCTCATAAAAAACTTATCATTCATAAGAATTCTTTCGCTTTTTTTTTACTAAATTTCTAATATTATTTTATAACCTTTCATATTGGATGGCATCTGATAAAAATAAAATGAAATAGTGGCTTTTTATTTCAGTTATAATAATGTGACTTTTTTATTTTTTTTAAAATAGTATACACATGGTGTCTTATTCACCAAAGTGAATCGCCACATATATGCTGACTTAGTTTAAAAGAACTATAATTAAGGAGTTAAAACTACAATTTTTAAAGTTAGGCGATCAAAATCACAAATTTGTAAAAAATGAGCTAAACTTGTATTTTAGCCATTTATTTTCAACGAATTTATGCAAGTGTGTACTAATAGAAAATATAAAAGATATAAGAAAAGAAAAAAGAAACAAAAGAAAAGAAATAGAAAATAAACAAATGACGTGAAATTAAAAAAAAATAAAGAAAGAGAAAACAAAAGAAAATAAAATGGAAAAGAACATATGATGCTCACCCGACACTCGTAGGGGTGCTGTACAGGGTAAGCGACGGTATTGGGCCTCAAAATTTTGGAGGCCTTAATTTAAAATTTTGAAGTCCTTATAAAATATTTTATATACTTAATAGATTAATTTTGAGGTCCAATAATAATGATTAAATATTACCAATGTTCATAAAATATCATATGTTGTTCTTGACAAAAAAAAAAAATCATATATTTAGTGAAAAAAATCTCAATCAAGTAAAAAAAATAATGATTTTAATAAAGGATGATTCTTTTTAATTTTTTATTAAGGTTTATTTTTAATATATAAATCGGGCCTACAAATAGTAAGAGCGACACTAGATATTGTAAGTAGTGGAGAATGAGTGTGTACTAAAAAAATAGACAGTGTGCCAGACATTAAATTTTCAGCTTCTACACATCCTTGTCTATATCTCTTCTAAACATACAATGACTAAAACTAATAGTGTATTTTTTTTAGTCTAATTACTATAAATTTCACTTTTAAGATGAATAAATGGGAACCTGATCTTCTACATTTATAATGCAATACCTCTGCCAACTTTTTCTTTACAATAATAATAATAATCTAATATTATCTCTGTCCCTAAATATAAGATACTTTTTAAATTTTTCTTTGTCCATTTTTATAAGATTCTTTTCAAATTTTCAAAGGTATTAATTACTTCTTTACCAACATACCTCGAATTAAAGTGCATATTTTTCTACAATTTATAATTCTCTTTCTTGAAGGATAAAATTATAAACACAATATAATTAGAGACAGAAGTAAATAGATATTTTTTATAAAAAAAAATAACGTAAATAGATATTTTTTATAAAAAAAAAAAAAAAACTAATATAAGTAATATAAGAAAAATAAATAATAAATAAAAGACAACGAAAAATTATAGACAAAAAGAAAAAAGAACAAGAAAATGTATAATACTTGGGCTTTAAGTTAGGGATATGTAGCATTAGCCATATATATATATATACTCCATAAGATAAATAAAATTAGATATATAATCAAAATTCCAAATAACAAACGCCTCAATTAGAGAGAAAGGCGGTAATCGGAGATAGTTCACGGCGCGGAATTCACTTCACCGGAGGTATATAAACACGTCCTCTGTTTCTTTTCTTTCTAAATCTAATTATTTAGAATCCATCTGATTTAATTTCTTTGTTGTTGGAACTGAGATTAAGGAATAGAAAAGATAAAATTGTTACCTTTTTAATAAAAAAAAAGTTTACCCTAAAAAATAGGTTTGGATAGAATAAGTTTAATAAAGTGATAAGCTGACATTAAAAGATCAAAACCTAGTTGTAGAAATAATGACAAGTGAAGATATATATATATATATATATATATATATATATATAATATATGCATTCAATTTTTGTGTTTGTTTACAACCCGCTTTAATAGATTGTTTATCGCTTAATATATCGCGGTGATACCAATCTGCAGGAAAAAATGGCAACATTAGTTGAACCCCCGGCGAGGAGAATTAAGCGAAAGAGAAAGTGTTGTTATACAATATGGAAAACATTGTTTGAGATTGATTCAAAGTATTGTCCAATCAAGCCTATGGGCGAAGGAGCATATGGCGTGGTGTGCTCATTCGTCGATAAAGAGACCAATGAGAAAGTGGCAATTAAGAAGATTAGTAATGTATTTGATAATCATGTTGATTCTTTGAGAATTTTAAGGGAGATGAAGCTGCTTAGGCATGTTCGCCACAAGAATGTGATCACTTTGAAAGATGTTATGATTCCTGTCAAAAGAACAAGTTTTAAGGATGTCTACTTGGTTTATGAACTCATGGATACTGATCTTCAGCATATTATCAAATCCTCTCAGTCACTTTCCAATGATCATTGCCAATTTTTCTTGTTTCAGGTACTAATCAGTCTCATGATTCTACTAGTACAAAGCAATTAACTTATTCTTTATGAATTTCAAAATTTGCTTATTTCATGTATACTTCTAATTGTTACTAATTATAAATTCTAATTTTTTAGCTACTTCAAGGTCTTAAGTATCTCCATTCGGCAAATATTCTTCACCGGGACTTGAAGCCTGCAAATCTACTCGTCAATGCAAATTGTGATTTGAAGATATGTGACTTCGGGCTTGCCCGAACCGGTCAAGTTGATGGCGAGAGTATGACAGAGTATGTTGTCACGCGCTGGTATCGTGCTCCAGAGCTTCTATTAGGATGTGACAATTACGGAACCTCCATCGACATGTGGTCGGTAGGATGTATTTTTGCTGAGATTCTTGGTAGAAAGCCAATTTTTCCTGGAAAAGATTCTTTGGACCAAATGAAACTAATTGTAAATGTTCTTGGAAGCCAACATGAATCTGATATTGAGTTTATTAATAATCCAAAAGCTAAAGGGTTTATCAAATTACTACCCGATACACAAGGGACAGATTTCTCTCATCTGTATCCACAAGCAGATCCACAAGCCTTAGATTTGTTACAAAAGTTGCTTGTGTTTGATCCAACTAGAAGAATTAGTGCACTAGAAGCACTTCAACATCCATATATGGCTGATCTGTGTGATGATCATCCATGGTGTAACCCTTCTGCTCAACTTCAAGTCAATCTTGACATAGATGAAAATTGGGATGAACAAATGATTAGGGAAATGATGTGGAATGAGATGCTTCATTATCATCCTGAAGCTGCTTCTGTATATGCATAGGTTTCTACTTCACATAGTTTGTATCTAGGAGAGTAGTTCTATTTTTTACTTGATGTTGGATAAATGATCCACACTTGAATTAACTTTCCTAATATGAGATATCTTTATTTAGTAGGTCCTATTTTTAATGTGTCACCCCCCACAATAATAATGACATAATGTGACTTGTATACCAATCTTTGGCTACATTTTGAAATAGTTAATGCTTATCAGCTGTTTCCTTAAATTTAACCAATCTTTTGAAAATGAGATATGAGATTGTAAGATTGTATGGTTGAGAACTTTGGATCGTAGTGTAATTTCTGTTGAACGGTTGATCAATAAATAAATGTAAATGTTTTTGAAAATTGATTGATTTACAATATATTCACCTATTTTCGGGGACGTCCAAAAATTTAAATAATATGAAATTTAGAGACGACGGCGAGATTCGGTCATGATAACGAGGTGATGTGTGATGGTGGTGTGTGGAGAAGAATGGAGGAAGGACGTCGTGGCGCCTATGTGACGGTGGCGGACGAAGATGTGGCGGCAAGAGGAAGAAGCGGCTAGTTGAAGATAGAACAATGACGACAAGACGAAGAAGAAGAATATGATGTGTGCGTGTTCTTTTGTCTGCGTTTCATACTTCTCTCTCTTGTTTACTATATATATCTCCAAAAAATGGAGGGAGATAAAACTAACCCAATGAGTCCACACAAAAGTATGTACGACAATGAAACATAACAACTTCTAGTTAATCCTACAAGACAAAACAGAAGTCCCAAAAAGATTCGAGGCGAATGAACCAACTGTCAAGACGGAAATGGTCCACGTCCCCATTATTCCCTGCAGCAAGCAACAAGTGGAGATGGCTTTCAAGCTAAATAGTCTACAATCAAGAAATAATACAAATATTGTGATAGACCCGACACAATAGAGACAAAATGAGACATCTTTATCAACCTACCATCTTGTTGAGAATCCAAATCAATTCTACGGAATTTATCTTCTTTTTTTTTTGAAGCAATGGAATCTATTTTTGTTAACCGAAACTGACCAAACACTCTTCTATGTCAGAAATTTACCTTTGTCAAAAGTTGTTATAATGGAACATTAATTGCCACAAAAAACCTCAATCTTTGAAGGTGCCAAAGTACACCACAACTCTTTTAATTTCTACTTTAGGTATACTTGATCTATTATTGACTTTGGATCTATAAATTTAAAACAAAGTATTTGCATCTCATCCTTTTTGTTCATCATTTAGTTCCTATCATTTGCTATCTTTTGTACAAAGTATTGAATTATTTGAAGAATATGAATTTCAATTAAAACATAACAACAAAGTTTCAATTTAATTTAACTTATTAAAACCGACTCGTTCCACCCAACACATGTATGACCCGACAATAAACCGAATATGTAAACAGTTAAAATTGAGATCAAATCAAATAATTATGATTTTATCGATTTGACAACTTTCGACGCAAAATCGGCCGATGTTCAATCCTACTTATAATAAGAGGCAAAATACAAATTTGTTTTATACTTTTATATTGTTTTTGTCTTACCAAAATACTTTTCTACCGTTGATTATTCAATTTGTTGACTGATATTCACACTCTCAATAAAAAATGACATTATTTTTTTTTATCAGAAAATGACATTATTTATTCATACATATAAAAATCAAAATACAATATTATAAATGTGAATAACAGACAAGATTTTGTTTGTTTCATGTGATTTGAGTATAAATAAGTACCTCGTACGTACTATAATTTGGTATTCCGTCCATTTGACTGTGCGTTACAATCCACACTCCATTCCATTTCCATGGCTGCTACTCAAGGACAAGTCATTACCTGCAAAGGTTCTCTCTCTCTCTCTCTAGAATCTCTCTCTTATTCCGCTATTCATTCATCTGAAACACTGATGACACCATTTTCGTATATGTTGTTATATTGGTGAAGCTGCGGTGGCCTGGGAACCCAACAAACCATTGATCATCGAGGATGTTCAAGTGGCTCCACCTCAGCCTGGTGAGGTTCGAATCCAAATTCTCTACACTGCTCTTTGTCACACCGATGCTTATACTTGGAGCGGCAAGGTATCCATCTGTTAATTATTTTCAATTGATCTTATATACTTTTTATGCATGAATCTGAAATTTCTTATATGTATATATGATCAATTCATCTTGATTTGCTTTTGCAGGATCCTGAAGGTCTTTTCCCATGTATACTTGGTCATGAGGCTGCTGGGTTAGTATACATAAACCATATATCGAGTTTATCATTATTGATAATATTATGAATTTATGATAGAGAAAGTCTTACATAGACACAAACACAAATAAATAGTGTTTAGGCACATATACATAAAACATCACATCATTTACTTTTTTGAAAAATATTTAAAATTAAATTATTTTATATTTTCTCTCTCTTCACTCATGTGAGTGTGCCTAAACACATACATTTATAGTTGTGCCTATATTAGAATTCTTCTATTATGATATTTGAAGCACCGTCACTTCTGATTGTATGTGTGTCTGATGTCCGACACGTGTCAGTGTCTGACACGATACAAACATATGTGATTACATTTAATTAATTCATTTTCTCAAATATTGAAGTGGGTGACTAGTTCAACTGGTTTGAGCTAAGGGTTAAAAGGGGTTGAGTTAAACCCCGGGCGAAGGAGAAAATAATATTAATCTAACAAATTAACAACTAAAATTAGCCGTTTCAAAGGCAAAATCATTTTCTACTAGTGCTGATGTATAATTGTCAATATTGTGTCTGTGTTTGTGTCTATGTTAGTGTTTCATAGATTATGACTGTGATGATGATGTGTTTTTGGTACATATAGGATTGTGGAAAGTGTTGGAGAAGGGGTTACTGAAGTTAAGCCAGGGGATCATGTGATCCCTTGTTACCAAGCTGAATGTGGAGAATGCAAGTTTTGCAAATCAGGCAAAACAAATCTTTGTGGCAAAGTTCGTTCTGCCACTGGCGTTGGAGTCATGCTGAGTGATCGTCAGAGTCGTTTCTCTGTCAATGGAAAGCCTATCTATCATTTTATGGGAACCTCCACTTTTAGTCAATACACTGTTGTTCATGATGTTAGTGTTGCTAAGATTGACCCTATAGCTCCTTTGGACAAAGTTTGTCTTCTCGGATGTGGTGTTCCAACTGGTAAGTTTATAATTATTAAGAATATGTAAGAAAATTGTATTGAGATTTTGCAAGTTTATGAAATAAAGGAAATTATCTTTTCTATCCATCATTTGTCACTATTGTTCATAAGACTTGCCACCCATGTTTTAAGTTGTGCGCAAACTTCTATATTGCGGAAAAATGCAGTCGATTATGTTGAAAGTTGAAACTGTGGTTGTGATGCTGTTGCATAGATCTCAAAATGCTTTATATTGTGTTCGTAATTGGAGTTGCGAACCAGTATTTAAAACCATGCATCTATTAAAAACTTTATGTTCCATATCAGGGTGACAAATTTTATTCAAATTGTTGAATGAAAGTGTAGTCTAGTGGGAGAGATTTCTCGGCTGACGGAAAATGGAAAAGCGGGAGGGAATTCTTAATTGATCTTTTACTGAATATATATATATATATACTTTTGCACCTTTAGGCAATAACTAATCTTAGCCATGTATCAATTGAATTTGTTTGAGATCTTACAACAATGTTTTTAGTCTTCTTCTTGATCTAATTAAGTTTGGTAGACAAAACAACATTGGTGGATTTTGAAACAATTAATATTATGAGTAACGTTACAGGCCTTGGCGCTGTGTGGAACACTGCAAAGGTGGAAGCAGGGTCAATTGTTGCTGTTTTCGGCCTTGGAACTGTTGGACTTGCTGTGAGTTTCTAAAAGACTAGTAGCTATATTTTAATTTTAACTTGGTGTTGAGACTTTGTTATGACCAATAATTTACACCTACAGGTTGCAGAGGGTGCAAAAGCTGCCGGTGCATCAAGGATTATTGGCATAGATATTGATAGTAATAAGTTTGAAAGAGGTACATATCACGAACTTGGTTGATAGCTGATAGTCTTGGATTATGATCAAAGAGTTCACACACTTAATTGAGATAAATAAATGGATGGAATGTGAAGAAAAGAGAGTAAAATTCAATTATTTAATGCTTGTTTATTTCACATTAAGCATGGAGCTTTTATACAAGCAATACACTTGAGTCCCAAATCGGTTAACTCACTAAAACAGTTGTATCTAACAAAGCTAACTTGTTAACTGTCATAACAGTTAACTAACCCTATGAAACTAACTTTTGAATTATATTTTCATCTCTTTGTGACTCTCCATCTCTATTATCTTCCTATGTAAAAGGAATAGTTGTTGCAGTACTCCCTTGATGACTAGCTTGCTTCCCCCAATTCCAGCTGTTGCTTTCATCGAAGAACACATCTCTACTGATCACAATTTTCTCTGTCTTTGGACTATAAAGTCTGTATGACCCTGCAGAATGATATCCAACAAAGATCATGGGCTCACTTTTATTTTCAAGTTTCTTTCTTTTCTCATCAGGAACATGCCTGAAGCATAGTGATCCAAAGATTCTTAAATGATTCACTTGGGGCTTCTTTCCTGACCACACTTCTTCTGGCACCTTGGATTGTAATCTTTTGGTAGGACATCTATTCAACAAATATGCAGCAGTGTTTATAGCTTCCCCCCAAAAGTCATGTGACAGGCCTTTGGTCTTTAACATGCTTCTAGCCATGTTCAGAATGGTCCTATTTCTTCTCTCAGCTAGACCATTGTGTTGAGGAGTAAATGGTGCAGTCACCTCATGTTGAATACCAGCATCTTCACACAACCTTTTGAATTCATTTGAAGTATATACACCTCCACCATTAGTTCTAAGTATCTTGATCATTTTTTCAGATTGTTTCTCTACAATCAGCTTGAATTTTCCAAAAATAGAGCAAACTTCACTCTTTGCTTTAATTAGATAAGTCCACATCATTCCGCTAAATTCATCCACAAATGAAACAAAATAATTGTTTCCACCAAGTGATGATTTTTCAAGCGGACCACACACATCAGAATACACAACTTCTAACACTCCTTTGGCTCTCATAGGTATGTAGGAACTAAATGAATTTCTGGGCATCTCGCTGATTAAGCAATGTTCACATACTTTATTTGGAATTTTAATTGAGGGAAGTCCAGATACCATACCTTTATGCTTCAACTGACTCAAACTATTGAAATTCAGATGACCAAATCTCAAGTGCCACAACCATGATTCGTCATTCAGCAATTCTGCAGAGAAATATTGTGCATCTGCAACATGAAATTGAACTTGAAAGGTTCTATTTTGTGACAGAGGTGGCTTCAAGATTCTTCTAGCATTTGAGTCAAAAATCTCCATATAATCATCTTTCATTTGCATTGATAAACCCTTTTCTAGCAGCTGTCCCATACTTAGAAAATTACTCTTAATATTTGGAACAAATAGCACATCAGAAATTACTCCTTGTTTGCCTTCTTTGGTTTTGATCACTACATTTCCAACACCTTCAGCTGGAACTGTTCTATTGTCTGCAAATCTCACCTTACTTTTATTGCTATCATCAAAATCTACTAACCATTCTCTATGGCTAGTCATATGATTGGAGCAACCTGAATTAAGATACCAAGTTTCAGAGTTGCCCAATTCAGAGTTTGTTGTCACCGCTAAAAGCACTGCATCAGAATCTGAGCCCTCATCTTGAGCCATATTAGCCTCATTGTTTGATCTTCTTTGTTGATTCTTGTTACTATAACATTCATCATCAAAGTGGCCAAACTTGTTGCAATTGTAGCCCTCTACCTTGCTTTTGTTGAACTTCTTCTTTGGATTGGAACTTTTGTTGTTTTCAGATGAAGATTCGGCTTGATCTTGAGTTTTGGAACTGCTAGCACCATCATTCTTGTGATGAGATTCCTTCCCTTTGTTTTTCTTGCCTTTCCACTTTTCAACATTGTTCTTCTTTGAAATGTGAGCCGGCAATGCTTGATCATTTCTTCTATCAGAGGTTCTTTCATTCATTCTTTGCTCATGTGCTTCCAAAGATGCTTGAAGTTCTTCCACTTTCATACATCCAAGATCCTTGCACTCTTCGATAGCTACCACTATGTAATCAAACTTTTCCGTGAGACTTCTAAGCACTTTCTCAACAATTTTTTGATCTGAAAGTTGTTCACCGCAACTCTTCATTTGATTTGTCAGTGTTTGCACACGAGTAAAGAATTTTGTAACTTCTTCATTACCTTCCATCTGCAGCAATTCATACCGTCTCCTAAGCGTTTGCAACCGCACTTTCTTAAGTTTTGTAGTCCCTTCGTATGAGTTTTCAAGAATCTTCCATGCATCCTTTGCACAAGTTGCATGTGCAATCTTCTCAAAATTTGCTGCATCCACGCATTGATGAAGGATTAAGAGGGCCTTACAATCTTTTTTCTTCAATTCTTTGAATGCAGATTTCTGTGTATCCGTCGCATTGTTGCTTAAATTTTCGAGTCCATTTGTGATGATCTCCCATGCATCTTGATATCCAAAAATCACCTTCATTTGAGTACACCATTTGTCGAAATTCTTCCCATCAAGAATGGGAAGTGTTGCAGGGAAATGGCCACTTGATGAAGCCATTTCAAAAAAACTTCGTTTTCCCAGAATCACAACCAGGCTCACTCTGCTGCCAATTCTATTGGATTATGATCAAGAGTTCACACACTTAATTGAGAGAAAGAAGCGGATGGAATGTGAAGAAAAGTGAGTAAAATTCAATTATTCAATGCTTGTTTATTTCACATTAAGCAAGGAGATTTTATACAAGCAAGCAATACACTTGAGTCCCACACCTTTGAACTCACTAAAACAGTTGTAACTGACAAAACTAACTTGTTAACTGTCATAACAACTAACTAACCCTATGAAACTAACTTTTGAATTAAATTTTCAATAGATAGTAATATGGATATAGTTAATAATCATCTAAATATCTCTGATCTTTTGTGTATAACTGCTATTCCTTCATTATTTTTCTTCTGACACAAATGACTAATATCAGTTGTAACTAACAAAACTAACTTGTTAACTGTCATAACAGTTAACTAACCCTTTGAAACTAACTTTTGAATTATATTTTCAATAGATAGTAATATGGATATGGTTAATAATTATCTAAATATCTCTGGTCTTTTGTGTTTATAAGTGCTATTCCTTCATTATTCTTCTGACATAAATGACTAATATCAGTTGTAACTAACAAAAAAAAAATAAAAAATATCAGTTTGTAACTAACAAAACTAACTTGTTAACTGTTATATCAGTTAACTAACCCCATGAAACTAACTTTTGAATTATATTTTCAATAGATAGTTATATGGATATAGTTAATAATTATCTAAATGTATCTCTGATCTTTTGTGTTTGTAAGTGCTTATTCCTTCATTATTTTTCTTCCGACATAAACGACTAATATAGACACATTGTCTTAACTAATTATTATAATACAAAGTGCAGTCTAGTTATGAGCTATTTATATTTGTTATTTGCTTGTCAGATTTTATTAGATTCAGGTTGTATTTAGAATTATGTGCGGACATGATGCTAAAGCTAAGCTAAAGTGTGCATGTTATTAATACCTTAATTAATTTTGTTTATTTACATTGCAGCAAAGAACTTTGGAGTGACTGAGTTTATTAATCCAAAAGAACACGAGAAACCGATCCAGCAGGTCATAGTTGATCTCACAGATGGTGGAGTTGATTATAGTTTTGAGTGCATTGGAAATGTCTCAGTAATGAGGGCTGCTTTGGAATGCTGCCATAAGGTGACTCCTATTGCATGCTACCTCAAATATTATGGAAATGAAAATAAATGAATCAAATATGAAATTAGCAACTTGTGTAACAAGTAGTATATATTTATATATCTTTTGGTGTTGCAAATTTGCAGGGGTGGGGGACTTCAGTTATTGTTGGTGTTGCAGCATCAGGGCAAGAAATATCAACTCGACCGTTCCAGTTGGTGACTGGTCGTGTCTGGAAAGGTACGGCTTTTGGTGGATTCAAGAGTCGATCACAAGTTCCTTGGCTTGTAAACAAGTACTTAAACAAGGTAAATTAATTAAGCATTTCCATTTTGTCTCATTCGACACATTAAACTTCAAGTTAATGTCGTAATGTATTGCGTAGTTAGTACCTGAATGCTTAGGACTAAGTAATATTTATCTTTTTTGCAGGAAATCAAGGTTGATGAATACATTACTCATAGTTTGACTCTTGCGGAGATCAACAATGCATTTGACCTCATGCATGAAGGAGGATGTCTCCGCTGTGTGCTTGCAATGCACACATGAGCTGAACTGAGATCTCACTGATAGTCTTATGAAAGTGTCGCGTGTGATGGAAGTTGTATTGCGCTGTCTTTTTGTTTGAAATATAAGCAATCATGAGTTGTATAATTCTTGTGATCATGCATGGATTTTATAATAACATTGAACTTCCTAAGTCTCTTTGCAAAATTGTGATTGGAGAGCCATTTAATTGGATGTAGGGGAATCTTTTTTGGGTTATAATTATGATTATGATATTCTTCTACTTTACCTGTCAATTGTTAATAACTCGATAATCATAAGGTCGTCCTGTGCCTAATAAATTGTTCTTTTTCTATTTTCATGCTTTAATACAAAATTTGATGTGGAGGGCATACGTTTGAACTTGCAATATTCTTTTATGCTCTTGCAATATTCATCTTCTCCACACTTAGGAGTTTCGCCGTTCGACTATTTGAAACAAAATAAATAAATAAATATTATGCACCTATAATTTGATACAAATCTGAAACCAAAGCTATCAAATGATACATGTACCAAAACAGCGCCCAAGCTATCTGTGTTAACTAGGCTCCAGGAGAAGATAAAAATAGATACACTCAAGTGAGATTCCTCCAATTCTAGCATTATCATTAAGTCAACTAGTACAGCTTAAAATCTTGAGTCATAAAAAAAACAACTGAAATTAGCAGATAATTCTGGTTCGAAAAAAGTCCAAAATGTGGAAGAAATGAGTGCAAATCTTCACTCCTTCCAGATTGAGACATTAACTAACTCTTGAATGTAGTTACTGCAAAACATGCTAGTTGCTTGCTGATTCCTTCAGACACTTGGAGGAGCCCACTTTCCCTCTTTGAATTTTTTATAAAAGCTCGATTGCTTAGAAACAACATAGAAGACTGCAAATACATCATAGTTAGGCGAAACTCTAAACAGAATCAATGGAAATGAAGAAGAAAAAAAAGTGATCAATTTTCCTGAACTACATTTCACCTGGTATCTCTGGAATGATGAAATTAGGCTCCTTCAGAACATCATGGAGACTTCTCCTTTCATTTACTTTGATCCATTTTGGGGAGCCTGATGAATATAGAAGATCACGTCATACCAGTGTATTAATGAAGCAACATTTCAATATAAATGACTATAGAGTATAGATGCAACACGTAACTTCTCAGACATACTGCTATTAATGAAAATGAGAACTGATTACTTAACATCAATATGATTTGAGATATCATTCATGAATTATCTGCTATGAGATCTAAATAAATTTTTGCGACAAAAGAATTTTCTTTTTTGCTTTGAAAAAAGAGAACTGTATTAAGTGCGTAAAGGAGGCATTTGCCTAGCTTAGCATGATGGGGATGTTGTAAAATGTTCGGTATTTCGAAATAAATTGACACTTGAATCAAGTTCTCGTTGTCGATCTTTCAATTAAAACTAGTTACTACTTTAACACAGTATGAACCACTATAGTAGGGAAATGGAGTCATGCAAACAAATAAAGCAAACATGGACTGCAAAGAGGGATAAAAAGAACTTCAAAAGTAACATACTCTGGGTTTGCTTAAGATCTTCAACTGCATCTTTCTCTTCATCGGCGCCTTCCCCATTAGAAGCTGCTGCAGTTCCCTCTAATAAATAACGGAGGAGTTTTTCCTTAGATAGACGAGGTCCTGAACCAGCCTGATAAAACAAGGAATAAGAAGTGACGGAGAAAAATTGCTTTTGAATTATAAGTTTTCCAACATTTGACACAAAATATGCCGATATGAACAATGCAGCCAAAAAATCTTATTGTAAATATTACCTTATCATAACAGTAGCTAGAATACAATTTCAACGGAAGCAAAAGGCTTACCTCATAGTACAACTCAATAAATTCACGTTTGTAATTGTTTTCAACATCCCATGGAAGCGGCTGATCATCTGCGAATACGTTAGCTAGCTAAGGGTGTAAAACAGCCATTTACACAAAACTAGTTTAGAGATAATGTGAATGCAACATTTATAAAAGGATATCATATCAAGGTGAACTGAAAACATGTCGGTCTCGCAGAAATCTTCAATGAAGTCACTGGACATGACCTCTGCATACAAAAGAAGAACAGGCCAATGAAGGATGTTACTTTTGTCCAACACAGGCTTCTTTAATCCAGTAAGTTCTCTATACATGGCCTTTCCAATCTTCAAGCCTCTACTTTCCATTGCAGAAACAAGTTCCTGCGCAGTTTTTGTTCAAAGAAGGACATGAGCTCTCTCCGCATTATTAAAAGTTACTTAAGAACACATTAAAAGTTACTTAAGAACGCTCGTGTTCGAGCGTTCTTAAGTAGCAGCTATAGCAGGGCTGTAGTGCTATAAGCGGAATATAGGGCATGTTTGGGATAGGCTTATGCAAACTTATCTACCAACACACTCATATGGGAGAGCTTCTGAAAACAACTTATGACAATCCATATGCTGTTTTCAACTTATTTTCATAAGCTCTCCAAGATAGCATATAAAAACAGCTTATAGCCTACATAAAACAATTTGACTTTATTTTATCTTTTGCTGGAAAAAAAAAAACAAACTTATACATAAGCACTTAATTACATTGCTTATCCAAATAGGGCCTAAACAAACCACTATTATTCCACTGCGATATACTATTTAATACAAAATGTTGTCAAATAGGAGCTATACAAGCGCTAATGCATCACGGAATTTAAACAAACTGAATTTTGCCACGATCTGCAATTGACAACACTAAAGAAAACAGTTAAAAGTTTATACCTTTGCCTCAGCAACAGCCTTAGAAACTTGAGCCTCATGCTTTTCATTCTCCAAGATCTTAAGACCAATCTGGTTATCAAGCTTCTTCAATTCCTCATTTTTAGGGTCCAAATGAAGACCCATTTGACAATAGTCTTGTGCTTCATCCAACAAATTCAATGAAATAGAAGCTTTAGCAGCTCTATAAATTGCCTAAAAACATTTTTTTTTCCGCCATTACTATCAAAAAATCAAAAACAAGGAATTACAATAAACAAACAAACAAAAACATAATAAAATTCACACCTTTATACTTGAAGGGTTGAACTTGAGTGCATCATTAGCATCAGTAAAAGCTCTTCTAAAATTTCCAAGTAACAAATTAACATGAGCTCTATTTGAAAAAAGAATAGAAGTCTCAGAATCACTTAAAGCTTTCTGATTAATTGCCCTTGTGTAGCAATCAACGGCATCAGAGTAATGCTTCTTACCCATCTTCACATATTGATTACCCTTTTCCTGAAAAAGATTATTGAGAGTAAAATCAAAGAAAAAGAATGGTTTTTTTTAGTGTTTTGAAAACAAAACGTAGTGAAGAAAGATTATATATACCTTGAGTTCTAAGGCTGAAGACTCTTTGATTGCAGCAATGGCTTCAAGGTCTGCTTTTTCGTTTTCAGTCAAGGGCTCTGAACCCTTTTCCATCCATAGCGCCATAGTTTTTTTTTTTTTGGGTTTTTTGATTGCTCTTAGAAACACATCATGTTTTGTTGGGAGACACAAAAGAACGAGCGTAGTACTCTGTACGATTTTGTGTTTTTTTTTTTAAAGTGGTGTGATCTTTAATTAATTATTAATTATTATTATTTAATTAATCTTTAATATAATAAAACGAAAGTAACTAAAAACACAGTTAACTCTAATCCTAATTTTAATTCAATTATATGTTGCCACGTCAATTAATAAATGTGACATGTCATGTGTTTAAAAACAAAATATGTGTCAATATATGATTAGATATAACAACAATACATGATGTGTCAATATATGATTGGACGTTGGAGTCTATTCTATTCACAATACAAATCCATTAATTATAGCCTTAAATTAAGCATCTTTTACAACAAATAGAAACTCAACTTTGAACTTTTTCTTCTCCACCATTATAGGTTAACTTTTTTAACTTTGGGTGCAATTGTATATAATTTTTCTACTATAATTTGTTGTGTTTTGTTCTTATTTATCAATTTTTAATATATTTTGTCCATGAATTTATTAATTGCAACGATTTTGCTTTGGTGTCCTATAAATGTATGAATTTCTTTGGACATTTTTAGATGTTTGAATTCTATTTCTTTTTTTTTTCTTTTTTTTGGGTGTTCCATATCAATTTTGTTGTTATTTTATGTTTGTCCTATTATTGCTTCATATTTCCAATTTAATTTCATGGTCAAAATTTAAGATTTATAAGTTTTTGGATATCATTTTCCTTTAAGGAATATAAAAGCTAACATGTTTCTTTTAATTTGAGAGAAAAAATATTTGAATGTATATATTATAATTTGTTGTGTTTTGTTTTTATTTTTCAGTTTAATCTTAATATATTTTGTTCATGAATTTATTAATTGCAGCAGTTTTGCTTTTTGAATTCTATAAAGGTATGCATTCTTATGAATATTTTTAGGTATTTATATTCTGATTATTTTTTTCTTGTGTTCCATATCAATTTTGTTGTTTGATTGCAGCGGTTTTGCTTTCGGATTCTATAAAGGTATATTCTTATGCATATGATTATTTTTTTATTGTTTGTTGCGTTCCATATCAATTTTGTTGTTTAATTGCAGCAGTTTTATTTTCGGGTTCTATAAAGGTATGTATTCTTATGGATATTTTTAGCTGTTTGAATTCCGATTTATTTATTTTTGTTTGTTGTGTTTCATATCAATTTGGTTGTTATTTCATGTTTGTTCTATTGTTGCTTCATATTTTCAATTGAATTTCATGATCAAAATTTAATATTTATAATTTTTTTGGATATCTTTTTCTATAAGGAATATAAAAGCTAACACGTTTCTTCTAATTTGAGAGGAAAAAGATTTCAATGTATCTACTACAATTCACTGTGTTTCAGTCTTATTTATTAGTTTCATCTTAATATATTTTGTCCATGAATTTGTTGATTGCAGAGGTTTTTCTTTGCGATTCTATAAAGGTATGCATTCCTAGGGGACGTATCTAGTGAGAAAGAGATCTCTTATGTGAGAGTGAGAGGATTTATTATAAACCATTAGATTAAATTTAATGGATGAGATTAAAAATTTTAACTAAAATTATCATGTAATGTATTTCATATTATCATTGATACAAAAGAAAAAAACAAAATCACCTTTCCTGATTCCCTCTCATTCCCAAATCCAATCACCCACACCAATTTCTCATCTCAGCCTTCCCCTTTCCCCATTAATGTATTCCCCATTAATTTATCTCAATTTCAATTGGTCATTCGATTTCATTCTTGTCTATTAGGGTGTGAATGTGTGATGTGTTATATTAATCCACCGTACCAATTAATTTGTAGAGAAAGAACTCAGCTTCTGATTTTTATAATTATTTAACGATAAAAATCAGCTTTATCGTTAAATAATTATAAAGAAGAAGAAAAAGAACTCAGGTCTGAAATAAAGCACTAAGTTGGACCTATAATTTGGGAAGATGAGCGACGGTTGTGGGTGATTGGAATTGGGAACAGAAAGGCAATATTTCTTTTTTTGTATCAATGATAATATGTAATAAACCACATGATAATTTTAGTTAAAATTTTTAATCTCGTCCATTAAATTTAATCCAATGGCTTATAATAAATCCTCTCACTCTCACATAAGAGATTCTTTTCTCACTAGATACGTCCCCTGCATTCCTATATATATATATATATATATATATATATATATATATATATATATATATATTATTTTTTATTTATTTAATTTTTAGGTGTTTGAATTTTTTATTTTTATTTTTGTTGTGTTCTATATCAAAAGCTACCACATTTCTTTTAATTTGAGAGAAAAAATATTTGAATATATCTTCCACAATCAATTTTCTCTCATGGGTAATTATATGTTGCAATGTCAAGAGTAACTTTTAGGAAAAATATGAAGATATTGATAACCGATGAAAAAGGAGAGGATACATCACTATATTTTTAATTCATTTTTTTTCAATATTCTTATAAATTATTATAATATATTTAATATTATATATGATAGCTCACGGAACCCGTGCGATAGCTCGCACGGGCCGGTGTTTAGTTAATATAATAAAACGAGAGTAACTAGAGGCACCTAAACTCTAACCCTAATATGAATGGTCTAGATTTTGACTCGTGAAAAATATATATTATATCAACAGCTACGATAAAAACTTGAATACTATGTTGCCACATCAATTAATGAATGTGACACGCCAAGTGTATAAAAACACAATACATGATGTGTCAATATATGATTGGATGTGTGTATAAAATAATTTTAGACCAATCCCTAATTATATGATTTCATACGATCGGATATACTTTGATTATATATAGTTTGTTCATGGTCAAAATTTATGATTTATAAAAATTTTGGATATTTTTTTTCCTTGAAGAATATAAAAGTTAACACGTTTCTTCTTATTTGAGAGGAAAAAAGTTTGAATGTATCTAATATAATTTGTTGTGTTTTGTTCTTATTTATCAGCTTAATATTAATATATTTTTGTCCATAATTTCGTTGATTCATGAATTCGTTGATTGCAGACATTAATCATGGTTGTTGGAACCAATATAGAATCCTCGATAGTTTTGAAGATAAATAGAATGCTTTATTCAATTTGTTGAACCCAATCATAATGTAGAGACTGTTAAAAACTTATGTTTTATTCTTAATCAATTTTTCAGTTTTTAAACAAATTTATCCTTTTAAACCATTGATTCACCATAATTTTATTGATTTTATTTCACCTAATATTTTCACAAATTTATCTTTTTGTCGAGATGTTTTGTCAACAATTACAGGTTGAAGCTTGAGAATTATATGTTGCATTATCAAGGATTACACCAATAAAAGTGTTAAAAGTAGTAATACCGACGATGAAGGTGAAGATTCAAATACAACTGAAAATGTGTTTTACAAAGATGTGTTTCATAATGTTCAGTAGTTAACAATGAATTATTATAAAGATCACTTTATTTGTTTTTTATGTAATTTTATCATTATTTTTATGATTTTAATTATTCATTGTTGTTATATATGTACTGCATAATTTCAGTTCCAATTTATCTATATTTTCTTAAATATTTTATTTCTAATTTTTTCCTACAAGAAATTAAACTATACATATAATATTCTACATAATCTGTGCATCCCACGGGTAATAGTCTAGTAATAATAATATAATAAAACGAAGGTAACTAAAGGCACACATAACCCTAACCCTAATTTTAACCCAATTATATGTTGCCACGTCAATTAATTAATTTGATATGTCATGTGTTTAAAAACATAATACGTGTCAATATATGATTGGATGTTGGAGTCTATTCTCTTCACAATGCAAATCCATTAATTATTGCCTTAAATTAAGCATCTTTTACAACAAATAAAAACTCGATTTTGAACTTTTTCTTCTCCACCATTATGGGTTAAACTTTTAACTTTGGGTGCAGTTGTAGTATATAATTTTTCTACTATAATTTGTTGTGTTTTGTTTTTATTTATCAATTTTTAATATATTTTGTCAATGAATTTGTTGATTGCAACGGTTTTGCTTTGGTGTCCTATAAATGTATGAATTTCTTTGGATATTTTTAGGTGTTTGAATTTTTATTTTTATTTTTTTTGTGTTCTATATCAAAAGTTGAAATTCCTGGCACGCGTGTTACGATGCTATAGCTTCTTGGTCCTCAAAACGTGATGCTACACACGATGCTATAGCATCCTGCTGCGCTGATAACTTAATATAAATAAACCAAATAACAGAAAGCAAGTAAAAGACACTTGGTGTTTGTTAACCCAGTTCGGCGCTCAAAGCAAGCCCTAGTCTGGGGGATACCAATCCAGGAAGATGTCCAATAAGCAATAGCCCTAGACTGATGACACTAACTCTCAAGTTATGCCCTTTCCATCTAGCAACTCCCCTATTGTCTATAACCTAGGGTCCTAGCCTAGATCTGAGATATACCTGATCTCACTTCCTTGCAACCTTACAAACAGCAAGGGTTTTTAACACACACAAGAAAAGTTTTGGAGACACACTCCTAAAAACTAACACTCGTACCTAAAGGCTTAGAGTGCACACAACACACATAACCCTAACTCCATACTTCAAAGCTTAGGAGAGGATCACAAGTTACAACTCAATAGAAACACGTCCTTAGCTTGTATCAAGGTGACACAAGGAAGGCTAGCAAATAACACACGCAAAACCTAAGCACTAGACTCAATAACAACGGCGTGAACAACCTCAAATTAGGTTTTGCACTGCACATATATACTCCAGCAAAGTCCTTGATTCTGAAACAATTAAGACCTTGATTCTTCTTGACTCAAGTCTTTGACCACATTAATTAAAAAGGATTCTTTCCTAAAATAATCTTCAAGGATATTCTTCATTAATTATTCAAGTCAAGGATCTGAAGTAATAAATGATGATCCTCAATAAAGTCCAAACACAAACGCGTCATGCAAGATTCATGAAAGAGAAAACATAAATCATTCCATAAATAGAACGCGCGCCTTCAGAGTCCATGATGTCGAACACGATGTTGTAGCATCTTGCATAGCATCCTGGTTACCAAAAATACAGTCAATACGAAGGACTCAACAAACTCCCCCTTTGGCAAATTTTTGGCTAAAACAAATAAAGACCATACAGGGACTTAAATAGATACTTCAACTACATATATTTTTCTCAACATAAACACACAAGCATAAAGATCTGTAGAGACTATTCTTCAAAGTAGATTCCATACTACATCTCCATGGAGATCAACAGACAAGAATATATGTGTATCTTTTAAGAACATTAGAGAGGCATGCAACAGCGGAACATAAAACAACTTAGCCTTAGATGGTCAGAACAATCAAAAGTAACAGGATGTTGTAGGGAATGCTTACAACATTTCATACTACATCTCCCCCTGCACATGTGCATAGGATGTTGGAGCATCTTATCCAACATCTCCCCCTGCAGATCACATCATATTTTTCTAGGGTACTCATGCTCACATATCAGACATCAGATCACACAAGTCCACACACAATATCAATACCATGGCAGTGCAGACTAGCAGGTGAGATAAAACAGGTAAGCAACCAAAATAACCAAAATACCATATCCATATTATACTCCCCCTTTTTGCCACAAATTTGACAAATTTAACAGGAATTAGGGATTCAGAGTCTCAGCCCAATAATCAGAATAGTAACAAAAACATCAAAACATCAAACGAAAGAGAACAAAAATAACAAAGATAGCTAAGCAAATCCATGAGCAGACATTCTTCACTCAGAAGCACCGGAATCAGTCACCTCCAGCTCCTTTGTGTCACCACCAACATCTTCATTCCCTTCTGCATCAGATGCTGCAGCATCCTGCTCAGCATCATTTCCAACTGCAGTACCAGAACTAGGACCTGCTTCCTCAGCTTCTTCTTTCTTAAGGGCAGATATAACCAGCTCAAGCCCTTTCTTTTGCTCATCCAGAGCAAGCACAGTTGCTTCCAAAGAGGCAATCATTTCCTTCCTACTCAGAGTTGGAGGAGGATCTTGCCTAGGTACAGACTTCCTAATCATAGGCCCTGCTATATCTGTAGCATGGGTCCCTTCAAACAGCCTAAAATGTAGAGACAGAGGTGGTTCTCTTTTGAGAGGTTCATCAGTAGCTTTCAGAATACCAGGGTGTTGATCAAGAATAATTCCACAGATGAGACTAGGAAAAGCTATAGGCATCTTGATTGCCCAAGACTTGCCATGAGCCATGGTTTGCTCAAAAATGTAAGCTCCATAATCAGCAACAGTGCCAGTACCAATAGAGTATATGAATCTAGCTAGACCAGTGGCAATATGAGATGTATGGGTTGTAGGAACCCAGTTCAAAGACCCTATTCTGTTCAGAACAGCATACTTCACAGACAGCATACAAGAGGGTACTTTACCTTTAGATGGCCACACCTTGACCTGATTGGCTGTGATGGTTCTGCACACTTCATTGTTGGTAACATCAATAGCAGTGTAATCCTCTTCTTGCCTACCCAGATATTTGTTGATGATTTTTGGGGAGAACTCCACACACTTGTTTCTAACCCAGACCTTTTGATATTCAGTGCTGAGAGGATTGTCACAGTCCTCAGCAATGTTGACCACAAACTCCTTTACAAGTTTGGCATAGCAGGTGCTCATGCCACTGACAGTTCTCATCAGCCCAGCATCTTCCAACAGATCAACTACCTCCTTCTAAGCCAAAGTCTCATCAGACAACTCTCTTTCCAGCCCTATCCTTCTTGCAAACACAAATTTCCACTTCTTGGCACTGTCCACAAAGTGGAAGGAAACATCATCTATGGGGACATCAGGAACATTGGTTGGCACGAGTTTTCTGCCAACTCTCTTCTGAGATGCTGTGATGCTAGGAGCATCATGTTCAGCATCATCATCATCAGACACATCAGTAACAACCTTCTTCCTTTTCAAAGACCTTTTCTGAGGAGAAGGTGTGATGCTAGGAGCATCATGCTCAGCTTCATACTCAGAGTTACTCACATTCTTTCTTTTAGAAGCCTTCTTCTTTGGTTGAACAGGAATCTCAACCTTGCTAGAGCTTCTATTGGGCCCCACAAGTTTCTTCTTAGGTGACTTTGTGGCCACACCCTTTTTCTTCTTCACAGACTTAGGTGTCTCCTTTACCACCTCAGTTTCTTTACTTTTTCTTTCCCTGAGACGCCTACCAATGCCAGTCTTGCCTGCAAGGGAAGACCCAACAGACTTGATCACAACCACTTCTTCTTCCTCACTTGCTTCCACGTCAGCAGTATTCAGATCTGCACCTTGGTCAGGCTCAGCATCAGATGCTAAAGCATCTTCAACAACATCCTTGTCAGCTTCTTCTTGTACCTGAGATGCTGAAGCATCAGGAGCAGCATCCTCTTGAGAGATGCTATTAGCCAAGGATTGTAGCACATCACCAACAATATGGTCTTCCTCATTGAGTTCATCTTCTTGTGGAACATTAGGAGCAGGGGATTGTGTCTTCTCAGTTTCTAACTCAGTTTCCCCCTTTTCAGCATTAGGGATTTGAACAGTATCAGGCTCGATCTGCTCACTACGAGTGGGTACTGTAACAACAGATGGAACAACCAACTCCTCAGAGCCCTGATTGGCCAAAAGAAAAGCTTGCATGTCGAAATCGGAGTTGTAACGAGATTTGGATTTCTTCACCCTTGGTTTCTTACTCCCCGTGGATTTGCCTTTCTTCGATGACTTGGGTTTAGAGGAAGAGCTTTTGTTAAGGACTGAGGCAACAGAAGGATGAATGGTGGTGAGGGGAACATCATTGGTGATGAAATCGGGCTGTTGATCATGGGGTGGAGATTGTGCAGGAGAGGCGACGGTGGGAGAGTTAACAGGGGAAGACATTGTGACGGCAAGAATGAGAAAGTAGGATTGGGAGTGAGAGAGTTGTGAGGGTTGAATGGAGAGATTTGATGGAGAGGTGGAGAAGTTATAGTGTAGAGTGAAATAAAAAGGGAAAGAATCAAAGGTTAAAGATTTGAAATAAAAATAACCAACTAGGTGTAGTGGCGTGTTTAAGGAGGAAATTAGGCCATCATTGCCTTGATTAACGTGCAGCCTCTGATGAAGGCAAATAACTGCTGCACGCGCCACTAACGGTAACTGCTATAACTCCTCATGGAGGCAAATTCCTAACTTGCCCCTCAGCTTCTCAAACTGCACAGCATCGAGAGCTTTTGTAAAAATGTCTGCCACTTGCTCTTTTGTGCCAACATGCTCCAAAGTAACAATTTTGCTCTCAACAAGATCTCTTATGAAGTGATGGCGAATATCAATATGTTTAGTCTTGCTATGTTGAACAGGATTTTTTGAGATGTTTATAGCACTCATGTTGTCACAATACAATGTCATAGCATCTTGTACAACATCATACTCAGTCAGCATCTGCTTCATCCAAACAAGTTGTGAGCAACTGCTACCAGCAGCTATGTACTCAGCCTCTGCTGTAGATAAGGCCACACAGTTTTGCTTCTTACTAAACCAAGAAATTAGGTTATTTCCTAAGAAGAAACAACCACCTGAAGTGCTTTTTCTGTCATCAGCACTCCCAGCCCAATCAGCATCACAAAACCCAAAAAGCTTAGAATCTTCAGAGTGAGAGTACATTATTCCATATTTACTAGTTCCATTCACATACTTCAAAATTCTTTTGACTTGAGTCAAATGGCTCACCTTAGGATCAGATTGATATCTGGCACAAACCCCAACAGCATAGGTGATATCAGGCCTACTTGCAGTCAAGTATAGCAGGCTTCCAATCATGCTTCTATATAAGCTTTGATCTACACTTATTCCTTTTTCATCTTTAGTGAGCTTCAGATGAGTTGGTGCTGGTGTTCTCTTGGATGTGGCACTTTCCATACCAAACTTTTTGACAATATTTCTTATATACTTACTCTGAGAGATAAATATAGTATCATCCATTTGCTTGATTTGCAGCCCAAGAAAATATGTCAATTCCCCAACAAGACTCATTTCGAACTTTGATTGCATCTGCTTGACAAAATGCTGTACCATCTTGTCTGACATCCCACCAAAAACAATATCATCAACATAAATTTGAGCTATGATGAATTCACCTTTTTCTTGCTTAACAAACAAAGTTTTGTCTGAGGCTCCCTTCCTGTAGCCTTGATCTTCTAAGAACTGAGTTAATCTTTCATACCAAGCCCTGGGTGCTTGCTTCAAACCATACAAAGCTTTCTTCAATTTGTAGACATGGTTTGGATGCTCAGGATCAACAAAGCCTTTTGGTTGTTCAACATACACTTCTTCCTGTAGGTACCCATTCAGAAAGGCACTTTTTACATCCATTTGGTAGAGCTTGAACTTGAGGATGCAAGCAACTCCCAAGAGAAGTCTGATGGATTCTAACCTTGCCACAGGTGCAAAGGTCTCTTCAAAGTCTAATCCCTCAACTTGAGTATATCCTTGTGCCACAAGCCTTGCTTTGTTCCTGGTGACAATCCCATTTTCATCTGATTTGTTCTTATACACCCATTTGGTACCAATCACATTCACATCTTTTGGTCTTGGGACCAAATCCCACACTTCACTTCTTTTGAACTGATTCAACTCTTCCTGCATAGCCTCTATCCATGCACTATCAGATAAAGCTTCCTTGACATTTCTGGGTTCAAATAGTGACACAAAACAAGAGTTTGAAACCACATCATTTGTCCTTCTAGTGGTTATCCCTTGTTCTGGGTTGCCTATGATCAACTCTGTGGGATGGTTCTTCTGTACACGTACTGAAGGTCCTTTCTTTTGAGCTTGATCTCCAGAATCTGTGGCATTAATCTCTTCTTCAATCTCTTCATCAGACTGACCTTCAACTGGATGTTCAGATGTTGTAGCATCTTGTTCAGCATCATGTACAACAGGAGTACCCTGGTATTTATCAACAGTTTCTTCCAGAGTAGAGTCTTGGATTACAACATTTATGGATTCCATCATTACCTGAGTCTTGGAATTAAATACTCTGTAGGCTCTGCTGTTTGGAGAATATCCTAGAAAAATCCCTTCATGGCTCTTTGGATCAAGTTTCCTCCTAGGTTCTCTATCAGCCAGAATGTAACACTTGCTTCCAAATACATGGAAATGTTTTACAGTTGGTTTCCTATCTTTCCATAGTTCATACAGAGTAGATGTGGTACCTTTTCTCAAAGTGACCCTGTTGTGAATGTAGCAGGCAGTGTTCATAGCTTCAGCCCAAAAATAGTAGGGGACATTCTTAGCATGAAGCATGACTCTTGCTGACTCTTGAATAGTTCTGTTCTTCCTTTCAACTATCCCATTTTGCTGTGGAGTGATAGCTGAGGAGTACTCGTGTTTGATTCCTTCAGAGGCACATAATTCATCAAACCTAGAGTTCTCAAACTCCTTTCCATGGTCTGTCCTGATCTTTACCACACTACTTGCCTTTTCCCTTTGAACTTGCAGACATAGCTCCTTGAATGCTTCAAAGGTATCTGATTTTTCCCTTATGAAATCTATCCAGGTATACCTTGAGTAATCATCTACCATAACAAATGCATACCTTTTTCCTCCAAGACTTTCAACTTGCATGGGACCCATGAGATCCATGTGAAGTAGCTCAAGAACCTTGGTGGTTGTATGATGCTCTAGCATTGGATGTGACATCCTGACTTGCTTACCAATCTGACACTCTCCACACTTGTTCCCTTCTGTGATCTTCAGTTTGGGCAAGCCTCTAATGGCTTCTGATGTAATAACTTTCTTCATCCCCTTTAAGTGTAGATGGCCTAATCTCTGGTGCCACAGTCTCACTTCATCTGTAGTTGTACTGAGACAGGTGGTGTTCAGATCTTCCTCATGAGATATCCAGAGGTAGCAATTATCCTTGGACCTGGTTCCTTTCATCAACAATTGATTCTCTTCATTGTTCACAGTACACTCAGTCTTGGTGAAATTAACCTTCAACCCTTGGTCACACAATTGACTGATACTTATTAGGTTTGCTGTGAGTCCCTTTACTAACAGAACATTCTCCAAATTGGGCAGTCCATGTTTCACTAAATCTCCAATTCCAAGAATTTCTCCCTTAGCACCATCTCCAAAGGTAACAAAACTGGTTTTGTATGGCTTTAGGTTTCTGAGAAACTTTTCTTCACCAGTCATGTGCCTGGAGCACCCACTGTCAAAATACCAATCTTCCCTTGATGATGCTCTCAAGGAGGTATGTGCAATCAAACCTACATTTTCTGTCTTAGGCCTCCACTCCTTCTTCACAGGGACTTCTTGTTTCACATCTTCCTTTGTTTCATTAGCTTCAGGTTGCTGAACAGGGTAACCATGAAGTCTGTAGCAAAATGGCCTGATGTGACCTCTTCTTCCACAGTAATGACAAACCCACCTTCTGTATGTTCTTTGGATTTTGGGCCTTTGATGACCTTTTGGGTTGGATTCCAAAGCAAACTTGGGAACAGGATAGGTTTTGGAATGCTGTGCAGGATGCTTTAGCATCGTGGCACCAGTGCAAGGGTCAAAGACATCTTCAGCAGATTTAAATTTTGTCTCAAGATTCTGTTGATACTTGTTCAAATGAGAGTAATTGTAACCTACTGCTTTAGCCTTACCATTTGGTAAACCTTCAAGAATTTCCTCTAGAATATTTGTTCCAGAGCTTAATTGACCCACACGTTTCTTCAAGTCCTCCATTTGAGCATTTGCAAGGGCAGCTTCTTCTTGAGCTTCAGAGGCCTTCTCAGTTTGAACCTTTACTTCTGATTGAAGCAGATTGATTGTCTTTTTCTGCTTCTCAAGAATTCTACACATTTCTTCAAATCTTGACAGTAGCTCCTTGTAAGTGCTTGCCAGTTCTTCATAGGCCACATCTCCTTCTTCCTCAGTATCACTGTCTAGAGTACAAATTCCAGTTAGTGCAGTTACATGCTTAGCTGATTCATGCTCATCTTCTGAATCTTCATCTGACCAAGAAACATTCAAACCCTTTTTCTGTCTTTTCTGATAGGTTCCACATTCTGTTCTTATGTGACCATACCCTTCACACTCATGGCATTGAACACCCTTGCTTTGGCTGTTCTTTTCTTCAGGTTTGAATTTCTTGAAATTGCTCTGTTGTTTGTTGATGTCGGGTCGGATGCCAGGAGCATTCTGACGATTTCTGCGATCAACTCTCTTCAGTACTTTGTTGAATTGTCTGCCAAGCATGGCTATAGCATCAGCAATGCTTTCTTCTTCCTCATCTTCATCTTGATCATTGTTATCATCAGCATTAGAGACAAATGCAATGCTCTTGGTCTTCTTCTCACCACGCTCATCAAGAACAGTCTCAAAGGTTTGAAGTGAGCCAACCAATTCATCCATCTTCATAGTTGAAATGTCATGTGCTTCCTCAATGGCTGTCACCTTCATGTCAAATCTCTTGGGAAGGGATCTGAGTAGTTTTCTTGACAATTTCTCATCAGATACTTTTTCTCCCAAGGCTTCAAAAGAGTTTGCAATATCCAAGAGTGTCATATGAAAATCTTGAATGCTCTCATCATCTTTCATCTTGAGAGTTTCAAACCTAGATGTGAGATGTTGAATTTTGGATTGCTTTACCTTTGTGGTACCTTCATAGCAAATCTTCAATATCTCCCATGCTTCCTTAGCTGACACACAGTTCTTGATCAACATGAAAACATTTGCATCAACCCCATTGAATAAAGCATAAATGGCTTTGTTATTGTAAAGAGTTGCAGCCTCTTCCTCTGTAGTCCACTCAACCTCTGGTTTCTTCACTCCTGTTGAGGTTCCTTCCTTGCTAGCAACAGTGGGATGTTCCCATCCAGTCAAAACAGCTTTCCAAACTTTGCTATCAATGGATCTTAAAAATGCGGTCATTTTGGATTTCCAGTGATCATAGTTGTTTGATCCATTGAGCAATGGTGGTCTATTCATGTATCCTCCTTCCTTCTCCATAATGCCAGAAATATTAGGTCCTGGATCTCACCCTAGAAACAGGCAGGGTGCCTGCTCTGATGCCAATTGAAATTCCTGGCACGCGTGTTACGATGCTAAGCACGATGCTATAGCTTCTTGGTCCTCAAAACGTGATGCTACACACGATGCTATAGCATCCTGCTGCGCTGATAACTTAATATAAATAAACCAAATAACATAAAGCAAGTAAAAGACACTTGGTGTTTGTTAACCCAGTTCGGCGCTCAAAGCAAGCCCTAGTTTGGGGGATACCAATCCAGGAAGATGTCCAATAAGCAATAGCCCTAGACTGATGACACTAACTCTCAAGTTATGCCCTTTCCATCTAGCAACTCCCCTATTGTCTATAACCTAGGGTCCTAGCCTAGATCTGAGATATACCTGATCTCACTTCCTTGCAACCTTACAAACAGCAAGGGTTTTTAACACACACAAGAAAAGTTTTGGAGACACACTCCTAAAAACTAACACTCGTACCTAAAGGCTTAGAGTGCACACAACACACATAACCCTAACTCCATACTTCAAAGCTTAGGAGAGGATCACAAGTTACAACTCAATAGAAACACGTCCTTAGCTTGTATCAAGGTGACACAAGGAAGGCTCACAAATAACACACGCAAAACCTAAGCACTAGACTCAATAACAACGGCGTGAACAACCTCAAATTAGGTTTTGCACTGCACATATATACTCCAGCAAAGTCCTTGATTCTGAAACAATTAAGACCTTGATTCTTCTTGACTCAAGTCTTTGACCACATTAATTAAAAAGGATTCTTTCCTAAAATAATCTTCAAGGATATTCTTCATTAATTATTCAAGTCAAGGATCTGAAGTAATAAATGATGATCCTCAATAAAGTCCAAACACAAACGCGTCATGCAAGATTCATGAAAGAGAAAACATAAATCATTCCATAAATAGAACGCGCGCCTTCAGAGTCCATGATGTCGAACACGATGTTGTAGCATCTTGCATAGCATCCTGGTTACCAAAAATGCAGCCAATACGAAGGACTCAACAAAAGTTACCACATTTCTTTTAATTTGAGAGGAAAAAGATTTGAATATATATTCCACAATCAATTTTCTCTAATGAATAATTATATGTTGCAATGTCAAGAGTAACTTTTAGAAAAGACATCAAGATATTGATAACCGATGAAAAAAAGAGAAGATACATCACTATATTTTGAATTCATTTTTTTTCAATATTTATAAAAATTATTATAATATATTTAATATTATATATGATAGCTCACGGAACTTGCGCGATAGCACGGGTTGGCGTCTAGTTTTGAGTAAAAACTATAACTTTTTTCTAAAAAAGTTTTTATGGATCGTTTGACCTAGCTTATTTTTGAGCTTATGCTATATAAATTAGATTTTATACGATTTTACAAGTTCAAATTAGGGAAAAATGAATTTTTGTAAGTTATTTTATCATAAACTATTTATAATAATACATAAAAATTGCATAAGTTGTTTGCATAAGCTCAAAAATAAGCTGGGCCAAACGGACCCTTAAAATACTAATGACCATTTGCAGTAGTCTACGAGAGGAAGGTTTCGCTTTTCTCAATATTCTGATTTTATCCTTTATAAAAAGCTTCCGAATGTGTTTTATGAAGTTTTTTTAGTTTAAATTTGGCAAAAATTTTGAAAAATATGTTTTGAAGTTCGTATTCAAGGCAAAAAAATTTTGAAAAACGCATTTCGAAACATAAAATCAGAAATAAAAATAGAAATTTGAAATTACAAGACTAAAATATTTTTTCTTTTACGGGTACAACCGTACAGGGCTAAAATTTAAAAACTGATTTAATATAATATCTCAAGTGTGTGTGATTTTGAATAAATTAATTTAGGTTAAAATTGAATTAAATACATAAAATAATTTGTGTTTCTCTATAATATTTAAGCAATTTATTTGTGTTTCTCTAAATTTGTATTCTCTAACAATTTTTAACTCACTCTTTTTTTTTTTGGAATTTATCTTAAAAGAATACACATTTTATAAAATTCTTTTTGAAGTGAAAACATTTACAATCTCATATTTAAATTAGAATATGTTTTATATAAAAAGCAATTTTAATAAAAAATATTTAAACATTTCAAAATCAACTTTATAATTTTTTAAATCAATTTTCATGTTAATCCAAAAAGTGGGCAGTCAAAATATTTATTAATCATAGCATAAAAAAATAACTTACCATATTCTAAAAAAAAAAACATAGAGCATATTTTGTGTTTATTGCTACAATAGAATTATTTTTAAATAGCAAATTGTAGATTTTAAGAAAAGCTACTCAAAATGGGTTTGGGTTTGCTCCATTTACTACTCATCCATTTGTTGTCCATTTATGAGAGAGATAGACACAAATGAATATTAGTGGGACCCATTAAAAGTGGACCCCACCAATTAGTGGATCCCACTAATATTCATTTGTGTCTATCTCTCTCATAAATGGACAACAAATGGATGAGTAGTAAATGTAGCAAACCCAAACTCACTCAAAATAGCATATATTTGTGCTTGTTTGCTACAATAGAAATTATTTTTAGGCTAAATTGATTTTTTGCTCCCTTAATTTATTTGTTGGTTTCATTTTGATCCTTTTATTATTTATTGCTTCATTTCGGCCCCCTAACTGTTTTTCCATCCGCCAAACAAGTCCTTTCCGTTAAATGTTATGAAAAACCGTTAATCTTCATCTTCACCATCACCACCTTCATCACTAAATTCAGAAATATGGAAAAACTCATCACCTTCATCACAAAATCCAGAAAAATAGAAAAACAATAAAATTCAATAACCCATTTTAAACTTCAATGTTCAATTTTCTTCCCAATTTAAAACCCTAACCCCAAAATTAATGGTTAAATTCATGACTGATTCAAAATTCATAGTGTTAGTTGCTCTTATTCTGAATCTATTAAGTCTATAAGTTTGTGGATAATCGATTTTAAAAATGCTAAATTGCAGTTTTTGTCCCCCAAGTTTTCTAATTGTGTGATTTTGGTCCCCAAGTTTCTAAAAACTAACTTCAGTATTGTCAAAAATAAAAAAGGGGGTTTGAGAAGCATAAACTACTCTGTGAAATCATGTGAATTGTAAACTTTGTGTAATTATGCAACAAGATTAACAATCATCGTAAATGGCAACAACATTAACAATGTTGAATATTGACCGCAAACAATATTTTGCCCCACATCTAAATATTGTCAATTTTGAATACTAGGCAACAATGAATTTAAACAGCAACAACATTAACAACCATTGAATATTGGAGTTAGAGTTTTGAATTTGAGGGAAAATTAAACATTGAAGTTTAAATTGAATTATTGGGCTTCTTGAGTTTTTATTTTATTTTTCTGGAGTGATTTCATAAAATTTAACGGAAAGAACTTATTTGGTAGATAAAATATAATTAAAGGATCAAAATGAAACAATAATCAATTAAATGACCAAAATGAACCAACAAATAAGTTAAGGGACCAAAATCCCAATTTAGCCTTATTTTAAATAGAAAAGTGTAAATTAAAAAAAAAAGCTATTCAAATAGCATATTATTTAAATAGATTTTTAGTTTTTTGAGATTCTAAAATATAATATATACTAGTACCTAAATCCCTCACCACTAAACCAAACCTAGTAACTTGAGAATGTCATTTTTTTCTAATATGAATTCAAAAGTTAAAGCAGGTTAGAAGTCTGAAGTCAAGATAAAAAAGTCAACATGTTGGAATAAGATTTTCAACCCAAAGTGCTGCGCTTGAAATGCTGTAGAATGCAATATCAGAGTCTCAAAGCACCAAGAGTAGTCTGATGATGAAATCACAATGACACCGTATCCAAAGTATAACTTTTGCCAAAATTATTGTGTCATACGGTAATTTTGCTAAGCTACCGTCAATCCAAATATGCACTAAATCGCGAGTTAATCAAGTTGTAACTTGACTTGGGAGGAAGGTACACAGCCCCCCAGACAAGAGCCTGGATTTCATCTCCATGAAATCCTCCATGAAATCAAAACTCTGATTCCAGAAGATACACAACCCAGAACTAACAGTCTGAAAGACAAACAGGCTTGATGAAATGCATTGTCAATTGGTGCACTGCAGTTATACTTACACATATGTCAAATTTCACTGTAAATGAAGCCAGTATGAAAGAAATATCATTTAAATGGCACTTACACCCTTGAAACTGACTTTATACAAAAGTTTAGATAAATAGAAACCACAATTACTGCATAAATGAAAATGAAAGTACATATGAGATAGAACACAACACCTTCAGTTTGTGTTAGTTTTACTTTGGTTCCTTCTGACCTTCACATCCATTATCCTAGAGGCAAAGACTTCACTACATCCAACTAAGCAAAGCAAAACTAAATTAGGCTATGCTAGCAGCAACTATTATATCTAACTTACCATTATTTACCTATGGGGATTAGTCAACATATAACACAAATCAGCTCTTAGCAGAGTTGATGAGCCTAAAAGTTGAAACTTGCCACACATATGACTCGGTCACAAAGACTGACTAAAAGATAAGTGACCATTGTATTAGGGAAATCTGAGCACTCCCATTGAAGACTGCACTTTGTTTGCTACCTTTAACTTATTCACCACCATAGAGGTGAAAGCTCGCTCGTATCAACATCAAATAGACTAGGATCTGGAGATGGTATGTTTTCATATGGCAAAACACCATCTGTTGCCATTGGACCAGTTTCTTTTCCCGAAAGCCAGTTTTCAAAATCAACAATCGTACTAGGTATATGAGAACTTCCACTTGCCGGTTCAACACTTTCAATAAACTGAGTACCGAGGTTCTCCACATTAGGTGGTTGGTCTGCAGATCCTGTGCTTTGCAAAGGAGAGTGTTCAAATAGAGCGTTTAATTGACTGGTATTCTCTGCCCAACTTGGGTCAAATGCAGAAAACCTCCCTGCAGTTATATTTTGGCTTTCTTCTTGTGGCTTTGGTTGGCAAGTGTCTTGATTTGTAATTCCGCTTTGTGTAATATTTCCATTAGCATATACATTTTGACTTTTAATTTGAAGCTCATTTCCATGCTGATTGCTATTCAGGCACGACGCATAAGGAGCACTGTTACCCTGCATACATGTTTGATGGAAATTCTGGCTATGGTTTGATTGGGACAATGCTTGGCCATATTGGGTTTCAGGAATCACGGTATGCGGGTTGACACAACTAGGGCTGATCGGTGCTGAGCTTGAATGTGATAAAATTGATACATTTAAGGGTTTTGACAATCCTGTAGCGGAATGAATTTGTACTGAATTAACATGATTCTTGAAGGTAGGTGAATTGCGAAATGGATGATTCGCTCCCAATATGTACCCAGTACAGCCTGCAAGATCCTTGGACAACATAGGAGAACGGAGGAATTGTGGTCCTAAACTGCTTGTACCCCTTCCCCGCTCCCTTTGGATGGCATGGTTACGTACACCCAGTAATTGCTTTGGTGCATAGTGAGACCGGTTTCTGTCTCTCGCCAAATTAGATCTTGGTTCAAGATATCTACCACGATTTGCACCATTTGAAATTATTGGGTTGGTGGCTTTGGATACAGGGACATTAATTGGTCTAGAGATCTGATTCTGCATACCAGAACTCAGTGAGAAGTGGGCATACGTTGCTTTTGGCCGAGAGACCTGATTTGGAGGTATACAGTTGAGTGAGGGAGTGTGCATTGCAGTTGATCTAGCAGCTTGATTCCGTAACACGGAAATCGGAGACAAGTGAGTAATATCACAAGGAAGATTTTCGTTACTTTGAGAACGTACCACACCAAGTGAAGTAACATAATTAGTTTGAGCTGGTAATGGGGAACTCAGGCTTCGCTTGAAATCTTTCCTCTGAAGTTTCCACACCTCAGTTTTATCATGTGCATGACAATGATCTGAGCTCGAAATGCCAGTGCCCCACTTTATACATGGTGCTAGGGAATCACAGACAAAACAGTGGCACTGCATATCATAAAAAATGAGTGACAGAAAGGATAATGCTGAGTGTATCAGATACTACATAATAAACAGTAATAATTAAAAAAGCTGAAAAAATCTGAATTTTGACATAGTCAAATATGTGATCTTTAGTTGCTTTTTACCTGGCCACAGTGTATCTCATGAGGAGTGGAAGAGAAAGGAAATTTAGCACAAAGATGCCGGGCATGAGGATAGTCTCTACATGCAACCTGCAAGACACAAAAATAGAGTTCATCTTTGAAATACAACGGCTACATCTTCTCCCATAAGTAAAGAGAAGCATTAAAATAGTAAATTTGAGAAGACAAAGTGTTTTCTCATACACAATAGCCAAGAGGCATGGCCAAGGATCAAAGTCTTCTTCTACCTTTTTGAACATTTCCTCAGCAATCTTAACTTGCCTCGTGGTAATTTCATACCCTGCAAGAATTAGCTATGAGGCTAACCTTAGCAATGGCGTACGATGTACCATTTTGTGACGAATTGACACTTTAGGAGAACGTACTCCCTCAATTCCAAAAGAGCAATCAAAAGCACATGCATGATAATTTTCAGATACAATCCTAGATGTATAAATCCACAAACAACCACATCAGATCTCCTTGTCATTTCCTATGTAGTACTAGCACTTCAGATTGAAGACGAGTCCAGTGTTTGACACCGACACGACACTAACACGTGGTTATATTTGAATTATTACGATGTCTACGTGTCAGTGTCGTGTCCATGTTTCATAGGTAATTTCATGAACAAAGACAATCTACACCGAAATCAATTAACATTTAAAAAAAACATGTTTTGTACACTCCAACCAATGCTTAGTTCATCTCATGTAATTGTAATTCCTATAACCAAATAACACAAGTTGGGTGGTCCACAATAAACCTCCCCAAAGAAATAACATGAATATGAACACTCTTCTCTTTCCCAAAAACAACACAAACATTATACTTTTGCAAAACAAATATACATCAGCAAATAAGCTCAATCAAGGACATGCATACCTGACCCTTCTCTCCAACTACAACCAACTCATCTGACCCAGTTGAATCCTCCTCATCAACAGAAGTAACACCATTTTCAGGGTCACCCTCCAGAACCACACAGTCATCGTCGTTGTCGTCATCGTCATCATCATCATCAACAGCATCTTTAGAAGACTTTGACTTCAACTCAGGTGGTTTATTCTCATGAATGATAACAACATCAGAATCAGCATCTGATTCTTCATCAGAATTGAAAAGCAATTCTTGTATCCAATCCAAATCAGAACTTCTGGTTTCCTCTTTCACACCCTCTTCTTCATCAGAACTTATATCTAACACCTCAGGCATGCTTACAACACTGCATCAAAAATAAATAAATAAATAACAAAAGCAGCAACAACAACAAGAAGAACTAGGTTTCCTTAGAAACCTTAAAAAAGATGAAAATTTTAGAGCAACCTGGTACTGGGTTTATGCCAAATATGACATAAAAACAGCAAAGTATGAAAATTGGATTATGCAATATAAGAAGATTAGGGTGAATAATCGTTTTGAGCCCCTTCTATTTTTGGAGAAAGATAAATAAATAGATTTGTAATAGGTTTGGTTTAGAGAAGCAAAAAGGGTTTAATGATGGGATTAGGTGCTTGATTTGGATTCTGAGATTGTGGATTTTTCATGCAAAATTACTTCAATTGGGGAAGGAAATTGTGAGAATTCGGATGTGAGAGAGAGAGAGAGAGAGAGAGAGAGCGAGAGGGTTCTGTCTGCAGTGCAAAAAATAAGGGTAATAGTTAAATTGCAAATGAGAAGGCTGAAAAAAGAAAAATAAAGTGTAAGAAAAATAATGGAACACTTTTTTATTTTTTGAAGGATTTTTTATTTTTTATTATTTTATAAACTCACACAAATCATTATAAAAATCATTATAATTTATGTTTTTCACAATAAAAATAATGGAAATATTATCTAGTAGGTAGATATTGTTATATATGTATAAGTTTATCATATTGTAAGAAAAATATCAATAATCATCCTCGTATATATTAAAACTTCACGACTTTCTGTCGTTAAAAAAAAAAAAAAATATTTTTTTTGCTATTCAAATCCCAAAAATTTGGATTTGGATTCCCTGCAGTCAAATAGTGACTGCAGGCCGTTGGATATGCTTCATATTTTTTTATTTATTAGCTGAGTTGTTAATTATCACCGTCCGATCTCAATCAAACGATCTAGATTTGACCGATTGCAGTGCAGTCATCTCTCTCCGACTGCACTGAATCCATATTCCAAAAACTTCTAATTACACCCAAATTTCATAAAAAATTAATCATAATAGCAAAATTGTCCTTCTTTATACAGTTTTCATCTTTCATTCTATTTTTAATATTTCTTTTTCACAGTTCTGTCTCATAAACTCCATTAATCCCCATTAATATATTATATCTCCCAATCTCCAATTGCTTCTCATTAATTTCAATTAAAGATTGGATTTGATGGTATTTTATTAAGATTTTAATGCATATGTTACAATTTATACTCATTCAATTTTATGATATTCTTTGTTTATGTTTTCTTGTAGGATTGCATAGTTTATAATGCCTAATGTAAATTCAGTTTACACAATCTTATGTAAACTGAGTTTACACTTACATTGAGCGGTTTATTGGGTTTACGTGAATTGTTAGTTTACGTACACAATAAAAGGTTATGTAAACTGAGTTTACATATGTCAACATAAGTTATGTAAATTAAGTTTACATAAGCGTTGTAAACCGAGTTTACAAGTAAGGTTATGTAAACTGAGTTTACATATGTTTACATAAGTTGTGTAAACTAAGTTTACATAAATTAACGGCAGAGATGAATTGAAGGCAAGAAATGCGCACAAGAATTTTGGACGCAATGAAATTTAATTTATTTTAAGATTATTTTAATCAATTTAGGATGTAACCGGATTTTTTTGGATGTGATTAACAAAAATCTAAAAAAAAAAGTTCACAACTTTCACTCAATCAATTTGTAAGTTTTCACTTAAGATTAATATAGTTCATATATTTTTTATTTGAAAAAGAAAATATGTATTGTGTTCATACTCTTTTGTCTTACTTGTAACTTGTAAGAGAGATACAGTAATAAGATTGAATTATGAGTGTAGGGAAAAATAATTAATATTTTGTCATAAAATTCCATGTTTTCCAATTTTACCATGTCATAGTTTTCAAAGAAAAAATTTGGTCATCAATATCACTCGTTTAGCTTTAAAATGTTGATCACTATCCTAACCAAAAAAAAAAATGTTGATCACTAGTATAAGTTGATTTGACCACACTCTCTTAATACAACTAAAAAATATAGGTTGGCGTGAGTGTGAATTTCAAAATGAAAAATTCATAACAAAAAAACATATTATTCTTTCGTAATTTACATTTTCAATGCATTCTCTGACCGTCGTCTTCAAGTATTCATTGTTTGACTTTCTTTTGTCATTTAAAAATAGTGTTGGTAAAAAATAATATCATTCTTTTAAAATAGGTTATTTTTATGAAAAATATAATTATTTGTTATTTTATATATATATATATATATATATATGGGTCAGGATCAAATGACACCAACTAATGTGACACCAAATGTTACACCGCTCAATATCGCTTTAACGAAATCAAATTTTACAAAATCCACCGTTAGATTGGAAGAGTATATCATATAGATCATCTATGTGAAATTTTATAAAAATCTAAAATCATTTGATATGTTATTGAGAATAATCAAGATTAACGGTATTCAATAACAACGCATAAACCGTTAATCTTGACGAGTCTCAATAACATATTAAACGGTTTTAGATGTTTATAAAATTTAACATGAATGATCTATATGATATACTCTTCCAATCCGACGGTGGATTTTGTAAAATTTGATTTCGTTAAAGCGATATTGAGCGGTGTAACATTTGGTGTCACGTTAGTTGGTGTCATTTGATCCTGACCCATATATATATAATCAATTTAGGTAATTCACTATCCATCTATCCCATCCCAAACATGAGTGGGTTTATCCAAACCTTGCCCAATGTTGAAATAGTGGCTATTTTAATAACTTGAATTAAATTTACATATTTGACTATCGGAGGTAGAAATTTGCAATCTCTACCCCTAAGTCTAATAATTCTCAAAGAAGGTTCGGAATCTTCTTTTTAGATTTATCTTTGTTAAATTTATTCCAACTTTATAATTTACTCTCCTTTCGAATAAAGGCATAAGAATGTATATTGACTAATTTTGAAACTCATGGATGAAAAATTTTATGATATTGTAATACTATTATTTAAAAATATTAATGACTAATACAAATAATAATTTAACAAATAAATTAAAATAATAGTAAATATTTCCGAATGGGCTTGTCCTAAATAAACGGGGCTATATACTATTCAAACAATGAAGCCCATTGTAGAAAAAACGTTATATGTAACAACTAATAACATCCCCATACTATATGAAAATAAATCAAGTAAAGTACAAATGCGGAAACATCAATAAGATTATAAATTTTTTATCAATGAATCAACATCAAAAAGAGTCCTTAACCAAATAAGGTTATTCAGTTTTTTTAAATACTTCAAGATATACAACATTTACAATTGACGTTTTCGATTTTTCATTATCATCAGTGATAAGAATTTTCAATCAACCTCGTGTTTTAACTCGTGAAAGTGCAACATATAATTGACCGTGTGTAAAAACAGGTCTAGGTAGATACAAAACAACATGACTAAGAGGTTGACTCTGACTTTTATTAATGGATATAGTAAAACAAACACATAGAGGAAACTGTCGATGTTGAATAGTGGTGTCTTGGTCGCACCTTTAAACTGAATCACAACTGAGATATCCTTTCGAATCATCTGGAATTAACGACAGAACATAATCGTTAATTTGTTCAACAATTTCCAGAGTTGGCGCAAGAATGACTCGATCCTCAAAAAAAAATGGAGCAAACATATTTTTCAACAACTCGGGATAAATGCAATTAACAATGTCACCGATTGGATTAGAAATATTCGGAACGAAAAGATTTGATGGAATTTCAACAATTGATTCACCATCTTGAACACCACCAATAATGTCATCACCAATATCAAGTATCCATTTGGCAAACCAAGCTAAATTTTCATTTTCGCTAGAATCAGGTGAATACTGCAACCTCGTGTTTTTTGTTAACTTTAAAACTTGACAGCTACACAACAAAATTGATGAATTTATAGTAGCATGGACGATATTAGCTCGAGTACCTTTAGGAACAACAAGTAGAATTTGTCTAAATTCTCCATCAAACACAACTGTTTTACTGCCAAATAATAAATTTGCATTATTAGGATCAACATCACTCATAACATCTTGTAAAATTCTTTGAAAAGCTTCAAATGCAATCTTATTAATCATATGAGCCTCATCCAAAATGATTAAACTTGCCATGATGAGTAACTCTGCCTTATCGCTCTTCATTTGAATTTGGCAGAACGAATCTCTAGTTAATACTACAGGAATTGCGAGTGAGCTGTCCTACCATCAGGCAAAAGAATTGATGCAATTCCACTTGAAACAACATCGAGTATAATTTTTCCTTCTAATCGTAGGTTGCAGGAAATAGTCTTCCACAAGAAAGTTTTACCAGTACCCCCCATATCCATCAACACAAAACATAGATTCAACTCCATTATCAACCACATTAATTATCTCATTGTATGGTGCAAGTTGGTCTACATTCAACATAGAAATATGTTCTTAAAATAATTTTTTCATTTCATCCTGATCCTTTTGCTTGTTTTTGGTCTAAAGATGAGATTCTTAATGATAGTTTGTTGTATTCACCAATTTTCGCAATAACAGCTTGTTCCACAGCAGGATTAACTGCATTTTATATGTTTCGAATCTATTTACTTGTTTTTGAGGGATATTTAAATGTTCATTTTCAAAATTTAAATGGAAAGAAAAATAGTTCATATTTCCACATTAATTTTTTCATTGTTTAATAAAACATTGTTAAATCGACCACAATTGGCTATCTCAGGTTGGGGCATAAAATTATAATCATCAAGAGTTTTTCCATTCTCACGGAAACATTTGTCAATATCTAAAAGACATAGTTGTTTTAAATCTTCAAAAGAAATCTCAAGTTCTACATAAACATTATCAAAATTAATTAAAAAAGAATAATAATTTAATTATCAAAATTGAGAAGTGCTCTGGTTGTCTGCATACATGAAGATCTATACGTGACTATAGATCAAAAAGGCGTGCAACCATCAAAATATCTAATGCACGCAGAGTATGAGAGATAGATCATGAAAGACTAAATTATTCAACATCATGTTCAACATTTTTCTCATGGTAACCTTCACCCCATTCAGAACTTAAAATATTTTTGCCAAATTATGATAAAAGGGGGAGTAGGTATAATAAGATGTGATGTACAAGAATAATTTTGTTTTATTGCTATGGATGAATTAAAGCATATTTACATGCTTAATGTGTGTATATAACATCTTTGCATGCTTAAAATAATAGAACCAATCACTGAGCCTTGATAGTCTTGATCACTTTGATTAAGTAGTTCTGCTGCCACAAGACTATAATTAGACTATGGTTCACTAAGATACTAGGCTTCATTTTATATGGTTGGTTGAACGCATGAGATGCTTAATCGAATGAATTCGTTTTGTAAAACTGGTTGTCGCTTGTATAATTAGTTTTATAAATCAACCTGAGCATAAATAGGTGAATGAATAATTTTATGAACCTATGATAGAATTGAGAATGAGTTACCTAAAACCAATGAGTTGATCGTGTTAAATCAATTGAATTTCATACTTACTACTTCCTGTTTGCTAAACAAAACCCCATATTTTATAGTAAGATGATGGAGATTTATGTTGTTAATGTAACAAAATTTTGTCCCAAATTGTGTGTCAAAGTAATGCCCAAATGTCAAATATTTATAGTGTATTATATGACCTTCACGTGAGAGAAAGCACCTCTTTGACTTGAATCAATGTTAATGTTATGGTTCACTAAGCACCCTTTTGCCAAAGATTATGATCATATACACTTGAATCAATGTTAAGGTTCATTAAACACCCTTTGCTAAAGGTTTCAATATATATGAAAGATTCTAATGAAGAGTTACAATTTTTAATTCTAAAGCGATTCCATTATTTTGAAAATCACCAAGATGTTTTTGTTTACTCTCTTGTTGGAGTTTGTTTTGAACCAATAAGTTTCCTCACTTTCGAAATTTTTGTTGGCTAAGTGAGAGATTGAGCTTGTATTAGACTGGCCGAATTTGGTCATTGACAAGCCAAAAATAACCTTCCAAACATGTCTAAAATAAACCGAGTAAACCCACAAACTAAAATCGTATAACCTACTAGTTGATTAAATCTCTCCGTGAATGCATGGGCCATATCGGCCGAGCGATTTGGGTAGAATCGGACATCGTCCCGTGCATTGATAAATTATTTTAGTGAAATGGTAAAATCTCTAAACTTACGTATCAGCATCTCCTCACCAACTCTTAATTTATCACCATACAACCACATGCAGCGAATATCCTTTCACTTCACAAAGGAAAAAATGCTGCATGTCATTTACATCTTTGATTTTCTTTTTTTGTGTGTGTGTGGAATTGTATATCTTATATTTTTGGATGCAATTATATACATATTTTTTTACAGTATCACATAATAAAAATAATTAAAAACAACGATCCCGTCTAAAGTTGAAGTTCTTCTATATTTTCCAAAGAAAAGAATATTATCCTTTGTAGTATTGATTAAATTTGAATGATATTTTAATAGACAGTAGCCAAATATACACACACAACGAATTCATGATTTTATATTGTCTCCAGCACATATGAAGCGATAGTTTTGATGTTACTAGATGACGAAACCTTTTCAAACCAAAACAAACATAAAAAGGAATTATTGTGAATAGAATCAGTTTCTTTTTTTCTTTCAATCATCAGTTTAATTTGATTTGAAAGACAATTCTGACATCAAGTAATTTTAGTTCGTTTCGATCGTAGTTGCGAAAATCGAACCATAATTTTTCCTACCAAATTAAGCGTTAATCACTACGAAATCAATTAACAATTGGTATTGAACTAGTCATTTTGCTTTTGACCTTTTTTGTTTTGTCGACAGAAAGTGCAATATTTTTTCATCACCCGTGTACAAGTGCAATGCAATGCAAGGTGTAAGAGAAGATTTCTCATTCTCACACGGAACTTCCTCTTAAAAAAACAACACACGGCGCCATATTACAAACCACAATAATATCGACAGGATAGTGAATATTCAGTTGGTAGTGGCCCTCAATATAAGTAAAAATGAATTAAAAAAATATAACGTATTTAGTTCAAAATTTAAACTAAATAAATATAAGTAAATATTAATAAGTGTCTTTGGGACACTTTTTAAAACTCTAAATAGTAAGTTTTTTATAAAAATTTAAATTTAAATACTTCTATTTATTTATTTTAAAGGTAAAATTATAGGCAATAAATTACTTAAAACAAATTTTAATGCTGTACATTTGTAAAATACTTTTACTCTTACCGTTCTTTTTTGATAATATATGCTTACCATTTCTTTGTTATAAAAATTCTTGTCAAAAAAATGTTACTTTTACATATTTCCTCATATACTTATTCATATTATAAGAATGGATAAAAAATTTACATTTACTAATGATAATTAGGAGTACACTTTTTGTAAAGATATCATTAGGCTGTGTTTGGTAAAATTAAGCTATAAGTTAGCTTATAGCTGATAGCTGAAAAGCTAATTTATAGCTAATAGCTGAAAAGCCATCTGATTAAAATTAAAGTGTTTTATAAAATTAGCTTTTAAAATAATTGATAAATATAAAATGACTTAAAAGGACATATGTTAGTGGGTAGTTATTTCTTTTAGTGGGTAGTTTTTTATTTTATAAAAAATAATAAAATTAAAGGTTAAAAATAGAAAAAACCGTAAAAAGCTATAAGGTATAAGCTCAAACGCTATTTGAAATAGCATATCAAAAAACGCTATAATCTAATTAAAAAAGCTAATTTCCAAACATCTCTATTTTTTTTAAATAAGTTTATAAGCTAGTCCAATAAACTAGCTTATTGAATTTACCAAATAGTGCCTAATTCATTTGAATTTTAAAAAATTTCTTATATTAAAGAAAAAACTTTAAAATATGATCTTAATAGCAAGGGAGGATCAAGGAAGTACATAAACATAACTTTTATATAACGTGTACAAATAAGATAATCTTATATCATCCACAAATATATACATATTTCATTTGATTCAATGATAAAATTTTAAAATCTAATAATGAAAATTAATTTGTACAAAAAACAAAATTTATCTCATTTATATATGGAAAATATATGTTAAGGTATCGAAAGTGGAAATTTTATCTAACATGTTTTCTTAAAAGTATATATATCTCTGATGGTGATATCACTTTGAGTATCATGCATCACTAAAAAATGATTCTTATAATGTCAAATAATATTTATGCAATAATGATATCACTTTGGGTATCATACATTATCAACAAATTATCAATTCTATTTAATTTGATATACAAAAAAATCTATTAAATTGATGATACAGAACCTTAAATAATATCCCCCACGCACGTCATAAAACTTCAATGATAAAATAATATAAATATAAATCATTAACATATAAAACTCTCTTTGATACCTTTATTGAAGATGTTCTAAAACACATGACCCTTTAATTCCAATCACAATTCATCGTTAACGTATTCCTTTAGACAAACCCACATGGATCAAATCATAAAATTAGTTTTGAGAAAATCATATAATTTTGATTATTTTCTACATTATTTCTTGATAATTTAAAAATATTTACCCTAATTAATAAGAATAATTATACACTAATTAAATCATATAGTTTTGATTTATTATACATCCTCAAATTATGAAGTAGTGTATTCCTTTTCCTTACCTATAATTATTCTTCGGATTTGGATTCCATGCAGTCAAATAGTGACTGCAAGTGATCTCAACCGCCGAATATGCTTTAGATCTTTTTATTTATTTACTGAGTTATTAATTGTAACCGTCTGATCTCAATCGAACGGTTCAGATTTGATCGACTGAAGTGCATTCATCTCTCTTCGACTGCACTGAATCCATATCCTTATTCTTCCAATAGTAATTTTTCTTCAACATGTGAAATGAAATTGACCAATTATGAGCATAAAAAAAACAAGTGTGTGTCGTGCCTCTACACGCGAGCTGAATTAGTCGTCCACCTTTGTTGGTTCGAAAATCGATAAGAAAAAAAAAAAAAAAGTGTGTGTGGGACAGAGCGGTGTACATTATATAAGAGAGAGAACAGAAGAAATGAAGAAGAGAGTCCTCTTTCTTTCTCTCTCCCTCTCTCTCTTGTTTTAGAATTTTTTTCACTTAACATACTCAGCCAACCACCACCATCATCGCTGGCGATCATTATTATTGCAGTCATCACTTTTCCTCTCCTAGTAGGACTCTGAAGCTTGTTCAACATCAACATCACCACCATTCATAACAAAAAACAAGCTTCCCTAAAAAATCATCTGCACAAAAACAACAAATTTAGTAATAGCCCAGTTGCTCAATTTTGCATTTTTCTCCATTGGGTTTCTTTTTCTACCATCAAGTTTTCATTTTTATTCATCTCTCTTTCTAATACATGTTTATCTCTTCATTTCCCATTTTCTGTGATGCCTTTATGGCTAGCCCAACATTTTCAATTCCATTCATGTTCATCGATACACCGTATTCAATAATGGCTATTCCACAATTTCTCGATAAAATCTCATCTTTACCAACTTTGTATTCTTCAGAATCGTTACATAATCTTTTCAGCATGATTCTGGGATTGACTGTGTTGGAACTTGCAGCAGTATGTGTCAACCTGACACTTGTTGTCTTGTTTCTCTTTGTTGTTTCTGTGAGAAAGATTCTTGTGTATGAAAGAATTCGAATTGGTAAAGACAACACTACCGGGCATGATAGTCCAATTTGCAGTGTTATTGATGGAGAAATAACAATAACAAGTGATGTTTCAATTAGTGTTTGGTTCAAGTTATCTGTATTGTCTTGTTTCTATGTTTTGTTTGTTCAAGTTTTTGTGTTGGGGTTTGATTTGGGTGCTTTCATTTGGGGTGAGGCTAATGAGAAAGTAGTACACTGGTCTCTACTTTCTGTGCCAGCTTCACAAGTTTTAGCTTGGTCTGTGTTGAGTTTCTCAGCTTTGAATTGCAAAACTAAGGTGTTAGAGAAGTTTCCATTCTTGTTAAGAGTTTGGTGGCTTTCTTCATTTGTTATTTGCTTGTGTAATTTATATGTTGATGGAAGAGGGGTTTGGTTGGAAGGTTCTAAGTACTTTTGTTCTAGTGCTGTTGCAAATTTTGCTGTCATTCCAGCACTTGCTTTTTTAGGTGTAGTTGCAATTAGGGGTGTTACTGGTATACAAATTGGTAGAAACTCTACTCTTCAAGAGCCATTACTTGTCGAAGAAGAAGAACTAGGGTGTCTTAAGGTTACTCCGTATAGGGATGCAGGAATTTTTAGCTTAGCTACACTTTCTTGGTTGAATCCACTTCTTTCCATTGGTGCAAAGAGACCCCTTGAGCTTAAGGACATTCCTCTTGTTGCACCAAGTGATAGAGCCAAGGCAAGTTACAAGATTGTGAATTCTAATTGGGAGAAATTGAAGGCTGAAAATCAAAATTCCTCTAAGCAACCTTCATTAGCTTGGGCTCTTCTCAAGTCATTTTGGAAGGAAGCAGCTGTGAATGCTATCTTTGCTGGTTTGAATACTTTGGTTTCATATGTAGGTCCTTATATGATAAGTTACTTTGTTGATTTTTTGGGTGGTAAAGAGACTTTTGCTCATGAGGGTTATATCCTTGCTGGTATATTCTTTGCGGCGAAGCTTGTGGAGACACTGACAACTAGGCAGTGGTATCTAGGAGTGGATATATTAGGTATGCATGTTAGGTCAGCTCTAACTGCAATGGTGTATAAGAAGGGACTCAGACTCTCGAGCTCGGCGAAGCAAAGTCACACAAGTGGAGAGATTGTTAACTACATGGCTGTTGATGTTCAGAGGGTAGGGGACTACTCATGGTACCTTCATGACATGTGGATGCTACCTCTGCAGATTGTTCTTGCCCTTGTAATTTTGTATAAGAATGTTGGAATTGCTTTTGTTGCAACATTGTTTGCTACAATCATTTCCATTGTTGTCACTATTCCTGTGGCTAGGATACAAGAAGAATATCAAGACAAGTTAATGACTGCTAAGGATGAAAGGATGAGAAAAACATCTGAGTGTCTGAGAAATATGAGGATTCTCAAACTGCAAGCTTGGGAGGATAGATATAGAATAAGATTGGAGAAAATGCGTGGAGTAGAGTACAAGTGGTTAAGGAAAGCACTCTATTCCCAGGCTTTCATAACTTTCATATTTTGGAGTTCGCCTATATTTGTTTCAGCCGTCACATTTGCTACTACCATATTGTTAGGAACTCAGCTGACTGCAGGTGGTGTTCTCTCTGCACTAGCTACTTTCAGGATTCTTCAAGAACCACTCAGAAATTTTCCTGATTTGGTATCAACCATGGCTCAGACAAAAGTTTCTCTTGATCGCATATCTGGTTTCCTGCAGGACGAAGAATTGCGGGAAGATGCAACTACTGTTTTGCCACGTGGAACTTCTAACATTGCCATAGAAATTATGGATGGTGTCTTCTGCTGGGACACTTCTTCCTCTAGGCCTACTCTATCCGGAATAAATATGAAAGTTGAAAGGGGGATGAGTGTAGCTATCTGTGGCATGGTTGGTTCTGGGAAATCAAGTTTTCTTTCTTGCATCCTTGGAGAGATTCCCAAGCTTTCTGGTGAAGTATGTTGTTGTTCATGATGATAGAATTCCATTTATATTTTTCCTTTGCCATTGAAATGTAATACTATAATTGTTTGTATCAGTTTTGATGAGGCGAACTGAATTATTTTGCAGGTAAGAGTGTGTGGTTCTGCCGCATATGTCTCCCAATCAGCATGGATACAATCAGGAAATATAGAAGAAAATATTCTGTTTGGGAACCAAATGGATAAAGCAAAGTACAAGAGTGTTATTCATGCTTGTTCACTGAAAAAGGACCTAGAACTTTTCTCACATGGAGACCAAACAATCATTGGTGACAGAGGTATAAATTTGAGTGGTGGCCAGAAGCAGCGGATTCAGCTTGCACGAGCACTCTACCAAGATGCTGATATTTATCTCCTTGATGATCCCTTTAGTGCACTTGATGCCCATACTGGATCAGAATTATTCAGAGTTAGTTTTTTCCAAAAATTAATGATGCTGTTTAAATTAATTGGGTCTCCGTATTTTTCTTAATCTATGACATGTAATGTAACTGCAGGAGTATGTATTGTCAGCACTAGCAGATAAAACAGTCATTTTTGTGACCCATCAAGTTGAATTTCTTCCGGCTGCTGATATGATACTGGTATGACTGTTTGGTTTTGTCTTGCATTTGTGTATTAAGAGACCGAGTTGATGTTTATACTTAGGTGTTTTAGCTTTTTAATAATTTTAAATCACGTTATAACTCTTTTGCATTTGAGATTGAGAGTTATATATTCCCTGTATGATTAGGAGTTGGTGTTGCTCTCTACTATTTCAATGTGATGAATTGTTTCTCCTCACATATCCTGGCTGGATTCTTAAATCTCTCTCTCTGAATTATGATCTGCATGCGAGTTTATTAGGCTCGTCAAGTTTGTAGGTTGTAGTATACCTATATATGTGTAATAACTTGAATACCTAAAATTATAGTTGATTTTTTTTCTTCTATATATTCATTATAAGAAAAGCAGACTTTGACAAATATATACTGTCGACTTCGTGAAACTATATATATAAGGCAGGAGGCAACTCATTACCTGTATTAATTGGCCATTATGGTTATTGAATGTATTGCTGATACTTTAAAACACTATTTTTAACTTTGGTTGGTCGCATTGTTTTGTTTCAACATTGATCCCTAGTTAGTTTCTTTAGTTTCCAACATGTCTTATTAATTTTTGTCTATAATGATGTTTAAATCTTTCAAAGACTAGCAAGAGTCCTTTTATTATCTTAGGTCTTAAAAATGTAGTTGATATCAAGTGAAAATAATTTTCTCAAAAAACAATTTCCCTCCAATTTTGAAGGTTCTTAAAGAAGGCCACATCATACAGGCAGGAAAGTATGACGATCTTTTACAGGCAGGAACAGATTTTAGAACTCTTGTTTCAGCTCACCATGAAGCAATAGAGGCTATGGACATTCCTAATCACTCCTCCTCGGAAGATTCAGATGAAAATGAGTCCTTGGACGCATCTATTATGACCATGAAGAAATCTATTTCTTCTGTAAATATTAACATTTTGGCAAAGGAAGTTCACGAGGGATCACCAGATCTTAAAGAAATAAAGGAAAAGAAGAAGACAAAACGCTCGAAAAAAAAACAGCTTGTTCAGGAAGAGGAGAGGGTTAGGGGTAGAGTTAACATGAAGGTTTACTTGTCTTACATGGCTGCCGCATATAAAGGCTTATTGATTCCCCTCATAATCATTGCACAAACATTATTTCAGTTCCTTCAGATAGCCAGCAATTGGTGGATGGCTTGGGCAAATCCTCAAACAGAGGGAGACGAACCGAAAGTATCTCCCACGACTCTTCTTCTTGTTTACATGGCCCTTGCCTTTGGCAGCTCATGCTTTATATTTGTTAGGGCTGTTCTCGTGGCTACGTTTGGCCTAGCAGCAGCACAGAAGCTATTTTTCAACATGCTTAGAAGTATTTTCCATGCACCAATGTCTTTCTTTGACTCTACACCAGCTGGAAGGATCCTTAATCGTGTAAGTTTTCTTGTTTTGTCCCCTCCTCTTTTGAGTTTTTGTCTCTCTCTACATCGATTAATGTCTCTCTCTACATCGATTAATGGATTATCTTTATTCCCTCAGGTTTCAATTGATCAAAGTGTTGTGGATCTTGATATTCCTTTTAGACTTGGAGGGTTTGCTTCATCAACAATACAACTTATTGGCATTGTTGCGGTAATGTCAGAAGTTACATGGCAAGTTTTGCTCCTTGTAGTTCCGATGGCAATTGTTTGTTTGTGGATGCAGGTAACTAGAGAACTTCAAGAATAAATATTAATCTTCCATTAACACTTGCAGCTTGTTTTCTGGCTTTGTATTTTGACCAACAACCAATTCCTTGCAGAAATACTACATGGCTTCATCAAGGGAACTGGTACGTATTGTAAGCATCCAGAAATCTCCAATTATACAACTTTTTGGTGAATCAATTGCTGGAGCATCCACCATCAGAGGTTTTGGACAACAAAAAAGGTTCTTGAAGAGGAACCTCTATCTTCTGGATTGTTTTACACGACCATTCTTCTGCAGTCTTGCAGCTATTGAGTGGCTCTGCCTGCGCATGGAATTACTTTCAACTTTTGTATTTGCTTTCTGCATGGTTTTACTTGTGAGCTTTCCCCGTGGAACTATCGATCCCAGTAAGTTTTTATTTTTCCGATTAATTCCTTATTTTCACGAATGTGTCTAACCCTGGAGGATTAATTTATGTAGTATATTTTATTAAAACAAATTTATGCAGTCTATTGGCAGTTATTACTGAAAAATGATTCTGATGATGTCTATACTATTTTGTTTCTGTCTTTACTGTTTGAATTTGTTTGCCATGTGATGTATATGTATGGTTCCTCTTGCATTCCACTTAAAGCAGGTGTATACGGTATTAGATTGTGTTATAGGAAAGGAATTAAGTGATGGTTTAACCAAGCAGAATCCAGTATGAAATAATATTTATGTTACTAATGGCTGTTAATTTTCTGCTTAGGCATGGCTGGACTTGCCGTGACATATGGCCTGAATTTAAATGGACGCTTGTCTCGCTGGATACTTAGCTTTTGTAAGCTTGAAAATAAAATTATATCTATTGAAAGAATTTATCAGTACAGTCAAATTCCTAGTGAAGCACCACCAGTTATTGAAGAATCTCGCCCTCCGTCATCATGGCCCGAGAATGGGACAATCCAACTAATTGATCTGAAGGTAGCCTCTCACTTTCACATTAAATATGCTCTTTGTTCTTTGTTTAGCACCAAATAGTTCGTGCCTATTCTGTTGTGTTTAATTTCAATTTTAGTCATTTTATTGTTTATGTCTTTACTTTTTTTGAGGAGAGAAGACTCTTATGTTTTATTGATGTTGCACAACAGTGCCTTGCATCAAATAATGATTTTTCTACTGCAATTAGCTCTATCCGGTGATGATCCATCTCATTTCCCTCTAATGTCTCTCTTGAAGGTTCGTTACAAGGAAAATCTTCCCTTGGTTCTTCATGGAGTATCTTGCACATTTCCTGGTGGGAAGAAGATTGGAATAGTTGGACGAACTGGCAGTGGCAAATCTACTTTGATTCAGGCATTATTTCGACTGGTTGAACCTGCAACCGGGAGAATCCTTATAGACAACATTGATATCTCAGGAATTGGCCTTCATGACCTTCGCAGCCATTTGAGTATCATACCACAAGATCCAACCTTATTTGAAGGCACCATTCGAGGCAATCTTGATCCTCTTGAAGAGCATTCTGATAAAGAGATTTGGGAGGTCAGTTTAGTAATATTCTTTAGATAGTTTCATTTAAATAATTGCGCAGAATTTATGTAATTGTTAACTGAATATTGCTATTTTATTGTTAGATGATTGATTAATTTCCAAAACCATTTTTATTTCCACTCCTTATCTAATATAAGAAATTAATTGAATAGTCCTTGTTATTTGAAGATTATGTCCATCTTAAGTAAAAGTAGGTGGTGGTTCTCTTTTTGATTGCTTTGTGTTTAAATTCTTACAGGCACTAGATAAGTCTCAGCTTGGAGAGATCATCCGTGAGCAAGAACTAAAGCTTGATACACCAGGTAAGAATTCCCCAAAAATTGGAATATACACTGTATATTTTTTCTTCACCAGCCCCTCAAAGGGAAGGTCAAATACTTAAGTTTTGTTTCAAACTTGCAGTGCTAGAAAATGGTGATAATTGGAGTGTAGGACAGCGGCAACTTGTTTCTCTTGGTCGAGCCCTACTCAAGCAGTCAAAGATACTTGTACTTGATGAAGCAACAGCATCTGTTGATTCTGCAACTGATAAGCTTATCCAGAAGGTTATCCGAGAAGAGTTCAGAGACTGCACTGTGTGCACTATTGCTCATCGTATTCCTACTGTTATTGACAGTGATTTTGTCCTGGTACTCAGTGATGGTACGTATTGTTGTATGCCATTGCTCATCATATTCCTCAAGTGTGTTTTTTAATTGAGTGATCGGGATGGCTGGAAATGATGTTAACTTTTGACATTTTTTTGCAGGTCTAGTTGCAGAGTTTGACACCCCATTGAGGCTATTAGAAGATAAGTCATCCATGTTTTTGAAGTTGGTGACCGAATATTCATCGCGATCAAGTGGTATGCCAGATTTTTAAACAAGTCGAAAATCTCTCAAAACCTTCATAGTTAGCGTCGGAAAGAGATTAAGAACCTTCAGAGGTAGCGGCAATCAAAAGTTGAAACGGCGACAATGCTTGATTTGCTGCCACTGCTGCATTAGCACACGCCAGCGGGGGAGTAAACACGGGGGGCATCTGCGTCTGAGAATGAGGTAGTAGATTTTGTTGCTTAAAGAAGTTTAGAGTTGGAACTAGTCTCGGGTATTCCACGGTTTTCTTATAGCAAAGTAATTCAGAATCAAGGCTGTTCTAAGCTGAAATTTTGACTACATTTCATATCCCACAAGAATGGTATAGGTTATATTTTCTCTTCCGGATATTGATTAGTTTCTTAGATAGTCTATGATAATGTAATTAACTGTTTTGTACAATATATCATAATTCACTAGTGAAGTATCCTTTGCATTGCAATATGAAATACAAGCCTTCTAAACTGAAATATCAGCAATGCCTTTCACCTAGTAAGGTTGAGTATTTAAAATTCTTTGGAACATGAGGGAGGAATGATTGATTGTATTATAGCACCTTAGAATTCCAAATTCACTTCAAATATCATAAATCTTGTACCATAAGTTATGATTATCCACTACAAGGACAAGTACACACAGTAAAGAAAGGGAAAGCATAAAAAAGGAAACAAAAGCATGTAATTTCAAGATGATGAATATTCAAAAGTGTTGGGACCTTTCCTTGTTGTCTTTTGCCTATGGCTTCGACCCGTTAATCCATATTCCCCCTTGTACTTAGACATGCTAAAATTATGTTTAAATAGTTGTTTTACATTGAGATAATGGTTAGAGATGATAAACTTTTATAACAAATATTCATGAACTCTAGTTGTTTATCATAATGAATGTGTGTTAAGAACATCAGAACTTTAGACATGTAAGTTTCCTTGGGTTATGGGATTTTAATGGCTAGACAATAATATTAATAGTAGGCTAAATTACACATTTGTTCCCTTGGATTTATTTTAGGTTTTAATTTGGTCTCTTACATTTAAAAAGTATCAATTTGATCTCTTACTTTTCCACCATTTGCATTATTTAGTCATTTATGTTAATTTTATCACTAATACCGTTTCAATTGTACCCTTGTCAAAGTCTTCAAGTGTCCACGTGTCTGTCCACATATGCAAAATATCTGCCACATATGACAAAACCGGCGGAAGAGACTAACTAATGCAAATGATGGAAATGTAAGGGGCCAAATTAATACTTTTTAAACGTAATGGGTCAAATATGTATTTTAGCCTTAATAATATAAGTTAGTCAGTTGAATTATATCCGGTGGGCATTTGTCCACTGATTATGTTATGCAGATTTCCATATATTATTGGAAATCAAAATGTTTATGTTTTAATGAATGTGAGCTATACTGTGTGTTGATCTAGTCTTAGGTATGTTATGATGAACAAGATAATAACTTGTGTTACACCATATTACTTGTAGATTATTTGTGATATTATTGTATGATATTCAACTGACTTTTATGACCCCCAGTGTAAACATCGCAATAGTTGAGTAGTAGGAACTCACTGAGGCTAGGAGGCTCACCTCACTATTTATTTATTTCAGACAAGCAAGTTGCACGTGGTAAGAAAGCTACAGATTAATTGGCTTGAAGACTTTATGGATTTATTTAGTTACTTATCTATCATATTTTTTAGCGTGTGTGTGTCCTCATGGTAAGAATATCTTGTACCTAATGTTGCATCATATGTATTTAATCGTGATTCTCTGCAATACCAAAGATCGCAACTCGATCTTAATTTAAATCCATGATTAATGGAGTTGATGAATAAATAATTGCCAAAGCAATAATTTGAGATCGCAAATAAATGAATAAAATATAAACAACATACAACTTCATTACTTCCATCTTCAATCGATTGATCAAAAGCAGCATTCAAGGCTTCATTTATTAGGGTTTTCAGTTCATCAATATGAGGTAGTTGTGGATAAGAACAATGAAGAAAATCAGAATAAAATAAATTCCAAGATTAAGAAAAAGAAATTAAGGGACCTTTACATTTGGATTGAGTGAACCAAGTACGAACGTCAACAATCAGTTTTTGAGCTGGAGGTTATCACCACCCCACTTGTCATCAACAATGGTTTAAAAGCCAACCAATGATTCAAAATATAGCCAATCCCTTCATTGAATACTTCCAATGATTCTCCTTGCAAAACTTTAGGAGCAAACACGATCTCTACAACAAATCGACTTTTGCTCTTCTAAATTTGTTTTAGAAATGGTGGTTCCTAGAGTCTTACAAGGAGACTTATTGGAATTATTCAATGAAGGGATCAGTTATATATTGAATCGTAGGTTGGTTCTTAAAACCACTGTTGATTAAAAGTGGGGTGTTGATAACCTCAAAACTAAAACGCATTGCCGACGTTCGTACTTGACTCGCTCAATTAAAAGGTAAAAGTGTCCCTTTATTCCTTTTTTAATTTTGGAATTTATTTTATTTTTATTTTATTCATTGTTCCTTTCCATAGCCACTTCATATCGATGAATTGAAAACCCTAATCAATGAAGGCATGAATGTTGGTTTTGATCTATCGATTTAAGATAGAAGCAATGAAGTTGAATGTTGTTTTTATTTTATACATTTATTTGCGGCCTCAAATTATTGATTTTGCAATTATTTATTTATCAACTCTTCTAATCATAGATTTAAATTGAGACTGAGTTGTGATCTTTGGTATTGCAGAGAATCACGATTGAATGCATCTGATGCAACATTAAATATAGTCTCAATTGTCGTGGTTGCAACTATATTTTTAAACACCATTGTTAGTTATTCATCGATATTTGTACTAGTTTGTGAAGATTATTTTATCTATCAGTATCAGTTATCTAATTTCATATTACTCCTCACTCTAACAGTTACTTGGATCCTAAGGCAACTATAAAAAATACTCAGCATGTGCTACCTATAATCTATGATATGGATCCAGATTCTTAATCTTAGTTGTTCTTGAGAACAAAAGGAGTTCCTGTATTTTTAAAAATAAAAAAATAGATGAAAATAAACACTTACATTATAAGCAGATGCATGAAATTTAATGTACAAAGAGGTTTGATGCATTTTGTTGAAGTTTTTATTAGGCAATGGTACACCACCCAACCGTGTCGCTGTAAAAAAATTATTAAAAATAATATTTTACTTTCTCTTAATAAACTAGCTAGAGTGTTTCATTAAAATTCTACTTAAATAGAGTATTATTATAAAGTAAATTATTAATGCATTTATAACAGCCAATATATATACACACATACGCAATATACTCCTAATTTTGTTAAAATGTAACTATATGCTAATATATAGTGATTCCACCGTCCTTTTGGATAAATAATAATTTTTTTACTTTCTCTTACTAAATTAGCTAGAATGTTTAATTAAATTTCTACTTAAATAGAGGATTATAAAGTAAATTATTAATGCATTGATAATAGCCAATATATTATACTCCTAATTTTATTAGAGTAAAACTATATTCTAAACTTTTGGTTAAATTCTTTATCAACCAAAATATACATAATATATTATATCATTAAGAAAAAGTAAATAAATTTCAATAAATGAATGTTTTTATCCTTACCTCTCTTTCATCTAACACATTAATGTTGTGCAAACAATCATTATAAAATATATTCATTTTAAAGAAAAATATTTAATTTATCATCCCTACTAAGTACACCAATATATTGTATCAGTGCTACACACAATGGGATATAGGTAGATGTTCTCACAGCCAAAGTTACTTAGTTGTATGATAAATTTGTGTAAAAGATTGGTATTATAGTTTTTTTTTTTTTTTTTTTGCAAAAGATTGGTAATATAGTTAACTTACACATTTATAGACACTAGTGGTAATTAAGTGTAGAGATTGGGGTAAATTACCTCAAGTCGATATCTCAAACCCTTTTGGAAAATCTTATTTTCACAATTAGGTTTGCATCCGCATTATGGTCCACATTCAACTATGATATCTCGAGCCTCAATAAATCTATAAATTTCATTTATTGATTGGATGTCAGTTAAAAACTACATTTTAAGAAGATTGAGCATCAATGACAATAAAAAAGAATAAACACAACTAAAATACTACGCGTCACTATTACTATATGAAAAATCATAGTCATTAAGATGTTTAGCACAAGAACACATATTAATATTTTTACAACTTCGTTGGTAATGGTATCTAGAACTATTATATGAAAAATTTACTTGTTTTGCAACTTGATTTGAAATAATATATGTAAAACTTAAAGTTTTAAAACATATTCAATGTTGTATTTTTTCATGTAAAGAAAGAGTGATTTGACAATATATACCTTTCACAAAATAAAAATGAGCGAAATATATAGGAAAAATCAAAATACAAACTTATTCTTAAATACTTAAGTGAACTTATGAAAGTAGAATAAAATGAAATATCACTACTAATATTCTCAAAAACACTATAGTATTTAATCTTATCAATGAGTGCTTTCAAAGGATATCTAATTATTTGGTTGCAATGATGCTAATAGTTGAGATATTTCATATTTTGTGGTATATGTAAATATTTTGTGCAAATATAATGAAAATTAATGTCATAAAGTCATAACCACCATAATAGATTTTACAACTATTGTAATACTTCAATTTAAAACAATGAAATCAAGTTATATAACATGTGTAATTAAAGACTTATTCAAAAGACTCACCTTGCTAACCCTAAAGAATGTGTTAATATTCTTTTTTGTTATGCACCTACTTAGGTTTATTCTTGCTTTGAATATTCTTCTTTTCCTATTCAAAATGAAGTTGTTAAATTATTAAAACTATTCAAAATGAAGTTGTTAAATTATTAAGATTTAAAACTAATAAAATACTAGTTACAAATGAATGTTTAAATGGACAACCTAGAATTTAATAATGTAACAATATTTTGAACTAATATTGAAATACATGAGAAATGAAGGAAAGGAATCCACCTTGGTTTCTTGGGTGATGATTTTGTGATCAGGTTCTTCTCCTCTCGCCCTTGGCTTCCTCAAATTCCAACTTTTCCCTCCAATCTCTCTCAATCTTCAAGAACCCTAATTCCTCTTCAATTTTCTTCTTCAATTTTTTTAAACTAAATTTCACATACACTAGCCCTTGATTAATCTAAAACATATTAATTCATCTATTGTATGTAAGATTAATATGGTTTGGGGTTTGAATAATGGTGGTTGGTGGTGGTGATGATTAGGCCGTGAGAGAGGAATATGAAAGGCAGAGGAAGAATTAGGGTTTCACTCTTATTCCCAACCTATATATAAGTGATGAATACTTTACAGTTATGTCCTTATCAAACACCAAAAATTCCATCCTACCCTTTGCTTAATATTAATCCTAATTAATTTATTTTTAAACCACTAATACTCCTTAATACATTTAGGAATTCTCTCAATTAGGAACTAATCGGTACACTAAGTTAACAATGTTCAATAAAAATTAAATAGTAATTTTAAACAAATTAGGTAAATCCATTAAACTTTATATATAATTCGAAATTCAAAAACATGCATTAATTTTACGGTTGACTAGCTAGACTAATTAATAATAAAATAAATTTCATAATAGAATAAAAATAAAGAATTTGAATTTAAAAGTAATACCCTTTCTTACGAAAATAAGTAAAACCTATTAACTAATTTGACTGGCTTGATGTCTCGAGTCACAACTTTATATGGAGTGGGGATGTTAACACGATTGCATCCCCTCTTTTAGATTTTCTTAACTTTTTGTTGTTTTTCCGATGGGTTTTGGCCTCGTCCCCCCATGTTGTATTATTTTTCCTTTTTTCTATATTATTATTATTATTATTATTATTTGTGAACTTATATTTTATCTTCTTGACCTACACACTTGAACATACATTAGTAATACTAATTGTTCTTTTAATACTTTGTTATCATTAAAATCTTTAGAGAGATTAACAAAACCAATTTTGTTCTTACAATATTAAATACAATCAAATTTAAATAATCATTGTCAACGAATAATAGTATAAATTGTACCAAAATAAATAATAAAAAAACTTCTTTCTTACATTTTTTACTCAAAAAAATCTTAATACGAGCTACTATTTATATGATTGAGACAATTAAATCTTATACTTGACTTTTACTATTGAATTCAGTCATATCTAAAATGTTATCTGAAATGTTAATAATTAGTATTTGATGCATTAAAATTACATAAATATATGTCATAAAAGTCCACATCAAATGTAATTAATAATAACAAACAAAGAAGTCACAACATCATTAAAATTAGTCTAACACTTGTGTAGTTCAAAACTAATCAAAATCTCAAATTAGAATACCAATAATGTAATACAAAAAACAAAATAACATAAGAGGTAAGAACATCTTGTATGCTCCAATTATTTTGCAGCTTCCTTACCCTTTTCCACCTACTTAGATGTAATCACATTTAAATTAGAAGTTGAGGCCTGAGACTATGTCTTAATGAGTTTCTTATTACAACTATTGTTGTTAGTAAGTCTTAGGTAATCCAGAGGTAGCTTGCGATCGCCTCGATGTAAACCCTCGGCATTCAAAGGGTTGGTGTCGAAACGATTGCATATACCTCTGCGTCAATCCTTGGCATCTATTATGGGGTAGTAGCAAAAACGCCAACTTAGGCTTTCAAACATTGTATAAGTCTCTCCTAGATCTAAGTGGGAAGATTAGCTCCTATCTTGACGGCCTTCGTTGGATTGTTGCCTAACTGTACTTTTATGAATTCTCCAAGCCACCATATTTTCACACATTAGAATTGAGAGAGCTCAATAAGGCAAGGATCACTCCAAAGGTCTGTAATTTGAAAGTTCAACATAAGAGGGGAGTGAATTAGGTTCTATGACTTTTTTCAGTTGTTTTAGAGATCTTTTGATTCTTTTTATTTTTCCGAAAAGTTATGATGAAGGTATGAACAATATGTAGAAAAATAAAAGAGAGAATGGAAAGAAGAAATGACACAAAAGTTTATATTGGTTCCTCTTCTAACATAAGGGTACCCCAATCCCTTCACACCACATGAAGAATTTCATTATATGAGAATTTTTGTTACAAGACAGCCTCACCCCAAGACTTCCCTAGCAATATCCCAATACAACACAAGATAGCACCCCACTATCTTTAACAACAAAAATCTTCACCAAATCCTATGGTGATATTCCCTATGGTGATATTCCCATACAACACAAGATAGCACCCCCACTATCTTAAACAATAATTCTCACAAACAATTATGAGAATTTAAAAACAAATGTTGAAGAAATATAATGTTTGGCTATATAAAATCAGTATCACTTTCAAATTAATATAATTTAATGCTCGTAAACCTTTTTTGGATATGAAAATGTAATCAAGGTTTCATAAAAACGATCTTTGAAAGTTTATGAGAAAAATGACATGCATTGATAACTTATAAATATATTTGAGAATATAAAAGTTGATATTAATTGTAATGATCATAAATATATTTATAAACTTTAAAGTTTAGCACAAAGCAAGAGACTTCTCAAACTATAAAGTTTTACAATAAAGATTGATAAGGAACACTTGATATATTATCGGTGGTGTTTACGAAATGCAACTCAGGTTACAAGACTTCTTAAGAGATTTCTAAAGCAATTTCTAATTGTTTTTTCAGCTTTTGAATTTGACTGAGTTTTAGCGCATACAAAGGCTGGTAGTCTTATTATTGTTCTTCAATGTTCTTCCTTTTATAGACAAAACATTAGAGATGTTGGAGATTTCTAATCGTTGAGGAATTCTTAGGAATCCATTTGTATTGTGCAGAGAGCTGATGAGCTGTTCTGATTTTTGCGAAGTTGACATGTCTACAAAATGGATAATTCCGTCTTCTTGCTTTTGACAGTGAAGCATTGTTTATACCATTTGAGGAAATATTAAGTCACGCCTGCTGACTTTGAAAGCTACCTTTCTTGTTTGTTCTTTTCAAGGTCAAACCTTATCACCTAGATTCTTTCAATAAACAAGAAACTTCTCAGGCAATATTCCTTTACACTCAGAGTCTGAAGCCTTAGAGTCCAGATTCTTCAAGTTCACGAATAGTCTTCAGGTTCATACCTTCAGGTTCTTGTGTCCTCGGAGTTTGCCGAATATTTTAACTGTTAATTCTGCGCATTAGAGTAAATATTAGTTACACCAACTGATCTTTTAATACTTTGTTATCATCAAAATCATGTAAAGAGATTATCAAACCAATTTTGTTCCAACAGTGTCCTTCCCGATCCTCTTGAAACTTGATCACAAGATCAAACCCAATCACAAAACTATGGCTTCCACTTGCTCCTGGGTTAAATTGAATCCTTCTTCTTTATAAAGAACCTTTCATTCACACCTCTCCAAGACTTGGCTACCCATACACTTGTGATCGTCGCACAAAACAATCTTCAATTACGATCGAAGAGCAAAACCATGTCGAGTTTTGAATAAAAACTTTCCCACATGATCTACCACCCGAAAGCTAATTCCTCCTAGCCACCACGGACGTTGTAACACCCCGACTTTTAGGATTATTAGCTTTGCTAGATTTATGTTGATTACTAGCGTTGTTTTATTCAAAATTTCTTATTAGTGAGTTAAGTGATTATTTGAATGCTGTAGAGTGTCTAAATAATCAGATTTCAGAGAGGAGTAACGGATTGACAAATGAGAATTTATAAACTAAAAGTTGGAGGATTTTTAATGAATCAAATAAAAAGAGAAAAACATAGCTTTTATAAAGAAATAGAGCGGGGAGTGTATTTTAAGTAAATGACAAAGTGGGGGGTACGTGGTAGTAAACAATAGAGATATAGAGAAATTAAGTAAACTGAGCCTAGTAGTGTTAGTAAAGGGGGGGGGGGGGGGGGGGGGGGGGGGGGGGGAGGTGTGAAATAGAATTCTATAGAAATTAAGATGAACTTTCATGGTAACTTATTAGAAAAGAAAAGAAACCTACTTGTTTTCTATAAAAGACTAAGAATTGGAAAAATAAGGATTGCCACTTTTTACTTAAAACAAAAAGTTTAGAGAAAAATTGCAGAGAAAAGAGGAGACCAAAACTCTAAGAAATTTCTACAAACAAGCAAGTGAGCTTTATACTCTTGAAATTCTGAATTCAATAGGTTCCTTTACCGCAATTTCTGTTATATGTATATGCTGGGTTTTTGAAGATTGACTTAATTTTGCAAAAACAAGATTCTAGCCAGATGTGGCTACATCAGTGCTGGTAAAAAACCCTAGTTCGCGCCTTATGTACGCGTTGTTTCCTTGAACCCTTATTTTCTACATCTTCAGACATTACTTGCGTGCCAAGACATGGGAATATTTCCCGACTTGCTGAAGACTTCATAGAGAATATTTATTTATTTAATATATGAAGATATTTAAAGAAAGATTATATTTGGTTCAAGAATATATTTGTAGGAGATCTTACGCATGCATTCCAGCTGGGATTTTGAAGCCCTAAAGATTCAAGAAGCTCATGCAACTCTGGGTTATATATATGTCAAGACCAAACCTAGTTTAGGAAGAGAGTCTAGCCGTATTTTGGTTATTAGAGTTTAGTGTGTTTATCGAGTCTCTTTGTGAGCCTTTCTTGCATTGTTTTGATGCATGCTAAGGAATGTGTTTATTGGGTTGTAAGTGTGATATTCTCCGAAGCTTTGAAGCAAGGAGATAGTTTATTGGTTGTTTAACACTCAAAGCCTTTAGGTAAGGGTGTGTAGTTGTCTAGGAGAGTGTCTCCAAAGTTATTGTGTTTTTACCCATAGTTTGTAAACAACAGTGCTGGAGGTACTATTATTAGGAAGTGGCTAGAGGTTGTCATATATAGGAATCCTAGGTAGAATTAGCACGAGTAGTGATTAAGTGATAAGTTGTAAACGGTGGAGTTTAACTTTGAATTGATACTATGCAAACAAACATACTGTGCAAGTTTAATTTTTTGCTGCGTTTACTTGCTTTGTTGATTATATTTTTACGTGTGTATGGAGTCAAGTGTTGGTGGAAATATCATGTGCTACTAGTAAATCTATTAGCAGCTTATTGTTCCTGCGTTTACTTGCTTTATTGATTCTAAAATATACCACCCAATGAAACAACGAGGTGCAATGACTCTAATACATGTTACCAAACATCAGATAAAAGTCTTTTCCAAAAGAAACTCGTGACTCATTTCGTTGACATGAAGAACCCCACCAAAACAGGTAAGCATATGTTCCGCTATATATGCATGCACACTTTCACTCTCAAGATACACACATTTTTATCCAATTTAACATTTTGTAGATACTTTTCCTCTTGATACTTGAAACCCAAATCATCTCTAAGTACAAATCTGCCACCATCAACCATACTAGAAAACTATTCTCATCTGAACACATGGTTCACATATATAGAGCTGTAAAAATGGGTCAAGCTATCGGGCCGGCCCATTAGCCCTATAGTTTTATACGGGCCGGGCCGGGCTTTAAAAAATTATTATTGAGCCTTATCGGGCTGGGCCTATTTTTTTAATGGGCCATCATGGGCTGGCCCCACGGGCTTTTGGGCCGGCCCCTTAAAGAAAAGAAACCTACTTGTTTTCTATAAAAGACTAAGAATTGGAAAAATAAGGATTGCCACTTTTTACTTAAAACAAAAAGTTTAGAGAAAAATTGCAGAGAAAAGAGGAGACCAAAACTCTAAGAAATTTCTACAAACAAGCAAGTGAGCTTTATACTCTTGAAATTCTGAATTCAATAGGTTCCTTTACCGCAATTTCTGTTATATGTATATGCTGGGTTTTTGAAGATTGACTTAATTTTGCAAAAACAAGATTCTAGCCAGATGTGGCTACATCAGTGCTGGTAAAAAACCCTAGTTCGCGCCTTATGTACGCGTTGTTTCCTTGAACCCTTATTTTCTACATCTTCAGACATTACTTGCGTGCCAAGACATGGGAATATTTCCCGACTTGCTGAAGACTTCATAGAGAATATTTATTTATTTAATATATGAAGATATTTAAAGAAAGATTATATTTGGTTCAAGAATATATTTGTAGGAGATCTTACGCATGCATTCCAGCTGGGATTTTGAAGCCCTAAAGATTCAAGAAGCTCATGCAACTCTGGGTTATATATATGTCAAGACCAAACCTAGTTTAGGAAGAGAGTCTAGCCGTATTTTGGTTATTAGAGTTTAGTGTGTTTATCGAGTCTCTTTGTGAGCCTTTCTTGCATTGTTTTGATGCATGCTAAGGAATGTGTTTATTGGGTTGTAAGTGTGATATTCTCCGAAGCTTTGAAGCAAGGAGATAGTTTATTGGTTGTTTAACACTCAAAGCCTTTAGGTAAGGGTGTGTAGTTGTCTAGGAGAGTGTCTCCAAAGTTATTGTGTTTTTACCCATAGTTTGTAAACAACAGTGCTGGAGGTACTATTATTAGGAAGTGACTAGAGGTTGTCATATATAGGAATCCTAGGTAGAATTAGCACGAGTAGTGATTAAGTGATAAGTTGTAAACGGTGGAGTTTAACTTTGAATTGATACTATGCAAACAAACATACTGTGCAAGTTTAATTTTTTGCTGCGTTTACTTGCTTTGTTGATTATATTTTTACGTGTGTATGGAGTCAAGTGTTGGTGGAAATATCATGTGCTACTAGTAAATCTATTAGCAGCTTATTGTTCCTGCGTTTACTTGCTTTATTGATTCTAAAATATACCACCCAATGAAACAACGAGGTGCAATGACTCTAATACATGTTACCAAACATCAGATAAAAGTCTTTTCCAAAAGAAACTCGTGACTCATTTCGTTGACATGAAGAACCCCACCAAAACAGGTAAGCATATGTTCCGCTATATATGCATGCACACTTTCACTCTCAAGATACACACATTTTTATCCAATTTAATATTTTGTAGATACTTTTCCTCTTGATACTTGAAACCCAAATCATCTCTAAGTACAAATCTGCCACCATCAACCATACTAGAAAACTATTCTCATCTGAACACATGGTTCACATATATAGAGCTGTAAAAATGGGTCAAGCTATCGGGCCGGCCCATTAGCCCTATAGTTTTATACGGGCCGGGCCGGGCTTTAAAAAATTATTATTGAGCCTTATCGGGCTGGGCCTATTTTTTTAATGGGCCATCATGGGCTGGCCCCACGGGCTTTTGGGCCGGCCCCTTAAAGAAAAGAAACCTACTTGTTTTCTATAAAAGACTAAGAATTGGAAAAATAAGGATTGCCACTTTTTACTTAAAACAAAAAGTTTAGAGAAAAATTGCAGAGAAAAGAGGAGACCAAAACTCTAAGAAATTTCTACAAACAAGCAAGTGAGCTTTATACTCTTGAAATTCTGAATTCAATAGGTTCCTTTACCGCAATTTCTGTTATATGTATATGCTGGGTTTTTGAAGATTGACTTAATTTTGCAAAAACAAGATTCTAGCCAGATGTGGCTACATCAGTGCTGGTAAAAAACCCTAGTTCGCGCCTTATGTACGCGTTGTTTCCTTGAACCCTTATTTTCTACATCTTCAGACATTACTTGCGTGCCAAGACATGGGAATATTTCCCGACTTGCTGAAGACTTCATAGAGAATATTTATTTATTTAATATATGAAGATATTTAAAGAAAGATTATATTTGGTTCAAGAATATATTTGTAGGAGATCTTACGCATGCATTCCAGCTGGGATTTTGAAGCCCTAAAGATTCAAGAAGCTCATGCAACTCTGGGTTATATATATGTCAAGACCAAACCTAGTTTAGGAAGAGAGTCTAGCCGTATTTTGGTTATTAGAGTTTAGTGTGTTTATCGAGTCTCTTTGTGAGCCTTTCTTGCATTGTTTTGATGCATGCTAAGGAATGTGTTTATTGGGTTGTAAGTGTGATATTCTCCGAAGCTTTGAAGCAAGGAGATAGTTTATTGGTTGTTTAACACTCAAAGCCTTTAGGTAAGGGTGTGTAGTTGTCTAGGAGAGTGTCTCCAAAGTTATTGTGTTTTTACCCATAGTTTGTAAACAACAGTGCTGGAGGTACTATTATTAGGAAGTGACTAGAGGTTGTCATATATAGGAATCCTAGGTAGAATTAGCACGAGTAGTGATTAAGTGATAAGTTGTAAACGGTGGAGTTTAACTTTGAATTGATACTATGCAAACAAACATACTGTGCAAGTTTAATTTTTTGCTGCGTTTACTTGCTTTGTTGATTATATTTTTACGTGTGTATGGAGTCAAGTGTTGGTGGAAATATCATGTGCTACTAGTAAATCTATTAGCAGCTTATTGTTCCTGCGTTTACTTGCTTTATTGATTCTAAAATATACCACCCAATGAAACAACGAGGTGCAATGACTCTAATACATGTTACCAAACATCAGATAAAAGTCTTTTCCAAAAGAAACTCGTGACTCATTTCGTTGACATGAAGAACCCCACCAAAACAGGTAAGCATATGTTCCGCTATATATGCATGCACACTTTCACTCTCAAGATACACACATTTTTATCCAATTTAATATTTTGTAGATACTTTTCCTCTTGATACTTGAAACCCAAATCATCTCTAAGTACAAATCTGCCACCATCAACCATACTAGAAAACTATTCTCATCTGAACACATGGTTCACATATATAGAGCTGTAAAAATGGGTCAAGCTATCGGGCCGGCCCATTAGCCCTATAGTTTTATACGGGCCGGGCCGGGCTTTAAAAAATTATTATTGAGCCTTATCGGGCTGGGCCTATTTTTTTAATGGGCCATCATGGGCTGGCCCCACGGGCTTTTGGCCCGGCCCCTTAAAGAATTTAAAAAAAATATCTAATTTTTTTTTTTACCTAAAAATAAGGAACTTTAGTTAGCATAAGAAATCATGAATCATCATCCACAAATCTCTCGACTTTTGCATGGATATTTTGAAGTATTTATTATTTCATGAAATCATGACACTCACTTTTTTTTATGGATATTCATTTGTGTGCGATGCATATGTAGTTTTATTGTCCATTGAAATTTTTTATAAAAAAAAATGAAAAAATTTGTCAGGCCGGCCCATTGGGCCATGTAGGCCCTTGCTTATTGGGCCGGGCCAAGCGGGCCGGGCCTTGGGCCTTAATGGCCGGCCCACTTAAGCCCAATAGATGTCTTGGACCTCTGGGCTGGACCGGCCCATTTGACAGCTCTACACATATACGAAGGAAATATAATTTAAAAAAATTGATTTTCTCACCAAGGAACCCTACAATAAAGCGTAAGTTAACTTAAATTTTTTTAAAAAATTTACGAAGGAAATATAATTAAAAAAAAAAAGTTTGACTGAAGGGGGGTGTATTTTAGAATCAATAAGTTGCTAATAGATTTAGTCCCGATACAAAATGAAGCCCAATAAATCAAAGACTTGGAAATTCTACGTGTACCCTCCGGCCTCCATAGCATAACTTTCATTTCTGTGTTCTCTTTCATTCTCTCTTCTGCTTCGATTCTTCTGCGTTGTTGTTGTTTTTCTGGAACGGTAAGATGCAAGCTATTACGAGACGCTTAGGTCACCAATCACTCAAGTCTTCAACTTCGCTCAAATCCATATTTCCAATTTCCGATCACTGTATGTAGTAATCTCAAATGTATTGCATCCTCTTTTTCTCTCAATTCTCTTTTTCAATTTACTAATTGTAATTGTTATTATCGTAATTGCAGATTATGGAGTAGATCACGAACGTTACGTATCAACCATAGCTACCAAGGGCGTTGGTCACCTCGTCCGCAAGGGTACTGGTGGAAGATCTTCTGTCAGGTTAATCTCATTCATTCAATCAGTATTCTCCTCTTTTCTATCGGATAAAAATAACACTTTTTCAATTTTTTAGTTTTTCTTTATGGATAATTTTGATTTATGATAAGATTGAGAACAAAAATGTTAATTTCTGTTGGTTTAGGACCTACATTTTGTAGGTAAAAAATTTAGGTTCTTCATTTTTAGTTTAGACTGTTGGATATGAGTTTTGAGATAGCTCTCAAGTGAGGTATTTGAATTTTATGGAAGTTTAGTGTGGAAAGATATGAGTATGGTCTCAAGTCCTTGATTTATTGAATCAGCTCCTGTAGAGAGATATATGAATGATATAAATGGGGCTTGAGAATTCTTTTCTGCTTAAGGGATATGAAGCACGGACTTCAGACATTGACACTGATAATAATTTGACAAAATGACATAATTCAATGGAACCATGTGTCAATGTCGAACACCAACGTGTGTCTGCACTGGGACATGCCTAATTCAAGGAGTGTTTGTGCTTCATTGCTTAAGTGTGTTGCTATAGATTAAGACCTAGTGTTTTGGCTGGGGTTTGATCTCTTCGGCCTTGCATTAGCAAGAAACAAAAACTAAAGCTGTAATCATGACTGGCAAGTTGTGAATCACAAACACCTCTCCTAAGTGTCGTGGCAATGTGTCACACACATTTCGGACACTGAGATGCCGTGGAGGCATGTTATACACGTTTTAATCATGGTGTCCAATTTAAAAGAATTGGTTCGAACACCCTGTTAGACACTTCTTGGACAAATGCAAAGAGGCTGAGCCGGCACCTGCTCTTGGCCGTACACCGACACTTATTGAACTCTCCTAAGTCCTAAACTTATATTAGATATTTTACTTTTTGAGACAAATACAAAAATGATGTCTCTTATCCTTTTTTTAGGCTCATTATCATAGGATTAACTAGTTCTTATTAAAGACATGATTCATCTTCTTATCTCAGGGTTATTTATGTAAAGATTGCATTATAAATTATTCCTCTTAATCTTAATATTCTTTTTTGTCGTGCTCCATACCTGGCAAGTGAAGCCAACTGCTAATGATTTCACTATTAACTGTTAACTTTGGACCCTATAATTGTAGAGGGTCTTAAATTTAGGGATAAACGTTTTTTGTAAAAGGCTCTTATAATTAGGGACAAAGGGAGTAGCTGATATTTCTATCTCTTAACTACCCATAGCAGAAGATTGGATGAAGTTTTGTAATTCAATGTAGTGTCTGCACTTGAGAAAATCTCAATAGTTTTCAAGAAATGAAGTTGCATTGCTTAGTACGAACTGGCATTCGTGAAATTGTGAAAATATTGTAAGATTGTTTGGATGAAACTTTAGGTTGATTTTGCATGTTTAGGAAGGACTTGACACTGTAAATAATCTTTTATATTGTCACCAGTTCATTATTTAGCATGATATATGCTGTTTAATATTATGTTTTCTTGAAGTTATATCATGGATGTTTCTCGCTTGTCGAATATAGGTCTGCAATTTTAAGGCTACGGTTCATTTTTCTTTTAGAGATGTTCAATTTTGTTCTTTTGCATTCTGATTGAATAGAAAGCGCTATTTGAAAATTCTTCTTGTATATGAACTGTAGTTTATTAACCTCATTAACCTAAAAATTAGGATCATGCTGAGGATCAAAATCTTCTTTTGACCTTTTTACTTTGTTTGCTTGCCTCTAAAATTCTCTTTTTTCTGTTGCTTTTTTCACAAATCTAGAGATTTATGAGTTGGATAGAAATATGGTTTATGATAGAACATTATGCCATCGTATGTTTCATGTAGCTGACCCCGCTTAGTGGGATAAGGCTTAGTACTAACTGACGTTCATGAAATTGTGAAAATATTGTAAGATTGTTTGGATGAAACTGTAGGTTGATTTTGCATGTTTAGGAAGGACTAGACACTGTAAATAAACTTTTATATTGTCACCAGTTCATTACTTAACTTGATATATGCTGTTTAATATTATGTTTTCTTGAAGTTATATCATGGATGTTTCTCGCTTATCGAATGTAGGTCTGCAATTTTAAGGCTAGGGTTGATTTTTCTTCAGGAGGTGTTAATTATGTTCTTTTGCATTCTGATTGAATAGAAAGCGTTATTTGAAAATTCTTCTTGTAAAATATGAACTGTAGCTTATTAACCTCGTTAACCTAAAGATTAGGATCACACTGAGGATCAAAATCTTCTTTTGACCTTTTTACTTGGTTTTCTTGCCTCTAAAATTCTCTTTTTTCTGTTGCTTTTTCGAAAAATCTAGAGATTAACGAGTTGGATAGAAATATGGTATAGGATAGAACATAATGGGGTCGTTTGCTTCATGTAGCTGACCCCATTTAGTGGGATAAGGCTTCGTTATTTGTATAGGGTTCAGAAGGTTTTTGATCTGTGTTAAATGTTCTTATAAATGGCTAGTAGATAGTTAAAGTAATGCTTGAAAGAAATTTCTTGTGCAGTGGTATTGTTGCTACAGTATTTGGGGCAACTGGATTCCTTGGACGTTATGTTGTCCAACAACTTGGTAAGTTTGTGATTTATATAATTGTTTTAAAGACATTTTTACCAGAATATTGTTAACAAAGCCTAAATATTGTATTGCTTGTTTTTGGGGGTGCCATTCCCCATTTCCAGCTAAAATGGGATCTCAAGTCTTAGTACCTTTCCGAGGCTCTGAAGATTGTCCTCGTCATCTCAAACTGATGGGAGATTTAGGACAGGTATCATTTGATAATGTTTTAATACTTGTAATGAGCCCGCTTTTGGCTTTTCTTTTTCCTGATCTGGAAAAAAAGTAAATAGTGCTATGTTCGTTGGCTATTTCCATTCATCATTTGTGCTAATCTTCCAGTGATTAATATTCCCAGATTGTACCCATGAAATTCAATCCAAGAGATGAAAGTTCGGTTAAGGCTGTAATGGCTAGGGCCAATGTTGTCATCAATCTTATTGGTATACATTTCACGTAATTCCACAACTTCAATGTTTCTGAGTACCTGTGATTTTTACAAAAAATCACATACTCATTTTGCTTTATTTGTTTGTTGGCAGGAAGGGATTATGAAACAAGAAACTTCAGCTATGAGGAAGTGCACTATCACATGGCTGAGAATCTTGCAAAGGCATGTTCTATGAACATTTGTTAATTTTGATCTCATCCTATATGTTATTGTCGTAAATTATGAATCACTCACTACACTCTCTCTCTCTCTAAGTTTTTTTTTTTTTGCTTACATATTTTTGTATATTGACGTTTATTTTCAATAATAACTGAACATTCTAATTCTTAAAAGAAAATAAATTTAAATGTAGCTTCCAATATTGATAAATGCGCTGTTAACTGCAAAATTTGGGATGCTCATGAAGTTGTGAGGGACAGGGACAAAAGAAAGTCAACTTGACATTTATTGTGTTTATTGTGATCTGGTCAACTAAAAATGATACCAAGCATCAAATCTGTAACATGTCCAAATTGTTCAGTGTGACTCTCAAACAGCATATTGGCTCTTTTGTTTCGTAACCATTCCTGACTGGGTTTCAATTATTTAAAAGAAAGTCTTAAAAAATGATTATTGAATCAATTAAAAGTTGTATGGTTCACTAGGTTGAATTATAAGCTTATCTGAAGAAAGTATTCAGTGTAGAGGGACTCAGAAGCCTCTTGCAAACTTTAGGTGATATCTCAAATGGATTTGAGGTTTAGTGCATGTAAAGTGAGCTAATGTGAAACCTTGCAAAGCTTGGCTTGACTTAGTTTGAATATTTTTTATTAGGGTCACGCAAACAAGTGCCCTAAGGCCATTCTTTAAGGAATTCATAAAAGGAAATTTTATCTTGAAAATACAGGTCGAACACTTGTCAAAGTACACAATTTTGTATTCAAAAGTTACCTCTTTTGATTCTTTGAAGTTTAAACAAGGCCCTAAGGGCACTTGTTAGCATTTTCCTTTTTATTATTCTAATATCTGTAATTTCCTAATTTGGTCTGATATTCAATATTTCTATTAGGAAATAATAATCTGTGTCGTTGCAGATTTCCAAAGAGCATGGTGGTATCATGAGATTCATTCAAGTTTCTTGTTTAGGTGCATCTCCTTCATCTTCTTCCAGGATGCTTAGATGTAAAGCAGCTGCCGAAGAAGCGGTTTTAAGAGAATTACCTGAGGTACATTTAGTTTCTCACTCTCTAGGCCGGTAATTTATTTCATGTTCCGTTTTCATTATGTAAAAGCAGCAACTATTCTCTCTTTATAGGCTTTTGGGTGGAAACAGAAATGATTAAGGATTTGAAAAAAAAAAATCCTGAATGATAGAGATAGGTGTCAAAAACAATCAATAATACTTTTTACCACCCCAGTATTGACTCTTCATTGTCTTTGTTTTGGCTTTTATTATTCTGTGAACAAATGGTAAATTCAAAATTATTGATTCATTTGTAAGGTTTTGGGGTTTATCTGGCAATCTGTTGAATATTGAGTAAAAGGATAGTTTGATAGCGATCTTGCTACTTTTACAAATTGTCTCCACAAATTATATTTTGCCCTGTTTAAGCACACTGATGCTTTGTGTATATATGATAACAAAATCGACATACATTTTTTTCTCTGTGAATGGTGAAATGAGAATCGTCTGCACTCTAGAGTTGAATAGTGTGGTCATCATGCTTTGCTATCTTGCAAGAGCGTTAATTTGAGAATTAATAATATCACCCTTAACAGGCCACGATCTTCAAACCTGCTGTTATGATTGGTACAGAGGACCGGATTTTAAACCGATGGGCTCATTTTGCAAAGAAGTATGGCTTTCTTCCATTGATGGGGAACGGGAACACAAAGTATGAGTAACCCTATCAAGCAATTACTCTTACGCTTCAATGATTTTTCCAAAGTGAATTGTATTGTTAGTGATTCTTCCTCTTGGCATTGAAATTTATGTTTCTTATTTACTTTTGACCTGCAATTGTTACAGAATCCAACCTGTATATGTTGTTGATGTCGCCTCTGCGCTTACTACAGCCTTGAAGGATGATGGCACTAGCATGGGAAAGATTTATGAGTTGGGTGGTCCTGAGATCTTTACTGTGCATGAATTGGTATTCTCCGACTTTATCCCTTAATTTGTGTATATCTTGTTAAAACAAGAGATATTGCTTGTTAGGGAAAAATGTTCAAAGAAATCAGTGAAATGATGTATGATGGAAAATAAGGGAAATGAGGAATTCTGAGAAAATCATATCTGTGTCTGTAATCTTTTTGTTTCTGAAGTTACAAAAATTGCCGAATCTACAGTGATTAAGTATTTATAGAGAATTCTATCAAACTGACCTAATCAGTCAGACAACTAACTAACTGTTTAACTAGAAGACAGAATCATTTAGAACAACCTGCACGAGCTTAACATCTCAGCAATTCACAAAGCTAATACTAGCTAATAATAGTATTTCCCTAACGAAGTAGAATCACTTTATGTTAAATGCAGGCAGAGATTATGTATGATGTGATTCGAGAATGGCCTCGATATTTGAATGTGCCTCTTCCCATCGCAAAGGTGTGTTCATCACTTCTTCATAGTTGATTACTTGTCTACTTATAAATGAAAAGCCACTGATGGACATGTTTTTGTCCTGGTGAGGTTATTATAATGATTACAATATTTTTATATAACATGCAATTCTATAAGTCTTACATTTTTAGAGTTTGAAGCATGCATACTTCATTTTCTTAATGTATCTAGTAATCCGATACTGAATATGTAATTGGGTTGGTACTTGGGATATCATTTCTTTCTGGCAGTGAAGCTATCTTCCCCAGTTGAAGTAAGATTAGTCTAAGACTCTCGTATAGATTTGTGTTAATTTGCTGTGCTTTATTATATTTAATCTGGGGATATCTGAGTTAGTATCACACGATCTCATCTATGATTTGAAAGACAGCTATTTGTTGGTCCTCTTCTGTTTTATATGTTATTTTATTTTGGTACAAGGTCCCTTTTCTGTTAGCTATGCATTATTAATTGCTCATGGGAGGGAACTAAGACTAATAAATCATCACTCTAATGTCATCATATGCCAACATTGTGTGGGGCATGATTAATTTCAGGCATTGGCAACACCAAGGGAATTATTCTTAAATAAGGTTCCCTTTCCACTACCCAAGCCTGAGATGTTCAATCTGGATCAGATCCATGCTTTTGCTAAAGATACTGTCGTTTCAGAAAATGGTGAGTTCCTTACTTTATCGCAATGTCTATATTCTTTGTTCCAATAAATTATTATAGAATTCTCTTTCACGGTCTTGTGTCTGACATTTACTGTTTGATGAAATTTGCAGCTTTGACATTCAATGATCTTGGAATTGTTCCTCACAAGCTGAAGGGATACCCTATTGAGTTTCTTATTTCATATAGGAAAGGAGGTCCACAATTTGGTTCTACGATCAGTGAAAAAGTCTCTCCAGATGCTTGGCCTTAAGATTCTTTGGATATTTGGTCCTGAATCATTTTTCTCTGTTTTGCCTGTACTATCACCATTTCATTTCACTATTCAAAAATGATGGGAAAAGCCTTACCTTTTTTTGTATCTTCCTTTCATAATGTAGAGTGAGTAACCATGTCTGTTGATGATGAAAATAAAATCCAGATACCTGATTTCTGAAAATGCCTTTAAATCAAATTCAAAGCCATATTTCTAATTGTAATATTGAATGCAATCTAATATTATGTTCATGTACTTGTTTAGTCCTGTATCCGGTTCAAACTTGGAATCAATCTCCCTGCTTAATCCTGTCTTCAACGGCTCCAGGAAAAACAATATGTACATTTAAAGAGAAACAACTAGTAATAGTTCAATAAATTTAAATATCAAAACAGGGAGAGCCGGAGAGGGAGTTGGGCACTGCACTAATAATCTATGAAGCATGGACACCTGACACGACACTGAACATGTCGACACCAATAGTAATTTTAGAAAATGGCATAAGTATCGTTGTCGAATATCAACACGTGTCAATGTTTCATAGCTTATAATAGTGTCTCTTTTGAACCCTACTTGGTGGCTTGAACGTTTGGGGAGCTAAATCTAATGAACACATCGTAAACCATTAAAAATTTCTTCTGTTTTAAAATTTTAAAACCTATAAACACTTTTTTAACAAAAACAAGGTCAGGTTAGATAAACAGTTTAGTTGCATTTTATAGCTCAAATGTTTTTGTATAAGTTTACATAAGTTATTTTTATAGCAAAAGATAAAATAAATATAAAGATTAAATAAGTTTTTTGCTCTTAAAAAATTATTAAATTTTATTTTTTTCACTATGAAAAGGTGACATGTTTTCGTTTCTAAATTTTTATTATCTATATGCAGTTTCAGTCTCTTTTTTTTCTTATAAATTTGTTTAATTATTTTTAAATTGTAAAATAATTTTTTTCCGAGGTATGTTTGTAATAATACTATAAAAAAAAGAAACTTGCTAAACTTATAATTTTTAAAATGAGATGGATTAAATATAAAATTTTAAAAGAGTCTAAAATGAGAAGCAAAATTTATGTTTATTTAATCTTAGTACTTTCAGTTAAGAAAAATTGGAATATGAAAGGTAAATTATTATTTTTAATTCTAGGAATTTTTTAATTGAACCGTGTCCTTTATTTGGAATAAAGTGTTGTATCCGTGTCCGGTGCATTTAAATTTTTTCGTTGGACACTTCAAAAATGTGTCTGATACGCATATCCGTATCAGACACATGTCCGGTGCAACGACACGCTATTTGATAGGCCGTGTCGGAGCTTCATAGATTGTCATCACCTACAAAAAAATAAAACACTTCCCTCAACCCCGGAAATGTGACCAATATCATTCCATAGGAACAAACAGATTTGCTTTACTGCATAATTGACCCTAGTACATGCAACCATCCTTGTTATGAGGATATATAATTTTTCTTTTTTTGACAAACAAATTATATTATGATTTGTGAATAGAGTTTCTTACATCGGTCGTTAATTAATAATTTAATTCATTCATGGTGGTGAGCATGATGAATGATATGGTGATAATGATGACAATGACACCTCAACGTCTTATACTACAAAAATAGAAAGATTTGCGAGCGTTGTTTGTGTGTCGGCTGCACTTTGACAAGTAGATGCATGCAGACCATTACATATTTTTCTGGCCGAAGACGTTGCCAAAATTATTTTTGTACAGTTTTTTTTTACAACTTTTCCAATAATTTTATAAGGGATCAATCAGTTTGTTGATAATTCATATTGTTTTTACAATTTTGTCCTTTAAGAGAGAGAATTACAAGGTAATGTTTTTAGTATATTTATTAGAAATTATAGAAAAAATATACACTTTAATAAGGGGTATGTTGTGTGGTAAAGAAATATTTAATGCTCTTGTAAATTTGAAAGTTGTCTTGTAAAAATGGACAAAGAAAAATCTTAAAAGAATTCTATAATTATGAATGAAGCTAGTAGATATATCATGTGTTGAAATTTATTATCCATGGATGTAACTATTCTGAATTGGGTTAAGGGTTATAACTCTCAGCTCGGTTCAAATGGGGTTTATCCATGATTACGGTTCAACCTCCAACAAATCTTAATGAACACAAGAAAACAACACTGAACACTCGTAACGTTCGTTGTCTAAATCAATGACTATTATTGGCTATTGTCCATCAATGCCTTAATCATCATAATGTTTTCTCTAGAATCGATGATGCTTCCACGGTTTTCGCCCTCACATCAATGATTGTGGCTCAGTGCCAATTGTTATATTAGTTCAATCATTATGACAAAATTATTCATAATTTTACTTATGTGTAAGTTAATTAAATTTGGTTAATTTGATAATTTACTTTATATGTTATTTTTATTAAATATATAGTTGACTTATCATTTTTTAAATTTCAATACAGTATATCGTTAACTATTGTTTTCTAAATTATATTCTTAATAACTTTTTCTAGAAAAGATAGAATCCGAAAATAAATATTTCATCTGTCTTAAAATAAGTGTTGTAACTTGAAATTGACCACTTCACAAAGATTAAAGAAAGATGATAAATAAAAGATGATGATTTTACGCAATTTTCCACATCAATTATTGGTGTATTTCCATTATTATGGATGCAAAGTGGAGAATAGTAAATTGATAGTAGGGATGACAAAATAACTCCGCACGCTAGCTGATATTCATTGATAAATCCGTCACAGATACAAATTGGGTACGGATACCTTGGCTAAAATATATGAATATTTCAACTACACATTAATGAATACAAATGCGAATGTAGGTATTCGTGTTTGTTAGTAAATTATGAAAATATTATATCACTTAAAAACAAATATTACCAATATGAAAGGAACCCTAGTCTAATTTCATAATTTGTGTTTAGCTTTTTTCGAAATTATCCCTTCTTAATTTGTGGGTATTTACTTAATAAATTATGCTTTTTAAACTTGTAAAAAAAAAAAGCTTTTTATAAAGTTTATTATTATGATTATCTACTTATTTTGTTTGTTTTGAAATTATATGACTTAGCGTGGTAATGAAGAAATGAGTGTATTTAATGCATTTTGATTTGCCTTATTGATCATGAACACTCCAATTACGATTGTGGAAGTCCTTCCTTAACCAAGAGAAAAGTGAAATTTCAATGTTATTCATGTTGGTTTGTAGATAAAAGACAAAGAAAACCGTTACTAAAGGCCGGAGGAAGTGAAAAGTCAAGTTTTGCTTCAACAAAGCCTGCCACGCCCATGTGGTGTGGGATCTTACCATGGCGGTGTCAGGCAAGTCATAGAACACATTCTACGCAATGCCAGACCTGTGTGAGATTGGCCACGGTCGTGGCAACAACAGCAGTGCTGATTTTCGGTTTTTTCTTTTTTTAATGTCGATCATTTGTAATAATAACTCAATGAATTAGGATAGCTGTGAATTCTAGAGGCTTAAGGCTATAAATAAGACATCATATCTTTGTTGAAGCCAAGCTCTCCATATTGTAAATACTTCCAAAATTCAATAAAGTTTTTTTTTTTTCTTGTGTTCTAGCATAGTTTCATATTTTCTTTGAATTGAAGTTTCTCATGACCAAGTATGAATAGTTCACCTACATCATGGGTCATGGAGAGAAGTTCATAGCATGCTCCTTTGATCATTGCTTTTGCTGATTGGGTTTTCTAACAAGGTGTGTCATAGTTCTACAAGATCGAAGCTTTATCTTAGGGCATGAAGGTGAAAGACCTAACAGAGAAGTTCCTGTATGTCCAAACCCGTAGAGTATTAACAGACGTAATGGGTCAATTGTGCATCGAAGGGTATTCGTGGAATTCCAACGTGCTTTGGTGGAGAGTTCCGTTAATCACCTTTAATCGGGGGTCTTTGTATCATGCCTTTATCATCTCTGACATCTTGTTTATAATTTGATTTTCAATAACATATGCTTAATGTGATAAGGTTAGAATATAAATCATGCTTGTGATGAAACCTATTATCCTATCATGATTTTTCTTAGAAATATATCTCTTAGTTTAATAATATTATAAGAACATCTCTCATAAAAATTTAGAATTTTTTAACAAAAAAATGAATTATTTATGAATTTTTTAACGCATAAAACTTAAAAAAACATATTTAATTCATCTATTGTTAAACAGATTTAAACTTTTCAAGAGAGCTTACGATAATGTATTGGACATTACCGTGAAAAAATTTCAAAATTTTGAATGATATACGTGAGTTGATTGAAAAATAAGAACCAAAAATGTTCAACAACTATTATGCTTACATTTCGGAAGATCGAAATCACGGGGCGCAAGTATCTGATCCATCCTCAGAGCGTAGCAACAAGAGTTGTAGTCTCCCTCCAAAGCACGATTTGAAGCTCAATGTGGATGCACATCCCTGGGTGTTGGCCATAGGGTTTAGGTCTGGTTTTGCACGAGGATGATGGCAGTTGCGTTGGAGCGCTGACGAGGGTCTGTAAAGGATCAAATTGAACAATGAGGGCGGAAGATTTGAAATTGAGAGTTGGCTTTGTCGTGAATAGAAAATTTGAAGATCAACAACATAATTATCAAGATGGACGCTTAGGCTACCATGAAGGCACTGACGACGAAATTGATTCCCATAACTCAATGGGGACAAATCGTGAAACAATGTGAGGGTTATCTAGGTGCAAACATTTCGACTTCCATCTCTTGCATTAGACGGGAAGGGAACACAATGAGAAATATTTGGTTAGACACAACCATAAATAATACATGTTAGACACGCACACATGAATTCAAAAAAGTAAAAAATAAAATAAAATGATTAATTAATATAAAGTTATTTGACTAAATTATTTACTATTTATTTTTTTTTTCTTTGTGTGTGCCCAAATAAATTGTATTTGAGGTTGTGTCCATGTAAGTGCTGCCCGGACACAGTAGCACATGAGCTTGCTACTTGCGCCGAGTGTGAGCCCAATAGAGATTGGTTTTCACATTTTACTTTGTCTTAATCTATGTTGTCTAGGTGCGGGTACGGTATCAGTACTGGTACGGGGTACTGCATTTTTAGAAAAATTAAGATACGGGTACGTCCGTATATTTCTTTTAATATAATTATATAAATAAAATAATGGAACTATATTGTTAAAACAAATAATTAAACATAAAAAATACCACTCAAGTAATTCGAAAGCTAAAAAGATTTAAATTGTTTCCCTCTCATTCATCATTAAAAAGAGCGGCGTCTAGTTCAGATTCTTTGCGAGAAAACTTACAATATCAAGAATATCAGTTACATCAAATAGATCTCATTTATCTCTACCAATATCACATTTTTTTTTCTCCTTCATTATAAGTATTATTATTTCTCATTGTCGAGAGCAGATGAAGATTTGTATGGATAAAATCTGATTGAGCCTATTCATTTTTCAATGAATGAGTGAATAAATTCAGCTACTACTTTGTTATTGCTTATTAGTAGAGCTGCTACTTTTATATTATAAACAAATAAGAAACACAAATCTTCCAATAAATAAAAAACGAATAAAAAAAAAAAATTTACATTTTTTTGGATTCGTGTACCACAGAAGTACCACGCGTGTACCCGTTGCAAAATAAAAAATAAAAAAATAGATACGCCATCGGTGCGTACCCAAGGAGTATTGTACGCGTACCGGTACCCGGTACCGGTACTCTCCCTAAAATGGAGTACCCGTGGTTCACAGGTCTTAATAACATTTCCAGTACCAATCATTAGTTGGTTCAGTGTTGATTGACGCTGAACTTGATAGAGAGGACCACAGTTCGATTCTTCGCAACTGCGATCGAGAGAGGGCCGGAACCACTTGATGTCAGAACTGACCCCCGAACCAGATTTAACTGATGATGAAAAAAAAAATTCCAATTAAAAAATAAATAAAAATAAAATTGTTTTGGAGTTTGGGCGTGGTTGGTTTTTAGGAGTAGGAGCATGGAATGGAACACAATTTGATGCAATGTATATGAGGAGAGGAAACACAACACACTTTCCCATTCCACGCGTCAAAATCCAGCAGGACACCGACACGTTAATTTCAGAGACAATCCCGGCGCACGTTGCTAAACTGCACTCTCTTCCGAGTTCATTTTTTAATATTTCATTCTCTCTCTCTCTGCAAAATTCCCTCCTTCATCTTCTCGATTCCTCTCTCTCTCTCTCTTTCTCTGTAAGTCTCGATTCCCCTCTCTCCCATTTCCTTTTCTGCTTATTACCATTACATCATTTCCGTTTTTCTATTGCAAATTCTCGTTATTATTTCTCAATGATCATCAAATCCAAATCAAACACCACCACTAAATCACAATCTTAGCTTTTAGGTTTAAGTTTTTTCTTGCTGTTAAGATTTAGGTTTAGGTTTTTTGTTATTGCCAAGATTTGTTTTCTGCTGATTATTTATTGAATTGCAAAATTTGGTGATTGAGTTTGCAATTGGAATGCAATGAGACGCCGCCCTATGGCGGGGGTTCTCCCTGACCAAATGGAAAAAGGGGGAGCTAAGAATCAGAATTCGCGCCTTTGTTGTTTAGCATTCTTATCTGCATTCCTTTGGTTCTTTCTATTGTACTTTCATTTTGTGTTCCTTAGAGGAGATAATACTAATGCTACTACTAGTATTACTGATCAATTTGTTGATGATCACACAACTCAATCAACATCTGTTTCTGTTAATCATGAATCTGCCCAAATCCGTGTAACCGATGTCCCTGAAGTGAAACCCCCTCCTAGAAAGATTGGGTTACCGAATCCGGTGGAGATAAAGAGTTACACCCCTCCCCCTGAGAAAAAAAGTTACCCTTTTATTAAAGCGTTGAAAACTGCTGAAAATAAGAGTGATCCTTGTGGGGGAAGGTATATTTATGTGCATGATCTTCCCTCGAGGTTTAATGAGGATATGTTGAAGGAGTGTAAGAGTTTGAGTCTTTGGACTAATATGTGTAAGTTTACTACCAATGCTGGTCTTGGACCGCCGCTTGAGAATGTTGAAGGGGTTTTCTCTGATACTGGTTGGTATGCGACGAATCAGTTTGCTGTTGATGTGATATTTAGCAATCGGATGAAACAATATGAATGCTTGACTAAGGATTCTTCCATTGCTGCTGCAATTTTTGTTCCGTTTTATGCTGGGTTTGACATTGCGCGTTATCTTTGGGGTTATAATATCTCAAGTAGGGATGCGGCTTCGCTTGATTTGGTTGACTGGCTTATGAAGAGGCCGGAGTGGAATATAATGAATGGGAAGGATCATTTTCTTGTTGCGGGGAGGATAACGTGGGATTTTCGGAGATTGTCTGAGGAAGAATCAGATTGGGGCAATAAACTTCTGTTTTTACCGGCAGCGAAGAATATGTCCATGCTTGTGGTGGAGTCCAGCCCATGGAATGCAAATGATTTTGGGATTCCGTATCCTACATACTTCCACCCTGCAAAAGATGCTGATGTGTTCGATTGGCAGGACAGAATGAGGGGATTAGAGAGGAAGTGGCTTTTCTCCTTTGCTGGAGCTCCACGTCCTGGTAACGCCAAATCAATCAGGGGTCAATTGATTGAGCAATGCAGAAGTTCACCGGTCGGTAAGCTATTGGAATGTGACTTTGGTGAAAGCAAATGTCATTCTCCTAGCAGCATAATGCAGATGTTTCAAAGCTCGCAGTTCTGCTTACAACCTCAGGGTGATTCATATACACGAAGATCTGCCTTTGATTCAATGTTGGCTGGCTGTATACCCGTCTTCTTCCATCCAGGTTCGGCATACACACAATATACTTGGCATCTTCCTAAGAATTATACCAAGTATTCAGTCTTCATTCCAGAGGATGACATTCGTAAGAGGAATATGAGTATAGAGGAAATACTTGGTCAGATACCTCCTGAACAAGTAAAAATCATGAGAGAAGAGGTCATTAGTCTCATTCCAGGACTAGTATATGCTGACCCTCGCTCCAAGTTAGAAACTCTTAAAGACGCATTTGATGTTGCTGTACAAGCAGTGATTAACAAAGTTACACATTTGAGGAAGGATATTATTGAAGATCGTATCGATAAAAACTTCATTGAGGAGAACAGTTGGAAATATGCTTTGTTGGACGAGGGAAAGCACGAGGTAGGAGCTCATGAATGGGATCCTTTCTTCTCAAAACCAAAAAAGGATGGTAGTGGAGAGTCCGCCGATTCATCTGCTGAAGCTGCGAAAAATTCTTGGAAGAATGAGCAAAGAGGTAAATGATAATATACACTGGCTGCAGTGAGTTTTAATACAGATTGAGACATGCTTCCCCTGAATTGAGGAAGATTGCAAATTTTTGCTGGGATCTTGCTATGAACTTACTGTTGAACATGTATCCAAGCATATTGAGTACTTATTCTTTTGCTTTACACGTTTTTTTATAGATTTTCTTGCTTTCTGCTTCATGTATTCTACTTAGTGGTTCCTAGAATGCGTTTTAGGAGTTTTAATAATTTCTTTTGTAATATTTTTGTTCATTTGATTCATATAGGAAAAATAAACAAATTTTTATCATGGATGAGTGTAAACTTGAACGAATTTAATCATTGAAGTCTGGATAGATTGCTATCTGTCGATAATGGCGCATTCATTTTTGTATATTTGGCTCTTCATTTTCTGTATACACACTTGCGTGAATGTGTTATCGTTAGCTACGTGTGAATGTGTTATCATTGTCTACTTTACACTTGGGTGGCAACTGGCAACGCTTTGTTTTCTTCAAAAAAATTAGTCAGCAGAGTAATATCTGCCACTTGATTAATTAAACTTTTCTGTAGTCTTTGTTAAAACTCTGACCAGGTGATATTATTGAATAATTATTGTTAAATGGCTGTTAAACAATTGATGGTAGAAAAAAATTGCAGTGAAATTCTCTTCCAAAGTATGTAAGGTTCATTTCTTTGATGTGCAATTATGCATGAAATGGACTCCTTATTGATGTTGAGAAGTTTCTTCACCGACAAATCTTGTAGCATTATTTTTTGGTATGATACCACACTGGCAAATTGATACTTTTGTCCTTATTCTTCAATGGAGGAAATGCATAGATGGGTCTGCTACGGGGCCAATACTAGTAACTACCAGGTTTGGTAAAATTTTCATCCTGTTCAGTATGATTATTTTATTGTGCAATTTTCTCCTTAAAGCAATATTCGACTATTCCAAATTTCAATAGTTTGATCCATTCAACCAAAGTTATTATGCAAAACTACGGTTAGGTATAATTAAAATCATTGTCTGCTTAATCCTTAAGCGTAGAAAATCAATTCAATATTGGACAACAAAGTCCAGGCCAACAAGTTGCTGTACATGGTTTTGATTTTTTTTCTTCACTGTCTAGAAGCATCCGCAACCGAATAGTATGTAATTGACAAGGAAAATCCTGAATATATGCATATACTTCTCTTATCTAAGGTCATTTTCTATACAGGTGACACGGAAGAAACGTATACCATTAGATGGTAGTGTAAATCTTACCGGCAGATATCTTTCGGTAGTGTAAATTTTACCGGAGATATCTTCTGGTAATGTGTTTTCCAGTGTGAGCAATTCAGAGGGGTGAAGAGCAACCCTCAAAAAAACATATAAGTGGTATCATTCCAATTTGATAAAATCCGGCCAATATATCCAGACCAGATATTTCCCTCTCCTTTAGACAGGGAGACATTCTACTATGATGAAAGATAAATAGACACCACAAAAAGCTAAGTAGTAAAAACAACACACAAAACATGCTTATAGAATTGCAATGCAGCTGCATGCTGGTATTACAATTTACAATATTTACTAACAAAATTTCTTGCCTTTTTTAAAACATAGTAATAAAAGAAATTCGTAGGACAATGAGCTTTGAGATCTATAGGAAATAGTTACATACTGGTAACTAAATTATAGAAAACAAACTTCTTGACAGAGGACAAAAGAATAGAAGGGAAAAAGTTAGTACATTAACTCAATATTTTATGAATTGCAAACCATTAGCGTTAGAGTATCGCTCCATGAATCGCATGAACCTATCCCAGTCCCGTGGCGTCCGCATTATATACTTGGCTTCAATTCCTGAGGGTTTTCCATTGACAAATTTAGCATTTACATCGACAGATTGAAGGACTCCTTCCTCATCAATCATGTAAAAACCAGTAATGTCACCTACTTCTCCAGAAGAATCAAAAACCGAAGGTTGATCAAACCTGAAGATAGCCATGCCATTCGATCCATCTTTTGATTTTGTCAGCTTCACATCTGGTATTGTCAGTTCATCAGTTCCCTGAATGAACTGTATTTTGGGTTTCCCCGCCATCATGATAACCGGCATGTGCTGTGGCACTTTTTGAGTTATCATTGGTACCCTTAAACTTGGCACATGTAAATATTGACCATTGAATGAGGAGTTTAAGTTCAAGCTTCCATGGACAATTGAAGGGACTGCATAAACAAAGAGTCTATAATGTTCACCAATCACCACTAACATGAGATCATATGCATCATTTTTTAATTACTATCTTCAAAGAAAACACATGTTCAATGTTAGGGGTCAAGGGAAGATGATACTAGAAATTGCTTCTCTACATGTATAGAAAATACTGAAATGTAACTTCAAACTAATTGGACTTCTAGGATTACTTCATATTCTAACAAAGATTGCAAAAGTATAATTCTGTCATTAAATTGTAAATTTAATGGAGCAAATCTGGCTACATTAGGCCTTAATCCCAAACAAGTTAACCTACTGAACTTATGGAATTTCAGGTGTAAAATTTCATATATGAACTAAGTCACTAACCATCACTGAGAAACCATGCAAGTTAAAATCCCCAAGCTTGCTGAGGAGAGAAAAACACAATAATTTTTAAAAAAATTCTGACAAACATTATAAAATTCAATAGGAGTCCAAACAATGTCCAACATATGTTATCATTATCAACACATTTCACAGGAACCCCAAAACAAAAACAAAGAAAGTGGTGTTGGGAAAGATAATGCTGAAGAGGGTGGTTGTACCTGAGTATGAGCGTGGCTTCTGTACTGAGTTGTAGAGCGGAGAGGAGAATGCAAGAGAGTGCAAAGTTGCCATTGTCAGGGAAAAAGAGAGAAGGAGTTCTTCTCAACACTTGCCTCTCTAGTTGTCATAAAATCACAAGATAGAGTAAGTAAAATTGTGGTCCACAAAATGTCTATTGTGTCACAAACACAGCCATTCACTTGTGATGATAATTCTTTGCTTTTTGTAATTTGCAAAGGATGAGAGTCCACATGATTTGTGACAAACTATTGGTGTTGCTGACATGGCACCGGCAATCCTTGAATGATAGACGTGGCATGAAACGTTTTCTTTCACTAATGTCTGTCTCACAAGCATATGTTTGAACACAAGTATGTCTTGGGTCTATTGATCTAATGATGATAAACGATAACAAATTTTTCTCTTTTTCACTTTTCGAGTTTCTTTTCTACTCTTCGGATTTTCATTTTTGCACTTAAATAAATATTTCGGAATGTGTTTTTCAAATTTTTTCGAAATTTGAACTAGAAAAATTTCGAAAAATGCGTTCCGAAGTTTTTATACAAGGGAAAAAAAAACGGAGGATATATAGAAAAGAAACACGGGATATGGGAAGAGAAAAATTCAACAATAAAGAAGAAATTTAAGCCCAATTGACCTGTATAACTTTATTGATGCTCCCATGCATATGACTCAACTTTTGTGTTGTCTAGTGTAGCATGCGAATTTCTTTCCCGTCCAAGTCTCAAAATAAAGCATGTTCATTCGCCAAATTCAAAATAAATAAATAAACAGTTTAAACCAAACCTAATAATTTTTTTTTACCTTTTACCCTAACATCTCCAAATCTTGAACCTTGTATTGAGCTCAATAGGTTCAGTTAGAGAAGTAACAAAAATCAGTTAGAAGAGAGAGAAAGTGGAATGAAAATGATTCTCATTTTTTTTTTTTTTTTTGATTTGTAAAATGAAGAGTACAAGCCTATATATGTACATTAGCTACACTAAGTACAATGTGACTAATCTAGCTATATGTGCTAATTACAGTAAAATTGATCTTTACACTTCAACACCCTTCCTCAAGCTTGACATGGTAAATGTTGACCATGTTAAGCTTGGAGATGAAAGCATGAAATTTTGGTGGGGCTAATGCTTTAGTTAAGAAATCTGCAATTTGGTCATTAGTGGAAACAGGTAGTAGCTTGAGTACCCCCTTCATAACCTTCTCTCGTACAAGGTGACAGTCAATATCTAGATGCTTGGTCCTCTCATGGAAAACAGGGTTAGATGCAATGTGTAAGGCACTCTGGTTATCACAGTAAAGTGTTGGAGTTTTTATGAGTTGTATCTGCAGATCTTTGAGTAAGTACAACAGCCACTGCAACTCACATGTAGCTGAAGACAATGCCCTGTATTCTGCCTCTGAAGAAGATCTAGAAATGGTGGCTTGTTTCTTTGCACGCCAATAAATTAATGACTGTCCTATGAAGAAACAATATCCTGATATGGATTTTCTAGTGTCCATACACCCTGCCCAGTCAGCATCTGAATATCCTACCAATTGTAAATCTGAATCTCTGCTGAAAAACATACCTTGTCCCGGGTTGTTTTTCAAGTATCTCAGAACTCTGCAAGCAGCATTAAAATGAACAGTTGTAGGTGCATGCATAAACTGGCTGAGTTGTTGAGTGGCAAATGCTATGTCAGGTCTAGTTGTGTTTAGGTACAGCAATTTTCCAACCATCCTTCTATAGCTAGACACATCATGATATGGGATTCCTGCAGTACTGTGCAGCTTGATAGATGTATCAAGTGGTGTGGTAGCAGGCTTAGATCCAAGGAGTCCTGAATCCTTGAGTAAGTCTAAGCAATATTTCCTCTGTGAGACTGTAATGCCAAGTTTAGAGTGTGCCACTTCCAGACCCAGAAAATATTTTACTTGCCCTAAATTCTTGATTTTAAAAGCTGAGTCAAGTACTGCCTTGATTCTATCAAACTCATCAATGGAATTTCCTGCAAGAATGATGTCATCTACATATACCAAGAGAGCAGTGAAATTGTTTGGTTTAGACAGAGTGAACAGAGAATAATCAGAGGTGGACTGTTCATATCCTTCTTTGAGAAGTAAGGCAGTAAATTTTTCGTACCACTTTCTACTGGCCTGTTTCAAACCATATAGGCTCTTCTGCAGTTTGCAGACCAAGTTAGGCTTCTCACAAGGTATTCCTTCTGGTATTTCCATATACACATCCTCTTGCAAGTCTCCATGGAGAAAAGCATTGTTAACATCTAACTGGTGTAAGTGCCAGTGCTTAACTGAAGCTATGGCCAGGAGTGTTCTCACAGTTGTAAGTTTGGCAACAGGGGAAAATGTTTCAAAATAATCAATACCTTCAATTTGGTTGTACCCCTTGGCAACTAACCTGGCCTTGTACCTTTCCACTGTACCATCTGCTTTGTGTTTGATCTTATACACCCATTTACACCCTATTGCCTTAACATGAGATGGTAGTTCAACAATCTTCCAAGTGCCATTCTTCACTAGTGCATCTATTTCAACTTTCATAGCTGCTAACCAATGCTCATGCTTACTAGCTTCCTCATAAGATTGAGGCTCAGTGCAGTGTGTGAGAGACATGATATATGCCTTGTGTGAAGAATGTAAATGTGCCAGTGAATCAAAAGAAGACATAGGATATATACACTTATTACCTGAGATGATTGAATTTTGTGGGATAGAAGATGAATTATATACATAGTCAGACAAATATGAGGGAGGCTTCCTTTGTCTGATGGATTTAGGAGATATGAGTGTAGGGGTGGAACCAACAGAATTGTTAGAGGGGTCATTGTTACTGTTAGGAGCAGGCTTGTTAGGGACAGGTGAAGGAGAATTGGGTAAGGCAGGTAAAGGAGAAGAGGTCAGTTCAACGTGAGTTGGTTCATTTAAGGTTGGTGATGGTGATGGATGAGTATTAGGTGTTAAAGAAATGTCATTATCTGGTGGATTATGAGTGTGTTGATCACATGTGATGGATGGGGACGTGTGATAGTCCCAAGGAACTTTGACTGAGTTACATTGGTAAGGGAAAATGGATTCATGATAAGTCACATGTCTTGACAGGAAAATGTTTTTGTCCAATAGATCTAAGAGGATAGCACCTTTCACACCAGTTTTGTATCCCAAGAAAACACACTTTCTAGCCCTGAGGTCAAGTTTGGTTCTTTGATTTTGTAGAGTAGAAGCAAAGGCAAGGGAACCAAAAACTTTAAGGGTATCAAAGTCAGGGTCAGAGTTATGTAACAAGGTATAAGGAATTTTGTTTTGTAGGATAGGTACAGGTACTCTATTCATAATATAAACAGCATGCATAACTGCATAACACCAAAAGGTTTTAGGTAGATTTGATTGGATTAACAGGGCTCTGCCAATGTTTAATATTTGTTGGTGTTTTCTCTCCACCCTACCATTTTGTTGGGGGGTTTCAACACAGCTAGTTTGGTGGATAATCCCTTTAGAGGCATAGAAACTAGGCATAATGAATTCAGGACCATTGTCTGATCTGATGGTTTTAATGTTGTGATTATGTTGGGTTTCAACTAGTTTAATAAAATTTTGCACATGTGTTCTGGCCTCAGATTTGGTTTTCATTAAAATTACCCAAGTATATCTTGAGTGATCATCAACAGCAGTAAGGAAGTAAGAGTGATTATGAATAGATTTAGTGGAGACAGGGCCCCAAATATCAAAATGAATCAAGTCAAATGGCTTTATTGCTTTATGGTAACTTTGTACAAAGGGTAATTTTCTATGTTTAGCAAAGTGACAAATGTCACATACAATATTAGAATCAATGACAATAGAAGGCAAAACAGATTTTAACAAAGTAGTCCTAGAATTGGACAGGTGCCCTAATCTGAAGTGCCAAAGTGCACTTTCAGGTATGTGAACATTATTTGCAGAAACAGGAGTGTAAGGTAAACTATGGCTTAAGGGAATGTGTTGCTTATCTGACAGAGCTAAGTAGTATAATCCATCCTTTCTCTCAGCCAAACCAATCATCTTCAGTGATTTCTGTTCCTGAATAACGCATTGAGTGTCAGTGAACTTAACTAGGTATTGTGCATAACACAAAAGTGAAACAGAAATCAGATTGACATTGAATGAAGGAACATACAAAACACCATTAAGACTAAAAGAAGGAGAAAATTTAATTGTGCCTGCATATTTAGTAACAATATGATTACCATTGGGTAATTTGATAACCATAGGATTGATCTCACTGTAAGAGTGAAACCAGTGCAAAGAGGCACATATGTGGTGACTAGCACCTGAATCTATGATCCAAGTGTCAAGAGCAATGTTGTGACAAACAGAGGAATAAAAACAAGAATAAACAGGGAGAGTTGTACCTGAATTAGCTGCTGATGAAGGACCAACAACATGGAATGAGCTAACCTGATTGGAAGCAGCAAGAGGAGCATGGCTAGTAGATGAAGATTGAAGTAAATGCAGAAGTTGTTCATACTGTTCTTGAGTGAAAGACGGTGGAGAAGGAGAGGGAGCTAAGGCTTGTGATGCAGATGATGGAATAGCACTATCACCCCCTTCAGCTGCAGAGTGATTAACAGAGCTGGCAAAATGGCGCATATGTGGAGGAACTCCATTTTTCTGAAAGCAGTTCTCAACAACATGATTGTTCTTATGGCAAAATGTGCAATAGCGAGTGGAACCATTAGAAGAAGCACCAGGACGAGAACTGCCAGGTTTACCATAGCCAGAATTAGAAGATCGACCTTTAGAAGCATTGACCAAGACCTTAGACTCATCAAGAACAGAAGGACAATGTTGACGCTCAAATTGAAGAACCATAGAAAATATCTTGGTAATAGCAGGTAGAGGATCCATAAGGAGGATCTGAGTTTTCACAATGTTGAAATTATCATTCAAACCGGTAAGAAAACGCATAGATTGGAGTAATTGATGATTACTACGAGCAGCACGCATCGCATTGCAGGTACAGCGATGAGGACAAGTGCAATTAGGGATTGGCATGTAAATCTCAAGCTCTTCCCAAAGAGTTTTGAGTTCAGAATAGAAAGAGGTTACCGATTGTGTATCTTGTGTGAGAGCGTAAATTTCTTGTTGAAGCTCGGAAACGCGAACAAGATCCCCTTGTGAGAAACGATCCTTTAGATCGAGCCAAACATCGGCGGCATTCTCGATGAAAACGATGGATTGTGCGATCGAAGCGTCAACAGAGTTCATAATCCAGCCATGGATAAGCATGTTGCAGCGATTCCAGGCACGATACGACGGATCAAATGCGTCCACCGGCGCCGGAATCGAACCATCAAGAAACTCAAATTTGAGTTTAGCACCAAGAGCACGACGCATTGATCGCGCCCAAGAATGGTAATTGGAACCGTTGAGGAGCGGAAGAACCTTGACGGAGGAAGGACCGTCGCTTGAATGAACATGATAAGGACTTGAAACATCAGTGGAAGGATCCACCGGCGGCGGAGGAGCAACGCGCGGTGGCATGACGGTGGTTGCGGAAGCAAATGGATCGTTAGTGCGATGATACCATATTGAGCTCAATAGGTTCAGTTAGAGAAGTAACAAAAATCAGTTAGAAGAGAGAGAAAGTGGAATGAAAATGATTCTCATTTTTGTTTTTTTTTTTTTTGATTTGTAAAATGAAGAGTACAAGCCTATATATGTACATTAGCTACACTAAGTACAATGTGACTAATCTAGCTATATGTGCTAATTACAGTAAAATTGATCTTTACACTTCAACACCTTGAGTCATAACTTTGTTTAATTTAGGACCTTACACTTGGTTAATTTATTTTGATGTTTGCAAACATTTTATCCAATTTTTTACTCGGGTACTTTGGGTATTTTGATAATATTTTATGATAAATTTTATGATTTTGATCTTTTCGGTCATTGTATATTTATATATTTGATGCTAAAAAATAAGCGAAAATAAGTTACATCATGTTGGGTCATTTTCTTTTGAAAGAATATAATGGCCCATAATTTAGAAAATTACAATCATAATTTTTAATAAGATGCTTGTCATTCTTTTTGTGCATTAGTAGTGAAATACCGAAATATATGTGAGAAATGTATGAGGAAAAAAGCAATCATCTTTTAATAAATAAATGAGTGAAGATCTATTTTGATCCTTCGTAAATTTCAGATGGGACAATTCAGTCCTTAACAAAAAAATCTCAAATTATTCTTTGGCATTTTGATATTAAAGATAAATTAGTCCCCGAAATTTTTGTATTGAGGACAAATTAATCCCTATGTTAAAACGAATTGAGGACTAATTTGTCCTCGACATAAAAATATCAGAGACTGATTTGAATTTTATTTTTGTCAAAGACTGAATTGTTTTGTTAGAAATTTATAAGAGGTCAAAATGAATCTCTTTAAATAAATAAAAAATGTTGATGACCCAATCTCCTAAAATTGACCGTTTGACGTGACCCAACATTGTAACAAATAATTTTTAAATTAGACTCAAATTTAAGTTTTCTGCATGGTCCGATTTATTGTTTTGGCCAAAACTTGTCCGACCCGAACCATGTAAAGATCTAATGACAAATTTGAGACATCCCCAATTTATGTAATTTTTGTCTAATGTTTGATGTATGTATTTTTTTGTTTGATATTAGATGAATTTTTCTTTTTGTAATATATTTAATTGTAAAATGCTTCTTATAAAACACTGATTTAGATTCTAAAATTTAAAATCTCTCATTTCAAATTTTACAATTCAAGATAAACTAATACGCTTTAGATGCTAATATTCGAATTTCAAAATATTAAAGGTGTGTATGAACTTACAGTTGTTATTATAAAATGAAGAGAGATGGGAGCAGGGACGGATCTATACATAAAATTCTGGTGTGACCAAAATTATTGGAGATATAGATTAGTTACAAGTTAGTCTTAGTGAGATAGTAGTAATTGGTACTTAGTAATGCCTATATATAGATGTATCTACCTCATTAGAAGGTAATTTTTCTCATTGTAATATCTTAATAATATACAAATGCAAGCACATGTTAGGGAAAGAAAGCTTATTTGTCCACTCCTAACCACACTCTTGCCAAATCACCATTTTTAAATATTATTTGCATGCCATATTTAGCTTAGGTTGCCAAGTTGGAAAGATGACTTGGATAAATATTTAAACTTTTGAAGAAAAATTAAATAGCCACTTTTGTGTTTGGCAAAACAAAATTTGAATTTTTTTACCATTTTAAAGATATTGTGAGTTTATCTTTCTTGAGTTGGAAGTAAAATTCAAAATTTGTGTTTTCCTCTTATTAGGTTTCATACCATATTAAGCTTCTTTTTGCCATTTTGGTTGCTTGAGGTGGAAGAAAATTCAAATATTTGAATTTTCCTCCTTAATTTGGCCTTATATCTAATTTGGGCTTTTATATAAATTCAGACCCAACCCAATCTAATCCTCTCATGTTGTGTTAAAAAAAAAAAGGTGAATGAAGACAAGTGAACATCACGTGATCGGTTAAGAAGCAAAACGCAGAAAGAAACAAACAAATTAACAAACGCATCCTTCCTGTAACCCTCCTCATCTCCTCATCACTAAATCCGGCAACAACCTGGTTTCTCCACGCTAGGTTTTGAAATTGATTCCTCCCAATTGATGCAAAGACCTGAACGATAAAGAAGAAGCCAAAATCCTCTTCTGCACCCCTTAACCAAAGCATATATTCCTGTCCCTTTCTCTTAACCCCATCTCGCAAAACATACCCAAATCGTGAATTAACACACAGAGGAGGTTGCTTGCACATCTCAATTCATTTAATTGAGATCAGATTTGAAATCAGAGAGGCATCAAGGTAAAATCTATTTTTATTTGTTTCAATTTCCCCCCAAAATCAATTCAAACCCTAATTTTTTAATATTATTATAATTTTCTGAACCCTAATTTGCCATCTATAAATAGAGGGGTTTAGGTAGAGGAAAACTCACCCCAGCAAAGCGCTCATTGCTTGCTTTCTTTCCTTCTCTTATGTATTTTTAGTTATCAATTGCAATTTGTTCTGTTTTGAAATATCAATTTTTTTTTCCTGATTTGTTTTAATCCTAACTGCTTTTTTCAAAAATGGCTTTGAAAATTGCTCATGAATTCAGTAACATTGAAGAAATTTCAACTGAAAAATCTTTTTGGAACATTAAGGCTAAAGTACTAAGGTTATGGCAAGTTACTGATTTTAATCGAACCAATGTTGTTTTCTCTGTTGAAATGGTTTTAATGGACTGTGATGGTGGAAGAATTCATGCCACAATCAAAAAAACTTTGCTTTATAAATTTAAAAATGAGGTTTTAGAAGGTAAGACTTATGCTTTTGAAAAAATGGTTGTTGCTTCAAATGGTGGTGGTTATAGAACCACTACATACCCTTACAAGCTGAACTTTCAGTATACATCTGTTGTTCAACATTTACCATCTTTGAAAATCACAAGGTCACCTTACCATTTTGTTCCAATATCTGACATTATTGGTGGTGGATATGACATTGATTATTTGCCTGGTCAGTTCACAAATATTAGACATAAATTATTTTTGTTTTCAACATTACAAATAATTCCATATTATTCCAAAACTATTGTTTGATGAAATTTACTCTTCATTTATTTTTATGGCTTTAGATGTTATTGGTGTGTTGACTGGTGTTGGGCAAGAAAGAGAACTAGAGAAAAATTCTGGAACCACTAAGTTGAATGTCATTTCCCTTGAAGCTGATGGGTAAACCTATGTTGCATTTAATCAAAATCTAACTTTTATAGAGTTTTTTGCTTTACTGTTTTTTACTTTCATACATGTTATTTCCTTGAGTAACCTATGTTTACTTTGACTGTTTTTTACAGATTCAAAGTTCAATGTACTCTTTTTGGCAACTATTGTGATGAACTCAACAACTTCATTGCTGCTGGAGATGTTCAAAATGTTATTGTTATTATTCAACTTGCCAAAGCAAAAACTTTTCAAGGTTCAAAATAACCTAACTTTTACTTATTTTTTCAGGGGAAATGTTTTACTTATTAGTATTTTTTTTTTAATGTGTTATTGAAGTCATTGACATGGTGTGTGTAGATAAAGTCCACCTACAAAATTGTATGACTTGCACCCGCTTAATCTTCAATCCTAACTTAGAAGAAGCTAGGGTTATTAGGAGCAGGTATTTAAACAGTTTTTGTTTTATTAGTAAAATGTTCATTAATGATTTCTACTTTCACTTTTCTTATCTTTGCTATTTATTTATTTAGGATTGCTGAAAATTTGGAATCTCCATCTCCAATGACCTTAACACAAATTGGTGTTGAGACTAGGGTCAACCCTTTAGAAGAATTCCTATACAACACACCAAGAACAATAATCTAAGGACTTAAAATGCTACCACTGTGAGTCTCATCATAATCTAACTTTTGATTTTTTAATAATATCAAACAATACATGTCATTATAACAATTTCTGTAATAAATATATGTAGGATTCATTGTTTGTTGTTCTTGGAACTATTAAAAAGATTTTGAACCCTGAAACCTTTTGGTACACTGCATGCTCTTGCTCATAAGCTGTCATCCCTGATTCACAAATGTTTTTTTGTGAAAAATGTGATGGGCATGTCAAGAAGGTTTACCCTAGGTAAAAAGGTAACTTTAAAATTTATTTATTCATCAGTTATTCTTGGCAAACCAAAATAATATACCACACGAGTTATTTACGTATTTTAATTCTTTTTTTCATAACATTTTAATAAATAGGTTTTGTATCAAAGTGAGGGTCTTGGACAACACTGATTGTGGAACTATGGTTATCTTTGACAATGATGCATGTCTTCTCTTCGACAAAACATGCCAAGATGTGATTGACTCCATTCCTAGAGTAATACACAAAACCTTATAAATTATTACCTTAATTCTATTTTTTTTTACTATTGTAGTTTACTGATTTTGCTGATTCACTTTTTATAGGGTTCTCATATTGGCTTTCTTCCAAATGAGGTTGCTGGTTTGGTTGACCAGACCTTGCTCTTCAAGGTTGAGACAAAAGCTAAGTTCAACACCAAGTTTGAGCAATCATTCTGGGTTAGGAAAATATGTAAAGATGTTAATGTCATCAAAGAAGATGCTTCTTCATCTTTTAATTTTTTGTATAAATCAAAGTATCTGATTTAAATGTTTGATTTGTTTTATTTTCAACAAGGAAAATGCTTCATTGTCCACCTTAATGGACAAAGGGAAACAACTTCTGCTTGAAGGAACTGCTGATGTCCTTACACAGGTTAAGTTAGCTTTTTTTTTTATACAAATCTATATGTATTTGGAGTTTATCACTCTTATTGAGTCTGTCATTATGTATTTGGCAGGATGTGGTTTGTCTCTCTTCCCCAATTCCTAAGCTTAAAGGCAAAGTTGGTGAGGGTTCTGCCTCTTTTAAAGGGGTACATTTTTCATATTTTCATATATAAAATCAGATTTAAGCAACAAACAAAAAATATTCTGTTTTTCAATTTCATTTAATACCATTTAATTTTTGCTCAAGGATTTGATACCAAAATTTGGTGAAACTATGCAAAGTGGTGATGATAAATCACCCACTGTCCAAGAAGCTAAAAGATCATCCCCCACTACCCAAGATGAGGATGACATGAATCTTCCATTGAAGTTGCTCAAGAGAAGCATCAAGATTGAGAAGCTTTAGGGCATTCAGTGCTATCTAATATTATCTTATGTTTTGTTGCATCATATGATGTTTGAACTCATGTTTTGTGATCCCACTTGAAGGATCTTAACTCTTATTATTATCTTATGTTTTGTAATATTTGTGATCAAACTTGATCTATCTCTTCTCTTGAACTCAACTTGAATTTATAGTATAATTGCTAATGGTTGTATTATTTTAAGATCCCTCTAGATAGATGCATCTATTTGTGTCAATCAGTTTGTTTTGATTGTGATATTTGAACTTGGTCTGTAATATGTATGTGACAATGATCTTGCTTTGCTTTTATGTTAAATTGGATGCAACTTGAACTTTGTCTTTGCTTTTTTGTCACTTTTTTTTTTTGTTAGAGTTTATATATATTTTTTGTGGTGGTTCAAATGGTGATCATCAATGATATAGTAAAACATTGATGTCAATATCAAGGTATGCTATAAAACCATGGTCTTCTCTATTATTCAATTTGATTTTGGCTTCTGATACTAACTTGGTTTGTTATTTTTTTCAGGTTTTAATGGAAATTGATTTTGGTTTCTCTATAAAACCATTACATTGAATTTTATTCTATTATACATTTTATATTTTTACCATATATACTAAGTTTAAGCTGGATAACAGTAGCCTACCAATCATTTGAATTATATAGCTCTTATCTCACATTGAGATATTAGTAACTAATTAGAGGGTTAAACAATTTTAAAAATCCAAATTGAGATATTACATACTTATTAAGATATTTTTTAAATCTGCACTCAAAAAATAATGGAACTTACCGAAATATGTTGCATATAACTCTCTCTCTCTCTCTCTCTCTCTCTATATATATATATATAGATATTCATTGAGATAATTTTTGAATGTGCCTTCAAAAGCACGGGGGGCTTACAGAAAGTGTTGCATATAAATCTTTTATTTAGATAATTTTTAAATTTGTAATTAATATATATATATTCATTGAGATAATTTTTGAATGTGCCTCTAAAAATACGGAGGGCTTATAGAAAAGTGTTGCATATAAATCTTTATTTATCCTTTTAATTTTATTTAGATAATTTTGAAATTTGTACCCAAAAAACATGGGGACTAACTACTTATAAATCTTTATTTACATATTTGTTAAGATAACTTTTGAATCTGTCTACGAAAATACGGGGGGCTTAAAGAAAAATGTTGCACATGATTTTTTTACTATAATATTTTGACATGATTTTTTCATGATATTTAATTATTCATTCAATTTTATCACAAATTATATAGCATTTGCAAATTGTATATGATATTAATAAAAGACGGTGTTCCCCGTGCGTTGCACGGGTACTCCAACTAGTTACAATCTGTTTTCAAAACAAAGAGTTTTATTAGCTTTCTCTCTATTCTTCCATGGATGCCATGTTTCATAACATGGTATCAGAGCCTAGTTTGGTATCCACCTTGAAGAAAATTTTCCGCTGCATTTCATTCGAGAAAATCAAATTTTCTCATAGTTTCTTTACTCATTCATCTTCATTTTCTTTCCTGGTATTTTTTTTCTCGAGAAAAATATCGTTTTCTCAATTTTCCTTCGGTTTCGATCTTGATTCAGTTTCACAATTTCTATTTTGATTCCTGTTCATATTCGATCGATTTCTTGCTACGAATTCAGTTGCAATTCTGTTATATTGCAATTTCGTTCGTCATTTCCCCCAATTTCTAGGGTTTGTCATCTTAATTGCAAATTCGATAATATTCTTGTGATTCCGTCTTGCTCGCTCTGGTTCTGCTATTTGAAGCATTAAAGTTGTTCTCTGATCTTGGTTGTGTCATATTTGGCAAGGTTCCATTTCATCGTCTCCACATTGTGATAACGGGTGATTTGTCCCTCATTTGTATCAAAGAAGGATCTAAATCTTGATTCTTGTTTATGTGTTCTGTCCAAGTTTGGATTCATGCATCATCTTCACCACTTTCAGTTTCGACATGCTTTGGTTCTACAATTTGGACATTTTGTCTTAACGTCGTCGCTGCAAATTCTACTATTTAGTGATGCAATTGTGGAAGATAAGTGCTTAGAAGGTGTTTGTCAAAAGTCTTCACTGAAGACAATTGAGGTCCCTCTTCTGATACTGTGACAGAAGTTTACGTTTATCTTCGCGGCAACTCTCGACATCGTCATCGTAGCGTTTTGGCAATTTTATATGATATTGGTTGAACTCATTTTGGAAGCTGAATTGGATCATTGTTTTAAGCTGGTTCTGAATCTCGCTTTGGATTTCGGTTTGAGTCGAAATTATTGTTTCTTGGAAGAGTCTACTCAAGTTGAGTTGGGGTTGTGAATCATTGGACTATTATCATGACCAGATTTCCTCTTGAGCAGTAAGGTTTGGATTGGTAAAGGAAGTGTATATTGCTGCCCTCAAGTGTTGGAGTTAAGTTTTCTTTGAAGATCCTAATATTGGCTCTTAAGTTTTTCTGTCATGGTGTGACAACAGTTTCTGTTCATGGCTGAATTCTTACATCTTTTCTTACTAGCCTTATTAGCTTTGTGATAGCTATTGGTTTGCCTTCAAGTGTGAAGATTGAAGACTGTTTTGGATTTCTTTGATATACCTCTGTGTCCCTTGTTCATTGGCGTTGCTCACTGAAGTTGGATAAACTAGTTCTTTGAAGGAATTTGGTTTCCATTGATTGGTGTTTCATTTCACTGTTGATTAGCCATCTTGGCTTTGTTGTTATGCCCTGTTTTGTGCAGGTTGTATTTGGTAGATTTCTGATTTGATTAGTTGGTCCTCTGATGTGCTAATTACATTTAGCACAACTTGAGTATTATTGCTTCACTTTTAGCCATCAGACCTTCTGACTTTTTTGTTGCGCTTCTGTCTTGAGTGATTGAGTGCTCTTGATGGTTAAGCTTTGTGCCTTAATTGGCTTTGTTGATTTGCTTCTACCTATATGGTGGTTAAGCGTTGATTTGTTGCTTCCTCCGAGTAGTTTAGCCTTGAGTTATGGTTTCTACTTGATGGTTAAGCATTTGCCCTTAGTTGGCTTTGATGGGTTGTGTCTCTTCCTTATGATGGTTAAGCACAACTAATTGTCTTTGAGTTGTTTTTTTTAGCCGATGTATTCCGGCAAGTTTCATTGTAATTTTCTTTTATTTTGATATACTTTTATATTAGTCATCCCAAGCTGGAAGTGTTGTGAACACGTTCCAGCTTGCGGGAGGCTATTGGAGATATAGATTAGTTACAAGTTAGTCTTAGTGAGATAGTAGTAATTGGTACTTAGTAATGCCTATATATAGATGTATCTACCTCATTAGAAGGTAATTTTTCTCATTGTAATATTACAATCTATTTTCAATACAAAGAGTTTTATTAGCTTTCTCTCTATTCTTCCATGGATGCCATGTTTCATAACAAAAATTTTAAAGAAACAATAAATTATATTATATTAAAAAAAATATTATTAAATGTAATACATTATTAATTACAATGAAACTGTCCACTATCAATTATTTGAAAATGAGCTAAAATAATATCATTATCAATTATTCCAAAAACATCTCTTTCTGTATAAGTTACAAGACGATATTTTAACCAATGATCTCTCATTTTGTTACATAGCGGATCCTTCACTAAATTCATAGTTGAAAAAACACATTTTACGCTTGCAATTGCTACCGACAAGACTAAAACTAACTTCAAGACTAAGGTATTGTTTGACTTGGCTTTTTTAGGTCTTGCAAGTTATTTAAAAGCTAAAAGTGTAAATAAAAGCTTCTTTTAAAAAAAAACTAACTAAATTTATTTGATAATTATTGTTTTTAGCTTAAAAATCATTTATCTATGTATTTTCTTCATAAAAATTAAGCAATTTTTTTCTAACAAGAACTTATTATAAATTTGTTTGGCCTAACTTCTTTTTTTATTGGGTAAAAAAATTTTGAAATAATCTAGGACAAACGATATCTAAGGTGTCGTTTGACCTGACTTTTTTAGGTCTTAGAAACTATATGAAAGATAAATGAAAATAAGAGCTTTTAGAAAGAAAAAAGTCAAAATTGTTTCGTAATTATTGTTTTTATTAACTTCAAAAGTCTTTTATTTATGTATTTTACTTATAAAAATTAAGCAAGTTTATAACTTATTAAAAATCTATTTGACCTAAACTTGAAATAAATTAAAACAAATGATACTATATATATATATATATATATATATATATATATATATATATATATATATATTTTTATTATAAAAAAAATAATCTTAAAAACCAGTGTGGCCAAGGCCACACTTGGCCACAACATGTATCCGTCCCTGGATGGGAGTGCAGCAGTGCGCCCCTACTACATGCCTAGAATTGATGCAGTGGCAGTGGCCATATTACAACATGTTGAAGTGCAATGTTAACGCCAGTTTTTTCACTAATACAAGCTCGTCAGGATAGGGCTGGTGTGTGTTGAATTGACATGGCCATTTCACAGTGCTGGTAGCGGTTGGACTCAAGCAACATTCACAACGATCGAAGGTGAAGCTATGGCGTTATTACAAGCTTGTCGTGAAGAGGTCGTACAAGGAAGGACCAATGTGATATCTAAAATAGTTGTTGATGCTTTACATTTAAATATTAGTGGTAGATTTAAATTTAGCACCATTGTTTCTTCTATTAAGTTGTTAGTAGGAGTCTAGTCTAGCTTTGGGTGGCAAACAAACATAACAACTTACTCTTTAGTTACGGCGGTTATGTCATGGACTAGTCACAATATTTTTTATGTTATTTCTCATTGTTATTATTAATGAAAAGCGTTGAATTTATTTCTATAAAAAAAAAAAAATTGAATGCGAGAGACCTGAATTTTTTCATACCACCATAATTTGTGGTTGTGGCATCATACCACCATAATTTTTTGTGTTGAACAAAATTTGCCCTTGTCTAATTTTTTTTCTTCCATGCGCTCACTTTTCATTCTCATTTTTTCAGATTTATGTATACAAGTTTACGGATAATATATAATTTAGACTAACTTTAATCTAAGTTTATTCATCGATTGCCATAATTTCCTTTCCTCTCGCTTTTTTTCTATAGAACCAAGCAGATCCTTACTATATTTTGTGTGCCATGACCTTATAAAGTAATCCATTTTTCTAAAAAATGATATTTTGACACACTTTTTCTTACATAATCCATACATAGAGGCAGTTTAGTAATATTTACCTCTTCATTTTCTTCCTTTATTTCTTTTTCTCGTGTATATTTTGTGTAACAAAAAGTGTATCAAAATATCATTCATCTTTTAAAAAATGATATTCTAGTCCGATAAAAGTTTTCGGTTACATATACAAGTGTGTTGGGTGGGGGGTGGGTAAATTCCTTAGACGCATGAGAAATTGTTCTTCTCTTCTCATATTAGTATTACTCACACTAAAATTAGACTTAATTAATCGTTTAGTTTATTTTAGATTTTAAGTTGGGAGTAAATTCCTTAGACGAATGAGAAAGTGTTCTTCTCATTTTACTCACAAAAATTTGGCTTGATATTACGTTTAGTTTACTTTAGATTTTAAGTTACTTTCTTATTTGTTAAAAGTTTTGAGTTGATGTTTTAACATTACTTATTGCAGCATAAATTTATCTCTTACGTTATTGATTGCATATTACTCACAAAAATATAATATCAAAAAATATTTTTTGATAAAATTTATACTAATAAAAAATATCTTCTAATAAAACTTATAATGCCGAAAAATCTTTTTTTAATGAATAGAAGAATTTCTGAGCAAATCATAGGGAGAAGAGTGGTACGCAAAAACATATGGCCAAGGCCAACTAAATTGAGGGCCAAAACTTATAGGGGGTATATATACAACTATACAAGTGTACTAAATAGAAAAATGAGATTAAAGACAAAATTATACACATGAAAAATTGTTCTTCTCTTCTCATATTACTCACACACAAAACTAGACTTAATTGACCCTTTAGTTTTATTGCCAAAATATGAAAGGATGAAAGAAAATCATTATTGGAAAACCAATATGCATTGCATTAGATACATGTGTTGAATTAATAAGTCATGTTTTCGAGAAAATAGAGCTTCAGAAGTTGGAGAAGCTTCAGAAGCTACAGAGCTTCAGAAGCTGAGCAAAGCTTCAGAAGTTACAGAGCTTCAGAAGCTACAGAGCTTCAGAAGCTGAGCAGAGCTTCAGAAGTTGCAGAGCTTCAGAAGCTGAGCAGAGCTTCAGAAGTTACAGAGCTTCAGAAGCTGAGCAGAGCCTCAGAAGCTGAGCAGAGCCTCAGAAGTTGCAGAGCTTCAGAAGTTGAGAAAGTTTCTGAAGCTAGTAATAGTTAGTTAGTTTGTTATAGTTTTTTTGATTTGTCTTAGGTAGTTAATATACGATCGCTTGGTAGTGAAGCAAGCCCCCATTTGTATATAAATACCTTTGCCCCATGTGGATGAATGCAATTAACTCTTTTTCTTATTTCTCGTCTCAATTCTCTCGTTCTATTCTCTCTAATTTCTTCCAAATTATCACATTGTCCCAACAAATTGGTATAACAGAGCCCGGTTGTGATTCACGTTTTGCATTGATTCTTTGATCAAGAAACAATGGCGAACAATGGCACAACCTCATCACAATTTCCTGCAAATCTTCCAGTTTTCAAAGGTGAAAACTATGATCGTTGGTGTGCGCAGATGAAGGTCATTTTCAGGTTTCAAGATGTTCTTGAAACTGTTAATGATGGAGTACCAGACTTGGCTGCAAATGCTGATGAAGCAGCAAGAGCCTTGCATCGCGAGTTGAAGAAAAAGGATGCAAAAGGTCTGTTCATCATACATCAGTGTGTGGATCCTAATATCTTTGAGAAGATCATTGAGGAAGAGTCTTCTAAAGGTGCTTGGGATACATTGAAAAAGATTTATGGAGGTGATGAAAAACTGAAGGGTATCAAGCTGCAAGCTCTGAGGAGACAATATGAAATGTTGGTGATGAATGATCAAGAAACGATAGCTGAGTATCTTTCAAGAATGTTGAGTATCACTAATTTGATGAAGTCAAATGGTGAAGCTCTGTCAGAGAGGTCCAAGATTGAGAAGGTTTTGAGAACCTTGACTGAGAAATTTGATCACATAGTAGTAGCAATAGAAGAATCAAAGGATTTGGCCACTATGAAGATAGAGGAGCTCCAAGCCTCATTGGAGGCACATGAACTGAGAGTCAAGCAGAGGAGCTCAAATAAAGCTATTGATCAAGCTTTGCAGGCAAAGTTTCAGAAAGGTTCCAAAGGGAAAAACAAGAAAAAGAAAGAAGATTCAGAGAATGATGGCAAGAACCTTAAAGATTCAGAGTCTAGCAAAGGTAACAAGAAAGGTTCAAAGAAAAAGATTGATAAGAAGGATGTGAAGTGTTATAATTGTCAGAAGCTTGGCCATTATGCTAGAGAGTGTCACTCTAAGAAAGTTGAGAGAAGTGACAAGGATGAAGCTCAATTGGCAAAGGGAAATGGTAGTGACTCTGATGATTCCCTGCTCATGGCAATTACAAACACTGATACTGATAAATCCAACTTGTGGTATCTTGACACTGGCTGTAGCAATCACATGACTGGCAACAAGAAGTGGTTCTTGAAGCTTGATTATTCAGTGAGACGGAATATCAAGTTTGCTAATAGCAGCCAGATCACTAGTGAAGGTATGGGGACAATTCTTGTGCAGAGAAAAGATGGTCAGGAATCCTTCATTAATGAGGTATTGTATGTTCCTTCTATAACAAGTAATTTGATTAGTCTTGGTCAATTGCTTGAAAAGGATTATACAGTGACAATGGCTAATAAAGAATTGAAGATTCATGATGCTAAAAGTAGATTAATCCTAAGAGCTCCATTGTCAAGCAATAGAACCTTTAAGGTTGAAATCAATGTGATTGATTTCAAGTGCTTCGCCTCAGTCACTAGTTCATAAGAGAATTGGATATGGCACCACAGGTTTGGACACTTAAACTTCAAAAGTTTAAGCATGTTGAATTCCAAGAAGATGGTTCATGGCTTGCCTCAGGTCAGAGCACCAAGGGAAATGTATGAAGAGTGCTGTGCAGCAAAGCAGGCCAGAAATTCATTCAAGAATGAATTACCTATGAAATCAACTCAGAAGCTAGGAATGGTGTACTCAGATGTGTGTGGTCCATTTGAGGTGAAATCCATTGGAGGCAACAACTATTTTCTGACATTCATAGATGATTGTACTAGGCATGTTTGGCTCTACCTTATCGAAAAGAAAAGTGATGTATTTACCAAGTTCAAGAAATTTAAGACACTAGTTGAAAATCAAAGTGGATTTAGTGTTAAGAAATTGAGAACTGATGGAGGTGGTGAATACACTTCACATGAATTTGCAAAATTCTGTGAAGATGAAGGTATAGAGCATGAAGTCACTGCACCCTACACCCCTCAACACAATGGTGTAGCTGAGAGGAAAAATAGAAGCATCATGAACATGGCCAGAAGTATGCTTAAAGCTAAGCATATGCCTCATAAGTTTTGGGGTGAAGCAGTCTCTACAGCAGTTTACATCATCAATAGAAGTCCTACAAAGAGGTTACAAGACAAGACTCCTCATGAAGCTTGGACAGGTTTGAAACCAAGTGTTAGTCACTTTAGAATATTTGGCTCACTTTGCTTCAAACATGTTCCTGATCAAGTTAGAAGAAAACTTGATGATAGAAGTCAGACAATGATATTGTTAGGTTATCATCCCACTGGTGCTTACAAATTGTACTCACCTAGAGATAACAAAGTTGTGATTAGCAGAGATATCAGGTTTGATGAATCAAAGGGTTGGGATTGGACTGAAGGCACAAGTGCTGAAGGCTCAATGCTCAACAGAAGACTCATGCTTGAGGAAACAAATCAAGAGGAGATAGAAGTTGAAGATGATCAACCTAATGCTGCACCTAATCAACAGTTGAGAAGATCAACCAGAGAAAGGGTACAGTCAATAAGGTTGAATGAGTATGATGTGTTTCCTGATCAAGCAATCACTGAAGATGGAGAACTGGTCAATGAAGCAATGATTGCAGAGTTGGAACCAGTGACTCTAAGTGAAGCTTTGAAAGATTCAAATTGGTTGAATGCTATGAAAGAGGAGCTGAAGTCAATTGAGAAGAATAACACCTGGACATTGATGAACAAAGCTGTAAACAAGAGACCTATTGATGTGAAATGGGTTTTCAAGCTGAAGATGAAACCAAGTGGTGAAATTGCTAAGTACAAAGCAAGGTTAGTAGCTAAGGGTTTTCTTCAGAAGCCTGGACTTGACTTTAATGAAGTGTTTGCACCTGTGGCAAGGCTAGAGACAATTAGGCTAGTTGTTGCAGTAGCTACCTACAAAGGATGGGCTATGCACCAGCTTGATGTGAAATCTGCCTTTTTGAATGGACCATTAGAGAAAGAGGTATATGTGAAGCAGCCACCAGGATTTGAGATTAAAGGTCAAGAACAGAAAGTGTACAAGTTGAACAAAGCTCTCTATGGTTTGAAACAAGCTCCAAGAGCTTGGAACAAGAGAATTGATAGCTTCCTGCTGAATTTGAGTTTCACTAGATGCACATCAGAACATGGAGTATATGTGAAAGGCTCAAGTCATGATGAGATTATAATACTGTGTCTATATGTTGATGATTTGTTGATCACATGATCAAACAAAGCTGTGCTAGAGAAATTCAAAGCAGACATAATGAAGGAGTTTGAGATGACTGATCTGGGAGAGCTATCATATTTCCTTGGCATGGAATTTGTGAAAACAGATAGAGGCTATTTCTTGCATCAGAAGAAATATGTCATTGACATATTGAAGAGGTTTCACATGAACAATTACAACCCTGCAATTACTCCTATGGAAACAGGTGTGAAGCTGAGCAAGAATACTGAGGATGAGTTGGTTGATTCAACACTGTACAGACAGATCATAGGATCATTGAGGTACTTGTGCAATACTAGAATTGATTTATGTCATAGTATTGGTCTGCTGAGCAGATTTATGGATCAACCAAGGATGAATCACTTGACTGCTGCAAAGAGGGTCCTTAGATATGTGAAAGGAACCATTGATCATGGCATTTTAATTCCAAACCAAAGGAACAGTAGCAAGAAGCTAATGGCTTATGGTTACTCAGATTCAGATTGGGGAGGAGATCAAGATGACAGGAAGAGTACTGCAGGATACCTGTTCATGATAGGTAATGCACCAATCTCTTGGTGTTCTAAGAAGCAAGGGATAGTGGCATTGTCATCATGTGAAGCTGAGTATGTGGCAGCTTCATTTGCAGCTTGTCAAGCAAATTGGATTGAGATGTTGCTCACTGAATTGAAGGCAGTAGAGACAACAAGGATGAAGCTACTTGTTGACAACAAGTCAGCAATTGATTTGGCTAACAACCCAGTTAGTCATGGAAGAAGTAAGCACATTGAGAGGAGGTTTCACTTTTTGAGAGATCAAGTGAACAAAGATAAGCTTGAGATGGAATATTGCAATACTGAGATTCAACTTGCAGATATTCTAACCAAACCTATGGCAAAGGCAAGGTTTGACACTCTGAAGAAGCTTATAGGAATGAATGCTTTGGAAAACATGCCTTAGGAGGTGTGTTGAATTAATGAGTCATGTTTTCGAGAAAACAGAGCTTCAGAAGTTGGAGAAGCTTCAGAAGCTACAGAGCTTCAGAAGCTGAGCAGAGCTTCAGAAGTTACAGAGCTTCAGAAGCTACAGAGCTTCAGAAGCTGAGCAGAGCTTCAGAAGTTGCAGAGCTTCAGAAGCTACAGAGCTTCAGAAGCTTCAGAAGCTGAGCAGAGCTTCAGAAGTTACAGAGCTTCAGAAGCTGAGCAGAGCCTCAGAAGTTGCAGAGCTTCAGAAGTTGAGAAAGTTTCTGAAGCTAGTAATAGTTAGTTAGTTTGTTATAGTTTTTTTGATTTGTCTTAGGTAGTTAATATACGATCGCTTGGTAGTGAAGCAAGCCCCCATTTGTATATAAATACCTTTGCCCCATGTGGATGAATGCAATTAACTCTTTTTCTTATTTCTCGTCTCAATTCTCTCGTTCTATTCTCTCTAATTTCTTCCAAATTATCACATTGTCCCAACAACATGTACATGTGCAATTAGGAGCACCTTGATCCCGTTTTAGCATCTCTTTGCTGTATGTATGTAATGTAGTAATAATACTAATAATATGAATTTTTTAATTCAAAAAAATTATGAATGCTTCGCATGTAACCCATGTGGATAATGGACTTTTTTAATGTACATAAGCAAATTTTAATTCTTTCAACATTTCTCCAATCTACTATCCCTTGGATACCCATAAAGAGAAAAAATAAAAATGGTTTAACTATAAGAAAAAACATTACAACCACAAAATAATTCAGTATCATAACCGAATTCAATATTTGAAAATAAAAAAAAAAAATCCTCACTCTCTCCATTCCAATAATAATGAAAAAAGAAAATGTATTACTACTTCACTAGGAAGCTGCTATTTCACATGTCTTCCATATGATTTAGTACATGGATTTATAGGTGGCAAATTTGTTATAGGGCAATAGAAACGGTAGTAGTAATAGTATTTATCACTTACCTAAATCCAACACCCCACATGCTTGCATGTGAATATTGTAAGAGAGAAAAAGTGTAAAAACAAAAAATAATGAATATTGATTTGAAAGAAGTTGCAGTTGGTGGGCTCATAGTCTCATCATGACATGATTGATTAAGTTCACCACTATGCCCCCATTTTCTTATGTTTGCTAATTCCTTTTAATGGCTAATGCTACGACAAGTGGTCCACCGTGGACAAGTGATCTACCGAATACGAATTTTACAAAATTTATTGGTATATTGAAAGTTTATATCATATCGAATATCCATAAAAAAATTTAGAAAAATTGAAAATCATTTGATATTTTATTGGAATTTATCAAGATTTACAGTATTTAATAAACCGTTAATCTTGACGGGTCTCAATAACATATCAAATGATTTTCAATTTTTCTAAAATTTTCTATAGATAATCTATATGATATAAACTTTAAATCTAACGGTGGATTTTTTAAAATTCGTATTCGTTATATGGTTTTTTATGAATGGTCCACCATGGACCACTTGAAGTTAGAATTTTCCTCCTTTTAATAGTTTATTAATAGCAGTATAGCATTGGCATACCCCTAAAAATATCTTTAGCCAAAAAAAATATTACACTACTTTGTATAAGATTCTATAATCGAATGGTCAGATCTATCTTAAATGTATGACTGTATGCAGTTTCGATGGCATCCAATTCGAATTCATTGTGGTTCTTATTGTAGCTAATGCTCTAATCTTGATGTATACCCCACAATCTTTTTTGTGTCCCTTTCATTTCTTGGAAAGCAATTTGTGAACAATAGAATTTGTCTTTTTTTTCCATGTTTCTTTCTCCTTCTAACATGGAAAGATTCCATTTAAACCATTATGAATAATTAACATTTATAATGATAAACCTTCAAGTTGGGGATGGATAATGGTTCATTGGTTCTAATATTTATCTTGGTTTAGATTTGATATTAAGATAATCACAAGTACATAAATGTTCTGGTAGATCGTACCTTTAATTAACCATATGTTAAAATTGGGCCACTTATGCATCATTACTAAATCTTTGTCATGGTTAGAAGTTACCTTCTAAGTCCACTAGAAAATTCAACTTATATAATCATGAAACACACTTGAAGTAGCTTAATGAATATTTTAATTGAATGTAGTGTCATGGACCATCACAAGAAGCTTTTAGTTTAGTTTAGATATTGTTCAATAACTTCCCAAAAGGAAAAGTTATGACATTCATCCTTAAAGGTTAAATGAGGTTACAAAGTTTCCTTAACTACTTAGTAGCATAGTATTTACATTTGGTTACGACACCGACACATCAACGCATGTAATCATTTAAGAAAATGAATAAATTGAATATAATCAAATGTTTCACTATATCTTGACCTGACATATGTTGAACACTAGACACGTTTTCATTCTGAAGTGTCGGTCCTAGAACGGCTCTTTCTTTTCTTTGTTCTTGATATCTTTGGAAGTGGTGTAAAAAGGGATTCAAATAAATAAATAGGAGAGAAACAAATGGTTTTAATAAAAGATAAAAAGTACATCTCTATTCCTCTCATTCAAGTTGACAATGATAACACATAAAGGAAGAAGTAAGAACTAAATGACATGAATTGTCACATTCTCTCCCATGTTTTATGTCGGAGAAACTTCCAATAACTCCAAACCTTCACTATCACTATGCTAACATTATTATCTGCTATCAAATACCAATCCATAAAAACCTGACAAACCTTAAAAAAAAACACAAAATTAATGAATTATTTATAACTAACCCTTCCTTATTATATATCAAATCCTATTTACATTAACCATATCATTATCCTCTTTTGTCCTTCCAATCAATTCCTTATCAAAAACAGGAGATATACCTCTCTGTCATTGTCATGTCTACTCCTTACAACACCATTGTCCTTCATTAGAGAGAGTGCAGATTGTGTAAAACTGAAACACTGATCAAACAGAAGAAGATTTACAACAAAATGCAGCTCAAAACTCAGTTTTTCTTCTTCTGTTGCATTTGCTCTTTCCCTTATAGCTTTTATGCTGCAGAAAGTAATGAAGTATCTGCTTTACTTGCTATAAAAGCCGGTCTCATTGATCCGTTGAATAGCTTACATGATTGGAAGGATGCAGATGCAGATGTAGATGCCGCTCGAGCTCATTGTAACTGGACTGGTGTCAAGTGCAATGCAGCAGGAGCTGTTGAGAAGCTTGATATCTCACATATGAATCTGAGTGGAAGTGTCTCCAATGAGATACAAAGTTTAAGAAGTTTAACTTTTTTAAACTTATGCTGCAATGGATTTGAGTCATCACTTTCGAAGAACATTACCAATCTTGCCTCGCTAAAGAGCCTCGATGTAAGCCAGAATTTCTTCATCGGTGAGTTTCCATTAGGCTTTGGAAAGGCGGTATCAGAACTTGTTACCTTGAATGCATCAAGCAACAATTTCTCAGGTTTTCTTCCTGAGGACCTTGGAAATATCTCTTCCTTAGAGATACTTGATCTTAGAGGAAGCTTCTTTGAAGGTTCTATTCCAAAATCTATTAGTAACTCGAGTAAGTTGAAATTCCTTGGTTTATCTGGGAATAATCTCACTGGGAGGATCCCGGTTGAGATTGGAAAACTTTCGTCTCTGGAGTCTATGATCATCGGTTATAATGAATTTGAAGGTGGCATTCCAAAAGAGTTTGGGAATTTAACCAACCTGAAGTATCTTGATTTAGCAGAAGGCAATTTTGGTGGTGAAATTCCTGATGAGTTGGGAAAACTCAAGTTATTGAACACTGTTTTCTTATACAAAAACAGTTTTGAAGGGAAAATTCCACCAACTATTGGCAACATGACTTCATTGGTGTTGCTTGATCTGTCAGACAACATGTTATCGGGAAATATTCCGGCCGAAATAAGTCAGCTGAAGAATTTGCAGCTTCTGAACTTCATGAGGAACAAGCTATCTGGTCCTGTGCCTTCTGGCCTTGGAGATTTGCATCAACTGGAGGTTCTTGAGCTATGGAAGAATTCCTTGTCAGGGCCATTGCCTAGTGACCTCGGCAAGAATTCACCGTTGCAGTGGTTGGATGTATCGTCCAATTCACTCTCTGGCGAGATTCCAGAAACACTTTGTACTAAGGGCAATCTCACCAAGCTTATACTTTTCAACAATGCCTTCAAGGGTCCAATTCCAACAAGCCTATCAAAATGTCCTTCACTCGTTCGCGTTCGGATTCAAAACAATCTTCTTTCTGGCACAATTCCTGTTGGTTTTGGTAAGCTTGAGAAACTTCAAAGGCTAGAATTGGCTAACAATAGTCTCACCGGTGGAATTCCGGACGACATTGCTTCTTCCACATCTCTTTCATTCATTGATTTCTCCAGAAACAAACTCCACTCTTCTATTCCTTCCACTGTTATTTCTATTCCAAATCTGCAAACGTTCATGGTCTCCGAAAACAACCTGGAAGGTGATATTCCAAACCAATTCCAGGACTGTCCATCACTTGGAGTCCTGGATCTCTCGTCTAACTTTTTATCTGGAATCCTTCCAGCAAGCATTGCTTCGTGTCAGAAACTGGTAAAATTGAGCCTACAGAACAACCAATTGACTGGTGGCATCCCAAAAGCAATAACAAGCATGCCTACATTGTCCATTCTTGATCTTTCTAACAACTCTTTAACTGGTCAGATACCTGATAGCTTTGGTATGTCTCCGGCTTTGGAAACATTCAATGTCTCATACAACAAGCTAGAAGGTCCTGTTCCGGAAAACGGCATGCTAAGAGCGTTAAATCCAAACGATCTTGTGGGAAACGCGGGCCTATGTGGTGGTTTCTTTCCTTCGTGTGGAAAAAGCTCAGCATATTCATTAAGGCGCGAAAGCTCACATGGAAAGCGCGTAATTGTAGGATGGATAGTTGGACTATCATCAATCTTAGCCATTGGAGTTGCTGTTCTGGTAGCTAGATCTATATACATGAAGTGGTACACGGAAGGATTATGCTTCCGAGGAAGATTTTATGGAGGTAGCAAGGGATGGCCTTGGAGATTGATGGCATTTCAGAGACTTGATTTTACCAGTACTGATATCTTATCCTGCATCAAGGAAACAAATGTGATAGGCATGGGAGCAACCGGGGTCGTTTATAAGGCCGAGGTACCACAATCAAGTACAGTCGTGGCAGTCAAAAAATTGTGGAAATCAGGATCTGATGTTGAAGTAGGAAGTAGTGATGATCTTGTTGGAGAGGTGAATCTTTTAGGGAGGCTAAGGCATAGGAACATTGTTAAACTACTAGGGTTTCTTTATAATGACACTGATGTGATGATAGTGTATGAATTTATGCTCAATGGAAACCTTGGAGATGCCTTGCATGGTAAACGATCAGAGAGATTGCTTGTGGATTGGGTTTCACGGTATAACATAGCTCTAGGAGTCGCACAAGGACTCGCTTATCTTCATCATGACTGTCATCCACCTGTTATCCATCGAGACATCAAGTCGAATAATATACTGCTTGATGCAAATCTTGACGCAAGAATAGCAGATTTCGGATTAGCCAAGATGATGATCCGTAAAGATGAAACAGTCTCCATGATTGCTGGATCCTATGGATACATTGCCCCAGGTAAGTTACTAGTTCATACATGCTTTACAAAGCTAGTGACTAATATGGTTTTAGGTTAGTTAAAACAGATTAGAACAGAGTACTAATACTGCATAATTAATTTTTGTAGAATAAGCAATGTTTCTTCATTTATAACTTTATCAATGCTTTCTTATTTGACAGAATATGGATACTCCTTGAAGGTAGATGAAAAGATTGACATTTACAGCTTTGGAATAGTTCTGTTGGAGCTTATAACAGGAAAGCGGCCGATAGATCCGGAGTTTGGAGAATCTATAGACATTGTAGGGTGGATTAGAAGGAAGATAGACAAAAATTCTCCAGAAGAGGCATTAGACCCAAGTGTAGGAAACTGTAAACATGTTCAAGAGGAGATGCTTTTAGTCCTCAGAATAGCACTTCTTTGCACTGCCAAGCTACCTAAGGACAGACCCTCCATGAGGGATGTTATAATGATGCTAGGAGAGGCAAAGCCAAGGAGAAAAAGTGTTAGGAACAAAAACACATCACCAGTTAATGGCCTATAGAAACAAAAAATTTAGGTTTTCCAAGGCATCAACTCAAATCTTCCATTGTACTTAGATGTTAATTTCCTGTAATTTTATTGTAATCAATTTAATGGCTTACATTTGCTCTTAAACTATGTATATCAAGATGGATTCATTTTTTCAAATAATGATTTGGTGTATCATGATTTTTGTGCAGCTGCATATATTTAACTCAGAAAACTAAATAAAACAATTGTACCTACCATCAATTGAATAACACTAACAATTTTTGCCATGTATATGTGTTATAAATAACCACAAGATTGTGTGTGCTTTTAAGTTCTGAATCACAAGATTGAGGACAAATATCCCAAGACACATTATAACTTTGTCAAAAGGCTACAGCCAGGAAATATTTGAGTGTTTTTGCACTAAAGCATTATTAGACTCAATTATTAAGAAAATTGCTCTTTAGACCCCCTATGTTGCTCACAGGCAACCAAAAAACTGAAAAATACCCCTAGTTTTGGATCTTACGTTCCGAAAGGCATATATAGACTGATTTCGGAAGTTACGTTAAAAATCCCAATTTGGAACGTACATTCTGAAATCAAGTTTCCTATGTTTTTTGTTCAACAACTAAGTCTTTCTCTATATAAGTTACCTTCAAAAATTACATTCCAAAATAACATAATTTTGGATTCTATATTCCGAATCCCTTATTAAGGGAATTTTGGTCAAAGCGGGGGCCCGGGGAGCAATAGAGGGGGCCTAAAGAGCAATTTTTAATGAGTGCTATTTCAAAGTAAGGGATCAAAGATCAATATGACCAAATGATCCTTCTGAAACTAGATGTTCTTTCAAAGAAAATTCTAAATTACAAAAGCAAAAAAAAATGTTCAATAAGAACTAGATGGCTGAGGAAGTTAGCAAGCACCTCACATTTACATAGCATTAAGACATAGACTGACTTGTATGATTAGTAGTATTACATTAAAATTTATGATGCCTGCATCATCCAAGTGATGATGTATAGAGGCAATGATAGATTTACCAAGTTAAACAAACAAAAACTGAACCAGGAAAGCCAAAAAAAAAAACCACAAGATTTGATCATTTATCTCAAAATCCATTTACTTGCTGTACTTTACTTTCTTTTTTTTCTTTCTGTTTTTCCTCCATCTTCTATTAGTGTTATTACATATAATAAGGTGGAGAAGTAAGTTCCTCTTATCCTTAGCCATGAAAACAATATTTATATGGGCTTGCTTTTCTGTCTGCTATTCTTTTCTTCCAATCTTGGTGCTGCAAAAACAGTAATAGAATTAGCAAAATAAAAATGTATATGGTAAGTTAAGTTGTGTTAGGTATAGTAATGCATCTACATACCAAGTCCATTAGCCTCAGATGTCCTCATGATTCTTAGCCTCCTCACCGAACTAAGGAACATCCTGAATGTTATTTGAAAGATGGAGATTAATAAATATCAAAGCATAGAAAACAAGATATCCCTTCAGTATTAAATCACAAAAAGGAAAACTAACATGAAGCTACATTAAAGTAATATACTGTCCATGATTTGTGGACTCCTAATAGACTGAAGTGTTACACCGAATGGAGGATTAAGTTTAGGAATATTAGTATAGGCTATGCAAAATCGTTAGTTGGTTCAGTGGTGATTGGCACTAAACTTGGTAGGGGCGACCACGGTTTGATCCCCCGCGATTGCGATCGGGAGGGGGCTGGAACCACTTGATGCCAGGACTGACCCCCAACCAGATTAAACTAGTGGTGAAAACAAAAACAAAATAGATAGGAGTAGTCAATTGTGACCTATTAATGGCTATAACTTGAATTTCTGAAACCAGTGATTCCACATAGGATCCTTGACCTTCTAAAGGCAAAACAAAGGGTGTTTTGCAATTACAGAAGCAACAGAATGAGTGTCCTGCACATTAAGAATGAGTACAGTACATATGGATACTCACACATACAACCATCCATCCATTAAGGCACTCTCTGATAGGAACCCAAGTGAAATGAAAAAAGAAACTGTACTATCGATTGAAAAGGTGCTATATTACAGAAATGAAAATTACAGCTCTTCAAAGAAGAGACAATTTCTTCTCTGCCTAAACCCTTAATTCTAACTGAAAATTATTCTCAATGCCCTGTCTGAATATCTACTGTCCATCCCTAATAAACTGGCCAGATCAGCAAATGTAAACAAGGCCCCCTATCCAGCTTACTTGTTGGGCTTAGGCCCAAACCAGATATCTAACACTCTCCAAGTGACAAAAAAAAAAGTCATTTATCAACTAAAGGAATCAGTCTCCATGGATGGAAAAACCAATGGAAGGGTGTTCTCTACTTGAAAACCAGTCAAACCAGTTAGTCTGATCAAGCCTATGAAACTAATAATTCGAATATTAACAAATCGAATCAGTCCGGTAATCAAGCTTTAACACTGTGCCACATGTTTTCTGTTAAATGCCCATGGGGTCGTTCTGGCAAATGTAACCAATGGGCATATATTTACTAAGCTTTAAAGTTGCAACCAATGGCTAAAGTATGCATAAAGTTGAAATCTTTGTATCAAATACCGATTATTACTAACATCAATTATCAACTATTATTACTAATGTATAATACCAATTATTTTTCCTTCTAATGTAAGACCAATTATTACTAACACCATATCAACCATTTCAGGTCCCAAAATTAGGTAACATAAAAATAAAATAAAGGAAAGAAGGCACTGTAGTGGTGATGGTTGAAAAAAGCGACAATGCAGAGATAGAAGCCGTGGAAGAAGAAAGTTGTATAATACTCTGACAAAAGTTAAAATTTTTGGAGATAACGCAGACAAGAAGGAGAGTCACGTGAGATTTTAACTTAACATCTTAATCTCACATAAGAATCCCCTTTCTCACTTGATATGCCCTTATGTGTGTGAGTTGTGTGTGTGTGTGTGTGTGTGTTACTTTAATTAAATGCAATAGAAACTTGTTTACATACCCCCAAGGAACATCTCCAACAAGCATCCAATCTCCTTCTTTGTCTTCATAAGTGAGTACAAACTTGGAAGATCCATCCAACAGTATTGAATGCCTTTCTCTTCTGATACTCATGTTGTGGTCCTCCCCTTTTGATCCTATTGACAGCGATGGCAATACCATTAGGGGAAAAAGAATGCATACAAGACAAAAACACAAATTTAAATGGTTTTTTCGAAATATAAGTATGATATAGACATTAATAGAAAGCGTGGCATATGCGAAAATTTTCGTGAGTAATAGAAAATGTCATGTTGTGGTATGTATGTTCGTTTACATTTTTCCCAATGCCATTGCACGGTTTGGAAAAGTTAAAAAGAAAAAGTTGCTTCATAAACAAAGGAAATAATTTACTACTATCAAACTATATTTAAAACAGTAACATAAAAAATGTATAAAATCAATAAATTATTTGCCATGTAGTTGATTCTTAGTGATCTTGAAAACATGAGTTCGATAAATGAGTGTAGAAAGAAACCAAGAAAAAATACCTTTGCAAGTGACATTTGTATTTGATTCATCAAACATGTCCTCCAATGTTTGTGCCAATGTTTCATAGGAACTGTGAGCACTCAAATCAATCTTTCTTCCAATTGGTATTCCATCCATTTTTACTTTGACAAACGGGGAATTCCTGAGGTGTCTTTTTTCTTTGATATTAACATTGTTATCATCATTTCCGTTGTCAGCACTCTTCCTTACCGCAGTATTATTGTTCTTGCTCTTCTCGGCCACAGAGTTGAATGCTTCAGTTGATTTAGTGTTGGCATTAAAGCTATTCACTCGATATGTTCGAAGTGGAGGCCATCCAACTACTTGACTGTTAGACAAATTCAATCACAAGAAATGACAAAAAATCATCAGCGAAGAAACGAGAGGAAAAAAAAATTCTAAATGCTTGATTAATTATTTAAGATAGTGGCAGCATGATACCACACATACTCCCTTCTCCCCTGCATATTGATTCTATATCCGCCACTGATTATAAGATAACTTTCCATTTTTTCAAAGTAGCCGAATCTAATTATAAGGAAACTCTTAATTGTGCATTAGATTGTATATTTAAGTTTAATCAGTTCTAAACCCTTCACAGTTACTATCAACTAAACCCTCTTGCAGATTGCACTATTGCAGCAATAAAAAAACAAAACCAGTTATCAAAGCCAATCAAACCCTTAACTTGTTTACTCTTTGAACTTTCCAAACCTAATCTAGCCTATTGAATTAAACTCCTTATGTAGCACCATGTGAACCAATTGCATAAATTAACAAACAAAAAACAACTAAATTTGGGACAGCCGTACAAGACTCTATGTCTATAAACATGATACAATACAATCATACAACAATAGATAAAAAAAATGAAGAAGATCAAATCATAAAATTGATCATGTAACATAATAACCTAGTAAAACAAAATAAACAAAGCAAGAAAACAGGAAATGAAAGAAAATAAAAAAAAAATGGTAATAAACCTGGGACGGTTGGTAGCATCAAGAGAATCAGCAGGTCTTTTGGTTCCAACAGAAGAAGGTGAAGAAGAAAAATCCTTAGCAGTGAAAATTCTAGCATAAGAACCATTCTGATTATGATGATGATGATGGTACTGGTGTGATTTTGCAGGGTGAGAAAGGCTTAACCCAAGACCCAATTCAAGCTCAGACTCATCTGGGCTAGAAGAATCCTCAGAAGAAAGTGCCAAGTTTTCATCTTTAGACACACTTGACATGACCCACCAAGATTAAACAAACTGGGTAGTCAAAAAAAATGATTTTTGTGAAGAAATTGAAGAAGAGAAGCAAAAGGGTAGATGAATTTGAAGAGAAGAGAGCGTAATAAAAATAGTTAGGTGAGGAAAATAGTGATGATGGAATGTGAAGTTGAAGAAGGGTAAGGGTGGTAGTGGTGGGGACAAGGTGGAGCCTACATGTCTGGTCTAGTTTGTGCGTCCATCAATGCTTTACTAAATTGGTGTACTGGTCTGTCTAGTAATAATGCTTTTTCTATCTTTCTTCTAGATTCTCTCTCTCGTCTTTTTCTTTGTCTATACTCTACTCTCTCTCTCTCTCTCTCTCTCTCTCTCTCTCTAAAAAAACACTGCATAAATTATTTTCAATTTCTCCTCCTCCTCTCATACCATATCCCATTGTTAATTTTCAATTTAAATGTGAATTTAATGTCTATAATTATATTATTTTTGTTGTGTGTGACTTAAAATCTTAAGTTTTATTTATAAAATAAAAAAAATTTAATCTTAAGTTTTTTTTTATCAAAGGGAGTTTAAGTTCGGTCTATTTTTTTTTAACCAAAGAAACTTAATACATTTTAATAATTATTAAAGATTCAAATATGAAGAAATAATTTTAAATATACAGAAATTAGATCAAGAATTGATCACCTTAATTAATGTATGAACAATCAAATTTACTTATTTTTAAAAAAACTTAATTTGAAAGTTTGCACATGATAACATAAAAAGAAATGTTATGCACCACTGGTGGAGATAGGGGTGGACAAAAACCCGCGGCCTGACCTAATCCCAAAAAACCGATAAAATAAATCAAAAAATGGGCGGTTTGGATTGGGTCACGGGTTTGCGGGTTTCGAAATTCGGTTTGAACAGAGTTGACGTGGGCGGGTCCGGGTGTAGAGAACTGGACCGATGGGACCCGAACCCGCCCGCATAGTGAAAAAAAATAAAAATTAGTCTACTACACTAGTAGTGTCGGCGTTAATGGAATGCATATATGTCATTTTTTTCTTTCAAAAAATGCATAAATATTTAGGAATTATACTAGTATTATTCTTTTTCAAATGGAAATAATCAATACATTTCAATTTACAATACAACTTTTTACTATCACAATAAAATAGTACCTCTGCATATTTTAGAAACACAAACTTTCTCCTTTTTTGAGAATCAAAAATTGCTTTTAATCTTTGCATTCCATCTATCATTGTAATGAGATAACCAAGCACATTGAAAGTTATGAAACTGGTTAAGTAGATGAATCACTTCTTTCTCCCCCACTTTTCTCTTCTTCGTCATTATAGTATTTTTTGTCTTTGTAAATATAAATTTTTTCTTCATGGTTTGTTATTCTTTATTTTATGTTTTATTTTTCTTTGGTTGGTTTGGTGATACATATCAGGTATGCAAATAATGATATTGATATTTTAATTTTCGTGTTATGAATCTCAGTTTTTTTTTTTATCTTGCTCTATTTATTTATATTTTTTTATTAAAACCGATATAATCCGCCCGCAAACCGCACAACCCTAACCCGTCCAAACCGAATGACGAAAATGGACAAAAACGGGTCTCTATATATCAACCGCGGTTTGAGATGGATGAAGAGCCCGAACCCGCCCATACCCGCTCGATGTCCACCCCTAGGTGGAGATGCATGAGACGTAGGAATTTGTTATTTTGGCTAACGGTCCACGTGTGGGGCGCATAGGTGTCCGGGCCAATACTTCTGGAGGCTTCAAATGAATTGAATAAATACTAGTGTGATGACCCGTGCGATGCACGGTGCTTTTAATTTTTTTTCAATTACTTTGTTTTGTTAACACATTCAGTTATCTTAAATTTTAATACAAAATTAAATTTATCAAAACTTTAAAAAAAATGTCATGTTAACTTGTGCTCTAAGGGCACATGATAAGATATCTTTATATGAAAATTTTGCATTTAATAAGCTAAGAAATTTAATGCATCAAAATAAAAACACACAAAATTTTAAAACATAATTTCTATATTTGTCTTCTTATCATGTGTCTTAAGGGCACAAGTTAATATTTTCCTATAAAAAACAATCAACTTAAGGAATTAAAGGATCCATCAAATTCATATGAACACCTATTAAAAGATAACATCGAAGATTTCAAAAAAAGATTGCGAGCTTCACTTCGATGCCATTGGAATTTTCTTCGCTGAAGAAGAAACATGAATCTTATAGTTTGGAAAAACTTGGTGGAGCATCTTCACCTTATTAATTTATCAGTTTTAAACCAAAAAATACATATTATTTTTCTAAACAAAAACGCAACCATAAATATAATTATTATTTTTTTACAATAACCATAAATATAATCTTAGACATCTACTATTTTAAAAACATTATTTTAATATAATTGTGTGTGTTATTTTTTACGTGAATCTCTCGTTGCCGTCAGATTAATCAAACATCTACACAACTTTCACCGCACAAACTGATACCATATATAATAGTAGGATATAATAGTGTAGGCTTATTATGGGACACCCCCTACTAAAAACTTTTTGGAGACTATAATATTTAACTTTCATTCTCAGGCCTCCAACCCTCATTCTAACACCAAACAAAGCCACGTGTCCTCTTGCAACGAATGAACAATGCTTCTAAGGCCAAATGGCAAATCCTGCTATCTATAAGTGTTTGGATGTCTTTAAAAGTAAATAAATTTTTTGGCAAAGAAAAAAATAAATAAATAAAGTAAAATTAATATGTTTTTTATCAAAAATAATGTAATTTAAAAAAAAAAGTTAATTTTTTATCTGTTCCAATATATAAAGAAAATATCTTTTTGGTGTAGACTTTTTGTTATTCATATTTTACCCTTTTAAAGTTGCCATTTTTTTATTTTAAAAAAAGTTATTTTGACAGTTTTATTTTCTTTCATACTAAGTGCAATAAATAAGAAAGTTAAATAGTTAACAAAATTTATAATTGCACGCTGTATAAAAGAGAAACCGAAACAATAACGGTCACGAAACAATAACAAAACAAAAAAATAAATTGACGGAATATAGAAGTGTCCGTCAAAACGCTTGTTTAAAATAAAAATAATATTAATAATATAAAAATGAATAAATTACAACTATCTCTCTCCGGATAGTTCCGTGTATTACACTCTCCTCCCCTCTTTAGTTTAAATATAGTACTATTTGATTCAATTAACTTAACACAGTTAGTTATATTTTTTTAAAATAAATAAAATCAATTTTTTAATTGATTTATAATATTATCTTAATTATTTAAATGTACAGAATTACTACCATTGATTGCTATTTTTTCTCCCATTTTTTCTAACCTGAATTTCCTAATCTTTCTTTACAGTATACCCAGGCCCGGCCTCCATAAGAATGCAGGATGAGCGACGGGGCCTCAAAATTTTGGAAGTCTCAATTAAAATTTTGAGGTTTTATAATAATAGTTATATATTGTTAATTTTTATAAAATATTAGACGTATTCATTAGATTAATTTTGAGGCTCTACAATAATAGTTAAATATTATCAAATGTTCATAAAATATCATATGTTTGGTGGAAAAAAATCTCAACCAAATAATGTTTTTTTTTAAAAAAAATTATTAATGGTCCATTTTAAAATTTAAATTGAATATTCAAATAGTCAGGATCGGCAGTGCATACATCCATCGAAAAACCTTATTCACAGTCATGATTCATGAACCATATCTTCTCTGTTGGACGCTAGAAATAATCAGAATCTTGGTGCCATTCAAAAGAACTAAAATTATAGCAATACATTTTCTTCAATTTAACAAAAACCGTAAACATGGATTCTCTTTTTTCTTTCAAGATAATAGATTTGAGTGAGTTGTTTAACAAAATGATAAAAATGGAAGAGAGACTATGTTGTTGAGAAGAAGCAACAAAGTCTTTTGGTTGGTATGTTCAACATGGATAGAACATGTACACATAGTTTTTATTTGGGGTTAGAATCTTTTGCAATAACAAAACATCAATGAATCACTTTAGCATAGAACTAGTGAAATGTTATTTTGGTAATTAAAAAAAGTTATGCTAACAATGCACCTGGTGCAGGTGCACTTGTTAAGCATCCTAAAAATGAAAATAAAAGGCAAAAGTAATATAGATAAGACAACTTTTTATACTTTCAAAACATTGAATGCACATTTTTCAAGAAAAAATTTCCATAAAAACTTGCTTAACTAGTGCACCGTGCACCGGGTGCACTGTTTAGCATTTTCCTTAAAAAAAATATTTTGACGAAGGTTAACTTATGGTTAACTGAAAATTAAAAAATAGATCAAATTGTATTATTATTTTTTTTAATCAAACAAACTTAATGTATTTCATTAATAATTAAAGATTCAATATAAAAAGGAATAATCTCAAATCTATGAAAACTAGTCCAAGAATACACCGTCCTAGCAAGAGTATAAACAATCGAATTCACTTGTCTCCTAACAAATTTAATTTCAAAATTTCCACATGATCACATAATAAAAATAATATCATTAACAATTGAGAGAAACTCTTAATTGCTTTACCGCTTTGTACGAATGGCTTCAACCAACATTTGAGAATCACTTTCGAATTGGACTTGTTCGAAACCTCTACGTTTGACTTCCTTCACGGTGCAATGGTGCACATGCTTCTCCCTCCTCTATTGATAGAGCCAATTGCTGCCATTGTGTGAGTCCAGCAATAAGCTCACCAAAGCTATTACGAAAACATGCACCCATCGTTGTCCTTCCTAAACCAACAAAAAATGTTGCATCGACATTGCATTTTAACCACCCTATATGAGGCTTCTTCCCATCGATTTGTGCTTAAAATAGGAATATCATGATTATCATGACTTCGGAGTTTATGAACAACAAACCACTTATTTCACTGTTCAAACGCAGCCCGATCAACTTGACTTGGCCTTCTAACATTATCATTCCATATTTTATCATTTCGGTTATGTCATATAGTCCAAAACAGCGTAGCCATTCTACCTATAGTAGCATAATCCTCATTCCGGCAAAAGGAAAACACTTTTTCTGCCGCATTACCATGTTGACACGCTACAGAATCCATGATAAATGATAGTTCGGCTACTTGCCAGCAAGACCGGGCAAAAGCACGGGTAAAGAAGGTGTGTACTTCGTCTTCTACCTCCTCTTCACACAGCGGACAGCGAATATCACAATCCACATTACACTCTATCGCGCCAAAGAAGATTACGAGTTTTATGTGGAGCATGCGCTTTCCATATTTCTTGCCAATTACTCTCCATGTGGTATTTATCACTGCGTATAATACACTGCATAGCAAGCTTGTAACCCGATTTGACATAGTAACAACCATTTTCCCCCCTCCCAAACCATTTTGTCCTTATAAACTCTATAATTTTCCAAGCTTTATAACTTTAGCAATATTCTAAGCTTTATAATTTTCTATCATCAAGTCTATAATTTTCTATCATCAAGTCTCTAACAAGTAAGTCATACACACCTTCGGGTTGAGGCGAAAGAATCCAGCGATCTCCATTCCCACAGAGCCAAGGGTCAGACATGACGCGTATCTTATCACCCCCACCAATTCTCCACATACAGCCAAGTAAGATAACTTGTCTAGCTTTCCAAAAACTACGTCAAGCAAAACTAGGATTTTAACCCAAGGGAGCCTCAAATAAAATAGATCGTGAAATTTACCTTGCTTTGATAAGTTTAGCCACCAATGTCTCCGGAATTTGTAAGATGTGTCACGTTTGTTTTGCTACCATAGCCATATTGAATGCTTCAAAGTTACGAAAACCCAAACCACATTTGTCTTTAGGACAAGCAAGTCTCCCACATGCTAGCCAATGAATACCTTTGCTATTAAGATTACTACTTCCCCACCAAAAATCATTCAACATTTTTTCAATATCATTAATAAAAGAAGAAGGGAGGATAAACATACTCATAACATACGATGAAATAGCTTGAAGTACCGACTTTATCATAATCTCTTTTCCAGCTTTCAATAAAAGCTCTTACTCTCCACGAATTAATCCTCTTCCAGATATGATCCTTAATGTCAGAAAAAAATTGACTTATTGTTTCTTGCTATCATAGACGGTAGTCCTAGACAAATACTTGTACCCAAAACATGTATGACACCAAGTATACCAACTAAATCTTCTTGTGTCGCCTACGACATATTGTGACTGATAAAAACCTCATACTTAGACATATTAATTTCCTGGCCTGATGCTTGTTCATATGTATGTAGAATACTCAGGAGTCGGTTTACATTAGCAACACTAGCTATGCAAAATAAGAAGCAATCATCTGTAAAATAAGTGATAAGACACTTCAGGGGCACCTCGACAAATCCGCACACCATGAATGCCACCTATATTAACAACTTGATGTATTAGAGTCGTCAAGAATTCTATCACTTGAATAAATAAATAAATAAATAAATAAGGAGACAACGGATCCCCCCGCCGAAAACTTCTTCCTGGGGTAATAGGATCAACTTTGTCAAAATTCATAAGCACTGAATAGTTAACAGAACTCACACATATCATCATCATTGTATCCACTTCTCAGCAAAGCCCATCCTAGCTAACATGCCACGGAGGAAACTCTAGTCAACCTTATCATAAGCCTTACTAATATCAACTTTTAAAGCTAGCTCGCCTCTATGCTCTTTAGTTTTCTCTTCATGGCATGGATAACTTCAATAGCAATAAGAGCATTATCAAGGATCGATCGACCTGCAACAAAAACTTACTGCTCTTGGGAATCACATTTGTCTAGAAAATACTTCAACCTGTTAGCAAGCACTTTAGTTAGGACATTACATAGATAGATAGGTCTCAGATCTTTCATCGATGTGGGATTATCACATTTAGTAATGAGGCAAATATTAGTTTCATTAAGGCTAGAAGAGAAATACCCCCTATCCAACCAGGAAGATGTTGCAAGAAAAATATTATCCCTACAATGTGCCCAGAACCTCTGGTAAAACGCCGAATTGAAACCACCAGGACCTGAGGATTTGTCCGAATGCATTTGAAACATTGCTTGTTGAAATTCAATTTTAGTTACGGGTGCTATAAGCAAATGATTATCGTCATCCATCACCCTCTGCTGAATAAGATCAAACTATATTATTAAATCATCTTTTGAGGGAGGAAAATGTGTGCTTCAAAACTAAAGGGGGGGGGGGAGTGTAATGTACGGATCTATGAAGGGAGGAGAGTGTAATTAACTCTAAAAAATTGGCATATTCTAATCAATAATTTCAAGGCTTATATATATTTTTTGTCCCCTTATTTTAATATTTTTTAATTTTTAGTCCCCCTATTTCTAAAATTAACTTTTTGGTTTTCTATTAAAAACAATGGTTTTTGACCTCAGATTAAAAACAATGGTTTTTCGAACCTAATTATTTTCTATTTTTTTTTTAAAAATAAAATATGCACTGACAAAATAAAATAATTTCACATTTTTATTCAATTTTACCATGCGTTTTGATAAATCACCTCACTACATCTCACTTTAATCGTATTTTGTAGAGAAACAACTAATTTTTATTGGACGTTAATGTAAAAATATGTTTCAATGACGTAATATTTCTATTAATTTTTTGTTATCTTCTAAAATATGGGTTCCTTTTAATTTATAAATAAGAAAATGTGCTACTTTTAAAATGAATCATATTGTGATGGAGAAAAGAAGAAATTTTATTTGTGGATGGTGCATTTTGGAAATAATGGAAACAGTTTTTTGACGTTTTTATTGTTATTTAAAAATACTCACAAGTGTTCACTTTATAGGAGTATAGTATCTCATTGTTAACAAGTAAAATAAAAAATAAGTTTTGATAATACAAATAGAAATTTTTTTTAAAAAAAAAAATATGGATTCTAAATTTGCAGGGATTAAATCAAAATAAAATAATTGCGATGACAAAAAAAAATTATAATTAGGATTAAAATTATATTTAACCATTATTTTTCTCTATAACAATTAGCAAATTACACTTCTATATGATAGATATATTTAGACATACAAATAAATTTAATTTGTAATTAAAATAATAAGGAATAAGAGAGAGAGAGAATATATACCATTAACTAAATCTTAGTTTCATTGGCTCATATCTCAATTTTGCCCTAAATTAATTTATAAAACTTTTCAGTGTTGCCTTAAACTAACTCATAAAATATCAAAAAATTTCGGTCGAGATCGGATGGGCCTTTTCTCCTCCCCTGCCATTAACTATAAGTTTCGTTTGATGCATAAAATATAATATAAAGTAAGACAAACAATTACTACTATATAATATAGGGTTAAATATGTTTTTAGTCCCTACTTTTATGTGAGTTTCGACTTTTAGTCCTTATATTTTTTTATTATATTTTTAGTCCCTACATTTTTTTAATTATATTTTTAGTCAATTTTTTATAACTAGGATAACAGAATTGACCACATAAGATAACTTAAATCGACTAGGATAACATTTGCATAGAATGACGTGACATCTATGTGTCATACTATGTGGCTGATTTCATTATCCAAGTCACAAAAAATTGACGGTAGGGACTAAAGATGCAAACGGCGAAAATGTGGGGACTAAAAATATAATAAAAAAATGTAGGGACTAAAAGTCAAAACTCGAATAAAAATAGAAACAAAAAACATATTTAACCCTATAATTTATATCATATAATGTATTTTGTAGCTGCAGCATCTAGTTGAACCATTTTTTTAAAAAAAAATTATCTACACACCAATAATTGTTATATCTTTATTTAATTAGATATATTTTTTGAAAATTTAATTAATGCATTTTTAATTTTGAAAAGAATCTTATAAAATATGACTACCGAATTTTTGGAAAATATTTTATATATTGAGACAGATGTAATATATACTCCCTCCGGCCACTATTATAAGCAAATTTAACTTTTTTGGTACATTGAAAAAGTGATGTATTTGGTTCATAATATGGACCACATACATCACTTTTTCAATGTATCAAAAAAGTAAAATTTGCTTATAATAATAGCCGGAGGAAGTAATTAAAAGGGTTAAAATATGTTATAGTATGAATAATTCACATGGTGAAACCGTTGTTTTAGGCAAATTTAGTGAAAAAAAATGGCCAAATAGTGTAATGATTATAAATTTAACTTAAGGTTATAAGTGAAGTATTTAAAATTCAAATTATAACAACTACATATATTAAGCAATATTTTTATCAACTGAGTTAAGTTTACATGAAGTAAATTTTATACAGTATCATCTAGTCCATTAATGACTAGTTGAAGTACTCCCTCCATTCCTTTCTATAAGGAACAATTTGAAAAACAAATTTTTATTTTTTTTATAAGAAACAATCATTAAATTTATGTTTTATTAATTAAGCAATTTCATTTTTACCCTTTATCTATTTCAATGTTATGCATTAATTACAGTAACATATTCCTTATGCATTAATTACACCAAGGTTATTTTTGGAATAGATTATAAAATTTTAGAATTTTTAATAGAAAAATAAGATTCCTTGATATGTGTGTTTTTTTCAAATTGTTCCTTATAAAAAGAAATAGAGGGAGTATTATTTAGGGTCCGTTTAAATTAATTTATTTTTGAGCTTATACAAAATAACTTACTATACAAATAAATAAATTTATATGCATTATTTATAAGTGTGTTAAAGTATTTTATAAAAAAAAATTTTTTTTATGAAAACACAATTTTTATTAGCAAAAATTTATAAATTAATATAAAAACTTATATATTTATATGTTAATATATAAGTTAATTTAAAGGGACTCTTTAGTGATGGAGTATTTTAAAAAATATACTTCCTTCATTTCTTAATATAAGAAAAAGATCAATTTTTAGATACATTGAAATTTTATTAACTAAATACATCTATTTTCTAATGTATCTAAAAAGTAAACATTTTTTTATATTAAGGATAAGAGGGAGTAAAAAAATAGCATTGGTAGTTTTCTACCCCTAAATTAGCGACACATGTCATATTTTGTGAATATTGAAATATTTTTGGGGTAACACAAGAGACGAGATATTGACGAGAAAATGGGATAAGGTGGAATCAAAGATATGCAATGCAAGTGTGGTAGGACCCATGGGACCATCCAAACGACATGCCGACAAAAGAGGGGACCAGACATCACACGGCTCGGGAAAAGAAACATAGTCTGTCGTTTTGAGTTGTGTGGTGGGGACATCCCACCATACCACCAGGTTCTCAGTTGTGACCCATTCCTCTTTGCCTATAAAATCATCCATATTTTGTCTAGACAAGGAGATAAAATAGGAACCTACTGGTGTGTTTGGTTGTGAGAAGAGAGAAAGAGATGAGAAAGAGAGTGAGAAGAGAGGAATAGGTGAGAAACATGATAGATTTCATGCATTGTTTGGTATGAGAGAGATAGAAGAGAGAATTTGAATGATTTTAGAAGTTGACAAAAAAGTCCTTATCTAAAAATTTAATCTTTGTAGTAAACAAACCAATAAAAAAATTGCTTGTTTTTACTAGAATAAAAAAATTTCTTGTTAATTGATTTAATTTAATTTTTACTTATTAATTATATTACATAACTAATTTATTTTTTATATTTTTAAATTTTAAATTCACTAACATTTTGATTACATTATGTGATAATTAGTGTGAAGTTTATGTATTTGATGTTGGCCAAATTTTGTTTACCAGTTAATTTTTAAGTATTGCTATTTTTTTTACAAAAATTTTAAATACTACTACTATTATTATTATTATTATTATTATTATTATTATTATTATTATTATTATTTATTATTGAGTAATTCATATAACACATTCCACAAGCATATATACAATGATGGTATTTACTTACTAGAGTTGATTTATTGAAAGAAAATGAAGGGTATATATGGAAAGATAAAAATTGTAGGCAAAATTACATATTTGGTCCTTTATCTTATTTTTTTGTAACATTTTGGTCCTTTATCTTTCATTTGTAACATTTTGGTCCTTTATCTTATCTTTTTGTAACACTTTGGTCCTTTATCTTTTATTTGTAACATTTTGGTCCCTTAAAGAACATGAAAATATAAAAGAATTGATGAAGATGGTGAACATTTTTATCAAAATTATGAGTTTTATTTAATTTTAATAAAAAGGTATTTTAAAAAATAAAATTCAACATTTTTTTAAATAAAAAAAATATGAAAGATAAAGGACTAAAGTGTTACAAATAAAAGATAAAGGACCAAAGTGTTACAAATATATAAGATAAAGGACCAAATTGTTACAAATAAAAGATAAAGGACCAAAATGTTACAAAAAAAAAGATAAAGGACCAAATATATAATTTTGCCAAAAAAGTAGCATGTATCTGTCTCATTTCTTCCCTCAAGAGAGAAGATTGCAAAAAGTGATGGGACCCACATAATTTGGATATCTCTTCCCTATTTCTTTGCTCACCAAACGAGAGAAACACAGTATCTCTCTCCAATTTCTCTCTTAGCTAACCCTCTCTTCCCAATTTCTCTTGAAACAAACAAAGGCTACAAGATAGGGAAACTAATTCAAATTTGGAAAATGTTAAAATTTTATAAATACCATAGTATAAATTTTGTACTATATGAGCAGTAAGTTTTAAAAAATTTGTATTCAAATATATTCACTCAATTTTTAATTATAAACACTCTTTCAAAGATAAAATTTGTTCCTAAATATAAGTTTCTTTTTAATTTTCAAGATACATTTATTATTATTTTTCCAAGCATAACCATAATTTGCATTGGAATACTAAAAGTCAACTACAAATATATCTTTTTACCAAGGACAATTAAGTAATTATGATATTCAAAAAGTACACTTTAATTACACTATCAACTTTTCTTAATATGCGTGAAAAACTTTAATAGGAGCTTATAATTAGGGACGGAGGGAGTATAAGTTATGGATTGACTCTAGGTTTAATTCGGCGTCAAATTCGGCCCACTTAAACGTTGAATTTGATTTGATTACGCGCTGGCCCAAAATCACGTGTTTCTGCTCAACAATCACAAAAGCTTCTACTTTTATAATGATTCATTTACTATCAATCAATTATAATTTTTCAACCGTTATTTCGATAGTCATGATGAGCGGAGCCAAGGCCCAAAAAGTCTGGGGGCAGTTGCCCGGACTCTGGCAAAAATTGTTGGTATTTTTATGGATTAGTTTAGAGCAAAATTGAGATTTTTAGGAATTTGATTGAAACAAAACTATGATTTTATGTTTGACTATTTATATGTTATGTTACATGTAAAATTTTGCCCGACTCTATAATAATTTTGGCTCCACCACTAAAAGATTCACTCTCACGTTGATGGTCTTGGCTCCGTGTTGAGATACACACACACTTCTCACGCAGAAGAGTTAAGTAATTTATATTTTACTCTCCAAAATCTCCCATTTCATGTAAACACTAACTTAAGTGTCATAATATCTTGTAGGACATCTACGCCATCGACGGAAAACAAGCCAATTATAGGACCTCACGCTCTAGTGATCCTTGTAACATCCTAAAACCCCGACCAATAAAAGTATTATAAATAAGTCACACAAAATAATGTGAATTAAAGTAAAAAATTAAAAAAATGAACCATAGACGAAATAATGTGAGCTCAATCATTCTATGTTCAACTTATTTATATCTCAAACTATTGTTTATAAGCATTTTTTGCAAGCATGAAAACCAAAAAAAAGGTTTTTTTTTTTTTTTTTTTTTTTTATTTTTTTTTTTATGGAAAAAAATAAGGGTTTGTTAAATTGATTGAAAAACCGAATCATGCGGTATAAACATGATTGGTGCATTGCTGATTGGTATCTTCAATTAAAGAAGAATATTGGAAAATATTTCATAAATTTTTTTGGAAAATATCGATAATATTAACAAATTAAAAGAAATCAAATTAAATGAGAGAGAATTGGTTTTGTGAATGGGAAAAATAAAGGAGGAAATTGGGGGTAGTCTGGTAGAGGGATAATTATTGAGATTGAGATGAGAATCGTGTTGAAGAAATTGGGGATTTGGGGGTAGTCTGCGACAAATAAATCAATAAAACAAGGTTTGTAGTTGCATATCATCTTCATTATTGATATGAAATTTGCTCCAAAAATACTCATTGTGTGTATATTCATATGCTACCTTTATTATAAGTTATAACTAACCAGGAAACCCGTGCGAGACGCACAGAGGAGCCGTATTCAATTGTTTGAACTTTTAAATTGTGAAGTGAAATGGAAATTAAAAATAAAATAATTGAGAATATTGAAATATAGATTGACATAAAAATTTAAAAAATTATTTATATTATATGAGGAGAAATATAGAACAAAATCAAAATATAAATAGTCAATATATACTCATAATTTTTTTGTGGGAGTGCCGTAAACCACAATCAATTCCTTTTATTATCAGCACGACCACAATCAATTATTTAGAGTAGAAATATAAATATCCGTATAAATTACAAAGAATAAGTCATATTAAAATGTATGTGTAAGAATATATAGATTCCTATATAAATTAAAATAGAAATATAAAACTGCGTTCAAAATACATAAAATAGGATTCCGTAGAGATTAAAAAAATAGACCTTTGTATTAAATATATATAAGTAGAAATATAGATTATCATTTAAATTGTAAATTTAATATATGTTTTCATATTAATATATGAGTAGAAATAAAGACACATAAATTACAAAAAACAATATATGAGTAAAAATATAAGAATCACTGGAGCATGATGTTCTATAATTGGCTCGTTTTGCGTTGATGGTGTAGATGTCCTGTAAAATATTATAATTTATAACGCTCAAGTTAGTGTTTATATGAAATGAGAGGTTTAAAGAGAGTAAAATATAGATTACTTGACTCTTCTGCGTGAGAAGTGTGTTTATATCCCAACACGGAGCCAAGACTAACAATGTGAGGGTGAATCTTGTGGCCTTAACATTGATGACTATTAGTGGCGGAGCCAAGATTATTATAGAGACGTGGCAAAATTTCACATGTGACATAACATATAAATAGTCCAAATAAAATTGCAGTTTTGTCTCAATCAAATCCTTAAAAATCTCAATTTTGCTCTAAACTAATCCCTCAAAATACCAACAATTTTTGCCAGAGCCCGGGAAACTGCCCCAGACTTGTTGGGCCTTGGCTCCGTCCATGATGAATGTCAAAATAACGGTTGAAAAATTATGATTGATAGTAAATGTCAATCATTCTGATGTTGACCATTATAAAAGTACAAGCTTATTTGATTGTTGGGCAGAAACACGTGATTTTGGGTCAGCGTGTAGTTAAACCAAATTCAACGCTTAAGTGGGCCGAATTTGATGCCGAATTTAGCTTAGAGTCAATCCATAACTTATATATGATCAACCTGGATAGAGACTCTGTATCAAATAATCTATGAATGATCTTATATGATATAAACTTTAAATCATTTTCAATATAAAACTTCTTTTAATACTTTAACTGATATTTTAAGGACACCCATTAGCATTCTCTAAAAAATATTCACAAATTCATCATATTTCGTGTTTGTAACAACTTCGGGTGCGGACGCGGTATCAAATCATTTATGGATGATATATGTTATAAACACCAATTAAGTTGTCACAAACACAAAATACAAATATATTTGTCCACTTGTAGTTGTACGGATGGTGGCAATATAGAAGATTGCAAGCAACTACCACATATTTTGTTAATTAAGGTGGTCCCCCAGGTTGAGACCAATGCAATCCTAGTCTCTATTTCTCTTTACTGAACAGGACTACAATACTTGTTACCAAAGTAAACATGAATTGGGCCAAATAATTCAGCACAAGTTACATCAATGTATGTTCCAACAAATTTTCCCTTTTCTAACATCTATGACATGTCATTGAATAAAGCAGCATCACTATGCCTAACATATAAGACTACAAATATGCACAAAATTTTCAACCTGAATGGCATAATAGAATTAGAAACCAAACTTAACCAATCAAGGAGAACAAATTGATCTATGCTTGCAAAAAAGGTCTCAAATTCTCAATGCCTAACATATAAAAGAAGACATTTACAAATTGTGAACTAGGCTGAGCTGGATAATCATGGGACACTGCTGCTGCTAATCAGTCTTCTGCTTTTCCCTTTCCTTTGTTCCTGTCACCTGCACCACGCCCGCTTGAATTATTGCGCCCTCGGCCTCTGCCTCCCGATGTTGATAATGTAGGCAAATTTGACTGCTACATTAACAATCATATCACTTAATTTAGAGACCATGTAACTTTTGTGTTTAAAATTTAGTTACTTAAATGATGTGGAACTTGTTTATTCAAGTTGGACAAAATCTATGTAGCACAGCACCTACACTTCTAATCTATGTAACACATCGTTTAAGGTGTGTCTAACGCATTTAAATAGTGTCACACGTATGCGGATTACATTCAATTAGATGTTATTTATAGGATAAAATCATCATAAAATTTAAACTCCAAAGGAAAATAATATGTCCAACATTAAATTCTGAAATTAAAAGGTACTTACATCATCAGAATTATTAGAATTCTGAGAAGGCTCCTCTTGAACAACCACTGGTTCTTCGATCTTAGGATCATCGATGTTTTCCTGGATCGTATCATCAGCCTTAGCAACACTTGCTGAATTTGATGAAGATGCCTCATCTTTTGCAAGAGGAGTTTTCCAAACCAAAGAATCAAAACCTAGTTGTCGCGTTGCTTGTTTTTTCCGTGGCAGCGCTGGAAACTCAATGCGGCTCATCATATCAGACGTTTGTAACACAGTAATTTTTTCCATTTTTGCTTCATCCAAATTACCATTGTCCGTATCCATAACTGATCGAAAAATAAAAAATAACACATAATTCAAAACCCAAAGAACTTAAAAAATGGATACATAATAAGAAAACAATCATTAATTAGTAATTACCTGGTGATGATGGAAGCTCAGATTCGGAAAAGAATCGAGGATCAATATCTTGAGATTTCAGTGGCACAACTGGTTTTGATTGATGTGTTTGAAAATTAAGATTGATGATATGAAGAATATCATTCATTATAAAGTAACCTCTATTCTCACTCAATCCTCCATTAGGAGCAAGATACATGGTTTGAACAAAATTGCGATACACGACACAATTTTTCAGTTTTACTGATCCCATGACGACTAAAAGAATACCAACACCCCAACTATTGATCAGGGAACGGATTGATTTGATCTCTACTGTATCGACATTGAATGTCGATAAATATTCACCAATTTCGTCGGGATTTGTCCTGACAATGGCGTCATCATCATTTCCGTTGACTACATGAATCATGGTGCTGTCTTCGGCGTAGAAACCGCGTATGTGATCTGGTTCACCGCAAAGAAGTCCGTAATACTGTGAAGCGAAGAATTTACCTAACTGCGCGACACAGACACAGAGAAATTATTAATGAATTGTCCATATAATCATACAGTGAAAAATAAAGACAAAGAAATGAAGAATTGATTGATACTTACCTCAGTTGCTTCTTCAGGAGAAGGCAAATTAACATCATTATGAGCCATTTTTTGTTTAATCAAGAACAAGAAAATGGTTGCTTGCAACGCAAGTTTTTGTTTTCTTTGGAGACTTATGAAGAAGATAGAAGAGAAAGAAGTAAAATAAACTTGTTAATTGAGATAAACAAAGAAACCGTTAAAATATGAAACGGAAAAGAAAAGTTAGTTAGTTAGTTTAATTTTGGCGGTTGGGTACTTTGACTCATTCATACTGAAATTTTTGGACTGAGAGATATTTGAGTTAAGTACTTGGGCTTGATTTATTTTTTCAATATATAATTTTGTTAACATCCTTTTCTTAAAAATTGTGTAATTTTTTTGTTTACCAATCAAAATAGTTTTTACAAGTGAAATATATCTCATATAAGTTCTCACAAAAAGAAAATCAGAGATTAAATTTGGTCTTTCAATTTTTTCTAAAAAAATGGTGTCGATTTAACTTTTCTGTTTACAAATTGTATCATTTACTTACCAACTCCTGTAACAAATTTAACTAATTTTATTCGATGAGAAAAATACAATAAAAGTTGCGGTAGAATCAAAGATATGATGACTAGCGTATAAGTTATACGCATGTGTTAATGTATTGTTTGTCTGTGGACAAAATTTATAGTAACATTTATGCTATAAATCCTTAGTTATGATATAAATGTGTTAAAAACTAAAAATTTAAATTACATATCTAACATTATAAAATGCTTTAAAAAATCTCATATGTCATTACATTTTTAAATAGTGTTTTAAAATTCAATCAAAATCACTAACCCCAGCTGAGATAGTTTTTTTCTTCTAATTTTGAGGTATAGTTCAGTACCAGGAAGAGTATCCTCCCCTAGAGCTAAAGCGAGGAAGCGGAAATGAGACAAAGGCTAACTAAGGACAAAGTAGGGAAGATTCTGACTCCCACGTGAAGGTTCTAGAATAAGGATAAGGAAGTCTGTCGGGATGGGCTAAGCCAGGTGCTATAGCCTATAGCTAAGGAAGGTTTTCGAAAGCTAGAGTCCTAAAGCGAAAGAAGAGCCAACACTGTCCTACGTAATACACCTTTTAAGCATATTTAAAATGCCTAGTTTTTTGTCAAAAAAATTCTTAATTTATGCACAATATATAGATGTATAATTTATAAACATTAAAATCTCATAATACATGTGGAATTAAGAATGGTACATTTATTAAAAAAAAAAAATGGTACAAACTACTATATGTCATCATTTGAAAACAAACTGTCCTTGCACACAAAAACTACAAACTACCAATGGTTAGCATTTTCAAAATACACACAAAGAACACTCTATAAAGTATGCCAAAACTTCACTCTTAGTCTCTTACAAAGATTTATTTAAAATTGCATTCATATAATTAAAACAACAAATCAATGAACCTTGCTGTAGTAGTATTAGTAATATAGAAATAAAATTTCAACCACGTTTGATGCCTCTTTTTTTCAAGCATGTCCTCTTTTAAGATGATCAAAAGTCTCAAACATGTGCACTTTGCTTTTGGAGGAGCTTTGCCTTTGATTAGGCAAAACCTTGGCATGACCTCCCACGGCCACTCTTGCATCTTTCTTTCTCTTAGTTAAGGATATATTGTTGTTCAAATCATTTAAGCTTCCAATTAATTCATCATTATCTGAAACCAAAATTTCATTAAAATGATCATATCTATACGTAAAGGGCGATTTAGTAAAAATCATACACAAAATGTACACATTAATTAACCTGTCAATTTTTCGTAATATATGTGAAAAGTATTAGTAAAAGAGACTTATAAATAGGAACAAATCACATATGTCATATTACCAGGACTAGATAACACTGCACGTGGGCGTATAACAGAACTAGCTCTTATATTTTCTTTTGGAACCTCACCAATTCGTTTGCTATTCTTCAATATTCCTATGGAAATCAAAACATCATTGTTCATTAGTCAATATTCCTTTACCAAAAGAAGCAATGCTAAATTTTTATTAGATGTAAAGCTCAACCTTTAGTTGAAGGAGTGAATCTCCTTGTTATTATATGTTTAGGACAAACCGTTGTGTTTGTGGAAATTGATGGTTGACTTTTACTCCGATTTTCATTTTCCTCTTCTGCTCTCAAAGATTAACAATTTTTTGTTCGAAGCCGACACCGGAAAAGAAAATTGCAAAGGTACAAAAATGAATACGAAAATCTCTTCATTTTTCAAAAGAAATAAAAAGTTAACGGAACCTTCGATTTCTTTTAAGAAATGGAGAGATCTTGCCTAAATAAAAGAGATTATTTTAACTAATTAAGCCAAATAAAAAAAATCCATACAAATTACCTTCAAAGTGTAGGGAGTCAATGAGCTTCAAGAAAGCCAATATTCCACTATCATTTTCAGGATAGACATAGTCTTCTTGCTCTGTGACCCTCACTTTGACTCTTGGATACACTTCAAAAAACAATATAAGTTTATAATTAGTGAAGAAAAAGTGATTAACACTTATACTAGTTCTAACTTGAAGGAAACTCACTTTAATATGTTGTTTTGTGATCAAAGTTTGAAAAAGAACTATGTTGAAAATTGTTAGGGAATAGTTTCTCTAGAGTTGAAATTTGTTGTATTTTTATAAAGCTCGGCCTCATTATTACACAACAACCTTGCTATTGTCACTCTTAAGTGAGTAAAAAGGAAGTAACAAAAAAGTGTCAATTATGTTTCTTTGCTTTAACATCAAGCAGGTGAGATTGTTCACAGATTACATGTGAATGAGTGATACTGAGCGAGAGTATATTATGAATTTTATAACATCAAATTAATTGGGCTCAAATTTGGGCCCAAATTTAGAACTTCTTTTGGCTCCCCCTTGAATTTTCTCTTACGCTCTGTGAAATTCCAAAAATACCTATGTCCGCTAGTTAACTAGCGAATCCAATTTGTTACATAGGTAGTGGAGGGTAAAAAATATTCAAATGCACCAATGTTTTCATATTTCACATCCCTCAGAGAATCTTGACAAATTTAAATTTTTTTATCATTCACTATTTAAATAGCGAACGACTCTGTTACAGACAAACAAAGAAAAAAAAAGCAGAAAATGCATTGTAACTTTAAATTTCAATAAGAATATTTATATTGAATTTTTATTACTACGTTAGATATAGAAAAAGCACATCAATATTAATAAAAAAAATAGCGACATAGACGAATCCGCCATTGGCATCTCCCTCTAGAGGTAAAAGTAAATCCAGACGGATGTCTCTAGCTTAGTCGTAACAATCTCAATATGCCCCAAAAGTACTTCACCGATTAACATAAAGATCCCAATCACCATTATCAAAGAATATGGATTAGATCGTTATGACTAACCAGCGACAAACTATGTAGTCGTTTACACCTGAAATAACAAAAATGCAAAAACACTAAATTAAGATAAATGAGAGAAAAAATGGAGAAAAGAAAATATCTCAATTTATAGAATTTTTTATTGCGTGTGATTACTACAAACATTTTTAATTATCGTGATTTAGTCAAGTAAAATCTTATATTTATGGTTGGAGTTAGGGATATTCGCATGTTTAGTTGGTCTGATTTTAGCCAAACTCGTCACTTGACCTGGTTAAAGTTAACTAGAATGGGTTGGTTGTAAAACCCGTAATTTTTTATACCAATAACCTATCCAACCGGTGGTGTGCGGATTGAGTTTGTCCAATGGATCATTACATATATTTTTTTAAAATTTACCAAAAAAATCTTAATAATTAAATGAAGTTTTATTTCATAAATATTTTAAAAATTTAGACTAAATATTACTATTTAAAAATTTAAACACTTGAAATTACACGAAACACTCCAAATGTAACACATGAAAATCTTAAACTATATTATCAAAATTAAAAATGTAACAATTTTTTAAACGAGTTAGGTTGACTAGTTCATGTGTTTAAAATCATAAACCCATTACCCGAACAAAACCATTTACAATTTGAATAGGTTTGTTTTGATTGGATTTATACTTGAACAAGTTTGGGTAAGATGAATTTGATTGAGTCGTTGGGTTGAATGCACGGGCAGAGACAAGGCCCAGCTAGTCTGAGCATTTGTCTGGACTCGGCCCAAAAAATTTTATATTTTAGAGGTTAGTTTATAATAAATTTTGAATTTTTATTGATTAATTCATGGCAAAATATAGATAGTTTGTTCAAAACTAGAATTTTTATTTAATATTGAATTTTTACTCAAACTTTATAAATTTTTTAGCTCCGCTGTGTTGAACGATCACTTGTTATGTAAACATTCCTAAGAAATACTTCTTTTACAAAAACAAAAATAATCTTACTTATTATTGAGTGTGTATATATTTTGATCGAAAAAAGTATCACACTAGTAGTGTAGTGGAGTACTTATTGACTTAAATCTTCTTAGACTGTCATTGGTAAAAGTTTTTATAGTGGACAAGCTTATAACGAATAACTTATAAGTTAATAAGTTAACAATTAAATTTGTATTGTTTAGTACAATTAGCGGTTGAATTAAAAATACAACATTAGCAGGAGGGATGCAAAATCCATTACAATTTGCAAGCAAGAAAGACCTTTCATTTCATAGAGCACATATTTGAAATATAAAATGAGGATGTTAGAGATATATAGCTAGAGAACTTAAACAATATAGACTAGACACATCAATAAAACAGTAACATCTCAACTACAAAAACTTGTTAAGTACCAATCCCAGTCATACCGAGTGAACTGAGGCTTGAAATGAATTCTCTTAAAGATTCATTCAATGTGCTCCTATATAGTATTTTATTTTACCAACAAGAGCTAATAAAACAAATGTATAGATTATTCTGCAAGTAACTAATGCTTCAATATAGATTCAACATATACCTTGTAACTTTCTCCCGAATAATGGTGAACCCAAGATCCTATAGTTTGAATTTAGCTTCAAACTGTAGAGCCGGTTACACGTCCAACTAAACCTCCCTAATCAACAGACATCTCCAGCTGTTCAAAAAAAAAAAAAAAAACAGACATCAATAGAAAAAGTCATCCTATAAATTTTCTTAATCCAATGCAAAAAGTAGACAATGGATGTAATGTACATAACATATACTATTAGCCGACGAAAATAATAGAAAACATAACAAAGTAACTAGATCATGAAAGAAAACTTAGAGAAGATGAGTGAAAAATGAGAAAGTGATTCATTGAATTGAGTTTACAACACATAGTTACATTTATATAGTAAGCTAATGGTATAACTAACTCACATAAAGTGTAACTAACTAATAACTACTTTTGGAGGGAAAATAACTAACTAACTAACTTTTAAACTAACTTTGTGATCATCTAATACCCTCCCATAAGTTGAACCTGAGAAGATGTTGATCATGTTCAATTTAGAGATGAAGTATACAAACTTAGGAAATGATAATGGCTTTGTCAAGAAGTTAGCTAGCTGTTCATTTGTAGAGATAGGCAATAGCTTCATAATTCCTTTTTGTAGCTTTTCTCTCACCAAGTGACAATCGATCTCAAGATGCTTTGTCCTTTCATGGAATACGGGATTTGAAGCTATGTGCAATGCACTCTGGTTGTCACATTAGAGTGCAGGAGGCCTGCTGCACTTGACTTGTATATCATTAAGCAAGTACAAGAGCCATTGAAGTTCACACATTGCTGAGGCTAGTGCTCTATATTCTGCTTCTGAAGAAGACCTGACCACAGTTTGTTGTTTCTTAGCTTTCCAAGAGATCAATGATGAGCCAATGAAAAAACAATATCCTGAAGTGGATTTCCTTGTGTCTACACATCCTGCCCAATCTGCATCTGTGTATCCTAAGATTTGAATCTCTGATTTTCTGGGAAATAGAAGACCATATCCAGGATTAGCCTTTAGGTATCTCAAAATCCTACAAGCTGCATTATAGTGTGTGATGGTGGGAGCATTTAGGAATTGGCTCAGTTGTTGTGTAGCTAATGTGATGTCAGGCCTAGTTGTGGTCAGATATAATAACCTTCCAATTAACCTCCTATATTGAGTGATGTCTACATAAGGTTCCCCTTTGTCCTGATGAAGCTTGACTGAGGGGTCAAGAGGTGTGCTGACAGGCTTTGAAGCTAAGAGACCTGTATCCTCTAGAAGATCTATGCAATATTTTCTCTGAGAAATAGTAATTCCTTGAGTTGAGTGTGCTATCTCTAACCCTATGAAGTATTTTAGCTGTCCAAGATCTTTAATTTTAAAGCTTGTGTCTAGAATGTGTTTCATTCTATCTATCTCTGGTAGTGAAGTTCCAGTCACTATAATATCATCAACATAGACTAGAATAGCTATGAAGTCATTGTCAAACTTCTTAGTGAATAAAGAGTAGTCAGATACAGATTGAGTATAACCTTCATCAACAAGTAAATTTGATAATTTCTCATACCATTTTCTGCTGGCTTGCTTCAGGCCATAGAGGCTCTTCCTGAGCTTGCAGACTTGATTTGCTTTGGGACAAGTTACCCCCTCTGGAACCTGCATGTAGACATCTTCTTGGAGTTCACCATGAAGAAAAACATTATTGACATCTAGTTGGTGAAGATGCCAACTGTGAATAGAAGCCAAAGCTATGAGTACTCTGACTGTGGTGAGCTTTGCCACTGGGGAGAAAGTATCAAAATAATCAATCCCTTCTATCTGGTTGTAACCTTTAGCTACCAACCTGGCCTTGTATATTTCAATGCTTCCATCAGCTTTATGCTTGATCTTATACACCCATTTGCTTCCAATGGGCTTGACATGAGCAGGTAAATCAACCAGAGACCAAGTGTGATTCTTAGCCAATGCATATAATTCAGTGTTCATATATAGCATCAATCCATGTTTGTGACTTACAAGCCTCAGCATAGGTCTTTGGCTCAGTAGTATGTGTGATAGATACAGAAAAAAATTTGTGTGCAGGAGACAAATTATCAAAAGAATGGAAATGAGATATGAGATAAGTAGTACCTGAGGAGATTGGATCATGGGAACCTGTGGAAGAGTTGCATACATAATCCCTCAAATAGCCAGGTGCACGTTTCAACCATGGTGGTCTAGATGTGAGAGGTGAAATGGGGTTATTATCAGAGTTAGATGTGTTAGGAACTACAGGAGATGAAGTGTCAGAGTCAGTGATGGTAAGGGTTAATGGTGTGGTTGGTGGAGTGTCAAATGAAGGAGTGGAATCATATTGTATGGTAGGTGGTGGTTCAATGTGGGAAAGGTGAAGATTTTGGAGGTGTTTGTAATGAAGGAAAAGAACTAGAGGGATAGTAGCACCATTGAACAGATTTTTGAGTTTGGTAAAGGAAGATATGTTCATGGTGAGTCACATTCCTAGATACTAAGATTTCCTTTGTGTTGACATCAACAAGGGCAACACCTTTCATGTCAGTTTTATATCCTAAAAAAACACATTTTCTTGCTATGCAAGCAAGTTTAGTTCTATGACTCTGCAGAGTAGAAGCATAGGCAAGACTGCCAAAATTTTTTAGATTTTGAATATCAGGAAGTTTATCATAGATAAGAAAATAAGGTGACTTATTGTTAAGAATAGGGCTAGGAATTCTGTTCATTAAAAAAACTGCATGTGTTACAGCATAACTCCAAAAATGTTTTGGCAAATTAGATTGAAATAGCAAAGCCCTAGCTATGTTTAGAATGTGTTGGTGCTTGCGTTCCACTCTAGCATTTTGTTGAGGAGTCTCAACACAGCTAGTTTGGTGCACAATACCATGTTTAGAAAATAAGTTATTCATGAAAAACTCAGGACCATTGTCTGTCCTTATGCATTTTGTCTTAGCATTGAACTGGGTATGTAACATTGTAATAAGCTTTTCTATGTGTGATTGAGGTTCATTTTTAGTTTTCATCAAAGTAAGCCAAGTATATCCACTGTAGTCATCTACAGCAGTGAGAAAGTAAGAATGACCATGTATAGAAGATATAGCAATTGGTCCCCAAATATCAAAATGCAATAGTTCAAAAGGTTTAGAAGCTTTATTAAAACTAGATTGAAAAGGTAATTTCTTCTGCTTAGCATAATGGCATACATCACATGTTGCCTTATGATCAACATCAATAAAAGAAAAATCTGAGTACATAGATGATAACCTAGAGTTGGATAAATGGCCTAATCTAAAGTGCCATAAAGCACTATCTGGTATAGTAGTGGTTTTGAAACTTGAAGCATGCACAAGCCTATGAGAGTGATCAAGGTAATACAAGTCTTCCACTTGATTAGCTGAACCAATCATCCCCTGTGACTCCTTGTCCTGTATCACACATGAGGAACCATTAAACAATATTGTGCAGCCTAATGCATTGCACAATTTTGAAACAGAAATTAAGTTTAGGCTAAAATCTGAAACATATAACACATTATGCAAAATAAGGGAATTTGGAAACTTAATGGTTCCTGCAAGTTTAGCATATGATATATGACCTGTAGGTAATCTAATGGAAATAGGATTGATTTGATTGTAAAAATCAAACCATTGCAGAGAGCCACAGATATGATCACTAGCTCTTGAATCTAATATCCAAGAGCCTTGAGTAACATTACAGCAAAAAGATGAAAAAATGGAGATACTACCTTGCTTATCACTTGGTGAATGATCAAATGATTTGGAGGAATTGACCTGATGAGAGGATGTAGAGCCAGAAGCTGAATTGATGTTTGAAGATTGAAGTAAATGCATCAACTGATCAAACTGATCTTGAGTGATAGTAGGGGATTTCTGTGAACTATCTTCACTAGCAGCACTATTTGAAGATTCACCCCCTTCAGTTGAGGCATTGTATGCACCATGAGACCTCTGCATGTGAGGAGGATATCCATGTTTCTTGAAGCAACCTTCAATAGTGTGACCTGACTTGTCACAATAGGTGCAATGTCTATTATCCTTGCCATTAGAAGGCTGAGACTTAGGCTTATAATTCTTGTTATATGGCTTCCTAGAATCAGCAGCATTAACCAAGACTTTGGAATCATCAACAACAGCAAAGTTACCTTGTCTTTCATGTTGAAGAACCATAGAAAAGATCTTATTCATTGGAGGCAAAGGATCAAGTAACAGAATTTGAGACTTAACCATGGCAAAGTTATCATTGAGGCCAATTAAGAATCTAACAGCATAGAGAGTCAAGTGATTCTTCCTAGCAATTCTCATAGCCTCACAAGAACATCTATGAACACAAGTGCGCTGAGGAATAGGCATGTAAATCTCTAATTCTTCCCAAAAAAATTTCAAATATGAGTAAAATTCAGTAACAGTTTTGGATTCTTGCTGCAAGCTATAGATTTCTTGCATAAGTTCAGAAATACGTACTAAATCCCCTTGGGAAAAACGTTCTTTGAGATCATTCCACACATCCATAGCATTCTCAAGAAATACAATGGAATGGCCAATGAATTCTGAAACTGAATTCATGATCCAAGAATGAATCAACATGTTGCGCCGGTTCCAAGCACGATACGATGGATCAAAGGGATCAGTGATCGGTGGAATGGTTCCATCCACAAACTCATACTTCAACTTTCCACCTAAAGCTCTACGCATGGCGCGCGCCCAAGTATGATAGTTGGAACCAGTGAGAACATGTTTGACACAAACAGAAGAAGGACCATCACTTGAATGCATATAGTAAGAACTAGTTTGATCAAGAGAAGGATCGATAATGGCGGATGAAGAACCACACACCATTGTTGAATGCGGAAGCTTTTGTGCTAAATGAGAAAGTAACTAGATCATGAAAGAAAACTTAGAGAAGATGAGTGAAAAATGAAAAAGTGATTCATTGAATTGAGTTTACAACACATAGTTACATTTATATAGTAAGCTAATGGTATAACTAACTCACATAAAGTGTAACTAACTAATAACTACTTTTGGAGGGAAAATAACTAACTAACTAACTAACTTGTAAACTAACTTTGTGATCATCTAATAAAACACTTCAATCATTAAGGGTGCCTACCACACCTCGCGCGATTCAACATACCTTGTGCAGAAGGTCTTTGCGATACAGCAGTTGACATCCGTGTATCATTAATGGAATTGGAAAACTCTACAGCCTAAAAAACAAAAAGACAAGACAACAGACAAAAAAATCAAAAAACCAAAGCGAAACCCCAAAAAGGAAAAATCAAACAGTCGAATCTTAACACTATTTACCATTGTAGATTGAACCATCAAATGAAAATCCATCATTGCTTTTTAAACAAATTAGGATCTTAACACTAGAATGAAAACCTAATCACACACAAAACCCATAAAAGTCAAATTCATGTTGGCAGCTAAATAAAACTAGAGAAGAAAAATTAACCAAGATTACGAGATTACCGTTTGACAAATCATTGGAATGCTTCTGCGGAAGCCACCAAACCTGAAAATGCAAGATAAGTTAACAAAAAAAAATAAAAAATCAAGCTATTTAACAAAAGTGTTTCTTTTCCTCTTAAATACCTTTCATGAAACATGGCTTCAACTGCCTATACAATACTCAAGGTTCTGTCTTTTTTTTAATATTTTGATAAATAAGATAAAAAAGACAAAAAGATCATAATTTAAGAAACTCCATTGGGAGTTTAAAAATTAGGTGGAGGCGCAGGTATGACCGCGCCCGAATAGGGGACCCAGCTCCATGATTCATCTTCTCGAACTCCATCCAAGTCGTCTAGCTCTTTTTATCTGGCGTCTAAAGTGGCCTTTTTCTCAATGTACAATTCGTCAATTCTAACTTTCTTTCTTCAGACAATATCATATTCTTCAGTTACATCGTCAAGTCGTCTCTTGAGAGTTGCCCCCATAGGATTAAATCATTGATGAGTGTGGTCAACCACGACCCAGTTGCTTTGTAATCATCGCGAAGACTGATCAGAGCTGCAAGAACGACCCTGGATTTCCCAAAATCTATCAGTGATTTGATTGTCTTGCCACGGATTGCGTGTAGAACAGTCGAGAGCGTTTCTTTGGCATGGTTTTCCTCGACGGATTCAGCTACTGTTCCGAGATGGAACGTCGCACCGTGACTTTCCAAAAAATTTGTCACAACCACAGAATCATACTCAGCGACGAACACGGTAAAGGGGAATAACGTCATTGATACTCTGATTCTTGGTTCTTGGGAGAGAGAGAGAGAGAGAGAGAGAGAGAGAGAGAGAGAGAGAGAGAGAGAGTGTGTGTGTGTGCGAGGTGGGAGAAAGAGAGTGTGCGAGGTGGAATAGAGTGTGTGTGAATCAGAGAGACATAGAGAGCGAGGTGGAATATATATCCTCCGAAGTTATTTAGACTTTTTTTTTTTTTATTTAGTCCAAAGTAAGCCTGTGAAATGGATTTACTTTTCGCACCCATCGCGTGTCTCTTTCACCCCGTAAACTTTCTAAAATACTCTCGTGTCTTTTTAATTTTAGTTAGTTTCATATAGACGACCACATAGTTTTTCGTCGACTAATCATAATTCTTCTTTCGGTGTTGTTTTGACAACATGATTGGAAGAATTATGTTAGTCGACGACGGACTTTTAGTGTCCTATTTGAAAGAATTATGATTAGTCGAATATAATTGGTGGATTTTCGATCTATAAAATTAGAATGTAATAACATTTTATTTTATTTTAGTCGTAACACCTAAATTTTGATATGGCTCTGATGGGTAGAAAGTGGTCAATCAGTTCATTCCATTTGCCCATTTTTATTATTTTTAATTTTTTTGTATTTTTTTTATCCGTAAATTACGGTGGTGGTGTAATCTTTATTATTTTATATCCGTAAATTTTTTAACTTTTTACCATAATATTAATATGAAATTTCGACCGACGTTAGCAATGACTAATTTTCATCGAAAAACCGTGGGACATACAATACAATGTGGGTTCTCCCAACCAATTTTTTTCCACACACACACAAGCCAAAAATCAAACTCCTGACCATATGTTTAAGGGGATCAAGACGCTTACCACTTGAACCAACTCATTGTTGGTATAACCATAAATTTTATTATTCATACATTGGAAAATGAGGCTTATTAATAATTATGTAGTCCTTTAAAAAAAATTGATTCTATAAAAATTAAATTGAAAATGCAAAAGAAAAGTTTTGATCCTAGGACCATGAACTAAAATGCGGAATTAGGAGCAAGTTTTATGATATTATTATTAACATTTAGGCTTATTTCTTAAGTCTAAAATTTGGTTAAAGCCCTTATTTCACTTGTTTTGGGCTTGGCCGGCCCTAAAAGGATGAAAGAATATAGATCAAGGTGTGAGTAATCATTTACACTTATTATGAGGTTTTTTATTATGTTTAGAAAATGCACCTATAACTAGATGCTTAGATATTATAAGGTTTAAATTATATATAGAGTAAAGCTAACACAGCAAAAGACAATCTTGTTATTCCATTCAAAACAAAAAAGTACTCTTAAGTTAAAATAAACAAGGAGAGAAAGAGATGAGAGGATAAAAAACTAGAAAATATTAATAAAACTATGATTCTTTTTCTGCTTATGATAACTAATGTCTCTTATTTATAGTTAATTTTGGTCATTTTCGGCTCACAAGTGATTTTCGGCTCACAACATTTGTGATTTTTATGAGTTACTTAACAAGTGATTTTCTTGTTATGAAAAGTTTGGTCATTTTCATGAGTTACCTAACAAGTGATTTTCGGCTCACAACATTTGTGTTGAAATTGAGAAGCTATATTCCATGATATTTGGTTTATTTTCATATTAATATTTAATTTTTAATACATATATTAGAATAGCAACTTGATACAAAAGATTAAGAAAATTATGATTCTTTTACTTGATATATGATAACTAATGTCTCAAGTTTATAGTTAATTTTGGGATTGAAGGTTTGGTCTAGTCGTTTTCACGAGTTACCATTTTTTAAGCAATTTTCACGAGTTACCTAACAAGTCTTTTTCGGCTCAATTCATTTGTGTTGAAATTGAGAAGCTATATACCATGGTATTTGATTTATTTGATATTCAAACTTAATTTTTAATATCTCAAAACATAATAAAACAACTGTCTTTTTTAATAAAACAAAAGGTTAATTAATAGCGTTTACCAGCAATGTTAGCAAATTTTGATTTATCCTTTTAATATTTATTTTTTGTGATTCATTCCTTGTAATGTAAAACAGTGTATAATTATAACCTTCATTAACCGGGTCAATATTCACTAACTTGGTGAATGCTAGCACGAGGGAGCTTATAGGTCCCTCCCCGGTGATGGACTTTAGAAAAATATTTTCAACCATTGAGATCTAATCAACAGTTTAGATTAAAACAAGAACACTTACACAGTTACACTTGTCCACACATAATTCTATAACATCTATTAACCTCAATGACACCGACACCGACCACCACTGACGGCGACCACCACCACCACCAGATACTCTTTCTTCCTATAAATGATTTCTTCTTTTTTTTTTTCTCTTTTTGCAAAGCACAAGAAGCACTTTGATTTAAAAGGAAAGAATTTGACTGAATCACTTTATGCAGGATGAGGAAGATCATTATGACAATATGAGGGAAATAAATGAAGATGGATCTTGTTAAAGTGTTTTTGATAGATTTTTTCTTAGCTTTGTTCTTTTCTTTTGGGCTTCTATTCTACTAATTTTGCTCTTGCATAATTGTAATGAAAAGTTGCAGTGAAAAGTTGCTTGGGCTTCTATTCTACTGTTTTGGCGTTAATAGATAATCACAGAAGTTGTTCTTCCACCCATAAATATTTCACGTGGCCACCATTAGTGATTCTGCGTTCTTGATAAGTTTGAAGCTGCACAGTAGTTGTTGTTTACAAGATGTTAGGATATCCTTTGAAATCTCAAAATTAAAAGTCATAATATTTTAAATTTTGTGAAAAAATTTATTTTTGGAGAATATTTAACTTGTATTGTGTTTGGTTTTAAATTGGATATATTTAAAGACAATATTGAAATATTTGGTTTTATTTTAAAATATTATCTTTTGAAATAAATAGACATATATTTTTCTATAAATAGAAAGTGTTTTATTCATAGAAAAATTGAGAGAGCAGAAAGAGAACAATAAGATGTAGAGAGTCGGGGTTTGCCACCACAAAATGCTAGGGTTTTGAATCCTCAAACTACTTTTGGGATCATCTTGTGGGACACCTTAGGTAGACTAAGTCAAATTGAATCTCTTTGCCACGGGAAGAGATTCGGGTTTTTGGTAGAATTAGAATTGGCTAATTCCTTGTACCCAATTGGGAACTCTCGTAAAGTGGTGACTATTTGATTCTAGTAGAATGGAGAGGTGATCTCTCCTCCAGAGTAGGTTATTCCGAACTGGGTAAACAAATTGATTGTGTGTTCTTTATCTTCCGCTGTTTATTGTTTGAATTATTGCATCATCGTCTCTATTCTGTCCTTATTATTTGGTTGCTTGTTACGTTTGCCCCACACATCAAGTTCTTTTATTGGTGTGCATTTATGTCGAATTCGCAACAATTGACGCCCACCGTGGGGCAAGGGGGTCAGTCGATTAAAGTATCATGGGATTGAAGGAGGATATTGAGAGGTTCACGTGAGTAACGACTACGGGTTGTGGAAGGTGAAGATGAGGACAGTGTTAATTCAGAACATGGGTTGAGGCGTTGAAGGGAGAAGCACGATTGGAGAGGTATTGCTTATTATAAGGGGATGATTGGTGTACTTTGATGGAAACTGAGTTTGAGGTGGAGTCTTCCAATAGTGGGAGATAGTCAACATTGACTCTCAGATATCTAATCGAAGATAGGGAGGAGAATGGTTGTGTTGAGCCAAATGGGAACCATGGAGATCTTGTGGGATACGTTTCAATTGTGGCTAAAGAAGTGCAAGACCTTGAGAGGATCTCCAGGGAGGCAATTGAAAGCAACCTTGATCAAACTGTGGAACTTGTAGGACTGCTGGAGGTAGTCGGGTGCAAGGGGAGTTTGATGTTGCAGCTTGTGGGGCCGCCTAAAATTCAAAGGTTGGTCCGGAGCCAAGCAATACTTCGAGAGGAGGGCACTCCGGGGGTCGAAGGGTGGTGGAGCTTGTTGAGCTATCCAAAAAACCGAAGATAGCGGGGCACAAGCGTTTCTTCAGGATGGTACATAATTAGCTACTCCGGAGTTTGAAGAGGGAGGCGGTGAATCTTGTGGCTACCAAAAATCTTATGGTAGTGGAATGCAAGATCTTCATGAGAGCGGAAGACATTCCGAGGGATGAAGGGAAGAAGGTAATGCTTGTGGGAAGCAAGTGGAGGCTAACGCGTAGGTCATGGACTTGGCCGGTGATCTTGGATGAAGATTCAAGATGGAGAGAGCACTCGGTGGTTGATTGGATCACCATCGATTTAAAGGCAAAGTGGATAATTGTTGTTTCAGATATTTCAGATTTAAAGGCAAGGTGGAGAGAGCACTCAAGATTAAAAGTCAGAATATTTCAGATTTTTTGAAAAAATATATTTTTGGAGAATATTTGACTTGGATTGTGTTTGGTTTTAAATTAGATATATTTAAAGACAATATTGAGAGATTTGATTTTATTTTAAAATATTATCTTTTGAAATAAGTAGGCATATATTTTTCTATAAATAGAGAGTGCTTTATTCATAGAAAAATTGAGAGAGCAGAAAGAGAGCAACAAGATGTAGAGAGTCGAGGTTTGCCACCACAAAAGACTAGGGTTTTGAATCCTCGGGCAAACTACTTTTGGGATCATCTTGTGGGACACCTTGGGTAGACTAAGTCAAATTGAGTCTCTTGGCCACGGAAGAGATTCGGGTTTTGGGTATAATTAGAATTGGCTAATTCCTTGTACCCAATTGGGAACTCTCGTAAAGTGGTGACTATTTGATTCTAGTAGAACGGAGAGGTGCTCTCTCCCCAGAGTAAGTTATTCCGAACTGGATAAACAAATTGATTGTGTGTTCTTTATCTTTCGTTGTTTATTGTTTGAATTATTGCATCATCGTCTTTATCCTGTCCTTATTATTTGGTTGCTTATTACGCTTGCCGCACACATCAAGTTTTTTTATTGGTGTGAATTTAGTCGAATTCGCAACACAAGTCGCACCCGACCCGGTTCCTTAAAAAAACATAACTTAATTTTGACAAAAAAAACATGATTATTTTTGTAAAAAAAAAGTGACTTAAAACACTCTAAATATGTGCGGTACCGTTTTTGCTTTCCGTTTCCAACTCATTAAATCTTGTTTTTTTTTTATAAATCTTTTGCTTTCTATTAAATCTTGTTATTTTTTTTAAATCTTTTGCTTTCTATAGTTAGATAACATGCACCTTGATATTGTTCGCCAAGAATATGGAATTCTACTACCTATAGAAACACACCATGAAGAGCGAAACACAACTGCAGCAGAGCCCGAAATGACAAATTTGGGTGTTCAACATGTAGTCGATGAGTGTGTGCAACAGACTCCAGAGCATATATCAGCAAAAAAGAATTCTGAGCCGCTCTACAATGTGAACAATTGTGCTTCCGACTCTGAGGACTCTTGGCAGGGATTGGAAACAATTGACTAAACTAAGCACGTAGTCGAGGAAACTCAGCTCATGGCCGAGGAACCACCACAGGTATTCAAACCTGTTGTGTATGAGGATATCGAAAAAATTAGAAAGGCTTTGGAACAGGCGGCTAAAGACAACGAAGGGTATACTCCATGCGTCTCAAAACATGCTAAAAAACATATGCGCAAGGAACAAAGGCTTGTTGAAAGCGCTGGGCTTTACTACACCCGATCGAAGGGTCCTCCTCCTACATCTTCTCAATGAAGGTCTTGTTTTGGAATATTCGGGGAATAGGTAATTCGGATTCCTGAGCTGTGGTGTAGAGTATGTTTCATGCATAAACCTGAGATTTTATTTATTGCTGAACGAATGGTTGCTTTTGCTAGTGTTGCGCCTTGGTTTCGGAAGAGTATCAATATTCATAAATTTTGTGTTAATTCTCGTCTCAATAATATACCCAACCTCTAGGGTATGTGGAGTTCTAATTTAGATCCGCTAGTCATCCTAGTCTCGGATTAGTGCATTGCTTTGGAATTTACAGTGAACAACAATAAGTTTTATATGGCAGCTATATATGCTAGCACCTCTTATCTACAAAGAAGGCATTTATGGAGTTTTATCGGATATTTTAATGCCATTATGGGAGCCCATGATTCATCTCCATCCAAGTCGTCTAGCTCTTTTTTTTCTGGCGTCTAAAGTGGCCTTTTTCTCAATGTACAATTCGTCAATTCTAACTTTCTTTCTACTGACAATATCATATTCTTCGGTTACATCGTCAAGTCGTCTCTTGAGAGTAGCCCGTCTCGCGAGGTGTTCATGCCCCTTAGGGTTAAATCATTGATGAGCGTGGTCAATCACGACCCGGTTGCTTTGTAATCACCACGAAGACATATCAGAGCTGCAAGAACGACCTTGGATTTCCCAGAATCTATCAGTTATTTGATTGTCTTGCCACGGATTGAGTGTAGAACAACCGAGAGCGTTTCTTTAGCATGGTTTTCCTCGACGGATTCAGCTACCGTTCCAAGATGGAACGTCGCACCGTGACTTTTCAGAAAATTTGTCACAACCACAGAATCATACTCAACGACGAACGCGGTAGCGGGGAATAACGTCATTGATACTCTGATTCTTGGTTCTTGTGTGTGTGAGAGAGAGAGAGAGGTGGAATAGAGTGTGTGTGAGTCAGAGAGAGAGAGCGAGGTGGAATATATATTCTTCGAAGTTATTTAGACGTTTTTTTTTATTTAGTCCAAAGTAAGCCCGTGAAATGGATTTACTTTTCGCACCCATCGCGTGTCTCTTTCACCCCGTAAACTTTCTAAAATACTCTCGTGTCTTTTAAATTTTAGTTAGTTTCATATAGACAACCGAATAGTTTTTTGTCGGCTAATCATAATTCTTCTTTCGGTGTTGTTTTGACAACATGATTGGAAGAATTATGTTAGTCGACGACGGACTTTTTGTGTCCTATTTGAAAGAATTATGATTAGTCGAAACAAGGAATATAATTGGCGGATTTTCAATCTATAAAATTAGACTGTAATAACATTTTATTTTATTTTAGTCGTACCACCTAAATTTTGGTACGGCTCTGATGGGTAGCAAGTGGTCAATCAGTTCATTCCATTTGCCCAGTTTTTTATTTCTAATTTTTTTGTATTTTTTTTTATCGACCTAAATTTTGGTGCGGGACTAATGGTGTGCAAATGGTCCAACATCTATTTTAATTTTGATGTTTTTTTTGAAAGCATTATGAGTAGTCGAACCAGGTTCTACGCGGTTGAGACTTTGGCCGACACAAATGAGACTATCATACAGTGCTGACTAAGCCTGTGGGGTTGATAATTGAAAAACAATACCTGGTCAAGTTCAAACCGGTAGGAATCATTAGCCGAAGAGTTGATAAAATTACACAAAATGAGCTTGTATATATTATTTATTTGGTAACGAAAATGCTGGTTGAATTATTAAAACTGATGTAATTTTTTTTCCAATCATAATAGATTTAGTTTTACAAGTGAAATCTCGTATAAGTTCTCACAAAAAGAAAAGCACAGATTAAATTTGGTCTTTCAAATTTTTTTATCCATTTTTTTACTGCTTCAAAAAAAAATTTCTATCCATTTTTTTTAAAAAAAATGTGTTGATTTTACTTTTCTGTGTACAACTTGTATCATTTGCTTACCAACTCTTGTAACAATAAAAGTTACGGTAGAATCAAAGATATAATGACTAGCATATAAGTTAAACGCATGTGTTAACGTATTGTTTTTCTGCGTATAAAATTTATGCTACAAGATCCTTAGTTATAAATGTGTTAAAAACTTCAAATTTAAACTACATATCTAACATTATAAAATTCTTTAAAAAATCTCATAAGTAATTACATTCTTAAATAGTGTTTTATAATTCAATCAAAATCACTAACCCCAGCTGAGATAGAGTTTTTTCTTTTAATTTTGAGAAATAGTTCAGTACTAGGAAGAGTATCCTCCACTAGAGCTAAAGTGAGGAAGGAGAAATGAGACAAAGACTAACTAAGGACAAAGTAGGGAAGATTCTGACTCCCACGTGAAGGTTCTAGAATAAGGATAAGGAAGTCCGTCGGGATTGGCTAAACCAGGTGCTATAGCCTATAGCTGAGGAAGGTTTTCAAAAGCTAAAGTCCTAAAGTGAAAAAAGAGCCAACACTGTCCTACGTAATACACCTTTTAAGCATATTTAAAATGCTTAGTTTTTTGTCAAAGAAATTCTTAATTTATGCCCAATATATAGATGTATAATTTATAAACATTAGCATAGCATCTCATAATACATGCGGAATTAAGAATGGTACATTTATTTTATATATTTTTTTAAAAAAAAGAATGGTACATGAGTATCCCATAATGCATATTAGCATGAGAAATAATTATAATGTCATCATTTGAAAACAAACTGTCCTTGCACACAAAAACTACAAACTAGCAATGGCTAGCATTTTCAAAATACACACAGAGAACACTTTATAAAGCATAGACATGTATGATCTACCAAAACTTCACTCTTGGTCTCTTACAATGATTTATTTAAAATTGCATACATATAAAACGGCAAACCAATGATTATGAACCTAGCTAGTAGTATAGGAATAAAATTACGACCACGTTTGATGCCTTTTTCTTTCAAGCATGTCCTCTTTTAGGATGATCAAAAGTTTCAAACGTGTGCACTTTGCTTTTGGAGGAGCTTTGCCTTTGATTAGGCAAAACCTTGGGATTACCTCCCACTGTCCCTCTTGTATCTTTCTTTCTCTTAGTCAAGGATATATTGTTGTTCAAATCATTTAAGCTTCCAATTAATTCATCATTATCTGAAATCAAAATTTCATTAAAATGATCATATCTATACATAAAGGGCGATTTAGTAAAAATCATACACAAAATGTTCACATTAATTAACCTACCAACTTTTTGTAATATATGTGAAAAGTATTAGTAAAAGAGACTTATAAATAGGAACAAATCACAGATGTCGTATTACCAGGACTAGATAACACTGCACGTGGGCGTATAGCAGAACTAGCTCTTATATTTTCTTTTGGAACCTCGCCAACTCGTTTGCTATTATTCTTCAATATTCCTATGAAAATTAAAACATCATTGTTCATTAGTCAATATTCCTTTGCCAAAAGAAGCAATGCTAAATTTATATTAGATGTAAAGCTCAACCTTTAGTTGAAGGAGTGAATCTCCTTGTTATTATATGTTTAGGACAAGCCTTTGTGTTTGTGGAAATTGATGGTTGACTTTTACTCTGATTTTTCTCTTCTGCTTTCAAAGATTAACAATTTTGTGTTTGAAGCCAATACCAGAAAAGAAAATTGTAAAGGTAAAAAGATGGAAACAAGAATCTCTTCATTTTTCAAAAGAAATAGAAAGTTAACAGAACCTTCGATTTCTTTTAAGAAATGGAGAGATCTTGACCTAAATAAAAGAGATTACTATAAAAAATCCATACAAATTACCTTCAAAGTGTAGGGAGTCAATGAGCTTCAAGAAAGCCAATATTCCACTATCATTTTCAGTATAAACATAGTCTTCTTGCTCTGTGACCCTCACTTTGACTCTTGGATACACTTCAAAAAACAACATAAGTTTATAATTAGTGAAGAAAAAGTGATTAACATTTATACTAGTTCTAACTTGAAGGAAACTCACTTTAATATGTTGTTTTGTGATCAAAGTTTGAAAAAGAACTATGTTGAAAATTGTTAGGGAATAGTTTCTCTAGAGTTGAAATTTGTTGTATTTTTATAAAGCTCGGCCTCATTATTACACAACAACCTAGCTATTGTCACTCTTAAGTGAGTAAAAAGGAAGTAACAAAAAAGTGTCAATTATGTTTCTTTGCTTAAGCATCAAGTAGGTGAGATTGTTTACAGATTACATGCGACCCAAATTTAGAACTTCTTTTAGCACCCCCTTGAGTTTTCTCTTACGCTCTATGAAATTCCAAAAATACATATGTCCGCTAGTTAACTAACCAAAGAATCCCCGACAAATTTTGAATTTTTTGTCATTCACTACTTAAATAGCGAACAATTCTGTTGGAGACAAACAAAGAAAAAAAAAACAAAAATTACATTGCAACTTTAAATTTTAATAAAAATATTTTTATTGAATGTTTATTACAACGTTAGATAGAAAAAGTACATCAATATTAATAAAAAAAAATACCGGCATTAACGAATCCAGCAATGGCATCTCCCTATAGGGGTAAAAGTAAATCTAAACGAATGTCTCTAGGTTAGTTGTAACAGTCCCAAAATGTCCCAAACATACCTTGCTGATTAACATAACACTCTCAATCACAGTCAACAAAGAACATGGATGAGATCATTATAACTAACAGGCGACGAGCTATGTCGTCGTTTACGCCTGAATAACAAAAATACTAAATTAAGACAAATGAGAGGGAAAAAATAGGAGAAGATAAACGAGAAATTAAGAGAAAAAATACTAGCTGATTAAATTTGTAATATTTGATAAAATTAGCGGTTGAAATAACTTATAAGTATAAAATAACATAAAGAAATCCACGGTAAAATTAGTATTTTGTAAAAAAGATATATTTAATTTTTTTAAGTAAGATGACAAAGATATAATTAAAAAAAAAATATAAACTCATAAACTACTTAAAATATCATCAATAGAATAAACTATAAGCTCAAAATTTGACATTATTTTAAACCAGATTTTTTTCTTACAATATTTTGGCCTAATAGAAAGGTAAAATTATAAAAGTATCCTCCATACACTTTTCCTTTTTAAAATTTTGATTAAGAAAAAAAGAGTTTTTTGTACAGAAATATAATTACGATTTTGTAGGACGTCCTCCAAAGGGGCAAAACTAAACCCTAACTATTTCTGTTTCAATTTTGCCTCTCTCACTTGTCTTCTTCCTTCGGCTATGGCGTCTCAAGCTCGAAAAGGCGGTATTTCTCTACCTGACAGACCATCCAATTCCAGTTCTTGGATCACCAACATCTCACGCTCCTCCGTCGTCTCCTATACCAAGAAAGCCGCCGCCGACTCCTCCCAAATCTTCGGTAAACTCCTCAAAAGCACCGGCAAAGCTGCTTGGATTACCGGAACCACTTTCCTTGTCCTCGTTGTTCCTCTCATCATCGAGATGGACCGCGAACAGCAACTTAACGATCTTGAACTTCAGCAGGCTAGTATCCTCGGTACTCCTCCTAAGTGATAGTAGATTTTTTTTTGTATGCGGAGTTTGATTGAGAATTGTGTTGTTCTGTTTCTAGGGTTTCTCATTGCAATAATTCTATCATCTGTGTACCTTTTTAGGAATTTCACAGTTATTATTACAAGTTTTGTGTATTGTTACACTTAGTTCACTGCAGAATGGTTTATTTGATTTAACTAATGCTATTTAATAATTACTAATTACTACTATAATAATGGTCTTATGTGAGAGTTGTATTTTTGTTCAACCAGTTTTAAGCAGCATAGAGCATATTTTATCTAAATTTATTTGTAGGATTGTTTTTCAAAAATACTATTGTAGTTTATGATGGGGTAACTGTAAATTTAGCACGGACACCGAACACTGCATGGATACTGACACTTTGACATTGACAATAATTCAATGTAATTATATGTGTGAGGGTCAGACACCGAAGTGTGTCTGACACCGGGATACGCTTAATCCAATGAGTGTGTTTGTGCTTCATAGGCAGAGACTAAATTGACTGATTTATACAGTACTGTACTTTAGAGACTTGGACTAATAATTTAACAACTAAATGGATGGTTTATTTAGAAAGAAAATGTGTAGAAGACATTTACTGAGACATGAGGTGATTGAATTCTTCTATTGATGCAAATTGCAATGGTGCTATCAATTTCTTAGCATAATAAGAAATGAACTTATGGTTGGGTTAGTGAATTAATGGTAGTAGTAGTAGTAGTAAACTTGTATGATTATCTTAAAACAAATTATAATTAATTAATGAAAATCTACTACTTCGGGTCCATGCCCATCTTCTAATAGTGGTCTGCATATGGCATCATCTTCTTAGACTCTGCTACATGTTAACTTGCTCTCTAAACATATCGCGTACAAGAACCTCAATTTTCAATTTAGCTCCAATAACCTTGGTTCAATGACAAAAGGTGGGATCTCAATCCAAAATGTGGCTCCACTGTGAACATAGGTTGAACAAGGGCACAGGGCATGCTTTAGACCTGTCACCTATATTTTCCATAGCTAAGGTTTTATTGTTTTAGTTTGAATTGCTCCATTTTTTTTCACACCCTTGCGAACATTTTGATAGATCTGGAATATATGGTTAAGGAGGGTTGGAGATAATATATTGAACATAATCAATAGTACTCTGAGAATAACTTCTGCAGAATTACAATAACAGGAGGCCTTCTAACAATACTCCCCCACCCCAATTTTTTTTACCCTTTCTTTAAGGTGGAACTTTTTACATTGTCAAAAACAATAAATCCTCGATTCCTCGGTGATCCCATAATTTGGGAGCTGATAGATTGAATTGTACATGAAACAACAAAGTTTCCTTCCAGATCAAAATGCTGTTTTGGGTTGTAATTTTGCCAGGAAAGGATAGTATTTGTGTCTCGGATTTTGATGGTTTACATGCTCTCTTGTGGTCATGTTTTTGCACAGCAAACAAAGTATGGTTGCTACCTTGATACCAATTGCAACTTATCTTGTCCTTAGGCTTTCCTCTCTATTGCAGCAAAAATATATTTTGTCCTTATTTAGGCCTTGCTCTCCTAATGCTTCAATGTATTTTTGGCCCTAAATTTTTCAACTGTTCAATTTTAATCCCTAGTTTCAATTGTGCGCTTTAACACCTTACTTTTATCCCATTTTGCATTTACTAGCCCCTCATGCGAATTTTAACCTATTTTGACCCCAAAAATGCTAACATGATTTTTTTTTTTACATGTGTCTTGTTTTTAATGTGTTAAATTGATGGTAAACTCGTGAAAAAAAAAAGGTTTCTGAACGAGTTAACTCGTGTTGAACCTGAAATCAAGTTAAATTGAAGTAAAATGGTGAGAATTTATTTTGATTTTATCCGATTATGAAGAAATAAACTACATTTATGGGTAATTTTTTTGAATGTTTTTAAATGCAAAACTAGCTTCAAATCCACCATTTGAACGTCATTTGTGGTCGAAATATGCTCAAAATAAACTTCAAACAAGATGTTAGTATACATTTATTCACATTTAATAGATGATTGTTTTCTAGAATTTTTCATTTTTATCACATCTGCTTCTTAAGCAGCAGGATGACAAAATTGAAAACGAGAAGGGCATGTGAGAAGCACGTTGAACGCCAAAAGAGATATTCACCTACTTCTTAGCTTTTCAAATAATACTCGCATGCTTCAATCCGATAATCACAACCCAAGTTATAACCTATAGAGCAAGCAAGGATCAAAAGATAAATATTTTGAAAATTAATCAAAGAAATAAATTAAAGCTCATTTATGACCCAAAGTTTAGAAACATGTTAAAAATTTAATATTAGGCCTGAAAAACCTTCAAAATGTCAAAGTACCAAGGTAGAAAATATGTGCCAAAATCATAAGCCATCTCCCATCAATCTTGGATGGTGTTCAATTCTCAACAACATTAGTCGCTTGAACATGAACATAAGGTGGTCTTGTTCCGAATTTTTAAACTATCTTATAATAATAACCTTAGTTTATAACTTTTTTTTTTTTTAGCAAACCTTAGTTTATAACTTAATAGGTACATTGGGCACCCATAAACATTAGTACTCTAAACATTTTTAAAAGATTAGTTTGATAGATATGTTGAGATAACATTTTCATAAACTTAAAGTTAGAAACATACCTGCCATCTTAAAGCTGGAAGTTAAGGAGCAAGGAAAATTTATCTAGTTTTGTTTTAGTAAGGGTTGAGCAAGAAATTGAGGTTCAATGGTTAGTCTAATTTTGATTTCAAATAGCTTTTCAAGTCTCTATCAGTCAACGAGTCTCCCATCTACCATTAGTTTAGGTGAAATTAGCTCCTCTAGTTGACAAACAGATACAACTATTATTGTCAGTCCATTGTTGAAATTCTTTGTATCTATGGGATATCATGACTATATTGCATTACTCAGCAGGAGAAAAAAAACAAAGTGGGATCTGGTAGGCATTTGAAAATGTGCACAATAATTTGGTACTTCAAGTTCAAACAATAGGATCCGGATATATTTTGTGTTGTGAGCAATTTTCACAACTTTGAGAACAAAGTTGATTTTGAAGGGGGTAAGTAATGTTATGATGTTACAGGCTCAAATCATGTCAAGCCCAAAAGTGAAAGGAAGTGGTGACTTATCAACATTCTATAATAAGTTTATTAGCATTTGTTATTATTTGGTTACTAGTTTTGTTATGCAAATTCTTATATAAACTTGTATTGACTTATTCAATCATTACGAAAAATGAGAAATTAGTCTATTGAGAATGTGCAAGACATCAACACACAACAATATTGCACACATTGGCCAAATGATCTAGCCATATAGGTTATGTTTGGAAGCTCCGGTTCTAGCTAAATATTCCTCTTCAAGAACGGTGATCGTGATTCTATTGCCTCTGGCGCATGGTTTTGAGAGTGACTAAATGATATGTCGCACTTGTTATTTCGAGCTTTATTAGCAAATTTTTGTTGTTGTGCTTTAGAGTCTATGTTCGTCTTGGTGAAAAATGGTTGTGGTGGAGAAGGGCTTCAAGACATTGTCATTTGATAAAATCAAATTTTCTATGGTAAGAAGATTCAAACCGACAGAGATGTTGGTGGTTAACGGTTGTTTCATTAGTTGTGGAAAAAAGCACTAAGAGAGAATAGAGCAAACATGACTATTCATATTGAATTAGAATTACAATTCATTATTTTTCAAATATCGTCACTTTGAATTACACTTTACACTTTAACTAGGGAATCTTAAAATAATGTAACCACTATCTTATATTATATTTTAATTTGCCACTGGAGTGATTGTGACATTATCGACCAATCACACACAATGTAAAGATAGCTATACCGACTACAAGAGTTGATAAGTTTGATAGAAAATAGGAAATTGGATGAATGAATGGTTCACACTTTAACATGCTAACTATGTTTCATTCAAAGTTGTTTGACAAGAGATGAGAGAAGGGTGTAGAGGATAAAAAAATTTAGATTTTTATAACGTTCACATTCTAGAAAGAGAACTCAATTTGCAGTTTGCTATGTAGAAAGCGAACTATTTTTTCTCCAATTTTTACTATTTACACACTCGCATCTTAAGTAGTGAGGTGGGTAAATTGAATATGTCATTGGGGTGCGTGTGAGACTCAGGGTGTGCAAAAAGAAGGTCTCTTACTCGTTGGTTTTAGTGGATCATGTGATGTAATTAAAGCCCATCCGAATACCCAAAATGAAAATGTATAAAACGCATAAAGTTAACCTAATTGTGTATGACATTGACAGTCGGCAAATCAAATGCTATATTGTTGTTGTGTTCGCGGCGGGAGTGTCCATTAATCATTGACGATAGAAATCATCACTAATCACCCACAACAACTTCAAATCTAACAACATTTTCGTAGGCTGCGTAAAAACAGGTTTGTCTGAATTCCATTTTAATCGATTTAATTTTTAATAAAAACGTATATGCATAAACTGTGTGGATTGATTGAAATTACATATTTGGATTGACAATGAGAAACGATTGAATTATTTTCGTATATTAGGTAAATCGATTATTACAAATATAATTGTATAGATTTAGTACGAATTTATTCACATTTAGCATACAGTTGTTTTCTAAAAAGTTTCATTTTTATCACATCCGTTGCTAAAGTAGAGGAATGGCAAAATTGAAAACAAGAAGGGCACGTGAGAAGTACGTTTAATGCCAAAAGAAATTCTCCCGCTTCTTAGCTTTCCAACAAATACTCGCATGCTTCGATCTGATAATCACAACCCAAGTTATGACCTACAGAGCAAGCAGAGATCAAAAGACAAATATTTTGAAAATTAATCAAAGAAATAAATTAAAGCTCATTTATGATCCAAAGTTTAGAAACATGCTAAAAACCTATTATTAGGCCCAAAAACTTTCTGGATTGGACGAGAATCTTAGGACCATTACGAAATGACCAACAAATGATCCAAAGAATTCAAAACGTGTAACTTGGCGTGAAAACTAGAACGTGGGCGACCTACAGAGAAAAGAGACCGCCCCTCAAATATTATGAGCTCGCCTGAAGGGCAGAAACCACCCACTACCTCCACGATAACACGGTGGAAAGGGAGGAAACCACCCACGACCACCACCATGATACGGTGGAAGAAGCAGAAACCTCGCACAACCCCCATTAACGAAGTGGGGTGGTTTACCGGTAGTATTAGGGTTAATTTTACTCTATAAACAGAGGTCGAAAAATCATTGTAAATGATCTGGTATTATTGAATCCTTGTAACATTATACTAATTAATATACTTGGACACACCTTCCATAATTTTTACCAGAACACTTTCAAAATGTTAAAGTACCAAGCCAGAAAATATGTGCCAAAATGTATTGAACATGAACATTACTAAAGGTGGTCTTGTTCCGAATTTTTAAACTATCTTATAAAAACCTTAGTACCAAAAATATATGCCAAAAATAAATACGCCGTCGATGCATATAAAAAACGTACCGATATTCTCTCTCAAATGAAATACACATACATCATTATAGAATAGTACGGATATCTCTTAAAAAAATAAAAATTAGAAATGATAATAATTTTCATTTATTTTGTAACATAAATACAAAAGCAAAGTCCGGTGCCCTATTTATTTCCCCCAAACTTGTTCATTGAGTTCATTCCTCTTTCTTCACAATCCAAACTAACAAAAATGACTAACAACAGTGTCAGTAACCATTTCAGTGAGTAGGAGAAAACCTTTTCCACCTTCAACCCTTCATTTTCCGTTTTCTTTCACTTCACATTCACCTAACCTAACCAAACACAACATTCCATTTCTTCATTTTCTATCTTCTTCCTTCGCCAGATCATTCTCAGAACCCTCGATCACATTGTTCCCTCTCTCTCAGTTACTCTTCCTCCGATTTTACCCTAGGTTTATTTCTCTTCACTGTTACTTTTTACCATGTAATATAGTGTATGACTGTATGTTTATATATTTTTTCTTTGCTATAAGGTTTTGAGTTTTCATTTGGTAAAATCAATGTCTTTTGTTTGCGATTCTTTCATTGCATGCATAAACAGAAATGTTTTTAAGGAAGTGATTTTACAAATTATCCTTTTTCAAAGATGAACTCATTTATGTAATGTTGTTTGTTTTTCACATTTAATTTCAAGAATATAAAGATTAGGGTGATTGACAAGTTTAATTACTCTTTTGACTCACTGATGATGACTTTGGAGTAGGTTTTTTTTGGCAAAGTTAATTAATTTTCTTAATTGTTGTTTGGGTTTTTGTTTAATGAGATATCTGTGTTTTTCAGTGCTTTTTTTCTTCTAGGTTAATGAAATGTTGGGTAGTAACTAGTAACTGATTTTGTCTTTTTATTCTTAGAAGAATCTTTAGGTCTTCTTGCTCAATTGCTTATAAATCATCATATGGTGTATTTGTTTCTATATTAGGAATCTTTGTAATTTTGAAACATTTTTTACATTTGGCTGTCTGTAGCAAAAGTAACTGTTGGCTGATTACAAATGGCGCCAAGGCCCAATCCAAAAATATTAGCGGCCTTCGCTGCAATGAAAGCTCTTGGGATTGCTGAAGCAAAAGTAAAACCGGTGTTAAAAAAGCTCCTCAAATTGTATGATAAAAATTGGGAACTTATTGAGGAAGGGAACTATAGAGCTCTTGCGGATGCTATATTTGAAGAAGGCGATAATTTTGAGGTGTTTTTCTCACTTTATTTTCTACTCGCTCTCCCCTGTGACTGCACACACACACACACACACACTATGATTTTTCTGCATAATTGCTTATATTGTTGGATTTTATTTGGCAGGAACCGGAGCAGCAAAAGAAAAACAAGAGAGTTAATGTACGTATTCATTATTCTTTGTTGGCAAGTTATCTGCATTACTCTATTAATTTTATGTCTATAGCTGCTGAAAATGTATTCTGCTTTTTCATACAACTAGGAAGAAGAGACGGAGGCCGAAAAAGCTCCGATAAATGGCGAATCTGCTCGACCATTAAAAAGATTGAGATTAAGAGGAGAGAACAATTCCCCTAGCTCAGCTTCTTCCCCATCAAAGAAGCCTCACATGGAAAAGGCCAATGCACTTGAGGGCTGCTCTGCACAGCAATCTCAGAACAAAGTAGTGTCATCTGAGGGAAATGTGAGGGTTGCTGCATGTCCAAGTCCTATACAAGATACCAGTTCTGACAGGGGAAAGCAACCTGCATCGCCTCAAGTTTCTCTTGGAGGAAGAAGACATGTATCTGAAAGAGCATCTCCATCTAAACATCTGACAGTTGAACCTGGAAAGGGTCTGTTGCCAAGCTACCAAACGCCTCATGCTTATTCAATGGTCGAACCTAAACCGGAGCCTGTTGATGAGGCTGATTACGAGGTTCCCATTGCAACGATTGCCCCTGGTATTCAATGAACTATCCATTATTATCAATTTTTTTGTTTTTTGTTTTTGGTATCTTAGTTGTGATTGGCATGTTCAGATTATAGTTTGCAAACTTTGATTTTACTCATCAGAAAAGTAACTTTATTTTGCTTCTTTTCAAACCATGTTTTGTGATTCAAAAAACTTATGTTCCCACCCACCCACCTATGGTTTTGCTAACTGTATTATTTGTATCATGTTGTCAACTAAAATTTATAGAAATGAGGCATGTTGATCATATGCACTATTTTCCATAAACAATAAGCAAGTGTTTACTGATTTATGAGTTTCTAGAAAGTGTGCATAATACTCTCTTGTGGGAACTGCTTATATTTTAGAATCTGTCTAATTTCATTTATTTTTCTTTTTCATTATTTATTTGACACTTTTAATTTAATTCTTTCGTTGCCAATTAACATTCATCGTTTAAAGAATTTTTTATTTTTTATTTTTAAATATAGAACCATCAAGTTTAAGGCACTTGAGAATGAAGAATGGCTTCAATAGAAAGCAACAAGGTGGCAAAGTCTCTATGACATCATCTCAGGGAGAAGGGGCTTCTGATATTGTGTTAGCTTCTTCAGCTCAGGGAGAAGTAAAACTTTCTCTGAGCAGCAGCTCAGCTCTCCGCCTGCCTGATCAAGAACAAATTCTGAAGATGATGGAAGATAAATGTCTGCAATTATATAAAATTACTGACCCAACTTTTTCTGTCACAAAAATGTTGAAGGATATATGTGATTGCGTGTTGGAATTTACTACCGATTCAAATGATGATGCAAAAGAAGGGTCTATGACAAGATCAAGCATTGATGTGTCAAAGGAATCAGATGTTAATGGCACTCCCGGCATTGGGGGCAGTAAGGATTTGGACACGGGTTCTCACTCATCAAATGGATCAATCCAAGTTAATTCTTTTTCTGCCTTGGTTTCACCTCGAGGCCCCTTTTCACCAGCCCATCAAAGCAGTTTGGATGATGCTGTACTGGTTTCCAAGATGGACAGGACTGATGATATTCCTCAAAGTGGTGTTAGAATGGAGCCGGAGGATCCTATGTCTACAAATTCACTCAGTTTAGTAGTTGTTCCAAATCATGAGCTTACAGCAGATGATATAAGGTCTTTTCATGATGTTAACGACCTTACAAAAGGAGAAGAGAATAATCAAATTTCATGGGTGAATGAAACTACTAATGATTTCCCACCACCTTTCAGCTACATACCTCAAAACCTTGTGTTCCAAGATGCATGTGTCAAAATTTCATTATCTCGTATTGGGGCCGAGGACTGCTGTTCCTGTATTGGAAGTTGCGTCTTGTCAACAAATTGTGCCTGTATAGATAAAACTGGGGGCGAAGTTGCATATACTGCTCAAGGCTTAATGAAGGAAGAATTTTTGGAAGAGTGCATTGCTATTAGTCAGAATCCTCAACAACATTGCTTTTATTGCAAAGATTGTCCACTTGAAAGGTCCAAGAGTGATGGTTGTTTGGAACCATGTAAAGGACACTTGAAGAGAAAGTTTATTAAAGAATGTTGGAGCAAATGTGGCTGTGGGAAACAATGTGGCAACCGCATTATCCAGCGAGGAATAGCATATAACTTGCAGGTGGGTGTTTAAGTAGTTTGTATTAAAATGTTCTTATGCATTGTAGTTATGGTGTATATCAAGTTATGTATTTATTATAATGGATTCCCCAGTACAATTTTAAAATGGTTTCTTTGGTGAATATTTTAAACTTAGGTATTTTTCACTTCCGATGGAAAAGGATGGGGACTTCGTACCTTAGAGGACCTGCCAAAAGGAGCATTTGTGTGTGAGTTTGTTGGAGAAATTTTAACTATTAAAGAGTTGCACGAGAGGAATCTGCAATGCGCTGAAAATGGCAAATCTACATACCCAATTCTACTGGATGCAGATTGGGATTCAGGATTGATGAAGGACGAAGAGGCTCTGTGCTTAGATGCAGCCTCCTATGGCAACATTGCTAGATTTATCAATCACAGGTATTGAATTTCTGACCTATTGTTTCAAGTTTGACACCTTAAAATTCAAGCTAGGGAAAAGAAAGAAACAATAATTGAGCCAACCATGGGACTGGAAAAGTTGAAATTCTGCTGCTCAAAGTATTGGTTTTATCTCAAAAACTGACATTCATTACTTGGTTGCACTCAAAGTATTCATTTTCGTAGTTTGTATTTTTCAATTTACATGAGATTACAACATAAGAGGACATAATCAGGGAGGAAAATTTAATCACACAAACTACACATCTAGGAAAAATAAAATAAAATTTGGCTGGTTAGTTTCATTAAATTTGGTACGTATATATGTATAATGTTATATGAGTACGAAAAATAAGTCGAGTTTAATGTGGCTGTAGTTCATATTGTTTGTAACACGTGCACTCCTAATTCTAATTGAGAAATTGTTAGTTCATTATAAATTAGAATATGTAATTACAAATGTTGAAAATGATTCAGAGCCTTTTCTAACTAGGTTAGTCTGCAACATGTATCATTAAACCATGCTTTAGTGACCTATAACAAATCATATATAATGATAGACCATTTAATACCAATTCTTTTATTGGTTTGAACTACAGTTTTCCTTGATCTCTCCCTACCCCAAACTGTTGGAGTATCCTCCTCGATCTGATTTACCTTCCATTTCCTTATCTTGTCTCTCCTAACTGTTTATCTATCGCAACATTCCTATCTCTATAAAACTGGGCTTGCTTTCTTGTATGCTCTTTATACATTCAACTCAAATATTATTACTTCTCTCATAGCCATGCAGTAAAATCGAACTAGTAAGGGATACAAAATATTGTTAACTGCATATGAATGGATCTTTCTTTGTTTCATTCACATGCTTCTAATGTATATAGATACTTTGTTTCATTCACATGCTTCTAATGTATAGATACTCATGACTGTATTATGTTAACTCCTGACTTCTGCCAAACAGCGCCTCGGCAAATGGTTGAATGATTTTTGGTAGTTTAGAATATTCTGTGACGACTCTATTTAATTTTCCAGATGTTCTGATGCAAACTTGGTTGAAATCCCAATTCAAATGGAGTGTCCAGATCGTCGCTACCATCATGTGAGGAGATACCTAATACTTGAAGTCTGAAAAGCTGTTTTACTTACCTTTTGTTGTTGCAATAAACTGTAGCAATTTTGCTTACAAATGCTTTTGATGTTTTAAAATTTGCAGTTTGCCCTTTTCACTACCAGAAAAATAGCAGCACAGGAAGAGCTCACTTGGGTAAGTTTAACTATGTACTATCGTTTTTTGTGAACGGTCCTACATTGCATAACATATTCAGTTTATGGTGCTTATTAATTACTCTCTTTTTTCAAGTAGTAAACAACTTAGCAACAATTAACACGGTTAAGATAATTTATTAATAGTTGAAGTTATTTTCAAGTTTTTCATGGCTACTTAATTGACAAAGCTATGTACTTGGTTGACGGACTATTTAGTAAGGTTATACTGAGAAGTGCCTATTCATTTTTTTAGTTTACTTTCTTTAAATCATTTCATTAATCAAGAATAATTTTTTTTTTATGAACAGAAGCTTATGTTTATGGTGTTTCTGCAGGACTATGGCATTGACTTTGATGACCATGATCAACCTGTCAAACTGTTTCAGTGCAAATGTGGCAGCAAGTTCTGCAGGAATATGAAGCGATCAAACAGTAGGTTCAATTTCTCACTTATGGATAGTGTTTATTCTTTAACTTTTATCTCTAAAATAGTGGTCCTTATCTTTTCTCTGGATACTGTTAATTTCAATGCTACAGCCTTCTCTAATTTGTTGCTGACTTTTGTTTTGCATTGTGTACTTCAAGTTTCAACCTGAATGATCATTATTCATTAAGCTTTCCGCATTCTATGTAATCTTTTAAAATTTAATTTGTTGTAGAAATTAGGAGCCAACTTATTGGCTTTTTGGAGTATATAATAATCCGCATATAGCTTGTGCTCTGATTGGTTTCATTTCATTGCTTAGCAAACTTATATATCATTTCAGTGGAACTCTTTTAATGGATACATCCATTCACACAACATGCATGCAAACGCCAACACTTTAGCGATTATTGATGTGTGATTTCCGTGATTAATTTTTACTCTTCTTTGATGCAGGGTCCACTAGATCTGTGTTAATTGCTGGATGATAGACATGCTGCATTAAACCATTTTCTGGTCTCATCCAGGTCCTGGATGAGTGTAGTAACAAGACTCAGTTTACTTCAGTTATGCGTCTTTTGGTTTCTCTTTTTAGGAACTTACCGTTGGTTGGTGAGCAGTAGTTACTCTGTACAGTTTTGCGGGAAGTATTAGGCAGTCTTGTCCACAGAAAGACAAATGAATTAACTGTCATTTTGGTCCTTAGTTAAGCAGTTATGATTATGAAGCTGGATTTTTGCAACTGCGGTATTTGTAGGGCTTTGTGACCTTCGTTGCAATTGACTTTCTATTATGTTGCCGAATATTATTAGTGTATGTTTATTGGTTTTGAACTTGTAAATGTTTTAAAATACAGTATCTACATTTTAAAAGCTGATGATACTCCTCATTTATACGAGTTGTGATACCTTGCATTTATAATCGGATACAGCAGAAATTATTGTTGGAAGCATCATCTGATTTGAGCTGGGATTGGTAGAGCTAGAGAAGAAATATTGGTTGAGTTACAGAAGGTGCAAAGCTTGGTGCTAATGTGCCAATGGACAAAAAAGTATGCTATATACTTGAATTATTTCTCTTAAACTCTTACATCAGAATAGAACTATAGTATGAAAGGTAATAGTTCACTATTTGACAAACACTGGTTTAGTTGATGATGATAGGGATTCCCTGCCATGAGGCCTGAAAAGAATTTCATGTTCTGAAGTTGAAGGCATGATTGGTCTAATGCTCCCTGGATTGAGAGGAAAAAGTGTTTTGTAGTAACCATCCATAATTTCTTGAAAGTTACAGGTTTCCGCGACTTTCGGAATCTGTCCAAGACACAAAAACACATACTTATCTTAGTAAATGAACAACACAAATGATAGATAAACCAAAACATTTTTTTAGCAAAACAAACACCTGATAAATGTCACGCATGTAGGCATGTAGATTGGTATACTCATACAACTTCTTCTTGGTGCATTTAAATAGAACATTATAAGCAATATCAAACCGAATCAAAGTAGTAAACAAACATATATCAACAAGTGTGAGCATATCTCCACACAAGTAGCGAGAATTCGACAAGTGATTCTCCAGTTCATCTAGTGTACTAAACAACTCATTCACTGCTCTATCGTATGCTTCTTGGCTCTGCGCAAATCCACACCTAAAATACAAATCGTAGAAATACCTGTCTTTAGACCAGATACCGAATTAAAAAAAAAAGTAATACTCAATTTATCATTCTTCTTACCTATAAACACCATTGTTCACATTTGAATATATCACTTGATACCATTCTTCAATCTTATCCTTTAATTGAGGTGGTGAAAGATCCAACTCCGGGTTACGGGCCACACTATTTAACCCGGAATTGAAAATTTGAATTATATCATAACTTTCATTACAGATAACATCTTTAGAGTCTTTGTTCCACAACATTGGCACTGTGGATCTTCCATCATACCCACCACTTCGAAGCCTATAAACTTCCTTCAAAGTCTTGCAACCATTTGCTTTATCCAAACTCGGACTAATGACCCGATCCGTAATCATACTGACCCGTTTGAATTCCCACGACCCGTCATTGCCTGGAGACGCAACTGACACCGGCACGGCGTCTTCTAAGCCTTTGAGTGCACGTACTATGAGAGTACGGTGGGCCCACGGACATGGCAGGCCGACGTAGAGATGGAGGCCATTCGGTGGAGGAGGACCAGAGAATCGGAATTTAGAAGCGGGTCTGGAATACCCGCCGGTGGGGTCAGAAGGAGCGAGCTGAGACATCATGAGATGCCACGTGGAGTTCCATGCTGTGCGTACGGTGGTTACGAGAAGTCCTGGAGGGAGGGACCGACCCCATAGAAGGTTGGTGACTGCACTTAGGAGGGAAGATGAATTAATGTTAGAATTGTTGTTGTTATTGTCAAGTGACATCCTCAAGCGAGGATGGATAGAGTGGTTTACGGTGAGTCTCCGGTGACGGATAGTGGTTGCCGGAGGAATGACGACGAGGTGATGAGAGGAAAGGGGAGAAGCGCACAACAACGACATTGTTTTTGCCACGTGAAGCTATTGAATGTGGGCCGTGTTGATTAAAATAATATCCAAGCCCAAGACAAGCAGCTTCAAACAAGGTGGCAAAACATAGAAAACCTGCTCTGACAATCAAAATGTTATTTTCGACGATGTTTATCGATCATTTGTTTGTATTATATACAATAATTGTGAGTTGCATAATAGGAAAATAATTATGCCTAATCAATACAAATATTTCATCACTAATATGTTATCACTATACAAGATATATTCCAAATATGTATATATGTGTTGTCACACCCCTGCAGTTGAAGCGGGAGGTTGTCGTAAGCTTAAATTGTCTCAAAAATCTTGAAAGAGCATTGGACAAAGACTCTTGGTGAAGATATCCGCAATTTGAAAGGGCGATGGAACATGCAAGAGGTGTATTTGTCCATGGACTACTTTTTCTTGAATAAAATGAATGACCATCTCAAAATGCTTTGTTCGTTGATGTTGAACAGGATTACCAAAAAGATGTATTGCACTAATAGTATCACAATATACCATAATAGCTTTGTGGATTGAGCAATGTAGTTCTAGGAGTAGATTGCGTAACCAACATAGTTCTAGTTCTAGGCATAATTAGTTTCCTATTGTGCAACTCACAATTCTCGTATATTATACAGACAAATGAGCAATAAACATCATTGAAATATGTCATCACTGTACAAGATATATTCCAGATATGTGTCTATGCGTTGTTGTGTTCTATCAGTGTTTGACACTTTTGGCAGTCTAGCATCAGAGGTTGTAGATATCCTTAAAAGAATTCAAAGAATTATGTATAGTAATATTGTGTCTCATAGGTCTATGAATATAGTTTTTCTAAGGATTGGTCTTGCCTGCCTTCCTTTCATCCATGTGTAATTTTTTTCTTTCTTTTACCATCAGTCTAATCTGGTTCGAAGGTCCGTTCTGGAATCAAGTGGTTTCAGCCCCCTCCCGATCGTAGTTAGTTTTCTAAGGATTAGTTTCCTCCCTACCAAGTTCAGCGCTAAGCACCACTGAACCATATTTGATATATATTTAACACATGAATCAATGAATTCTCACCAAAGAAAAGCATTTATAAATGTTTATTTGTTTATTTATTTTTATTTTGACGATATAAAAATAATTGGTAATCCTAATTGTGCAAGCTTCCACAATTCATCTTAAAAGGCAAAACCCTTTTAGCCATTACGCTACTTAAATAAAAATAAAATAAATCTGCCTGTTTCCTGAGAAGCCACTTGGTTGAGGATTTATTCTCAATTAAGAGGAACTCGGTTCGAGACCTGGCATCAACGAATCAAAAAAAAAAAAAAATTCCTAATTTTGCCAAGTGCTTTCCAAATGTTGAGGTCACACGTTAATTGGCAACATACAACAAAGGTTGCGTTTAGCGTGCAGGTCTAGCCTAACATGTCTTAATGAATTAAGGGTTGAAACTCGATTGATAGTGGTGTTCACATCTAGTGATAACCATGCCTCAAACAAAATTGTTTATCGTGGAGAGAGTTTATGAGAAATGAAAATTTATACAAAGAATGATGAATTTTGAATATAAATAGCGTGAATTTCATTGAGTCTTATTTTTCAAAAAGTGATTATTGAAGAAAGATGATAATACGAGAGAAAGGAGAATCGTCCAACCATATCACCTTTGTACCACCATGGTTGGTGAAAAGAAAATGAAATAGAAAGAGAGCAAGAGAGTTCAAAGTAAAATATGAATTTTCGTCTCTCATTGAAATAAAAATATAATCTAAAACAATTTTTTTTTCTCTCACTAAATTACGGAACAAATGCACATGCTGTCTAAAATATTAAAATAATACTATTTTGTATTTTGTTCGATATCTAACATATTTTTCTTATGCTATTATATTATGTCAAGTATTTACATTTTGCAGATTAAAAGGATCCTTAAAGAAAATATAATCTTAAAAGTGCCCAACACAATCTTGGTTGAGAATTGTTTTTATGGCCCTATCTGTTTTCTCAAGTGTCTTACAAAATTATCAAAATAACTCTATCTGCTACTTAAGTTAAGTAGCGGAAAGATAAAATAAAAACCAGAATGACTCGCGATAATGTGATAAGTAGCAGAAAGATAGACAAAATAAATTCTCATCTTGGTTAGAGCACAAGAAAAGGCCCAACACAGTAAGCTGTAAAAGGCCCAACCCAAATAAAACCCTTAAACCTGAAAAAACCCTACTTCCATTTGCATATATAAACAAACTCGTGAGAAGTGTCGCGGCAGAGAGAGAAAAGAGAGAGCAACCATGTCGAAGAGAGGTACCTTCGCCGGCTGTTAATCGTTGCTTAGATTCAATTTCATTTGATGATTAATCGTAGTTTCCTGAATGATTATTTATCGATTTGTATTCAATTTTATGATTAGGTCGTGGTGGTTCCGCCGGGAACAAGTTCCGTATGTCACTGGGTCTTCCAGTGGCGGCGACGGTGAATTGCGCAGACAACACTGGAGCAAAGAATCTCTACATCATCTCCGTCAAAGGAATCAAAGGTAGACTTAACCGTCTTCCTTCAGCTTGCGTCGGTGACATGGTGATGGCCACTGTCAAGAAAGGAAAACCTGATCTCAGGAAAAAGGTTTTGCCTGCCGTCATCGTTCGTCAGCGTAAACCATGGCGCCGAAAGGACGGTGTCTTTATGTACTTCGAGGGTAAAATTTTCAATCCAATTGCTATTCTTTGATTTATGTATAGTTTTTAGTTTCATTTTTAGTCTTAATTAAATGTTGCTTCTGTAATGTTATAATGTTGAGTGACCTGTGTTCTGATTGGTCATTCATAATCAGAAGCATATAACTGTGTTAAATGCCAGTTTTAAACAGCATGATGTGTGTTTTTGTTGCATTGTGTTACCTGTCTGCTGGTAAATCGTAATATACTTCATTTTTAGATAAGTATAAAGTGTTGCTATTGTAAAATAATGCATCTCATTTTACTGTTTTGCTTAAATTTAGGCCATGTTTGGATAAACAATTAATTTGCAGCTTAAGGCTTAATAAGGTATTAAAAAATAAAATGAAGTTGTGTTGTATGAGCTATAAGCTGTTTTCATATGATATTTTTGAGAAGTTCTAAAATTAAGTTGAAAACGGCTTATGACACAGCCATAAGCTGCTTTCATAAGTTCTTTCAAAGAGTCTCATTTTAGTAGAAAAGCACAAATAAGAAAATACAAATAGACTTTCAATCTACTAATGTTGCTTCTTTAATATATTGCTGAGTGATCTGTTATTTGATTGGGCATTCACAATGGGGAAGCATAGAATCTTTCAATCCTAGTCTTAAACAGCATGATGTGTGTTTTCTAAATTTAATCTACTAATTCTTGGAAAATGTTTGTTTCTGCAGATAATGCTGGTGTTATTGTGAATCCTAAGGGTGAAATGAAAGGTATCATCTGTTCATTTCTGATATCTCTAGTTAATAGATTTCATACATAGGCCCTAATGCTCATGCATGCAGTCATATTTAGGTCTTAGAATTCATTTCTGATCTCTATTTTTCATATGTTTCTGTTCCTTTTGGCTAATGTTACAAGTATTTAATTTGTATCAAAGAATAGTGTAAAACTTTTTTTACGTATGCGTTAAATTAATTGACTTTATAATGCCACTATATGTAATTAGCGCGATTTGGTTGGATGCATGTCTAAAAATGTTTTTGGTGTGTAGAAATTGAACTCATGTTATAATGTTGTCATTTTTGTGTTACTTTTTCTCAAGATAAAAACTGGACAACACTTATCCTATTAGTGAATTTGATTTGATTCATTCTTACCTTTGTATGGTGCCTTATTCATTCATTGATGACGACTAATTGGGTTATTGATGGGGCCTAATTGATTCTTTGATGGTATTGATTTTGGTGTTAATTTCTATATATGTTGTTTGTTGTAGGGTCTGCTATCACTGGACCAATTGGTAAGGAGTGTGCCGATCTTTGGCCTAGAATTGCAAGTGCTGCCAATGCCATTGTATGAGTGGGAATTTTGATTCTTGCTTGTGCTACTGCAGTTGGACTTCTAATTCAAGAGTAGTTTATGTTTTATTTTTCTGTGTTAAGTTTACTAAGATTTTGTTTATGGCCCAACTTTGTCAACATTTTGTCTTTACTTGAATTATTGTCAATCTTCGTTTTTGAATATATGGTATCACCATTGTCTTTCATTGACTTATCTTCAATTATCTTTTTGGATTCAGTTTTGGCTATTATTTGTACTTTCAACAGCAGGCTATATGAATTACTTTTTTTGCACAAATTTCATCCATGTTTTATCTCTAGTGTGTGGATTTACATTTGTGAAAGTGATGTTCTAATGAGGAAATTATTTTTATCTCAAGTTTTTGGATGGTAATTATCAATTTGTTGGAATTTGAAGTATATAATTTGCTTTTATTTAGCCCATGTAGTGTGCCAATTATTTGTTTTTGTCATTACTGTTACCAAAGAAATAAGGTGATTCCAACTAGAACAAAACTAATTAGTTTTTGAATTTAATCCAAATAAACATTTTTAAGTTGTTAATTTTTTATAAATTAGTTTAAACATTTTAGGGTTTTGTGTGAAATGTGTCTCTTGCTGCCATTTCTGGGCTTGTCAAATTGGTGAAATTATTTCATCTCTCGGTGCATCGCTTTATAGTTGGTACTATATAGTAATGTGGGATTTGAATTGAGTGCATTCAATTTTCTATGCAGTCATGCATTCAACATAATATCCACCACACAATACTCATCTTCATAAAAATAACTTAAAATCCAACCAATTGTTAAGTTAACTGCATGACTGCATATGAAAATTGAATGCACTCAATCCAAATCCAGTAATGTGACATGGTTATTATGTCAAAAGTTGTATAATCCAACACGTGTGATCAATGTTGCATTTTATTTAACTTGCTATGTAATCTTTTTTATTAGTTTATTCTAACAAGTTTCCTTTTTGCTGCACTGAGACTGTATTAGCTTGTAGTAAAATCTTACTCATGTCTTAATAGCTTCATAATATCATTATAACGTCCAAATTTGAAATTAGTCACACCGATGCTGTTTTTATCGCATGGCAGTATATGCTTTGAAGTGCATTTTAGCTGAAGCTTGGAATAATAGCTTCCTAAGAGCATCTCCAATAAGTGTATCATAGAGAGTATCATATATTAAAGATTCGTACCTTATTTTTTTTATCATTGGAGTTCCATAATGTGACATTCAAGGTATCAAAATTGATGATACTGGTACCTTATTTAAGGTACCGGATCATCAATTTAATGTTACATTTTTTTTATATAATCGAATTAAATAGAATTAATAACTTTTTAATAATGTATGATACCTAGAGTGGTATCACCATTGGAGCAAAACACGTATGAGTTGTATAAATACTATATGACATTGTAGGAACCACTTTTTAATGATGTATGATATCCAAAAAAATATCATCATTGGAGATACTCTAATATCACGTTCAAATAGTGAAATTATTGACCTCGACGCCGAATATGTAGTACTAGTAATGTGGATTGATTTTTCTGCATTTCCATTTAACATCAACATCCTATACTATTACTAAGTACTTCCCTTTTACTTCTACAAGTGGCAGGCAGATGTAACAAAAGATTCGTTTTGTTAATAATTTATAGCCCTGTCCATCAATGTCCTTTGTTAAGCTGTCAATCTGATTTAATTTCTCAACCAATTCTTCTAGCAAATTCCATTTATTTTGTATCTATTAGAAGTTTGAGTTGAGTGTAATCCAATCGTACAAAATCAGTTTATAAGGCGAAAATTGGTTTCATGTATGTCATATATCATATATTGTAGAATTCTTTACACATACTTTTCACGCCTATGACCGGACAATATTAGCAATAAACATGTGTTGAAGTTTTATCTCTATCGTTAAACTTTTAACACAATCAGCAAATGAAACTTTTACAAGCGAAATACTACGCTTTATGTATACATGTATACAAATTACAATGTTAGTTTATCCATGAAAATGTAAACTAAAAAAAAAAAAGATTACTATTATCACCTTTTATGGTAAGTTATTGTTTGCTAATTTTCTCTTTAACCTTTTAATAATTGTTAGCTAGCATGTCGGCATGATATAATATGTCCTTGCATATTACTTGTAATTGATTTTGTGTAAAGTGTGTTTATTTACTTTTGGAAGAAAAAAAAAGCCATGAATTATGATCTGTTTACGTAGGAATAGCGTGTACAACTTTATGTTGTTCTAATAATCTACCTCATTTTAGTACACCTTTGTAGAAGAATATACTAGGAATCAAAGTTTGGCAAATCTAGCTTTGAGTAAAACACAAGCAAATCACAATGATAAAATCAATGAAAAGTGATTGAAGTTGAACACACCCCATTCATGTTACATCCCTAGAGGACACTTTCACCAAGCTGGGTCCATCGTTATTGTGCAAAGGTAGCAAAGTAAACTATGAACAACTATTCATGATAATGTTTTAATTTTTTTTTTAATCAACCACAAATCAGAAAGTGTCATTAAATATTCAATGCTTTCTTTATATTGTGGACACTTGAAAAACTAGTTCAATTCTCTTCTTCATTTGTTTTAGCAAATACAATGAAACTTTCAAGGGTGTATAGTTTTCAAAGAAATCAATTGATGAAGTTTGAAAGGAAAACAAGAGTTACCTCTTCAGTAACACTTGGTAATAATGTTCAAAGAAAAGTGTCATTTGAGTGTGGCTCTTTGTCATGTATTGTTAAGAAATTAATTTGCAAGTTTAAGAATTATTGGAAAGAATCTCTTGGGTTGAAAAGGAGCACTCCACAGTATAGCTATGATCTTCAAAGCTATTGTCTTAACTTTGATGATGGCTCTTCAAATGAACGTATGATTCCATTTCATGTTTGTTGATGATCTTTTTGCTTAATCTTAATTTTTATTTTTGTGAATTTTGATTAATTTGATCTAGTGCTTGTTGTAGTTCTGTAGTCATATGATAAAATAGTATACAAAGTGTATAATTGTAAATTGACTATCAGATCTTTGTTATCCAATAATTTTTGCTTAGTGGGAGGAGTTTATTATGTTACTTTCAATTTCAAAATTTTGTTTTCTGCAATATGAAAGTTATGAAATTTTTTTATTGTCTAATGTGGTTTTTTTGCAAATCTTTCTACCAACATTATTTGACATACCTTGTTAAAAAAAAAAAAACATTATTTGACATATTTCAATTGGTATGTCTTGATCTGTGTGTGAGTGGATATTGATGTAAATACTAATATTTATCACATTTGTTGATACAACTCATGAACCATCAACGACCCAAACATTATATAGTTCAAGTTTTATTCATTTAATTAAAGAACATAATCTTCCACTTAAGTTCGGTTCATTTGATTCATGAACTAATTAAGTTTAACAAATCAATTATCGAATCAAGTTTCAAAATTTATTCGAGTTGATTCGGTTTATTACCAACCCTAAACCCGACCCTAAAGATACCAACAAATTTATTAAATTATGAATTAACCACATTTGGCACCTTACGTTTATTTTAAGTTTCAATTTGATCCTTCACATTTAAAAATATCAATTTGGTCTCTTATGTTTCCACAATTTGCATTAGATAGTTCTTTCCGTTATTTTTTTCACTAACACCATTTTAACTATAGACGTGTCCAAGTGTCTGTCCACATATGGAAAGCCATCAGCCACATCTGATAAAACTGGCAGAAAGGACTAACTATTGCAAACGGTGGAAACGTAAAGACCAAATTAATACGTTTTAAACTTAAGTGGCCAAATTTGTCAAAAAAAAACAACGTAAGAGACGAAATTGAAATTTAAAATACACATTATGGACCAAATATGTAGTTAAACCATTAAATTATCATGTCTTATCATAAATTTTGTCCATATTTTTTTTTATTATTATATTGATTTTTATTGCATTTGAGTTTCAGTTTTGTCTTTTTATTTGTTTTTACTTATTTTACTATCATTATTATTTTATTTTTTTACTATTATTAATTTTTTATTTTTGTAAAAAAAAAGATAAACCTCTTTCTTTATAATCATGAATTGGTGCTAATGTAAACCTCTTCAATCCATATATAATTATATCTTTTATTACTTTTTTTTTACAAAATCCATTGCATTAATTAGTTATTCAAACTTTTCATCAATATATCATCCTTTCATGGTCGGCAACAATATTGATCTTAAGAAAAAAAATTGGTCAAAATATTGTTTATTATATATATTTTTATAATTTTTTTACAAATCTAATTACTAATTCAAACTCTTCTTCGATCACATCATTTCATGGTCACTGTCGATATTGATCTTAATAAAAAATTTAGATACATTGTTTATTATATTTTTTATTATTTTTGTACAAAATTCATTGCATTAATTAATAATTCAAACTCTTCATCAAACACATCGTTTCATGGTCAGCCTCAATATTTGATCTTATAAAAGATTTAGGTCACGATATTGTTTATTTTTATGAATGACAAAATACTCCCTCCGTCCCATTTTATTTGAGCCAGTTGACTGTCTCACGTTTGCCAATGTAAAACTTTAACGATTAATATCTTTAATTGTATAATAGTAAAAATTATAAAAATTTGATATTTTGAAAATATAAATTGAGACGAATCTAACAAGATCTTATATGCTAATATTTATTTTTTATTTATGAATAGAAAAATAGAGTCAAAACGAGATATATGAATAGTGTCTACAGTCAAAATAGCTAAAATAAAATGGGACGGAGGGAGTACAATATAAAAAAGTCAAGTCAATGTTTACTACAATCTACAACAAACATTCTTTACCAATGTTTACTCGTTTTATCGAAGTAACACACATGAGACGTAAGGGCAGCAAACATAACTCTGCTAGGGTTTTGACTCAATGCCGTTTCAACCATCACACTTCAATTGTTTTTCCATTCGGTTTGTAGATTAAGAGGTTTGATATTTCTTGTTCTCTCTCTTGTTTTATTTGGTCTGTCTATATATATAAAGGCCGGTAGCTTTATTTTTTTTGAACGGCTAAATTTTATTAATGGACAAATCCCTTATACAAGAAGTATAAGAAATTGTCGGATGAAGCAAAGAAAGGTAAGGTAATGAAAACATCTTAACCAATCAAAAAGTACAACAAACAAACATCTCAAATCACCCCTTACAATTAACCACTTAAAATTCAACAATGACTCACTATCTCCAATTCCAACTCCAACCTAAAACAGGACAGTGAAAATTGGCAGAGTATAAACATCTTCCACCGAAAATACCATTGTCGAACCCGTCCATTTCAAACTAAAAGAAAACGCCGACAACTAAACACACACCACACATAAATGAGCAAAACTACAACCCACCAAAACATTTAATTTGGTGGAAACCGCCAAAAGTCTCTGGTATAAACAAAAAGTCTACTTATTATTCAATTGTTGTCCCATATAGGGGTGAGCATGAACCCGCAACCCGACTTGAAACCGACATAACCATCAACATATGGAATCACTCGGTCGGGTGCGGGTCGGATCTCGGGTCAACAATTGTGACAAATCGGTCATAAATTGTTATATACGGGCGGGTGCGGGTCTCTAAAACTTCGTCTCTTCATAACCGAAACCAATCGAACAATTCCTAAAATACAAATTAATTTTTTTTTTCTAGTTTTGAACACCTCTTCTTTATCTTAATATTTTATGCTCTTCACTTTGTTAATTTTATATATCTTTGATAGAAGAGAAAAATGTTGTATTTTACAAGCTTATGTTTGTAATAAGTTGATAAATGAAATGTGAAAAATAATATTTTAGATTTATCTTAATTTTTACTTCTCATCTATTATCTATTATTTTCGTTGAATTTAAAAATTTGAAACAAATAAACTGTATCTCATCATTTTTATTGTATCTTTTGTTGCAGTGTGTACGAAATATTGAACGAATTGTCAATTTTTTTTATCAATGAAATTTTAAATGTAACAACGTTTCAATCTAACCCGTTAAAACCGATCCGTTATACCCATCACCCGTATGACCCAAACCCGAATAAACCGAAAATGTAAACGATCGGAATTGGATCCAAATTAAGAAGCCACTGTTTTTATCGATTTGATGATTTTCGGCCCGAATCCGACCGAACCCGACCGATACTCACCCCTAGTCCCATATGGCATATGCCAATCCTTTCATATTGCCATTGTTTGTCTATATATAATAATCATGTTAAATATTGTGTTTGTGATTCATTGGTCTCTAATATAATATACCATATACCATACATGATCCTATTTTCTGGTTTATCTTATTCGGTTCTAATTACTCTTATTCTTAAACTGGTGTAATTGTTGATATTAAGTGTGGAACCTAAGTTTTGCTTGTACAAAATCTGCCGGTGGTCTCCACCATGGGCCATCGGCTATTGCCGTGGTCTTTCCTTGACAAACCTTCTTCCTCTAGCCTTGCTAACACCAATCACCATCCGACAAAAACCTTTTTTGCTCAAGCTCTCAATCACAACGTATGTGATATACATACCTATTAGTCAACTTCCCAAGCCTTGTGTGAAAGGTAACCAAATTGCTTTTATTAAATAATAACAACATTAATCTGTTTTGTTTTTTGTTTATCAAAATCTTATAATTTATTTATTATATTTTTTCATCCACTCTTTCTTTTTTTTTCTTTTTTTTTTTTTTATTTTAAAAAATCTCAATTCAATATAGAACCTCTATGTATATCAAAAATACAAATGACATACCAACGACTTTACTTTCCGGTTTATATTAATTTAATTAAATTCTTATTTTAGTGCAACGGCCAATTAATTTGCATCTAACATGATTTGTGAAATGTGATTACGAGTGAAAAAAATATTATTTTAAAAGTCCATGCTCCACTTTAACTAATGCTTTATGTTTGTTTATTGAAACTCTATTTATCACATTGTTGCTTTGTTACTAATTGTATTTTGTTTTTGTTGGTTGTATTGTTTATGTTCTTATGTTTTTATTATTATAGTTTTGATATTAGAGGAAGAAAGCTATAAAATCTGAACAACATCAACCTTTAAAATTTAAGATGTCTCTTAATATCAATCACGCTAAGAATGATTTGATTTGTGGGTTGAAGATGAAAAACATGAATTTTTCACCATTTCAATAGTTTTTTCACGCTATGTCAATTTTCTATAGCAAAAAATGCATGAAAAAGTCATTATAAACAAATAATAATAATAATAACACTATTTTGGTAAGTGGAAGGAAGGTTTGTATTATTATTAATCTACCTAAAAATGACCCAAACCATGAATCTAATATGTGGGACTGGGGAGGGGGCCTCACCACCGCATCTAATACTTTTCTATAGGCGCGCAGTCAATTAAATATAGGTGGGGAGGGAAGCACATGTAAACTTAACACATGTACTTCTTCATACCTTAATTATATATAAAATAAAAAATCAGCTATGAATTGATAAATAATTTATGGTTCTATAAATAAAAATTTAGAAGTCGAATTATTGACTTTTATGTGTAAAAAAAGATTGATTGTATGACAAGAATTCACAATTGTATATGTCCCACATATTCCTTAGAGCTTGATTAGTCAATAGCCACCACTAAATGATGATGAAAATTTAGTAACAATAACAAAAAAAATCAGCTTACACATTTTTTTTAAAAAATAATATTCACTTTGATCATTTTTATAAACAAAAAATAATTTTTTTTATTTCATAAGAAAACAAATGTATTTAGGTCTGTTTTTCAATAAAGTGACTTGAGAGTAATTAAGTGCATTTAATTTTAAGGAAGGAAACAAATAATTTTTTAATTTCATAGAAATTTTTTTATTTTGCAATGAGGAAAACTTCAAAGAATTTTTAACAGAGGGATAGCGCAAAACACACTCACTTAGCAGGAGTAACAACCTATTAACCTTTAATTTTATTAGGGTCATTTAATATAACTTGATTTAATGCAATCGTTTTTTACGAAAAAGTTAAATGGTGTTCTTAGAACACTAGTTAAACATATTAATATAAAAACTTTGTCTTCAAATTTTTGCATTTAGTACTTTAAAAGTGTAAAAATATTTTATCAACATTAATTTTATCTTTTATTTTCTTTTTTAGTATGTTTAACAAGTACATCCGGATATACTTCATCCGGTCCAGATTATAAAAAAAATCATATTTATTAAGAAAAACCAAACTATCATAATTTGGAGTATTTATTTTTGTGTTTTTCTTAAAATAACTTTTCGAATATGTAAACATAATTTTCATTGGTCATTGCTTATTGACAAAAGTGGTGCGAGAAAATTAAAAGAAATTCACATTTAATTTCATAAAAATATGTAAAAATAATTGTTGGAAAAAGAAGAATGTTGATTTTGTTTTTCTTTTATAATTTGCAAAAAAATAAATTAGTTTTTTCCATTATAATTCGGGGCGGAAGGAGTTTCCCTTTTTTCCAAGGGGATGGAGGGAGTTCCCTAATTAATTAAATTGTCAATTCCTCACAATAGTTAGTGATTATTGTAAAGATGATTTTAGAAAAAAGACATTAAATATAGTTGACATTTGGTTGTATTAAAATGATCATGCTAATTAACCACTTATTTGGTATTGTGTGGTTAACTAGCTTTTTCTATCATGTATCATTCAAAAGAATTCGAATTCAATTTCTAATGAGAATAATTTTTGATCAAATTCTACTTATATTACAGTTGAACTCTGAATTACCAACATTCCATTCTCTTGGTTACTCGAGGGTTAATAATTCCCCAAAAAAAAAAAACTAATTTATGTCTTAGCGGCACAAAATAAACTAGCTAATTATTAAAATTTTACATTAGAAAATATAAAAATTAAATTTTTAACAAGTTAAATGTACAAATTAGTAACTTAGATGAGATGGCGCGGGTCTCTTCTATCTTAACCAAGGTCCTGGGTTCGATTCCTGACTTGGGCATGCAGCAGTGTTAAAACTCTTAGGGAGAGTTTGCCACCCATTTGGGTCCCACATGGCTCGAGAGATTAGTCTATGCAGTTGCGCGCAGAGGATACCCGGTTTACACAAAAAAAAAAGGCCGGAGGGAGTATGCTATAAGGACACATGTTAAAAAGTAATTTTTTTTTAAAGGCACACATGTTAAGGAGTTAATTTTGTAAAAAAAGAATATATATATATATATATATATATATATAATAGTTTTTTTTAACTTGCATAATCAATTTTAAACATTAAATTTTTTATATTATGTGTACTGCATAATTTTTTTTAATACTTTAACACGTCTATGGATTTATCAAACAAACAAATGAATTTATTGGTTTTATATCTTATAATCGGGACTGAACTAACTGGTTCCAACTTTAGGATACAAACTAACTATATGTCTCATCATGTCGAGAACCAGGCATCGACGAGAACCATATTCTAGATGTAATGTGCAGATAAGTTGATAATTATAATTAAGATACACAAGGGTTTGAAAGAAAAGGTGGGGGAACCTGACATTGCAGCTTGCATTTACATGTGAAGATTTTTTCTTTTTTCTTGAAGCAATGTGAAGATTGTTTTAGTTCATGATTAATTATAAATGTATTTAATTTAAAAATGGGAAAAACAGCACTTTGATGCAAAGTAGTGTAGAGATTTGATAAATAAATAACAAATTACAAAAGCAATATAGAAATTAGAAATTTTAAGGTAAACATTTTAATACCTTAATGTTTTTTGAAATAGATTAAAAAATAGGATAAGATACAAAATAGAGGGGACTAAACCAAAACTCCATTAAATAAAGGGTGCGTTTGTTTTAGCTTTGAAAAAAATAGATTTTTCTTTGTATTTTTGAAAATAGATTTTATAAAATCGTTTTTCAAAATATTATAAGTTTTTTTATATTCATTTTTTCTAAATTCAAACACTAATTTTGACATTATATAACATAAACGTATATTATTGAAGATAAAAATATAGTCAAAATCTCAATTTTTACAAAAAGTTGTATTTGAAAAATGATTTTTATGAAAATCTATTTGAAATTGCTTCAAAAAAAGTGATTTTTTTTGAAATTTTGATATCCAATTTTTTTTTAAATAAAATGATGAAATACCTAAAATGACATTTTAAGAATAACTATTCAAATCAAATTTTCATTTAAAACTTTTATAAAAAATTTCTTTGTAAAATTTTTTTACACAAATTATTTTTACACTATAAGAATCTATTTTGAAAAAATCTATAACAAACGCACCCAAAAATTACTTTAAAGTTGGCCAAGCCAAATTTGTTCTTCTCAAAAGCAACTTGGTTACCTTTCCTACAAATATGAGATACAATAAAATGCATTTGTCTATGCAAATACCTTAAAGTTTAGTTAAAACTAAGATAAATTTTAATTTGGCTGATATCCAACTAACCAGACGTGGATAGTCTTCAGTACCGCTTTCATATAGTTTCACGCTATAAATAATTTCGGCCGTCTAAATCTAATCAAATAATTCTAATTAATTTGATATGATTTAATTATTTATTTATAATTTTAATCACAATCGTTCATTTTTTATCAAACCATCTTTAACAATTATTGCATTAACTCAGAAACTATGTTATATTGCCATTTGCTTTTTCAAAAAAAAATAAAAATTATTGCATTAACTCAGAAATTGTGTTAAATTCATTGGCGACTACTTCTCTACCCTTTTATAATTTGAGGGTATTTACTCTTCAACCAATTAAAATAAGCCACATAATTAGTTTTGTATGTGGTCCCCACACCTAATTGTAACAAACTTGTAGGGATCACATACAAATGATTTGTTCTCATTGATTGAAGAGTAAATATCCTCAAATTATAAAAAGGTAAATTAGAATTCCCCAAATTCCAACTGACCCGACCCGACAAAAAACATACCAATGACAATTAACTCTCAACTCATCACTAATAGATGATTGACATGTAAGACTCAAAATCACACGACTTTGACTTCCCAACACTGTTGGATAGATACTCTTGTCCTAATATAATTGAATTCAAACACACGATCAAGCTCATAATCACCATATATAAACACATATCATCCATACTATGACACCACTTAATAATTTTGTAGGCCTCATTAATTCATATATATTGGTGTATTTGTTGATAGCTTAATCACTGGATCTAACTCCCGAGATGAATCCCATTTTGAACATGCAACACTCTGATGACTTTATATTGAGGTATTAATTGATATTATATTATTTTGACCATTTACATAATTATATATTTTTCCATTTAGTTTGATGGTAATTTGTCCTCTCTAATCTAATTAACACATATTAATCTAATTAATATATGTTGTAATTTATCATGCATGTAATTAATTGTATATTTGAAAAGAAATGCTTGTGGAAGAAATCTACTTACCTTCCAAGTTCCAACTAACGTACTCATGAAGTTGCATGAATTATATATTTTCTTTGTCCGTAAATAAAATGATAAATACTATTGAAATTTATACATACAACAAGATTTTGGATTTGAATTCGAATAAAGACGGATTTAAATGGTATTGTCAAAGCTAGGACTTATGGAAGTTGCATCAATCAATTATCTAATAATGGTTATGAGATGATCTTTGGGGTACTGCCTTATAAATGGGCTACATTTCGGGAGTGAGAACCAGTGTATAAGCCAGGCCCAGCACTGCAGCGCATGCATATGGATGAAACTTCATCAGAGTTCATTATTTAAATTATTTTTTTTCTTCATATTTTTTGGTTTTTCTGCAGGTTATCCTAAGGTTCCCTTTGGTGGGAGGAAGTTTCAACAGTTCAACTAATTTGAGATGAGGAATGAAAGAATTAGAGAAATATTTCATATTTTGAACAATAAGAAAATATTAGTTAATACTCCATTCGTTTCTTTTTGTTTGTCGTTTTAGAAAAAGAAATTTGTTTCAAATTATTTGTCGTTTTGATAATTTAATGTTATATTTTGTCTATTGTACCTTCCTTTCTAATTTTTTTTATCGACAGAGTAAATTTTATATAATCTTTTTATTGTATTTTTTTTTTTTTACTAAACTTCTTCACATAATCTTTTTATTATATTTTTTTTTACTAAACTTATTCATATAATTTTTTTTTGTGGTTTTAATTTTTTGCAAAGAGAAAGTGTGTGCAAAAAAATATGATTTTTTTGGTGGATTAAAATTAAGGTATAAATGTATAATATATATTAAAAAAACGGTATAATAAAAAAATACGGTTCAAAAATACACTTTTTTAATTTGATTTTTTTTTTTCAAACGATAAATAAAAAGGAACGGATGGAGGATAACAATAAGATAATATTAGCAATCATCTATTTAAAAAAGTAAGCTTTTAGTTAAGAGAAATAATATTTTGAAAATTACTTGGGCCAACTTAATTGACAACTTTTTTTTATAAAAATGCTATTTTAATTTTTTATTTGCCTTGCTTTTTGCGTCAATATCTACATTGTCATGTATTTTTGTTGTTCGAAAAGATTTTTTTAACTCTCAAAACAATATAAAAAAAGAGAAAGCTACAAAGCACTTCAATTCAAAGTTGAGTCCCAAAGGTTGTCAAAACTAATTGTTCAAATAATATAACTCTTTGGTAAAAAATGTGAGATGATTCATTATTATTGTCTATAAACATAACTTATGTGACATATAAGAAACCTAAATAGGGATGACAAATGAACCTAGACCCACCTCGAATTTAGCGGTGTAAATCCGTTCTAACTGGTGCAGAGAAGGGTATGAGAAATTTCAAATTGTAAATACTGGGGCAGATACGGTGATGTAGTGTGCTTACATCCGTCTCACTCTCATGCCCGTCTTACTTAAAATTATCATATTGCTCATATGTTCAACAATATTTTAACCTACATATCTCTCTTAAGATAGTAACATAGACATAGAAAGTGAGCTTTTGAAACCAGTTTATATTTTAAAAAAAGGAGCTTTGAAACATGATTTTTCATAAAAATAAAAAATAAAAAAATTGCCTTAAATAATAGTGTCTGCGGGGGGAGCGAGAACCTGTCCCAGCGTGAGTAGTCAATTGTTATTTCCGACAGAATTTGGGAGCGAAAAAGGTATACAAGGAGGCGAGGACAAAGGTGATACAACTCGTCCCTGCCCCATTGAGGATCTGGATTCTCTCTAGCACTTCCTCTCATGTTTTTCTTTCTTCTCTCATCTCAGCCATTCAATCATCTCATTCTTTCTCCTCTGCACTTATACTTTTTTTTTTGTTGATCAACAATCCTTGGATTATAAAAAGGAGAGATGGCTGGACACAAAGTGTTGGAGAGGATACAATTCCCCCCATTGACATGCCTAGACCTAACACTAATATGGATAGTATATATATATCTCTCTCTCTCTCTCTCTCTCTCTCTCTCTCTCTCTCTCTCTCTCTCTCTTAAATTGTACATCTCTGATTAGGTTTTTATTTTGTTTTTTGCTCAAATTTTTATGAACCCTAAATTATTGAATATGAGACTATATAATTTATGTTCAATCTTTCTTATTTAGTTTTATGATTGTAATAAAATTGAGCAATATATATATATATATATATATATATATATATATATATATATATATATATATATATATATATATATATATATATATATATATATTTGCTTGCGAATTATGAACTTTTTTGTGATCTTATAATCTGCACATTACTGTTTTGTATTGGCCATGGAATTTCGAAGGCATATAAAGTATTGTTAATTTTAGTTTCTTTGGTCCTTCTCAATAGGAAATTTTATTTTATTTTTGGAAATAAGGTTTTATTTGTAAAATTATAATAAAAATTAACACATGAATATAATGAGAGAATAGAAAAAATGAATTTTAAATTGATGATACAATACCTTAAATCAATGTTTTAAGAATCGGATCGAAGGTCGAACTGGTGTGACTACTGGTTTAAGGGTCAACCGGTTGGACCGGTTCAACCGTTATTAAACCGCAGGGGCGGCTCTATGTCATGTGCAACATGTGCCATGGCATAGGGCCTCTTAAAATTGAGGGCCTCAAAAAAAATAATAGGATAGTAGTACTAGTAAATTAATAAGTGTAAAAATTAATAATATTATAAAAAATATAGAATTTTTTAAATATGCTGTCTGGAGAAAAAATGGAACGTATTGATATATTAATTTTTTTATGAAATGCATGAATTATTTTCCTAAGTACAGTTATTGCATATAGAATTTTATTAATTAATTATTCATGTGACAGTTGTCTCTAAAGAAAGAAATTTTTTAAAATTGAATTTGTTGAAGTCTACTTGCGGTCTACCATGTCATAAGAAAGACTTAATGATTTAACATCGATAACAATTGAAAATCATCTCTTAAATGAAATACAATATGATGATTTTTATGTTATTTGCAATTTAAATTGATGATGTTTTTTTTAAAAAGAAATTAATTTTTTTTTAAAGGGCCACTTTTATATTTTGCACATAGCCTCCAAAAACTCGGAGACGCCTCTGTTAAACCGTTTATAATGAACCGTTCATATAATTTTTCTATTTCACGGCTAATAAGCAAAATATGTGTTGAAAAATACAATAAATCATTTTTTATTTTCTTTTTGTACAAAAGTAACTAATATTAAAATTCTGTATTTTTTTTATTAAAAATAAAATAAAATTAGACCCGGCCGATCTACAAGAACCGGGACCGGTTTTCCCGGTTTGCACCGGTTCGTTCCGGTTTTGTCCGGTTTTTTGGCGGTTCTGTGGACTGACGGTTCTAGGCTTGTTTCCGGACCGGTGCTGGGTCCGGTTCACGGTCGAACCGGCCGGTCCGATTTTCATAACATTGCCTTAAATAAGATACTTGATTATTTTTTTTGAACGACAAATAGTATTATTAATAATCAAGTATTATTAATAATCAAGTCTCTGTACAAGACGAACATAGATCCGTAAAAGAAGGGCTACAAAAACAAAAGGACCGTATATAAGCGGAACGTCTTTGAAAATACTAAAAACACGCCACCTAATAGAGGTCCACTCTAATCTCATTATTAGAATTTCATATATACTATCGGAGGAGACAACAACCCGACCCATAAAAATACCACTAGACACAAACTTCTGATCTCGAATGATTTGTTTATATCCATTTTGTAATGTCATAATTGTTCCAATGAATCTATAATAAGAAAAAATAAGATGTGGATCATTACCTTATAAAGCCCCCTTAGATCAGTGGCATTGCCACTTGCCAAGGACCTTATATTGTGCTTATTTTACATTGTACTAAAAACATATCTCTTTTGATATGGAGGTCGTTCCACAACAACGTTCCTACCGATGATAATCTCAAGGGCCAGAGGTTATAATATTGGTTTCCATGTGTACTATTTATAGACAATGTCACTGCAACTATTATCAATGTGATCAACACTCTCTAGTACTGCAGAAACAAGCAAAGATTTGATTGTGTCAATATTAATTGGCGACCAGTTGTTAATTTCGTGTGCTCTAACACTTTCTTGGCTGGAAATCATACAAAGGCCCAGTCTTATTTTAACATGCAGGAGTTTGTGATTCTTAAGCCATATCACTAATAAGAATGCCACCTCATAAAAATTGGTGAAGGACTAAAAAAAATGTTAATTTCTATAACAGGGGACCAAAAGTTTAAAACTATACATTAAAATAGAGAACCTAAAAGTGCATTTAAGTCTAATAAATAATAAATTTACAAAAAGTTCTCTAGCCTCCCATTCTTAAAAGCAGAAGCAAAGCGCATACAAATTCAAATAAAAGCATGGTGGTATGGGTGACAACGAACTGAACCAACTCGAGAAAAAGTTTTAGATTTAATTAGATAATTGATTCGTTGAATTATGTTCATGAAACAAATGAGTTGAATTTGAGCTGAATATTAAATTTGTTAATTAAAAGAGTTGAACTTTGAAAGTGAGAAAAACATACGAAGATGAGGTTGAATTGTGTTGGCTTATTATAAAGAGTTTAGCATAGGAGAATAAAGCACACATAGAGACGAAAAATTTCATAAGAGATTTTTATATTGATTTCTCTCACAAACGAATATAGTGTAGTTTCCTTACACTTCCAAAAAATTTCACTATAATCGCTACTGATTACAAATGCTCAAGCATACAAACAAAAAACTTCCAATCATTCAAGCACACAAGCAAAAGACTTCCTATACTCAAGTACAAAAACAAGAGACCGAAGAATATGGATGGAGTTTAAGTTTTACACATTTTCAAAACTTTGAGCCATAAGTCTAAGTAGAAGCACTATATACATATACTTTGCTACATGTAAAAAGATAATAAATAAGCTGTCAAAAGAGAATAGCACATGCTTTGATTAAATTCTATAATTTGTATTCTTTGCAAACTATATATATTGTAAAGAGATGAATTTAAGATCTACAACATAATTATTAAATTCAATCATCAGATAATTCATCTAATCTAAATTTGAAACATACATTGCAAGTCTATACATACATAAACCGTAGAAATTTGTTCCATCTTTATAGTAAAATCCAAAAACGCACACTACTGAGAAGGACAAATCCAACTATTGTTTCACAAAAACCTTTTATTAAAGTCAATTTATGCTTACTACTTGAATTTATCAATATTGAGTAGAGTTTGTTAGCATCTCCTTAATAGAAAATAAAATACTCAAAAAAGTAAATGAATATCTGAAACATTCTTACATTCAATGTTGTCCAACTAGATTAAAATAAACAATGAAATCAAAACAAGTTTGTGTTAAAAAAAAAATCCTTATGTCACCCATAATTCAACGAATCAATTATTGAATCATTTGTTTCATGAAATAAAAACAATAAAATCCAAAAAATAAACAATAAAATCAAAACAATAAAATCCAAAAACTCATTTGTTTCATGAACATAATTCAACGAACCAATTATCTAATCAAATTTAAAACTTTTTTCGAGGTTGTTCAGTTCATTGTCACCCATACCACCATGCTTTTATTTGAATTTGTATGCGTTTTGCTTCTGCTTTGAAGAATGGGAGGTTAGAGAACTTTTTCTAAATTTATTATTTATTAGGCTTAAATGCACTTTTGATCCATCTATTTAGAAACAAATCTGCTCTAAAAATAATAATTCGAGAAAGATATTTGTCAAAAAATTAATCTTTCCAAAAAATCAGCAACAACAAGCTTGCCCAGCCTATAGGCGCGCCCCGCGTAGCCTCCAGTGGCGGGGCCTGGAATTATGCCTCGTGCGCCCATTAATGTGTCCTGCGTGCAAGTCCGTGCCCAAGGCTGAATCTGGGCATTGCACCTAGCGCCTAGGCCAGTGGCATCCCGCGCCCAACGCAGGGACATATTCCTGGATAGGCTTGCCCAACGCCTATGCTTTTGCCCAACACACATCCTACGGTACCTCCAGACACAATTTCCGACTTATCGAGGTTTTAAGACATACTCAACAATATTATATTTTTTTAAGTTTGGACTTTGAATGTATCTTATCTTGTTGGTCAAGTTCCAACTTAGACAAGTGATCTGGTAAGGAGGAGACGGATTAAACACTAAGGCAGCACAGAAGATGGCTTTCAGACCAAACTACCATTGCTCATCATGGTCTTATCGTTTTTATGATTTTATTGTGTTTTTTCTAACAATGCTAGCATCTATTAGGAGTACTTGGTCACCAACAATATGTTAGCTAAATCTTGCCATGTTGAAATACTTTGTCGAGATTTACAATGAAGCCAATTATAGTTCCTACCTCAACTATTAATTTATTTTTTTGAAGAGGCTAAATTTACCTCTATATGTGTGTGTGTGTGTGTTTGTAATATGAACACTACAATGCCTATGTTGCGTGTGCAAATGGGTTGAAGAGTGCATAGAGATGGATTCCATCCACTATTTACATTTCATGCAATTTAATATTGCTTTGTTCTTGCCTTATTTTTCCTTTTTCATTTGCAATTTTGCATTTCTTTTCATCTTTATTTTTCTTTCTTTTGAATGCTCATTTGAGTATTTTCTTATTATGTTGTCATGAGACAACTTGTTATTAAAAAGTGTTGGATGCGGTTCTAACACTAAAAAGAACGGGTTTGGTTATCCTACATAAGCCAAACTTATGTACGCTGCATAAGCAGCCGAAGCCATAACGCAAGCCCAACATAATTACGTCGTACACCCCAGCGGCAAAGGTTATGGTGCATAAGCCCAAAGCTTATGCATGGTGCATAAGCCAATGAAAACACAATGATTTTACTCACACACCCCCTAATTTGCTCGCGCGCCCCCCACCCCCCTTGCTACGCGCGCCCCCCACATTACTACGCGCGCCCCCCAGCCCCCCCCACCCCCCCTCACTCCACTCATTTTTTTTTTACATTTTTTTTGAATTGTTGTTTTTCACTTTTTTTACATTTTTTTTCGAAAAAAGATCGGAAACTTATTTTCCGGAAAAACCAGAAACTTTTTTCCGAAAAAAAATCAAAAAAATTTCCCGAAAAAAGATCAAATACTTTTTCCAAAAAAACCGAGAACTTTTTTCTGAAATTTTTTTCCCGAAAAAAAATCGAAATTTTTTTTTCCATAAAAATCGGAAACTTTTTCCGAAAAAATCGGGAACTTTTTTTCCAAAAAATAAAAATCGATTTTTTTTTTCAGAGAGTTAAATGGTTTCTGGAAACCAATGCAATATTATTCTGGAAACCATTATGCTAGTTAAATGGTTTCAGAGAGTTAAACAGTGAAACCATTTGTATTGTAAAATGGTTTTATGTGTTTACTGAAACCAATATTGTGTTTTTATGGTTTTAAAAATTCTGGAAACCATTATGCTGGTTAAATGGTTTCAGGTAGTTATACAATGAAATCATTACTATTGTTAAATGGTTTTATGTGTTTACTGAAACCAATATTGTGTTTTTATAGTTTTAAAAATCCTGAAAACCATTATGCTAGCTAAATCGTTTCAGATAGTTATATATTGAAACCATTTTTATTGTAAAATGGTTTTACACTAAATGGTTCAATGATTTTAAATACCGATTATTACTGAAACCATAAATATGGTTTAATGGTTTTGATAGTTTTCTATGTGAAACCAAAATAATTGCCTAATGGTTTCTTACAAAACTAGTGTTGATTATCTTGGATAATCCTAAATAACCGTCCATAAATAATCCATAACCATTTGTTATAATCGGACATTAAAACCAAATATAATCGGACATTAAGTTTCCGATATTTTTTCCGGAATAATTTTCGATTTGTTTTTTCCGGAAAAAAAGTTACAATTTTTCAGGAAAAAAGGTTTCAACAATATTTATGGTTTCAAAGATCCATTATGAAATTATTCCACCCCCAAAATGGTTTGGGCATGATTTTAGTTTAAAAATAATTACGAAAATATTTAATCATACATAATAAAAAAAAAATAAAAAAAACTAAACAAAAAAAAATTTTAAAAAAATGGGTTGGGGGGGGGGGGGGGGGGGTGGGGGTGCTGGGGCGCACGCGAGCAACTTTGGGGGGTGCGCGAGTAAGGGGCTGGCTTATGCACCATGCATAAGCTTGGCTTATGTAGGATAACCACACCCCACCCCAGCCCATTCATTCATACACCACCATCTCATCTTCAATCTTACATGCTCCAATCTTCATCGTTCATCACCATCGCCATTCATCACCATCGCAGAAATCATCATCACCGTCGCCGATTCCGTCCTTCATCGCCATCACAAAGCTCTTCACCATCGTCCATTTTTCTTTTCAAGAAAAGGATCAAAACCAGCTCACAATATCAAATTGATAGTGAATCTCTTGGAAGCATTCTGTCCTTCAACCACCTAAGAGTAACTAGGAACCAAGGTAAGCAATTTAACCATTTGTTATGTGTTATTCACTCTTCTCACAAACCCACCCCTAATCTTCAATTTTAGATTTGTGTTTGAATTGAATGTGAGTTTCTATTATGTTGGATTTATAGTTACAGTAATAGAATCTTGGTGTTATGTGAATGAATTGCATGTAAAAGGATTTAAGAATTTTAATACTAACTTCATCAATTTAACCCTTTGTTATGTGTTATTCACTTTTCTCACAAACCCACCCCTAATCTTCAATTTTCTATTTTTGTTTGAATTGCATGTGAGTTTCTATAATTGAAACAATTTCTAGGTAAGAAAGAGGGCTAGAAAACAAAGAATAGATTCAATTTGAGACTGTAAATGGTTTTTTCATATGTAATTTAGTTTTTTTTCATATCTAATTTGTTTATGTTGTTAGTTGGAAATGGTTTTATTGTTGAGTTTGGAAAGTAATTGAATCTGTATAACCCTAATTGAATTGAAAAAAATCAACTGAAAAAATAATTTAAAAATTCTATATGTTAGACGGAAATGGTTTTGTTGATTTGGTTCATTGTATGTGTATTCTGAAACCATTTAGCTGGTAGAATGGTTTCAAAGAGTTGTACTCTGAAACCATTTTGCTGGTAGAATGGTTTTAGATGGTTAATGCTTAATTGTTGCTTCCTAAACCATTTAGCTTGTAGAATGGTTTCAAATAGTTGTACTCTGAAACCATTTTGCTGGTAGAATGGTTTCAGATAGTTGATGCTTAATTGTTGCTTCCTAAACCATTTATTTTACATATATGCAGGTGAGATTAAGAAGACTAGTCATAGAACAGCTTCATCAATGAATTGGCCAAAGGGAGCTAAAGTTCAGGAAGTAGCAAAGATTATGGATCTCAGAATTGCTTAGAATCCCAATTCCAATTTCAATTCAATCCAAATTCATTCTCACTGTTACAACTTGTTTCTGGAACTCGAACAACACATTTAAATTGATGCAAGAGTTGGATAAATTTATGCAAGATCAAGAAAGTTTGAGGGGTTCTCTGTTGCAATGGTTCTCTGTTACAAAATACACCATTAGTATTGTTAAATGGTTTCAAGATGTTATATACTAAAACCATTAATATTGTTAAATGGTTTCAAGAATAATGATAGTCTATGTAAATAATATTTATACTTCTGTAAGGTGTTTGTCTATCTATGAGTTCAAGTGACACAATTGATATAAATTTAGAGTTAGTTTCTCTTTAAGACTCTTCGTTTTTTAATCCAATTGACCATTACCATTACTTCTCAGCTTTCAGGGCTTATTTGAAGTATAATTAAATGGTTTAATTATAACAAAACCATTTAGCTGGTATAATGGTTTCAGAGGGTTGTACTCTGAAACCATTTTGCTGGTAGAATGTTTTCAGGTAGTTGATGCTTAATTGTTGCTTCATAAACCATTTAGAGGTATGTATAATGTATGGATCACATTATTAGAGAAAAAATATTCAAAATGATACTAGTTTCCTCTCTTTATATTACATATATGCAGGTGAGATTAAGAAGACTAGTCAAAGAAAAGCTTCATCAATACTAAAGCTCAAGCTCAGGAAGTAGCAAAGATTATGGATCTCAGAATTGGAATTTGTTCAGCAATATTCACAGATTTCAACAATTCCAAAGGATAATATGTGTAGAAGGAAACAACATTATACTATAAGAAAATGCTTAAGAAGATAGCTGTTAGGATTGTGATTTGAAGAGTGCATGATAGTTGTTAAAATTGTGATTTTAGTAGTAGTTTCTCTATCGTGTTTGTTATTTTGTTAGCTTCTACCATGCAAGTGTTGATTTGGTGGTTTAAATTATGAATTATGAAGGTCATAATTATAAGAACTACTTATTTTCAACTACTTGAATGTTTGATGAACTATTAGAAGACGCGTTTATGGCAAAAATCGTTAATTATTGAATCTCATGTACCGTCTTTTCTTTTCAAATGAATAGACAGAAAATAAATATTCATATTTAATTTAACATAAATATTATAACTGAAACTATTAGTGTGGCTTAATGGTTTCAATAGTTTTGTATCTGAAACCAAAATAGTTATCTTATGGTTTTCAATAAAATATTCATATTAAATTTAAAATAAATATTATAACCGAAACCATAAATGTGACTTAATGGTTTCACTAGTTTGTATGTGAAACCAAAGTAGTCCTTTTATGGTTTCCAATAAAACATTCATATTCAATTTAACATGAATATTATAACTGAAACCATAAGCGTGGCTTAATGATTTCACTGGTTTTGTATCTGAAACCAAAGTAGTCCTCTTATGGTTTCCAATAAAATATTCATATTTTATTCAAAATAAATATTATAACTGAAACCATAAGTATAACTTAATGGTTTCACTAGTGTTGTATGTGAAACCAAAGTAGATCTCTTATGGTTTCCAAAAAAATATTCATGTTTTATTCAAAATAATTGTGCAAACCATAAGAACAAAATTATAATTATAGGTTATTTTCATATTCAGTTCAACTTAAAGACCAATAGTAGTTACTAGTTAGCACAGAAATGAGCATTGTAACATCCATTTTCAATCATTGATTTAGAAAAGAATCGACAATTACAAAAAAGAATCTTTTACATCATAATTTCATTATCACATTCTTCATTTTCTATTCCTATTCCCCGTTACAATTTGTACTCTATAAAAATATTATTCTTCTTTACTCTTAATAAAAATAAAGAATACAACAAACTAAGGCTTGCAAACTAAAGAATGCTACTATACCAAAACATTAAGTTTAACCAAAGCTAAACAAACTGAGGCCTACAAATAGAAGCACAACACAACACTAAATAGCACTAGTTCCTCAACACGGAGATCTCTGAAACCACACCTGCACAGTCACAAACACAAAGGAGTTTAGGATGCAACAATTAACTATCAACTCTCCGAAACCATTCTACCAGCAAAATGGTTTTGAAGTACAACTCTCTGAAACCATTCTTCCAGCAAAATGGTTTAGGTATGATTTTTAACTTAGCAAGAAAGATTTGTAACAAACTCAGTGGATGAGTGTTAATTAGGTGCTAAACCTTTAACGTTGTAACCTCAACAAAAGAAACAGAAAACTTTTAAACAGATGTACCAACATATATTCCAACAAATTCATATAATAAGTTCAAGTATATGTTAGATTCAAAATAGCTACAAGGTGCACTAGAAAATGTAAACTTGTAAAGATAACAAAAAAGATACTAACATTATGGTGCAGGTAAGTAACATCCATGTGTTTCATCTCTGAAAGTATAGGCAGAAGGTTTTAATACTTACATAGAAGGTATACATACTCTGAATTCTTAGAGACATTAAAACAAACACCTCTTATGCAATGAATTTTCATCAATATGATCCTCTAAATTAAGTAATAATCCAAAATACCTATACCAAAGAAAATTACAACTGAAGCTAAATTGAACATTTGAACTAAATTTATTTTTGAAGAGGTTTGAACTAAATTCAATCATATTTGATGGGGTAACAAATCGATTATGTTCATAATTCAAAAATAAATTCAATCATCCTTTAAGAAACAAGAAAATAGATGATTACCTCTTCAAAAATGCAGTATGCCGCCGTTGAATGTGGCCGGAGAAAACGTCGCCGTGCAATTGGCCGGAAAAATTACAAAATCACGATGAAGCACGATCGGAATGATGAGCTTCTGATAACGATGAACAACGAGAGATTGAGGTTGGGAGAGAAAACGTCGTCGTGCAATTGGCCGGAAATATCACGAATTCACGATGGGAACGATGAGCTTGCTTCTGAGAAAGGATTCTGAGAATGATGAAAGAGAAACTGAAATTGAGGGATTGCCTAAGATTATTACACGTGTCTTACTAATCTGATGGCTGTGCTTCACTTATGCACCATGCATAAGGAAATCCTTATGCATAATAACTTCAGCCAAAAAGAACAATGATTTTATTCTTAAAGACGCATGCAGCACATCGTAATTCCCGAGACTTGAACGAACCTTTCAAAAAGAATTTATTAGGTGATCCTGCAAGTAATTTTCAAACTAGCGCTTGTTTACCAAAAATCGGTGTAAACAATAGGTAAATTTTATTTATGGCCACTAATAATATATTTATCGTTCAAAAAAATTAAAATTGTCAAAAAATAAAATAAAAAGGTTAAATATTTTTTCATCCATATAAAATTCATGGTCGATCCTGACTATTTGGAGGTCTGATTTATATATTAAAAATGTTTTTTAATATATAAACTTGAATCATTCTCTATTTAAATATATAAAAAATTAAAAAGAATCATTCTCTATTTAAATCATTATTTTTTATTTGATTGAACTTTTTTCACCAAATATATAATATTTTATGAACATTGGTAATATTTAATCATTATTATAGGGTCTCAAAATTAATGAACGATCGGAATGATGAGCTTCTGATAACGATGAACAACGAGAGATTGAGGTTGGGAGAGAAAACGTCGTCGTGCAATTGGCCGGAAATATCACGAATTCACGATGGGAACGATGAGCTTGCTTCTGAGAAAGGATTCTGAGAATGATGAAAGAGAAACTGAAATTGAGGGATTGCCTAAGATTATTACACGTGTCTTACTAATCTGATGGCTGTGCTTCACTTATGCACCATGCATAAGGAAATCCTTATGCATAATAACTTCAGCCAAAAAGAACAATGATTTTATTCTTAAAGACGCATGCAGCACATCGTAATTCCCGAGACTTGAACGAACCTTTCAAAAAGAATTTATTAGGTGATCCTGCAAGTAATTTTCAAACTAGCGCTTGTTTACCAAAAATCGGTGTAAACAACAGGTAAATTTTATTTATGGCCACTAATAATATATTTATCGTTCAAAAAAAATAAAAATTGTCAAAAAATAAAATAAAAAGGTTAAATATTTTTTCATCCATATAAAATTCATGGTCGATCCTGACTATTTGGAGGTCTGATTTATATATTAAAAATATTTTTTAATATATAAACTTGAATCATTCTCTATTTAAATATATAAAAAATTAAAAAGAATCATTCTCTATTTAAATCATTATTTTTTATTTGATTGAACTTTTTTCACCAAATATATAATATTTTATGAACATTGGTAATATTTAATCATTATTATAGGGTCTCAAAATTAATCTATTGAGTACATCTAATATTTTACCACGTTAGCATCCTAAAATTTTAATTATTGACTAATTTATGTTCATTTCAATGCAATGTTACGACCCTTTTATGTTCAATATGTAACTACATTATTATAAAAAAAACGTGGGAATTCTTATAATTATATTTAAATGAAAGACAAACGGGCAACAAGATACACCACTAATTCATATTATGTTCAAAAGATTGGATGAAACCATATTATGTTCAAAAATTGTCAAACTTTTCTCCATCAAAGACCAAAAAAAAAAAAAAGAAATTATTTTGTGGGTGAAAACCAGGGACGGATCTAGACATAAAATTTTAAAGAAACAATAAATTATATTATATTAAAAAAAATATTAAATGTAATACATTAATTACAATGAAACTGTCCACTATCAATTATTTGAAAATGAGCTAAAATAATATCATTATCAATTATTCCAAAAACATCTCTTTATATATAAGTTACAAGACGATATTTTAACCAATGATCCCTCATTTTGTTACATAGCGGATCCTTCACTAAATTCATAGTTGAAAAAACACATTTTACGCTTGCAATTGCAACCGACAAGATTAAAACTAACTTCAAGACTAAGGTATTGTTTGACTTGGCTTTTTTAGGTCTTGCAAGTTATTTAAAAGCTAAAAGTGTAAATAAAAGCTTCTTTTAAAAAAAACTAACTAAATTTATTTGATAATTATTTTTTTAGCTTAAAAATCATTTATCTATGTATTTTCTTCATAAAAATTAAGCAATAACTTATTATAAATTTGTTTGGCCTAACTTCTTTTTTTATTGGGTAAAAAAAATTTGAAATAATCTAGGACAAACAGTATCTAAGGTATCGTTTGACCTGACTTTTTTAGCTCTTAGAAACTATATGAAAGATAAATGAAAATAAGAGCTTTTAGAAAGAAAAAAGTCAAAATTGTTTCGTAATTATTGTTTTTATTAACTTCAAAAGTCTTTTATTTATGTATTTTACTCATAAAAATTAAGCAAGTTTTTTCTATCAATAACTTATTAAAAATCTATTTGACCTAAACTTGAAATAAATTAAAACAAATGATACTTAAATATATATATTTTTATTATAAAAAAAAAAATCTTAAAAACCAGTGTGGCTAAGGCCACACTTGGCCAGAACATGTATCCGTCCCTGGTGAAAACGTGCATTTTTCTACAAGAACGAAAGTTAAAATCCGTTAACTTTATAAGAACGGAAAATATATTTAATTTAGGATAAAATGAAAAAAAGAAAAAGCTCTAATGAAAAAAAATGTTTTCATGTTTATGATTTCAAAAACAAAAAGTTTTCATGTTTATCAATGCAAGATGAAGGAAAAATTACAAAATGAATGGACTTTTCCAAAAAGTGCTGAAAAGAAAACGAAAATAGATTTGCTGATCACTTTCCTTTGGTTATCTTAACAACCCTTAGAAAAGGAAGTTAACAATAAAAGATGCTAAAATTATAATGTCCCAACTTAAAATTGACATTTATATCCAACAATTTCACACTAGAGAGGTGCAGGTGCATAAATTTTTTAACCAAAACATGCTATCTTTTATATTATACTACATATCTTTTGCATAAAAACAAATGAGAGTGATTTTTTTTTTTTGGAAAGGACAAATGAGAGTGATGTAATTTCCATCAAGAACTAATTGAATACAACATTAGCAAATAATATATAGCCATATACATCAGCTTTCTACTTCAGAGAATCCAACCAATGTAAAATGATGCTTTTGTCGTTGTGCACAAATACTTTTGTCCTTCTGCATGAAGTTAGTCACATATGAATCATCCGATTAAGATCAAACGGTCTAAGTATTTTAAACTCGTATTTTAAATTTAAAGAAATCAAAATTTGAATTGAAATTTAGACTGTTTAATTTTGATCGTACAATCTAGATGCACACAATCCTATCGTAAGTAGTGGGGTACAAAATTGCATCTTCAATTTATGTTTAATATGTTAGAAGTCCCATATTGACTAGAGATTTTGATTGTGCAAACTTCAATTCTCAAATTAATTTTTGTGGTTGAGTATAGACCTCCCAAATTTTAATATTATATACACTTGGGCTTTAAAGTCTAGCTCAACTCACAATTTCGAAATTGTAAGGCTAGAAAATAAAGTTTTACACTTGAAAATAATACTTTTGCTACCTTGTGTATCACCTCAATTATTTATGTGATTGTCAATATCATCTACTTTAATTAGTTTTTAATCTTAGAGTTAAATTAGATACACATTGAATAGTAAAGAACATTTAAAAATGTTTTACTCCTAATCAACTAAACAGAAAACTATGTTTAGGATAGAGTTTAGGTTAGCTATGTCTATAATATACATGCATACATATATATGCAGAAACAAAAGCAAAGCGATCATCCAATACATTCCAACTCAAATCTATGACCTCTCAACTCTCTAAAATATTACAGCATTCATGCACTTGATTTTCTTTCCTTCTTATAATAACTCCCTCCTTCACTTCTTCTCTCCACAACTCCACAACCTTCTCTTTCTGTTATGGCCTCAAAAGCCTTAACCGCTGGTTCTCACTCCCGAAATGGACACCGTTTCTCAGTATTTTATGACTCAGACGAGGTATTCAATATGGTTGTTGCATAAAACTTCTAATAACATTAGAGTGAATATAAGTATGCTGGAATATGTAAGTAATCGAAAGAGTTATCAGATTAAGGCTTTGTTGTTATGTTTTGTCTTTTGCAGGAAAATGGAGACTTCAGTCAGCAGCCACAGAAACAAAATATCCATGCTTTCTCTTTGGATGGAAGTGGTGAGCAATCAGCATATTTTTCTTGTAACTTTATCTTGGAATGAAAAAACAAAGTTGTTTATTATGTTCCACCACAGTGGTTAGTTTCTCCTTCTGGAGTTTTCTGATAATCTGATAATTTTATGCATGATTATCTGAGCTGTTTTGTAGTAGCTAGTAAGGATTTTGAAGAGCAGGAATCGTTCAGCTATAATGCGGATAAAGAGAAAGGAAAGCAAGTAAATAGAAGTCTTATGAGCAATGACATAGGAGAAGATGATTACCTGTAACTTGTCTTCTCTGAACACTCTATCAACGATTTAACGTTACTAGTTTTTGTAATTAGAATGAATTTTCTTCATTTCACCTCTTACCTAAGCTGTTTCTTTTCTTCTATTATGATCTTGCAGTTTGGCCGAGTCAAGGCAACCACTATGGCGCAAAGTCCCAATAGCTTCAAGCCTAATCAATCCATATCGTATAGTCATAGTCATGCGTCTTGTTGTCCTAGTTTTCTTCTTCCACTTCCGCATCACAAGTCCGGTGCACGATGCATTCGCCTTATGGATAATCTCTGTGGTGTGCGAAATATGGCTCTCTTTGTCTTGGATAGTAGACCAGTTCCCCAAGTGGTTCCCCATGACTCGCGAAACTTACTTGGAGCGCTTGTCAATGAGATTCGAGCGAGAAGGGGAACCGAACCTTTTAGCTTCAGTTGATGTCTTTGTTACCACTGCAGACCCTTTGAAGGAACCACCTATTATAACAGCAAACACAGTTCTATCAATCATGTCTGTTGATTATCCTGTTGACAAAGTTAGTTGCTATGTCTCCGATGACAGTGCATCTATGCTTCTCTTCGATACTTTGTCACAAACTTCTCAGTTTGCAAGAATATGGATTCCATTTTGTAAGAAGCATAATATCGAGCCAAGGGCACCTGAGTCTTATTTTTCTCAAAAAGTTGATTACTTGAAAGACAAGGTACATCCAACATTTGTAAAGGATCGCAGGGCTATGAAGGTAAAAACCACATAAATTAACTGCAATCAAATATGAAATTGTTTCCTTTTTAATATTGATTTTGTTCTAATTTCTACGTGAGACTTAAGGAATTTAGCTTTGCATTTTTGCAGAGAGAGTATGAAGAATTCAAGGTGAAAATTAATGTACTTGTTACAAAGTCTCAGAAAAAACCAGAAGAAGGGTGGGTGCTGCAAGATGGTACTCCATGGCCTGGGAACAACACTGATGATCATCCAGGAATGATTCAGGTTTGCCTAATTTCATTAACGAAAGATAAAATAAAGTGAAATTGTTTTCATATAAGCTATAAGCTGTTTTGATAAGCTATCTTGGAGAGCTGAAAACAAGAAGCTGAAAACAGCTTATGGACATGTCATAAGCTATTTTTATCAGCTCTCCCAAATAGTCCCGCATGTGCTTATGCTAATAGATAAACTCAAATAAGTAGATCCGATCATGTCATTTGTGTCCTCTTGTTAATTGTTAGGAAACTAGATGAAAAATAGTCTGTTTATGTTCAAAACTTTGGATAATGACAAAAATATAAATAATTAAAACATATAAGGACTTGCCGTTGTAGGTGTGTCTGGGAAGTGCTGGTGCTCTTGACAATGAAGGCAAGGAGCTGCCACGGCTTGTGTATGTTTCGCGCGAGAAATGTTCAGGCTATCAGCACCATAACAAAGCTGGAGCCATGAATTCTCTGGTAAATAGTTTAAACTTATAATATATAGTTTTATTCCATTCAGTATAAGAACATGAAATTACAAATACCGTTTATAACTCTTGAAATGCTTCATTTCCTCAAAAGCTTCGAGTTTCTGCTGTGCTTAGCAATGCACCTTTTGTGTTGAATCTGGATTGTGATCAATACATCAATAATAGCAAGTGTCTTAGGGAGGCTATGTGCTTCCTAATGGACCCTCTACTTGGAAAGAAGACCGCTTATGTTCAATTTCCGCGAAGGTTTGATGGCATCGACGGCAACGATCGATACGCTAATCACAACACTGTATTCTTTGATGTAAGGGATATTATTCTGAACCCAGTACAGTTGCAATTTCATTGACCAATCTTTAACTCATGCCTGAATTTTTCCTTGTTTTGTAGATCAATATGAAATGCCTTGATGGGATTCAAGGTCCCGTGTATGTTGGTACTGGATGTGTTTTCAACAGGCAGGCATTATATGGCTACAAGCCACCATCTGAGAAAAGGCGAAAGACAAGCTTTTCATGCTGCTGCTGTTGTTCTGGTGACTCTCGGTCCGCATTTGATGTTGAAGAGATTGATGATGGGCTTGAAGACAATGATGAGAAAGAGGAATCGTCCTTCATGTCCGTCAAAGTTTTTGAGAAAAAGTTCGGAGAGTCGCCAGTTTTCATTGCTTCTGCATTGATGGAAGATGGTGGACTTCCAAAAGGAACTAATACTCGAATACTGATGAAGGAAGCAATTCATGTTATAAGTGTTGGATATGAAGAGAAAACTGAATGGGGCAAAGAGGTAATCCAATCAATACAATTATACAACAAGAATATACATTTCATGATCGTTGACCAAAGTGTCATTCATTGACTTTTCTTTCTTTGCAGATAGGGTGGCTTTATGGTTCAGTCACAGAAGATATTTTGACAGGGTTTAACATGCATTGTAGAGGATGGAAATCAGTGTACTGCATGCCTAAAAGAGCAGCTTTTAAAGGATCTGCTCCTATAAACCTATCAGACAGATTACACCAAGTGCTGAAATGGGCTTTGGGTTCTACTCAGATTTTTTTTAGTGGCTATTGTCCATTGTGGTATGGATATAGTGGAAAACTTAAATGGCTTCAAAGACTCGCTTACACGAATGCTATCGTTTATCCTTTCTCTTCCATCCCTCTTCTGGTGTACTGCACAATTCCAGCTATCTGTCTTCTGACTGGAAAGTTCATCCTCCCCACTGTAAGTGCATCATAATAAATTTATTACATTGGATTAACTTGAATGCAACATGACTTTGGCCACCCTGATTCACAATATTATCACATTGTGAATGTGAAGGAGCTATAAGCCTAATTACTTTTAGAGATGAATTTCTATGTATTGACCGATGTGCATTCAACAAATCGGATCATATTATTAGATACATGCATAAAAATGTTTTTACAGATATTAGATTTATGAGAGGAAAACAGCTATAGGGATATTAGATTTGTGCCTTATAACAAAAGTTATATTTTATGCAGATGACAAACCTTGCAAGCATTTGGTTGATGGCTCTATTTATCTCCATCATTTTAACTTGCGTGCTAGAGCTTCGTTGGAGTAAGGTTAACATTCAAGACTGGTGGCGCAACGAACAATTCTGGGTCATTGGAGGTGTTTCTGCACATCTTTTTGCAGTGTTTCAAGGCCTCCTTAAAGTTGCAGGACTCGGCACTAAATTCACTGTGAGAATGAAATCAGCAGACGACGCTGCATTCAGTCAGCTCCATCTCTTCAAGTGGACTAGTCTTCTCATCCCTCCAACAAGTATTGTAATCTTGAATATGGTGGGAATTGTGGCTGGAGTCTCTGAAGCCATTAACAGCGGCTATAACGCATGGGGACTTTTATTTGGAAAGGTTTTTTTCTCTTTATGGGTCATTGTTCACTTGTATCCTTTCCTCAAAGGTCTACTCGGAAGACAAAACAGAACACCTATCATAGTAGTTCTCTGGGCAACACTTCTAGCATTGATTTTTTCAATGATTTGGGTGAGAATTGATGTTTTCTTGCCCAAGAAAATAGGTCCTGTACTCACACAATGCGGCGTAGAATGCTAAGATTGTAGAGAAGTGAGGTCGGCATTCTTCCAATTTCATCTGATCTTTGTTGTTTCACAAGTATTAACCTTTATTATGAGAAAGTGAACAGTCAAGATTTATGATGCAGGATTCATCAGTTAATTGAAAAATATTGTTTTGTAACATATGATATGATTTCTTGTTATCACTGAAGCATGATATGATTTATGATTAAAGATTCACTAGTTAATTAAAAATTTAAAACTAAAGATTGCTTTGTAACATATATGATATGTGATTAATTGTTAATGTTGCAGCCTAAAATATGCACATCTTCGAATTCATCTAGCTATTTTCTTATCAATTCCTGCAAACATATCCTTCGATTGATACAAGGTATCAACCTATCATGCAATGGAGCTCGATATCAAACTACAAGATACCGTCAGAGTAACTAGGCGGAGGAATTAACTGTGAGTAACCATTGTGAAAACAGGAGGCAAAACTTATTTGAGCTTTAGAATAATGATAAAAATCTTAGCCAAAAAAGAAAAGAATAATGATGAAAATCAGCTGCAAAAAGTAAACATATAAAATTGTAGTTATAGCTGCAATTGAAATCACCTCTGAAGGGTAAAAATTTATTCAAGGGACACATCATAAATTTAACTTTAAAGCCAAGTACAATTACAAGAGCAAAGTAACACATTACATCATCTCATCCATAGAAAGAATCAAAAAATTCATTCCCAACACAAAACACTTCCTATAAATAACACCATTGCAAACTTTTCTAAAATATATTAGGAACACAGTTACACAAGTAGAAGAAACTTCTGCAGCACCTCTATTCAATGATTTCTCAAACCTTGTCTCAAATAGGGTAGTGTTATTGATGAGCTTAAGGATAGCGAAGAAGCTCCATGGTTCAAACTCTAGAAAATAACATAACCCACTAACATTTGCCTATCCACAAAAAGTAAAAATAAAAAACCTTATCCTGCACATCATTGCAAACTTTTCTAAAATGCATGGTGAACACAAGTAGAAGCAGCTTCTCCAGCAGCACCTCTATTCAATGCTTTCTCTAGCCTTGTTTCAAATGGCGTAGCGTGCCAATTCACCTTCTTATCCTGCACATTCAGTTAAATATCCAAATAAGAATTCACCATCAAACTAATGAGTAACAAAACAACTTAACCTACAAAAATTCACTTTATCTTTACCTCTCTGTACTTGCTAGTTGTGTTTGGAATTCCTTTAAAAGATGAGGCTGAGCCTGAATCTTCATTAGAACTCCAATAGGACCCAACTGTTCCTATAATCGGCATCTCATCTGGACTCTTACAAGGTGACTTCCTTGGGGACGAGGTAGCGGAAAATTGCTTAATCTCTTCCACAGTTAAAGCACCTAAAATAGGCCTATCTTCAAGGCTTATCATAGAATTTGAACCTTTTGAGGTGCTCCTATCAGGAGTACCAACAGCATACAAACCAGCCTTCTTAATAGGTGTAGTCTCCGATGAACCCAACCAGTTTGACAGGCTAGCATCAACCGGGATTTCCTGGTTCAACATCTTTGGCATGTCGGGTTCTGAAACTTCCTTAACACCAAATGCAACCTGTGATTCATGGTCGGGACAAACATAATTCTCTTTCTGAGGCCTTAACCGTGGTGTCCTTTTAGCCTTAACAATTTTCCACTGAGACAGATTTTCAACCGGGTTTAGCACAGGATGAACATACACACTTCTATCTCTAGCGTTCGGATTAAACCCAATTGTCTTCAAATCACTTTCACAAGTAGGAATAATAGGACTCTCCACCTCCTCAGCAAACACGTGATCAACAACATCACCTTGCATCCTTGACTTTGAGTAAGCCATATCATCTTCTTCAAACTCCACGCCGAATTCATCGCATTCTTCTCTAATTCCATCATCATCACTAAGATCACTAGGCCAATCATCAAGTTCTTCTTCATCTTCATCATCACTATCCCTGCAATTCTGATACCTATGATTAGGAGGGTAAGACCCAGTTGAGTTCACAGAACTATCTTCAGAAGAAGATGACTTTGAATGAACTGATTTAACCAAAGCTTCTTCCTTTTCAACTTCTTCAGTCAAAACAGGCTCATAGGTTTTCACATTGGAGTCAAAAGTTACTTTCTTTCTAGTATTAACACTTAGTTCCTTCTCAGTTTTATCCCTATATAGACCAAAACATAACAAAATCAAAAACAAAAAACAATTAACTATGTTTCAAAAGCTTCTAAAAATAGAAAGTGATGAATTAAGTTGAAAATCATTGCTTACTGAAGTTGTAGTGAAGTGTTAGGAAGGGTTTTGGAGTGATCCTGAACCAAAGGGACACTAGGTTGCTGTGACTTGCAACTAGCATTTCTCTGAAACACAGAATTAAACTAGAAAGATTAAAACCTAAAAAAAATAAAAAATAAAAACTTAGCTCTATTTGACTAATGAGAAAAAATTGAAAGAAAACAAGAGAAAGGGTATGAAAAAAATCAAATTTTGATGTGAGATAAGAAATTAAAGAAAGAAAAAGAGAAAATCTTGGCATTGTTTGAATTGAAAGTAAAAAGGGTTGAAGAGTGTTACTTGAAGAACGTTGCGGTTGTGTTTAGTGTGTTTGGAGGAACCAAAACAAGGAAGAAAACAACCCATGAATTGAAGGAAGGAGCGTCTCAGATGAAGATTTGAATGATGAATGAGTTGGTGAGTGACATTGAAGATTTTTCAATAAGAAGAAGACGATAAAAAAAAAAAGCGTATCTTTGTTGATATTATATTTATTTTATTTAGAAAAGGTGGAAACGACCGTTATGAACATTATGTTGTGCTTTACACTCTGGAAATTGCAAGTTTTCATTAAATCTTCTTCTTCTTGTTTTTTCAAGGTGTATACTAGTACTAGTTGTAATTATTTATTGTTAATAAATGGTGTTTAATTTGTCTTAGGATTCTATACAAGAAGAAATGGGTCCCAGCCGATGATAGTTGTAACTTGTAACTTGCTTGTATCCTCCTCATACATTCTTTACCTCACTCAAAACTATGCATAACAAATGAGTAGTTTAACTGGTTAAGTTAATTGAATAAAGCGTTAAAAGAGTTTGAGGTCCAGGAAACTAACAATAACATTATATACTAACAACTAACAATTTGCCATTAAAAAAAAAAACTAGACATGACAGTAAGGTGGGGTTGAAATGAATTTTACCTTTTCTAAATTTAAATTTATTAAGTTTAGATATTTTCAATCTTGTCCCAAATTGTTAAATAGATGGTCAAAAGATCAATATTTGATTCTTCTATATGAAAAATTCAGTTAAGATGAATGTGCCAACAGATTTTTCAATAAAGATCAATCAGCACTAAACAATGATGCAAATTATGTTCTTATGACGATATAACAAAAAAATATTACAGGAGCATTTATAGTAGTGACCAGGGGTGAGCACAAACCCGCAACCTGACTCGAAATCGACATAACCGCCAATATGTGGAAGCACTCGGTCGGGTGCGGGTCGGGTCTCGGGTCAACAATTGTGAAAAATCGGTCATGAACGGTTGTATACGGGCGGGTGCGGGTCTCTAATAATCCGTCTATTTATAACCGAAATCAACCGAACAATTTCTAAAATACAAATTAATTTTTTTCTAGTTTCGAGCACATCTTCTCTCTCTTAATATCATATGCTCTTCACTTTGTTAATTTTATCTATCTTTGATAGAGGAGAAAAATGTTGTATTTTACGAGCTTTAACTTGTAATATGTTGATAAAGGAGATGTGAAATATAATATTTTAGATTTATCTTAATTTTTACTTCTCGTCTACTATCTATTATTGTCGTTGAATTTACAAATTTGAAACAAATTAACTTCATCTCATCATTTTTATTGTATCTTTTGTTGCATTATGTACGAAATATTGAACGAATTGTCAAAAAACAAATAATTTTTTGAACAATGAAGTTTTAAATGTAACAACAACGATTCAATCTAACCCGTTAAAATGACCCGTCGGACCCGTCACTCGTATTACCCGAATCCGAACAAACCGAAGACGTAAACGGTCGGAATTGGGTCCAAATTAAGAGGTCGTTGTTTTTATCGGTTTGACGATTTTCGGCCCGAATCCGACCGAACCCGACCGATGCTCACCCCTAGTAGTGACAATGGGTCTGGTTTTATGCGAAATCAATCATGTGCATATGATTTCATCTGTTTTAATTTAAATATGTGGTTTTTATATAGTCATATTTTTTTTTGTGTTTTTTTTTTTGTGCTTTCATCGTTTCAGTGAGATGTTGTTTGATTTCTCATTTTCATGTGGTGTTCATTTGATTGAATTGATCAACTTTGGTCAACTAATAATTCATACAATGACTAAGTTCATCAACGACGTTGATCTAGAGGCACAAATATTCCGTTTTATGTTATTAACTTGCATGTTGTGAGTTTATTCACAAATTTATTCTTTTCAATTTTAATAGTGTTGAATTTCTGCTTAAATCTGATGTACTCTACCAATTTAAATTAATATCTTTTATTTAGAAAAAAAAAAGAATAATATAGTCACTCTTAACTAAATAAAAAATAACTTACAAAAAAAAAAGCTAAATGAAAAATAAAAAGAAGAATAATATAGTAAATAATAATAATAATATAGTAAAAGTATTCTTTCTTATAAGCAAAAAGTATTATGTTCTCTTTCATTTGTATATGTATTTTCAAAATATGCGTAAAATTAAATAAATTAATTATTATGGAAGAAGGGATTATTTTTTTCATATATGGAAGAAGGGAGTATTGAATAAACGGTATGAATATGATTGAAAGAAAATAATTTAATACAGTTGGTCCCAGTTATAAGACAAAAACATCAAAATCAATGGCCACAAAAAAAAAAAAAATCAATACTTATTTATTATTTAAATTTTTTTGAAGATTTTTCTAAGCAATATATTCATATGTAGGAAATTGTGACCGTTAAATACACAACTAATATTAAAAGGAGAATATTTAAAAATTAAATTAGTCTTGACTAAAAAAATTTGTGTGCGTCCACAAGTCTTAGTTTAACTGTTTATACGGCAAAAGTTATGGTCCATAAGGATTTTATTTATGGACCGTCCATAAATCATTTCCAGCCTTCAGATCACAATGACACGTGTAACCATCACATAGATTGGCAACGATCTCAGCTAACAGAATTTTCACACTCCATCTCGCGCGATTTCTGTTCAACCATCACAATGACACGTGTAACCATTACAAATATATTGAAATTAACCATAGTAGTATTGCTGGGAACCATTTTGTCCAAACAATTTGTTCTGTTGTGATTTGAAAATGTTTTGAACAATGTCTAATGAAATAAGGCTAGCAATTCCACAATGATGAATGAATGAACAATAGGGATATTTTGCTGGTTTAATTTCAAATACAACATGCAATTCAGGATATTTGGTTTAAGTCATTTTTAAGTTATAATGTACCTTTTTCTAAATTATCATGTATTTTGCTTATTTTAAGTTTCTGATATTGATGTGTACTGAATTTATTATGCGTGATATAATATTGTTTTGAAGCGTTTAATTTATTGTCTTGTGACTTGGCTTGTTATTTTTAGATGGGGTCTGTTACATAGTAGTAGTATTTATGTGGTTAGGGCGATAGATATGCCTGTTGTAATGTTTAGAATAGAAAAATTTACAGGAATTTGCTAATATTGTTTGATTAATTTGTCAACACTGTCTGAAACCATTTTGCACAAGGAATGGTTTCATATAGTTGTTCACCGACACCATTTGATGCTGATATTGGTTCTATACTTTTTATAGGGATTGTTTATGTTTTAGATGGATTCGACATTGACTCCATCACTCAGTCATGCTGGTAGCTCAGAAACAAATTCTGATATGTCTCAATGTTACTCCCCTACGAATAAGAAATCATGGGAGTCTTTAGGATTTGCAACTGTTGAAGAGATTGAAAAGTTTTATGGTAATTACGCATATAACATTGGATTTTCCATTAGGACTCAGTTGAGGTCGAAGATCAATTCAAAAAACAAAACATCTGACAAGGTACATTATGTTCGTTTTGTTTGTAACAAAGAAGGTTTCAAAAGGGGAAGTTTGTCTAACCCTAAGAATAGGTCATCATCAGATAGTCCAGTTCTTATTAAGTTTGAGAAAGTGAAAGAGAAACCGGAGGAAATGGTTGGTTGTAAAGCTGGGAGATTTTTGAAGTGGAATGAAGCTTTGAGTGTTTACAAGATATACAGGTGGGATGTGGATCATTGTCATGCGTTACATAAACCAGAACATTCGGGCTACTTGAGATCATTTAGAGAAGTGAACGAAGTTCAAGGACAACTTGATTTAATCAATTCGAAAGCTGGAATGTCGATGAGAACTTCTTATGAAGTTATGGGTCAGGGAGTTGGAGGTATAGAAAAAGCTAGAGAAATGCAGAAATTCCGCTTAGAACGGAAGAAAAAACAAAGAGCTGATGATGAGGCTTCAAAAACAAAAGCTGGAGAAGGGCTATGAAGAAATGCTTATAAAAGCTAGCAAAGTTGTTCTGGTGTAAACCATTAATAGTCCTAAATGGTTTCAAGGTGTTATATACTAAAACCATTAGTATTGTAGAATGGTTTCCAGATTTATTGGCTAAGATTGGTCTAGTCGTTTGTTAGCTTCTGATCATTTGCCTAAGAAATTATAAGGCCTTATTGTGTTGGCCATATTCTGTTATCTAAGAACTATGTTGGTTTATTTACTTAAAAAAATAGTGAGCACACTTTTTTTTTCTTAATCTCGATCATATGTCTTTGTTGTTATGTATTGATGACTATTGATATTTTGTGTTTTAATTGTGATTTTGTATTTATCAATTAATTCCTTATACAACGGAAGGAAAAACAGACAGATGATGACGAGGTAGCAAGGTTGTTCTGGTGTAAACCATTAGTAACCATAAATGGTTTCAAGATGTTATTCACTAAAACCATTAGTATTGTGAAATGGTTTTCAGATCTATTGTCTAAGACATTATAAGGCCTTATTCTGGTGGCCTTATGCTGTTGCCTAAAATAGTAACGACACATTTTTTTGTTAATCTCAATCATATGTCTTTTGTCGTAATATTGATGACTATTGATATTTTTGTTCAAAAACAATCAAGGAGAGATGAATTTGTATTGATGACTAATGAATTGTATTATTTCATAAACTTTTCATATTGGATGAATCAATTTTTGTTACTAATTGATTGATTCACATTTGTTAAATGTATTCAAACTTGAAAGACATTTTTTATTTACTTTTGCTTATACATTTCTTTCACAAATGACTTCAATAGAATGCATTTAGGAATTAAAATGTCAAATTAGTCCCCATATTTAATTACTTATTACAAATTATGTTATTCTATTCTACGTCTAATTTATAAGTTTTGTCGACTTATTTTCAATCTAATCTTAATATATTTTTTGAATAACTAATATGAAATACGAGTTAGGAATATTTATAGAATTAGGTATTTTTTTGAAAGTATTTTGTGCAATATAGTTCTTAAACAATAGAATGAGTCCAACAGAATAAGCCCAAAGGTTCAGATGTTAATAAACTACAAGAACAATAAACTACTAGAAGAATCTTATGCAAAAGATCTGGAAACCATTTTACAATAGTAATGGTTTCAGTGTTTGAAATCCTGAAACCATTTTACATTACTAATGGTTCCCAGCAGAAGAACTTCCTAGCTTTTGTAACATTTCTTCATAATATGAACTTGCTTCCTTCTCCACTTCATCTTTTCTGGAATTGCTCGAGTTGCTTAATATTGTTGAACAGATATCAATGCGGAGATCCATAATGGTTGTTTTCTTTCTGTTTGGACCATGCCTTTTCATTTTTGACCAACCTTTGAAACTTTCCATTTTCCCTCCCCATTCAGCCAGAAATTTCATGCAAAATACCCCACAACTGTTTGAATCGAATTGATTGGGAACCGTTGGTGTATCCCACTCAAATGAGGCAAATTGGAAAGACATTTTCATCTTCCTTTGTTTGTACATTTCCGTGACAAATGCTTCCACCTCGTAAAGCCAGACATCAAACATTTTTTTGTACATGGTGGGCTCACCATTCTTGTGGTTCAATTTTTCTCCTGGCCCTGATAAGCTGTTCAGCAATTCAAATTTTTTGCCCTTCAAATTTACCACGAAGCACACATAATGAGCTCCTGGGTTTCCAACTATTGCGGGCATCATGAGCTGTTTCATCAGCAAAGGCATTATCTCAAACATATTATTAAACTAAAATTAAGTCTAAAATCATATTATTAAACAGATTATTAAAATCATTATCTCAAACAAATTATTAAAATCATTATCTCAAACATTGATCTGCTCCCCACTCATTGGAAGTCCATACACTCGGTGCACATCTTGCTCAGTCAATGGCAGCACATCTGTTCTGCTTAATCTAATCCACATGTTTTCCTTTTCAAAGTGTTTCACAATCCATTCCACAAAAAAGGTGTGAATTTTTGTCCATTTGTAGAGATGTGTTAATCCACCAAAACCACTCTCATGCAAAAGCTTCACTATATCATCCTGTCTTTTTTTCCCTTTGATTGACTCCATAAGGTCATAGACCTTAGGAATGCTTAGTTTGTGCCTTAGTCGTTGATCAATATTCTGCTCCTCAGAGTTTCCATCAGTTTCTTCTTTCTTTTTCCCCTTGTTTTTTTTTTGTCAACCTCTTTTCCTTAACTTGTTTATTATCATCCGAGCTTTCATCATTGATTTTTGCCTCTCCCCCTCTTTTACGACGGTTCCTCTGCTCCTCAGAATTTCCATCAGTTTCTTCCTTCTCTTTCCCCTTGCTTTTTTTTGTCAACCTCTTTTCCTTAACTTGTTTATTATCATCCGAGCTTTCATCATTGATTTTTGTCCCTCCCCCTCTTTTACGACGGTTCCTCTGATTCTTGTCCTTCCTTTTTTCCTCTTCTTCCAATGGTGTCAAGCCGATACTGAAATTTGGGATTGACTCTAAGTCCTTTGTTTTTTTGGTCTGCATCAAAGAAAACAATTTTACTAATCAAATGGTTTTGGTTTAAGACAGCCTGAAACCATTCCTTGTGCCAAATGGTTTCCATCATCAAAGCATTACCACAGATAAAAATCTTTAAATAGGATTCAATTTAAATCAACTCACAAAAATTCCTTTCCAATAACAATTTACAAACTATTTATTTGATTTGAAATGAGAAATAAATTTAAACTCTTAATTTTATAGTTTTCACAAATGCATGCAATTACTTCCAAAACCATAACACCATTTCCAACATATCAATAACACTATCGCAACAAATGGTTCAACAAATGGTTTTTGTGTAACACATTCTGAAACCATTCCTTGTGCCTAATGGTTTCCAGCATCAAATCATTACCAAATCAACACTCAGAATCCCTTTCCAATAACAATTTACAACCTATTTATTTGTTTTTAAATGAGAAATAAACATAAACTCTAATTTAGGTTTTTTCACAGATGCATACAATTACTTTGAAAACCATAACACCATTTCCAACATATCAACAACACAATCGCAACAAATTGTTCAACAAATGGTTTTTGTGTAACACATTCTGAAACCATTCCTTGTGCCTAATGGTTTCCAGCATCAAATAATTACGAAATCAACACTCAGAACCCCTTTCCAGTAACAATTTACAAACTATTTATTTGTTTTGAAATGAGAAATAAACATAAACTCTAATTTAGGTTTTTTCACAGATGCATACAATTACTTTGAAAACCATAACACCATTTCCAACATATCAACAACACAATCGCAAAAAATTGAAAGGAAAAGTAAAAATTAATTAGTTAATTTGGGGATTATCACTTATATAACCATTTTGAAGGAGTTTAGCAACATACATTCATGTTAGAACCATTTTCTAGTAAAAAAAAAGTTGACGCAAAGTTGACGAAGTTAGTACCTGGTTTGTTTTCTTCATTATGTTGTGAGGATGATGATGATGTTAGAAGTGTGATGATGCTGATGATGGCGATGATGTCGTGATCGTCTTGTTCCGGCGACGGTTACAGTGACGGAGATGACGGTTGTCGTTTTCGCGGTGACGGAGTGATCGTTCAGACAGAATAAATGCAATTCAAAAAAAATAGAAAATGAAATAACGGTGTTGTTTTTGTTATGGGCTGTGCGGTGTATTTTAGTAAAACGTGGTGTAAGCTAGCAATTGGGCTGTTAGCGTGTTTATGGTCCAAGTCGTTTATGGACGGTCCATAAGGATGGTTTATGGACAGTAACCGATCCCTGTTTATACAATGTCAAAATTGTCAGGTTAAATATTATAATCAGGGTCGGAATTCTAGTTCCCTCAGTTCATCTATGCACCAAAAAAAATTCACGTGCAAATATGTCACTTATTGTGAAACCGATGGAGTAATTGTTTTCATATTATATGTTTTTATTAACAAACAAAATAAAATAAAAATACTCTTAAACCGCCAAAATCTAGTAGCCTTTCTCGGTGGTGGTGCGATGCCTTCCTCTGTTGTACCAACCACAAACCCTTTTTGGGGTGTTCAAACTCCGCTTGCAGCGATGCCTATGTGGAAGTGGCGGGCTTTGGATTCCATCATGCGTGATTGTTGGTACGCATTGTTTTCTATTTATGGGCTCTGTTTCTTCCATGTATTGAGTCGGAAAAAAAGTAGATTTGCGTGTTGTACTATTTCTTTGGTCATATTCGTTTCATTTTGTCTCAGCGGCATCTCCTGAGCTTCAATTTGGTTCTCTCAATTTCAAATTGATTTTCGCGTCGCCGCACATCTGTGTGTTGGTATTGTTGTAAGTTCTGATTCATTGGTGTTGGTCTTATTGCAAGATTTGATATGTTTCTTATTAGATGTGTCATATTCTCAACTCTGTTTGATGCAAGGTTGTATGATTCGAAAGATATTGCTGTGATTTATCACAGGAGTTGTTCCATACGCAGATTCGTTGAATAGTGTATGTGGTGTGCGCCTGTTTGCTCATGCTTTTATTAGACCACTTTTCTTGTATTTTGAACCATTTATATACCCATTCAGATAGATGTGTGGTTTGACTAGATTATGTTGATGTCCCCCGTATTTTATTTTAATCTATTTAAAGTGTTGCAGAGGGCTTTCCATTTTCTTTGATTTTGATCCAATACTAATGACTAGAATTTCGATCCCCTGCAACTGCGATCGGGAGGGGGCTGGAACCACTTGATGCCAGAACTGACCCCCGAACCAGATTCAACTGGTGGTGAAAAACCGAAAAAAAAAAGAATTTCAACCTTATAGAGAATATGTGGGGTATTCGGTATGAGCGGATCTCTTTGAGGCTAGGTGTGGCTATAACCATACCATACCAGTCCAAATCGTTTTTTTTAAAGATAAAAACAACATTGTTTTGTACAATGAATAGAAACAAATTGTCTATCAGCAAAAACACTTTACACATTTAGTTTTCCTTTTCTTCTACCTTAGTTTTTCCTCACCGCTAGACACATAACCAGCTTATCTCTCCTCTCATTCTTACTCTCTGTCTTTCCCCCGTTTCTTATCTCATTACGACAACGTCTCCCCTACAAGTTCTAGCCATAAATTAGGAACTGTATCTCCTGTTTGCCGCCATAGTTTAGAATCTTCTTTTGTCGTTCGTTGTCAATGCTAGAGGTAATTTCACTAGTTTGCTCCGAAATTAGTAACAATTCTTTCTATAATTTATGTGGTTTTTGGTTTTGAAACATTGAAAAAGATGTTCTTAAAACACTTAGTAATGATGTAATTTTGGTTCATTTTAAACAAAGGGTCATGCTAAACAGTGCACCCGGTGCACTAGTTAAGCATACTAAAAAATGAAATAAAAAGACAAAATTAATACTAGAGAGATAATTTTTTGCATCTTTAACACATTAAATGCACAAGTTCTAAGAAAATGTTTCTATATTAATATGCTTAACCAATGCACCAAGTGCATTGTTTAGCATTTTCCTTAAATAGCTAATAGACTATTTTCTTTATAAATTTAATTACTACGACTATTTGTCGTATAACATTTTTTGTAAATTTAATATAGTTTCGTTCTTAGAAAGAAAAAAAAATTAGCTCCATTGATAATATATATGTTTGGGTCAGTCCTTAATATCGGGACTTTGAACTTCGAACCATGACCCATGTATATATTATACAATGTCCTATTAATTAAGCTAAGTTCACAGGAATAATATTTTATAATTAAAAAAATTTAATTTGTCAAGAAAAAATTACTAAGAGATAAAATAAAATTATAAAGTTTTTTTAACAAAAATAAAATTATATTGTTTTTTTAACAAAAATTAAAATTATAAGGTTATTGTGCTAAAAAAAAAGCTATTTCCTAAAAGTGATTAATTGTAAAAAAAAAAATAAAAAAATAAAACAATATCCAAAGTTAATTTTATTTTGTTAATCATTATCCTGAGTTACTTTGGGTAGGATATCATCAAACCCCTCATTATTTTTTCCAATTACTATCCTTTATTATTAAAGGGACTTATACAATACATGGAATTAATCTTAAATTTTTATTAAAGGGACTAATACAATATACATGGAATTAATCTTAAATTTTAAGATAAAACAAAAAAACGATTGTTGGGGTGAGAGAGGCTCGAACTCTCGACCTCAGGATAACTCGAAGCTATGAGACCTACGCGCTAGCCAACTGCGCCACCACCCCGCTGTTGTTTATTGTCGTCAACAAAATCTATTTAGCTATATATAGGGAAATGTTACACTTCAGATAATTCATATGCTATTGGTTTGTTTCACTGCGCTACAAAGTCCAAATATTCATTTCCTTATTATTACAGTCTCTGTTTATGATTTCTTAATCATAATGTAGAATACCATCAACTAACAAAAGCTGAAAATATTATCTTTTTGCAAACCAATTTGCAAAATTTCAATTTTAGAATTTTTTATGGACAGATTATCCACCATTTATATCCGTGCCCCAAGTTCCATAACGACGAACTATGAAATTTAATCTATAAAATTAATTTGATATTGGAGATGTATTTGCAATTTTGATAGATTAACGGACCAAAATGGCCTTCTTAATTAAGGCCTTGTCCATGAAAATAATATCTGAAATATTGCACAAGGCACATCACATTAATGGTATGTTTGGTTGCGGAGAGAAAGTGAGAAGAGAGAAAGAGGTGAGAGAGAGTTAGAGAAGAGAGAAAAAAGTGAGAAATGGATTAGATTTGATATATTGATTGGTATAAGAGAAAGAAGAGAAAAATAGAAGAGAAAGAAATATTAAAACCTTTTAAAAGTACAAAAATGTCCTTCAACTAAACACCTTGATGAAACTAATAAATTTTAAAAAAACTTGCATAAAAAAAATTACTGATACAGTGAAGTAAGAGTATATTAATATTAATTAACGCCAGAAACAAAAAATGCTTGATAGTTTGAAGTTGCTTTATATAGTCATCATCATCACGTCAGTATATAGCAACAAAAAACATGGGTAAAATGGTAATTGCATCAATTAACAGCCCCTCTCTCCATTTTCTTCGCTGTTCAGAGAAGAAATCAAAAAGTTAAAATTTGGTCTATCCTATTTCTCTCTCTTTAACTTCTCTCCTGCACCAAATAGCAGAAAACCTCACTTTCTTCTCTATTTCTCTCTTCTCTATTTCTCTAGAAACAAACACAGTGTAAGTCATTAACTCACTAACAGAAAAAAAACAAACTGATGAAGTAACTCTAATCTGATTGATAACTCTTATGTCTTTTATTTGAAAGTAATACTCCCCCGCAAGTTGGACTGTGGATGTCAGAAAGACCAAGCTTGGAGACAAATACAGTAGAAATGTAGGAAGGATTGTGCAACGATTTTTTTAAAATATCTACAAGTCGAGCAGCAGAAGGTACCGGAAGAGGCGGACAAGACCAAGGTGGTTTTTTTAGTAAGATGGCAATCTATTTTGATATGCTTGGTTGGTTCTATCATGAATGAAAGGTGGGGTTGTGAGCTAGCTAAGTAGACGGCTGATTTGTTTTCGTCAAAAGTAATGTATAAATCTTCATATAGAAATTGGAACCATAACCATTGCAGCTCACAAGTAAGGCTTGCTAATGCCACGATATCCGGTTTGTGAACTTGATATAGAAACTGTAGATTGCATAGTGGATTTCCCATAAGATTACAGATGGCAATATACTTTGATCTGCTTGGTTCTATCATGAAAAGTGGGATTGTAAGCTTGCTAAGTAGATAGCTTTGCAGAAGATGGAGGTGATTTCTCGATTTGTGCGTGTCATCCTTGCGCAAGAGCCATGCAGCCATGCTAATCTTCTCTGTATCGTTCAATTTTATCGGATGTCCCCGAAGGGATAAACAACAGTGTGTTAGATTATTATATAAACACTAAATATGTGCAAAGTTTAAACGATGTGGGAGTTATACGAAAACTAAGCAATAATGCACTATACTGTACTAACCAACATCACTACCGGCTGCTGTATGTAGTGAAAGAATGAAGGTTCCTTCGTTTTGTTCCTCACTCTCTTCAAAATGATATACAGAGATGGTGTCACAAAATAACACCTTTTAAAATTATGTACTAAAGTAGCACTGTTTTGGTGTGCAAACAAATAGAAAACAACTGTCAATATAAATTTGAGAGTGCTTGGTTGACAGCAATGGTGTGGTTGGAATTGGCTTATGTTAGATAATTGGATTCGCGAGATTATTAAACATAAAGTCATGGCAATTCCTCCCCCTCGTATAACGAATGGTAGTGATAATAATTGTGGGAATTGGTGACGAAATAGGTCAATGTTTTGTGCAGAATGTTGTCCTTGAAGCTATGTTGAAGAGTATTTTGCAGGTGCATGTGCCAGAGCGAGTTATAACGAGAGATTGTTAACAAATTTCCATAAAAGCAAGATGGGATATGGTCATGCTATGTGTGATTATTGTGGAGTTGTTGAAGAAACTGTTTTGCATGCTATGAGGGACTGCTCTTCAGCCATGCCTATGTGGTTGAATATGGTAAGATTGGAGGATAGATCAGAAAGCTTCTTTTCAAGTGCCTTGCATCCAAAGGATTCATTTTAATTTTCAGACTGAGGCGGGCTTGTTGACTACCATACGATGACAGGATTGCTAGGAAGTTGCGTGCCATAGTTTTTGGTATTGGCGCAACATGGAGACTCATTATAGACTTTTGATTACTAAGCAATATGAACAAAAGTGGTTAAGACAATATTATAGTTTAATGGATTGTTTATGCTCAGATTTCATTTAACTTTGCAGCATGATGAAAGCTTCCTTTTAATATTTTCGAAACAGTATTATCAAGAACAAGCAGAAAAGAACTTAATTATCAGCTACCTAGTTAGCTTCTCTGTATACATGGATCAAAAAAATGTCCCCAAAATCGTAAAAAATCTTGTGAATAGCATCCGTAAGATACGAACATTAAACATCTATGAGCATCGTTCAAGAGAGTCAGGAATGAGGAATCCTTAGTTTTCTCTGTATGGTGAAGGCAATGCATGTGATGGGTGAGGGAGCAATATTATTGATGAGTTAGTAAATGCAGTTCATGTTGTTACAAAAGTCCCACATTGTTTAGCCTTTGCAAATATATAGATTTTATATACCACGCACATACGACTTTTTGTTGTCCCTTTGGGGACATCCGATAAAATTGGAACGATACAGAGAAGATTAGCATGGCCCCTGCGCAAGGATGACACGCACAAATCGAGAAATGGTCCAAATTTTTTTTAACTTTTTTTCCCAAATTCTTCTGCGTTTTCGCTTCATCTTCTTCCTCTGATTCTTTTCGCTTCAGGTAATGAACTGCTTCTCTTTATGTAGGAAACTCAGTAACAGTGAAATTATTCAAATCTTCCCTAGGTTTAGGGTTTTGCTATGTGTTGTTTTTAATTATTGTCCCATTATTATCATATTTTTGCTTCTCTATGTTGCTAATGCTAATTTAACCATGAATTAAGAACCTAGTATATAGGGTTTTAGTTAATCAGATTAGTTCATAATAAGTTGAATTATTATTCTTGTGTGATAAGAAGGGAAATTGTAATAAATCAATGCATTTGATTTGTGTATATAATAATCAGAAATGTGTTTTAACTTATGGAGGCAGAACCATGAAGACATATATAAGAGTAGGGAATGTTAGGGTAATCCAAGATAAGAGGAAGAAGATAACAAGTAAGAACTAGAGAGAAAACTAGGAGGAAAGTGTTAAGATTTTATTGATAAGAAAAAAATAGAGAATGAGTTGTATACAATGCATGTGGTACACGCTTATTTATAAGGAAAACTCCTAACCCATCTATTACTTGTAACACAAGTAACCATAACTAACTAACTCAAGGTAGTTATGTAACCACCTCCTAACTACCTAACCAAGTCTAATAGGATTGAAGTTATAAAACATCATGCTCCCTTAACTTCAAGCCTAAGCAAACTTGTCTGTCCTTCAGAAATCCTTCAGAACTGCAACCTTGTCTGTCCTTCAGAAATCCTTCAGAACTGCAACTTGTCTGTCCTTCAGAACTGCTTCAGAACTGCTTCGGAACTTCAAACTTGTCTGTCCTTCAGAACTGCTTCAGAACTGCTTCAGAACTTCAAACTTGTCTATCCTTCAGAACTGCTTCAGAACTGCTTCAGAACTTCAAACTTGTCTGTCCTTCAGAACTGCTTCAGAACTGCTTCAGAACTTCAAACTTGTCTGTCCTTCAGAACTGCTTCAGAACTTGCCATGCTGGGCGCGCGCGCCTGATACACACCAAGTTCACTTCTGAGCTTCAAAAACCTGTCTGTTTTCAAACTCTTAGTTAGAGCATCTGCAACCTGAGTATCTGTTGCACAATGCCTGACATCTAAGCTACCTTGATTCACCTGCTCCCTCAAGAAATGAAACCTAGCCTCTATGTGTTTGCTTCTACCATGCAAAACTGGATTCTTGGCTAAGTTTATAGCAGACTTGTTATCAATCTGCAGAACCACAGGTTTCTCTGCTTCAATTCCTAGCTCCTTCAACACAGTCACAATCCACAAAGCTTGGCATGCTGCATATGCACCTGCTATGTACTCAGCTTCACACGAAGACAATGCAACAACTGGTTGTTTCTTAGAACACCAAGCAACAGGAGCCTCCATAAATCTGAAGAAATACCCAGTAGTACTCCTTCTATCTACTTTGTCACCACACCAATCAGCATCAGAGTAGCACACAATCTCAAATTTCTCATTCAGAACTGACTTTGGAAAAAGAATTCCAAACTCCATTGTGCCTGCTATATACCTAAGTATTCTTCTAGCTGCATTCATGTGTGACCTTCTGGGCTTATCCATGAATCTACTTACAAGCCCAACTGCAAAGCATATATCTGGCCTGCTGTTGCAAAGATATCTCAATGATCCAACAATTTGCTTGAAAATTGTAGGATCCACAATCTCTTCTGTCTCATTCTTTTCTAACTTCAAGTTCACCTCCATAGGAGTTGCAGCATAGGTACACTCAATCATGTTGAACCTCTTTAGAATTTCTCCTGCATATTTTCTCTGATGCAACAATAGACCTTTACCATTCTTCAGAAGTTCAAATCCTAAGAAGTAAGACACTTCTCCCAAATCTGTCATCTCAAATTCAGTTTTCATTACTTCTTTGAATTTCTCTATCTCAGCTGTGACACTTCCAGTTACTAGCAGATCATCAACATACAAACATATCAGAATGATGCTTGAAGCTGCTTCCTGCACATATACTCCATATTCTGACTTGCATTTCCTGAAACCTTGTTTCACAAGAAATCCATCTATCCTTTTATTCCAAGCTCTTGGAGCTTGTTTCAAACCATATAGAGCTTTGTTCAATCTGTAGACCATGTCTTTCTTCCCTTCAATCATGAATCCAGGTGGCTGAGTTACAAAGACAAGTTCTTCTAATGGACCATTAAGAAAGGCTGACTTAACATCCATGTGGAACATAGGCCATTTCCTTGCATTAGCTACAGCTATGACAAGTCTCACAGTCTCAATTCTTGCCACAGGTGAGTAGATTTCTGAGTAATCTATTCCTTCCCTCTGCAGAAAACCTCTTGCCATCAGCCTTGCCTTATATTTTGCTATAGAATTGTCAGGATTTAGCTTCAGCTTGAACACCCATTTTACTTCAATTGCCTTCTTATCTGATGGAAGTTTAACTAACTCCCAAGTTTGATTTCTCTCAATTGAAGCCAACTCCTCCTCCATAGCTTTCTTCCATTTCTTGTGTTTCAAGGCTTCTGTGTAATTGATAGGCTTAGAACCAGCCATCAATGCAATATGAACTAAGTCACCATCTGCATTTACCTCATTATCATTAACAATTTCACAATCCTGCAATCTAGCAGGAATGTTCCTTGTTCTGGCAGGCCTGTCTCTAGTCACAGCAGCAGGTGCTTCATTCTCATCACTAGAATCACTATCTTCTTCATTCATGATTGGATTCAATTGAGCTCTGCTTGAACTACAACCAGCAATCCAATCCCAGGATTTCTCTTCATCAATTACAACATCTCTACTGTAGATCATTTTCTTTGTGACAGGATCATACAGCTTGTAAGCACCTGTGACATGGTATCCTACCAAGATCATGACTTCACTTCTGTCATCAAGCTTCTTCCTTTTTGCTTCAGGCACATGCTTGTGACATAAAGCACCAAAAATCCTGAAGTGACTTACACTAGGTTTTCTACCACTCCACACTTCCTCAGGTACTTTGTCTTTCAGCTTCTTGGTTGGACACCTGTTCAACACATACACAGCAGTGTGAACTGCTTCACCCCAGAAAGCTTTAGGCAGGTTCCTATGCTTCACCATACACCTTGCCATATCAAGAATAGTCCTGTTCCTTCTTTCAGCTAAGCCATTGTGTTGAGGTGTATAGGGAGCTGTGACTTCATGTTCTATACCTTGTTCAACACAAAATGACTCAAACTTCTTGGAAGTATACTCACCTCCACCATCTGTTCTGAGAGCTATGATCTTCTTTCCACTTTGATTTTCAACTAATGCCTTAAAATTTCTGAAGACATCAAATACTGCATCCTTGGTTTGAATCAAGTATATCCACATCTTCCTGCTATACTCATCAACAAAGGTAACAAAATATCTATTACCACCAAGTGAATTCACATCAAAGGGACCACACACATCAGAATGCACAACACCTAGTACACTTGATGATCTCATAGGCAAACTCTTGCTGAAAGCATTTCTAGGTTGTTTACCAACTAAGCAACCTTCACATACTCTTTCTGAAGCTTCAATCTTAGGTAGGCCAAGTACCATTCCTTTGCTCCCTAGCTGATTTAGATATTTGAAATTCAAATGTCCAAATCTCAGGTGCCATAGCCAATTCAACTTCTCATCTGTTACTACCTTCATACACTGAACAGTGTTTGTGTGAATCAAAGTTCTATTCTTGGCCAAAGGAGTCCTCAGAATTAGGTTATTTGCAGGATCATAAAGTTCAAATTTCTCATTCTTAATGATAACTGAAAAACCTTTTTCTGCTAACTGTCCAACACTCAGAAGATTACAGTCCATACCTGGTACAAACATCACATCTTCAATTACTGCAGAGCTTCCATTGCTTCTCTTGATAACCATGTTACCAATGCCTTCTGACTGCAATGAACTGCTATTGGCCAGCTTCACTTTACTTTTCTTTCCAGAATCAAACTTCACTAACCAGTTTTTGTGACCAGTCATGTGATTGGAACACCCCGTGTCTAAGAACCAAGTCTCAGCATCAACTTTGTCTTGTGATTCTACCTCTGATAATGCAGCCATGAAAGTCACAGCTTTGTCTTCAACCTTTTCTTGCACAAGTTTTGCTTCATCATCAGAGTCTTGGCCCTTTTCTTTGCCTTTCTTGAACCAACAATCTGAAGCATAGTGTCCCCATTTCTCACAGTTATAGCACTGAATGTGACTCTTGTCCTTGCCTTTCCCTTTCTTTGAATTTGATGTTCCTCCTCCTTTCTTGAAGGATTCAGATTTTCCATCAAATTTTTTCTGAGAGCCATTCTTTCCCTTATCTTGTTTTTTTTCTTTGTGACTGTTAGCTTTCTTGTAAGCCTGAACTTGTAAGGCTTGTACAGATTCTTGAACCCCTTTCCTTTCATTTATCATCAACTCATGTGCTTCTAAAGATCCGACAAGATCCTCCAACTGTAATGTAGCTACATTCCCAGTTTCTTGGATGGCAACAATGACATGATCAAAATTTGGAGTTAGAGTTCTCATTACCTTCTCTACAATCATCCTATCTGTCATCACCTCACCACAGCTCTTCATTGTATGGACAATGCTTTGAACCTTCGACACATAGGCTCCAATGGATTCACTCTTATCCATCTGCAGAAGCTCATATTGCCTTCTCAGAGACTGCAACTTCACTCCCTTCACCTTTTCTCCTCCTTCATAATATTTCACCAAAATATCCCAGGCTGCCTTAGAGGATTCAGCACTAGATATCTTGTCAAAATTTGCAGAATCTACTGCAGCTTGAATTGCATACATTGCCTTGCAATCCTTCTTCTTTAAGTCTTTGTGTGCTGATCTCTGAGCTTCAGTGGCATTCCCCACCAAGTCTTGCACACCATTAACCACCACTTCCCATGTATCTTGAAAACCAAAGAGAGACTTCATCTGTTTGCTCCATCTTTCCCAATTCTTGCCCTCAAGAATTGGAAGATTGTTTGGTAAACCATTCCCTGACATTGTTTCTGAATGAAGGAAAATGTAAACACCAAACAAGACTGAATCTTTGTGCTTTCTACACTAAGAACCAAAGGGCTCTGGATACCAATTTGTTAGGGTAATCCAAGATAAGAGGAAGAAGATAACAAGTAAGAACTAGAGAGAAAACTAGGAGGAAAGTGTTAAGATTTTATTGATAAGAAAAAAATAGAGAATGAGTTGTATACAATGCATGTGGTACACGCTTATTTATAAGGAAAACTCCTAACCCATCTATTACTTGTAACACAAGTAACCATAACTAACTAACTCAAGGTAGTTATGTAACCACCTCCTAACTACCTAACCAAGTCTAATAGGATTGAAGTTATAAAACATCAGGGAAATCAAATGAGCATGTGAGTAATATGGTCATTGATGGTGGAATTGATGGATACAGATTGAGAAATAACCAAATTTGTATTTGATGATAAATAAACGTATACAAAACTCGTAGGAAATATTTCAGTACTCGACTATTACAGGCCATATATCTCTTTCACTACTATGGTGTGCTGCCATTACAATATTACGGTATTTTAGAAACTATCTTGCCGAGGGCCTTTTATATTCTGCATCTTCTGACTTACTATTTTTATGGTTTTGAAGATTCTAATTCAGCTACATGCCTGGCTTCTAGAAAGTCTGTTGCCGGCTACTGTGTCTTTCTCGGATCATCTCTAATCTCCTTCCTGGAAATCCATGAAGCAGTCTACAGTCTTTGGATCAATTTCAGAATCTGAGTATCATGCATTAGCAAGAGTTACTTGTGCGCTGCGTGAAGTTTTCTGCATTACTTTTGGCAAGCCCACCTCCATCTTCTGCAACAACAAATCAGCTATCTACTTAGCAAGCTTACAATCCCACTCTTCATGATAGAACCAAGCAGATCAAAGTAGATTGCCATCGTATTAGAGAAAAGATCAATCTTGGTCTTATTCGCCTATTGGCTATTAAAGTTCCTTTTACCGATCAAATTGTAGATATTTTTACAAAACCGTTGCATAATCCTTCCTACATTTCTACTGTCTTTGTTTCCAACCTTTCTCAATTATCAAAGATCTATCAGATTTCAGGTATTATTTTCACATGTTACAACTCACTTAAGACTGAAAACTTTCAAATAGCTGAGTGGATATTTTTTTTTATGCTAAAAATCTTTGCAATTGCAGCACGGGTAAAGTCTCATTTTAATTTTTTTGAAATGGTCATAGAAAATGCCACTGTAACCAATAGGCTCGTGCAATATTGGATATTTGATCTAAAGTTTTCGTTTCTATCATGGAAAATTGAGAAATGTGGTCATTGGCACTTGTTTTTATGACCCAAAGGATAGCATTCTTACACATAAGAGTAGAAGAGATGGAACTGATGGAAGCAAATTGAGAAAGAACCAAATTGGCCGTGGGTTGAATTGAAACATAATTTGTATTTGATGATGATAAATCAAAGTATAGAAGACTCAAAGGAAAACTTCAACTACTAACCAGCCAGATATCTCTTTCACTGTCAAAATAAATGAGTGAACATGTCTCCATACCTCAACAAGTTCACTACCAGACCTGCATATTTAAAAAATCATCTTGCCAATGGCCTTTTCTATCCTGCATCCTCTGACTTGATATTTCTTGGTTTTTCAGATTCTAATTGGGCTGCTTGCCCTGCTTCTATAAAGTCCATTGCTAGATATTGTACCTTTCTTGTACCGTTGCAGAATCCTCCTAATATACAAGGCCTGTGTTTATCACATGGTTTCTACCTATTTTAAGTGATTCTTTGTCTTTGTTCCTTGAGCAGTTTATTTTGGATACAATTCGTGGTGGAAATTGGAATGCATGAAGGATACTTCTCCGACAATCCTTTGACCCTTTCAAGTAATACATATGTTTTTGAAGTTGTTTATTATTCACAGTCCTGTAAACTCAATAAACAATTTGATACAATGTCAAAGCATCCTTTACATAACTTATATGTAGGTGTTTCTCCTGATGGTAATGTTTTCATGTTATTATTTTGTAGTATAGATAGTGATGATTAGGCTATAGATGTTGTTTATTTAATTTTGCAATGGCAAGAAGGAAGTTTCATTTCTATACTATTTACTCATAGGCACAAGACATACCCTGATTGAATGCTTTACATCTTTAAATTCAGTTTACTTTGTCATTTTTGTTAGACTTTTCATAATAGAGGTATTGGGTGGTTAGATTAGTCAAGTAGGCTTTAAACAAGTGGAAAATTAAAATAATGCAAATATATTATGAAGAAATTATACAATTATTGGACTCTTCTCTGATTTTTATTCAGCTTCATCAGAATTTTGTCCTGTCACACCCAGGGAAGGTGCAGGAGTCAATTCATCATTTCCTGCATCTGCTTCCTTTTCAAAATCAGTATTCTCTAATTGCACATAACTGATACTAAGTTGTCTCATATTTACACTGTCTGTATCAACATAATCTCTTTCTTCTAATGACCCCTCCCTAGGACTAAATGTTGATGAATCCGTTTCTGCATCAATAGCAACTTCGGACTCATGCTCCTCTGATTCTACTTTATCCTCTAAAGAATTTCTGTCATCTACCTCGGAAAAATTATATTGATATGCAGATTGGTTCATTTGGCTTCCATGTTCTTGTAGCTCGTCTTTGAGGGAAATCAAATGAGCATGTGAGTAATGTGGTCATTGATGGTGGATTGAGTTGAAACTGAATTTGTATTTGATGATAAATCAAGGTATACAAAACTCGTAGTGAAAGAGATATCTGGCCGGTAATAGTTAAGTAGTGAAATTTTTCCTACGAGTTTTGTATACCTTGATTTATCATCAAATACAAATTCAGTTTCAACTCATGCCTGGCTTCTAGAGAGTCTGTTGCCGGCTACTGTGTCTTTCTCGGATCATCTCTAATCTCCTTCCTGGAAATCCATGAAGCAGTCTACAGTCTTTGGATCAATTTCAGAATCTGAGTGTCAGGCATTAGCAAGAGTTACTTGTGCGCTGCATGAAGTTTTTTGCATTACTTTTGCCAAACCCGCCTCCATCTTCTGCAACAACAAATCAGCTATCTACTTAGCAAGCTTACAATCCCACTCTTCATGATAGAACCAAGCAGATCAAAGTAGATTGCCATCGTATTAGAGAAAAGATCAATCTTGGTCTTATTCGCCTATTGGCTATTAAAGTTCCTTTTACTGATCAAATTGTAGATATTTTTACAAAACTGTTGCATAATCCTTCCAACATTTCTACTGTCTTTGTCTCCAAGCTTGATCTTTCTGATATCCACAGTCCAACTTGTGGGGGAGTATTACCATTCAATAATAATGCTCGCACCTTTATTTTGAAGAGGATGCATCACATTTTTAAAACTTAATTTTATCTAAAACCAACTGATACATCCATAAGAATAACCTAAATAAGCTGAGGATGTGTTTGTTGGAGCTGGATCTTCAACAGATAACTTGATTATTGCCTGCAAATTTTCAGCAGCTGTGGCCGATCGCTTCTCACACTATTAAAGATTTACAGGTGTGTTCAATTACATATATTATTAGCCTGTAAGTTGTTGGAAAAAATAAGAGACAGGTGTTTTGTTATTTGTTGAGGTGATTTCAATCACATATACTATGCTAAAGTTATCTTTGCAATTTGTAGGAAGGGGTCCTTTTAAATTTTTTGAAATGGTCATAGAAAATGCCACTGTAACCAATAGGCGCATATAAGATTAGATATCTCTTTCACTGTAAAAAAAAACGAGTCAACATGTCTCCACACCTCAACAAGTTCAATACCAGACCACCATTAGAATATTACATCATCTTACAAAATCTCTTGCCAATGGCCTTTTATATCCTACATCTTCTGACTTAATATTTTTTGGTTTTTCAGATTCTAGTTGGGCTGCTTTCCCTGCTTCTATAAAGTCAGTTGCTAGATATTGTACCTTTCAAGTAATACGTATGTTTTTGAAGTTGTTTATTATTCAGTCCTTTACATAACTTCTATGTAGGTGTTTCTCCTGATGGTAGGTGTTTTCATGTTATTATTTTGTAGTTCAGATAGAGATGATAAGGCTATTGATGTTGCTTATTTTATTTTATTTTTGCAAAGGCAAGAAGGAAGTTTCATTTCTATACTATTTACTCATAGGCACAAGACATACCCTGATTGAATGTTTTACATCTTTAAATTCAGTTTACTTTTAGCATGAAGGCATCCGATTAAGCCGAGCAGGATTTAAACAAGTGAAAACTAAAATATGTAAATATATTATGAAGAAATTATACAATTATTTTACTCTTATGATTTTTATTCAGCCTCATCAGAATTTTGTTCTGTCACACCCAGGGAAGGTGCAGGAGTCAATTCATCATTTCCTGCATCTGCTTCCTTTTCAAAATCAGCATTATCTAATTGCACATAACTGATACTAAGTTGTCTCATATTTACACTGCCTGTATCAACATAATCTCTTTCTTCTAATGATCCCTCCCTTGGACTAAATGTTGATGAATCCGTTTCTGCATCGATAGCAACTTCGGACTCATGCTCCTCTGATTCTACTTTATCCTCTAAAAAATTTCTGTCATCTACCTCGGAAAAATTATATTCATATGCAGATTGGTTCATTTGGTTTCCATTTCCATGTTCTTGTAGCTCGTCTTTGATGGTAACTATAGACTCTTTTGGATGTAAACTTGTTTTCTCAATCTCCAACAGCTTTTGAATTGTTTTAGTAGCAACATCTATAGCCCAATCATCACTATCTGCATCTCTGTAATTAATCATGTAAAGGATACTTTGAGATTACAATCAAACTGTTAACATAACTAAGAATTAGTGTTTTTTAAACTGAACCATACCGGACGGTTTAACCTAGAACCGGTCATTACTACAGTTCGATTATTTTGGAAGTTTAAGGCGGTTAAACCATCACTCAAGACTTGCCTGTTCGATGTCTGGTTCGTTTTTCAAAATATTATGAAGAATAAAAAGAATTTTGAATTTAGAAAGCATAGTACGCATTACTTGAAAGGGTCAAGCCCAGCTGAGTTAAAGGTTGATTTCATTACAGTGAGAAGGAGCAAAGGATCAGTGGAGAAGTATCCTCCATACATTCCAATTTCCACTAGGAATTGCACATCCAAAATAAACTGCTCAAGGAATAAAGATAATGACTGAGAAATTGAGAATCGTGTTAGATATGTAAGACAATGCAAATTAGAAGGAAATCAGAAACCTGTTCGGCCTCATCAGTTTGTAAGCTAACACGCTCTTCTGCTGTTGCATTGATCTCTTTGTTCTTAGAAACCGAAATAAACATGCACACCATCACCTCTCTTAGTAATTCCATCAACCAATTCACTTCAAACACATTTTCTTCTTCAAGTTTTTCAATTTTCCTCAGTTCAAGAAATAAAGCCTGCACATGACAGAGATGAAAACTTTATACTAAATAAATACAAAATCTTGCTTAAGTGTATATGATGTATGAATGCAAAATCAGAAGCAACTATTTGGCTACAGGTATTTGCACTATTTTTTCATGTAATAGTATCTTTTTATGTGACAATTTCAAAAAGTTTAAAAGGAGCATTTACGCATGCTACATAGTGCAAATTAAGATAAAAGTTTAGCATAAAAAATCAGTAAAATACTATTGTCCAACTATCTTGCTTATTAGAGAATTAATCATTTGTGAAAACTATACCTGAAATATTGCAGAGGGCATTGGATTGTGGATCATGTTATTATCAAATTGGTCATTATAGTGAATAGAAGAAAATATTTGATGGCTACTAGTACTGCAAGTAGACAACACTCTGAGAATTAATTGCTGGCAGAATACATTTCTCAACTTATTGGATCCCTCTTCAATAAACAACAGGAAGTCATTAAGTTCTTGATTATGTCGAACAATTGAGTGGTTCTCCGCTACTTGTGAATTCATGTGACTAGTGTTTCTGCTGCTAAAGATATCTATGACCATTGTTGAAAGAAACTGCGCCAATGTTGACAGGTTGGCCAAAATAGAAACCTGTTGTGTCAGTGACTCGGCTAACTTGATTCTAGGACTATTTTGCTCCATTGCACTTGTTTCATAAGTAAGAGCTCTTTCAAGTATGATAATATACTCGATAAAGAGGCTCTTGAGTCCACTAATGACTAGATTTCCCATTTCAAGAGCAACTAATGGAGAAATGTCTTCTGCAATGGCCTGATCAAAGTCACTCAAATATGTTATATACTAGTATTTAGAATTCTTGCAACAAATGGTGAGAAATTATTCGAAAGAATTTATGTTAGCTGTTACAATTTATTGTGTTCAGTTATAGGGCAGCAACAATGTTCAACATTAAACCATAGTACCACATTGGACCTATACTAATATTGTGTATCAACTGTTAAGTGTTAAGTACCTCTTTTTTAAAAAGATAGAAATAATATGAAAACACATCAATAATGATGTATAGTAATATATGGTAATTGAACACACCTGCAATAGTGTCAGAACCTTCCGGCCGCTAGAAGTTAGCAGACAATAATCAGGTTGTTCTGTCGAAGATCCAGCTCCACCAAACACTCCAGACACAAGGTATTTCTCTAAAATCCAAGAATCACTTACTGAGAATATAGGAATCACTTTCTTGAAATGGTTTATGTGTGTATTCAAAACTTCTTCCATGCAGGGGCAAAGATGCTTTACCAAGTATGGAAGCAGCACTAATTTCTGGTTTTTATCTAACAAAGAACAGTACAAAACTGCAAATTTCAAAGCCTTTATAGCAGAGGACAAACCAACATTTACTTCTGATGTGCTTTTAACAAATTTGTGAAAACAAGTAATAAATGACATTGTTTCTTCATATGACCACAATATAAGTTCTGAGGCATAAGGAGAAGTTTCTCCGCATAACATCATAAAGCTCTTAGCCGCTTGCGAGATCTTAGAAAACACAAACCTTGCAAGTTTTCTGATATATATCTCATTTAATGATGAATTTGACCATTGCAGATTATTTGTTCCGGTTACAATACACGAATGGTAATATTTAAGCAATAGATGAATAGAAAGTTGAGTATCACCAAGCCTGTAAAGTGTAGTTAATGCACTTTTTAGTTCCTGTCCTTCTATTCTTTCATTTTCAACCATCTGAATCAACTGTTTTATCAACATGGACTTTTTCTCGGAAATCATAGTGTTATATAACAGTATCTCATCATCACTATTAGAGAGGGCTTCATCTTCATATGCAGATTCTAGAAGTTGTAAGGCTTCATCTAGTTTGTTTTCTGACATGAGAATATCCAGCTTCTCTGACACATGATCGATAAGAGCTTCTAACTCGCTTGGCGGAGATGGTTCAACAAAATCTATAGATTCTTCAATGGTTGAATTTATGGACAATATCTTAGGATATATGCGATCTTTAAGATCATTGACTAACAGTTGATGTGATAAGAAGTGATTTTCTAGTTGCACAAGTTCATTTTCCACTCCTGTCACTTCCTCTAGTATTCTACACATCAGAAAAATATTAAGTCAAACTATTTTTATATAAGCTGTTTTTGCAACCTATCTTGGAGAGCTCATAAAAATAATCTAAAACAAAGTATAGACACTTGATAAGTTGTTTCCATATGCTCCCCAAGCAGTTTCATAAATGCATATGTCAATAGATAAGCGCAAATAAGTCATTCGACATAATAAATTAAATTCTCTAATAAATTAAATTCTCAACTCAAGCATAGCTTATAATAGAACTTAATAAGTTAATTACCATACCTAAGAAATGAGGAATAATTAGCAAATATATTTTTGTGTAAATCTAGATTTGCTGCTTCCTTTAGCTCTTGAAGTTCATCACAGAGATGTTTGATTCCCTGTGATCACCATTAATTCAAAACATATACTATGAAACATGTTGCAGTGATGGAATGGATAATATTATATATGAAATATGGAAGTACGTACCCTTCCAGTGATGGATTCAATATCAAGTTTGGCATTTACATCCGGTTGATGATCAGTACTAATATTAGAATTAGAGAGTGAGAGGACGGAAACAACATCGTCAGAGCTCGGCTCTGACGAGTGTATAGAGTTTCGAGAACCCGGGAGTGAGTGGTCTCTGAACCGGAACTTGGGAGCAGATGAAGATTCCATTTGCATATGATGATGGCAATGGCTTTTGGTGATAATAATGAAAATGAAGAAATAAAGTAATTAATTTTTATAGTTTTTCATCCTAAGCTGTTTTGAACATGGGTATTTCCGCTTAGGCTTGGTCTTTTATTCATAGAGAAGAATGATTGTAAAACATGCTTCATTGATATATTCGTCATATTAAGTGCTTTTGTTTTGCATGTACTGTCTTTTGTTTTATTTTATTCTACTTACTCGTGCATGCGTCTGTCTCATTCTCTGTCTGCATGAGGATATATCCAATGTTATGTTTCACTATAGTAGTCAGAAACAAACTTCAGAAAATTCTCTTGTAGGAATAAAAAGGAATCAGCATTTTTGTCCTATATGAGAACGTAGGACTATATTTAGTTGCTCAAATTTTTTAGACTTTTTCTTTTGTCATCCTATGGCTTACTCTGCGCACTAATGCCCTATTGTTTAGATTTAGGTTTTGTTCACTAATGCATATCATCATACATATATATGTAAAGATCCATATGAAGATGTTGTAAAGTCGATGAATTTTATTCATCGACTTTAACAGCATCTTTATCGTGAATATTCACATTATGTATTAGAAAACATGCTAGAGCACGAGTCTCAATGGTATCATTCACAGAAGTTAAGTTGATTCGTTATGGGAATTACCTTATAATAAGAAAGAATATTTATCATTGGAGCTTCTTAATTTTCAGAATGCCTTGCCATTGCTATCTAAGTACTCGGGCTCAATTCTCATTGCATCACAACATTGGTTCCCTACGATGTTAAAAGAAAATCAAGGTCAATCGTTGCAACATAGAACATTGAACCCTTACAAAGCAAAGAGGAATCATATTTACATATTTTCCTAGTTCTATGTAAATTGAGGACTCTGTACATATATTCTTAGCATACTGTGCAGTGTGCACATTTGGAATAAGGGATCACAAACTCATTCCCTTTAAGCTTATCCCGCGTTTAATCGGTCGAAAGTGGGACGAGCGGGTCAATTTTGGTAGTTAAATTTATAATGTGACCCACCCTATGTTTGGAGCGCCGACGAGTCAAACAATTTTATTTTATCATTCATATTAATCATAAAAATTAAAGTTATGTTAACGTATGTTCTAAGAGTATAAATTAAAGAACTAAAAATGTATTAAAAGATAAATTTGATTTTGATATACATTTTTAAGCTTGTAGTACTCCTTCCATCCTAAAATATAATGAAAAATGAGTCAATAAAAGATAATGTATTTGGATTGAATTTTGCACTAAATATATTAATTTTTGTTGATCATTTTTTATTTATATTTTGGGATGGATGAAGTATTTATTTTGATAACAAAGTTAGATTAAATGTGTGTCCACAATGATAATACAATTCGTAGCTTTTTTATATTCACGACGGAACTCCCTTAAAATGTGAGAATATATGAATGTATAAATGTCAAACTATAAACATATCATTAGTTTTTAAGATATTAAATACACAATTTTTAGTCCATATATGTAGCTTATATGGTACTATCTATACCATGGTCATTATTGGAGCCGGAGTTTGAATTCTAAATTCCACAATTCTCTACATTTAAAATATGAGTCTAGCCACTAGACTATTTAATCAAAAGTAATACATAATTTGTAAAATCATATTTTTATATTTGGATTGTATGGTTGCCGTGTTTAATTAACGTGGCAGAAATGGTAAACATGGGTAATTCAATAGTTTTGTTTTTTAAGTCCCTAATACAATTTTGTCAAGAAAAAAGTCCCTAGTACAATTTGTCAAAACAAACTCTTATACAATCTTCCTTCAAAAAAAAAAATCCCTAATACAATCTTAGAATTTTAATAATCAATCTCACAAAATTGGCATGTTGGATGAAAATGTCACTATTTAAAAATACAATATATTTTTATATCATATTTTATTGAAAAATGTTAATGAGTGCTTTTGGAACACTCTATAAGCATCATCTTAAATAGTAAGTTTTTTTTTAAAGTTTTTATGAAAATATATATAAAGTCAACGCATTGAGAATTAAAATATTTTATTTTTTAAAATATTTATTATTTTAAATAGAATACTTATAAAGTTCTTCGGGGACTCTCGTTAGCTAGACTCTTTTCAATTAAATTAGAGAATGAACAACTTTATTTGTTTGTTTATCTTGTTTAATAAATTGAGGGTTGACTTTTAATATTTTGTGTATGTGGTGATAAGGAGAATGAATTCTCTCCATTCACATGACCATGTAGTTGAATTGTGGCCCTTGGAGTGAAAATTGAAAAATTCAAAAAAAAAATTGAAATTGAAGGGATCTACTATCGGTGGTAGGGACACTATTGGTGGAGTATTGATGATAAGGTTAGAAGTGCAAGCAATTAAATGTGGTAATATTTCAATCAAAATATCTTTATATATCTAATGGGAATAACATGCTACTATCTAAACTCTAATCACATTTGCTATTTTGGAGGAAATTGCTTAGGAAGACTAAATAATATAAAAAAGTTGTTTAAACTGGATTTGAATCGGGTCTGGTTATCCTACATAAGGATTGTTTATGCACGCTGCATAAGCAGCCATTAAACAGCCCAGCCCACAATAAAATCCACACACCCCCCATATCATTTCTTCTCGCGCCCCCATATCATTTCTTCTCATTTCTCCAATTCCACGCGCAAGAAATAACAAAACTAACGCGCCCCCAAATCCCAACGATCGGAAATCGCAACCATCCAAATCACAACCAACGTCACCAGAAATCACAACCACCATCACGATTCAACATCATCGGACATCATCATAACATCACAATCGCCGTCGTGTCTCTCTCAATCTCCCTCTCGATGAGATTCTGGTTATTGGGCAAAACAGTACTGCCAAAATACTACAATCAAGTAAAGAGGAGTGTCGTATTCACCATGGTGCTGTTGCAGATGCAAATTGGAAGTGCTCTGATCTTCCATATGACAAGTAAGCTTCTTTTTCAGACTACATTTGGACAGTTAATGTTACGGAACTATGACAAAGAATTGCTAAGTCTATTGTATAAAATTTGGGGTATGCAATAAATTATTTCACAATTTGGTAACAACATATGCTAATTAATTCTTAAAGCTGAGTCTTGGTTAGGATACCGTTTGTTTCCGTGCTATAAGAGCTTAGCCAAACCCAGTTTGAAAAAATATATATGCCAAGTAAAACTAGTGCCATATTTGATTGAGTACATGAAACTGGAAATTTAGAAAAATGAAACTCGTGTCATATTTGATTCTGTAGTTTCAATATTTATTACACAATGATTTTAAGTTAAACTCTGAAACCATTTAGCTAGTAGAATGGTTTCAGATAGTTGTACTCTGAAACCATTTAGCTGGTAGAATGGTTTCATATATAATGTATGGATCACATTATTTGAGAAAATATATTCAAAATGATACTAGTTTCCTCTCTTTATTTTACATATATGCAGGTGAGATTAAGAAGATTAGTCAAAGAACAACTTCATCAATGAATTGGCCAAAGGGAGTTAAAGCTCAGGAAATAGCAAAAATTATGGATCTCAGAATTGGAATACGTTCAGCAATATTAACAGATCTAAGCAATTCCAAAGGACAATATGTGCAGAAGGAAGCAACATTATACTATAAGGAAATGCTTAGAAAGATAGCAGATGCAACATGATAGTTGTTAGGATTGTGATTTGAAGAGTGCATGATAGTTGTTAGGATTGTGATTTTAGTAGTAGTTTCTCTATCGTGTTTGCTGTTTTGTTAGCTTCTACCATGCAACTATTGATTTGGTGGTTTAAATTATGAATTATGAAGGTCATAATTGTGAGAACTACTTAGTTTCTACTACTTGATGGTTTGATGAACTATTAGAAGATATGTTTATTATTCAATTAGATTTGCACATGCATATCAGTTTTCTCGATATTTGTATACTAAATTCTGATTTTATGGTGAAAATCGTGAATTATTGATTCTCATGTACCGTCTTTTCTTTTCAAATGCTAATTCAGTGATGCATAGACAGAAAATAAATAGTCATATTTTATTCAAAATAAATAATATAACTGAAACCATAAGTGTGCCTTAATGGTTTCACTAGTTTTGTATCTGAAACCAAAGTAGCCCTCTTACGGTTTTCAATAAAATATTCATATTTTATTTAAAATAAATAATATCACTGAAACCATAAGTGTGGTTTAATGGTTTCACTAGTTTTGTATCTGATATCAAAGTAGCCCTCTTATGGTTTCCAATAAAATATTCATATTTAATTTAAAATAAATATTATAACTGAAATCATAAGTGTGACTTAATGGTTTCAGTAGTGTTGTATCTGAAACCAAAGTAGCCCTCTTATGGTTTCCGATAAAATATTCATATTTAATTTAACATAAATATTATAACTGAAACCATAAGTGTGGCTTAATGGTTTCACTAGTTTTGTATCTGAAACCAAAGCAACCCTTTTTATAGTTTCCAATAAAATATTCATATTTTATTCAAAATAAATATTATTACTGAAACCATAAGTGTGGCTTAATGGTTTCACTAGTGTTGTATGTGAAATCAAAGTATATCTCTTATGGTTTTCAATAAAATATTCATATTTTATTCAAAATAATTGTGCAAACCATAAGAACAAAATTATCACCATAGGTTATTTCTATATTCAGTTCAACTTTAAGACCAATAGTAGTTACTAGTTAGCACATAAATGAGCATTGTAGCATCCATTTTCAATCATGATTTAGAAAAGAATCGACAATTACAAAAAATAATCTTTTACATTATAAACTCATTTTCATATTCTCCATTTTCTATTCTTATTCCCCATTACATGATTTAGATTTTATCTTGTTAACCACTGCATGTCCACTGCATGTCAATTGCTTCCTTTGCAACTTCTTCACCAAAAACCCTTTTGAGAGTGCTTCATATACTTCAGGACAAGATAATATCTTGTCAGTATTTAACTCATTAGATTCACATTGTTGCATCCAAATATGAGACAATGAGGTAATTTCACCATATTTGCCAATAGTAACACTAATAGCAGGTCCTCCATATCCATAACCCCCAGTTACATCATCACAATTTTGACAAATTGGAATTTTCATAACTTCGTCATTCATGTACCGGAACACAATCATTGACAGTTTCAACAGTATAATTGAAAAGAACAGCTTCTGCATCATTTTTCAAGCCAGCACCATCAATATCAATCAAGTTACCATATGCACATCACATAAGTTTCATTATATCATACAAAAACTTCTTATTGTTTGTATCCACATCAGTGAAAATAGGCAAACACTAACACAATTTTATATGCTAATATTAGAGTCTTAATTAGTAATAAGAAATTAAATCCAAATAATTTATTCTGTATTTCATCACTTAAGGAAAGAAGAAAAACTTGATTGTGGTTACAGCACCTTCCATCACCACATTCACTTTCATTCATCATCACTACAAATCACTACCAACCACCATAACCCAAAACAAAATCAAAAGAAACAGAACCCATAAAAACAGAACCAAAGAACAAATCGCCACAAGGAGGAGAATCGAAACAGAATTGAAGAAATAGAGGAAGAGGTTTTCCACCGTACAAAACCACCGCCGCCAATTCCGGTTATTGCCGATTCTGGTTGTCTCCGTCGCCGCCGCATCACTACTGGACCACCATCAGACCACCACTGCATGTGCACCGCACCATCGTCGGTCTCTCTTCTCCCTCTCTCACTGTCCGCTTCACTTTCTCGCGAAAGAGTGTGTGAGACTGAACATGAAAAGGGGGGTGCTAGGATTATTACACGTGTAATCACAATCCAATGGTGCATATTGGCTTATGCACCATGCATAAGGATTACCCTTATGCATAATAACTTCAGCCATTTGAACCCATGACTTCTCTATATAGCTTTATTATTTAACCACTAAGCCACTTGACTTTATTTGAAATATTTTGGTAACACCACCTAATAACTATGACTTTCAATGCATCAAGTACATTTTATTTTTCATCACACTTTCAATCTTTTTTTAATCCAATTATTGTTGTTTGATTTACCTGAACTATATTTTTAAATATTTTAGTTGTGACGAACAATATTGTATTTCTTTTATTTTTCTTTCTTATTTTTGAAATTTTCCTTTATACAATTTTAATATTCAGCCACTAAGCCACATGAATTCATTTGAAATATGTTGGTAATATTACCTAATAACTATGACTTTTAATGCATCAACTACATTTTATTTTTCATCACACTTTCAATCTTTTTTTAATCCAATTATTGTTGTTTGATGTACCTGAACTACATTTTTTAAATATTTGGTTGTGACAGAACGATATTGTATTTCATTTTTTTTTTCTTTTGAAATTTTTTTGTGGCATTGCAATTTTTTTATAATATCCTCGATTTTTCTTTTTATACTATAAATTGTTTCATTGCTTATAAAATTCAATCAGTTTTTATATGGAACTTTTTAAAATTCTTTATAAAATAACTAATTAATGCTATTTTAGCTCCTAAAAATACAATTGTTGATGCAATAAATGATTATACTTTGGATTTAATTCATGGAGAAGAAAAAACTGTTTTTGAGTTATGATTCTTCGTGTCAATCCAAATCAAATTTTGACACACTAAATGATATTCATACACCTGAATTCTTAAACTCCACCATTGCATATGGAGTTCCGAATCATAAGTTAAGATTAAAAGTTGGAGTACCGATAATGTTGCTCGGAAACATTGAACAATCTTTGGGATTATGTAATGGTACACAGTTGATAGTTACAAAATTATGATCATATATCGTTGAGGTAAAGTGATATCCGACAACAATATTGGTGAAAAAAAAATTTATTTCTAGATTATCATTGACTCCTTTATATAAAAGAATCTCATTCAAGTTTCAACGTAGACAGTTTCCAGTGGTTGTTTCCTTTGCTATGACGATCATCAAGAGTCAGGGTCAGTCACTTAAACATGTTGGTGTATATATTCCACAGTCTATTTACTCTCATGGTCAACTATATGTTGTAATGTCAAGAGTAACTTTAAGGAAAAACTTGAAAATATTGATAACTGACGAAATAAAAAAAGATACGGATGAAATTGAAAATGTTGTTTATAAAGAAATTTTCCACAATCTATTGTTATGTCACATATATGACCCGTGCGAATGCACGGGCATAGTATCTAGTTAAATTTAATAGTGATTAAGGACTCTATAAAATAAATTATTGTGTACACAAAAAAATTATGGTGGAGTTTGCTTTCTCATAAAAATAGATTTTATTAGCTAAATTTCTGTACACAAAAAATTTAGTTAAATTTTACTTATCTCGCAAAAATTCTGACTTACCTGAGCCTCTTTACTCCTAAAAACAAAAAGTGGTAATATAAAGTCCACGGATGTTTAAAGGATTGCTTTCAAGAATCATTCTTAAAGTATATTATTATTTGATTTTCTATCAAAAAATTTCAAACATAAATTTTACGTACCATTCAAGCATTTTGAAGATCAAAAGAGGATCATATTCCTATTATAAAAGGAAAAAAAAAAAGATAAAAAGAAAAAAGAGGTGGCTTCTATTCCTTTTGTGTGTGGAAATAGTTTTTTCAAAGAAGAACACTTGAATATTTGAAAATTGACTTTGTATCTGACACCATACAAAAATACATCATTTATAATTTTGATTTAATTTAAGAAAACAAATATAAATTTTTTGACTTAGAAAATGGTGTATTCAACTTTTTTAAAATTTAAAATTTTTCATTTTCAATATAAAATTTCTACTTTTTGTCTTGAAAGAGTGATGCTTATATGTGATAAAAAATGCTAAAGAATGAATTTAAGACGCCATAAAAGAAGACAACATAAAAATTTGTCTTAAAGAAATAATTCAACCTTTCTGAAATTTTTAAATTATCATTTTCAATACAAAATTTTGTATATTCCATAGGGATATAAGCGGATAAGAAATAAAATGGATTAAACCGATAATTCAAAATGAATTTTTAATCAACTTTTTTGTTCGGATATAAATTTACTGAACCTGTGAAAACTAATGTAATTTGATTTAGTTCGATTCTCGATTTTAATATTTAAAAACCACCAAACCGAAGAATCAAGTCAATGGCTATAGTTAACTTTGTCCAAGAAAAAACGTTGTTGTTGGCTAGCATTTATTTGTGAAAATTATTATTAAGAAAAAAATATTAAGCATGTGATAATGGTTGTTGGCTACCATTTATTGGTGATTATGCTATGGTGGACCTCTTATATAAATAGTCCATCGTGGATCAGTATTTAAAATTATATAAAATTTTAATGATTGTCGATAATATTTTTTAAAAGTAAAAAATTACAATTCTCCTAATCCTTGTAGTTAAAAAATTGACATGATTGGTATCAGTTCCATACGAGTCATATTTTTATATTTCGTTATTTTAATCAAATCGATATCAATTAAGTCATTATTTCATACATAAAAATAAAGATGGTCATCAACTTATACTTTCAAACGACAATATATATTATCATTAAATTTTAAATGTTTTTTAATTATTTGATCGACCATAGACCACTTGTAGTAGTGGTCCATATTAAAATATTCCCACAAAACATATTCTCATCAATTTAAAAACGATTATTATTTTTGCCAATCTATGGTTTCTGGGGCACGCCCTATGAAATGACTGAAATGTCCTTGTCCGTGACTTGTGTTACGGACATCTTCCAAAATACCCTACAATTATAACATTCGTAACTTAAGTCACGAATATAAAAATAATGTTATTTTCAAAATTATTCATTTTTCCTAAATCCATAACGTAAGCCGCAAGAGGATATTTTGATCATTTTATAGGGTGCGCGAGTAAGCCATAAAATGACAAAGGTAATTTTCTTAAAAACGGCATCCTTTTCCTCTTTTTCATTTTTCCTTCTTGTATCACATCCATGTTTATATCGTGCGAAGAAAAATCTTACAAAAACTTCATGGATTTTTGTTCTGGGCTGAAATTGTTATGAGTGAAATTATTGGTAAAATCATTTTTTTTTCGCCCTCTTAATTGCTCTCAAGCTTTTCAAATTGACTTCTCTACTCAATTTTAGAATTCAGGATCCAAATGTTCAAAATTTTGGAATTTAGAGCATCTTTAATAGTAATACTATTTTGGATATCATACATTATTAAAAAGTTAATCCTACAATGTCATGTAATATTTATGCAACATATACATATTTTGCCTTAATAGTGATATTTAATTTGATATACACAAAAAATAATAATAAATCGATGACACAATACCATCAATTTTGATACCCTCTATGTCACATCATGAAACTCCAATAATAAAACAAATTAAGGTACAAATTGTTAGTTTAGGAAACTCTCTTTGATACTTTTATTGGAGATGCTCTTAAAATCTAAAATGGGTTTTTCATTTTTATTTTTTTGTGTATTTCGAAACCCGAGATCTATATGCAGTGTCCATTTTGGAACGCAGGATCCAAAATCGGTTTTCATTTTTTTTTTGTGTTTCTGAACCTATGATCCAAAAGCGTGCTTAATTTTGGAACGCAAATTTCGAAATGTTTTTTATATGCCAGTTAGTTGTAACCAAACATACAACTCAACCCAAATTGTTATGAAAATGAAGGAAAATTCTGACAATATTATTTTGGAATGCAAATGCCAAAACATCATATAGGATCATTTTAAACCCTAAATAACGCAGGATACAAAATCCTGAGACCTGCAATCCAAAATCATATTTTTCGTCTTTAACATGGAGTTTTCAACATTGTTCAACCGGTAATTAGACACAAGTTTTTATTTTTATTTTATTTTTCACACCGGTGAAATTTGGATGGGAAAAAACATTTATTCGGTAGCATTCCTCATAAACAATGTTGATATTGTTAGAAAAATGAACACTTTTATCCAAATTTAAATTTAGATCTCCCAGTTGTACTTATATGTGTGAGTTTCATTTTTCAATGATACTTATCACTTCGTCTAATAAAAACACATAAGTATACCTTCGATCTCTAGTTTTAGAAGTTTCTAATTTCTAGACACCCGGATGGAATATTTTATGTAAGTGTACAGAAGACTTTTACCATGTTAATATTACTATGAAAATCTTCTCAAACTGTATTGAAATTAATATACAATGTTAAGAATGTCATTTTATGCTTGATGGAAAGCTCACGGGAAAAATTTAGCATGACAGCACAATTATAAAAGTTTCTTTTGGTGTCTTGAGTTTTCTTGTGTGCCCTCTAAAATTACCAAAATACTTCTCTCGTTATTTAGGTAGTGATCTCAATTTGCTGCTTAAGTAGCGGACGGTGTAAAATCTTAAAAATCTCATGTTAAGGAGTTTTTTTTTTTATTTTAAATTTCTCATTTTTAAAACGTATATCGCTTAAACAGCACAAGGATAAAATAGAAACTAAAAGAGCACACGAGAAGTACAGTGGCATCCACAACCATACAAGCCACGTGGGCCTAAAACTCTGAAATTGTCTGCAAGATTTGTGAGAAGGTTCCGTATAAAATGGACCAATGAAAGTATTGGTCCATAGTGGACCATTAATTTTAGCCTTTAGATTTATTATATCCTCACCATTATGTTATACACTCTCCACATGTAATTCCTCCCTCTCTCTTCTTCCTCCCTCTCTCTTCTTCGTTTTTCTATTTTTTCTTTAATAAGAATAAAACTCATTTTACAATGCATTCTAACAACACAAATCTTATGAAAACAAACAATCTTAACATTTGTCCATTTAGAAAAAATGAAAAAGTTGTTTCACTGATTTTTTTTTCCTCACAAATCATAAACAACATAAGGGAGAAACACATGAAAAAGAATTAATGTTAATGTAATTTTGTTTTTGTTTATTTGACGAAAATTAATATTGTTTTGTTAAAATTAATTGATAAACAAGTTTTTCTCCCATGGTATTTCATATTGAAGATTTTGTGTGGCTACTTGAGGCTAGAAAAATTTCTCTACTACATGGCTACTTTCATGAAAATATTTGACCCTTATCCACAAAACAATGAGAAAGAAAATTGTCATTCAAGTAAAAAAGATACAAACTGTGAAGAAATTTTTTACTTTCATTGTCAATTTGTCATGGGGTTGATGATGAAGTTTTGTTGTTGTTGTTGCTGGAAAAAAAAGAGAGAATAAAGATCAAAAAGCCAAAGAGATGAGTGAGAAACTGGAAGAGGAGAGTAGTTGTGTGTGGATAGACTACCATAAAGTCTATACATACTACTAAATCAATGGTAAAACTTGATGAGTCCAAAATGGACCAATACATGTTTGGGTCCAGCCTAAATGGACCCTTGTGAGAAAGAGATGAAATTATGTGTAGATTTCTTCTATGTAATGATCAATATCCTTTTTATTTGTAAAAATTGTGATGAGTACTTACTTTTCATTCACTAAATTATTCTAAAGCTTACTCTGCTTTCCACCTATAGCCAAACTTATCATGGTGAATTGGTGATGCTTCTCTTTCATGCCACCTTTGAAAGTTTTAAGTTTACCTTGCTATCATGTAGTAGGACCTCAAATTCAATCATGTTATTTTGATGGAGAGTTATAGATGCATCAATTACTTTAGATATTCAACATACAAATCATAATTTTGAATTTTGTATTCCTTTGGCGCTTATAAATTTTTTGACAAGTTCTACCACGGACCACCTTATTTATTTTTTTTATTTTTTATTACTTTCTAGATTGAATTTTTAAGTCAATGAATATTATACATGAATATACTATATGTAAGCAAATTGTGACATCAGAAAACTGCTTTGATAAATCCACCTAGTGGTTTTATAGAATCTGTCATCTGAAAGGTTCAAGTGGAGTAGATTCTTCAAGAGACTGTGCTGCTTGAAAACATTCTGTAGCTTCAACCAATGACGAGACTGTACCCTCGGCCTTGTGATAAAGGCCAAGATTATACCAAGCAGAAGCGTTCAATCTATCATGCCGTAGTGCATCCATCAAAAAACTTCTCACTGCAGGATTTGATTCGTTACTGCAACGTCTAAGTACTACAGCAGTGGATATTAAGCTGAGAACATGGCCAGGTTCAATGTTCAAAGCATCACCAAAAGCTTTTAAAGCCTCGTTGTATAGGCCCTTCGCTTCATACATTATACCTGTTAAATTTGAAATGAAAAAAATAAAATAAAATGCCCATTACATATAGGTCTGAGATTGTATAGTCTCATGCTACTAATAACTTTCATCTAAATATCATGCTACTATATTTTCTTGCTCTTGGTAATATAAAAACTAAGTGTATGTTATTGTCTATTTAATATAAAAACTTAGCGTATGTTAGATCTATTTAATGTTTTATTTCCTTACTACACTAAGGTGTGTGCCTCGTGAGTTGCATCCTATCACGTCTTGAATATCACGGAGACCCGAAGCACTGATTGGTTAAACTTAAAGAACACTTTTGTAGTTTTGGCAACCTATTTAGAAATTCACAAATTGTTCAGGGACCGACAGAGTAATTAAAACCTAAAGAATACTCCCTCCGGCCTTATTTATAAGCAAAAGTTACTTTTTAGATTCATTGAATAAGTGATGTATTTAACCTTATTTATAGGCTAGATACATTATTTGTTCAATGAATCTAAAAAGTAAGTTTTGCTTATAAATAAGGCCGGAGGGAGAACTTTCTATGTCAAACAATATCTGACAATATTTTTCAAGTGATAATAATCTGTAAGCGCCATTTTTATCTCACAAAGAAAAAAAATGGAAAAATAAACAGCTCAAAGATAAAAACCATATATATATTTACCTAGTGCATGGCATCTAGAAGCGGAGTATGGTTTGATGGCTTTAGATTTTGAAAGACACACCTCTGCATCTTGCCACTGAGAAAGACTGATGTACACATGAGCAAGATCATGCCATATTTCCACTTCCAAGTTCCTACCAAGATCTCGGTTGTCCTATCACATATAGTATCGAATGAAAGGGTAAGCAACTAAAAGAGAAAAATAAAAAATAAACATGAAAAGATAAAAATAATATTTCAACTGGTAGAAGTGGTTACACAACAACAAACCTTATATAGCTTCTTCCAAGAACCAAAACTTTTTCGCTGAATTTGAAGTACAGCAAGAAGCTGACTGTATGTCTCAATGGCATTCTTTAACTGGCCCTGTGCAATTTGAATCTTAGCTTTTGTTCGCAGCAAATCACCCTGATCCCATTTGCCAGTCTGGTCCAAAGCAGCGTTAATAATAGATTCGGCTTCCAAAAACTTTTTTTGAGCAGATAATATCCGAGCCAACAGTAACCATCCTTTAACATTAGAACCACCTTCCAGTTTTATGACGCACTTTGCATAATAAAGTGCGTCATCCAACTTCCTTTGTTCTGCATATTCTAAACTGAGATGGTATAGTACTAGAGGATCTCTCATTCTGGTCATTCTGCCAGCAGTTTCCAAGGCTTGAAGTGCCTCAGATTGTCTCTTAAACTTCTCGACATCAGAAATGGCTAATTTCGAGTGTGCCGATAATGAAACACCAAGATTGAATTTTGCAACATGTTCTAACTGCTTACATCTTCCGTCCAAACTCTCAACCGCTCTCTGAGAAAAGCTTACACCTTCTTCTGCAAGAGTAGGGTTCTTGCAACAAATTTTAGAAGCCATTAACAAACCATGAACATGTTTTGGCATTTCTCTACCACTCAACAATTTTCTGAGAAGATCAAGTGCCACCAAGTCCTTACCTGCTCCATAATAACAAAGAGCTAGAGTGTGGAATCTTTCGCTTCGACGGATAATACCAGGAAGCAATTCTTCCAAATTATTGGCTAAACTCGATAAATCTCCCGAAACCGATAGAGCAAATGAAAGGTGGTCTAAAATTGAAGGATCCCACTCAATTCTTTTGAGAGAGACTTTTCTCAGCAAAATCATTAGAAGAAGTATAGCTTCCTCTATGTTGTTTCCTGGTACAAACGAGCCATCCATTTGGGAACGCAGATTCGGGGGCATTACTTCTCCTCCACTATATAGAAGAAAAACAACAAATTCTTTCTGAATCTTTGATGTCGTCCGCGCATCAAGATTCCATTGATGAAGAAGGGCTCGCCGATAAGACAAAGTAGCTTCACGTGGACAATCAGCAAGCTTCCACAATTCTGGAAGTAGCTCAACGGCCTTGCTCACGGTCTCCTGCAATTTACATTCAGCACCAAAGTTATCAGGCAAGCCTTCGGGTAATGAAGATTCCACTATGTCCATAATAACTTTGCAAGATTGCGCAGCTTCTGCAAGAATGATTTGAAATATTAGATTAAACTTTGACTAATGTCCTATTGTGATGGAAACCAATCGTTGTCATACTAGTTATTTCTATAACAAAAGATGAAATGAAGTCAATATGTTTTCATAAAAGTAATATAAGTTTTTTTCATAAGCTATATTGGACAGCTTATGGTAATCAGTTGAAAACAACATCTGGACGTGTAATAATTTGTATCCATAAGCTCTTCCAAACAAGTGCTTATGTCAGACGTCAGTTGATAAGTTCAAATACATCAATCCAAACAGACCTTAATTATTGCTGGAAAATAAGGTAGACTACCGGTGAAATATGTAGTATGTACCATTGTGCAGGTGGAAAAGTAAATACGCAGTGAGAAGCCACAAATTCCTTTAAGTACAAAAAATAGGGAAAATCTAAGAATCAAACTAACAACAAGCGTACCTTTAAACCTTTCAAGAGCCTGCAAAGATTTTGCTTTTAGGAAGAGTGATTCCAACAGTAAGCCGACAGAATGTATAGACATTTCCGGTTCACCATAATTATGGGAATGTTTCTTGCGGCGTTCTTTGCTTCTTGAAAGGGCAATTTTGATTTTAGGAGTCACAACACCTATATCTATTCCCTCAAAGACATGTAAAGCAGATACTAGATTTCCCTTTTGATACTCGTATCTTCCTAGCAGTGCTCTAGCTTCCTGTAGATTGCATACATATTTATTCTCCAAATTAGAATAGTAGCAATAATCACTAGTTTAAAACAACAGTTAGTTCTTGAATATACACAGGCATATTTATAAGTTCTCTCCCGGGCCTAGAGCAAATAACAAAGAGTAAATCACATCTGATTATTCAGTATGTGCATATTTGGATGAACGTTTGTCAAACATGATTTTAAATAAAGTAGTTTATGTGTGGATGTTTTTACTCTAAAAGCAAGTTTCACACATAACTTAGTAAAAGCATTTCAGCATAGCACAAAAGCTACTTTCTAACCTTTCTATTCAAACTAAAGTTTGGAAAGAAAATCAATTTTGATACAAAGTAATTGTTGGGGAGTGTGGAGGAGCGCCGCAAGCAACAACGGATCAATGCTCTAGAACCACAAGAGAGGGAAACGCCACATCTCCACCCAACATTTTATACCTTCATAGGCGGCGATGTGGGACTAACCACTCCAGTCACACTTAAACCCAACAATAATCAAATATACAAAGGCTATGTTTGGATTGGCTTATGAATAACTAATCAAGGCTTATTTACTTGCATAAGTACTTGACATTGGTGTTCCATCATCTAGTTATATATCTTATATGAAAATAGTTTGACCATATTTTATCTTTGACTAGAAAAATAACTTATACATAAGTGCTTAATTAAGTTGTTTATCAAAACAGATCCAAAATAACATTTAGCCAAAAATGCACATAAAAGGTAAGTAAGTAAGCAAGCAAGCAACCTCATAGTTCAATACACCACTCTCACGCAAAGATAATTCAGCTTCTTCTATATTGCCAGTGTCCGGCTTGAGATCATCATCAAATTTTCCAGGTAGGAAAGAATGAGCACTACTTGCTGAGAAAAAATCATTGGTGACAAGAGATTGATGAGATGAAGGATAGGTTTCATCAGTTCCTCTTCCTAACTGCTGCTCCCCTGAGCGTAGGAACTTCATTATATCCTCCTCCTGCCTGATTCACCTAATCCTGCTTCTTCTCTTGACACAAAAATCTGTCACATGAACAAATTAAAATCATGAGAGTTGAAATCATAACAGAAAATTTGTAACTCTTTAAGCTAACAAGCACAAACCCTAACTATGATAAAAATTAGATAGTACCTGTTTTTCATTGAAGAGAAGAGAAGTCAGAAGAGAATGGATCTAAGTTGTAACTAACTTGACGGCAATGGCAGGAGAAGCAATAACGCAGGGATGAGTTTGAATTGAGGTGAAGGGTTTGGTTGTGTTTATGTTTATGTTTAAACAAAACGTGGTGTGGGACCAAGTGGATGATGTATGTATTTACTGCTGACGGAGACATGGAATGGATGAATTTCAACGTTGTACTACTTGGTCCTGGCGTCTTTGGTGTGTGTGTGTGTGTGTGTGTTGTGCGCTGGGTTGCCTGTCAATAAAACAAAAAACGGTCATTAACTATGAAACTACCGGTGTGTTTGGTAACTAGAAGAGGGTAAAAGTTCGCAAATCGATTCAAATCGAACAATCCAAATCAATTAATAGTTAAGCGGGCGAGTCGCTGCGGATCATCGAGTTATCAGCCACACATTTTAAATTTTAGACGGGTTGAAATGGGCGGGTTCGGTTTCCAAAAATCAATCCAACGGTGCCCGAACCCGCCCGAATTACATAAATTGTAAGTTTTATGTTATTTAATATATATAAAACATGATGAAGTGACAGAAGATATCTCGAGACATACAAACTATCTATTATCGAAAAGTTGAACAAATTTTTCATTAAAAAAAGTTTTAAAAGAATATATATGATAGTACATTTTACTTGTATTCATCTATCTATTATCGAAAAACTAAAAATAACGTAATTAAAATGTAATCTCTTTAATCTCTCATTGATCAACATTATTGTTTCGACACATTTTTAATACTTGTAAATATGTTTAAGAAGAGTAGAAACAAAGAAAAAAATAATATATTTTTGGACACTTATCGACACGTTTATACGAGTGTCTTATAGGTGTCGAACATCAATCTAAGGAGTGTCGACGTAAAGGAAAAAAATGTTTTTTTTATTCATCTCACACATGTCGTGTGAGTGTCAGACACCACGACACGCCTTATCATAGAGGTGTCTGTACTTCATAGTCATTATACATAACAAGTTGCACATGTGTATATGCAAAGGGCAAACACATTACTCTTCCGTACGTACTTCAAAGATTAAATGCATTCTTTGATCACTCTTCAGATCTTTACTTTTTGATTTTCTTTCATCATTTAAAAATAGTGGTGTTATAAATAATCATTCTTTAAAAAATGTTATTTTTATGAAAAAATATGATGTTATTTTAATTGTATGATGCTAAAAAAATTGCAAAAATAAGTTACACTATTTTTAAGAAAATAAAAAGGTTGAGTTATTTTTATAAAAAAAATAATTCAACATTTAGTTATTTAATATTAAAAGATAATAATTAGGGTACCCCACTACTCACCATACCCAACCTCAAAATTAGTAGATTTACCTAACATGATCTAATGCCGAAATGAGTGGATATTTTATTAGACTCAATCTGCAATATTTATAGGTTCAAGTTTTAGTTTTGTCAAACTGAACTCAATCGAGCCCATATATACCTTAGATATATTTATCAAACAATTAATGAGAACAAACTACATATATTAATTTTAACTTTATTAAAAAAAACTACATAAATAGTACCCACAAATTAATTTTTACTTCATTTACAAATTTTATTATATGGCTAATTTTTATTGGTTTTTATAAAATTCTTTAAAGGTAATTTAGAAAAAATAAACACGTGTTTGTGTGTAATATGTTTAAGGGTTTCTCTCTCATGATCAATTTTCTAGGTGGCTCTCTCTCATTATCAATTTTTTAGGTGGCATTCTCTCAAGAAATTTAATATCACTGGACTTTTACCCGTGCGTTGTACAGATTTAATTGAATGATAGATATACGATTTAAATTTTTATAATAAAAATTGCAAATAAAAAAACAAAATGAAATCTAAACATAAATATATTGAAATTTAAAACAGATAATACAAATAAAACTAAACAATACTAATAAATTAATGAATATTGTACAAAAGAATACGACTGAACCTTTTTATAGTTGATTTATAATAATAGACATAGACCTGATAAAAGGAATGATATAATTTTTCATAAAATCAACAATGTTTTTTCCATAAAAACCCTATCACAATTCCACAACAACGATGAACATTGACTAAATTCACAAACATGATCTAAATTCTAATAAATTACAAACAAATTTAAGTCTCATTGTTACACATCAATTTTTTTAGATAGTCACAACATCATCTCAGAAGCTATAATTGCAAACAATAGATTATTAAAAAGTAACTAATTTACCAAAAAACAAACATATCCATTTTAAACAAAAAAAAAAAGAGATTATTTACTATGACAAAGAAATTGTTTCAAACTTATTAAAACAATATATTTATAAAAAAAATTGGAGTTTATTATAATCATAGAATAACATTAGTTTATAGGCATAATAATAATTTTTAACATCACTTGCCACACTAAAATTGTTTCAAATATCTACCTCTACCTTTTCATGAAAAACAAATATGAGAACACAACAACATATATTAAATTTGTCATAGAAAGAGAAAGAAAGAAAAATCATACGGGAGAAAAAGAGATTGTGAAAGATGAAAGAAAAATGCCTAATTTTTAGGTGAATAAAAATTATAAAGACATTAATTAGGAAGTTGAGTGTTAAGTCCATATTTTACTCTCCAATGTAAGTCTAAGTCAAATGTATTTTCTTTCTTAGTTTTTCAAAGTTGTATTTGAAATTCAAATTTGGATACATAATAAATGAGGTGGTAGTTGGGGGTGATCATTAAGAGGGAGATTAGGAGGGAAAAAATTAGGGCTTAAGAGGTTGCAAAACTTAACTTTTATTAAGATTAAGATAAGATAAGATTAAGATTAAGATTAAGATAAGATAAGATAAGATGTGACAATTTCTCAAAACAATTAACTTATGTATCAACAAATCAACTAATTCAAAATTTTGGGTCGTTTTATGCTATTAACTTTGGTGATGCGAACTTGTTTGTAAATTCATCCTTTTAAATTTTTTTCAAATTTAAATATGTAATGATTTTGATCGTTGTACTCTACTAAATTGAATGAATATGATAGCTTTTCGTAAAAAAAAAAAATCAAAACATAAATGATTACATTATCTACATTAAATAAAATGTCATTTTGTAAACTTCGAAAATAGAAAATACAACTATATTAATTTCAAAAAATTGAATATTAAATGTTCAATACTAAAATATTACTTTACGATGATAAAGTTATTTATTAAAAAACACAAATATCATGGATAATTTTTTTTTTTTGTCATGTTTTTATTTAAGACACCTTCAACCACTTTTTGTTTGATTGGGATATCGACTTTAAATAAGTTTTTTTTTTTTATTTTGAGGAAATGTTCATTGACCTTATAAAAAGAAAATTCTAATCATGATTTATATGCATATTATGTTCTCCATCTTGTTTTGTCCTTTTAAAACCTCTAAATTTGTATATTTTTCATATTTGATTAGAATAAATATAAAATCAATCTCATAAGAAATTGGAAATATTGCTACAAAGAAAAGTAACTAATAACTTGAACAAATTAAATTTAAAGACTTGAGAGTGAATACCATAAGTAAATATACAACAATCAGATTCGAATTCTGCTAGACCTGTTTCTTCACATTAAAAGGTTGAAGTTCTAACCACCATATTACTTGAAAAAAAATACATTAACCGAAAATAGGATTCAAAAGCTAAATTTAGAGAATTCTAACCACCATTGTTATGAAGTATTTTGTTCACGTTAAATTTAGAGAATTTCAAATGACACATAAAAGCTAAGAATTTTAAATTTCTCCATTGTTATAATTTTTCAAATTTTGCATTTTGGTCCTCAATTTTTCAAAAAATTTCAATTTTTTTTTGTTTTCACCACCAGTTGAATCTAGTTTGGGTGTCAATTCTGGCATCAAGTGATTTCAGCCCCCTTCCGATCGCAGTTGTGGGGGATCGAACTGTGGTCCTCCCTACTAAATTAAGCGTCAATCACCACTGAACCAACTAAAAAATTGAAAATTGACCATTCAATTTTTCCAAAATTATAATCTAACCCCTCAAAATTTTTGAAATTTACAAATCGACCCCTAATTTCAATTTTCAAATATGACTCGAAAAAATAAAATTTATAAAAGTTGCCCAAAAATGATGACAATGAATTTTTTATTACTCCATCCAAACAAAAGAATTGAAAAATAAAAGCAATTTAATTGAATCATTTGAATTACCTAAAATTCTAAATTTTTTAAAATTTCTCAATTACCTCTTCCAAACACACTCTTTGGATGGGCTTCCAACTTGGTGTTCTTTTGGTGTCTGTTGTGTATTTCTTTGCCTTTTGTTTCTGATCTTTTGGACCACTTGTGAAGGTGGTCCACCGTAGCATTAGCCATATTCAGGTAGGCTTTGCATACGATCATGAAAGAAGAGTCTTCATTGGATAGATCACATTTTATCCAATTTTCATCTCATGATAATCTTGATGATTAACCACTGATATTTCATTGACCGCACTAATTATTTAGCTATAATTTCAAGTCAGAAAAAAATCATACAACTTTAGAAAATTAATAACAATTTGACGTTATGCTGTAATTCAATTAAGGTTTTCAAAATCGGACCGGTCATCGAATCGGTGAGTTTATCGGTTTAAGATTTAACCGGTCGGATTGAGTCGGACCGGTCAGATCGTTTTTAATTAAATATATTTTAATTAATATATAAATAAAAATAAATAAATAATAACTTAATATTTTTTATTTTTACACATAAAATAAAAAAAATGAAATATCATAAAGTTAATATAAAATTAAAACTTTAGTACATTAAATATAAAATTTCTATTTCAAACTAAATTAAAAATTACATAATAATTAAGTCTAATAACAAAAAATAGTATCATAACATCGTTTGTAACTTGTTTATTTTTTTAATCTTTCTTTTACCAAATCTTTTATATATATATATATATATATATATATATATATATATATATATATGAAACGCCGTTATTTTGACCTCCTTTTTAAAAAAACAAAACAGAATCATCGAACCGCCTGGATCGGCCGGTTCACCGGTTTTTTCCGGTTTATGACCGATTCGACCGGTTTTTTAACGGTTCCCCTGCAGGCCGGTTTTCAGGCCTAACCGGAACGGATACATCATCGGTTCACGGTCCGACCGGCCGATCCGGTCCAATTTTGACAACCTTTAAGACACTTTATGCTGTAATTCAATTAAGACGATATAGTAAGCACGTGCCAATTAGGCTCTGTTTGGCAAAAATAACTTATGGCTTATAAGCTAGCTGATAGCCTATAGCTTATAGCTAATAAGGTAGTTGCAGTATTTGGTAAAATTAATGGTTCAACTAGCTGATAAATGTAAAATGACATTAACGGACATTCCTAATTAATAATATAAATTTATATTTAAAATAATAATTTAAATGTATTAATGTAGTATTTAAGATAATAATTTGATGTATCAATCTAATATATCTTTTATATATTATTATTAATTAAAATAGTGAACAATATTATCAAATTAATTTGTGTAATCTAAAGTTTTTTTTTTTTAATGTAATATTTTTTTACTGCAAAGTGTACATGCACACTTGACAACTTATGACACTTGAAATTGATTCAACTATATAAAAATACTTATAAATTAACATAATAATATAATATATTCAACATAATTATGTAATTTTTTCAGTAAACATATAATAAAAGTTAAGATAATATTAACTAAGTTTGCTAAAAAAAAAAATCTTGATTGCAATTATATTAATCCAAAATAATATATGGCATACGGTTGAGAGCGGAGCATAAACAACGAAAGATATTGTGTGTATAAATATATGAAAGATGATCGTTAGTTTTTTTAGAAGAGAATATTTGTAATTTAAATTAAAATAAAATATAAAGGGTAAAAGTAGATTTTAGTAAAATAACAAGGGTAAAAGTGGAAGAAAAAATGATAAGCTATAAGCTCATAAGCTACTTGAAATAGCTTATAAAAAATAAGCTATAAGTCAGTAAAATAAGCTATAAGCTCCTTCCCAAAAGACTGTTAACAAACAGAACTTTTAACTTATAAGCTATAAGTTAGCTTTTTGTGTTTGCCAAATAGAGCCTTAGTCCACAGTTGAAATTAAAAATGTTTCAAAAGAAAATTATAAAAATAAGACAAATGCTAAACAGTGCACCCCTTGCATTAGTTAAGGAACTGAAAGTAGTAAAATTGTCTTAAAAGTTGTGTAGCCAATTTTCTACTTTACAATATATTAAAAGAAACTACTATTAAAAATCATATTTTGTCCTTAGCACGTTTAATAATATTTCACCGTTTATGTCCTTAAATGTAATTTTAACTCTAAACTGAAAAAAAGATATGTACAAAACAAAAATAACAAAAAAAAGAAGAAGAAGATAAGCATAAAACAAATATACTCATAAAAAAAAATACAAAACAAAAATAACAAAAAAATTCCAAAAATAAGCCTAAAACAAATCTATTCATAAAAATAAAATTAATTTTTTTTTTTAAAAAAAAAGAATAAAATAAATATACTCATAAAAATAGCAATAGAAAATAATTTTGAAGATAAGCATAAAAAAATTTGCTCTATTTTTGTTTACTCTTTTATAAAAAATACATGAGAAGTGTATTATTGATTAATATATATTATAATAAATAATTAGGGATAAATATATATTATAGTAACACACAAAGGACAATTGTTTTAATAAAAAAAAAAATTAATCTTACACGGGACAATTATTTTAATAAAAAAAGAAATTGAATAATATATTATAATAATACATGAACAATTGTTAATGAATATATATTATTATAATACACGGGATAATTGTTTTAATAAAAAAAATTAATCATATACGAAACAATTGCTTTAATAAAAAAAGAATTGAATAACAAATATTTGTTATTATTAATTATAGTTTATTATAAAAAAATCATACACGGGAAAACTGTTTTAATGAAAAATATTACTTAATTTAATAACTTTTATAAAAAAATAGCAGAATAACGTCACTTATTATTTTTATTTTTTTTGTACACGACTCGCACGAGTCTCAAAACTAGTTTAAGAATATAAGTTATGTTTTTTTTTTAATATAAAATTTACTACTTTTGAATTCCTTAACTAGTACACCGAATACACTAATTAACAAAAACCTAAAAATAAAACAACAACATACCCAAAAAGAAAAGTAGTATCAACCATATACTAAAGTAAATCTCACTTATTTTCACCTTAATATAAGAAAAGTTTGATAATGGAAAATTTAAAAATTAAGCAAAATCATTAAAACAGACAAAATTTGTTGATTTAAGGTTTCACATATTTTAAAAGCGATAAATTTCACATTGGGGAATTATTGCAAGTTTTAAGTTTAAAAGCAATTTGTCTTTATTCTGAACCTGTTAAATTTATTAATCTTGGCGGCATTATATTTCTGCATTTACGTGAAGTTCTCCTGTATCAGAATTTCATAATTTAAGCCTCCATTTGGAGCAGATCATTATAATATTCATTTTTAACATCTCCCGGTTATAGTCCTTCCCATTTTCTGTATTTATATTCATAATATTATAAGAATCTCTATCACAAAATTCATAATTTTTTAACAAAAAATGAATTAAATATAAATTTTTAAGCACAATAAATATAAAAATTTATATTTAATTCACCCTTCTTTTTTTTTTTTTAAGCAAACAACGATTCATAAAATAAAAAAGAGAGTACAAAGAAAGCTGAGGGGGCAAGAACCTGACCCAGCAAACATACAAAAAGCATATATACAACCCAAAAAAGGGTAAAAGCAAATCCAACCGGACCAAATTCAGAGAAAGAACCAAATGTGAAGCAATCAAAGACGCATCAAGTACAATTCAGCAAGTCCAACGCGGGACCCGAAACCAAACTGCAAAAAAAAAAAAAAAATGATGTGAAATCGATTCGACCATTACAGCAAACGGTGACCGAATCTGACCGTCAACACGGAAACAGAAACGTCAACCGACAACTCGCAACAACAACAACGAGTACAAGGCCATTTCTAGCCTCATCTGCAACGGAAAGGAGCAACAAAACTCCACCTAGCAGATCTGAAGAACAAACCCAAAATCGACGCCATCCCAAAAATTTCTAAGACGCATCAGCATAACTGAAAGCTTGGTCCCTGCAGATCTCAACAGATCTGGAAAAGAAACCAGAAAACCAAATTCCAGAAAGGCAGAACAAGCAGCAGAGAAAATAGGAATGGAGCAAAACGAAATGGGTTGAACCGAACCACATCGCAAGAACGTCGTCGAAACCCAAAACGCAGAACAACCGAAGTCACAGATGCAGAGGATACGACGGCGGAGCGTTGCCGGTTGAACAATAACCACCCAACACCGACGGCGTGGGTTGAGAACAAACTCTGGAGAGCAACGAGCTCACCGGAGTTTAGGAGGATGATGAGGAAACACAACCACGAGTCGGAAACAACACCATTTACCGACGGCCAACAACAAGAACCAGATCTGGAGAACAGAAAAACGCTCTCTTCAAAACTGGAAACTAACAACAACCACCACGTACCTATCGGCGACGGCGAACTGGAGGAACGGCGGCAGCGGAGGTTTAAACGCAACAGAGGGTCAGACACCGAAAACGAGATCTGAAACCAAAACCCAGTGGATAGAAAACGATGGTGCGGAGCAAGACCTCGTCGCACCACCGCCCTTTTAGTCTACATCGTGAAAAAAAGGGATATTGGATTGAGGGATGGTGTGGCGGTTGTGAAAAGCTCAGAGAGAGATCAGAGGTTTTTCGTTAATTTTTGAAGATGCTTTTAATTCACCCTTCTTTAAAATTAATACGGAAAATATTTGTCATTGATGATGACAAACAAACACATTTTGTTAATAATAATACTCATAGATAAGATAGATGTTTGACATTGATACATAAAAAATAAAATGAAAAAAATATATTAATTCTTGATAATTATAAACAAAAAATACAAGATAAATATTTGTCATTGATATAAAAAAATCACTAAATAAATATTTGTTATTTGATAAATATGAATAAAAAAACAGAACAAACTTCTATTGTTGATACATAAATAAATGTTGTGACAAATATATCTAAAATGGTGATACCATTCGGTTTAAATTTTTAAAAAATGAAAATGGCTTCCGCAAACGATGTCATATGTTTAAAATTTCTATGTATAACTCCTTTTATGTTTTATTATAATTATAATAAATTAGACAATAATCTTATAACGAAAAATAATTTAATTTATAACAAGACTAATTTCGCAATGTACAATACTCGCTCCTTTCTAAGAAAATCGCAGCAACGTTGCGACTCATGCGTAGCCACATATGTTATACTAGTAGGCATTAAAACAATTAAAAGTGCTATTAAAGTCTCCACTCTTTGGAATCCTATAATAGCATTTTTTTTTCTTGTTTATCTAAAGATTTTTTTTATCAATTGATGTGTCGCAGCCTAAAATTCGAGGGTTGTTCGAAAACAATGAAGTCGCCACAAAAATTTATTAAAATTGGGAAAATGTTGGGAAAAAACCCTTTAATTTTAAAAAATAATATTTGAAACCAAATTTTGAATTAGCGGAAAGATTATGCTTAGGGATGTTATTAACATCTTATGACATCAGTTTAAAAACAATTACTTCTAATTAATTGTGCAAAAGTTTGTTAACTTTAAAATATTTATTTTTCCTTATTATTAAATGTGAATTATAAGGGGGAAAATTATGTTTTTAAATAAAGAGGAACAAGAGGTTTATTATTATTGTGCTTTACAATAATAGTCTTTTACTCTTACTTATCTTCTAGTGCGATATAAAATTCAAAACTACGTAGTTTTAGTGTAGAAAATTTGTAGGTTGGCTAATTTAAAGAAATATATTTGTTATTATAAATGCAATTTAAAAAAAATATTTGAGTGTCTAATGTTGATTGCAATGAGTTGATTGTATTTTAAAAGAGTGAATTTGAGAAAGATCAAGTTGTATATTGTGTTCTAACAACTCAGGTTTAAAACTATGTCGATCCAATTAATCGATTAAAAATACAATTTGGTCGGCTTGCGTTAAAAATGAGTTTTGAAACTACCAAGTTGTCACAATTTGTGTTCTAAAATTTCAAGAATTAAAGAGATATACATTCAATTAGTCCCTTAAAAATATGATGAATTGTTCTTTTATGAAATTGAAGATTTAAAATCTCTCAATCAAAAATAAAAAAATAAAAAGAAGATTTAAAATCTTAATTAATTGAGGAATAGACTAAATCCAGATTTTAGAAGCAGAAAAAGAGTTGTTCTCATAAACTTAACAAATAAATTAAAAATTTGATGAAAATATTGCGAAAGAGTTAAATCATGTTTGGATAAATGATGTTCCTTCCAAAGTGTTTAATTTTGATTAGAGATTATTGCTAGCTACCAACTCGTTGATCGTATATCTTGTGAAGAAGTTTGGAATCATTTCAATGGTTTTGATGTTTTGACGAACAACAAATATGCTACTCCCTCCGTCCATATATATAAGCCCCTCAAGAGAAATTTCACGCTTATTAAGAAAAGTTGATAGTGTAATTAATGTATACTTTTTGGGTATTACAATTACTAAATTGTCCTTGGTGAAAAGATGTATTTGCAGTTGACTTTACGTATTTCAATGCAAAGTGAGGTTATGTTTGGAAAAGTAATTATAAATGTGTTTAGGAAATTGAAAAGGAGCTTATATTTAGGGACAAATAAAATCTTTATAAAAGTGCTTATAATAAGGGACGGAGGGAGTAATTTGGTTGACTATCACGAGGAGTTTATGGAATGTCCATAATAATATTGTATTCATAGGTGAAGTAGCTATTGATTCTAAAATAGTGGACCAAAATATCTTTATGTCATGATTTTGGTTTATAGGGAGATTAAGAAAGAACTCTTCGTTTGTTTTTCTAATTGGTGTAATGCTCCATTAGAATGCCTCGAAATATATAATGGCATCTTATTGAATTGTAAGAGTTGAGTACCCCCAATACTCATTATAATTCAATTTTTTTATTATAAAAAATTGAAACAAAACAAGTGGAATTTTAAATAGCTCATTCAATCCATTTATTTACTTATTTATAGAAAAAGAAAAATATATTAAAATTATAATATATTACAGAAAGTTGAGTCTGAGAGGGCAAAACCTGACCCAACAACCACACAAAAGTGTAAGAGGTAACCCTAAAAAGAATTATAACATTAAACATCTTACACAAAAGTGGTATAAAAACACAACTAGACAAAGATCGAGTGGATGAATCCAAGTGCTAAAATCCAAATACTTATGCAAGCTCAACCCAGCGAATCCAACACGGGATCCGAAACTAGATTGCGAAAAAAAATGAGTAAAAAGTCACAAGCATCACATTGGAGACGAAACATCTCTTAAAAGAACGGTGATGAATCTGACCGCCAACTCGGTAACATAAACAGCCGACAACTTGTTGCACCTGTGAAAACTAATAGGCGGGAAGGGATCTAGTTGAATTCAAGCAAAAGAATACGTCGAAATTAAAGGCATTTCTAGCCGAAACCGAAATGAATTGAACCAATAGACGGAAACGGAAACAAATGATGAAGATCCAAAAAATCTGTCGCCATTAAAGAAAGGTCCAAACCGCGCCAACAACCACGACAAACAGCCATGCGATCAACATCGAACCAGATCCGAGAAATCGACATCGCCGTTGACGAGGTTAAGAAGGAGGAGAGCAAAACCGATCAAAAGAGCACAAAGAAAGAAGCCTCAGAGTTGCAGAAACTTCAGAAAGAGGTAAGAACCACGCCGAAAACCATTGTAACAAGCCACATAAAGGGGTAAGAACCACGACGAAAACAACGAGATTCTCAAATCCAGAACAAGATCGCAAACCCATAGATGAAAACAAACCATACACCGGCAAATCATGTCGGAGCAAGATTGATGACGGCACCATACGGCGGTGACCACCGCAGGGTTAGAAAGATGTTAACAACAACCCCTAATGTGAAACCTGTGGTGCGGAGCAAAGAAACCCGTCGCACCACCACTAGAAACTCTACATTGTGATAGCTATGTTTGGATTGAAAGGGTTCGAGACCGTGGTGATTATCTAAAGAGAAGACATAATGTTTATGTTGCAGAGAGAAAAAAGAGAAAGAAAAAGAAAATCTATCCATTTATTTATTTAACGAACTCAATTCCAAATTAAAATAGACTAATTTAATTCATGACTAAATTCGACGAGTGTTAATTATTAAATTAAATCCCAAATTGTTTTTGAATTCATTTGATTCATTTTCATTTCTAGCCAACACCTCTATCAACACATTTTTTAAAAATGATAATGACATTGTATGTGTGTTCGTGATTCTCAAAGTAATTTTATAAAAACTTAGAACCTTATGGAATGATGGTCTACCTTTACCAATGGAAGTGGAAGCTTTGGGACTTAGATATGCTATTATTTGGTTTGAGGACATGGGAGTATCGAGGGTGTCAATTGAACTAGATTGTGAACTAGTAGCTGATGACATCGTTGGTAATTCTATAAACCATACTGAATATGGTAATATTTTGAAAACTTGTAGACAACTTTTAGATCTTTATCAAAACTTTAAGATAAGTTTTATTCGGAGACAAGCGAATTACGTCACACATAATTTAGCAAGGGTGTCGAATTGTGTGCTAGTTTTCACACATTTGAGTCAATCCCATTTTTCTATTTTGATGAAGGAGAAATAATATAACTAATTTTCTATTAAAAAAAAAGTAAATATTTGGAATTCAACAAGTCCAATTCTCAACAAAATAAAGCAAGCACTATTTGAGACCCATATCGTTAGTATTGAACTTTTTTTAGGCCTATATTAATTAAACGTTGATAAGATTAAATTTAATTCGGCCAATAAAATATTGCAATTGTGCAATTTTAATATATTTTATTTTTTTGTCATTCTAGCAAGTTTTAACCATGTTTTCTCCTTTTAGGATTTGATAGTCTCCTTCAAATATCTTCTAAATTTATGTAAAATGACATAATTTACTAATGTGACACAAAATTTTCTTTAAAATAAAAAAAATGAAAAAGCAAAAATGTTTGAAAACGTCTATAGTTGATGTAACTCAGCGTAATTTGGTAGAAAATTTTATACCAAAAAATAAATGGTAGAAAATTGGAAATAACTACCAAATTACAAAGAAAAAAAAAATATAAAAGTAGAACCAAAATCAAAATACTTTGATGCTCTTCAAAAAAATCACAATACGTTAAGTCAAAAGTGCAATTAAACTAATTTGTATAACCTTATGTTAAAAAAATAATTAAAAGGAACAACATTTTCTATTTTAAAGAAAAAAATAAACATGTATGCGTTCTTCTTGAAGATCTTGCTTGCTATCGAGTGTGCCAAAAAATATTGGTCAATGATTTCACAAAAGGAAATAAAAGAAAATTTAATCTTGAAAGTGAAGAAGAAAACAATAGTGTCTCACACACGACAACAACATTCCAACCTTCCTCATCTCATAGTTCACATTCTATCCAATTTCAATCCCAATCCAACGATAATCTTAATGATTTATTAACCACTAATATTTCAGTAACAGCACCAATTAATTATTTAACTACTACTGCTACTACTCCATTTCAAGTCCAAAACAATCATATTATTATTATTCAACCTTTCTTCATCAATAACATAACTCATTACGCTGCAATTCCATTAGCACGTGACAAATTGTATATATGGAAAATCGCTAATCAAACAAACACAGCTTAATTTAATCATAATTCATAATCAAATGCACACAACACAGATAATAATTGGGTAAAAATTGTTGAAACCAAAATCATGTATTTTGCATGTGAACAACAGATACATCATGAGAGCGATGATGATGACATACAACATGATACATACAAGCTGCATGCATCATAAATTGAACAAAGAAAAATAAAAAAAAAAAAAAAAAAAAAAAAACAAAATAAGCTAATTTTCTGTCTCAAATTTAACAACAACAAAAATAATTAAGATCGGGGGAGAAAAATTTCAATTTCAATTTTCTCCCCTCTCTTGAAAACAAAACAAAAGGAAGGAGAGCCAATGGGATCGCTCCACGTGTCTTCTCTCTTCCAATTGTCTGTTAGATCACAAGTCTAAGAAACGGGCAAGCTGACTGGGGTTCACAACGCCGGGAAGGTGGGTCCCACCACCCTTTAACAACGCTGTAACTTCCACGTACCTTTCTTTCTCAATCTTCTTCGTCTCCGGTCTCCGGCACGGCGGCGCCTCCGTCGCTTCTCCTTCCTCGCCGCCGACGTCGTCGTCCTCCTCCTTCCCTCTGGATGGGACCCACGGCTGGCCCATGAGAGTGCCCTTGGTGAGAAACTCGTGGGCCAGGTAGCCCGCTAACAGCTGATTGGACGGCATCGTTGTTGTTTTTTTTGCTGTAGTGGCTGATTGAAACGGCTCCGAGCCGCTGAGCTTGGAAATCGGCTTATCCGGCTTGAGTAATTTTGAATTGGGCCCGTCTATGGGCTTGGGTCTGGGCCTTTCGAACGAGTCATCTCTTTCTTTTCGCTTATTGCTTGTTGTGTTGCTGCTGCTAGGTGTCAACACTCGACGAGGGGGTAAACGCATCGTTTTGGTATTCATGGCTATCTATCCACATGCCACGTCACTACCAACCCCACGCTTTAGTAATAATTAAAATAATAAATAATATTAAACAATTTCCTCGTACAAAGAACAAAACCCCCCCAATTGTAAAAACTATCTCAAAACTGTGAAAACTGAAAAGGTCTAAGGAGGGTAAAAGGGTAAATAGTGAAAATTTAAAGGGTAAAACAGTAATTTGACGGAGAAATCGATGGTGATGTCTAGGGTGGAAAATTTTCACCGGAGGAGACGGTGATGAGAGAGAAAGTGTTGCCGGAATCTGGCAATTTTTCAAGAATTGCTAAAGAAATGAAAGAGAGAGAGAAGAGAGAAATGAATTGATAGAGAGAAAAAAATGTGAAACTGACAAGGGAGAGAAGAGAATGCCAAAGGTATGGGGCGTTTGGTATTTATAGGGGTGGCTCTAGTTAACTACCCTTTGGAAATTATGTATATTACGTAAATTGCCATTGCGTATGAAATGACTGTGTTACCCCTCGTTTAATAGGTACCGATACAAAACTTTAATTTTTTCCTTTTATAAGCTTTTGCCTTTGACATTGCGCACAAGTTATCAAAGATGTGGATTTGGGTATAGATTGTAATTAGGCATTAACATAACTATATAATGACCATGTTTTCATCTTTAGCCATATGCCTATTATCTGGATTAGACATGTAATTAGTAGTGATATTAACCCATTCAGCAAATACTGTTAGGAAGATTTTTTTTAATTTTTTTATGTTTATAGGAAGTCACCATAGATCCTATTATCAAAATAATTAGCTTTAACAATTATTGAACTAATCTCTGCTTGAATATATAGATTGCAATTTAAATATCTTTGTCATCTCTTTAGATTGTCTAATGTGATTATTAAGTTTCGATTTTCTTTAAAAATTTAATACTACCTCTGATTCTAAATATAATAAAAAATAATAATTTTTTAAATTAATTAAGAATGTAATATACATTAGATAGAAATATATGTATATTATTAACTTGTTGTAACCTTATGTTGCACTATTTTATATATAATTTATGAATCTACAATAATTTTTTTTATTAGTAAAGAAATATAAGTTTTTATTTATTGTACTTTTATGTTAACACGTACTCTCCGGTCTTATATATAAAAAAAAGTTAACTTTTTAAATTCATTGTGAAATTGATATATCTGAATAATAATATAGTCTAAATACATCAATTCTCCAATAAATTTAAAAAGTGAAATGCTTCTTATATATAGGATCAGATAAGGTAAATATTAAAGAAAAACGTCGTGGTGGAATAATATTTTATTCTTAAGAAAAATACTTTGTCAATGCACCGCCAAAAATAAATATTTTTTGTTTTATATTTTTCAGTTATCATGAAAATAATATTTAGATGACTAAGTTTCTTCAAGATTGTAGGTTCAAAATTCAGCGTTTATAATGTAGCAGTATTAATTTTTTTTAAGTAGAGTTTTGATGTCCATCGTAGTCATACTTGATTTGAGAAACTATCTTTACAGTTGTTTATAAAGGATGTTTGATTAAATTTTTATATAAAAAAAATAACAACTCGTGATTTAGTTATAACTTATGTTGATTTTCTTGACCAAAAAAATATGATGTTGATTTTATTTCAACAAATTCAATAAATTTCCATGATAAATTTATAAGCAAATATTTATTGAATATTTTTTGTCTAACGTATGTAACCTTGTATTGTATTGTTATACATAATAAGAATCATTAATTACATGCTTTTTTTTTTTTTTCTCTCGACAGCTACATGATTTTTCTTTATTAAGTATCTATTTTCCTATTTTGTTGAATTAAAAAAGAGACCAGAAGGATTTCACCAACAAAAAAAAAGAGAGACCATAAAAAAATGTCAATCAATACAATGAATATAAAATATAAGGTGAGATATAATTCATCTTTAAATTGGATGTGCATATAGTATTCACAACTAATTTATAATTAACTTTTATTTCATATGTATATATAGCTCGTTTTAATTGGATGATGTATAAATACCTCTAAATTGTAAAGGGAGTGTTTAAGAAAAACCAAAATATAATTATTGATAATTTCTATCTCGATGAAAGAAGTAAGATATAATGGTATATAGATTTTCACAACATGGCGAATAGGTATTTGAATCTCGATCGACTACATATATTTATAGTTTAGGGTGCTTTTGTTTTGGATTAAAAAAAAATGCTTTATGGAATTTACGAGATTTCTTTATAGACACGTTCTAAAACTTTTTAAGCCAATTTTCATTTGTTTATCATGACAAAAAATATTTTTAAAAATGAAAAATTGAAGCTCGGCTCCTTCTTTATAGAAAATATATCAGTTATATGCCACAAAATATAATTATATTTTGTGAAAGTAGTCTATAAAAAGCCAAAACAAAAATATTTTAATTTGTGTAGGTTGTACTTTAGAACATTCGTGTAATTTTTTAACTTCCAAAGATTGCATATTTTGTGTTTGATTTAAAAAACTCTTCTGTGTTTTTGACAAATTTATTTATTTATTTTTTATAACAATAAATATTTGAGTGAGGGAGTATTGTCATAGTCTAAAGTGGAGAAAATTTAGAAAAGGTACACATTCATCTAATGTCAGAGATAATAGCTAGATACATTATCTTAAATGTGTAATGTGGGATGTTACCGTTTTTATATTTCTAATCTTATTTATTATTAGATCCTGATAAGTATTAAACTCGAAATCAATACTTATTCTATGAGCGCTTTTGCTTATCCAGCAAGATTACAAAATACGTGATTAAAGCAAGAAAGTAAATAAGAAACTTAGAACTAATAATATTTATTATAACTTTGACTCAATCACATAACCCAAATACTCATAAGGAAGTTCATCTTCTCCACCACAACCTAAAGGAATCTATACAAAAGATTACATAATTTAAATGACAAGAATATAAACTATGCTACCTAAGAGAGATACCTTGCTGAAGAAGTTACTTTTCCCTTGAAGGAGCAAAATTCTTCCCGTAGAGAGCTCATTTTCCCTCCTTATTCCTCATGAACAACTCTAGAGTACTAGAGAATGCTCTCAATTTCCGAATGAAAAATTATGAGGGAAAGAAGCTCTATTTATAGTTTCCTAAACGGGTTTAGCGTACACATCATGGCCACGATGGAATCATCGTGTTACGATGGAGTGGATATATTCTGAAAATAAATCAGATTTGCTTCAATCTTGCTTGACGCCCAAGTTTCCCGTTGTGGCACGATGGGAGTCATCGTGGCCACGATGGAAGCACAATTTATCGACTTTTTTGCTCTTCTTTTGTTATCTTCTTGTATTCTTGTTCCTTTTTGTGCTTTGCTTTGATTTTTCGGGTTTTGCTTCGTATTCGGGTTTGTCTTGGTCATTTATTACTACTAATACTACTTACAAATACTATAAAAAAATTTGTCATCAATATAATTAAATTTTGAAAACTCATGAATATTTAGAAATATCAATATTAATTTAGTATTTCTATAAAATAATTTCTTATCTTGTAACCCGTTAAATATTTGCACCACACTTACTACATATGTTATGTACTTATGAAGTAGCAAAATTTCTCACAAGAAATAGAGGGTTTGAATTGTGAGCCTTTTAAAAATTTCCCTTATAAAAATATCACTTCAAACACAGACGTTAGAATGATCTCAGATTGATATGGTTAGTCAACAATATAAATAAAAATGTGTGTTTGTGTGTATAGTGTATGCGTTAAATAAAAGATAGGAAAAAAGAGAAATCAACACATAAACAATTATACCGGTTCACCCTAACTCTGGGTTACGTTCAGTCCCCACGCTCCGTGAGTTTGTCCACTATGATTTTTGATATATGAATAATCTCAAATACAAACCTCCTTGATTTAGACCAATATTAGTAACCTTTAAGCCCTACAAGTTTAAAATCTACTTCAGCCTTACAAGCTAGTAAGGATGTCACTCAATTAATAGTTATGTATTGACTTGAGCCAATATTTCCTTTTACAAAGGGAGATGTGGATCACAACATCTTACAAATAAACTCAACTAAGTTGAGAAGCTTAGATACAAAGAGAACCACTCAAAAGATATATTGATCCAAGTATGAGTTGAAGAGCTATGAGTGTGAATGATAAAGAAGAGTTTGATCGCTTGCACGACAGAGACAATTAGATGATAGAATATTGTAGTAAAAGCTACTCATCTTTCAAGTGCATCTAAGTGTGCTATTTATAGACGTGGCTTGTCCTTTGTTGCTTGGCCATCAAGTGTATATATTAGGAGCCAAAAAACTAGTTGATGTTCCTTCACAAAAAGCATATCACACAAAGTTGGCGAAAGGGAATAAGTTTGCTGGAGCGTCAGAGTTGAGCTTGCATGAAATGTATCTTGTTGTTAAAACTTGTCTTCCATGTAATGACGTTGCAAAGGAGATGTTATATTCAAAATATAACACATGGAGATAGATGGTTGAAGATCTTCAAAGAATGTGTAAAAAGTTGTCCAAAACTAAGAACGTTCTCGTATCGTTTTCCAGTATTTTTGTTGTAAGTTGGTTAGATCAAAGGAGTCGTTTCTTGTTTTTCAAGATAGCTTTGTAGGACAGTGAATGATAACATGAACTTCTTCTTATCCATTACTATTCATGTGTACTTATCAAAGTACAACTAGCCTGACTCTTGTAAGAAAGAACATAGACAAACGTCCATGCAAGAAGTACATGCCAACTAGTAGTTCATAGCTTGTTATATTTATCTTATTGACCCATAAAATGTCTTCAAATAATCTCATGTTGTCATCTTGAGAAGTAAAGTATCAAAGATATGTTCATGTTCATTCCTTAAACATGATCAAAAGAGAAACTTCCATGTGCGCCACTATTTGATCTTTGCCTTAAATGACTTCAATTCTGTAGAGATCTTGTGGAATAAATTCCTTGCAAAAAGTACTTCTTTGTCACAAGATCAGTTGTCATGAAATTAAGTTTTGATGATGAAGTATATTCTTGCATGTGTAGTCTGGGCAGTAAAAGGAGAATGTTGTCTGATCATTCTCAAAATTGCATTTTTCATCATTTTCAAAGAGAGTGATACATAATGAATGAGTTTTTGTTCATGTCTCAATTAATCATTCAAGAACACTTATCAGATCACAAAAAAGATAAGAAATCACTTAAAATATAATTAAGATGTTTGTTATCTTTAAAATATCAAATTAAGGCTTTTGTCTCAACAACTTATACACGCAAAAATAAATTTGTATATTCCAATATGATAAAATTTTAAAAAATACATGAATATTTTCAAAATGCTATTAATGCAATATTTCTATAAAAAAAAAATTATATGCAAAAACCCGTAAAATATTTGCACTATGCTTGTTGAGGATATTATGTACTTATATTTGTAGAAATAGATTTATGTCCTGATATGTTATAATCAATATGAAATTTTATTTTGAAAACTCATATGTAGTATTTTTATAAATATATATTTGTTTGTTTTTTTTTTTTTTGACAATAATATTTGTTTGTTATATATGCAAAAAATTTGTTATAATACTTATGTCCGGTTTTTTTAAAACTGATCATGAGTATTTTTAATTTTTTTTTTTAACGGAGATCATAAGTATTTATGACCCGTTGTTTTGTAATTGATAAATTAATATTTAAAAAAAAATTGTCCATATTTTTTTTTAATTATATTTTTATATGTGTGTGGCATAGGATATGTGTTTTTTAAGGTATCAGTTTAAATGTCTAAGTTTCCTCTTATGTTTAACATACTCTTAGTTCATCCAAAAAAAAATACATGATAAAATTTTCAAAATTACGAGTATTTTAAAAATACCATTATTAATGTAATATTTTAATAATATTTGTGTATTTTATATGAAAAATATGTTAATTATTTGTATTGCACTGGTTGCGAATTTTATGTACTTACATTATGTACACGTATTTTTATGTTTGAATATGATAAAGTTGAGAGGATAAAAATTTAAAAATTGATGAGTATTCACCAACTATAAATGTACTATTTCTATATTTTAAATTGAAAGAGAAAAAAAAAAGTTAAAGGATTGAAGAGTAAAAGAGAGATTTAAATTTTATGTCACATTTTGAATAAATCAAGACAGCATGATAATATTTTGAAATCTAATGAGTATTTTCAAAATACTAATATTAATGTAATATTTTATAAAATATATGTTTATTTTATATGTAAAAAAATTGTTAAAATATTTGCATGGTCTTTGCAGAATTTTTTTTTCTGACAATATTGTCATTTTTTTTAATATTTGTGTAATTTTTTTTTTATTTTATAAAAAGAATAAAAAAAAATTCCATTAAAAACTAGTTGTATTTTGAATATATGAATTAACCATCTATTTGATTTTTTAGAAAATAAAATCCTTTCAAAACATATGAATATATTAACTTTGATAAATCTATTATTAAAAAGAACTATTTTCATTTACAAAATTAATTATTTTGATATTATGATGACGACATTAAAGATTTTAAGCTAGATTTTGTTAAATCAATTGTATTATTTAAGTTTTTTAATTGCTAAAATATTTAACCTTCATTAAAGACATTAGCTTTCAACCTAAATTATAAATATTAGTATATAATTAAACTTCCAATTTTGTATTTTGAAAATATTTGTAATCAACAAGCTATTCTACGAATAGGGGTGGAAAAACAGGCCGAGCCCGTCGGGCCGATCCGTTTGACCCGCCATTTTTGGCGGGCTGAACTGAGGTTTTCGGCCCGCTATCTTAAGTTGGCCCGCCCCACCCCGTTTTTGAGCGGGCCTAAACGGGGACGGGCATGCCTGTTTTGCCACCCCTTCTAGTATTTATCGTTTTATCTTATATTGTAATAAATTAATTATTAACTTAGTTGATGATTCCGTTAGTTTAATTAAGCGTAATTATAAGAAATTGTTTATTAACTTGGTTAATGTTTCTTTTAGTTTAATTATCTCTATTCTCTGTTGCAATCTTCTCTTAATTATCCATATTATAGTATTATTGTTAGTTTAAAAATAAGTGGTAAGAATTGTAAGGAATTGTGAAGTTATTATAATTCAACCTCTTTAATACTTTTTTAACATTGAATTGTGAAGTTGTAATTCAAATTGTAAAAAAAAAAAAAATTGTATTTAACGGGGACATACCCGTCAACCCGCAACCCCGCCAATAAACAGACGGGTTTGAGTTTTGAGCTCGAATTTGCTACCCCTAATTACGAATGTAAAAACACTAAACATGAAAAAATAACATTTAAGTTCTATGGAACCATGTTCCCCTACAAACCTTGGAGAGAAGGTGAGGTCCAAGAGACCGACTTATTTCAAAGCTAAATGAGATCTTTGGAAGGATGGACCACGATATATATGCCATATAGGGCTAGACTTGAGTTACAAATTAACTTCGTTGAATAAACGAGTCGAACATAAATTATATATAGTTCGACTTGTTTGACTCATAAATATATATATATATATATATATATATATATATATATATATTCCAAATCTTTTTAACTGTACACACCAATGACTTTCCAATTCTCTATATATACATCAATGAAAAATATTTTGAGAATAATTGTGTAATTTTGTTGGTTTTTCCTTTGTAACTTTGTTATTTGTATTAGTTTATGATTGTTTGAATATTTTGTATGTGTTTATCCATTATTCACTTTGGATGACTTTTATTTTAATTTAATATTTGCTTTTTCTTTTAAAAAAATTATTTTAAAAGGTTATAGATTAAATTTTAAAATTTTGATAAAAAAATATATTTTAAAATCATGTGATTTGACTTAATGAGTTGAACTTAACGAGGTGAACTGAACTATTCGTGAACTTTAAACGAGCCGAACTCGAGCTGAAAAAAGAGTTCGTGACGAACTTGAACCGAGTTTTGAGCTGAACCAATTCCTAGTGAGCCGAGTCGAGCTCAGATGAGTTCGACTCAGCTCGACTCATTTCCGGCCCTAATGCCATATGAAGCTCTTATTGTAACTTTGAAGTTTGCACAACTATTTTTTTTCTTGAAGTGTGTCAGTGACAATTTTGTTGAATGAGATCTTTGGAGTCTTGAATCAATGTAACATATTTGTCAAGGAGAATATAAACACAATAAAGAATTTTTTTGAAGCAAATGATCATTTACAACAATATAATTTTAGAAGAGGAAAAGTAAAAAAGTATATTATTAATCTCTTAAATAACAACCATGCATAAAATGATCTTGAACTCTAATTGTCGTCGTTAGCATAGACATTCTCATGTCATCTCTTCGGACTATAATTCGATCTAACTTGAATTCTCTATACTTCATTCTTAACAATAAATTTGTATTGTCTGGAAAAAATCTATCATCCCGAGTATTCTTATTCTCCATCAATAGTTCAACAAACTTAATCATTTCTTCAACTTCTATGTTCCACAAAAATTCAAAATCTAAGTTTTATTTTATCCCTCATTTTCACCAAAACCACACCTAAAACTCTTTTTGACTCCAATCTAAAATAACTGAAAAAAATTTAAGTATCATTTTCTTAAGGCAACTTGAAACAAACCAAGTTATCAAAATATTTTCAGAAACAATGACATATAACTGCGAAAAATTCTCGTTCTATAGAAACATTTTATGAAATATTTTTGTCAAAATGAGTTAATGTGACATAGGTTAAAAACTTTCTAGGAAATTTTGGAAGAGTATAATTTGTGTCTCTGTCATTTTCAGTTTACAATTTCGACACTAAAATAGTCACAATTTAAAACAACTTTAACTCGATGAATTTCTGTCTGATCATTGTAAACTTCATCTTTTAGAAACAGCATTTCCAATGGTTTTCATTTTAGAACAAAATTTCAATTTGCAAATGACGAAAATCTACGATATTTTTCCAAAAAGTTTTCCAACTCAAACACCACCCGCTCATTATAAACATACTCATGTAAGAAACAAAGTTTTGAAATTTCATTCTTATTAAAAAAAGTATTTTCGGTCAACATAAAAATAAATATATCATGTGTGAAACACACTAGATTTCTTAGATCTGTCATTGTAGCCGAACATGAACATTAATAATCAACTTTTAAAAGAAAAGGAGAAATTTGAATCTACTTCACAAAAGTAATAGACATGGGTGAACTCATTTTGGTATTTAAAGATAATATTGTACACTTCATGCATGAATTCTAGTAAATATATTTTGAAATCTTAAACTTTACATACAATGACTTTTTAGGTTATCTACAAAAGAAGGATTTCTTCTTTCTTTTTCCAAATTCATCACCAAAAGTATTTACTATCAAATACATGAACAATAGTTTTAGAAACAAAGTTTTTTAGGTTAACTCAAAGTTAGAAAAGAAAGTTTTTTATTCTTTCTAAATGCTTTGTAAGTAAGATAAATTTTTAGTTTTTCTTTTTGAAAGTAAACAAATTTGAAAATATTTCTTCCAAGCAAAACACTAAGTTTCAGCCATAATAAGAGCAAGAACAAAAGAATTTTTCTCACCATATCAATTAGATCAAAAGCTCCACTGATTAATGAGCATCTTTGCTTCACAACTTTTATTGAGATTCTATTTAGATCTTTCTATAATGGAAAGTTTATCACCCACACTCACAAGCCAAGAGTAAGGAAATGTATTCTTTTTAAATTAATCTAGTTACATGTAAATTCTTACTTGATCCCCAAGATTGGTAATAATATTTTTTTAAAATATATTCTAATAAAACATTATAATTGTACTCTAATTATGTGTTGCTAACTGTGCTCTAATCTAACCCTCACTATATGTTTCTCAATGTAAAAAAACTCTGAAAATAAAAACAATTTATTTTAAAATAAAATCTCACCATTAATAAATTTTGCTAATATGTGAAAAATTATTCTCTTCGGCGGAGTTTTCAATCTTGAGCTTACAAAAATTTAACTTTAATATTTTATAGACAGAAAACAATTTCACACAACATATCAGAAAAACATAATGTATCACCATATTCATCATTTTAGCACAAAATATATCAATAATGTTTAAATTTAAATCAACTAACTTGGTAACCAAATTCCAGAAAAGATTTCAATTCCAAAACAATCTTTCCTAGACAAAATTGTCATTACTCAACTAAAAAAAATCTAATGAGTTTAAACTCTCATTATACAAAAACCCTTGTTTATATAATCTAATCTAATGAGTTTAAGGGTCTAGGCTCTTGTCCCCCTCCCCCCCTTCTCTTTGTAATCTTGTTTATCTAATATATTTGGATGTTGCACTTTCTCCACCCCATGTGCCTCGAGAGCTTACCAATGACATCCAATATATGCCTTTTCTTAAAACCACCATAGTCCTGCCAAAAAGAATTCACCATCTTTGTCCAAAAAAAAATATGAGAATCATGCTCATAATTAATTGCAGAACAAATTTAATCATCACTTAACAACCTTCCTTAAAAGGGCACTTGCTACTCCGATAATTAATTTTTCGCCAAACTAAATCCTTAATAAAATTGAATGTGCCCTTCTTGTTTCTTTTGATCATTGATGGTCTTCCAAGATATTAACTAGTTCGTAAAACGACTTAAACCCTCATAATGATAGCAAAGAAATTTTGTAGATTTTGCGAGACATTCCTACTGCAGAATATTTCTGGCGATCAAAATATATACAATTGCACTAGCGTATAAACTAAATTTAACGTTGATTTTTAAAGACATTTTTTGTCAATTATATAACCAACTTAATTAAGATGAATTTTTTAAGACAATTTAATTTTTTTATTGACGTTTGTTAAAGTAACATAGTTTAGGCTGATTAAATTGAAAAACGAAGCATGATGACCCTAATGAGCTACCAATCCGCACAACAGTTAGCCTTATGGAGCAATGAGAAACAAAAGTATCCTAATTAGGAATGAATAACAGATTAAGAACCTCTCATGAGAGAAGTTTAAGATAAGATATAGAAGTAGATCTTTTAGAGATAGCTGAGGCTATAAAAGGAAATCAATTTAAAAAATCTTGTGAGAGAGATTCATGTCACGAGCTAATCTTATGCTGGGAAGAAGGGACCACGTTTAAACAAAAAATATATTACATTGATCAAAATTGCAATAAAACCCTTTAATTTGATTAATGATATGGTAGAAATAGAAGTTTTAAATCTAGCATGAACTTGCATTTGATGTGAGTATAGAGCAGACACTTCCAACAAAACGTCATTGCATTAGAAAATCTGAATATGACGAGAATGATAATGATGAGGAAATACAACCGTCCAATGAATCTCTTAGAGTCAATAATTTTTGTGTGGCTGTTGATATGAAAATAACTTCGTTGAAAATTATATTTGAGCAATTAGAAATATTTGAAAGCATTTTTTAATTTTATTTGAATTTAAAAAAATTGAATCGTTGGATAATGATGAACTAAAAAAATTGCACAAATTTTAAGGCCGTGCTTTCTCATAAGGATTTGTCTGAAGTTGATTTAGATGATCTTCTTTCTGAATTAAAAGTGTTGCGAATGTCTTTGCAAAATGTGTGAAGAATATAGTTTATATGTTTATAATTTGGTATGATCAATTTATGCATTCATTGAGTAAATGTTGTCGAAGTTTATTTCTTACATACTATTTCAAACTGGACCGTTGAGGAAATATCTTAAAAACCCCTTTGTGTTTTAATGATAACAAACTTAATGACTTAAGAATCATTTTATTATCTTAAATAGAAATTTGACTAAAAGGATTAACTTGAAACTTTTTAAATATACGAGACCAAATTGAAATCTAAAATAAATGGAAGTAACCAAATATGCAATTAAGCCAAAAAAAATTGACTGATTAGACTTAGACTCTATTTGGAAAGATAAATAAGTTAGCTTATATCTTATAAGCTAAAAACTCTGTTTGGTAACAATCTTTTCATTGCAAGTTTATAACTTATTTTACTAACTTATAGATTATTTATTAGACGCTATATCAATTAGCTTTTAAGCTTATAGCTTATTATCTTATTTTCCACTTTTACCCATTAGTTTAACTAAAACTCGATTTTACCCTTTATAATTTATTTTAACTTCAAATAAAATAATTATAAGCTTGGAATACAAAATATCTCTCATTATCTTAATTAATGTTTATTGCAAAATCTATATAATTGTATTGAATGTATTTTATTATTGTGTTTAATTTTAAGTATCTTAAATATTTTTGTTAAAAAAAAGTATCTTAAACTTTGATATAAATTTTATTATGAATTGATAATTTCTTTTTATTTTACATATGCAATTCATATTGAGGCTTCATAAAGAGACAAGAATGACGAATGATTGTTTTTTTAATATATATCAAATTTATTTCCTTTCGTTGTTTATGATATGATCGTTGCAGAAAATTCTTCTCATAGTTATTTGAAATTTGATGGATTGCAATTTTGAATCTAGAACTTTTAGTATTGGAAAAAAAATATTGCTAGAGAGAGAGAGGGGGTCCGTTTACTCCATGAGTAAGTCTTCATTGACTTTATCTTATCAAGTAGATCAACTCTACAAGTTTTTATAAAAATTAAAAAAATGTAGTTATTTATTCAGACTATTGAAATTCAACGGTTTTTTTTTAAAGTTTGTTGCACGTTCAATTGAAGTTATAAGAAAAAGTATTAAACAATTTTCAATTTTTATAAAAATTTATGGAGTTGATCTACTCGATGATATCTTTGAATTCAACGGTTCGATTGAAGAAATATAATGTCGATATCAAGTTATTAAACGGAGTAAGTCAATAGAGACTTACTCCTGGAGTCAACGGATCCCTCCTTATATATATATATATGTGTGTGTGTGTGTGTGTGTGTGCGCGCGCGCGCGCTGAGGAGACCTACAAAAGTTTACAAGAGAGTCCAAAAATAAAACAGCAAGATAGTACAATAATCAGTCAATTCCCAAGCAGAGCAAGTGGCTCGTCTACTAACAATGAAAACTAGAAGTTAAAGCAACATATATCGTCCTCAACCATCGATATGAAAACATCTAGACTTTATCCAAAAGCTGATGCACAGAGTTCTTTGATTGTCGGAATAATCTAAGGGTTCTTTCATTCCAAACAACCCATATACAAACAAGTCAAACAAGTTGCAGAAAGTTCAGCCGAGCACGGAGACCACCAATTAAATGAGGAGTCTAAGATTTTTATAAATGATTTTTATAAAAGTATTTCTTTTTATTTTTAGTCCAAAAATAAACTATTACAAACGTTTCATTAAATATATTAGTCTAAAATTCAACATTTTAGCCTCTCATTAAATATGATGACGTGTTATGTTTTGTGCGTGGGGTAAAACGAAATTCGCTACTATTACAAGGGGCAAACTAACATTGTACTGAATAGGACTAGTTGTTTGTTTTAATAAATTCTATTTTAGCTTGTTAAAAGAAATAAGGGGCAAAATAACAAAATCTTAGACTAATATATATCAAATTTATTTTCTTTCGTTGTTTATGATATGACTGTTGCATAAAACTCTTCTCATAGTTGTTTGAACTTTGATGGATTTCAATTTTAAATCTAGAACTTTTAGTATTGAAATTTTTTTTTGCTAAAATATGAAGTTAATTTTTAGATATGACAAGTTGATTAATATACACGTACATTTTGACGTGAAAAATATATTACATTAAACTAAAAATAAAATATATTATACTATGTTGAAAACTACTAATTTAATAATAATAATAATAATAATAATATATAAAAGTTATATTACATTAATGAATTTAAATTACTATATCTTAAATATAAATTTTATTATTAATTACAAATATCTTTTTAAATGAACCACTAATTTTACCAAACACTTTAATTAGCTTATTAGATATCCACTATTTTTACCAAATATAGCCATAGAGATTGTAAGGGTCCGTTTGGCCTATCTTATTTTTTGAGCTTATGCAAATAATTTATGCAATTTTTATGTATTATTATAAATTTTTCAAGATAGTTTTTGATAAAATGGCTTATAAAAATTAAATTTTCACTAGTTTGAACTTATAAAATAGCATAAAACATAATTTATATTGCATAAGCTCAAGAATAAGATAGGCCAAACGGACCCTAAAACTTAAATCGGCCCAACATATATACCATCATATTAACAAACAAAAAAAAAATCGTTTATTTGCTGGACTAAAATAAAAAGAAATATTTTTTTATAAAAATCATTTATAAATTTAGGATAAAATATTATTTATTACCCCTACAATTATTAGCGAATTTTAGTATGCTCCCAATATTATACTATATTTTTTCAATTACTCATGTAATGTCAAAATTCATCCTTTTAGCCTCTCATTGAATATGATGGCTTAAACATAAATGATGAGTGTCATGTTTAGTGTGTGAGGTAAATTAAAATTCGCTAACATTACAAACGACAAAATCTTAGACTAACATATTCAATGAGAGGGTAAAATGATAAAATTTTACATCACACTAGAACTACTTGTGGTGAAGTCTTGGTCGTTCATTCTTTTTGAAAGAACACAAACACTCTCTCTGTAACCTCTGATCACTTGGCTAGCATCGGAAACCATAGGGGAATCGTTTGTGTGGACGAGTAAAGGTTTTGCTACGTTGCTCAGCTTGTGATCGAAACTTCTCTTCATCAGTTCATGAGGTGACAATATTATCGCTGATTCATTCTCTTTCGTAATGATCCAAGGAAAGAAAATCGTTTTTTTTTTTAAAAAATTCCATTGCTTCTAACATCTCGATCTCCCTTCAGAACAATAAAAAAAAATATTATAGAAATAAACCATAATTCGTTAGACTGTTATGATGATAAAGGTAAACATGATTTAATCATAATACTGCTTAATAATAGTATTTTATTTATTGATCTGTTACGTGAGCTTAGCTGAATCGGCAAGACGTTACTATACATTATATATGCAAGGAGATGTGAGTGGAATTTCTAACCACCAGGTAGGCATGGCAATAAAATTCATACCTGCGAGTACCCGCCTGTACCATCCCCGTTTTGACGGGAAAAACTCGAGTTGACTGAGTTTGGGTTCAAGTTTGGATTTTTCCCAATTTTAAAATATGGGGATGAGGCGGGTAAACGGGACATTGATATCCACCCCGAACTCATCCTCAAACCCGCCCCGTTTATATAAACATCATATTTTCCTTTTCATAAATTATATTATGTATAAAAAAATATGATATATGTACAAAAAAATTCTTAAATTACATTCATATGTTTATTTTTAATTTTTAATTGAGTATTAAATAAATTGTTTTCCATATTATTTTTTTATTTAATAAAATCATACTATTGAAACAAAATAGTTATCAACTTTTAAATCATTTTTTAATTAAAAAATATCAAAATATAATTCAAGTTAATGTGGAGAGAAACGAAATATGGATACCCAAAATCCATTGGAGATACACGAACTTCGTCAGGTATGAATTTGGAGTTATTTTTTTTTTCTCCGTTTAAAATGAAAACGGGTGTGGAGATACCAAATCTTTATGGGTTTGAGTTTGAGGAGACCCAAACCCGACCCCACCCAGCCCCATTGTCATGCCTACAATCAGGCTACTGGAAAAAAAATAATAGTTTTTTATGTTTTTCAATAAAATAATTTTTTATTGTAAAAGAGAAAAAAATAAAAATTTCTAGGGTCGGGAGCACACACTGTTTGAACATTCATTCATTCTTCGTTGAAGCAAAACCTACTCATCAATCAATCAGATCCCGTCACTCTCCGATCTTCAAATCCCTAACAACAATGGTCAGAGGATCTCTCAACAAACTCCTCTCCGTCGCCGGAAAATGGCAGACCCAGCAGCTCCGCCGCCTCAACATCCACGAGTATCAGGTTTCTATTTCTCTCCCTCTCTCCATTTATTCATAATGATTGTCGATGATGATGATGTTGATTATGTACTTACTTTTCTTGAATCTGTTGTAATTTTACGAAATCGATGCGATTTAGCTTCTCTTATACCGTAACGAATCTTGAATTTCCATGAAATTAGGGTGCTGAACTTATGAGCAAATACGGTGTTAACGTTCCCAGAGGTGTCGCTGTCTCTTCCGTTGAAGAAACCAGAAAAGCCATCAAAGAAGCATTCCCTAATCAAAACGAGGTAATTAATCATTCCATATACCATCACTTGAGCTCGCGGAAAAATGATCAGTTTGATTTATAAAAAATTGCAAATTTCTATGTGTTTTCATCAGTTCCTTGTTTAACAAATTGAGGCCTATGTTATGCAATTTTTTACTCTGGAAATTGAGTACATAATGTCCTAGTTAGCGGAGAGTTTCAACTGCGATGGTAACCAGCGTAACAGGGATTGTTGATTTATTGTGCAGTTGGTGGTTAAGAGTCAAATTTTAGCCGGTGGACGAGGTTTGGGAACTTTTACAAGTGGTCTTAAGGGAGGAGTACATATTGTTAAGACTGATCAGGTTGAAGACATAGCTGGTAATGCATGATACCTTTGTTATTTCTCAAGTTCAAAATTTTCCGTTTTCATTTCCATGCCTTTCGATATAAGATGTTTCTCCATTAATATTTATTAATTTTTTCAATTTGAATTCAGAGAGGTTAGAGGATATAATACTTCATAATCATCGTTTCGTTGTTGTTTTTTTAGGGAAGATGCTTGGGCAGATACTAGTTACAAAACAGACAGGTCCTCAGGGAAAAGTTGTCAGCAAGGTTTGAAATTGTTCAATATTGCATTTGTAAATAATAATTTGCTAGTATTTTTAATATCCTTCTATTTGCCAAGCAATTTTCTTCTCTAAAAATTGAAATTTTGGTGAAGCAATGAAATATTATCAATCTTCACGGATAAATTATATTTGAGTTATTGTTTGTTTTCTTTATGTATGCTGGAGGAGAAATTGCTCCTTGCAACATAGAACTTAGAAGTTTAGTCTTTTTCCCTCTTGTTTCTTGGACCGACCCAGCTGATTCGACTGGTAAACTGGCCACTAAACCAATCTGGTTTATTTTGGATTGATTTCAGCTCATAAACTGTTAGTCCAACTGCTGAAACTGGTGAACCAGTATGAATTGAGTTGTTGGACTAGTCATTTGGACATTTGTTATCCAAATTATACACTTATAACAATATGCAGTATTTGGTAGGCTAGTCAAGTGTTATATCTACATACACTTCCATGGTATTGATCATGGAAGCAAATTCCGTGTCAATTGGATATCACAAGCACTTTTCCGGAATTGCTCATGGTTTCCCAATTTATTTTTTTAATTTTAAAACGGCATAGACAATGACAACTTCTACTGTTTTATTTTGAGTTATCAGTCAATTTATTTATGTAGAATATATATGAAAGGGGGACATATTGGTGCTGGATGATCAATTGTTTGACATCCAATTGTCTAATTTATACAGGTTTACTTGTGTGAAAAGCTGTCACTTGTGAATGAGATGTACTTTGCTATAACTCTGGATCGTAAAACTGCTGGTCCAGTAAGTTTCCTATACCAATATATTAACTTTGATCTACTTTAAGTGATAAGTTAAATTCTTATAACTTCTATATCATGTCTAATGACTTTTTATATTTTCTTTCCTTTAAATTTGACCAATAATAAACAGCTATATAGCTTATTACAATTTCTTCGTCATACTTTTGCAGATTATTATTGCTTGTAGTAAGGGAGGAACCAGCATTGAAGACCTTGCAGAGAAATTTCCAGACATGATTGTAAAGGTTTGTGATTCTTAGCTTTTCGCCGAGCAGTACTCTTTGCAGGATATGCCTGATGCATTCCTTCTTTCTAGTAGGTGCCTATTGATGTTTTTGAAGGAATTACCGATGAAGATGCTGCAAAGGTTGTTGATGGTTTGGCTCCCAAAGTAGCCGATAGAAACCAATCAATTGAACAAGTGAAGAATTTGTATAAACTTTTTGTTGATTCTGACTGCACTCTTTTGGAAGTAAGCATATGCATCTTTTAGTTGTGTGCAGTGTGCACTTTCTACATAGTCAGTAGTAGTTTTTAAGAATCTCAATAATGAAAGTTGATTATCTTTAACAGATCAATCCCATGGCAGAGACAGCTGACAACCAACTAGTGGCTGCTGATGCTAAGTTGAATTTTGATGATAATGCTGCATATCGCCAGAAGGAGATATTCAAACTTCGTGATACAACACAAGAGGATCCTCGAGAGGTTTATTTACATGCTCATTTGTTTGTGTTTTATATTTCATGGAATTGAACATATGATCCCTAAACCCACTCAGTCATTACAACTTGAGTCCAGGGTTTTTCTTTCTACCCAGCCCTTGTGTATTTTTGGGTTGGGCTCAAGACACATTTTGGGTGAGCCCAATTCGGCACTATGTCAAACAATATTGTAGAACATCTTTCGTAACAAACAGGGATGATAACTAATTTTTTTAATTAACAACCTTATATTTTTATACCTTTTTTTAATTAATAACTTATTATTTGGACAAGGTCTGGTTCCAAAATTGTCATGACTAAAATGTTGGATTGGGCTCATTTTGATATTATGTGAAATCCATCTCATCCTGTCTCATACACACCCCTAAACTTAGAGCCTAGCTTAATTAGCTACTTACATTTATTTCACTGTATTCTGATGCTTTCAAAATCTGGAATCTTGTGCCTATGATACAGTTATGGAGGGAAGTGAGGTTCTATATGACAATACCAATATTTCACATGATATATTTGTGCCCGATTGTTAAATCTTATTTTGTACATCCTGCAATAATTCTTTTCATGGGTAAATAACTAAACGCGACATTATTTATGCCTCTTATCTTTTGATCAGGTGACTGCTGCAAAGGCAGATTTAAATTATATTGGGTTAGATGGAGAAATTGGATGCATGGTGAATGGAGCTGGGTTAGCAATGGCCACAATGGATATAATCAAGTTACATGGGGGTACTCCTGCCAATTTTCTGGATGTAGGTGGCAATGCCTCTGAAGGCCAGGTAATGTATTACAGACAGGGTTCCTCTCGTTATGGTATTTGTCTTAGTTAGATTATTAAGATCAAGATGATTGCTCTTATTTCTTCCTATATCACATTAGTTTGCAGTCTTCTGGTGCATTAACTTGAAATTCAAAAGAATTTTATCAAAAAAGCATTCTTTAGCTGTTGCTACTCACTAGATATCACCTTCAATCATCTGATCTCTGCTGTGATCTATGCCTTAAGATGCTTTGTTCATATTTGCTATGATTATGTGAATCAGGTGGTTGAAGCATTTAAGATATTGACTGCTGATGACAAAGTGAAGGCAATTTTGGTTAACATCTTTGGTGGTATAATGAAGTGTGATGTTATAGCAAGTGGAATCGTGAATGCTGCAAAACAGGTTAGTAAAGCTATGTTTGGCCTATACCAAAACAAAAGTGACGCCTTTTAAAACATCTTTATCCTTTCTCCTACATATCATACAGAACAAAGACCCGAAGAGAGTATTTCTTTATGTAGTTAACTTATTAATTTTATCCTTATTAGCAGTTTTAGATATAATGATTTTGTTTGCAACTATTTGATAATGAAAAGATAACATGATGACAAGAAAATGTAAATTACTTATTTTTATGCCTTGTAAGATTTAAATTTTGATCTATGATGATATGAATAATGTGGTTTAGATTCTTGATATTCACAAAATTTTCAATAAATCCAGAACTAATATTGTTTCATGACCTCATTTTTCTTTTGATTTTTTTTTTGAAAGAGAATAGTGGTTGAACACTATATCCATGTGACCTGATCACATAATAGCATTAATTAACTTCTCTCGCCGTTATATTTTAGGTTGACCTAAAAGTACCGGTAATAGTTCGTCTTGAAGGCACCAATGTTGATCAAGGGAAAAGAATTTTGAAGGTAAATGTTATGTTTATTTAATATAAATAAACTCTATTAAAAAGAAGCAAGAATGTTTCATTTCTTTCGTCAAAACAAAAATATTTCAATTGCTTATTATGTTCATCATCAATATGTCAACAGGAAAGTGGTATGGCGCTAATAACAGCTGAGGATTTGGATGATGCAGCTCAGAAAGCAGTGAAAGCTTACAAATGAAGTGTTAATTTTGTTGAAATTTTAAAACCAGTTTAGTTACAACACTATTTTTGAGTTATCAATTATTGATTGACTAGAAGAGAATAGATACAAGAAATCTTCTTCTAATTGCTGCAGTGGCTATTAAAGCATTTCCAATAAGTAAACAACACATACCACATTATTGTTCAATTAGGTTTATGCACGTGATTACGTGACCTTCTCATTTACATTTCAAGATAGGTTGAGTTCTCTTTAATCTTTATGTGAATAACATGAAAATGCATGTGTTTCTATTGAACATGGTTCATCAATTGGACAAAATGTCTGCTTTTAAAATTGAGGATCTTCAATTTAGGGTGGCAGAGTGTTTTCAATTTTTAATGTCTAAGTGGCATTTTAATATAAAGTTTTTTTTTTTTATCTTGCATTCTAAGTTATTTTTCTTGCTCTAAAGTGGGCGCCAAGTTTTACTTCCATTATACTAGAAGTTCACAAGCATGAATCAAATTGCGGATACTCACAGGATGGTGTCAATTCTTTGCAAAGTTGTAGCATGTTTGGTTTTGTGTTTGGCATACCTTTCTTACCTTCCGATGCCATATTCACTGTGAACCTAAGATGCAAGAAATCCTAGCTTTATTATGATATTAAATTTCAATAGTTTATTATCTAAAATCAGCTTTTCATTTTACAGAAGCCAGACCTATTTTAGGGACTTTGATCAATGTTGAAATGATACATTTCTCAACGACTTTCTAACTTTTTAGGTTATTCATATGAATCTGTTTCTATTTTATATAGTGAATTTATAAATATTTCGACATTTTGTAGTTGAAAAGAGGGGAGTAGGCAAAAATCAATCTAGTATAATGATGTTACATAAATAGTCAACAAAGGGGTTAACTTTGGGGATTTACTTATGCCGTCCTACTTTCTTCTCACGCGTCCTACACGTTTCAATTTTTACCCCTTCTACTACTTAGTGAAGACAGAGAAAGGTATCAACTAGCTCAAGCATTCAGTAATATTGCCAATAACTATTTTGTTTTCTTAATAAACATACATTTAGGTGTATTGATCCACACATTGCTACTATTCTTTTTTTTTCCTTTTTTTTTGTCAATAGCCTAGTGGTTAAAATTTCATCTTATAAGATGAATAAGTGGAAATATCAAGGTTCGAACTCCAATATCTACTTATAACATGCAATATCTCTGTTAATTGAACTATGCTCACAGAGATTGCTACTATTCTTTTAAATACTATGGAGATATAACAACCTATCAAATCAAAACATTTTTTTTTTAATTTTACTTGATAATAAAAAGATGACATACTCATTTGGTAAAAAAAAGATAACATACTCTTGAAAGGCAAGAACAATTGTTTGCATTTTATGGAATCAATAAAAATGCTAAAAAATTATTTTCATTGTTATTAAAAATTTATCATGCATAACTAGTATATCATCTTCTATCTATCAAAATGATTTACTTCAAGAGACTTACCAAATAGAGATTAATATAAATTTTAGAAAATTAAATAAAAAATATTTTCACAAATTAAACGGCCTTTTATTTAATTGTTTTTCTTAGTGTCTACTCATTGTCAAAACTAGATGTCGTTGGCTTAGAGTCCGTTTGGCCTAACTTATTTTTGAGCTTATGCAAACGACTTATGCAATATAAATTAGGTTTTATGCTATTTTATAAGTTTAAACTAGTAAAAATTAAATTTTTATAAGCTATTTTATCATAAACTATATTAAAAAACTTATAATAATACATAAAAATTACATAAGCTCTTTGCATAAGCTCAAAAATAAGCTAGGCCAAAAGGACCCTTAGACAATGTGGCAAGGAAGCTTCTCTTCTATTCAAGCTTAATTTGAAGAGACCGGTTGTTATTTGTTTACTTTTTTCATCTATTTATATATTAGTCAAATATTATTTACTATTGAGCTCGTTGGAAATTGGGATGTAAGACTAGGGAATTCAATATTATTGTACCAAAACAGACAGGAATAAATAAGTAGAATAATTTATTAAATAAAATTGCAATAAACAAAGTCAAAAAATTTGTAGATTCGGGCTAATATATACTCATGAATCCATGATAGATATGCATGACGATTGTTTTCAATTCTTTATTTATGGCCTGTTGTTGGTTTGATAGCACCTGGTCAAAAGTATATAGCACCATGTTTTGTTTTTTTTTTTAATGGCAACTATATAGCACCATTACTTAATTATTTATACAACATGTGTTATCATATAGTTTTATAAAAAACAAAGTATGATGTTCTTGTTATAAACATGGAGTTAACTTAGATTTACATTTGAATATTTTTGATGTTGTTACTACCCTCTCTCGAGTGACTCTTTGGAAGTTTCTTTTCTTAGATTATTCTAGTTTGTTTTGAGCCATTGGCTCCTTTTATTCAATAAAATAAAAAATGCAAGTTCCAATTATTCAAATTTGATAACTTAGCATGGGATTTTTTTTTATTTTTTTTAAGCTTCTGAGCATGGACAATGATAGGACTCCATGCAACTTTTTTTTATAGTTTAATTTTCTTAATACCAAACACAAATATTTTACACTAGTTAGTATAGTATTACTTGTCGATTCAATTTCTTGGATAATAATTTACATTATACTTTCTATAATAAAGTGAAAATAGCTTTCCATTAACTAGAAGAAGCTGTTACAACAGGAGAGTTACAAAGAGCAGCAGCTAGGGAGTTTGGAACTATACTTATCCACATTTTAGTACCAACATTTTTAGAGAAACTAGCTAAACCATGAGCTACAGGATTTAAGTGACGCCTAACATGAGTGACAACTACTCTATCTAATAGTTCCATAAGTAGTTTACAATCTTGGATTACAAGGTCTATGATAGCAACAACAGAATTTTTGTTAATGCAGTTAACAACAATGGCAGCATTAGAAATTATCACAATATCTCTCATATCGGAAGCACTAGCTTCTTGTAATGTAAACACCAAAGGACTCCCATAGCCTCATAAACAACCATTCCCCATCCAATTGCAGTACCTGAAAAACAACTAGCATCAACATAAAATGTATTTGGAGCAGACAGTAACGAGTGCTCGCCACCGATGTCATCTAGCAAAGAGATAGAATTCCTATTTTGGTAATGGGTAGACAGTTCATGCACAAAACTCATAGCATCTTGTGCTATTAAAAATCAAATTATTTCGAGCCCCCACATCTTCCATAACAACACACAAAAGAGTTTTGCACCCATGGTTTCTTCACAAGTTAAGCCTTGCAATAACCATTGGTTGAGAGGCGAATCTTGAGGAACATGAACACCAATTTGTGAGGCAAACCAAGTAAGTCGAGCAATTTGACAATGAAGGAAAATATGATCAATAGTTTCAGGTGCAGAATTACAAAGAGGGCAAAGGTTTTCAATTTGAACTCCTTTCCTAGATAAATTATCTCTTGTTGGGAGGATATTTTTAGCAAGTCTCCACAAAAAATTTCTCACTCTATTTGGGACAGGAGCCTTCCAAATCTCAGTCCAAAGTCTTGAATTTTGATGGCTCGACGACTCAGCAAAGTCTCTGGACTGGTGTTGTTTCAAGAGGTGGTGGGCTGACCTCACTGAATAATGGCCATCTCTTTCGAAATGCCAAACCATCTTGTCTGGCGGAAGTCTTGGAGATATAGGAATGTTCAGTATTTGCAATGCTTCACGAGGGTGAAAAAGTTGAGATACTAAGTCTCTCTTCCATTGCTTGGTATCAGGATCAATCAATTCACAAACAAGAGCACTCGCATTTAGACCCTCACATCTACTCCACACTTTGAAACTGACTTGGTTCTGCAGCCACTTATCATTAATGATTCTAACATTTTCTCCATTTCCAATCCTCCATCTAGCACCTAAATCAATGACATCTTTAGCACTTTGCATACTTCTCCATGCATAACTTGGTTGGTAGCCAATTTTTGCTTCCAAAAAGGATGTTCTAGGATAATATCTACTTTTGAAAACTCTACCCATGAGTGATTCCTCCCCCATCAAAAGTCTCTAGCAATGTTTTCCCAATAGAGCTTTATTGAAATTACTAAGCCCTTTGAATCCCATGCCTACACTTTTCTTTGATTTTGTTAAAGTAGCGATACCAAAAGAGAAATGAGAACAAAAGAGGCTAGGGTTTTACTCAATAACAATAGCTTAACTTCACAAAATAGGATTACAAGACAATATATAATAATACTTAATGGATTACTAACCTAAAAGCTCAATAACATAAAACCCTATTATCTAACACTTTCCCTCAAACTCACGATGCATCAACATGAATCATCGAGAGTTTGTTGAACAAGAAACAAAAATAAATTCAAAACATCTTATTCTAATACTTCCCCTCAAGCTAAAGCTTATTAAGCTTTAAGCTTGTTGCAAAATTAACCTTGAAAATAAACTAAATAAACTAATATCAAATTCAGCCCCCACCGGATTCAGACTGTGAGTATTCCCTCGTCGGATTCAGACTGTGAGTATTCCTTCACCGGATTCAGACTGTGAGTATTCCCTCACCGGATTCAGATTGCGAACACATGCTCAACAGACATATTCAAATGTAATCGGACATAACAAAACAAATCAGATTAAACCAAACAAAACCAAATCAATCGGAATCGGACCAAACGAAACTCGACAAAAAGAAAAGAACATAACCAAACCAAATGAACCAAATAGATCAATCTAAATGGAAATCAAATCAACTAAACGGGACAGAACAAACCAAATCAAAATCAAACTAATTTTATTGACTAACCAAAGAGAACAAGACAAAACAAACCGAACAACTACCAAAATTAGAAACCATGGATCAAATCAAACAAGAACCATCATATAGGACAACATGGCAATACCTTATAATGGAGTTTTAACAGAACAGTGCAGGAACTGATAGAATTTCAAACAGAGAACCGACACACACCAACACACTCTTGGAGCAAAAAACAAATAGAACCAACACACAGTGACACGAGCCACATGAAAGATGGAACAGAATCTGATACAAAAACCAACAATAAGCCCTCTGTTTGTTCAAACGGCCAACAACGACACTATATCTCAAAATCAAGTCATACTCTTTCATCAATCAATTTTTTCAAAAGAAATACGCTACAAATTAAACCAAATTCAATTACACAACATTCCCAAATTTCTTGGGAAATCGACAGCGGAACGATGACCAAACATTCAAGGAGGATCGAAACGAGCTCTTGATACCATGTTAACTTTAGATATGCAAAATAGAGAAACACAAACAACGGCTAGAGTTTTCATAGAATACCAATAGCTTAACTTCACAAAATAGGATTACAAGACAATATATAATAATACTTAATGGATTACTAACCTAAAAGCTCAATAACATAAAACCCTATTATCTAACGGATTTTGACAATCTTTCCCAACTCATCCCGTGTATTTTCCTCTTTCCTTCTTTTGACCCCCACCAAAACTTGGCTAGCATGGACTCTATCTCTTGCAAGCAACTTGCAGGTAACTTGTAACAACCCATTATGTAATTCGGAATGGCTTGAGCAACTGCTTTGATTAAGATTTCCTTCCCTGCTCTAGAAAGACAACTCTCCTTCCACCCCTTCAACTTCTTCCAGACTCGGTCAATGACAAGAGAAAAGATAAGCTTCTTTGATTTTCCAAACACTATTGGGAGCCCCAGGTACTTGGAATGAGTATCCACAATCTTTACACCCATCCTGTTTATCATATCTTTATCCTCATTATGCACATTTTGACTAAAGGATACTTCTGACTTGTCCAAATTGACCACCTGTCCTGAGGCTTTTTGATACTCAGCAAGGACACTCAGAATCACATCAGCCTCAGTAGAGTTTGCCCGAGCAAACAACAAGCTATCATCCGCGAAGAACAAATAAGTGATTTTTGGAGCTTGTCTTGCAATATGAATACCATGAATTCTATAATGAAGTTATATAAACAATTTCTTGTTGATTCAGTTTTACATTATAATTTCTTGGACATTTTATTTATTATATCTTATTTATGATATGATTATATAATGAAGTTATATATAAACAAATCTAAACCCGTTGCACTCCGTGCGGTGCACGATATAAAAAATAGTATTATACATTTTAGCTTACATTCCAGATATTTTCCTTCCAGGAAATTAGGAACAAGCCACACCCAAGTATCGATTTTATCCATTCATGTTGACATAATTCATCATAGAAATGACCTGTTAAAAGACTAGCTAAATTTAGAAACCTTCAAAAAGGATTCCATGTCCTTTATATTATTACTTCTCATTGTCACACCTAAAATTAGGACAAGCTAATGGTTAATTTTAATTAACTATGAAAATCAACAGACAAATTTAACAATTTCCATCGAATCAACACAACTTTGTTTGTTAGATTTGTCCCTTTTCTCACCATTGCCACCTTTATGACACATTTGTCAAAAACTGACTTTAGTTTTTGAACCATTATTATTCTCAACTTTTTTCAAATAATAAAAAACAAACACAAAACCCTCCTAAGAGGAAAAAAAAATCTAGTCTTCTATTATGGGTTTTATCTGGACTATTTGTTCAATTAAAAGATACAAATTTATAATTTATTGTTGACCTTTCAAAAGGTGAAAATTCATCTGAGAAAGGTCTTTTTTCAAATTTAAATTCTTGAGTCTCAAAGTCAATGTTGGGTTTTCTATAATTTTGTCAAAAGAGAAAAAAAAAAAAAATTACAACTATGAACATGTCCAACAAGAAGGTGAAGGGCCTTCTTAAAGGCCTTAGATACATATCCCAAATATTTGGTAAATAATAAACATGTTTTTCTTTCATTTCTCAAATTTTTTATTATTGTTTAAAGAAAATGCACATTTACATTCCTAAATTCTAATGTGTTAATTATTTAAAAATCCTCATTTATATATTTATTTATGTAAATTAAATAAGGTGTCACACATGCAGAAAGTGAAAAAGAACAAGAAATACAGATTGGATGTCCTACGGATGTAAAGCATGTTGCTCATATAGGATGGGATGGCCCCTCTGTAAATTCTCCCAGCTGGGTAATTATAAACTTTCTTAATTTTTAGTTTTTTAATGACATTAATTTTTTCTTAATTGTTTGACTTTTTTCTTGACAAAAAATCTAATGCTTTCATTAAAAATCAATGGTTGGAAGCAGATGAATTTGACATTATATATGGTTATCTTTGTAAGATTATAAGCAATCATATTAGTTTGTCTTCTAGAAAACTCTGCACGAAATGATTTTGTGCTTATTGTTAAGTTATATTTTTCACAAAAGAAAGCATTTGGTGATTTTTTTTTCCCTTCAGATGAATGAATTTAAAACAGCTCCCGGATTTGCATCAGCACCTATGACTCTTACGGGTGATGCTCAAAGCAAAGCACAAGATAACAATGTAAAATGGGTCTCTGAAGGTACATATTATTATCATTACTTTTTCAATTTAAACATTATGTGTTAAGTTACTTTTTCCTTATTATAAAGAGCGCAAAAAGTCATGCATAGCAACATCGTGTTTCCTAGATCTTTAGATGTAATGTTTTAGTAATGTGCATAAAAAAGTAACAATGGGATTGATTGATTGAGTAATTTGGTAATAGATACAAGGAGAAGAAGTTCAAGGAGTGTGAATTCTCAAACCCAAGGAAGAGATTTGCCTGAATTGCCAAAATCATCTAGACGGCAAATAAATAGTAACACAACAGATTCTCCCACAAGAGAAAAGACAAGACAATCAAGAAAAACATCATCCAACAGACCATCATCAAACCTTAAAGAATCTTCAGATGGATCCAAACAAGCCCAACAAGAACCCATGTCCAATGATTCACAAGAATCATTAGATGGATCACAGGCCCAAAATATTCCAGAAATTCCTAAAAAGACTCGTCGAAAGAAGTCCAAAGATAAAGACAGTTGTGGATCATCAACATCAAAATTGAGATCCAAAACTCAACAACAACCAACTGATGCAAATATGGATTATGAATCTCCAACTTCAAAGTCTAGGAACAAACCAAGTTCCTTTGAAGAAGATGAGAATTATGAAAGAGGAATGAGTGGTGTGGTATCTTAAAGAATTGTTGTTGTACTTTTATGCTATTAGTTAGAGTGTTGTATATCTCAAAAACTAGAATTTCATTCTTCCCAAAGTTTAATAAATTTCTATATCATTTTCTTAATTTCATCATTCTTTCTTTTTTTAAAATAGTCTTGTATTATTTACTCATTGTTGATATGTAATGACTAATCAATGCAACATGTTCACTTTAAAGTTTTTCTGCTTTTGAGTATGTAACGGTGTTAAAACTTTTAGAAAGAGTTTGTCACCCATTTAAGTTTCACAATGTTTTATAGACCCTGCAGTTGTGCGAATACCTGGTTTTTGCCAAAAAAAAAAAAAGTTTTCATTGTGTAAAGATAAATTGCAAATTTTGTTTACATTTTAATTGAAGAATTCTACATATGTATTAATTATATTGAAGGAACAAACTTGTCTCATTAAAGAACTAAAATGATATTCAGCATTAAAAATATTTAAATTTTATTTAGAAATGATATTTCAACCAAGTATTATAAATATTATTAAATCAGTGTTGGAATAATCCCTTATGTTATCTTGGCTTTATTGATTATCATGTTTCTTGATAGCCAATTAATTGTATGGATGCATAAGAAAAAGAAGAAGATGCATGGCTGCATGCTACATGGTTTTTGTAAACATTGGTTCTTTGGCTAAATAGGTAAGATTTGAATTCTCTACGTTAAGTGTAATTTTAAGGTCAATTTACATGTTATGTTTAGGGGCAATTAGGCAATCACATTAGGCTTCATTTTACTTTTGCATGAGGAAAATGCTTGAAATCATGGTCCTTCAACCGTTTTCAAGTAGCTGCAATATTCTTATAGAAAAAAGTGGAGATGCAGGGGATCGAACCCTGTACCTCCCGCATGCAAAGCGGGCGCTCTACCATTTGAGCTACATCCCCATGTTGATTATTTACAATCATACCGTAATATCAATGTGTTTCTGAAAACAAATCGCTGCCTTGAAATGAATGAAGTCGCAGTAGCTTGAAAACATTGGGTATATATAATACCATTTAGTAATTAATGCCTTATTCATTCTTGTGTGCTACATTGTTCATAATTATGTAACCAAACAAAAACATTCTTGAATTGTTCATTCACAGTTGCTTGCTCACCTGCGAAGCATGGGTACTCTTAAAATAGTAAAGTATAGTACATGTATGGTACTCGTATAGTACGAACCGATTCGTATCCATTTTTATTTGGTTGATTTGAGATGATTAATACGGAAAAAATATATCGGTGGTTGAAAAATCATTTAAAATATTTTGATTTTTTTATTATATTTTAATCATTTCATCCATTTCTAATGAAAATAATTGAAAAAGTGGGGAAAAAAAGTAAATCTCTAAAGTATGATGACAATAATTCATTTAAAAAATGTCGTATTCCGTATCAATACTCGTATCCGCATCTAGGCAACATAGTTGCTCACCTGTTACCAGTGATTATTAGTTTCCAATTTTTCTTTTTACCAAGTTAGCTTTTAATTAAGTTTCAATTTCTTAAAACAAGTATATATGTTATGGATCACAAAGGAAAGCAAATTTAACACACGTATCTCATCCCAAATCCCAATCCCATCCATACAATTTTCAGAGTTCACATTAATTTGAACATGAATTCAAGTTTGCAAAATTTAAATCAGGCATATAGTAACATAATTCAAATTCTGAGTAGAAGAACAAGTAACTGAGTAATGCTTTTTTGGTCCCCCTCCTACATTTCTTCACTACTAGACTATGACTACCATCACTATCATATCCATTTACACTTGTTCAATTCAAAAATCATTTTCCTAATTAGAGTAAACAAATATGATGAGTAATTTATTTACTGCTTAAAAAACCAAAACACCTTCATTTTTCTAAATCCCAACTCAAACATCATGAAAAAGACCAGCATAGTATAACCACTGAAATCATCATCATTAACAGCATAGAATACCCACTGAAATAATCATCATCATCAGCAGCATCAATAACATTATCATCATTTGTAAATATTTGGCAGGGATTAAGTTGACACAAGCTGCAACCTCCATTTCCAGAACAGCTACAATTTTTTCCCAAACAGAGCCCTACATTTCCGGCCAACTTGAACTTATCTCCAACTTCACATGAGAAAGTGATTCTACCACTCAAATTGTTCTTCTCCAAATTTATCTCATTAGCAAACTTCAAAAGCCCAAATTCCTCAGGAACAGGCCCATCAAGCATGTTGTTATCAAGCCCAAGATAAGTTAAATTCTTCAAATAAACCCCCATTGAAACTGGGATTTTACCAACCAACCCCATTTTAGAAAATCCTATTTTTTCCACACCACCAAGCTTTTCCCATATTTCAGGAATCTCCCCAGAAAGTGAGTTTCCACTTAAGTAAACTTCATTCAACTTAGAAAATTCTCCTAAGAACAAAGGAACACCGAAATTACCAAAATTATTAAAGCTTAAATCCAAAAACTCCAAGTTTTTTAAATGGATAAAACTCTCTGGGATCTTACAACCAAACCCATTAAAGCTCAAATCAAGCTTGAAAAGCAAAATAAGATTCCCAAGCTGTTCAGAGACACACCCTTCGAACTCATTGTGACTGAGATCAAGAATCTCAAGTTTCTTCAACATTCCTAAACTCGCCGGAAGTTGGCCGGAGAGATTGCTTCTAGAAAGAACAAGCTCTTGAGAGAGGTGGTGAGGTTAGTGAGAAAAGGCTCAAGAGATGAAACGATAGCTGGATTTTCGACAAAAACGAGTTGTTGAAGAGAAACAGGGAAAGAAGGAAGAGAAGTAAGGTGAATGGGTTTTTCAGTTTTGTTGAAGCATTTGTAGAATGAGAGTTTGCGAAGGTAAGTGAAAGAGGTGAAGAGTAATGGGTTGAGAGTAGCATTAAAGGAACAAGGTGGTGTTGGTGTTTGATCGGAAATATAGCCAAAGTTGAGTTCAACAATGTGTGATTTTCGCTGTTGATCATCAGAAGAAGATATTGGTTTTGTAAGCCAAGCTCTGAAACATGGTTGCAGCTTCTGAAGGCTCCTAACTTCTGAAGCTCACAAGCTTCTGAAGCATCTCAGGTTCTGAAGCTCAGCAATTTCTGAAGCTTCGCATCTTCTGAAGCTCAGCAACTTCTGAAGCTTCGCATCTTCTGAAGCTCAGCAATTTCTGAAGCTTCGCAATTTCTGAAGCTCAGTGTGTTCTGAAGCTTTGCTTTTCTGAAGCTCTGTTTCAGTGAGCTATGTACAGCTGTATTTTCAGTTAGTTTTTTTTGTCCTAGGTAGTTAGGAAACTCTTGTATATATACACCTCATCCAATCAATAAAATACTATCATCATTTTTTCTCAATTCTTTTCAATTACCAAAAAAAAAAAACTTTTCTCTACGTTGTTCTCTTTGTTTTGATTCATCCCCAACAAAGTGGTATCTAGAGCTTTGTATGTTCCAAGGGACCTTGATCAAGAAGTGATCAAGACTTGATCTTTACCAAGTCTTTCTGGTGTAGAAGGATTTGTTGGTTGATCACTACAATCAACCATGGCTGGAAACAACAATTTTCATGCAAACCTGCCAGTGTTTGATGGGAAAAATTGGGATACTTGGGTGAAGCAAATGAAGGTGATATTCACTTTTCAAGAGGTGTATGATCAAGTGAATGCAGAGGTTGCTCCACTCCCAGCAAATGCAAATGAAGAACAAAGAACAACTCACAGAGAAGCCAAGAGAAAAGACAACAAAGCCTTGTTCTTGATTCATCAGTGTGTGGATTCAAAGGTTTTTGAAAAGATAGCAGATGCAGAGACTTCAAAAGGTGCATGGGACATATTGCAGAAGTGTTATGGTGGTGATGCTAAGGTAAAGAAGGTCAAATTACAAGCATTAAAGAGGCAATATGAATTAATGCAGATGAAGGGTGATGAAAAGATCTCAGATTATTTCACAAGATTAGTGACACTCACTAATCAGATGAAGAATTGTGGAAGTAATCTTGAAGAACAAGAAACTGTAGAGAAAGTGCTTAGGACTTTAACTTCAAAGTTTGATCACATAGTGGTGACAATTGAAGAGACTAAAGATCTAAGTGAGGTGAAGCTTGAAGATTTGCAGAGTACATTGGAGGCTCATGAGATGAAGCATGGAGATAAGGACCAGGTCAAGGAAGATGAGCAAGCCCTGTATGCAAAATTCAAGAAGTTCCAGAACAATAAGAAAAATTGGCAGAAGAGCAAGAATGGCAAAGAAAGTGTTGAAGACAAACCTGAATCCTCTAATGGAGGAGGAGGGAAACAGAAGAGCAACTCAAAGAAGAAAGACAAGAGTCACATTCAATGCTTCAAGTGTTCAAAGTTTGGACACTATGCAAGTGAATGTGGGAATGAGAAGAAAATCAAGAATCAGAAAAATGGTGAAGAAGCAAATTTGGCTGAGAACAAGGATTCAGATGATGATGTAAGTTTCATGGTGACTATCACTGATGAGACTGCAGAATCTATGGAATGGTACTTTGATACAGGTTGTTCAAACCATATGACTGGAAACAGGAACATTTTGACTGATTTTGATAGTTGTCTCAACACAAAAATCAAACTTGCCAACAGTAAATCCATTGATGCTAAGGGAATTGGCAATGTAGTCATTCAGAGGAAGAATGGAAGAAAGTCAGTGATTGAGAAGGTCTTGTATGTGCCTGGGATGCAGTGTAACTTGATGAGTGTAGGTCAGTTACTTGACAAAGGATTCAAGGTGGTTTTGGAAGATGGAACACTGAAATTGTTTGATTCAAAACAGAATTTGATCCTTAAGTCAATTCAAAGCAAGAACAGGACTTTCAAGACACAGTTGAAAGCAATTGAACATGAGTGTTTAGCTGCATCAACTGAGATCAAGGAAAGTGAACTATGGCACAAGAGGTATGGTCATTTGAATTTCAAAAGCTTGTCACTATTGAATTCAAAGAACATGGTGTTAGGTCTGCCTAGTGTAATAGCTCCTGTAGAGACCTGTACTACCTGTCTACTTGGAAAACAGCCTAGGGATTCATTCAAAAAACATCTACCAATGAGGTCTAGTGAGGTGTTGAATGTTGTACACTCAGATGTTTGTGGACCTATAGATGTGTTATCTACTGGTGGAAACAAATATTTCATAACATTTGTAGATGAGTTCTCTAGAATGACATGGCTGTATCACATAAAGGCTAAGAGTGAAGTCTTTGATGTGTTCAAAAAGTTTAAGGCACTGGTTGAGAAGCAAAGTGGAAAGCCAATCAAAGTGTTGAGAACTGATGGTGGAGGTGAGTATACTTCAACAGAATTTGAGAATTATTGCAAGAGTCAAGGCATAATTCATGAAGTTACAGCACCATACACTCCTCAACACAATGGTCTTGCTGAAAGGAGAAACAGAAGTATACTTAACATGGCTAGAAGCATGGTTAAGCAGAAGTAGCTGCCAAAGAGGTTTTGGGGAGAAGCAGTGGCTACTGCAGTATACATCCTCAACAGATCACCTACAAAGAGATTGGTAGACAAAGTTCCAGAGGAGGTTTGGTCAGAAGTCAAGCCAAGTGTGTCACATCTGAAGGTGTTTGGTTCCCTATGCTATAAGCACATCCCTGATGCCAAGAGAAAGAAGCTGGATGACAAGAGTGAAGCTATGATATTGGTAGGATATCATAGAACAGGTGCTTATAGATTGTACAATCCCATCACTGATAAGGTTGAAATCAGTAGAGATGTGAAGGTTATTGAGAATGATAACTGGGATTGGAAACAAAAATCAACATCTAAGAAAGCTTGTGAAGTGGACTTAGTTGATGATTCAGATCAGAACAATGAACCAACCACATTTGTGAATCAGAATCATGGTACAGGCCTTGATGAAGATATGCAAACTTCAAGTGATGATGATGACAGAGTTCAATCAATTAGACCTCAGAGACAAGTTCAAATTCCTAGAAGACTAGCTGATTGTGAGATGGCTTCAGATAACATGGTAGACAATGAAGGAAAAATTGTGCATTATGCTATGCTAGCTGATACTGAGCCTATTAATGTGAAGGCTGCACTAAAGAGCAAGGTCTAGATGGAAGCTATGAATGAAGAGTTAAGGTCAATTGAGAAGAACAGGACCTGGGATTTGTGTAATCTACCATCAGACAAGAAAGCAATTGATGTGAAGTGGGTGTATAAGGCAAAGCAAAACCCTGAAGGCAAGATAATCAAGTACAAAGCAAGGCTTGTAGCTAAAGGTTTCCTGCAGAGGCAAGGGTTGGATTATGATGAAGTGTTTTCTCCAGTGGCAAGGCATGAAACTATTAGGCTAGTGATTGCTCTAGCTTGTAGTAGAAGATGGCCCCTATTTCATTTAGATGTGAAGTCAGCATTTCTGAATGGACCCCTAGAGGAAGATGTTTATGTGAAACAACCTCCAGGTTTTGAGCTAAAGGGAAAAGAGGACAAGGTGTTGAAACTGCACAAGGCGTTGTATGGCTTGAAACAGGCACCAAGAGCATGGAACAAGAGAATTGACAACTTTCTTGTTATGCAAGGTTTCAAGAAATGCAGTGTAGAGTATGGTGTTTATGTAAAAGGCAGTGATGGCAAGCATATGTTGATCATATGCTTGTATGTTGATGACCTGTTGGTGACAGGTAGCTCACCTATAGAAATAGAGGAGTTCAAATCACATATGAAGTGTGAATTTGAAATGACTGACCTAGGGAAGTTGACCTACTTCCTAGGCATGGAGCTCTTGGAAACTCCAAAGGGAATGATACTACATCAATCCAAGTATGCTACTGAGATTCTGAAGAAGTTTGAGATGCTTGACTGCAACTCCTCAGTCACACCTGCAGATACTAAGGTCAAGCTTGAGGAAGAGGCAGGTGGTGACAGTGTTGATCCAACTATGTTCAGGCAGCTAGTTGGTTCATTGAGATACTTGTGTCAAACCAGGCCTGACATAAGCTATGCAGTAGGTTATGTTAGCAGGTTTATGAGCAAACCATTGAAGTGTCATTTGCTAGCAGCAAAGAGGATACTGAGATACATCAATGGTACAATCCACTATGGTGTGCTGTTTCCATACTCTAAGGGTAATGGAAAGCTAGAGTTGTGTGGATTTTCTGATGCTGACTGGTGTGGTGATAAGATAGAAAGGAAGAGCACCAGTGGATACTTGTTTAAATTTCAAAATGCACCTGTGTCTTGGTGCTCCAAGAAACAGTCAGTCATAGCTCTCTCAAGCTGTGAAGCATAGTATGTAGCAGGGTCTTTAGCAGCTTGTCAAGCTAATTGGTTACAATCACTTCTCAGTGAGATAGGGATTGTTGAAGACATCACAGTGGTGCTGAAGCTTGACAACAAATCAGCAATCAATTTGGCTAAGAATCCTGTTAGTCATGGCAAGAGCAAACACATTGAAACTCGGTTTCATTTTCTCAGAGACCAAGTTAATAAGGCTAAGTTGATCCTGGAGTATTGCCCCACTGAGAACCAACAAGCTGATCTAATGACCAAGGCTGTGAAGAGAGATCAGTTCCTCAAGCTCAGGAGGGAAATAGGAATTGTATGTTTCGATAGCTTGTCTTAAGGAGGAGTATTGGTTTTGTAAGCCAAGCTCTGAAACATGGTTGCAGCTTCTGAAGGCTCCTAGCTTCTGAAGCTCACAAGCTTCTGAAGCTTCGCATCTTCTGAAGCTCAGCAATTTCTGAAGCTTCGCATCTTCTGAAGCTCAGCAACTTCTGAAGCTTCGTATCTTCTGAAGCTCAGCAATTTCTGAAGCTTCGCAATTTCTGAAGCTCAGCAATTTCTGAAGCTTCGCAATTTCTGAAGCTCAGTGTGTTCTGAAGCTTTGCTTTTCTGAAGCTCTGTTTCAGTGAGCTATGTACAGCTGTATTTTCAGTTAGTTTTTTTTGTCCTAGGTAGTTAGGAAACTCTTGTATATATACACCTCATCCAATCAATAAAATACTATCATCATTTTTTCTCAATTCTTTTCAATTACCAAAAAAAAAAAAACTTTTCTCTACGTTGTTCTCTTTGTTTTGATTCATCCCCAACAGAAGATAAGTGGTAGTGGTAGTAGTCACAAACGATGCCGGGTGGTGGTGAGTAGCAGAGATCGTTAGGATAGAGTGTTTGTCATGGAATGGTTGGATTGAGTGAGTTGAGAACTTGGTAAAGGGCTTTTTGTTCATTTGAGTCAATGGAAGGTGTGTTTTGTTGGGAGAGAAAGATGAAGAAGAGTATGAGCAGAAAAAACATTGTTGGTGTTGATTCCATAGTCATCGGAATGAATGAGTGTTGAGAGAATTTGTTGAGGAATGTGGTGTTATATATATATGTATGCTGAGTCATTGGCATGGGACAAAATTTGTTGCTATAGCTGAAATGAAAATTACTAAAGTGGCCTTGTGTTGTGTGATGGTTTAGGGGAATTTTGTAAATGAGACAAGAAAATAGAGGAGTGGAAAATTAAATGGATTGGATATGATGGTAATAACAATCGAGGATGTGACATGTGGTAGAAAAGGACGAGTGATATTGGTGTGAGTGTGTGTAGGGGTGGACATCGGGCGGGTATGGGCGGGTTCGGTCTCAAAATGTTCATCCATCTTAAACCGCGGGTGATATGTAGAGACCCGTCTTTGTCCATTTTCGTCCTTCGGTTTGGACGGGTTAGGGTTGTGCGGTTTGCGGGTTCGTGGGCGGATTATTTCGGTTTCAATAAAAAAAAATTACAAATAAATAGAGCAAGATAAAAAAAATAAACTTAGATTCATAACACGAAAATTAAAATATCAATATCATCATTTGCATATCTGATATATATTATCACCAAACCAACAAAAGAAAAATAAAACATAAAATAAAGAATAACAAAACATGAAGAAAAAATTGATATTTACAAAGACAAAAAATATTATAATGAAGAAGAAGAGAAAAGCGGGGGAGGAAGAAATGATTCATCTACTTAATCAGTTTCATAACTTTCATTGTGCTTGGTTGTCTCATTACAATACTAGATGAAATACAAAGATTAAAAGCAATTTTTGTATTCTCAAAAAAGGAGAGAGTTACCGTCAAAAAAAAAAGGAGAGAGTTTGTGTTTCTCGAATATGCAGAGGTACTATTTTATTGTGATAGTAAAAAATTATATTGTAAATTGAAATGCATTGATTATTTATATTTGAAAAAGAATAATACCAGTATAATTATTAGATATTTGTGCATTTTTTAAAAGAAAAAAATGACATATATGCATTCCACTAACGTCGACATTATTAGTGTAGTAGACTAATTTTTATTTTTTTACTATGCGGGCGGGTTTCGGGTTCCGTCGGTCCAGTTCTCTCCACCCGGACCCGCCCACGTCAACTCTGTTCAAACCGAATTTCCAAACCCGCAAACCCGTAGCCCAATCCAAACCGCCCATTTTTCGGTTTTATTTATCGGTTTTTTCGGATTAGATCGGGTCGCGGGTTTTGTGTCCACCCCTAAGTGTGTGTGTGTGAGGATGGATAATAGAAGTGAAATTGAAAAGTTTGTCCTGTTGTGAAAAATGGTTACTTTGGTGCTAGCTGCAAAGGCAATGCAGCAGAGATGAGAGCTTATCTATACAAATTTTTAAAATGGACTTGTAAAATTATTGTTTAACTTCAAAACTAAATATAAAGTCCAACTCGACCATTTAAAAAGTAAAAAATCTTTTTAAATGGGAGTTTCTATGGTACATTAGTAAAATTATAATGTACATAATTTCATAAGAAAAATTACAATTTCATTTTTTATAAACATGATACTAATTTTTTTTATATTTTTTCATTAAAAAATTCAATATTCACTATTATGAATAATAAAAATTTAAAAAAATTCACAAAAATCAAATTTTATTTTTTTTGACACCTTTGATGAATAATATTTAGTTATTATAATATTTTATAAGATAGAAAAAAAATTCTTCTAAAATATACTTATTTTTCTATTAATTTGAAAACCTATTGTACTGGTACATTAGGATTAGTCTATTGTACCATAGAATTTACCTTTTGAAATATTCAAAATCTTAAGTACCTATTTGGGAATGTTCAACAAAGCCAAAGACAAATTTGCTAGTTTATTTATATTATAATTAATATAATGTAATATTACTTTTGGTCATTTTTAGAAGAAACAAATCATTTTGTTTTTTAGATTACAAATTATTTTTTAATTCATTGAATAATTGATGTATTTAGTACATAATATAATATATTAAAAACATCAAATTTTCAATAAATCTAAAAATTAACTTTTTAAAAAAGTGACTAATTGAATGATTATTTAATAAATTTAAAAAAAACAGAGAAAGTATCAATGTTTAATTTAATTTTATGTTTGACCAGTCAAACAAATATTAAGAATTTTGACCAAAAATATAAAGCATTTAATACTAGAGAAAAATAAGAGTAAATCTTATTCTGTACTACTATATATAAACAAACATATAGGTATAGATGTGGACACAATAGAAAGTTGTTTGTAATGGCAACTTCTTTGAAAATGGGGTTGAAAATAACATTATTAGTTATTGTTGTTATTGTGGGTGCTTTGGCAGGAAACACTCAAGCAATTGAAACCACACAGGGGATTAAGGAAAAAAGAGAATATTCATCTTCAAATCCTAATGATTATTCTGAGTTAAGAAGAAAAATTAAATGTTGCCTCATTAACCCAGCTTGTTGTCGTACTGGCCTTAGAAATATATAATTTGTAGTCCTTCCTATTTAATAATCATAATAAAAATCAATTTGGATTTTAAGGATGGCTATTCCAAAAATGTAATAATCCAATTTACTAAGATTAAATGAGAAGTACTTTATTTTTCTATACTATCATTGGCATTTTAATTTTGTCTTTACTCATGTAGTCATGTTACATATTTTTGGTAAGGATATAGTAATTGTTATCATTCGGAAACAAATGTGATGTGTGGTGTGTTTATGTTAGTTAGGGTTTTTTATTTTTTCGGATCATTATATTTGTTAAGATGCCATGTGACCTATTGGGAATATTGCAATATGGATGATTTTCTAACATTCCATTGTTTCTGTCAAAAAAAAACATTCCACTGTTAGAACATAATGTGCGAAATGATTTGTAGATTTGTAGTCCATTATTAAGTGTTTGTTCTATGTGATTTATGCAAAAAAAATAAATAAATAAATTGTAGAACGATGAGAGAAAATAAATTAAATAAGGGAAAATGAGTAAATAAACGTGCTACAAAATTAAAATAAATTAAAGAGATATGAAATATCCAAAACAATTTTTCGCGAGAACAACGTTGAAGCTATAGAAGTTGCAAACTATAAAGAAGAAACTTGGCCTATATATAATGCAGCAAGATTTGGCGACATCAGGTAGACGATGGCCAAGCAAAAAGAAAGCAGTGGCCGGAGGCGGCAAGGTGACCGACGTGGATTTGTGGATTGTGTGTCTTGTTGTCCTTTTTCTGAATCAGTTTTCTTTGTTAGAAAACAAGTTGGCCATGGCATCATCTAAACGAGCAACTCTTTTGTGGACTAGCATTTAGTCATTTCTTTTAGTCACACACCAAATCATATAATTATTTAAAAATAATATATTATTTAATTATTACTTTTTTTGTGTGTGAGACCAAAAAAGGGATCTAAACTTTTGGGTCCATATAAGAATTATTCGATCTACACAGTTCAATTTATTCGACAGTTAACAAAAACGAAAGTTACACAAACGAAAGTTAATTTAGCATTCATTTCTAAAAACAAATTAGTAACTTTATCAACAAAAGAAAACACTAATGTTAGATAAAAGTGGCAAAGGAAAACAACTTTAACTTATGGACCTCATCCTAGTCATACAATTTTGAGTTGACCATATATAATTTTGAATTCAAGGGTTTACAAAAGAAAATAACACTGCAACAAATTACCTATATCAAATTAAATCAGCAAGAAATAAAATTGGCCAATGAAGTTTAGTACTTAACATATAGTACTTCAAATTCTTAGACAAGAAAAAGTAACTACTAATATTTTGCTTTCACCAAATCAAAAAGTAGCATAAAAACACAATTGAAAACAACATCACCAAAATTATGAAAACATTGTTGAAGCTTAAATCCAAAAACTCTCTGGAATCTTGAAACCAAACCCATTGCAGGAGAGATTATTTCTAGAAAGATTAAGCTCTTCCATGCTATGAAAACCTCCAATCAAGACAAGCCTCTTCAGAGAGGTGAAGTTGCTGAGAAAAGGTTGGAGAGGTGAGTTAATGATAGCTGGGTTATCGACGAAAACGAGTTTCTCAACAGAGGGAGGAAAAGAAGGAAGAGAAAGTAGGTGAATGGGGTTTTGGGTGTTATTGAAGCATTTGAAGAAGGAGAGTTTAAGAAGGTAGTTGAAAGAGGTGAAGAGAAGTGGGTTAAGAGTGGCGTTAAAGGAACAAGGCAGGGTTGGTGTTTGATCGGAAATGTAGCCGAATTTGAGTTCAACAATGTGTGCTTTTTTTTTGTTTATGAAAAGAAGAAAGGTAGTAGTTGCAAATGATCCATGGTGGAGGTGAGTGACAGAGGTCATTGGGGAAGTGTTTTGGCCATGGAGTAGTTGGGTTGAGTGAGTTGAGAACTTGGTATAGTGTTTTTTGTTCAAGTGGGTCAATGGGAGGTTTGTTATGGGGGAAAATTATGTGTATGAAGAAGAAGAAGAGGATTAATATGATCCAAGATATTATTGAATTTGAAGCCATTGGAATGAATGAAGGAATGAATTGGTTGCTGAGGCTTGTGTATAGTATATAGAGTGGTTTCTGGTTGCTAAGGAAGAAAAAAAAGTGAGCTTGTACTACAAGAAAATGAATAGGTGAAAAATGATTGGATTTTATGGTAATAATACATGGGATGTGGTGGCATAGAGGAGTGGACAGGTGGACGTGGAGAAGAAAAAGACAAAATTATTGTTGTGATTGTTTGTTTATGCAAATGAGTGAGTGAGTGGGAGGAGGATGGGTGCAGAAACTTGCCTCCGGGAAAATAGGAGACAGAGGGAAGGGGGTATTAAAGTTGTCGCAAATGATTCTTCAAGCTGTGAATGATGGTGAGTGGAAAGGTATTAAAGTTGGAAGGTATGGCCCTTCTATCTCTCATTTGATGTTTGCGGACGATTTATTGTTATTTGGTCAAGCTACCGAGCAACAAATGAATTGCGTGACTCGCATTCTTGATCGGTTTTGTTCTTTATTGGGACAAAAGTTTAGTCAAGAGAAAACGAGTATGATGTTTTCTGAAAATGTGGTTAGGGATACTACACATCATTTACGAAATTTGTCTGGATATCGGTATGCCAACGGTCTTGTAAATATTTGGGAGTTTTTGTAAGGAAGGACACCAAAAAGTAGATTTCCAGTATATTGTTGATCAGATTCAAGTTAAACTTTCGGCTTGGAAGGCGAAAATTTTGTCATTTGCAGGAAGGATCACATTGACTAAAAATGTTGTGGAAGCAGTGCATATCTATCCCATGATGACTTTTAATATCCCTCAGGCGATTTTAGATGAGATTCATAAACTTCAGAGAGGTTTTATTTGGGGAGATATTGGACGAACAGTTAATGCTTTGGGATGATTGCGGATTTGGATATTACTATTCCGGATAATCTTGTTTTATAAATAATCTCCTATTAACAATATGAGTTTGTGTTTATTGTCTCATATGTTCAATATAGTTCCATCAAACTCTGTCAATCATTGGAGTAATTTAACAGTACCTTCGGCCTTAAATTAAGAGAAATGATCAAAGAACATATGCAAATGCAAACCTTACCAAATATAATAATACCACGGAAGAGTTCAATAAAAACACAAACACATATAACATAATTCCATGCTCTAAAGTCTAAAACAAAGATCAAAAGAGGACACCATAGAAAAATCCCATCAGATCGTATATAGCTTAACGAGACAGAAACAAAGACAGACGCCACAATTCAAAGTTTTAAAACATAACACAACGACTTCTTATTCAAAATAAAAGACATGACCAAAGCAACAAATGTAAACAATCCCGGATGGCACGTTACTCTTCCTCCGACTCTGATTCTGCACTCTGAAGCCACTCAATGAAGGGTTTAATGTTCTTCCAAATCTGAGAGTTCTTGTTGTCGCTTTTCAGCCCTTCTTGATACCATTGCATTATGTGCTCTTCCTCCAACGCATCAGCATCGTAGAGTGCCTTCAGAACCAAGGCAACCTCCTTAAGTGCAGAGGAAGTGGACTTCAAAGAAAATTCCTCAATTGCACGCAGCAGCAGCAACGGCATACCCTCTTCCTCAGCAACTGCAGCAGCAAGGTAGCTCTTCTTCTTAATTGCTTCTTTTGCAAATCCTTTCTCAATTTCCCCAAATAGGGCTTCATACAGAGCACTCATCTTTTCTTGTGGAGAGACAGGAAGTGATGCCCAATGGGTCACCAATTCTTTGGCTGCAGCACCTTTCTTCAAATCAGCTTTGAGTTCACCAACCAGAGTTTTGTAGTTCATGGAGTTACCATTACCAAGATTATCACTTACCTTAGGGACTGCTTTCTCCTTCTCTGGTTCAGATGTGGAGAGCATGACCATATCAGCTGTCACGGCACTTAATTGTTCTTGAATTCTTTGTCGAGCAGCCTCTAGTGATGTGTCTGTTTGCCATTGAACATCATCTTCGTCTTCAGCATCATCCTTCTCATCAGTTGGACTTCGAGTAGGAGACGTATGATCTTCATCCGAGCCATTTCCTTTCTTCCTTGAAGAGCTTGATTTTGTGGTGCCTTCCTTAGAAGTTACTTTCTTCTTGACGCCCTCTTTCTTAAGTTTTTTCAGCTCCTCATCAGCTGCTTCACCTTCCTTCAGTCTCTCCTTCTCAGCTCTCCTCATGGCCTTCTTGTCTTTGGAACCTTTTTTTGTTTCTGGCGGGTTCTTAATGATGAAAGTAGTCAGCTTGTCTCTCATATCCACATCAGAAACAAAACCACAAGCAGCACATTTCATCTGGATCATTTGATTCTTGGTAATTATGATCTCGGTTTCAGGATTTCCACAACCGTAACACTGGACGTATTTCTTAATGAAGTTCTCAAGAAGTCCAGCAAGTTTTGCAGTATCGTGTGCTCCGTTGACATGAGAAGTGCCGGTTTTCTCATCGAATTTTGACTGAGCTCCAAGTTCACAACCAAAATACTTGGTTGTGTAAGCAGGTGGCCGTGCTAAAGCTTTCGCAATATCAACCATATTGACAATATTTGTTTTGATGCCATTGCCTCTGCCTTCAATTTTGGTAATCATTCTAGGCATCTTATACCTGTAGAAGGCATCATCGCTGTTGCCAGCACCAATGTTCTGTAACGCCATGATGACTCAAATGCAGGATGTCTCAGAGAAACAGGATAGAATATCACAGTTAGCAACGTTTATCTTCTGATAATGATCAAAAAAACTCTCCTTCAGAGATTGCGGGAGGCTGCAAATAGAAAGAAGCAGTGTTACTAACTTATTTCGAGAGAAATAGTGAAATGATGTTAATTAATAAAATGCATCATAATAGAGAGAATTATAATGACTATGGGCCCGTTCCGAATAGCTTATTTTTGAGCTTATGCAAAATAGTTTTAGCAAATAAATAAGTTATAATGTATTTTTATAAGTTTGTCAAGGTATTTTGTGGAAAAATAGCTTATAAAAATACAGTTTTCGTTAATTAAAACTTATATATTAACATAAAAACTTATTTATTCGCATAAGCTATTTTGCATAAGCTCAAAAATAAGTTATTCCAAACCAGCCCTATGTCCTACTCCTACAATTACTTCATTCCCAAACAAGTTAGATTATTTCTGTCTTTGTGTGCTGCCATATTAGTGAAAGGGAACATGTTACTCATTTATCATCATAATGTGAGAGTAAGAAAATTGGAAAACCATATAGCATTATCAATTTTAATCCAAATATGTTTATCCATAAGCATTGAAAACCCTATTTACAACAAAAGAATTATAATGAACAATACATACAACATTCACCAATAAGATAAAATCTAATAATCTAAAAAAATTGGAATAAAAATATGATTTTTAAAATGAAATAATAGGTTATTGAATCTTCCACTATAAAAATTAATGTAGAGAGTTACCGGATCGTGAAAGAAAACAGTCCAAGAGATTGTTTACGTATTGGGGATCTCATACCGAGTTATCAACTCTATGGAATAGTTTGGAGCTGGCCGGAAATGGAGGTTTTGACGGCGAAGGTTCGGCAACAAGTTCAATGTATTGGAAAATGAATGAATTTCAGTAAAGATCACAGAGAGAGAGGAAGAAGATGGTGTCGATCTCGCGGCTAGGGTTTGAGGGAGGGAGAGATGGAGAAGTGATAGTTTATGTTTTCTGTAAAAAAAAAAAAAAAATTGTTTAAAAAAATAATTAGGAAAGCCCAAATAAAGTGTTTTGTGGTTGGTTTGGATTAATTTTGAGGCAAAAATTCATTCGGTTCAAAGTTAAAATTATCAGTGGTTTGGTTCGGTTTTGTATGGCTAATTGAAAAATTTGATTCAAATTGATTCAGTTTTTGCGATTTAATTTGAATCGGTTTTTGAATATTCAAATTATAAATTTAAGTTTTTTAATTAAATATTAATATTGTATGCTATACAGTTTGGTTCAGTTTTAATCGATTTGAAAAAATCAATTCAAAATTCGATTTGATCTAGCGATTTTCACAAAATGACATTTAAACACATTAAGAAATATTCAATTTTTTATGATTTTCAATTTTTTTTATTTATTGATTTGTGGTTTTTATTTGAACTAGTAACGGACCCGTGCGATAACGCACATTAAGTTAAACGTTGTGTATTAGTTGAAATTTAGGTTTAAATTTTGTGAAAAATGTTTAGTTTAAAAAAATAAAAAAATATAAGTTGTTGATAAATTCTTTAAATATTTGTTCTGTAAGTAATTGATTGTTAAGAAAAATATAGAAATTATAATTTTATAGGAAAGAAAATTATAAAAATATGTATAAATTAATGAATAAGATAGGAAATAAATATCAGTAAACAAATTGATATATAGCATGATATAGTGGATGATAATGTAACATGTTAAATATTACATGTAGATACGACATTGTGTTGAAGTATATGAAGACAATACAATATGACCAAAACGTGTTTTAGCTCTACAAAAGGGGGCATTAAAGCACAAATTGGTAAAATAAACCGTAGGAGCAAAGAGGCTAAAAAGTTTGAAATTACAACTAAGATCATTGACATAAATTACTCAATCTTTGGTTGCTTGGTTATCTTTGCAACTGTTTTAACTTTTGTGGTAGATAAGTTTAAACTGAGTGGTTCTTGAACTTCATCAATTTGTTTACCGGATAGAAGAGGAGGTCCAGTCCTTTTGTACGGTGTTATCATAGACCCTTGAACAGGAACAATGTCATCAGTAGTAGACATAGAGATCTGATCAAGTTAACCACAAATTAGAATTGTATAAATATAAAACAGATATTATGATGTGAAATGGAAGTATTGATTATTACTGTAGGAATAAGGATATCATCATATTTTCCTAGAGATTGAGCTGAAGATACATCCTGCAAGTAAATAAGTTTTAGTTGTCATACGAAAAGAATGTTGAATTTGTAATGTTAATAAAGAAAAAGTCAAAATTCTTGAAAATAACCTGAAGAATAGGGGAATGAAGTTTAGCTGGCTGTTTAGAATCCTGATAAATTGAAATGAAAATTGAAAAGTAAAGTTTGGTTGTAAATCAAAAGTGAGATATAGAAAAAGAAATAAGCATAATTCAAGGTTGACAAAACATTAAATTGTTACTTGAGAGGCTGGAAACTAAGATATTATTTCAGCAATGAAATCTTTCCCAACATTAACACCATTAACAGATGCAGTGTTCGACTTAGTCTGCCATTTGACTCTTGTAACCAAAGTTTGACCCTCAATTGTGTCAATGATGATAGGAAAAGCACGTGGATCGGTGATACCAGCCTATTTATTTAGTAATATAAAGAATTGCATTAACGGGATGTAAATTATTGAAACTGAAAAAAAAATTATAACATGTTTTTAGACAGCTTACTACAATAGTTTGATTACGAAAATCAGCTGCAGAAATGTTCAATAGTTGTTTACACTCACGGTCCCAAAAGTTAAAAGTAGTTTCTGTATTGTCATATGCTACGTCAACGTCCAATCTGTACTTATAAATCTTGATTTCAGTTGGATGGCCAGCCTCACAATAATATGGTGGTTTGTCACCAGATGTTGCTCTGGGGCAATGCACACAAGCTTGGTAGTACCAACCATTTTTGCTACCCTTTACAGCAATTGTTTCAACAACAGTAACAACGGATGTATCCTATTTTAAAAAATATAATATAGATATAAATAATATCATGGTATTGTATGATTTAATCTAAAAGTCAACAAATCAGTTATACCGTAGTAAGATTGATGACTTTTGAAAGTGGCATAATTTCACTTTTGTAGCAGAATTTTGGTTCCGGGGTATACTGAGACCCTCCAGACTCTTGTGTCATTAGTTGCCACGGTGCTTCGACAATAGCATCAAAAGTTCCATTAGAAATAGTCAAATCTAAGATGTTCCATAATAGAGATGTAATGTAAACAGTATATTTTTGATTAAAAATTGATAGAAAGCAAATAAAATAAGGTATTGATGTATCATGTTGTCGCAATATGATTACCTTTTTTTGAACTCAACAATCTCAGGTACATTGTCATTGATAAAAAGCTTTGTAGTTGACACAATGTTAGAAACGGTCAATGGAAATTTACCTACATTTAATGAAAATGGTTGTAATAAGTCAAAATAGAAAGTAAATAAACCTAAAATAAACTTTTGCAGATGATAAAAATAAGGCTATAACCTGCAGCTATAATCTTTGCATATTTAATGTAAATGATAGTTGGACCAGCTTCAGACTTTTCTCTTGTGTAAGTAAAGAATCTCATTGCGTAATCCTCCCACAACGTACATTGGATCTTGTTCTCACTATAATTATCAACAAAACAAATTTTAGTAGTATTTATACATATCAACTGTTTAGAAAAGATCGATACAAAAATTGAGAAGATGAACCTTAGGTCTCTGAGGTTGAAGTTAACTTGAACTTTGCGGTTGTGACCTTTGATTGGTTGTGAAAAGGTAATATAATCTAACACTCCAATAACATCTATACATGTTAAAAAAAATTAAACTCATGAGAATGAAAAATAAAATTTCATTCATTTATAACAATTAATCAACTTTAGAAATCAAACCACTTACCATATAGGAGATCTTCACACCATTTTCCAGTTACGATGTCAACAAAATCTTTAAATGTTGGTGTTGGATCGGGAATTGGATGGACATTGACATCAGACAGCATTGTTGCACTGTTTGACCTTACTTTGTACTTATGTTTTGATAGCTTAAACTGATCATCATTATTGAAAATTTGAAAGTTTTCGAAGCAATAAGTGTTGTACTCAATAATGTCTTTCTCATATTTAGCATATAACTCATTTGGAACAATGACAACAATGTCATCTCCCTGAAACATTTGAACTACTCTTGTCATTCATTATTATACATATAATCTAAGGATAGGGTTAATAAAATGTAATATATTCATCTAAACTAAAATTTATTATTTAGTTGGAACATGCTATGTCTGTTAACAGTATTTGTTTAGCTAAATTTTCAATGGTATTAACAGTTGATTTGTAGTTTACTTTTTAATGTTTCATTGCATGTTATGCTTTTGGATTTTCTTTCTCCATACCACATTAATGCAGCACACTCCTGACATTCCCACACTGGATCACCGATGTCTAAATAGCCTGGACCTGGTTAGAGTTGTCATATTATAAGAACAGTTGATTAAAAAAAACATTTAAACATTGAATTAAATGGCAAAAGTAATTGTAAAAAACACTAAACCATCGTCATCTTCATCATCGTCTATCGAAGAATTATCATCATCAGTCAGAATTTCATTGTAATGTGGTTGTGAATCACTATCATTGTCATTCTCTGAATCTGATTCAGAAGATTCATCTTCAATAACATGATTTTCGAAAATGCGGGAAAATTGAGACTTCCTTTTGGAACCAATTGTTGCAGTAGCTGAACTTGAATCAGTTTGATCAACTGTTGCAGAAAACTTGTTATACAGGTTAACTCATCGTGTATTATATCTTTTTGCTGGTTCAGTAATATTTTTCTGCAAATTAATTGGTTGAGTACAATGGGGAGATGTGTTTCTTGCTGTGGAAGAATGTGTTTCAGAAGTTGTTTGTGCATCATTGTTGCAATTTGATGGAGTAGTTTGGTTCTCTTGAGATTGTGATGTTACTTTAGGGAATGATTGAGATCCAAAACCTGGAATTAATATGATAGGTCTTGGGTTTATATTAGATGGATTAAGGAGATTTGGGTTAGAATGTGTTTGAATAGGAAATGAATCGTCTAGGAAATGAGGAATTGTTGCAACAGCTGATGTATTTTTATCTGATTCATGTGATTGACCATCCTTGTTGGAATGTGATGGAGTACTTTGTGTTTTGTGATGATTGTATAATGGATTTAGGGAATGATTGAGATCGAAAACCTGGAATTAAGATGATAGGTGGTGGGTTACAATGTTTCTGAATAGGATTTGATTGTGATGCCAAGTTAGGAATTGTTTTCTTTAATGTATTATTGAACTTAGTAGGGACTTGCTGTGAACCAAAATTTCCAAGAACAGATGGTGTGATTGGATTGATTATAGATGTTTTACTTTCAGTAATAGCAGTATGTGCTGAATCAGGCAACAGAGAATCAGTAACGGTATGAATGAAATTATGTTTATACAAATTTGATGGTCCATTAAGATTGATATTTGGATATCTGTGATTTTGTGAATCAATATGTGATTGAGTTAAATGTGATTTTGCATCATAAGGAGATTCATTCTCTTTAGCTTCAGATTGCAAAGTAACATTATATTGATTTTTGATACTTTCAAAGTGTATTTGGGATTTGATAAAAATAGGATGATTTGTTATAAAGTTTAAAACCTGTGTTTTGTGATGTTTGAGTGAAGTTGAAGAAGATGCATCAGTTTTCTTGAATTTGACACATTCTTTCTTATTGACCATTAAACTCTTCCTTCTTTGTGTTGCACTTCGAGTATCTTCATGAGGAGGGTGATTGTCTTTGTCCATCTAAGTTTAAATGATGAGTTTGATAAAACTGAAACACATAAATGCCCATTTTGAGTAAAATCAAATGTTGATGAAATGTTATATGTTTGAATGATTATAATAAATGTGAAGAACATACCTCAAATAATGGAATCCTTGAGGTACTCTGTTATTATGATGATAAACTGTTTAATTGCTTGATATATTATGGAATTCAGTTATTGTTTTGTAATTTAATTTTTGTATTGTAACTGATTGTCCAGGGATTTCAAGTTTATGGTGGTAGTACTTTAGTATAAACATGAATTGAACTTTGAATATAATATATGTACATTTAGTAGACTTGAAATTCAAATTTTAGTATAATTAGGTGGTTTAAAATTTTTGGTGGGAAATTCAAAATTCAATCGAAATTCAATTGAAGTTTGAAGTACAAATGAAAATTTGAAAAAAGCATTGGATTTGAAAAAATCAGAGGTTGATCCTATAAAAAAATACTTAAAAAATGAATGTTATGGATTGAAAAGTGTTGTAATGATGTTTTTGTTATAGCTTGATCAATGCATTAAATGCATATAGGGTGAGTAGGTATGGTTATTGTGAAAAGCAGTGGTTTCTATTCAGATTTTGAAGATTGTATTGTTGTCCGTCTCACGAAAAAGTAATATTATATAGGGTAAGTAGTGTTGTGATGATGTTTTACTTGTAGGGTTAGTAGTGCATTTAATGCTCAACCACTTGATACAGTTGCTGATTTGAAAGGATAGGTGTAATATTTTTTCCTTCATAGTGCAGCTGTAATACATTTTCGAACTTGTAATCTGTTTCAAACAAAAGGGAAACGCAATTGATTGTTTGTTGGATAAAAAAATAAAAAATTGAAATAAGTATAAAAAGCAATTGTTGATTTTGGTAGTTATCAAATTGATTAAGTTGGCAAATGTAATTGCAAAGTTAGAGAGAAAAGTTGTTGTATGTGAATTTGGATATTCAACTCAGTTTGCATATATGATACAAAAAATTGAATATTTAAAGTTGGTTTGATGTATGAAGGTTTTTTTGAAAACGATAGTGAAGATGTTCATAATGCTGGGCAAATGAATGAAAAATGCTGCTATGGTGTTCAGTTTCTCAATGTCGAGATTTTCAGAAAATGTTATCCTCGTGCTGGAAAAGGGAACATGATGAACTTCATAAAGTTAAATGGACAGAAGATAAGTTTTCATGTTGGGCATGATAGTAAAATAAGCGAGAATAGAAGACAACTGCAAAGAAATTCAAATTAACTGATATAATGTTTTGTCGGAATTGAGCAGAGAGATGAATGCATGATTGAAAACTCTCAATATATATAACATGTAGTTAGAAGCTTACATGATTCATGAAGAAGTTGAATAAAAAACAGATGATCTTCATTGAGGCAAGCATGATGGTATAAATAAGAAATTGAAAACAAAGAGTGTCTTGTAATGTATGTAATAGATTGATAATATGTGATTGTGTAAAATTGTGTCAATATATAGAGCAAAGGGCTGTATATGGAAATAAATGCATTAATGAGAGTTGGTGTGTGTTGTTTTATGGAAGTTGGTGTTTGTAAAAATTGAAAAGTAAAAACAAAATATCTCCAATTAAAGTAAAAATAACAATATAAGATTAAAGTGATAATAATAATGGTTGCATATAATTATAATGGCAGATCAAAAGAAGGTTTAACCTCAAACTGGGAAATAGAGATGTAATACATGATATGGTTCAAATGTCATAATGTGGATATACCACATGTTAGGTCAACCAAAAGAGATACAATATCCAAACCAAGTGTTTCATAATAAGCTGATAATAATCATTCAGATGCGCAGGAAAAGTTTGCGAAAGATAAATAACTTATAAAACTATTACAAAATATATGAGAGTGTTCATTTACTCTTTTTGATTGCATGCTTAATCTTGATAACCTTTGTTGCAGACATCTTTGTCCCAATGACATCTTGAGTTTCTTGAACTTGAATTTCTTGTTTGACGGAAGCAGCAGTCCGTTTCAAAGGTGTTATCATTGAGACTTGATCAGGATCAACCTCATCAGACAAAGAAACCTAATAAAGATTTCAAACAATAAGAGTTGTAGAATATTGAAAAATAGAAGGTTTTAAAGATATTAATAGACAATAGTTAGAAAGTTATACCGTAGGGATAACAACATCTTCAGAATTCTCAACAGACTGTGAAGTCGATGTTTCCTGGAGAATAATTGACAACTTAATGTTCATAAGATAAGTTGTTTAAAGTGATATGTTAAGTTATATGGATGTTAAGATTATATTAACCTGAAACACAGCTTCAGCAGGCGGTTCAATAGTCTTGGAATCCTGTTAAATTAAAAGTTGTTAATAAAATGTGAAGACGTTTCATGATAAACAAACAGTTGACTATCATTTGTAAGTATGTAAAATAACCTGAGAAGATGGAAAGCGTGAGATGATATCATCAATGAAGGCTTTACCCAGATGAATTTGATTGACAGATGCATTCTTCCACTTATATTGCCACTTAATCCTGGCTGCTAGAGTTATTCCTTCCATTTCGTCAATGGTGATTGGATAATCAAGTGGATCAGTTATTCCCGCCTGTAATGTAAATAACCATAGGAATTGTAGAATAAAGTGCAGCAGGGGTTATATACAAAAAAAATGTAAAAGCAAAATGAAGACAAACAGAAAAGTGGTAAAACTGAGAAAAAATGAATTTCATGCATTTGCAATGGCTTACTTTAATTGTTTGGTCACGAAGTTCAGCTGCAGAAATCCCTAACATTTGTGTGCACTCGCGGTCCCAAAATGTAAAAACAGTCTCGGTGTTGTTATAAGCAACCTCAAGTTCCAATCGGTACTTCCAGATTTGGGTTTCTGTCAAATGACCTTCTGGACACTTATACGGTGGGTTATCTCCAGCTGTTGCTTTGGATCAATGGTGGCAAGCTTGAAAATACCAACCACTTTTGTTAGTTTTGACGCAGACCGTTTTAACAACTGTTACAACTTGTTGATCCTGTTTTTAATGACAAACATATAAACCAATCAGATGTTTTGTTATCAATCATATAAGATTAAAGAGTTGGTATTCATCGTTTGATAAGATAAAAGAGTACCATTGGCAGATAAATAACATTTGAAAGTGGCAGAATTTCAGATTTGTGAAGGAATTTTTGTTCCGGAGTATATTGCGAGCCACCACTATATTGGCTCATGAGTTGTGATGGTGTATTTTGAGTTGCTTGAAATGTTCCAGCTTTGATAGACAACTCTAAGCTGAAGCATAGAAATAAAACAACTGTCATGAACTATACCATGTTGTTAAATACACATGAGTATTAGTTAGGAAATATCAATATACCTTTTTTGAATTCAATAATTTCTTTGATGTCATCATTTATAAAAAGTTTTGTAGTAGACCAAGTGTTTGATACAGTCAGTGGGTATTGACCTAATTGAAGAAAAACAAAATAGCAATAAGGAAATATGACGACATTGTTGAAAAATAAGAAAAAAACAGCATTGGTAAAAAAAACCAAATGAAGCTCAACCTTCTGGCTTGATCTTTGCATACTTCATGACAATGATTGTAGGTCCAGCATCACACCTTTCTCGACTATATGTTATGAAATTGGTAGCATAGTCTTCCCACAAAGTGCAGTTCATGATATTGTCACTACATAAAAAAAGAATAAATTTAAACTTCAGAAGTGCATAAGTAATGTGAGTGTGCTGCATTTTGAGAAGGAGTATGCTTACTTCAGATCTCTGAGTTTGAAATTAACCTGAACTTTACGGTGTCCCTTCATTGGTTGTGTATAACCAATTTCATCTAATACTCCAATGACATCTATGATTAACGGTGTATGTAAAATCAACATATATGGATATTACAAAGATACAAAACTAAAATAAATAAATAATAGTTTAAATCCTATGATGATAAAAAGTACCATATAAAACATCTGGACGCCATTTTCCAGCGATGATCTCGATAAAGTCTATAAACTTTGAAGCCGGATCAGGAATTTGATGAACATTAACATCAAAAAGCCGAGTTCCTCCATTGAACCTTAATTTATACTGATTTTGGGATACCTTAAATTGATCATCATTTTTGATAACTTGGAAGTTTTGGAAACAATAACTGTTGTTCTCAATGATTTGTTTGTCAAAGCTTGCATTTAACTCAAGTGGTACAATGACTAAAATGTCATCTCCCTGCAAATGTTTTGATCATCTTCTGTTATTTTTCTCAATAAAATGTAAGTGATTGTTGTATACTGATTTAATAATTTAACTTATTGAATATCTTAAAATTTGAGTTATGTGTATTCAAATGTAAGTGTTTGTTTTAAAACTGAACACTGTCTACATAAGATTAAAACATTCTATTAATACATGTATTAAAATATATGTTAACTTCACACATGGTTTTAAATTGGTCAAATTTTTCAGAAACATAAATATACATAGACCTGATACTTGATACATGAGATCCAGACTCCATTAACATAACTACTAACATTTTAGTGTCAACAACAAAAGACAAACATGAACATTTGAGGGTAAAGTAACGAAATCAAAGGAAAAAATGAAACCATAAACACAAAATACCCAGGAAAATACATTTTGGGAGTTTAGATCAAATTTACCGTTCCATCATAGATCAGCATTTCAATGCTTTGTTTTCCATCCTTAAAAACATGCCATTTGTCTTTGATTTTAACAACTATCTTCCAAAGCTCCTTACGATTATGGATATCTTTAAGCAGAGTAACAGGTCTTTCCATTTTGCTGTTGAGAAATTCAGAAAACAAAGTGATAAAAACATAAATACACGGTGATGAAGAAAAATTGAAATAAAAAAAAAAAAAAAAAACTTGAACTAAATGTATGCAAACAAAATAAGTTGCTTACTTGTTGGAAGAGAAAGAGATGTCGCGAGGTGTGATCGAAGAAATGTAAGAGAAAGAAAAATGGAAGAGAAAGAAGAGAAAGAGAAAAATGTAAGAGAAAGAAGAGACAGAGAAATGGAACAGAAGTGGGACGGTGGGAGACGTGAGAGGAGGGAAAATTGTAAGAAAGAGTGATTGGACTTGTAGTCTCATCACACTTTTTAATTTTTTTCAGTTGACTTAGTTTGAAAGAAAACGGCTTGGTTTGAAAAATAATGGCTTGGTTTACTTTTAATGTGAAATTGTCTCACATAAAAAGACATTGGCTCAGTTGGCTTACAATATATGGCTTAGTTATAATATATTAGTTCAGTTACCAATTTTTTTGACCAAAAAGACCCTTGCTTTTAACACATTGCATAATTTTGTGCAAGGGTATTTTTGTGTTATCATATGCAATGAATTTTCTTATATTGTATAGGATTGGTAAAAATTTGGCAAAATGCATACTAAAGTTTTAAAGTTTTATGTTTGAAAAATATACTGTTTTAAGATATGTGAACTATTCTTTTATAATATTTTTCATTTAAAGGATCGTTGACATATTGTCATTCGCTATTTAGTGTAAACTGAAATACAATTCGCTATTTATAGTGTGATTTCAGTTTACACTTTAACTAGTAAACTTTATAAAAATGTGGCTCTCATCCAATACTATATTTTGATTTTCATTGGAGTGGGTGTGGCAGTATCGGTCAATCACACACTATAGAACATATAATATATTATTTTTGAATGAATTACAAAATGAATTGGTCTCTCTATTTATGGTGAGAGTTGATTGTATAACATGAGGAATTTGGATCCTTTCCTGCCATTTTTCTCATGTTGTCTCTTCTGCATCATAGTCATTCATTCATTTGTTTCTCTTTCCTCTATATTATATTTTTTTTCTTTTGTTGATCAACAACCGTCAGATTAGAAAAAGGTGAGAGTGCCGTAGAGGGTGAAATTTCATAACATGGGTGCATCATGAGTTGTACATGAGTGTGTCATATTGGTCCTATGAGTTTATGGTGGTCTAATAGACCTGGGGAAACCGGAAGTATGTTGTAGTTCTAGGCTATGGATAATTACATAAATTCAAAATATTTACATTTCAAACATGTAATTGAATGGGATCGGTTGTGATAAATTGTCTTTTATCACACAATATTTTATTTATGTGCATTGGCTGACAATTAGCTCCACGGTAATTGTGTACGTGGTGATTTAATACACATATTGTATAATTCTATAAATCAAAATCTTTTTTATTTTTTAATCACTCACTCATACATTGTTTCATTCAAAATATTTTTTGGAGGTGAATAAAGGGGTCCCACTTTAAATTCCAAATTGTGTTTCAATTAAAATTATTTCTTAGGAGATGAGAGAAGGATGAAGAGGACAAATTTTATTTTATTTTATAAGATTAGCATCTTAGGAAGCGATTTTTTTTCCTCCTAATTTTTACTATTTACAGACTCGCCTTTTATATTGCGATGGGGTAAAATTAAAACGTCAAAAGGCTTATGAATCCGTGACCTCAAGGTTATGACCCTTACGAGTTATCAAATTGCTCTATTCAACGATAGAAGAATTGATAGTTAATGGAAAGCGAAGATTAAATATATATTGCCCCCACCACAAATAGAATAAATCATTTATATATAATTATATAGGGATCGTCCTATAATCACCGTGCGAGACTCGATAGCATGAAAAGTAAACTTAAAAAACATGAGTCTAGCTGTGTAATGGGCAAGGCGAACAAAGGCATTGCCTTAGGCCCCATATATTTATGTTTTTCATTTTATTTTATTTTTGGCTAAATATTTTCCAATTAAAGCCCCATAATTTTATATATTACCAGCACTTAATTATTATTAATTAAATCCGAAGTATTTTTAATATCAAAATTAAGGAAGAAACACATGGCTATTATTTTTTTATTATATGGAATGAGTATGACTGCATGTAGTTGGAGAGATCACAATTGTCTGATTAAAATAAGACGGTTTATATTTTAAAGTTAAAATATTTATATTTTAACAAACTACAATATATATTAATAAATTATTTAAGATGTGATAGTCTGATTTTGATTAAATAGTTCAAAGTAGCTGACAATAGCCTAACTGCACTCAGGCTGACCGGCCTGAATCCATTCTTTTTTTGATACAAGACATGGCTATTATAAATAAATAAATAAAAGGTATTTGGAGATTAAAATGTTTGTAAGTTCCAATTATTTTTATATATTTATAAGGATATTATTTTATTTTTTTTGACACAATTTATAAGGATATTATTAAAAAACCATTTAATTAATCTTTTCATAAAACTATTTAATTTGTACTTATATTTGTATTAAAGAGAATGTTACGTTTGTAAAAAATAGAGTATTACAAAAACTAAAAAATATGGGACAAGCCTACACTTATTAAAAAAGTCGCACAAAAAAAGAAGTTAGCATCCACTCAACAAAGAATGACAACTGGACAGGATTAAAACATCTATGAGCTTATAAACAAGTAACAAGTTTTTTTTTTTTTTTTTTTTATTATAAGTGATCTATAACAACAATTTGCTTTAATTTCAACAACAATTTGCTTTAATTTCCTTGTTTGAATTTAGTATAAAGTTAGAAAAATGCTCTTTAGGCCCCTTATTTACTACTCAGGCCTCCGTGTTGATGAAATTACTCTGGAGATTGGTTTTGAAATTTAAATTCCAAAACTAATTAGGTTTGGAACCTATATTCCAAAATACACTAATATGTATTATTTTCGATCAATGGTTATACAAGTTTATTTCTTTTCACGTTTTGAAGTCTTGAAATCAACGTTTATTCACTCATAGAGGGTTCCTATATTTATTTGTTGTCATCCAACATGTAATGTATGCTTTAATCGGTTTATCTTTGAGTTTTCAAGTGTTATCTGTAAACGTAAATTTTGGAATGTGCATTCCAAAATTATTTTGGAAGATAAAATCGAAACTTGGTAGAATTTTGGTTTTTCAACTTTGTAAAGCACGTTTCTGATATGTAGTTATTATATTGGTTTATATAGGTATGTGTTAGGATGGTGGAACCTCCGGTTGAATTGAAACCAAACATTGATCAATTCGGCATTGCTCAGATTACGGTTCTGGCCGAAGGGAAAAATATTTCGTATTGGGTTATGAAAGAGTCGGTGAGTACAAAGAAATAAAAATAAAGTTAAAGAAAGAAGATACAATAACGAGGAAATGTCAGTGTCCGTTTTCGGTTCATAATTTCCGAAGTGTAATTTTTTTTTTAAAAAAAAAACAATTTGGATGTTAAATTCCGTAGTAAAAATAATTTTAAAAAAAATACATTGGATAGTAAGTTCCGAAGCGTAAAAAAATTTTAAAAATAAAACACAACTCACTTTGTAAGTTCCAAATTCAACTTGTATAGCTATTTTGATCGAAAATAATACATACAAATGTATTTTGGAATATAAATTTCAAAACTAATTAATTTTGAAATTTAAGTTCCAAAACTTGTTTGTAGGATATTTTTGTCAAAACGAGGGGCCTGAATAGCAAATAAGAGGGCCTAAAGAGCATTTTTCTCAAAGTTACTTGGATACAAGCCCAACACTTGTATTTGGGCACACATACATGATTTTTAAAAATTTAAATATAAAAAATTGATTAATAATAATTGATATAATTTAATCATTTAATTTTTAATTTTTTTTTTAATGTGTGTGTCTCTAAATTTTATTTATTTGGGGTTGTCTGTATGATAAAATTGCTCCAAAGTAATTTGATAAATCCATTGAAAGAATGTGGAATGCCATCATCTCTCACACAAGACAACTACATTTATTTTAGGGCAAAAATAATTGTATTAATATAAGAGGAAAAAAATTACAAGAGCTACTCTACTCACACTAGTAGGAGAAGTATATCTAGAACTCCAATCAAATAAAAAATTAATCGAAACAAAGACATTTTCGTTGTTCATTCTAATTCTATTTCCCCAAGCGTAAATGAACGAATTATACAATCAAAAGGCTCTGTACACCGATCATAAAATAAATATGGCGAGGAGACCATTTTAGCCATTAACCATTTCCAAAAAACAATTTGTATCCAATCAAAAATCTCCTCTGATCCAATAATTAACCCCCTAAAAATCCTTTCATTCTGCACCTTACAGAACAAGACAACTACTACTATACTATTATTATATCAACCACTCTTACCAAGAACATCACAGACAACAAACCCCTTATGAATAGGATTAGAGATAATGCTTTTAATTTTATTAATCATATGGAAATCTCACAGATGTATAAAACATTGTAAGTCTTGTATTTTCAGGGAATTAAAACAAAAAAGAAACCGAACAATCATAGATTCAATTAAGGTTATAATGATAGATTTAAACTTCCAAACCAAATTATATCTAACTTGCACTAATGATGATTAGATGCATTAAAACAACGCCTGATGTGGTTTAGTATTCTCATCAAATATCATCAAAATCCAAATCAAGCAACTAAGTATTCTCAAATTTAAACATAGCATGCTTAAGTGAAATCTATTGACAGGTTCTGGCTCAATGATAATATGAGGTAACAATCAGATGTAGTAGCAAACAAATTCTCCAAAGTACATATAAGAGGGGAATAATGAAACCAATCTTCATTTGTCACGGCTCTATCTAATTTTTCATCACCAAGTCCAACTCTATTTGTGCCAACCAAGACTACTTTTAAAACAAGACACTATAGTTATGGTTCTGATTTCTTGATATTCGGTATAATATGTCAATTCATGTATTAATGGATTCTTCATTCTTTGTGTGCTAGGGCCTAGTTATTGTGATACTGCTTTTGCTGCTACATTGTTCAGAATTAGTTACTACTACTAAAGTATGCATCACAGTACTATTCTACTAAATTTACATAGTTTTCTCCCTCTCCAGCTCTCCTCTCATCACCTAATTTCAATTCTAAAATCAAATTACTAGTAGGTAAAAAGAAGATTATGATGCATATAATAATACTAGTGCAACAAATCAACTAGGTAAAATTAAATAGTCATATACTACAATACAACTGATATACTTCAAATTCTGAGTAAAAGAATTGAAAATGTAATTACTAGTAATGCTTTGTGTTCCTGTTCCCAATACATACTCTAAATAAACATTTCTTTACTATCACACTACCATCACTATCAATTTTCCATTTACACTTGTTCAATTCAAAACTCTTTACCTAGTAAGAGTAAACAGATAAGAGTATTCCTTTTTACTCATAAAAAAAAGACAAAACATATCTTCACCCTTCCCACCCTTCCCAACTCAAAATCATGTGAAGAAGACAAACATTATGAGAAAGACAAAAACCAACATAAGAGGATCAAAAAGCAGCAAAGAAACCCCATTGAAAAGGACATCACTAGGAACATCTTTTGTAAGTTGACCCAAGATAACTCCATTTCCAGAACAACTTTTATTGTTTCCCAAACACAGTCCTATATTTCCTGCCAACTTCAAATTTTGTCCAACTCTACTTGAAAAAGTGATTCTGCCACTTAAATTGTTGTTCTCCAAATTGATCTCATTAACAAACTCCAAAAGCCCAAATTCCTCAGGAACAGGCCCATCAAGCTTGTTATTATCAAGCCCAAGATAAGTCAAATTCTTCAAATAAACCCCCATTGAAGCTGGAATTTTACCAACCAACCCCATTTTAGAAAATCCAATTTTTTCAACCCTACCAAGATTTTCCCATATTTCTGGAATTTCCCCTGAAAGTGTATTCCCACTTAAATAAACTTCCTTCAATCTGGGAATTTCTCCTAAGAACAAAGGGACACCAAAATTACCAAAAAGGTTAAAACTTAAATCCAAAAACTCCAAATTTTTCAAGTGCATAAAACTTTCTGGAATCTTACAACCAAACCCATTAAAGCTCAAATCAAGCTTCAAAAGAGAAGCTAGATTCCCAAGCTGTTGAGGGACACACCCTTTAAACTGATTATGACTTAAATCAAGAATCTTTAGTTTCTTCAGCATTCCAAAACTCGCCGGAACTTGGCCGGAGAGATTGTTTCCAGAAATAGTAAGCTCTTCCAAGTTATGAAAATCAGCAATCTGAGATGGAAGTTCACCATTAAACCCATTTCCTATGAAGATAAGCCTTGTGAGAGAGGTGAGGTTATGGAGAAATGGCTCCAGAGGGGAAATGACAGATGGGTTGTCAATGAAGACAAGTTCTTCAAGAGTTGAAGGGAAAGTGAAAGAGGATAGAGAAATTGTGTTATGTGTGTTGTTGAAGCATTTGTAGAAGAAGAGTTTACGAAGGTAAGTGAAAGAGGTGAAGAGATGTGGGTTTAGAGTGGCGTTGGGGGAGCAACGTGGTGTTGGTGTATCGTCGGAAACGTAGCCGAAGTTGAGTTCAACAATGTGTGATTTTTGTTGGTTATTAATATCGAAGTCGCAAACGACGCCGTGTGGTGCAGAGAGACAAAAGTCGTCGGGGAAAAGAGAGTGCCATGGAATAGTTGGGTTGAGTGAGTTGAGAAGTTGATAAAGAGCTTTTTGTTCATTTGGGTCAATGAGAGGTTGATCTTGAGAGAGTGAGTGAGAGAAGAAGAAAAAGAATGTCCATAAGCTGCATAAGAGTATTGTTGAAGTTGAAAAGAGAGCCATAATAAGAAGAATGTGTTGAGGAATGAATGTGTTGTGTTGTGTTGTGTGGGTAGGTATTAATATGTAGAGTCATTGGGATGGGACAGAATTTGTTGGGACTGGGTCGTCCTATCCTATTCTAGTTAATGGAGAATTACAAAAGTGGGGTTAAGATGAGGACATTATTATGGTAATAATAATTGAGGTGTAAAAGGGAAAAGAGGGAGTGCAGAAGGTAGAAAAGGACAAGAGATGATGATTATTGTTGTGAGTGGCAGAGACAGAAGTGCGCCGCACTAGCCGACTTACTGTGTGTGTCTCAGTCTCGTCTCTGCTGCTTCTTGCTTGCTAGCTATAGAGAGCGACATGTAACGCCCTTCACTGCTTGTGTTTGTTTCTTTCTCTACCAAAACTTAACAACATCACGTGACACCTAAATGCAACCAACATATGCTCCCTCCCTATCCACTTCTACCCACAATGCCTCTCCTCTCACTTCTTTTATTTCTTTTTCTTCCTCGGATTTGAATTTGGTGTAGTTATTCAAGAACGCACTATTGCATTCAAACCGTTCGATTATACTTTTTTGAGTAGTTATTTTTTGTTGTATTTAATTAATATAAGCTGTCTAATCAGAAATAAACGGTCGAGATTTAAAACAGCGTCATATTTCTACAACATCAAATTCAAATCCATCATTCTCCCAGTAAAATTTCATTTTTTAAATTTATAAAAAAAGTAATGTATCTAGATTTTTTTTAAATGAGTTTAAAAAATTAAATTTTAATTATATATAAAACTAGTTGTGAGCTTGGCTTGATTAGGAAGGAAGCCTGCATTAACAATCTCTCTTATCTCTCAAATCTAAAATTGTTCTCATAGGAGAGCTCAGTAGGCCTGGAAAGAAAATTGGAATAGGGCTGGTTTTTGTTTATCATGTTCGTGAAGAATTTAAGTATGGGTCATGTTAACTTGTGCTCTAAGGGCACATAATAAATTACCTAAAAATAGAAATGTAACATTTAATGATATAAAAAATTTAATGCTTAGATAATAAATGAATGATATATATGTTTTAATAAATATTTTCCATATTTATCTTCTTATCATGTGCCTTAAGGGCACAAGTTAACATTCTCCTTTTAGGTATTTTGTATTTTGGTATCGCCTTGATTTCTAACGAATTGGCAAATTGGGTTCGGGTTCGAGTAACCCCATCACACATATATCTTGATAAATTTAAACCGTATATTGTACCTTATTATTACAAAATGATAGGAAATGTAATATTGTTTGGATCACGAGTTGACTTGCTTCGCTATGAGCCAAAGTAGCTGTATATAATGTGTCAAGATGTAAAAATACTCATGATAGTACAAAAACAACATTGTTTATAGTTTTAAATAGGGGTGTCAATATTATCCATCCAATCCATTTAAAAATTTATCCATCCAATTCATTCATTAGTAAAAAAGTTGGTTAATGGATGGATCCAATCCATCCACCTTAATTTTAAAATCCTTGATCATTATTAATTTTAAATTCAATGGATTGTCACTTTTTAAAAAATAATAAAATTCTTTAAAAAATAAATAATAATAATAACACTAAAATAAATAAAAAACAAACAATCGGCCAAAAACCCAAAAATCGGCCGAAAACCGAAACACAAAAAAGCGGCCGAAAACCCAAAAATCGGCCGAAAAACAAAAAATCGGCCGAAAATCCAAAAATCGGCCGAAAACACACAAAAAATCGTCCGAAAACACAAAAAAAATCGGTCGAAAAACTCAAAAAATCGGCCAAAAACACATTAATCGGATGAAAACCCAAAAATCGGCCGAAAAGAAAACTCAAAAATTTGGCCGAAAACACTAAAATCGGCCGAAAACCCGAAAAATCGGCCGAAAACTCAAAAAATCGGCCGAAAACCGAAAAATCGGCCGAAAACTCAAAAAATCGGTCGAAAACCCAAAATACACCCGAAAACCAAAAAATCGGCCGAAAAACCTAAAATTAGTTTTTCGGCCGATTTTTTGTGTTTTCGGTTTTTCGGCCGATTTTTGGGTTTTTTGTTTTTCGACCGATTTTTTGTGTTTTCGGCCGTTTTTAGGTTTTTCGGCCGATTTATGGATTTTCGGGTGTATTTTGGGTTTTCGGCCGATTTTCAATTTTTCGTCTAATTTTTTGAGTTTTCGTCCGATTTTAGGATTTTTTAGTGTTTTCGGCCTATTTTTAAATAATATTTAAATTGAAAAATAATATTATTTGGATATTTTAATTTTGTTGAATTAATAATTGAATTAATTTTGTTGGATGGATTGGATATTCATCCATTAAAATGATGATAATGGATGAATTGGATGGATTTTATCTCTAATTGGATGGATTGGATTGGATTTTTTTATCTCATTTTAATGAATTGCTAATGGACAAATGGATTACTTTGATCCATCCATTAACAATCGAATCCAAATCTATCCAATCCATCCAAATCTCATTTCAAAGATTTTTTCTAGTGGTAAAAAGACAGATTTTAAATTTGAGGTTCTGAATTTGAGATTTGTTGGTACATTTAGAGGGAGATAAATTAATGTAAATACATTTATTCATTAAAAAAGAAATTACTCATTTTCAAACAACAAAGAAAAAAAGAAAAAATAAACCCATTTTTAGAAGTGGAATTGGATAAAGTGATAGACGTATTTCTGGTAATCTCCACTCCAATACGATCATGCATGTGAATGACGGCTAAAGATTGCATGATGTATGATTTTGATTTGATTTTGTTATGTCATTCTCATTCCAAGCTGTTCAACTTTTCTTTTCAAGTTTCACACAAAATCTTTGTATGATTTTGATTAGATATATGTATCTTATGTCGTCCTCCTAAACAATATTTGTTGAGTCCTATGTATTGGCTGTATTTTTGGTGAGCATGATGCGGTGCAAGATGCTACAACATCGTATTCGGCATTTGGTATTATGAAGGAGCGCGTTTCTAATTATGGCATGATTCGCTTTTCTCTCTCATGAATCTTGCATGGCGCCTTTGTGTTTGGTTTTTATTGAAGATCATCATTTATTACTTCAGATCCTTGACTAGAATATTTCTATGAAGAATATCCTTGAAGAATATTTTAGGAAAGAATTCTTTTTAATTAATGTGGTCAAAGGCTTGAGTCAAGAAGAATCAAGCTCATGATTATTTCAGAATCAAGGACTTTGCTGGAGTATATATATATGTTATGCAAAACCTAATGTGTGGTTGTTCACGCCGTTGTTATTTTGTGTCTAGTCTCCTAGGTTTTTGCGTGTGTTATTTTGTGAGCCTTTCTTGTGTCACCTTGATACAAGCTAAGGACGTGTGTTATTGAGTTGTACTTTGTGTGATCCTCTCCTAAGCTTTGAAGTACGGAGTTAGGGTTGTGTGTGTTTGTGCACTCTAAGCCTTTAGGTACGAGTGTTAGTTTTTAGGAGTGTGTCTCCAAAATACTTTTTCTTGTGTGTTTGAAATCCTTGCTGTTTGTAAGGTTGCTAGGGAGTGAGATGGGATCTCAGACTTAGGAGTTCCTAGGTTGAAGAATCATTGGTAGATGCCTAGGTTTTAAGTTGTAAACGTGTGTTTGCTGAAGACTTATAACTAGGACTATTATAGTGATATTCCTTCCTGGATTGGTATCCCCCAGACTAGGGCTTGCTTTGAGCGCCGAACTGGGTTAACAAATATCCCGTGTTCTTTACTTGCTTTCTGATATTTGTTTTTATTCTTCTCAAGTTTTTACGCGGTAGGATGCTATAGCATCGTTTACAGCATTACGTCTTCAGTGCTAAGAAGCTATAGCATTGCATACAGCATCGTAACTAGCGTGCCAGGAATTTCAATATTATAAGCAGTTTTTCAATGTATAATAATTCAAAATAATTTATATGTAACAGTGTCACATTGGTTTTGAATATATCAAAATTGCAAATGCAACTCTAATATCTCATTTTGATAGTAAATTTATAGACTAAATTAACCAATAAAAAAATACATTTGAGGATTGATTTCACTACTTATAAACAGATTCAAAAATTCAAATGACTAATAAAAGGACTTTTGTGAATTTGTTTCTAATTTTGACATATCAGATTCAAAAATACACATTTAAATACCAAATTCTCTTAATTTTTATATTTCCACATCTCTTATTGTGCTTGAACAATTCATAAAGAGAGGAAAACTAAATTGACATTATTGAGAGAATGTGAAAAAGGAGTGTCTTCCCTAGCCTAGCTATCATTTCTTGAGTAGCAAACAAAACAAATTTGATAATTTTGTAAGCATTGATGTGATAATTGTACATTATAAAAGCCAATACAATAAATAAATTATTTTGCCACAATCAATCTCATCAAATGAATTTAGTTTACATCTACTAAAATTGATATTTTCTGGTTCACTATATCTAATGAAATCCATATTGAAGAATTTGAAGAATCAAAATCAACATTAGGACCTGCTTGCTATCGCTACGATATAAAAAAATGAAATGAAGAAAACAAATGGCCTGTCAGGAGCAACTGAAACCTGTGAAAATCACGCAACCAACTGCCATCATGTAATTAAATCTAACGTTGTTCCGTCATGCCGCCTGCTTGGTCTGCATGAGCAAACAGACACATAGAAAGTTTGTTTTCTGTGTTTCCTTTACATATAAATGAAACCATGAAACAATTTTGTAAAAAGGTTCCTATTTTGTAATTCAAAGTGAAAATACTAAATAAAATGTAAAAAATATGATTAGAATGAAATAAACTTACCTTCAGGTATTTTTTCTGAATTTTCAATGCTTCGGTACATGCTTTTTTAGCATCAAGGCTTGAGGTTATGTCAGCCAAAATCTGAAGAGATAGTTTCGCGTGAGATAAATGCAGAAAACCTATCTATATCTATTCATACATAAACAGTAAGGGATTTAAAGAAAGACTGAGGACCTTGACAACATCATCCACACCCTTGGCTTCGGTTAAAATCCGCTTATTCTTGGTCTCAAGAACACTAGCAACAAGAAAAATAGCAAGTGCACTATTTTCCTCTGTATGGCCCGTCTTTAAAGTATTTCTCTCAAATTTTCCATATTGCTTCAGAACTTTGTTATTTACTGCAGCTGTCACGGGTTTTGTTTTAGCACCATCTGGATCCTCGTACTTAGCGAAGATGTTTGGGTTGTATTCCATGCCCCACATCAACTGGAAACAATCTATATTATGTCTTAAAATGAGCTATTAATTTGAAATATTCTCTATCTCATCAAAAGAATCAGAAACCATTAGCTCTGATCCTCAATCGAAAGTGATAAAATTTGTTTTGTCATGGGAATTGGTCCTTACCTCCCAGAGATACAAAGTATCTGCAAAAGAAAATTCTCTTCGGAAAAGAACCATCAGCATGCGAAATGCAAAGAGATACTCTCCACCATCTAAATCCTCTGCAAAAATAAAAGTGATAAAGGTTGGTTTGGTTGCTTCCTCACACATTTATACATAAGAAAGCTTCTTCATGCCGAAACAAATTTTGAAACAAGGTTTCAGGTAATGTCTCCCCATTAGCGAGAGGTCCCCAAACAACTACAGACAACTAATATTAACATCACGCAGTTGTGTGTGTGTGTGTGTCGTTTTTTGGTATCAAAACAACCTTGCAACATGAATATATGATTTGTCAAAAGAGTAAAATATTTTTCATAAACTTCCACCACTTTGAAGCATTTGACACTGATGGAGAAGAATGTGAACCCGGAAAAAATTGCTTGTGTCGTAGCATAGTATAAGTTGCGAAAAGAAGGTTTGCATACCAAGGTGATGATGAAGCTTGGGATCAACTGTTTTCATTATCTGCGAGAGTGTACCCAACTGAGATTGCACTCCCATTGAACTTGCAGTACACCTGAAGTTCTCTCTCTGTTATAGGACATAAGCAGAAATGTAAAAAGTAAAAACAACAGAAAAATTCAGAGCAAACAGACACTCCCTAATAAACGGAGATTAAACATGTTTTAGTCTTCAAATGAAAACAAAAGCAACAGCAACAAATAGAAAGGCCTAAATGTTATCTGAATGAACTTAATTAGTATGTTGATTTTCTACATTTGATAGCGAACTATGCCTATTCTAGTCTCGAGTCTCAACAACAATAAGATGCAAGTACAATATAATTTAGACCAGCATCGTCAATATTGACATGTTCAAATGCCAGCAAAATTAAAGAACAATAAGAATAACCAAAGGTGAGCAAATATCATTCATATCTAGCATACCATCCTTCGCATTGCACGGTCAAAACACCAATAGCAATCTGCTTCATTCTCAATAAGAATAACCAAAGGTGAGCAAATATCATTCATTCCTGCAAAGGAAATAATCTATTAAGAAACTTCTTGAAGTTCTTTCAATTTAAGTGTTTAGCATCAAAAAATTGAAAGCTATAGTAATCAACCTTGGACATAACCAATATCATTGTCCATCCAAGCATAAATCGATAGAACATCCCAAAGTTTTGCTTGATTAGCTTCATCTTCATAAAAGACAAGTGCTCGATCTGTTCGAACAACATCAAGACCTACAATGAAAAAAATTTAATTGACATTATGGATGGTTATTATTCTTATTAAACCGAACATCATATAAAAAAATTAAGTATTTATGCAGCAACATAGACTTACCAATCTGATGTAATAACTGCACCCATTGTACAACTTTCTTATCTGAAGTTGTGATATTTACCAAAGAAGGGTCTGTTGGCTCGCCATCCTCACCGATGAGGGGTGTTGTAAGAAATTTTCCACTACCAAGGGTTGGGACAATCTTTTGACATTCAGCTTTCCACATGTCGTACTGTCCCCTGGATAATTCACAAAATTATTTCATGCTTTATTTGTTATCAATCAAAATGAAGATGGAACAAAAAAGGGGAAGAAAACTTGGGATTAACACCCTGAAAATGTTGTCCCTCTAGATGCCTATAAGAGTAAACATGGGAAGCCACGCAATGTTGTGTTAATTTGAAGATCAAGTTGTTAGAAGATGTAAAACTATCTTGATTAGTATTTTAGATTATCTCTCAAGAGTACCTCTTAAGATAAGTTTCCATTTTTCTTTGTTATTACATTAACGTGTTTGCATATTCAATTAGGAATTAGAATCATCAATCATATCAAACCATATTGATATTCGTAATTAAAAGTCTTTATTCTTACTTTATGAAAAACCCTGTAATTTGAATACAAGTAAATAACGTATCTTGTTGTGCATATACTATGAGGCATGAAGCATAAAATTAATAGGAAGCATGGCCTCGAACATAATACAACACTGCAATAATTGCAATGATCACAATCACAGAATCATAAGTAAGAAATAACCACAATGATATAGGAGGCACTGGATGATGACGAAATAGGCATATGAATTATATATCGTCTACTTGTTTGGTATATTTTATCTCACCACCTCATTATCTTCTATGAAAAGTAATAGCTTGGCCACTTTTTGTACATTATGCAGGACAAGGTGAAAAACTAAACCAATGCCATCAATGATCCAATAACCCATACTAATTGCATTCCCTAATAAATAGACACCTAAACTTAGAGGAGCTAAGAAACTCATGGTATTATTGATGTTCATAACTTCTTTTAATCATTTTGATCTCATTTGTTAATCGTACAATTAATTGAAAATATACCTTCGACGTTGCATGAGCTCATTCCGTTCGTCAAATGTACTGTTAGGATCATAACAACCTAGTAAGAACTCCCATACCACCCCTTTGATTGAAGGGTGGACACCCTACATAATTTATGGAAATAATCACATCAATAAGCACAGATTAGAAGGAACAAAAGCTTGAATACACAGCACATCAAATTATTATGATAAATCACAATTATAGACCAGCAATGCAATCATAAATAATATACTAGTAAAAAAGAAAAGTTACCCCCCGCTGTATTCGTCTCAGCACTTTTGCGATATCCAAACGACCATCTTCATCAAATGCTGCATGCCATCTTCTTGAACTTAAAGTCTTGCCGGACTGTAGAAATAAAAAAAGTTTATAAATTATAAAACTTTTTTTCCAAAACAAAAAAGGAAAAAATAGAGAAAAGTAAAACCACGAACTCACTCAAGTAGTAGTAACAACAACAACATTTGTGGGATCAAATTAAACTTGTAGGATCATTTTTTAGTTCTAAAAGAGTTACACCTGCCCATTAGACTAAAAATCATATAAGAGTTCTTAAATATGGTGTGGAATATTAGGCCAACCAAAAAAGAGCTGAAAACCTCCAATGATGTTCACCATTGGAGATACTCTCCACCAGTGTTGTCAAATAAAGGCTATAGTGCCATTCTAGCTTAGCAAAATTCAAACAAAACCGATATTCTCTATCTTAGAATCACAAGTTGGGCTAACCCTACAAAACTGGCTAGTAAGGTGAGGATTTCAGGTCATCTCGCAACCGATATTGTACTTCTTAACACTCTACAATCATCTATTGACAACACAACACTTATGTAATTATCTTAACACAAACTTTCAATCTTGCAATAATATTAGTGCATTGTCTAACACACAAAAAAGGGTAATATTACAAACAAACATGCAATAGAACATTCTATATAGCATTGCATTTGTGATAAAAACAGAAACATGAATGAAAGATATAAAGCTGACCCTTGGTTTAAAACGAGTTGCTGGAACATCAGCTATACATTCTGGTCGAATAGGATAGAAATCATTCAACTCGGTAGTTCCAGAATTCTTCATAAGAAAATTGCAACAACCAATCATCTACTCCAACAAACCTCTTTAAATTCCAACTTGTTAGAGACCCATCAAGATCAATTTCTCTGCTAATTCAAGAAACCCAACAAAAAAAATTAATTTTTTCTTTAATAAAAGAAAAAAAAAAACAAAAGGGTCAATTTCATTGTTGTTTGGTAATAGTAATACCGATTATTATATATAATCTGATTCTGAATCTCTAAACAGCTTCTGAAAATACCTTACAATTAGAAATCATGCGTGAGAAGAAGAAAAAAGGGAAATACCTTAGCAATTTGCGAGAGATTGAAATGGAAAATGTGGGGATGATGAGAGAGAGAATGGAATGAGTGTTGAATAGAATAATCCGCAAAATGAAACAAACAGAACAATGAATGATGTTGTAGAAGAGGGTAACAAATTTATCATTTCTCATTTTCATAAAAAATATTCATCATTAGGATTTTTGATGTTCTGGACCAACTAAAATAATAATGCCTCTCATGAGAGTTTCTTTTCTCCCCATGTTTTTTTTCCACCCCAAAAAAATCTTTTTTTTTTTTTTGCCTTTAAACATTTTTTCGGATTCTATTTTTCGAACAAAATAAAATTCAAAATATTTCGAAATTTAGAATCCAATCTTTTTTTTTAGTTTAAATTTTTTTATGATAAATAAAAAAATGTATTTTTTTGTTGACGAATTTTTTTTTTTTATAAATCGCATTTTAGATTCCGAAATTTATTCAATTTTTTATTGTTTGAAAAATAAAATCAAAAAAATGTTTAAGGACAAAAAAGTGAAAAACAGATTTTTTTTGGGGGGTAGGGAAGAATCATGGGGGAGAAAAGAAACTTTCGCCTCTCATAATCATATTATTAGAATTATTTCGTTGGTATTGTGGCAAAACTTGATCCAAAAACTTCTATGTGAAAATGACTAAAGAATTCTCAATTAACAATTCAAAATCATTTAAGCGAAGGTTAATTGAATAATTATTCCTAGGTTAATTAATTTATTTCTAATCTCTTAGCAAACAAACAATTGGAATCATCATACAATTAGCTAGGTTGTATAAAGCATTAAGAACAAAGAATAATTCATTGAAACTAACTTTGTAATTCATTAAAACATCATATGAAACCACATGATTCAAGAACAATAGCAATTGGAATCTTCATGGACTCAATCAAGGAAGTTTAGTTACACATGATTAATGCATAAACAATAAATAGAGTAAAAGAATTCATTACATAATAAGGAAAACTTGCTCTGGACTTAGTTTTAAAAAATCGCCTTTTTTTTTGCCGTCACGAACTGTCCTAGAATGAGAGAAAATATAAATTTATAGGCCTAGGTTTACGAGCCCGCGCTGTGCGCCGCGCCTAGCGCCACAGGCAGAGGCAAATGATTTTTTTTCCTTCATGAAAGTTGTAGCTCTTGATCTAAGGGGGTGTATTGGATTAGGATTTCATAGGATTTTAAAAGACTTTTTTATGATAAAAAAATCTTGTGGTATTCAATCCAAACTTTTTGAAAAGTTTTAAAAATCTTGTGGTATTCAATTAGGACAATTAAGATTTTTTTTTTAGGGCATCGAAATCTACTGGTATTCAATTGAGATTTCTCAGGACTTCTAAAATGTCTCTTGGTATTAAAGAATCCATGGATTTCAATGGATTCTTACATGAAATGGATTTTGTGAGACTTTTTGATTGAAAATACAAAGAAAAAACACATTCAACAATCTCACAAAAATTCATGAGATTTCATAAGACTTTTTTCATTTTTTTTTAACCCTTTAGGGTTAATAGGTCTTTACCCCTGCTAAGTGAGCATGTTTTGCGTTACTCCCCTGCTAATTTTTTTTTTTTAAGATTGCCTCCTTGCAAAGTTTTTTTTTTTTGGTTTCCCCTTTTTCCTCTCTTGGATGCAAGAAATTTGAACTTTTTAAATCGGTTGAACAAAATAACCGATGTAAAAAGTGCGCTCAAGGGGAAAAAAAAAATAATCTTTGCAAGGAGCCAATCTTCAAGAAATTTTTAGCGGGGGTAACGCAAAACACGCCCACTTAGCAGGGGGTAACAACCTATTAACCTTTTTTTTATTATGCATCATTCATCAACTATCTTTCATCATATTCATCATTAACAAAAAAAAAAATTGAAGACGCTTTGCTAGGGTTTTCTAGCATGAGCGCCGTTTCTCAATTCTATGCTTCCCACCTCATAGATTCAATACACAATTTATCCGTGCTGGAATCGTGTGTGCTTTGTGCATATTCAATTTTGGTGTGTATACTCCCAACTTCAACGTGCCTGACAGTGATATTGTTAATTGGTTCTTCCATCAAAAAGTGTGTGGTGTGATGTGTGTTTCATATATATGCAAAATTGGTGGGATTTAATTGAAAGTAGAACTGGTGGGATAGTGGTGGAACTACTTCATCACCGAATTTCCATTTCAATTGTTTTATCAATTGTTTCATTTAATTTGCTTATAGTTTCTGCTATCCGCCGTGGACATGGCAGCAATTTGCCCATGACTGTGTATGGTTTTATTCTCCGGTGAATCCTCAGTCCGCTTTTACTACTCAAAACCATCCTTTGTTTAGTGATGCATGCACAAATATAGATTTGACTCATGGATTTGAAACAGTGCACGTAAAAGAAATTGTTTGGATTTGCAATTACGTAAAGTGCTTTGAAATCCTAAAAATCTGTATTAAAAATCCATTGAAATCTAAAACGTTTTTTTAAAAAATCTTCTCAAATCCCAAAAAGTCAATAAAATCATACAAAATCTTTTAAAATCTTCAAGACTTTTTTTATCAAAATTGTCTTTCAAAATCTTAATGCAATACACCCCCTAGCTTTCATTTGCCGCAAACCCCGCATCATTCCGAGTTATGAAACTCTAGATATGGTCAAAGTACCGGGCATATGTCATGATGCAAATTGTGCTGATTTTCTTCAACTTTCTTCTTTTTCTTGTGCTTCAAGCAATCTTGTAACGATTCTTTTTCTCTTTATTTCTTGTATAAAAACATATAAAATACTACTTAAACATGTCTTGAAATGTGGTTAGAACACAGTAATGACGTGAAGTCATCATTGTATGTGGAGTATGCAGCGGCATTTTCAGGGATAATAACTTTAACCCAATATTTTTTTATCAGACTAAGTTTCTGATGCCGTTAGGAAACGAAGGCAGGAAGGGCGCTTATTTTGCTGAGGTTAGGGATGTATTGGAAATGCTCAAGATATTGAAGAATAAAGATGTTGATCTAAACAAGGTTGTTATGTACACAGATTACAAGCATGCTTGTAGAGCAATCGAAAACTTAGCTAAGTTTTCGATTGCTCTCCATGCTTGCAATATGTGTACATTACAACCTTGTTTAGTCTAAGTTTTTGATTGCTCTCCATGCTTGCAATATGTGTACATTACAACCTTGTTTAGATCAACATCTTTATTCTTCAATATCTTAAGCATTTCCAATACAGCCCTAACCTCAACAAAATAAGCGCCCTTCCTGCCTTCGTTTTCTAACGGCATCAGAAACTTAGTCTGATAAAAAAATATTGGGTTAAAGTTATTATCCCTGAAAATGCCGCTGGATACTCCACATACAATGATGACTTCACGTCATTACTGTGTTCTAACCACATTTCAATGCATGTTTAAATAGTATTTTATATGTTTTTATACAAGAAATAAAGAGAAAAAAAATCGTTACAAGATTGCTTGAACCACAAGAAAAAGAAGAAAGTTGAAGAAAATCAGCACAATTTGCATCATGATATATGCCCGGTATTTTGACCATATATAGAGTTTCGTAACTCGGAATGATTCGGGGTTTGCGGCAAATGAAAGCTAAGAACAAGAGCTACAACTTTCATGAAGGAAAAAAAAATCATTTGCCTCTACCTGTGGCGCCAGGCGCAGCGCACAGCGCAGGCTGGTAAATCTAGGCCTATAAATTTAGATTTTCTCTCATTCTATGACAATTCGTGACCGCAAGAAAAATGTGATTTTTGAGAACAAGTCCAGAGCAAGTTTTTCTTATTATGTAATGAATTCTTTTACTCTATTTTATTGTTTATGCATTAATCATGTGTAACTAAACTTCCTAGATTGAGTCCATGGGGATTCCAATTGCTATTGTTATTGAACCATGTGGTTTCATACGATGTTTTAATGAATTATGAAGTTAGTTTCAGTGAATTATTCTTTGTTCTTAATGCTTTATACAACCTAGCTAATTGTATGATGATTTCAATTGTTTGTTTGCTAAGAGATTAGAAATAAATTAATTGACCTAGGAATAATTATTCAATTGTATGATGGGGAATATTGAAGTTCTCGACTAGAGATGACTCATGTCTAAACTTTTGAGAAAAATGTTTTATAATTGAAAAGTCAAATGGCAAAAAGTGTTTGAATTTGTTTTTGTATTTTTTTAGTTTTTTTTTTAAAAAGAGATTAAATATGCTTAAGTATATTAAGGCATTTATTGAGGAAAAGTTTGAAAAAAGTTTCTTGACGAGAGTCGAGTTTTATTATGAAAAGATTGTTATTTTTTAAAAGAGTTTTAATTTTTAATGTTTTTGTTGTATGTATTTTTTGGTTTTTAGAGTTTTGAGAATGATAGCTATTCGAACGCAAGCTATCCAGCAGGAATTCGAAATAACTGAAAAGCGGAAAGCCATCCGTCAGACCACCCCTTCATTCTTTTATTATGTTTACAACGAGTATTTTATTTAAAAGTTTTAGGAGCAACTCATAACGATCAATTATTCCCCTAGATTCAAACAGAAATAAATCGCAGATAATAGTACATGACATATTTTGCATAAAGAATAAATAATGATAACAATGCATATTTTTGTATTTTTATATATAAGAACTAAGTAAATAAATAAGGAAAATGCTAAACAGTGCCCCCGGGGCATTGGTTAAGTATATTAAAATAGAAATTCTGTCTCGAAATGTGTGCATTCAATACCTTAAAAACAAAAAAGTTGTCTTTTCGATATTATATTTTTTTTATTTTCTTTTCTGGCATGCTTAACAAGTGCACCGGGGGCACTGTTTAGCATGACCCAATAAATAATAATAAAAAAACATTGCACAAATGGATAAATAAATAGAGATATACATATATTGTTACTATCAACTAACAAGGTATAATATGAGAACAAAATGCGTAAATAAATAAATTCAATGTCAAAGAAATAAATGAAACAAATAGTAGAGAAAACAAAGCAAATAAATGCAGAGGGGGTGCAGGCAGTAATATGGGGGTGGGGCGAGTAAACAGGGAAGAAGAGAGTTTTTTTGTTTCTATTTGGGCTTAAGTCTTTTTGTTTAAACAGGGAGTATATAAAGTTATGTTGAGAGAAAAAAAATTCATTTGTGTTTAAACATTCTCTCTCTCAGACCTCACCGATTTCCCTCCACTCTCTCAAACTCTCTTGTCTGTTCTTGTTCATTTCCAGATTCCGGCAGTGGCGGCCAGGCCAGACGGCGGCGCCACCGTGCCGGAAACCTAACCACTACCCAAAAATAAAACTTTTCACGCCAAAACCCCTCATTTTTCTCTCGTCTTTCCTAATCCGAAACCAAAAATCTCTAAAAATTTACCGTTTGACCAGATCGGAGACAAAAAGCGGCGGGTTTGGATTTTTCCTTTCGGTCTCCTCTTTTCCTTCTCCTTCTCGTTCGATTCTGAGTCCTTCTCTTTCTCGTTCGTGTCTGTGTTTGGGTTGTGTTTGGTGTTATGAGATAGTGATGGTTTTGATTGTGTTGTTCTGAGTTTTGAGTTTTTCTGGAATAAATGGAACGGTGGTGGTGGATGGATGATGATTCTGTGTTTGAGAGGTTGTGAAAATTCTGGGTTTTGATTTTGAACTGTTACAGTGATGTTTTTCTGAGATTGAGAAAATTAGGGTTTGGAATTGTTTGTGGTTGCAGCGGCTAGCCAAAATTATTTCTCCTCTCTGAGTTTGTCACTGATAAATACCCAAATTTTTAGGGTTTGATTGATGTAAATGGAATGGCAAAAATAAACTTTTGATTGCTGCAGATTGTGAATGCCCAAATCGGGAAGAAGACAAGGATGAGACTCAGAAAAAACGTGACTGAACCTGTTGCTCACATTGGATCCTATTTTTTTTATCATTTTTCAATTAATTAAAAATTAATAAATAAGTAATTAATATTAATAATAATATAAAAGAACATAAAATAAAATAAGCAAAAAAGAAATCAGAAAATTAAAAATTAAAATAAAATAATATTAATAACAATAATAATAAGACTAATAATAATAATTAAGAAATAATTAAAAGGACAAAAAAAACCAAAAAACACAATAATGAGGTATTTTAAAATATTTTTCTGCCGAAATTTTTATCGAAATTTTAACACACGAGATGTTCAAAAATACCTTACTTTAGAAATTTTATTGAAAATATAAAGTAAAAAGTCTCGGATTAAATGAGATGAAAAGTTAAATATGTATGTAGATCTTAGGTCAAAAATTGGGGTATAACACAAAGGCACTAAGAAAACAAACACGGTTAGAGCAAGAAGCTGCTATTGCCGCAACTGTTACTCAAGGACTCAGTGACGGAGAAATCAAGTCTTTGGACTCCGAAACTGAGAGTACGGAAGATCCACCACCTCCACCTCCTGAAAGAACCTTGGGGGATTATGGAAACGGTTGATGGAGTTGTGTTTAGCAACCAACGGGTATGGAGAAATTGTGAAGAACGGTTTTGTTGAACCAACAGAAGAAGAAAAAGGAAAAGCTGATGAGAAATAAGTTGAGAAAGATCGTCAATTAAACGAAAAAACTTTGTTTTTGATATGTCAATCTGTTGAGCTATCTGTTTTTGAGAAAATTTTCCATGCCAAAACAGCTAAGGAGGCTTGGGAAATTTTACTTAAAACATATGAAGGTGCTAACCCAGTTAAACGAACGAGGTTGCAAGAATTAAAACGTCAGTTTGAATTAATGGAGCAAGGAAAAGATGAAAGCATTCATGACTATTTTTCACGAATGGACAAACTAATAAATGAAATGAAATCCAACGGTGATGACATGAAGGAGAAAGATGTTGTGGAGAAAATTATGCACACTCTTTCAACTCGTTTTGATTACGTAGTAGTAGCAATTGAAGAAGGAAAAGATGTCATCACAATGGCTTTAAATGATTTGCAAGCATCTTTAGAGTCGCGTGAGATGCGGATGAACGAAAGATCAAGTGGCACATTTGAGCAAGCTTTAAAAGCTCAAACAAATGTGAGAAATGAGGGACCTGTGCAAAGAAGGCCAAACCACTTTCAAAGAGGACATAGTTCCAAAGGTAATTGGAGGAATTCTCAAACTGACTTAAGCCAAAACACACGAGGTAATGGCTCCTTTCAAAATAAATCTAATATTCAATGTCACAAATGTCAAAAGTACGGACATTTTCAATCAGAATGCAAATCTCATATTCAGTGCCATAATTGTAAAAAGTATGGTCACTATAGTCGAGAATGTCGTGCTAAATCATTGAATATTTGAGATAGTCATGCTCGAGTTGCGGAAGTTGAAGATGATATGAAAATGGTGCTTACAACATGTCATGTTATAGCCGATAAAAATGATGATCAATGGTTGCTAGATACTGGTTGCAGTAACCATCTAAGTGGGAATAAGGAACTATTTTCCAACTTAGATGAAAGTTTCCGCAGCATAGTCAAGCTCGGTGATAATTCAAAACTTCAAGTTTTGGGAAAGGGAAAGATCGCCATCACATTGAAGGATGGATCTTTGAATTATATTTCTGATGTATTCTATGTACCTAGTATATGTCAAAATCTCTTAAGCTTTGGACAACTTGCTGAGAAAGGCTATGATTTAAACATCAACAAAAGTGGTTGCACTGTCAATGATGCTGAGATGGGACTCATAGCAAAGACCAGCATGTCAAGGAATCGTCTATTTCCAATGAACATCAAGTATGATGCTAATATGTGTTGCAAAGCTGTAGCTATTGATGATAATTGGCTTTGGCACATGCGTCTTGGACACTTCAATTTTGAAAGCATAAAGTTTCTTGCAAATAAGAAATGGGTTACTGGCTTGCTTGTTATCCAAGTTCCTGATAAATTGTGTGAAGCTTGTGTAGTAGGAAAGAAGCATCGAGATCCTTTTCCTAAAGGGAAGGCATGGAGTGCTACAAAACCACTTGAACTTGTGCACTCTGATTTATGTTACGTGGAAGTACCATCCAATGGAGGTAATAAATATTTTATTACTTTAATTAATGACTTTAGTAGGAAGACGTGGGTTTATGTTTTGAAAAATAAATCGGATGCTTGCGATGCGCTCAAAAGATTTATGGCGTATGTTGAAAGACGAAGTGGTTATACTCTGAAAACCTTAAGAACTAACAGGGGATTGAAAAAGAAAAATTATATTTATCAAAAGATGAAATTTTTTTATATTATTTACTATGCATAATGTAAATTGTAAAATGTAACTCAAATGATATCTACTATAGATATTATTAGAGTGGCTATGCTTCAAACCTCATATTTCACATCTTTTCATATTTAAATGTGAGTCTAGCCATTTGACACAAAAAAAATTGTAAAATATAACTATTTTTTATTAACTCTCTAGTTCTCAGGAGAATGAACTTTACTAATCTAGAGTTTGACTACGATGTAAGTAAATTATGGCAAAAATAATAATATAATTATATTTAGTTAGAATGAAAATTTGTTTTTTTTTTTAAAAAAAAAACATTAAAAATAATTTTTTTGTTATATATATATTTTATAAAATAGTTTTGTTATAAAAAATAGTTTACAATTTTTTTAAAAAAATGTAAACCTTTAAAAAAAAATTTCAACATCTTTTTAATTTGAAAAGCTTTTTTTATTTTATTTAAAAAATATTTATAGGGTCATGCTAGTTAAATTTACCAGGTGCACTAGTTAAGCATACCCATAAAGGAAATAAAAAAGTAAAATTAATGCTAGATTGATAACTTTTTACATCTTTAATATATTAAGTGCATAAAATTCAAGAAAAAATTTCTATATTAATATGCTTAACCAGTGCACCTGGTGCAGTATTTAACATTTTTCAAATATTTTTTTGATTTAAAAATGTGACAAAACTATTTTTTGGTAAAAAAATTAATAAAAGACTACCAAATGCATAAGAGAGTAAATTCGAAGAACCAAAATTGAGCGATTGATCAAAATCAAACAATTATAGTAAATAGTAAAATTTATGGGTTAAAATCAATAGATTGAAATTTAGGGTCCGTTTGATTCTATGAAACCAAATGTATCCAGTCAAAATGATACTCGTAAATTCGATTCATCACACTACAATAGAAGGGGACGAGAATTAATTTGATCATAGAACCGACCTCGTGGTGAAAGAAAAAAAATATGATATACTCTTAAAACTGTAATGGGTAAAAGTGCATTTACACATTTTGTTTGCAAGGTTCGTTCATTAGTCGGTGACATACATTGGAATAGAGTTTGTTGGATTGGGGTTACAGAGTTGTGAGTGAAAACTGAAACAATTCGGAACACAACAACATTACTGTTGTAGTTGCTTACTTTGAAGAACAAAAAACAATACACCACGATGAAGAATATCTTCTCCAAGAAACCCAACCCAAAAGGTTCTTCATAATAATTCATTCAATTTTCATTATAACTAAACAAACCCTTCTTCTTCTTCTTCTTCTTCTTCTTCTTCTTCTATTAACACCCACCTTCTTGATCTCTCAATGCAGAGGTTCTTCGTGAGAGTAAACGAGAAATGGCAAATGCCACTAGAGGTAATAATCTACTACTAATCTTCTCATTTTTCACTTCATTGCTTATACTATTACTTACATTTTCCATTACTATGTCATTTTCTTATTCCACAGGCATTGAGAAGGAAATTGGAGCATTACAACTAGAAGTAAGCATTACTTTATTTATATTTATATGCTTTTACTTAAAATACTAATTTAATCCCTTACATTGAACAATTTTAGTCAATTTTCTCTGTTTTTTCTTTCCAATTTAGCACCACAATTTCAGAGGTTCTATGCTTGTGCTCATGTAGTAAAAAACTATTTAAGTCAATATTTAGGTATTTCATGGTTTTGATGGACGTTTACAAAAGATATATGTTGATCGAGTGACTAAATTGAAATTAAAAAATTTTAGGAATTAAATTGCTCGACTCACATATATAATTTCGAGGATTGAAATGCTGATTTATTCATTTCTGATATGTGTGATTTTATGATTAGGAAAAGAAACTAGTTGCTGAGATAAAGAGAACTGCTAAGACGGGAAATGAGGTATAAATATTCATCTATGTTGCTCTTAGTTATTTTTTTTCTCTTCTCCTGCAGGGAGACTAAATTTGATAAGATATTACCATGATTTTGTTAATATTTTCTTTCTTATTATTTATCATGATTCGTGCACCTTTTTTCAGGCTGCGACTAAAATTCTAGCACGCCAGTTGGTTAGGCTTAGGCAACAAATTGCTAATCTTCAAGGTAGTCGAGCTCAGATGAGAGGCATAGCAACTCACACACAGGTACATTTCTCGAGTGGTGGTTCTTACGAGGCCAATTTCGGTATTTGGTTATCAGGGATGGGTGATTTTTGCTCTTACACGTGGTTATTATTTCATGCAGGCATTGTATGCTCAGTCTTCTGTTGCTGTTGGCATGAAAGGTGCCAGTAAGGCAATGGAAGCTATGAATAAGGTAACATGGTTTATCATGTCTTAATTTTATTTGATGTCCACGGCTCCACACATGATACATTGCTCCGGTTTGTTTTAGTATGTACATGCTATGATAGCATATATTATTTGGATACTCTGCGTCGAAAAAGATAAAAGGTCTTGTGATTTTTGACATGTTATTGTGAGCATTAATTCATTTTAACTGGATGTTTATTCATGGAGTGGTGTGTAAGCTTGTTCAAGGTTGAGGGTTGTTGAATGACAAAGTTGATATTTATAGGTTACTGTCAGATTTTTAAGATTGCAAAGTTTCCAATGAACGATCATGAAGGATGCGGCTGTTCTTTTGCTAAAAGAAAAAAATAATGCATCGGGAAGACAGAAATGCAGAATTGATACGCTAATGTTCTAACTTTGACACTGGAGTCCATAAATATTCTCTAGTTATGTCATATTTGTCAATTATTTTCTCTTGTGCTGAATATAAAGAACTCGTTTGCAGCAAATGGCACCTGCAAAACAAGCCAAAATTATTCAAGAGTTCCAGAAACAATCAACAAAACTGGATATAACTGTAAGATGTTGTAAATTTCAAAGTGGACATAAATTTGGATACATTGTGTTTCCACACCTAATGACTCAGACTTAAAATGGTCTTGACTCTGATTTATGTGCAGACTGAAATGATGTCAGATGCCATAGATGATGTCTTGGATAATGATGAGGCTGAAGAGGAGACAGAAGATCTGACAAATCAGGTACTAAGGACTTCCTCACATTTCAGTGTTTTTTAAAAAATGCGCTGCAATTTCTGGAGAGCTTAAACTTTATTAATTTCCAAGAATTGTTGGAAACATCTCAGCTATACATTTGGCAGGACTATTCTAAGAATGTTATAATATCCCTTAGGAATTAACATTGCTAGGAATTGTAGGTCAAAATTTAAATCTTAGCTCTGATTGCTATCTATCTATAATCCAAAGAAGATATTTAGGTGACTAAGCTGTGGCAAGTGCATGGCTATTTGCCACAGATTCTTTTGAAGACTTACAAGATTCCATTTGATGCACCCGAGGGATAACACAGGTAGAACAGCATGCGGTTAAAAAAAAAACCAAGCAAAACAACATAGGACAAATAGTTGAGTTATAAGACAATTATTTGTTCTATATGTTGTTTGGTAGGCATTATTCAGTAGAAGCAATTTTGTGGAGTTGTTTGATTTTTCGTAATTATTGGCCAAAATAATGTTAAATTTACTATTTTATATACACTAACATAAAACACAGGACCCCAAAATACTGCTCTGTATATATAAAATAACTTACTCCCCACTTGTATTTTGAAAAGAGTACGCTAGCAAAATACAATTTTGAATTTATAATTGAGTGTTGTAATCATTGGTATAATACATTCTCAATTGGTATTGAGTAACAAAATTTTTAGTGTTATCCTGGACTTCATCTTTAGTTTAGTTTTATTCTAAGTCCTCAATTATATTTGAAATCAAACATGAAATAAATTGTGGCGTACTGTCTTGAATTTCTAACCAAATCAATTGTTCCTTAAAGGTTTGCAAAGAATAATGTTGAACTCATAGAAAGTAATGAGTATAGATAGACAGAAACCAAGCATTCAATTATATGGAGGCAACTTTTACATTTGAAATTATAAAAAAGAATTGATCGACAATTCATTTACCTTTCTCTTTGGCAGGTGCTCGATGAAATCGGCGTGGACATTGCTTCACAGGTTAGTATTAGTTGTTATAATCTCTGCACTCCTATCATTTTACATTTCTATGTCAACAAAAGCGTGTTAATTTGTTTTTCATTTGAACTCGTGGCAGTTATCAGCAGCTCCTAGAGGAAGCATCAAAACAAAGAATGCTGAAAATGTTAGCAGGTATATATATCATATTACATATTTTTTGCATTACCATTTTTTCTCCATCCTTAGTCTTTAAAGAAGTTCAGACAAAGATATGAATATTGAAAATGTTGGTAGGTATCTACCATCCAACAGTAGTTTCTTTTTCCCATTCATCACAAGTTTTCCCCCCTTCTATGTCGTAAAGAAAGTTAATAAAAGAGAGAATGATATGTATTTAATAAGCATATGAATTTCTTTTATGTAACTTATAAGTTGTGAAGAATTTACTTGGACTTGTGCATTTGAAGTTCCAAATCTACATCTCCGTTAAGCTTACATTTGAAGTTCCAAGTTTTTCTGTCAGTTTGTTTGACCTTTGAAATTTGTTGCCGTTGCAGCTCGGATGTTGATGAGATTGAGGAGCGATTAGCAGCTCTTCAAAACCCATAACTTTTTGTCTGGGATTTTAATTCTCATACTCAGTTGTAAACACCAAATCTTTTCAGAACTCCCATGTTTTCTCCGGATGTTGATGAGATTGAAGTTTTTGATGTATTTTACTATAAATTTTCACATGCTCGGCTAGGGCAATCGAGTGTAGTGGATTAAAAACTGAGACAGACAATGTTTGTGATTGGGGATGGAAAGAAAAACATTGTTTTACTCAATAACAATATAACCTAGTTTTGATGTTATATATACCTAACAAAGTACTACTGAGTTGATGCTCGTTTTTAACAACTTTTTATTTATTTTTTATTGTTATGATTATGGTAACTCGAGTTTTATAATCCTGTAGTACCATATCATTTATAGCCTTGTTAAATTTCATTCATTTTCAACAAACAATAACATTGTATATTACAAAACTTGCTACAACTCAAGTTTCATCCGGTACAATACTTATTTATAAAAAGAATCTTTCCATTGAATTACATTTTTGACACATTATAAGAACATATTACAGTTGCTGAGAAATCTTCTGAAGCAATCTGGGGGGATCCAGAAATGATATCAGGAGGTCATGCCATTGTGACCTCAATGGTAATTCAGTATTATCCACAAACTTGATTCTTTTGTTTGATTCCATAAGGCTTCTTGAGATCTCAGATGTGTCGAAATTTAGAAATCAGGAACAAAATGAGACACCCTTGAGATTACCTCCTGATAGTGAGGAGTTCAAAGCTCCTCAGAGGATCATCACGGTTGCCTCTCATAGACCCATTACGCGCAAAAGTTGGTTGTCTAGTCTCATACACAGGTTGACCTCTATGCGCGGCAGATGGACGGGCCCCATTTGAAGCCATCCTGCCGGTATGGTCACCAGAGTAATTTGGCTTGCTTGATGATATCACGGCTCTTCTCGAATTGCTTTCATATCGGGTTGGATTGTGTTGGGCATATTGCTGTTAAAACAAAGATAATGTTAAAGATATGATTAATAACTCAATATTTTTTTGGCAAAAAAATAACTCAATATAAAAATACATAGCTACAGTCAAGACTCAACTAGATATTCAGAAAATAAGTCTTTTTGATTTGACAAAACACTTTGTTTTCACTGTAAATTATTAAAAAAAACCTTGTTTTTCACTTCATTGCTTGTTTTTAGATTTGTAAATAAATGGCGAAAGCAATATTTTATTGTGCTTATAATTTCTAGTACAAATATTTACAAATGGTAAACAAGGTGAAAAAAAAAAAAGCATTTTGTGATTATTAATGAAAAAAACATGAAATGGAACGAGATGCGTCTTCTTAAACCAAACATGAAGCAACATTCTCATTTGAAAACGTCATATTTCCTCTGGTCTCAAATTCATATTGTTGCAAAAACAGTATTACCGATTCGTCAAAAGTCCTATGTCTGGCGTGTTCATGATGAGGAGTAGCATTTGCGCGGTTCCTCTGGGTGAATGCTTCAACAGCACCAGAAAATTTCTCTCGAATCTCTCTCCCAGCTGAAAGACATTGCATGAACAAATATTATATAACAGACTTTGAGAACAGTACATTAGTTTTGCTATTGATAAGAACAATGAAGTAGATAACTACAGCTGAATGCTTTCAGTTCAAACATTTATTTTCTGTCGCAACACATTAGCAGGATACCAAATTCAATTCTTATTTAGCTGAAAGAAAACAGACCTGTCATCCTTTCTGGTTGACGTGCAGGTGTTCTTTCTGGATAACGCGCAGGTGTTCTTTCTGGATAACGTGCCGGTGTTCTTTCTGGATAACGTGCAGGCGTCCTTTCTGGATGACGTGCAGGTGTCTTGTCTGGTCGTCCAGGTGTAACTGCATACATAGCTGCCTTGCCAGTTCCATGCTTTAGTTACAACAACTACAGTAAGCGACCAACAATAAACAGAAAAATCCAAACAAGAAATATGAATAGATATACTAACCCGTCCTCTAGAAGTGCCACCAATTTGCGGATACTTCAAAACAGTCCAGTCAAAAACATAGTCAAATTGATAGCCTGCATGAACAATGTCCTTATCAATTCACAACCACTAAACAAACTAAGGCTATTTCTCTCCCTCCAAAGCCCTCCCTCTCTTCCCCTCCAAACTCACAAACAAAGCCTAAGAGTTTCCAGCAAAACATACTGAATACATTTTCCACATTAGATAATTTAGGTGACATACCTTCTCGAATAAATAGGTCTCGGAAAAGTCTCTTCAAATATGAATAATCTGGCTTGTCCTCAAACCTCAATGATCGGCAATAGTGGAAGTATGATACAAACTCAGAGGGATATGATTTGCAGAGATACTGTTCTCATAAAAACACATATTTTAACAGGCTGAATTAAATTAAGATTTGATCTGAGACAGAAGGGGAAATGAAGAGGAAATTTTACAAAAATCATGCTAAGAGCTAACAGTTGAGTGCAGGAAATATAGGTAAAGAATTTAAAAGCAAACATCAACTTTAAGAGCATTTGGTTAATTCCAATTTTTAATGTACAAGAAACGTGCAATAATGCTGAATAAGAGGTATTAATTTAATTTCACAAAAAACTTGACAGATCCAGGTAGTCAAGTAATAATTACCTCTATCGAAGTTGACACCTTCGTCTCACTAATTTTATCATATTTTTGTTTTTTGTTTCCAGCCCTCAGTCCTTGCCAGGGAAGACTGAAAAAATAAAAATGTATGAAAGAATGTTGACAGTGTTGTAATAACATCCAAGCGGGGGGTAAAGTAGATGCATTTGCCAATTAACTAACCTTCCTCTTAAGAAATACATGAGCACATAACCAAGAGATTCCAGATCATCCCTTCGGCTTTGTTCTGCCAGCACAATCACACAGAATCAGTATATAGAACACATTCAATTCTAATCAACGTAATAATTCATTTCGAGCTAAATGTTTCTAACCGAGAAAGGAATAAACCAGCACAAAGTATTACTCACCGATTCCAAGATGAGTGTTGACACTTGCATAGCGTGCTGTGCCTGTAAGGTTCTTGTTTTCCCTATGCAAAGAATGGCAAAATATAAGGTTTGATTATGCCCAACTGTTTAGCTAAACTAAATATTTGACCCTCCTGAAATAATGAAGACAAACCAACCTGTATGGTATGTGCCTATGAGTCTGAAGATCCCTATATTTTTTTGCAAGACCGTAGTCAATGACGTACACCTGAAATGAGATACGAGCATGATGAATCGACAACAACAAAGACTTTTCCCACTAAGTAGGGTTGGCCGCTAATGTTCTATCATATACCGAGCACGATGAATCAATCATTTATATTTAGTTTTGGACATAAGTTTAGTATTCATTAAAATAAAAGATGGCCAAATAATCCATACTCATATAACATCCATAAAAAGTTTAAAAAAATGAAAAATATTAATTTAAAGTGCTGTGCAAACATAGCATATATGATGATTAAGAAATCCCCTTACCATTAAAGAAACCAATTGCTTTGACCAACAAGTAGGATATACAATGAAGTTTTTGATATTTGAAAAGGATTGAAACTTAATGTTATGTTTAAGCTTCATTTCATTGTGTGTTAACTCTATCTAATATAGCCTCACTCTACGATATTCATGTTAAAACTAGTACAGGATGGCAAAATCAATAAACTGATGATGCCAGCATCTAGTAACTTGCATGCCAAAATGTGTGCACATGTCAAAATTTATATGTTGTTTCCGAGGACAATTTCTCAGTAAGACCAACTCAACATTAAGCTCAAGGACAGTAAATTTGTTTCCTAAATTTATTGAGCAGGGATCTATGTTATGAATAGCAACAGTATCTACAGTGCAAGTCACTGAACTAAAGAAGAAACACACCCTCCCATAAAGTAAATATTATTGTACCAATCGTTAGTTGGTCCAGTGGTGATTGGCGCTGAACTTGGTAGGGAGGACCATGGTTCGATCCCCCGCAACTGCGATCGGGAGGGGACTGGAACTACCTGATGCCAGAACTGACCCCCGAACCAGATTAGGCGGTATAGTGAGCCAGATACTGGTGGTGAAAACCAAAAAAATAATAAAAATTATTGTCATATACTGTATAAATAAAAGTAAACCACATAGTTGTGTTATGAAACTAGGTAAAATGAACTGGTGAACTTCACTTAGGATTTTAAAGGAAAGGCTCGGGAAGAGGCAAGAATATTCTTGAGAAACTTATAGGCAGAAATGGAGAAAGGAAACTGTCAATTTTAATGTTCCTCTGCCAAGCTTATATTTTCTGTTTTTGAATGCATGCAACTCATTACAATGAGTAATTTATTTTTATGTATATCAATGACAACAAAATAACAACCAAAATCTCCCAAACAACACCACGGATCAAATGTTGCAATTGCACTGTCAATAAATTTTTTTTCCAGAAAAGATATTTAGATCTATATCTTGATGATTTCTCTATTTTATGGGCGTCTTCTAACCTATTTATTGGTACATCCTTCAATTGATCAATTGTTACAACATAACAGTATTTGCTTGGAAGAATAAAGGGAAAAAAACAAAATAGTTATGACAGCTAGACCAGTTAGTTAGAGGGGATGGAAGGGTAAACCTATCGTTCAGATTTGTTTGTTTGAAACAACACAGCAGTGGCTCGATTGTAATCAGGGAAACCCTTGGAGCACGGAAAAATCTGAGAATTGCAAGAAAATGGAGAGAAAGATAGATTCAAGCAGAAAATGATTTGAGCATTTGTTAATACACAATGAGTCTGAAAACTAGTAGATGTGCCGCTATCAATCAATATCGATATAAAATGAGACTATAGACTCTACAGACAACTATTTCACCTTTTTTCTGTTCAATTCAATCGATAAAAATCATCTGTTCTTTTACTCAGTTCCTTTCAAGGTTTCTAACATCATATTTTTTACTGGAACTTCTATTAGACTCCTCACATGTTAGACAAGATTATATCTTTTCCTAATAAGTGTTATTCCTACTATCTCTAATGCATTAATTCATAATCTTATCTTTTCTTCTATCCCCACTCACCCTTGCAACATTATCATCTCTACAACACTTAACTTATGCTCTCGCTGAAACTTTATTTACTTCAAGCTTGAGAGGTACCTTCAATCACAAATAACAATTGAAACATTTCTCCGCTTCATGCAACTCACTTGAATCCTATGATTTACTTCTCTTTATTTCTTTGTTACATTGTACAATAGATACCAGATACCAAAATTCTGCAACTTGCGGCACAATGTGATCTCCACTATTCATCTCTAAGACAATGCTAGAGTGTGGCCTTGCTATCCATTCAAAAATAAAAAAGTGGCCTTGCTAAAATTGCATTAAATGTTGTTAATATTTGGGTTGGAGCTAACTCAACCCAATAAAACCGGTGGCTTGTAAGGTGAGAAAAGTTATAAGCACTTATCAGGTCACATCCAATGTAGGACTCTCAACAAATGTACTCAAATATTTACTTTTAATTAATCATAAACCATGCGATTTTAAGCTTCTCTTCACAACACTAGTTTACCATTTATTCCTATTTAGACTCTCTAGTACTAGTAACAACATTCGATACCAAAGTAAAAGGATAATTGCTCAAAATGGGCCCTACTAAGTCTATATTTGTCTATAGGCCCTATAATAATCATATATAGATTAATTTAGGTTGTCCCCATACCACTCTATCAAACTTTCAAACGCCATATTGCATCCAGAATAGACAAAGGAATGAAAAAACAAGGAAGAAATCTTCAACAGACAACAATAACATACTTGATTTGCTTTACGCCCGAGCCCCATCAGAAAATTGTCTGGCTTTATATCTCGGTGAAGAAAGCCTCTTGAATGCATGTATTCAACTCTGTTAATCTAAAAAAGCAAACAAAAGTATGAAGCATATAAGCCATTAGTAACACTATTTAAAGAACCTTATTAAATAGTAACATTTGTCAACTCGACAGACAGACAGACTTACTAATTGTTCGGCAAGCATCAGCACTGACTTCAATGTGAATTTACGGTTACAATAATTGAATAAATCTTCCAGACTTGGTCCAAGAAGGTCAATAACCATGACATTGTACTCTCCCTCAACACCAAACCATTTGAGGTGGGGAATCCCCGTTCCTCCTTGAAGAAGCATATACAATTTTGACTCATAGTGAAGCTGCGGATGTCTGGTCTTCACAGATTCCTGGATTTTTTTCGCAGAACAGTGAGACGATTAGAAATTGGGAAACATGGACTATCATGGACAGATAGTAGTAGTACCGGCCACTAACTGGTAACAAAAAATTACTCTCAAAAACCAGCAAAACATGATCGACAATGCAACATAAAATGTATCGTAATTGCAAAACTACGAATAAATGTGCCATCGATTTCACATCTTATTCCAATCCATAAAGAAAACTTATTTATTTCTCCTATACCTCAAAAACTAATCATCCACCTATTGACCAAAAGTTAACATTTAAATTATCTCTCATGCCATTTCTTTCGGTATTTGCCACAGCGATAAATGATATATCATGCTCAATTTCATGCATCACTATTGGCCTAAATAGAAAAGATAATATCCTATAAATACATCCAAAATCACCAGAAGAAAAAAAAATCAACCAAAGTCTATAAATTCATGAAGGAATTCAACAATTAAAAGGAACCAAAAAATTGAAGGGAATTTCACATACCAGCTTAACAGCCACCTCCTCTCCAGTTTGTATATTAACAGCTGATATAAGAAAAAATAGAATTAAAATTTGTTAATAGTATCAAAACAATGCAATTACAATACAATGTAGCTAAATAAATAAACAAAGGAAAGCAAATATATTTAAATAAAATGAAAATAAATAAACAGAAAGGGAATAAAAATGAACAAACCTAGATAAAGCTCTCCAAAAGAGCCACTCCCAATTTTCCTTCCTAGTTTAAACTTTCCACCAATCACATGATCCATGATGAAAATCACCTTCAAATTTAATCACAATTCAGCACTTGATTGTGGAAAAATTCAAACACAGGAAGGAAAAAAAGACCAAATTGATTCTTTCACCTGAATCAAAAAAAAATCCTAACTTTCTTCTAAAATCAACCAAACCCAACAAGAACAAGATTTCACAATTTAATAATCAAAGATTAAATGTGAAATTTGGGAGGTAATAATAATTTTAAAAAAAAAAAATGAATCAAATTTATGAAATTTGAAACATCCTCAAGAATGAGGAATTATTCAAAAAGAATAAGGTTTCTCTAACTACATTCCTTCACCCCAAAAGAACCAAAACCAATCATCCCACAATACTTATGTCCAAAAATCACAAAATGAAATATTGTTTTTTTATTTTTTGGGAAAAAAGATTAAGGTAGGAAAAAGAAGAGGAGGAGGAAAGAGAGGAACAGACAAAAGTAGTTTCACAAATCACAAAGTTTGGAGATGAACGGAGGAAGTGGGTCTGGTTTGGTGTCAGAGAGAGAGAGAGAACAATAACAACATAAATAATGCTTCTATTCTTTTCTTGTCTTTATGATTATAGAGAGCGTGTTTTGTTTTAAAAATAAATTAATTACTTTATTTTAACAATATATTTTCTTCGATTTTTTTTTTTTATGGATATTTTCTTCGATTTTATATACAAACAAATTTAAATTTTTAAATATATTAAAAAAGTAATATATCTAATCAATAATATAGACTAAATTCGTCAATTTTTCAATATATTTAGAAATTTAAAATTTGCTAATATACAGAATCATCAGAGAGAGTATTAATTAATCAAATTTTAGATTAAGGATGACAATACGTAGAATATGAATAAGATAATATAATACTCCATTTGGTTTGAAAGAAAAAATAGTGTCTCCATCTTTGTATCTCCATGGGTAATCATTTTTGCATTGCTGTTCATACGTATCTAAGTACTTATATTTGTAGTCTCTAACTGTTATCCGCACTTTTGTTAAAAATAAATTGTTTAATTATAAATAAGGTCATGATAAACAGTGCCGCTGAGGTACTTGTTAAACATACTAAAAAAAGAAATTAAAGATAAAGTTAATGCAAGAAAATCAATTTTTTATATTTTTAAGTTATAAAAAGCATAAGTTCCAAGATAGAACTTCCATATTAGTACTTCGGTGGCATTGTTTAGCATTTTCCTTATAAATATCACAACATTTTAATAAAATAAAAAAAATATCAAAGGTTTTAATATTACTCATGAAAATTATAAATAAAATTATTACTAACTTCATCTTAAAGTTCATATATCTGTTAAAATATTCATACTGTATTTGCATTATATTACAAATAAATATTTTTATTAAAAATGTGTGATATTTTAATAGTGCCGTATTATTAAAAATTGATATACATGTACTATTATATAATAATATAAATAAAAGAAATAAATATATATTATGTGTGTAAGGGATTCATGCCTGCACCCATAACCGCTCATTTTTTTGGATAATTACCAATACTCATGCTCATATACAAAATGTGAGTTTTTTTTTTGTTGACAAAATGTGAGTTTTTTTTTTGTCCATTCTCGGTCTTTTTTACAGATAGCAATTGAGTGTGTGTCAAAATTGACCTCCTTATTTTAGAGTGAATAATTAATTTGATCTTCATAATGTTTTGATGATTCAATTCAGTTTTTCCTAAAAAATAATACTCCATCCGTCTTAAAATAATTGTCGCGGTTTGATTGTTGACAATTATTTTAACTGTATTTTTCTAATAATATATAAAGATAAATATTAGTATATGAGATCTTGTTTGATTTGTCTCATTGAGTAGTTTCATAATATTAAATTTTTATAATTTTTCATAAAAAAAAAAAAAATATTAGTGATTGAAATTATGAATTTATATGCATAAGCGACAATTATTTTGAGACGGAAGAATTACGTCATGACTAAGCATCTTCAATGATGATACCACTTTGGGTATTATACATCACTAAAAAGTGGTCCCTACAATGCCATATAGTAGTTATGCAACTCATACGTGTTTTGCTCCAATGGTGATACCACTCTAGGTATCATACATTATTAATAAGTTATTAATTCTATTTAATTCGATTATACAAAAAAAAGGTAACATTAAATTGATGATATTGTACCTTAAATAAGGCACCGATATCATCAGTTTTGATACATTCTATGTCACGTCATAGAACTCCAATGATAAAAAAAAATAAAGTACGGATCATTAGTCTATAATACTCTCTATGATACCCTTATTGAAGATGCTCTAAGTGGTGGAGCGTCCAATGAATGACCCCATGATTCTAACTTTTTTTTTTTCATTCAAATTGGTTAATTATGATATTTTTGGGTTAAATAAATTTTGGTGGGTCCCTACAAAATGTGCATTTTTTCAGTTTAATCTTTGCTTAATTTTTATAATATTTTTAGTCCCTATAAATTATTTTCTAAACGTAATTTTTAGTCTTTACTAAAATAAAAGTTTGCAGGCATATTAGCAGTACTTTATAAAATGTTTATTTACTAAAATTTTAAATTTGTTGATATATAATAAATTAAATATGAATTTTTTAAAAGTTAAAAGTTCAAGATAAAAATATCGTAAAACTAGACGTAAAAATTAAAACCTTGATCTTAAAGACAATGTTAAAAACATTGCTGCAAAAAAGTTATTAAAAAATATACCTTGAGTGTAGGATAATTTTTTTATAGAGATAAAAAGTTCTATAAAAGTTAAATAAAGAATAATCTTAGCTATAAAAATTATTTATATGACCAATCGTTAGTTGGTTCAGTGGTGATTGGCGCTGAACTTGGTAGGGAGGACCACGGTTCGATCCCCCGCAACTGCGATCGGGAGGGGGCTGGAACCACTTGATGCCAGAACTGACCCCCGAACCAGATTCAACTGGTGGTGAAAAACCGAAAAAAAAAAAAATTTATTTATATGAACGTAAAATATATCTAACATATTTTTATATTAAAAACAAATTAATTTTATCTATTACATATATTAAATTAAAGACTAATTTGTATTCGATATGAAAATGTCAAAAATTTTTATTTTTTTTTTGAGAAATTGAATTCGGCTAGTTAAACTCAAATTGTGTCTTAACATTGTAAATGTTTTGAGTTTTATTGTTTCCCTATATTTTAACGCACTAAATTAAACTGTTATGATTTTTTTAACATTTAGAATTTTCAAAGAAAAAGCCAAGAAAGAAGATAATTTAAGGTTACCCGTTTCCTTCTCCACATTTGTGCCGTCAATTGTAGGCAAAAGCTATTTTTCTCCTTCTATTTTTTTTTTAATTGTATTTTTTCTTTATCCACTTTTTATGTATTTGATTCTCTAGTCAATTTTATTCTTTTTATATGTCAAAGCAATTGATGGTCATGACTTTTATTTATAAAGAATAAAGTCTTAAGGATTGCTTTCTTCTTTCTCTTTTTTGGTAAATTTAATTCTTTCAAGATTTTTTATTCTTTCTATTTAAGTAATTTTGTCTTTTTATTTCAAATAATAAAAACTGGTGAATAATTTTGTCTTTTTTATACAAAATGTATGTAAAGTTATACTTTTTTCGATTTAGATGAAATGGTAATATCCACTGAAATTAAACTCAAATAATTGCTTTATACTAACTTTTGGCAGATTCGCATGATAAATTCATTTGTGGCTTCTATAATAGACTTGGATCATGGTCTGCTGTGTGGGCAGGACTATGGGTCCTTCGTATTGGAATAGATATAACAACTCAGTTGAATATTAGAAACGCCAGTTTTGAAATGGACTCTTCCTTCAACCTCTTCTGCAAGAGGTAATCTCTCTTCTCCACCGTCCTGGATCGAGAACTTCAGTCTGTCACATGTATCGTGAGGCTAATAGATCTGCTCACCTGTTAGCAAATCTCATACACTCTTCTTTAGATTTTAATTGCAATTTTCTTGATGTTTCTCCTTTTGCTTTGAAACTTCTTCTAGATAATGTAAAAGAGGTTAGTTTGCCTCGTTTTATTTAGTAATTTAATTCCTTTCCTTATAAAAAAAAGTGAAAGAATATTATTAGCACTCCTCAATTAATAATAGCAAACAAAATCATCTATGGCACAAGATGATACACAATCATTAGAACGAGCAAATATTCTGTTCAAGTAAGATCATGTCCATTGCCTTGGTGTTTGGATATATATAAACCTTTTGTTTCCTTGAATTCTTTTGATGTGGGACTAAAAATGTTGTATGGTTACAAAATAATTGTTTACAATCAAATAACTTTTAATCAGTTTTTTCAATTATACATCTACCTATATCTAATAATTGCATACACAAACTGTTCCAAGAAGCAACAACTTAGATCTCAACACAAACAAACTCAAGAACCTTAAAATAAGCTACCTAGAAGTTCTACAAGTCCAAGAAGAAGCTGTATACAAACTAGTATCTTTCCATCCAAGCCTTAACATGCCATCAACTTGAGAAAGACTATAACCATGAGCTGGTGAAAACATGTTCAATATCAATTGTGCTTGAGCCATTGAATTAGCACTCATTGGAACTTGCTCAAAACTATTACTTGCAACAAGCTCACTTCTCCAAAGCCTAAACTTTTCTTCACCACTTCTCTTAGGTCCTCCTATTGCCAATATATTGTTAATCTCTTTAGAGAGAAGATTGTGTTCAACAATGTTTCTATTAGCATCATCACTATGTAAATATGATCCAAGAGAATCAAAAAGTGTAGAATAGTAATGCAATGAACCAACAAAACGGTCCAAAAATGAACCTCCAATGTTAACATCTTGTTCTACCAAAGTTATGATTCTTGGTTCTAATTCCTCAAGAAGTCTCAAAGTTTTCCAATCAGGTCCAGTTGAATCATACAAAGAATGTTGCAACCAATGAACTGCAAGTGTCTCATTAGGCCTAATTTGCAACATGGAAACATCAACAACTTCACCAAATTTACATGCTATAGGGTAAAATTCCAAACATAAACCAAGCCTTCTAGCGAAATTCGAGAGGTTTTTCCCCGTCTCAACAAGAAGCTCCATCGACGCTCCCATCCCTGTCATCCGAACCTTTGGTCGACCCTCCATTCGAGTCGCGAGTATGTGAAAAAAAGCCGGCCATTGAAGACCTTGCATGATATCCAAATCAATGATATGAATGTCATTACAACGATTCACCGCTTCGAGAATCGCTTGGTTTGAAGTGAAATGTGAAAATTTGATGAAAGGGGAAATATTGTTGAACACTTGTAGTGCTGAGTGAATGGTTCTATGATCAATCAAAGGTGAACATACTCCAAGCCATGAATTCATGACTCTACTTATCATAGCTTTTGCAAAATAAGCAACAACACGTTCAGCACATGATGATTTGTAAGGTGAAGCTAATTGTGTTAACTCTAGTAACATTCTATGAGCTTCACCAAGATTTTCAACTGAAATTGCCACTGCACATTCCATTAAAAGGGTTATCAAATTCAACCCTTGATCACATTCATAATCATTGTTATTATTAGTACTATTATTATGACTTAAATCTAAGGTGTTGTTTGTTTGAATGTGAAGATTATTATCAGAAGTATTTTGTGGTAAGTGATCTTCAACAAAGTGTTTAGTAATGTGTTCAACCCAATCACATACCTCATTATTTTGTCCTAAGTTTAGGGAGTGATTTTCTGTAAGTGGTTTTGGATAAGGATTTGTTTGGATTGGAGGTGGCAATAATAAGTCATTTGTAATGATTGTGTAATCCCATGTTTCATGCATGTGTGGATGAATCATGTTTGGATTTGCATGAAGAACTTCAAATCCCACTTTCATCATAGAAAAAAAAGATATGAATCAAATTAATACTTAAAATCTATAATATAAAGAAAAACAAATAATACAAAGAAGTAGAAAATGGAGGAGTTTGGAGTGTGAATGAGAGGGAGTTTTGAAGAAGAGGGTTATGTTACTTTTTAAAGGGAGAGTTTAGTGAGAAAATAATTAATTAAAGTTAATTAAATATAATTATGGTATTGTCAATACTGAATAGCATTGCCAATTCCTGTTTATGGCCGGCATAATCAAGCCATTTGGAAAAAGACAACCCACTAGAAGCTAATCATTACACGTCGATTTGGCAGTGATTTTTTCATTAATTAATCAAGCTAATTATGTTATCAATCTTTTAATATGCTGCTAAAGAAACAAAATTCACAATTTTCTATCAAATTCTTGGCAGTAATAATACTACAAAACTTTTATTTTTTTTTTATTTTTTTTATCAAAATAATACTACAAACTTAATTACACATCTGTGTATTGTATTTATGGATTTTATAGTAATTATTACCATAAATACAAGTTATAACATACTCTCCCGTTACAAATATATAAGAGTATCTTCAATAAGGGTATCTAAGAGAGTTTCATAAATTAATGATACAATATCTTTATTATTGGAGTTTCATGACGTGACATAAAGGGCATCAAAATTGATGATACCGATACCTTAAATAAGGTACCGTATCATCAATTTAATTTTACATATTTTTTCTGTTTGATCATTAAATGACCATTTGATTTCCTCTTCAAAAAAAAAAATGACCATTTGATTTTTTTTACAAACATTTAATCATATTTCATATTTTTCTATATTACACAATTTTTATTTGTTTTTGTTCTCAAGTCGATCGAATTTTATTTATCTTCTATCAAATGAATCGTAATATGTCCGGTAATAATATTCATGATTACATGAATTTGTTCCAAAACCAATCTCCTCGGCGAAGCTACGTCTTGTCTTGGGGTAGCCTTTGCTACCCCATTTTATTTAATTTGCTTAATATTTCATATATATATATATATATATTTTATAGTTAGTTACTCTAATAATGTATATTTAGCTATCTCAAATATATTTTATTTTTTAATAAAAATAGGAAAGGCAAAAAATTATTACTTGATAGATAAATTATTTCTTTTTATTTTGACACTTTTCATCTCTATAATAATTACATTGGAAGTTTTACCGACTATAAAAATTGTCAAAATAAAATTCATAAAAATTATTTTTTGTATTTGGCCCCTTCATTAAATTTGGGCTAGCTTCGCCCCTGCCTACCGGTAAAACTTCCAAAATCATCCTTATTTTATTTATCCATCACCACCACTCAATACCACTTTGGTTGAAGCTCCTAAAGTGCCACAATTATCAACTAAAAGTGTTCTAGAAAATATTAATAGATTTGATCAAGAAGCACATACTTCTCAGAAAAAAAAAATTAATGTTCCTTTCTCGCCACAAGAAAATACATTTGGAAGCGTTTCAGACAAGAGAATAATCAAAATTAATTAATTATTATATTTTTATTATATATTTTTCTTCATATTTATGTATTTTTCACCATTTTTTATTTACTGTCTTGTATTTCTCCTTATATTTAATTATTAATTTATTTATCTACGAATTTATTAAATTAAATAAATTTTTATTTATACAAAGTTAAGAAAATAAATATAGAAGGGAACCACTTGTTAATAATGTAGATACTCGAAGTGATATCACCACCGAAGCAAAATACGTACGAGTTGCATAAGAATTACTTGGCATTGTAGGGACCACTTGTTAATAATATATGATACTCAAAGTAGTATCACCATTAAAGATGCTCTAAGTAAAAATTTATTTTCTAGATTTATTGTAGTGGAGAGTGTTTACTTATTTAAAATGGATAAAAACAAGCATACTTCAAATGTTTCTATTTTGTTTGTTTGTCTCCGGTCATTATATTAGCATATGATAGTGTAGGTTCTCTGCAACCATTCATAAAAACTGGGTAAAGACAGTCTAGGTTAATAACGCATTGGTCATCTTACTTATAATTTCTTTTATTTATTGAAAAAATGGTTACCGAAGGAGTATATGAGAGTAGTCGTGTGAGAGCAATGATATGAAGGTCAATCTATCTTAATACTCCATCTAAGTTTTCTAAATTTATTGAATTATTGATATATTTGATCTATGAAATAGACTAGATACATTAAATAAAAATATCTAAAGTGGATAAAAAGATTTATGGATGACTTAGCGACTAAAGTGGATGACATAACAAGTGAAGTGATAAGAAAGTCTGAAATTCAATTTCCCCTCAAAGCAAAAACTAACTATGATAATTACTATCTAGCAACTGTTTCAACAAAAAAAAATATATATATAATTGATGGTGTCATTTGATCCTGACTCTATATACATACTTCTTACTGAAATAGTTCAATTAGGGATGTTCGTGGTGCGGTTAGTTTCGGTTTTGAGCCTAAAAGTCATCCTAACCGCGAGATAAAATTGCATGTGGTTCAGTTTGGTTCGGTTGATTTTTAAAAAGTCATTCAAACCAAACCAAACAAAACCAATGCGGTTAGGATCGGTTCGATGGTTGCGGTTTGTACCATAATTAAAATGTACTAAAACTAAACACAAGGAGTGACTGCGGTTTACATGTATGCTTTTTTTTTGGAACATAAAAAAGATTCATTAAATTAAACAAAGTATCATACAATATAACACAGTGACATAATATTAGAGTACAAAAGAACAAAGTTTTTTTTTATTTCATTCTCCATATGGTAATTGGGCTATGTATATTGAAATATAATAAAAACTTAATGCGGTTTTAAAGGTATTTGAATATATAAGAAACTTAATGCGGTTTTAGCGGGTTAACTGCGGTGTTTGCGATTCGCGGTTTTATGGTTCAATAAAAAAGTCATCCAAATACATCCAAATCAAATGCGATTTTCGATTTGAATTGGTTCGATTTGCGGTTTTACTTTTTGATTAACTCGGATATGATTATCCCTAAGTCCAACTCATCACGAACAATTTTTAGTCCTTAATAATGACTGACTAATAATTTATAAATAATTAATTGATCGATTATATAAATAAATAATAATCTTAACAATATCTACTTTCCTTATACAATTTTGCAAGGAACTCAATACAATTTTTAAAAGTAATAAAATTAATACAATAGTGGAAATTCAATAGAGAATTTAAGAGGTGAAAAGATAAAATTTTAATTTGGAAGAAATTTAAGTGAAAATTTCTGAATATGTTGTTTGAATCACAATGACTCATTGTAATTTTGCAAAAACTACGAATTGTAACTTTTGAAAAATTATGGTGGATTACCATGATCTACAATCACGAATGAAGTCTAATCTCTCGAGTCAAAATGGCAAAAAAGAAATGCACTAACCTACTTTTTTTACAGTAAAAAATGCACTAACCTACTATCAATCTACTATAAATAATAGGAGGTCTGGCGAATCTTTGGAAATTACAAATTTACAATATCAAGTAAGTGTGTGAGATTGCTTATGTGAGATACTAAAGTGTGTTATCATTTCTTTGTAACTCTTGAGTGAGAATACTCGAGTTTGTAGAATATGATATATATATATATATATATATATATATATATATATAGTACTTAATTTGGATGGAGTTATAATCATATTTGTGAAAGTGAAACAATTTGGTTAAGTCGTTTATATTGACATAAGCAAGAACTACCACCAAACCATATATAAATCTTAGTTGTTCGTTCTCTTATTATTTTCTGTGGTGTGTATCTAAGATTATGCACGCAGATTTTCCACAACATAAACTGTGCTTTCAATAGTATGAACTATGAATAAAGTATTTTAAATTCTAGAATGATTGAAAAAATTAATTCACTTAATATTATTCTATTATATGAACAAGACAAATAACACCCATGGATGAGCACCTAATTTTTTTCCCTTTTTATTTAATATTGATCATACACGGCTTAACGGTTTGAGTTGGTTTTCAAGGTGTGGTAATTAAATATCTTGAAGAGGGACGTTTCAATTTGTCCATTTTTTTTTGGTACATTATTTTATTTTATTTTTTTGGTACATATTTGTCCATATTAATATTATGACGTTGAAGAAGGAACAGATTTCATATATAACTAGTTTCGACGCACGGGTCTATTGACTTTTATTTATAAAATATTGTTAAAATATAAGTGACGTAGTGTACAAAAAAAATAAAAATAATAAGTGACGCTATTCTGCTTTTTTTTTTTGTAAAACTTATTAAATTAAGTAACAAAAATTTATTAAAGCAATTGTCCCGTGTATGATTTTTGTGTAATAAATTATAATTAATAATAACAAATATTTATTATTCAATTTTTTTTATTAAATCAATTATCCCGTGTATGATTAATTTTTTTTTATTAAAACAATTGTCCTGTGAATTATTACAATATATATTCATCGACAATTGTTCCGTGTGTTATTATAATATATTATTCGACTCTTTTTTTTTATTAAAACAATTGTCCCGTGTGTGATTTTTTTTATTAAAACAATTGTCCCGTATGTTATTATAATATATATTTACCCCATAATTATTAGTATAATATATATTCATCAATAATATATTTCTCCTGTATTTTTTATATAAGAGTAAACAAAAATAGAATAGATTTTTTTTATAATAAATATTGAGTACAATTTAATTTAACTATTATATAGAAAAATAGTAAATTGAAAAATATAATTTATTTTTTTACGAAATAGAAAATTTGAAATATTTTTAAGAATTGATGAGGACAAATTAAGATTTTTATAGTAGTAATACATTTAGGCCCTGTTTGGATTAGCTTATTTTTGAGCTTATGCAAACAACTTATGCAATATAAATTAAGTTTTATGCTATTTTATAAATTCAAACTAGTGAAAATTGTATTTTTATAAGATATTTTATCATAAACTACCTTGCCAAACATATAATAATACATAAAAATTGCATAAGTTATTTGCATAAGCTCAAAAATAAGATAATCCAAACAGGGCCTTAATATATTGGGCTTGTTTGAACTTGGCTTATTTTTAAACTTTTGAAAATACTCTATGATTATAATTTATAAATAAACTTTTATGTTATTTCATAAGTTTTTTTACGCATGTTAATTTTGATTAAAAAAAAGTTAGTACTATTTTTGACGCATATCTTTTATCGTGATTTTTATTTTTATTTTTATGCGTAAATTTATTTTAATTAATTTTTTTTGGTTCCTTTTTTTGAAGTTAAAATATATTGGATTATTATTTTTTTTTTAAGAAGTGGTTTCCATTGCCATTTTTATAGGAAAATTTCTTTTATGCTTATCTTCTTTTTTTCTCTTTTTTATTTGTTTAGAGATGTGGTTTTTAATATTATTTTTATTTGTGTAAAAAAAAAATGCTATTTTTATGGGAATATTTCTTTATGCTTATCTTTCTTTCTTATTTTTTATTAGTTTATTAGAGTTAAAATTATATTTAAGGGCGCAAAACTTGATAAGGACAAATTTGGATTTTTAATAGTAGTTTTTTTTAATATATTATATTATAAGGCTTATTTTTGGATTTTTTTGTTATTTTTGTTTTGTAGCTTTTTTTTTATGAGTATATTTGTATTATGCTTATCTTTTTATTTTTTTGTTATTTTTGTTTTGTATTTATCTTTTTCCCAGTTTAGAGTTAAAATTACATTTAAGGGCATAAACGGTGAAATATTATTAAACGTGCTAAGGACAAAATAGATTTTTTAGTAGTAGTTTCTTTTAATATATTATAAATAGAAAAATAATAACTACTGTAGAATCTTTCAAAAAAATAACTAGTGTAGGAATATACCACATTACCACTACCCGTACAAAGAAAAAGATATTCACTTATGAGAACTAAAATAAAAAACCAATATATAAAAGTGTTGATGAATCAATTTACATATAAGGTGGTCTTGCAAGTTGCAAGTACAACTTGAACTTATGTTGAAATAAAAACGTGGATGTGGATTTGAATTCAGAATATTCATCTTTTTTGCATTTATTTATTTTTAAACTAAAAGATCCTCTTCGAGTAATTGCAGTGGCTAATTTTCTCAAAGTAATTAAGATGCATTTAATAAGTTGGCTTTTCCTAATAAATGTTTTTTCATATCCACCAGCCGAAAATTGAACCCAAAGTTAAATAATTAAGAGATCCAAATATTTATCACTTATGTCACATTATATTATTATTTTTTTCAGCATTTAGAATACATGCGAGTTTTGACACTAGCTTTTATAGACGCTTTAAAACAAAAGAAGAAGAAAAGTATGATGAAATAAATTTTAAACTGTAACTTTTGTATTATTACTTTAGTTATTGTTGTAATATTGTTAATTTTTTTTAGAAGTAAATAAGTTTTATTCAAGTGAGTACAAGGTACCCAAATTCAACACAACAACATTAGATCATATATACAATAAAAAACATGCAATTAGATTTGTCCACCAATTAGGCTTGTATTAGACAGAACATAACAAAATTTAATGCCTTAAAATTTTGAGTGAAAATATGATGTCAAAAGTCACTTGTATGATCGCTCAATGCACTTGATCCTACCCTTAAATATATGTTCTCTCCCTTTTTATTATGAAATACATATCTTTCCACCTTTTAATGGAGGGTTGTGATCACACTTGAGAAAAAATAATGGGAGACAATCCTCTCCCTCCCCCTTCTCTGAGGTTAGCCTTTGATTAAACGTTAATTGAGGTATTCGATTATTATTAAACGACCTTTTAGGTGAAAGTGATGTCTATATATATAACATGTTAGTTTATTCTGGCTGTAGTGCCTTTGAACGACCATCAAGTTATTTTACCAAGCTACAAGGACAGTTTAATATACAAACATTATTGCTTAGTCTTCATTGAAATGCATCTCTCTTGATCAATAAACATAAAACATATAGTAAATTATTTATTGATTTGTAAGCTTGCCGACTTGTATTGTATTGTATTGTTGTGCACTTTTGCGGTCAGAGGTTCACATTTTTTAATAGTATGCTTCAAACCACACGGCACAAGAAAAAAATAATGGTATCAGAATCTAATGCTTCTTAATATGTCATTTTACCTTGTCCTATTATTATTTTGTCATTTTGACATTTTCTAGATTCAGGCTGCTTCATATGTAACAGCTTCACTGGAATATGAGAATACCATTATTCTGTATTTAGTTAAAGAATGGGAAAGCATGGGTACCGTTCCAAGTGCAAAATATAAAATTAGTGCAGTGTGTAAAGTAGTCAAATGTTCAAATTTAATGTTTTCCCAAATTTGATCAGTGCAGTTATAAAAGTACTTAAAAAAAAATCATAGCCGTACAATTTTGATCGGACGACTGTAATACATAACAGCGTCAAAACTATGTGAAAAACACAGCAGGAAATCTGTTTCCGTAAATTTAATGTATGTCTTGTACGACAAAAATACTTCAGTGTTACAGACAAATGCTTTGTTATAATTAATGTAAAAAAGAACATGAATTAAATACATTGTGTCCACAATTTTAATAACATCAGGTAGTATCTGTTTACAGAGTAGCATATTTGACAATGGACAGTTAAGAGATTTACAATTCAATAGTTGCGCTTGGCAAAAAAGACTTGTCCAAGCCAGCTCAAGGTTAATTACTTGATTCAAGAGACAGCACTTTCTTCTTGCCTTTTCTCATATAACCATTAATTAGTGTAACCACCAATAACAAATCCAACGGGGAATTGCATCGAGAGTGACATTTAAAGCATAGAAATAGTCAAATATATGCATGAGTTATGATGATACCTACACTATTTGACTCGGTATATCACGAAGATTGCCTTGTTAGGACTTATGAGTAAGATTCCTCTCACTAGGAGATGGCTCTAACTTGGGCGGCAAGAGGTTTAAAAAGCTTCCTTGAGCAGGTTGATCACTTGCAGATGTATCAGAAACCTCAGACACCTCTGAATCGGAATCTATCAAATAGCAAGTATGATTAGATTAAAAAACAATTATGGTTACATGCAAGAAACAAAGATATTCATAGAACAACATGAACTAAGAAAACAGTTTGAAAGAATCAAATAGTCACAAAGATGTAAGAGCCTACCAAAAAGCGACTTAATGGATGGTCTCTTTGATTTGGAGGGTTTCTTCTTCAGTTCAGCTGCAACGCAATAGGATGGCAAAGTCAACATAAAAGAGCAATATACCCATTAACATCCAGAATATTCTTAAATGTTAAAAGCAATAGCACCCCAAACAAAACACAAATTAATAATTAAAAAAAAAATCAACATACTCCGCCAATTTATTTTACGTCTCCGGTTACAATGGCATGTAATAGCATTGATGTGAAACTGTGGTTTAGGGTTTAGCATCCATTTCTAACAAGCTAAAATCTTTATCTCAAGAGTAATGTTAGAAAATCTGTAAAATATAAAACTTTTGTTTTTGTTTCCTTACCCATTGCCCTGGGGCACTGTTTAGCATGTCCCTCTTTCTTTAATATACTTTATCCCAAATGAAAGTATATTTCAAAGGAGATATATTTTCACTAACCATTTATTAGCTTCAAAATCACTCATTTGGTTAATATATTTGTACCGGGCGGATTACCTAGGGCCTATTTGCCTAGGCCCAACACGTCCAAATTGGGCCAATCGCCCAAGTCAAAGTAAGCCCAAAAAGATTCGGTGATAGAAGTAACCCACTACTCTTTATGTTTGCACCACCATCACCCCACTACTCCCTCAACTACTTCCTCCACTATCTCATATCTCACTGCTATATATTAGGCATCATAAGCATTATGAGAAGGTTCCATCTTTCCCAGAAACACAGAGTTAAACTATTTTACTTCTACACTCTGTATACCCTCTCAATTCAATGCAGGAACAATATCTAAGTGGGAAATATATATAGCTACGACAAAGACACACAAACTCATGTATCCCTCTTGTCATAGAAGGCATATCAGTCAAAGGAATAATAGCTATAGCTATGACCATGGCTAAAATTGAACCTTGAGGCGAACATATTACATAAAATATGCATGAGTGGAAAGAGAAAAAGTGAAACATACCCATCCCAGGAACTTGATAATCGCTGACAATTTCAAAGTTCTTGTATGTGTATCCAACAAAATTTAAGTCCTTAGATGAAATCATCTGCCACATCCCATCAAACAAGAAAAAAAAAAGAAAAAGGAATTGATGAGGGGTGGAGAACAGCTGGATGGGGAGTAATTATTATGTAAGACAGTGAAAAAAAAATAGTTAAACCTGGTTGTCTAATATAGTTCACAAACAAAATAACCATAATTGACACTTGACGAAAATATATTTGTTGGCAAATGCTAAAGCAAGTGACCACAAAATCTGACAAGAGTTCTGTTGAATATATGAAGTCATTATTTGAAGGTCACCTACCATGAATATATTAGCATGCTCAATAATACATGCTCCTAGACCCTAATAGATTCATAATTAAGCTTCCTAAGAATTCAAAGAACAGTGTATTCTCATGTATTATTGCAGTATACATACTAGTTGTACCACAACACAGATAAATTTATTCATACATGAGTCTGAAGTTAGTTCATCTTAAAAATTATTCAAGTGATTTCAAAAGCCAAAATCAACCTAAAAACGAAAAAAGAGCAACAGAATTTCTTATATGGGAACTCCAAGCCATTTCAAGAGTTTGCGAGACATTTCTTACTACACGGCCCTGCCTATGGTTTATACTTTATACCTTCTCAACCACCAATTCACCTCATAACAACTAAAAGGCATATCAACAACCTACTTATGGATATGCAAAGTCAAAGGAAATTCATTTTTGAAACAGAAGACACACCATAATTTCCATATAAGTAATTCAAAAGTACAAAGAATGATAAATGATTGATTTTATTTGCTCTTCCTTATATTTAAAAATTTAGGGATTTAACAGAATGCTACTTGATCATCATATCAACAAATAAAAGGTTATTCAAAAACAAACTCAACAGATAACTTGGTTGCAATTTCCAACTGAGGGGAACATCAGATTACCTTCCTCCATGGACCAGCTTTTGATGACGGTCGAGTTTCGAAGTCAGCCTGCAGGCGCAAAAGGAAAAATGAGAAAAAATGGACAAGAAAAACGACAGAAATATATCATTACAAATAAGCAAGAAAATGATAGACTAATATACCTCATCGAACTTTTCAAAATTCTGAGTATCTAATTCATCATTGACCTCAGGTATAAATGCAGCTTCAATATGATATAGTTTATCCCATTCAACACCATTGAAGAACCGATGAGCCTGAAGAGGAATGCAATACAAAGGTAACTCAATATACAAATATAAAATATAATATAATAAATCTAATAATTTAAAGAACACACCATACAACACCTTTATTTCATCAGCACCTTTTGATCCCAGCCTATGATTGACATTACATAAAAGTCTACTAATAAGATCTTTAGCATCTGGTGATAGGCCAGCTTCTTCGGGAAATCTCAAGTGAGATTTCCAGTTCACTATCTGCAATGAAGAGAAATCAAGATAAAATTACCATCCTCTAAAAATTATATATATAAAAAAAATTAAAATTAAAAACGGTCTGTTTAGTTTCTACATCCATTTTGTGTTATTTGAAGACATGAAATATAGTGAAAATAAGGTGACATGAAACAGAAAAGGAAGAATACCGAACGGGATCTAAATTACAATGTGTATATAGGATTTGGCTACTCTAAAGTTAACTATCAGTAATACTTGACAAGAAAACTGTCTTTTAACAACATTTTTCGAATATCTTCAGTCTGGCTGTCTTTTAACTATCAGTAGTTAGCTTCAGTCTGGCTGTCTTTTAACAACATTTTTCGAATATCCTTAATGATACTGAAGTCCACAAGAATGCAAGTTTTATTTCATTGGAATAAAAGTAATTACTTTTTAAATATAAATGATCAACCAGATAAGGCTAAAGCCCATGAAAGATTCATCTAAGAATGAATTGGTCACAATCCCCCGACTACAAAGCCCGTCTAAAACAAGAAAACAGATTAGAGTTTGGCAGTTCATATTAAATATCTGAAGGGGAAACAAGTGATCTGGTGGAAGAAGCTTCAGAGACAAGAGGAAAACAAGGACTTATATTGTTGCGTTTCAGTGTATCTAGCACACTCGACCAAAAAATAAAGGACTAGAGGAAGAGTTCTGCCAAAGGAATTAAGATGAGAGGAAAGTACTTTTAGCCTCATTGCTGTTATCATATTTGATATGTCATGCATTTTATTTTGTACCTACTGTAATGAGTAGATTTTTAATCGCAAGTATGATCCCTGGTATCATGTAGGTCTTGTCCAAAGAAGTTAAGAATACTGAACATGTCAAGAAATATTAAACAGAACACTTATCAATGAATATAAACAATCTAGCCACCAATTTGATGTAGAATGATGGACTGACGGAAACGGAAAATACAAAGATGAGATAAATATCTTAACTGAAAATTAAAAAATCAAATGCATAACTGCACAGGCCACAATCAATAGTAAGATTATCCTGTAGTGGATTAAAAAAACAAAACTAAATGTCAAACAACCATTAGTTGCAAGAATCATTTGTATGAGAAAGATTACCTTCCTACATGTTGTCATTGGATCATCAGAATAAAAAGGTGGATAGCCCACCAACATTTCATACATGATAGCACCGAGTGACCACCTGTGAATTTTATAACAACCACCGTTTTGTAATAATAAGACATTTGAATGTCAAAACAAGTTGAAACTTACTGAAAATATATAATTCAATTATGAATGAAAAGAATAAAGTCAGATACTAAGATTTACAAGCAAAAAACTCACCAGTCACATTCCATCCCATACCCTTTTTTCAAAAGAACTTCTGGAGCAATATAATCCGGTGTACCAACTGTGGAATAAGCCTACAACATTTATACATTCACAATTACAAGAACACACATGAAAATGTATAGGAACAAAATTTTATACACATGAAGTAAAGAAAGATGTCTCCATATAGATACCCTCAACGGTAGAAATCAGCCATTTGTTTTTTAATTTATTTTTCATTTTTTGGTTGGACAGGCAGAAATTAACAGGTACAGCACTGAACTTACAAGTGTCCTCCTGTTCTTTTGCCAGTTTTGCAGTTGTTCTTGTTGTGAGCGTTTTGGAGTTGAACTGGCCTCATTATTTGAAGATCCATTCGCATTCTGACCGACAGAAAAATCCTTTTCTTCAAGCTGACTACAATCTAATGGTTTACAAAGTCCAAAGTCAGACAATCTCAAGTGTCCATATCTATCAAGTAATAAGTTGTCAGGCTTGATATCCCTGCAATACAAAATATAGAAAAGATAAATTAACAGTTCAGTGATAAAGTTTTCTTTAGTTTCTCTTAGATTTTTATATTGGGCCTAACTCATCCACACAGATAAATATGATTTCATACATCGAACATTTTCCAGAATTGGGTGATTTTAAAATACTTTTGCAAGCAATAATGATAAGAGTTATAACAGCATGTTATGGAAGTTAACTCCAAGTTATACCAGTCTAGATTAGAATCTAACTCTACAAAAAATAAGTCTACCTGTGTATATAATTGTGTTCGTGTATAGATTCAATAGCCAGAACAGTTTCTCCAACATAAAATCTGGCTTCATCTTCAGTCAAGGTATCCTTTCTCATAAGTAGAGTCATCATATCTCCACCCGGTAGATACTCCATAACAAGATAAAGATACTCCTCATCCTGGAAAGAATAGTAAAGTTTGACTATGCAATTGCTGTCAACCTCTGCGAGGAGATTCCTTTCCGCTTTGACGTGTTCAACCTGAAAAAAAATGCGAAAGAGGGAATAAATATAAATCATGATGACTTTGTTAAACTTATTCATAAAAATCGCCATTCTCTTGAATAACATCCTCTAGCAAGACAGATGACTACAAACCTGGCCTCTGCGAAGCATCTCTGATTTCTTTAGTTTTTTCATTGCGTATACATGATCAGTGGTCTTCTCTCTGCAGACTCTGACCTGCAACAATTTCAAATTTTAAGAAGAGCCAAATTGTTTTAGATGAAGACACATAAAGGAAACAGAGAAAGAAAAAAAGAATCATCTGGGAAGTTCTGGCAGCTTTTACACAGAGAAGTCTAAGAATGGGCTTGTGGTTCAAGATAAAGTGGATGTTTCAGCAAATACAATCTACAGACTCTTGTTCAAAAAAAAAGTCTACAGACTCTGTATGATCAGTACCACTGAGCTGGATCTATTTGGAATTTCTGTGAGAGAGTGGAGAGAATAATATTTTTTCATTCACAATAATTTAATCCCATTCCAACGAAGCAGAAATGTTATATATTGTAAGAGATGGGGTGACTCTGACTCCTAGATATATTGTAGACTAAAATGTGAAATTCAATAATAAATTATGACTAACATTTGGATATTGGTAGTCTTGGCAATCTAACAAGTGCTAGTGCCGATTCTCCGAAATTATTCTCATATTACCATAATAACCATCTGTTGAATAGAGAAAAAAATATTGAGACTCTAATAAAATTATTACTAAAAACATCACGAATGCCTATAGGCTCTTTTGTACCCCACATTACTGATTACAATTTACGATGTTTTATTCCGTATATCTCCCTTCAAAATTGCATCAACGGTTGCTAATATGCATATGAGGAATCAAAGGAACAAAAAAAGGCATATTATTATTATTATTATTATTATTATTATTATTATTATTATTATTATTATTATTATTATTATTATTATTATTATTATTATTATTATTATTATTATTATTATTATTATTATTATTATTATTATTATTATTATTATTATTATTATTATTATTATTATTATTATTATTATTATTATTATTATTATTATTATTATTATTATTATTATTATTATTATTATTATTATTATTATTATTATTATTATTATTATTATTATTATTATTATTATTATTATTATTATTATTATTATTATTATTATTATTATTATTATTATTATTATTATTATTA